>CM048744.1:754726121-756223314 GCA_026315105.1 Locusta migratoria
TACAGCATCATCCACGAAAACAAGGATAATGATATGTAGCGTCATAAAATCGGGCGATGCTGAAGGAATGAGATTAGGTAAGGTGACAATAAAAGTAGTAAATAGTTTTGTTATTTAGGTAGCAAAATAACTTCCGATCTCCAAAGGAAAGAATATGTAGATGCAGAATGGCTATGAGAAGAAAAGCGTTTCTGAAGAAGCGAAACTTGTTGACATCCAATATTAATTTAAATGTTAGGAAGTCCCTTCTGAAAGTATTTGTCTGGAGTGTAGCATTGTAAGAGATTGGACGATAAGGATTGAGACAAAAAGATGATAGTAGGTTTCGAAATGTGGTAATGAGAAGATGCTCAACACAATTGGGATGAGAAGGAGTTTCTGGGATACTCTAAGAGAAGAGATAGGTTGGAGGGACACATTCTCATACATCAAAGAATAGCCCATTTAACGTAGGAAGGAAGTGTGTGGAGAAAAATCGTTGAAGAAGACCGAGGGAAGAATACAGTAAGCCGATTCAAAAGGATGTAGGTTGCCATTCTTATTCTCAGATGTATGGGCTTGAAACAGGACAGGGTAGCGTTGAGAGCTGCATCAAACCAGTCTGCGGACTGAAGACCACAACAAGAACTTCACCCACAAAAAGCCTTATTCACCTTCCAATGTGATTTCCAAGTTCATTTACATACATCGTGAAACCGAACGGTCCTATAACACATCCTAGGGTCACACCAGGTATCAAGCCTTGAGACTTCGTTGAGACTGACATGCTGCGTACTGTTAGGAAAAAAATTTTTAGTCCAATCAAAGAGCTCAACTCGTACTCCATATGCTCATATGTTTTTCATCAGGCGACGACGCGGAACCGCATCGATCGCCTTGTGGAAGTCAGGAGACACGGCATCTGTTTTGGAGTCTTTGTCTACTAGACTATAGGCCTCGAGGATGACTTGAGTTTCTCAAGATCGTTGCTTTTCGAAACTGTGTTGATCACCGCAAAGGATACATCTGGTTTTTATAAAATAATATTCCTCGAACACAGAAAATTTTACCGAATTCGGCAACTGACCGACGTCAGAGATATAGGCATATGTCTTTTCTAGTGGATGATTTTTCTTGAAAACGATAATGACGAGCGCATTTTTCCCCTATCCTCAGGAACACTTACCTCCGCTAAAGATCTACTTTATACTGCTGCAAATGGGTGGAGGGCGGGGGGGGGGGGGGACAAGTTCCTTCACAAAATCGAACGTATCTATTCAGACACAGCGACCTTACCTCTCTTGAATTCTTTCAGATGCTCTTCTATGCCTCTGAAATTGATTCCAATATCTATCATTTTGGCGCACATGTGACTAAACGACTATGTTGATTTCTGTGATAGTGCCTCACATGAAACAGCATAGTGAATGATGTCCACAAGAGTGTCTGTAACCTAACACACACATTCATTTTCTGATGTGTGTAACAGAACAGATCAATGGACCATCTTTTACTTCCTACTCTGAAAGTAGCCTGTTATTAAAATAAAGAAGATCTCGGGCAGTTGAGATTTACAAATGTAAGTTAAAATGCTCACTGCTGCTCTAAATTACTTTACGGGTGGCCACAGTTCATGCGCAATGGAAATTTATCTAACTGCTCACTCCTTAAGAAAGAAGCCAACATTTTAACAAACACATAATCAATGTTAAAAAAATAAATAAATAGATAATGAAACATGGGACGGGAGCATGAAATCATAAAGCAGAGGTTTGATACTTTAAAATCATAATCTATTCAGAAACGTAAACAAGCAAATAAATGTGGGGATACTAAATTAAGCACACATCTTGTGTAAGCAGTTGCTCAGTGACCGGCGGCCAGTGCACACGTGACCAGCAGCAGCTCTACATTGTACGGTAACCGGCTTCTTAATAGAAGCGGCTTATTTACATTTCGTGTGTACTTTCTCTTGCAGCTCTTTATACTTTAGTGTGCTCGCGTGTTTGTTTATTAAGAATCGCGTTTATTTGTCAGCTCAGTTATTGAATTTTTTATTTATTAGCTCGCGTATATATTTTTCAGATTCGCCGTTAATAAACAGTTCAGCGTTAGGTCTATACTTTACAAAGCTCACTGTTTATCAAACTACTGAGTCCTCTGACGTACTTACTTGGAAGAAACAAAGGTTTTTAGAATGGCTAGGAACTGTGACTGCTGCGAACGGATGGAGGCAGAGTTGGTGACTCTTCGCTCGCAGCTTCAGGCGGCGTTGGCTTCGCTGGCAACGCTTGAGACTGCGGTGGGTGGGCGCCGCTGCTGTGGCCAGCCCGCTAACTGCCCGCGAGGAGGTAGCCCCCCAATCCGTGGTGGATTGGGAGGTCCCCTCAGCGCGTGTAAGGCGGCGTAAGACTTCCCGGGGGACCGAAGTGGAGGCCTCCCCGGTTAGTCTTGCCAACAGATTCGAGGCGCTGTCTGTGGCAGGGGATGTTCCTGATGCGGATGGTGTCGCTTGTCCTGTACTCGCCCCTCTGCCTTCAAGATCCGGGCACTCACAGAGGGTGGGTTTGTTGGTAGTTGGGAGCTCCAACGTTAGGCGGGTAATGGAGCCCCTTAGGAAAATGGCTACTACGGAGGGGAAGAATTCCGATGTGCACTCCGTGTGCATACCGGGGGGAGTCATTCCGGATGTGGAACGGCTCCTTCCGGATGCCATGAAGAGCACAGGGTGCAGCCAACTGCAGGTGGTGGCTCATGTTGGGACCAATGATGTGTGTCGCTTTGGCTCGGAAGAGATCCTCTCTGGTTTTGAGCGGCTATCAGAAGTGGTTAAGACTGCCAGTCTTGCTTGCAAGATGAAAGCGGAGCTCACCATCTGCAGCATTGTCGACAGGACTGACTGCGGACCTTTGGTTCAGAGCCGAGTGGAGGGTCTGAATCAGAGGCTCAGACGGTTCTGCGACCGTGTCGGCTGCAGATTCCTCGACTTGCGCCAAAGGGTGGTGGGTTTTCGGGTTCCGCTAAATAGGTCAGGAGTCCACTACACTCAGGAAGCGGCTACACGGGTAGCGGGGGCTGTGTGGCGTGGACTGGGCGGTTTTTTTAGGTTAGATGGCCTCGGGAATACACAAAATGGGTTTCAGTCTCAAAGGGGGCAGGTCAGACACGGGAAGAAAGTAGACATAAAAACCGTTGGTGTAACAGTTATAAATTGTCGTAGCTGTGTTGGGAAAATTCCAGAGCTCCAAGCGCTGATAGAAAGTACTGAGGCACAAATCGTTATAGGTTCTGAAAGCTGGCTGACGCCTGAGATAAATTCGGCCGAAATTTTTTCAAAGGGCCAAATGGTCTTCAGAAAGGATAGAATACATAAAACAGGGGGTGGCGTGTTTATTGCTGTTACTAACGGTTTATCCTGCAACGAAATTGAGGCAGATACTTCCTGTGAATTGGTCTGGGTAGAGGTTATACCTGACCACCGAAATAAATTAATAATTGGATCTTTTTATCGGCCCCCTGACTCAGACGATGCGGTTGCAGAAATGTTCAAAGAAAGCTTGAATCATATTTCAAATAGGTATCCGAAGCATACTGTTATAATCGGTGGCGACTTTAATTTACCCTCGATATGTTGGCATAATTACGTATTCAAAACCGGAGGCAAATATAAAACATCGTCCGAACTAGTTCTGAATGCTTTTTCTGAGAACTACTTCGAACAGTTAGTTCATGAACCCACTAGAATAGTACGTGGTTGCGAAAATACTCTTGATCTCCTAGCAACAAATAATCCCGAGATAGTAAAGAGCATCAAAACAGATACAGGGATTAGCGAACATCGAGTTGTAGTAGCGAGACTGAATATCGAAATTCCCAAATGCACCAAAAATAAACGAAAAATATATCTATTCAATAAAACAGATAAAAATTCGCTTCACGCTTTCCTGAGTGATAGTCTCCAGTCCTTCAAAACTAAAAATGCGAGTGTAGATCAGTTGTGGCTTACATTCAAAGACATAATATCAGTAGCAATCGAGAGATTTATACCAAATAAATTAATAAAAGAGGGGGCTGACCCCCCGTGGTACACAAAACAGGTCAGATCACTGTAGCAGAAACAAAGGAAAACGCATGCAAAATTTAAAAAGACACAGAATCCGCAAGACTGGCAATCTTTTACTGAAACTCGCAACCTAGCGCGGACTTCAATGCGAGAATCTTATAGTTGTTTCCACAACGAAATCCTGTCTCGTAATCATGCAGAAAATCCAAAGAAATTCTGGTCATATGTGAAGTACACTAGCGGCAAAACACAAACAATACCTTCACTACGCGATAGCAATGGTAATACTACCGACGACAGTACTGCTAAGGCAGAATTACTAAACACAGCTTTCCGAAATTCTTTGACCAAAGAAGACGAAGTGAACACTCCAGTATTCAATCCAAGAACAGCTGCCAGCATGCGAAACTTAGAAGTAGATGTTCCTGGAGTAGTAAAACAACTTAAGTCACTAAACAAAAATAAATCTTCCGGGCCAGATTGTATACCAACTAGATTCCTCTCAGAGTATGCTGATGAAATAGCTCCGTACTTAGCTATAATTTACAACCGATCACTCAGCGAAAGATCCGTACCCAAAGACTGGAAAGTTGCCCAAATAACTCCAATATTCAAGAAAGGAAATAGGAGTGATCCCCAAAATCACAGGCCTATCTCATTGACGTCGATTTGCAGTAGGATTTTGGAACATATACTTTGTTCGAATATTATGTACTACCTCGAAGAGAACGACCTATTAACCAATAGTCAGCACGGATTCAGAAAGTATCGCTCTTGCGAAACACAGCTTGCCCTTTATTCACATGAAGTGTTAAATGCCATCGACAAGGGATCTCAAATCGATTCCATATTTCTGGATTTCCGGAAGGCTTTTGATACTATACCCCACAAGCGGCTTCTAATGAAATTGCGTGCTTATGGAATATCTCCCCAATTGTGCGATTGGATTCACGATTTCCTATCAGAAAGGACACAGTTCGTTGTAATTGACGGTAAGTCATCGAGTAAAACAGAAGTGATATCTGGCGTTCCACAGGGAAGCGTTATTGGTCCCCTACTCTTCCTCGTGTTTATAAACGATTTAGGAGATAATCTGAATAGCTCCCTTAGACTGTTCGCGGATGATGCTGTCGTTTATCGGTTAGTGAAGTCAACAGAGGATCAAAAGCAACTGCAAAGCGATTTAGACAAAATTTCTACTTGGTGCGAAAATTGGCAATTGACACTAAATAAAGAAAAGTGTGAAGTAATACACATACCACTAAAAGAAATCCGCTGAACTTCAATTACGCGATAAATCAGTCAAACCTTAAGGTCGTAAATTCTACCAAATACCTAGGAGTTACAATTACGAACAACTTTGACTGGAGAGAACACATAGAAAATATTGTGGGGAAGGCGAACCAAAGGTTACGTTTCATTGGCAGAACGCTTAGACGATGCACCAGCTCCACCAAAGAGACTGCCTACATCACACTTGTGCGTCCTCTCTTGGAGTACTGTTGCCCCTTGTGGGACCCTCACCAAGTGGGACTGACGGAAGATATTGAGAAGGTTCAGAGAAGGGCAGCTCGTTTTGTTTTATCACGTTACGGGGGGGAAAGCGTCACGGAAATGTTGCACGAATTGGGGTGGAAATCATTAAAAGAAAGACGTTATTCATTGCGGCGTGATCTGTTTGCGAAGTTTCAATCACCGACTTTTAGTTCTGAATGTGAAAATATTTTGTTAGCACCCACCTACTTAGGGAGACATGACCATCCCAATAAAATAAGAGAAATCAGATCGAAAACGGAACGATTTAGGTGTTCTTTCTTCCCGCGAGCTATTAGAGAATGGAACGGTAGAGAAAAGTTATGAAGGTGGTTAATGAACCCTCTGCCAGGCACTTAAATGTGATTTGCAGAGTATCGATGTAGATGTAGATGTTGATGTAGATGTACAAAAGTGAATTAAATCATAAAATTATTGCCCGCGATAAAATGGTTTCTGCCCTTTATGAATATGGAGGTTATGTGGGAGGAAAATTGCAAACACACAAAGGGTGTGTGTGCTAAAGACACGTTCATTCATTCACAGACACATGCATAATGCGTGGTGGTACATTATGGGAACACATGAAAGCAGCAGCAAAACGAGGTGTTGGCAGCGTCTTGACGAGATAGCAGGTGTCTTGATCACTAATTTTAAGTGCACTGCGCACTAAACGAACTCATGTTTGGGGAGGCAGCAGCTCACTATTCTTAGATACCATGTGGTGTGCAACCACGCCGAATTTCATAGCATTTACAAACAGAAATTAATTTAGAATAATCTAGTAAAGCACATGTGAGATTTCGTATAGAAGAAAGCTAGTTTTAAAAAAAAAAGTATTGCTGAAGGCCAAAGTAATGAACGTTATGAAAGCATGTGGTGCAATCGGTCATACAAGACAGGAAAGGAGGAATCAAATCAGAAAATTTGATAAATATTTAGCATACTAGTGGATACAGAAACAACCCGAAAACGTTAGTTTAAAACATGAAGAAAAATTCAAACATACTAGGTTCACATAAAGGCTGAAGTCCACACACGTGTATTCCAACATGAGCAAAACCAGACACACAATCATCACTGGAATGAAAATGAAAATAATACATTTGCACTGAATTTACTCGAGTTCCGTAAATTGAGAAACACTTCATCTCACATCGGGAAGAATTACTCATGAGATCTATCACTGAAAAATCAGGACTGCCTCATCACAAAAAAAAATGTTCAAATGTTTGTATAGTCTATGGGACTTAACTATGGGGTCATCAGTCCCTAAACTTACAAACTATTTATGAACTAACTAAGACTAAGGACGGCACAAATATTCATGCCCGAGGGGGATTCAAACCCCCGACCGTATTGGCCGTACAGACCGTGACTGGAGCACCTCAGTCCCCTTTGCCACCGCGGCCGGCGCCTCATCTCTAATAAAGCAAAGAACTAACAGCATGCCTTCCCCTCAGCATGATTCGGCGGAGTACTTACTTCTACAATCGTCGGCACCTGAATAAAGAGTGAAGACTAAAGCTCTAAGATCTTGGAAAAACCTCTCCCCGCCATACCCCGGATGTAGAACACGCTAAAGACGACACAGAGTGCGTTCAGAGACTACTGTTTACCAACCCTTGCTACCTGGCCAAGACAATTCCCTCTACAGCCGCTCCCAGAGAGGTCTCCTGTCAGCTCTTTCGTGCAAGATTACGTTGGTACAACACTTCGTACAACACTAAGAACATCTCGCAACCTTGCGAAGTAAGCTTGTCTCTGGCCACCCAGCAGACGCTAGCACAGATGACAAACAAAGCCATGCGTTCTTAACTACAGCAAAACGAGGCCTAAAGCGGGAAGAGGCGACTGTAAGCCATTGCGCGGCAGTCAGTCAGTATTAAAAGCAACCTTCCACATTCACATGAACATACAAGTTCATTCAAACGGGTGGAAACATATATAAATGTGGGGCAAACATATATAAACATGGAGCATTGATCATTAATCAAAAGAATAAAATAATTAACATACAGATAGATAACATTAATGGTGCAGAAACACTTTAGGTTAATGAATAAATCAAAATAGACGTATTTCAACTGTAGTTTCAGATTCATGCAATACATTCATAACACGATGTTTTTAATGCAAATAGCGTTTTAGAGTTTAGTGTTTTAGGTTACGTGGCAATAGTGACATTATACATTGTTGGCCACAGCAACCGCAACACCTTAAGTGTAGCATCGAAATCAGGTGAAATTTTCAGGATGCATTAGGGGCGGGGAGAAATTCACATTACTAGAAGTCTTGCCTAGGCGCAGGAATGCACAGCATTACACATTACGGGAAGCTAATATTTTGCATGAGTGTTTCGCATTTCAGACACGGCTTAAAAGAGAATTATGCTTGTCCAGCCAGATTCCATTTTATAGTCGATTCATAAAGCAGTATTTTTTTCTCAAAATTACTTCATTTTTTTCCCTGTCGATAACTTACTAAAAAGTAGTTCTCAGGCTTTGTGCTATTTCATTGTACATTGTACATTCTATTCAGTTTAGATTTAATATATAATAAATTTCACTTTCATTAGGCCTTTATCATTGTATTACCGAACCCCTAGTATTCAGAGATATATAGGTAAGGTTACTTTATGGTGCAAATAGAAGTACTTCCTCCGGTGATGGTGACCCCCTCCCTCCCTCAGCAGCAAGACTTCGTGATCTCCGGGGGTCGTGACCCGAAAACTTTGATTAATCTATACGTAAGGTCAGAGATTGCGTGCGCCTATCATATGTCTTGGGCATGAATTCAAAGACGCAAAACTCTCTGCTAGTTTTGCCTTGTAGTGTCGGCAGTGATCGAAGCCGGACGGTGAGAGAAAATGTTATTAATCACTATATTGCGAAGGTGGTCGACTTCAGGCGTGCTACCTGCGCCATTCATCCGTCACAACCATCACGAGTCGGCGCCAAAAGGAACTGACGGTCGCAAAAAAACTCATTACTTAACTGCAAATAAATATGAAATATAGCCAAAGGTCTTTAATTTCAAATTGCTCATTTGAGCACTTTCCGCTCACCTTGCAGTTAGGCCCTTTACTCCATCGTGAGCATTTCCGACTCAAGTTTCTATCATTCTCTTGTGTTAAACTGCTTAAACAAAATCCTGCTTATTATTTTGTCCACTCTGACAGTTTAAGTAATCGATCAAATACTCGACCGATGCTCAGATCGATCCAGCTTACCTATTTGTTCGATGTCTTCATCCGTTTTGAAGGTGCGTCCCGGGTGTGTGTCATGTGCAGCAGTTTCTCGCCTGTCTTGGGAAAGCTCGAAAACTAAGCAGTCTTCACCAGATACCTCTTTTAAATAAGTAAGTTTTCCTAGTTTCATGCGAAAATTCATGACGCTTCTGTGTTGTATTACTATATTTATAACTTTCCGGCAAAACAAAATAACCTTATAACACGTGTGAGGGCCAAGGCCACAATCTATAGCCGATGGAAGACTCCTACTTCCAGAAATCCATGAATTGTGGAGAATAATACCTACAAAAGAGTAGAGGATTTTAAACATTTTGGAAGCTTAATTTCAGAAAATTCATCGTCTGAAATGGAAATAACGGCAAGAATTCAAGCGGGTAGTAGATACTTGCACTCACTACATAACATTTTGATTTCCCGGAGCATATCACGACCCTCAAGCTAAAGTTGTATAAAACATTAATTCTTCCTGTCATTCAAAATGTGTGTCAATGCTGGAGCACCAGAAAAGAGGAATGAAACAGTTTTCGAAGGGAGATGCTTGAGGAAAAATATTTGGACCTGATCAAGACAGCATGGAGGAGAAAGCACAATATAGAATTAGGGTATAACAACTCTACAGTGAACCGAACATTGTGGTCTTGATGAGAAGCAGAAGATTAGAATGTGCAGGGCACGAGGAGCGATGGCCTAGGATGGTCATGGAGATGATACCAACAGGCAAAAGACCACTGCATGGAAGAGAGGGTGGACGGGATAAGAGAAGACGTACAAAAACGTGAGGCCTGGAAGAAATGGAAAAATACAGTGAAGAATCGCAATAAATGGAGAGCCTTGATTACATCATGGCGCGGTAAACTGAGCCTGATCACGAAAAGTAAAGTAAGTACCATCAATCCCGTTCATTCATACCGACTTAATACCGTATCAATATCTGCGTATGGTTAAATGGATTTAGTTTTAGTGACAGTACGGATATTTTATTTCGTCCTAGTTAGTCTGAACTTTTGTGCGTTCCATAATATTTGACATACAACTACTTATACTATAGGTGCTTCATTTGCGGTAAGGTGTGGAGCATCACGTTACAGATCGCGTGGCCGCTCGCGTCGGAGGTTAGAGTCCTCCATCAGCCAGGAGGGACTTACGTCAGTTTTAAGTAGTTTACCAGTCTAAGGACCACTGACTAAAGTAGTTTGGTCCCTTTCAATAACAAACGTACAAATATTTTTGAGACTTTGCAATTAATAACCGCGACGTTCGTTCTCTCAGAGGTCGATGAATGACGCGGACTTGATTTCGGAGGCCCACGAGAGCCGGATTCCGTACGGAATACAGGGTCATCTGCGAGCCATGGAGCGCAATCGTCGCCGTAGGAGGACATATAAATATTTCAATCGAGCTGGGTACGTGCGTAAACCTGCGTGCCTGGGCTGCACAGAGATTTAGTGCAACTGGAAGTTCCGGGTTCGATTCCCGGCCCCACTACAATTTTACATTTATCATTTATCTAAATGACATACACTCCTGGCCATTAAAATTGCTACACCACGAAGATGACGTGCTACTGACGATATATTTCACCGCATCGACTGCACTTTCAACAGTGGCCGTTAAATTTCAGATGTGTTACGACCCGTGACTCTAACCCTCATTAGATCCCTGCGAAACCCTTCATTTCAGCAGGATAATGCACGACCACATGTTGCAGGTCCTTTACGGGCCTTTCTGGATACGGAAAATGATCGACTGCTGCCCTGGACAGAACATTCTCCATATCTCTCACCAATTGAAAACGTCTGGTCAATGGTGGCCGAGCAACTGGCTCGTCGCAAAACACCAGTCACTTCTCTTCATGAACTGTGGTATCGTGTTGAATCTGCATTTGCATCTGTACCTGTACACGCCATCCAAGCTCCGTTTGACTCAATACCCAGGCGTATCAAGGCCGTTATTACGGCCAGAGGTGGGTGTTCTGGGTACTGATTTCTTAGAATCTATGCACCCAAATTGCGTGAAAATATAATCACATGTCAGTTCCAGTATAATATGTTTGTCCAAACTATCGGGCCGGCCGCGGTGGCCGAGGTGACTGAAGCGCTCCAGTCACGGTCAGCACGGCCAATACGGTCGGGGGTTCGAATCCCTCCTCGGGCATGGATATTTGTGCCGTCCTAGTTCGTAAGTAGTTCATAAGTAGTTTGTAAGTTTAGGGACTGATGACCCCGTAGTTAAGTCCCATAAGCTTAACAAACATTTGAACATTTGAAATTTTTTCGTCCCATGTAAATACTGACTGATCAAGGCCCAAGCCTTTACTTTGAAAAGCAACCTGAGGTTAATTGCAGTCGGGAGTCACTCCCATACGGAGCTGGCAGCCACACCATTCCTCCGCCCCGCCCCCCCCCCCCTCTTAGCTACGCCACTGTGCAGGTGTTAGTTCTGTTTGTGTGGCTAACTGTTCCTTAGGGTGCAAATTTTAGTGGATTAGCACGTAGTGGATTAGAGCTAGAGCAATCAAACTCACTCTCTTCTGCAAAGTATCATTATATTTTATCCTATCTCCAACAGTTGTGTGCCCCAACAAAGTGAGTCGTAAACATGTAAATATCATAAATACTCCAACCCGTACAGTAGCAACGGTCCAACTACAGACAGACAAACCAGGAGCCCCTCGACGCGATGTGCCAGTTGTCGGTGGCCGGAGCTGTACCTGAGGCGCGGGCAGCGCGCAGGCGCGGCGGGAGGCGGCAAGTGTGTTTAACAATTAAACCGGCGGGCCGGCCCCGTGTCATTAAGAAGCAAAGCCGGCGCCGCCAGCTCCTGTAAATCTAGCAGGCGGCGCGGCGCGGCGAAGGGGCGGGGCCCGGCGTTAAGGAAACATTTAGGGCGCGCGGCGAGCGGGCGCCGAAGAAATTAAGGCACTCCCATCGCTCCCAGAAAAACGATTTTTCCATATTTTAACACGGCTTGTTACCTCGGAACGCCTCTGGCACTATTGTTCGCTGCGCGAGGGCCACTCGTAATCCCATTTCCAGCACGTCTGACCCAACCGTCTGTTTTTTCCCGAAACGGGAATGTATTTCGTGTTTTAGGGGCGTTCCCGAAAGGAACTGCCGTTCTCGGTGTAGTAATCGCCACCTATTCCATTATATGGCTGCTTCCTAGCACTGTGTTTACCTGTAATAAGAGAGCCTATACTTCTCATCTTGTTAGTGAACCACGTACCTTACACGTAACTTTCTTCCAGACTAATACCTAAGTTTACCACTATAACAATTATTTTTAATTATGAATTATCAAGTTGTTATAGTTATTCATATGCTAAAGTCTGTAGTGATTAATCATCCATAAAGAAACTCTAGAGAATATGAACTCGGAGAAAGTCACAATGATGTTGTAACGATGGCACTTATTTATATGTACACAACTCGTCATTCTATGATGGGTTTTCAAATGAAAATGTACGAGACGACACTGATGGTATAATTGAATTTATTCAAAAGTAATTCAAATGCTCAATTGTTCGTAAATCTGTGGGACTTGATTACTCTGGTCATCAGTCCTTAGGCTTAGAAACTATTAAAACTAACTTATGTTAAGGACAGCAAATAAACCCATGCCCAAGGGAGGACTCGATCCTCCGACGAGGAGCAGCGGCGCGCTCCGCAGCGAGGCGCCTTGGAATGCTCGACCACTCCCCCGCGACATCTTTGACTTCTCGAATCACAGTAACTGTACCACACCTACTCCAAAACAGGTTATTCCAACATGAAAACATTTGCGCACCGGACACAAACAGTAGCGCTTTGAAGCCGGTGCTATCTAAGCACTACGTCGGCTGTTAAATTTGCTTCTTAAATTTCAGTGGTTAAAACTGATCTGTTTAGAGGAAATTTTACTGTGTTTTCAATCAAAAGAAAAGAAATGTTTCTTTCGGAGTTTTACAAAAGGGATACTTCGTTATCCCCATATTAAAGCACAAGAAGATATGTGACACAAAGACAGGGCATGTCATTCCAAGTGTTTAAACTGCAGTCTACTTCTAATTAAGAAACTGCCAATAACAAGAGACAATGTCGGCTACAGGTACGACCACCCTGTACAATGTAACATTATGTACCTTTCTAAATACGTTACTTTCACTGTACACGGTATCTGACCATGAAACTTGCTATAAACTGCTATTGGCAGTGTTTATTACTTCCGTCACCATTTATCTAATACATAAACATGAATGATTGTATGTTTGTTCGTATTTTTGTGCAGATGAGCCGTTCAATCGGTTGCGATGAAATTTGCCTACATATTCCTTGCCCTTTCACGGCTAATATTGACGTAATTAAATGACTGTAAGAGACATAGTTCAGGAGATATGACATAATAAACAATGAACTGCGCGTTAAATTGCTGCATCACGCGACAACGTTGCACTTCTCCTGCTAAATCACTGGACCGATTTTTTTAAATTTTTTTTTAATTTGGCCTTCTGAGTGTTAACTCAATGTGGCCATCTACAACACACAGTGGAAATGTACATGTATTTAAATAAACAGACAAAAGAGAAGTACATTTTGCAAAATGAAAAGTGGAAACAAAGCGAAAACTGCATTACTTTACAATTTAAATACTGTTGGAACATTTTCACATATTCACAAGCAAAACCTTATATTACCAATACACTTGATGCTTATAGATTGTGTACAGTGATATTAATAAACTTAATTATGATTTTATATACACGAATGTCTTTTGTACACAAAAGGGAAGAAGCTGACTGGGGAAGGGGATATCCCATCTTCACCAATGTCTGCAGGAAGTTCAAACGTTCTCGGTCAAATTTGGGGCACCTGAACAGGATGCAGTTGACATCAGCTTCCGTTTCAGGATCACACTCACATGTCGCCGAATCGTAGACGTTGATCCGATGTAGGTGTTTTGGATAAGAGGCGTGATTGAAGCGAAGAAGAATAATGATAGCAATCGCGGATCGGTCCAGATGAGCCATCATAAACCACGGCTGCGTAGAAATCCGAGGTTGCAGCACAGCGTAGGAAGCGCCTGTCGTTTCTTGGGAAACGTTCCACATCTGTTGCCACTGTTGTTTGGCGTATTCCATGACCGCAGATAAGTCTGTGTATGATAGTTGTAGGTCTAAGACAGTGCCTAAGGATGCCGCTTGTTTAGCCAATGAATCAACTTCCTCATTATAGTAGATACCAGCGTGAGAAGGCACCCACAGTAAATTGTCTGTTCTGTATTTGTACAGCGAATATATGCCGAAATCACATCCAGACTATAGCTGTTGGTTTTTTTGGTCCATCTACGGTGTTGTAGGGTTTGAAGGACACTTTGAGAGTAAGACACAATTAATATTTTCGGGAAGGAAATGGTAGAAACAAACCTAAGTGCTTCCAGAATTACCACTGTCTCCGCCGTAAATATAGAGGTATTCGATGGCAGTTTGAAGGTTCTCCGAATCAGAATCTGAGGGCAGAAAAAGGCACATACAGTACACTCTTCTTGTGGAATTTTGGACCCATTTGTATATACGCAAAGAAAATCAGGCCACTGTTCTGCAACGAGGCGACTGAATCCGTTATTAACAATAAGTCATATCAAAATAGAAGACTGGAATCTGGCAGTCAAGTGTTCGTAGATCGTATTCAAAAGAAGGCGGATGCGGTGAACAACGCACAGAACGTATCATAGGACCGATTTTCTACCAAATTTGGTACGCGTATTCCTTCCATTAGGTAACAATCGATGTAGGGGTAATAAAGCACAACACATATCTCAGGATATATGACGTCATTAACAATTGATGTCGTGTTCATTTTAAGAAAGAACTGTCACTGTATTCATTACGATAAGTTGCAAGTCGGTCACTACAAAACGCTAACCGAAGGCAGCGAAAATTTGGGTATGGCACCTCTGGTGGGTAGTGGGTCAGTTTGCCACCCAGAAAGCACTTGGCCGACCGCAGTTAAGACACGGATAAGGCGCAGGTCCCTCGGGTACAGATACGTCCGGTGTGACCAGTGGATGATGAGAACAGACTTCCGATCTAGTTGGGCCCTGCAAGGATTCCAGGAATATCCACAGGCTTGAAGTTTTCAGCTAACATTTCGACAGACGAACTGGGCATAAACCTCGCCCTTTATCCGCATACCATAGGCGGACATTCGTATCACTCACAGTTTTACCCAGAAAGTAAAAAAAAAAAAAAAAAATACTGCGGATACATCCGTGGATATCCGCATTCACGCAGACATTTAATTACAACCATAGTGCTGGCCACCGGCTGTGCTGGTTTGGAGCTTCCCGAATGATGGATGTCTACTGCTCATTATCACTTCTGTTATTCAGGTAGTTGCCACCCAGCACAGACGGTCACCAACACTGCGGTCGTAGTGGTCTGAGGATGGTTATTTAAATAACCGAAACTGGTTACCATAAAATGTATTGCGATGTTGACTGACTTTTGTGGGAATTCAAATCTTCACTTCGCTGATAATCCATAATGTTTTGAAACGTAAACCTTGTATTTCGGCGATTTCATCTGAAATAAGGCAAGCGTTGCATCTAGCTCCGGAACATCGTCAAGTCACTGACAAACAAAAATTTATTACGAAAACATCAATGTGCGAAACATAACTTGCGCTTTTAACACGTGACATCCTGATAATGGTGGGCCACGAAAATCAATTGTAATATATCACATACATAACAAATAAAATTGCCGCTTTACCGTATGAACGATTCTTAAAAAAAGTACTATAATCTCTGACCATGTCATATTCGTTACGAAGTGTAGACTGAAGCTGAAGAAATTGCTGTAAGGTAGGAGATAGGAACTGGATAAACTGAAGGAACCTGAAGTTCTTGAGAATTTTTGAAGGATGATTTAGGCAACCATTGACAGAAAAGGGGGTGGGGGTATAAAACAGTGGAAAAGGAATGAGTACCTTTAAGAGATGAAGTAGTGAAGGCAGCAGAGGATCAAAGAGATAGAAAGGCAAAGCATTTGACAATGTTGATTGCAATACGCTCTTTCAAATTCTGAAGTCAGCAGGAGTAAAATATAAGGAAAGGAGAGTTATTTATAACTTGTACATTAACCAAAAAGCTGTTATTAAAGTTGAAGTGCATGAAAAGGACGCAGTGGTTGGGAAGGAAGTAAGACGTGTTTGTAGCCTTTATCCAATGTTATTAAATTCTTACATTGAGCAAGCAATGAAGGAAAGAATAAGATAAATTCGGAGAAGGAATTAAAGTTAAGGTGAAGAAATAAAAAATATTGCGTTTTGCTGACGACATTGTAATTCTGTCAGAGACAGCAAAGGACCTGGAAGAGCAATTGAACTGAATAGATAGTGTGTTGAAAGAAGTGTATAAGACGAAGATTAACACGGGCAAAACAAGGGTATTGGAATGCAGTGTTAGAAAATCAGGCGATCCTGAAGAAATTAGACTGGGAAACGAAACAATAAAGGTAGTAGATGAGTTTTGTTACTTGGGCAGTAAACTAACTTATGGCTGTATCAATACAGAGGATATAAAATGCATAATGGCAATGGGAAGAGAAGCGTTTTTGAAAAAGAGAAATTTTTTAACATCGAATATTAATTTAAGCTTAAGGAAGTCTTTTCTTACTGCATTTCTGTGGAGTGCTGCCTTGAATGGCAGTGAAACGTGGACGATAAACAGTGCGGACAGGAAGAGGATAGAGGCTTTGGAAATGTGCTGCTACAGAATAAGGCTGCATATCAGTTGGGTGTATCGCGTAACTGATGAGGAGGTACTGAAGAGAAATGGAGAAAGATGGAATATCTAGTATACCTCGAGTAAAAGAAGGAATCGATTGGTAGGTCACAATCTTAGATATCAAGGAGTCGTTAGTATAGCATTGGAGAGAAGTGTGTGTGTGTGGGGGGGGGGGGGGGGGGTTGTAGAGGGAGCCCAAGAGACGAATATAGTAAGCAGATTCAGATGAATGTGGGTTGCCGTTGTTGTGAGGAGATGAGGAGGCTAAGTTCGAGAGCTGCATGAAACCAGTTTCCGGACGAAGACCGCAACATCAAAAGTACGAGCGCACGGGGTATCAAGTGATTGTGACTGACAGAGGATTTCCTGGACAGGAGAAGACGACAGATAACAAAGAGTATTAAAGCTACTGCTTCCGGGATGGTGGACGCACGTCAACTCCGGATCGAATTCTTCAGACGGAGAGTCGATGACGGCCGGCCTATGGGTTTTAGGCGTCTCATACATCCAACTACACGGATACGTGCAGTTACATAAATTGCGCGTGGACGGTGGTTCAGATTCTCCTTCGGCCATCCATATTTAAGTTTTCCTTGACTTTCTTACCTCTCTCCAGGCAAATTTCGAAATGATTCCTTTGTAAGGGCAAGGCCGTTTTTCTGGCCCATCCTTACCTAAACAATTCCGTCTCCAATGACCACACTGTTGATGGGAGAGCCTAAGTCCCTCTACAATTAACGACTCGTAAACGTATAAATAACGTCCGCACACTTTCACATTTATAAAACTACTAGCTGAAAACCCCGTGTTGCCCAAGTAGACATTTATTTAACCCTGCAGTTACTACTTTTCATATCCCTTCTCTCTCCGTAAATCTCCTTTATTCTAATAACATGCTATATTTATCAGAGAATATATTAGAAATAAGGCTATCTTGCAAAATATACAAAATTTGAAGTACAGTATACAAAGAAAGAAAGATAGTAATTAAAAAACAAAAGACATGTAACGTTCATACATTTAATTCACATCCTTATTATAAACAATATTTATTGTTGCTTGTCCAGTATCTAATATGAATAATTTCTTTGGAGAGCCCACCCCTGAGCAAGTGACATAAAACTGCCTTGTGAGAAACATGACCGCTGTGGAGTGGTCGAGCGTTCTCCTCGCTGCGGAGGTTCGAGTCCTCCCTCGGGCATGGGTGTTCGAGTTGTCCTTAGCATAAGTTACATTCAGTTAGTTTAAGTAGTTTGTAAGGAACTGATGACCAACATTGTTAAGTTCCTTAGATTCTTAAATATATAAATTTAAAAACATGACGTCACACCGATTGCCGTAGTTTTTATCCAGGAATAGCGGAAAATTAGTAAGCGAAAAACTTTATCCATTTCATTATTTTGATCTGATTGCAAGTGAGAAAAGTTTAATAAAGATTTGGAATTCTGTTTAAAATTTGTTGCCATTCGCTAAGTACTGTCATTCCCATATAGTATATTTCCCATATAGTATATTTCTAAATTTCGTCGCATTATGTGGCAGTTTCTTGCAACTCCTATTGTTCATGACGATATATCTCCTGAAGCATATGTCGTATGTGGCTCTCACTGCTACAACAATTGTTACCTCACGGTAAGGTATATCCGTACCAAATTTGGTTGAAATCTGTCCATTGGTTTAGAAGGAAATGTGCAGCATTGTCGCTTGGCGCAGCAGTTTTTCGAGCATCTCATTGTTTATGAGGTCATATCTCGTGAACTATGTGTAGTTCATAATCCTACACTTACGGCGACCGAAAGTGTGCAAAATTTCATAAAGACTGGAACAAAACTGTAGATTAGAAGGCAACACGTATCCATAAACTAACATACGGATACTCTGCTTTATGTACAGTGTCCCATTTTTCTTGACCACTCAAAATATCTCTGGAACAACAGCTACTGTAAAAGACTTTCACCGGTATCAATGTAAGACAGGGGCTCATAAATGTAAATATTGTGAAACATTCTAAAACTAAGGCATGTGTATTTTTTAACAAAAACATTTGTGTTTTTAAATGGACACCCTATATTATCTCCTCATCGCAATACGCCAATTACTACCCGAGATATTGCAAAGTTGACGCTTAAAACACGCAAATCGCGCGGCTAACGCATGTCCTGAGACTCAGGCGAGAACCACATGCTTCTCGTGCCTCATGGCCGCTGCGATCGGGGGTTCGATTCTCAATCGGGCATGGATGTTTGTACCGTCTTTAGTATAAAGTAGTTCATTAGTAGTTTGTAAGTAGTTTGTGAGTCCCATAGGCTCTACAAACATTTTAACATGCTACTCAGGATGTAGTCTAGTCCCCCTAAAACCCCCATACCAACCAACCAACTCAGGATGTACATTGATACCAGTGAAATTTGTTTTACAATAGCTGTTGTTGCTCCAGAGATATTTTGGTTGGTCAAGATAAATGAGGCACTCTCTATAAAGAAGAAGATACGCATATAGTTGGTAACCTATGCTCTGCTGAACGAGAACATTATATCGACGTACCTAAAACCTACATAAACCCACCCAGGCGATAGCATTGTCATCAGAAGGTAAAAGATTCTAGACTTGTACACGTGCGGTGTTTGTAGTATCAGCGAGAGTGGTGTCCTTGTGTTGAATGTGGAAGGCACACAATCTATCTTAGTTTGACCTAGGGCAAACTGTGATAGCCTTCAGGCTCAGTACGATCGTTTCGGAAACTTCACTACCTGTCGAGTGTTAGAGAACTGTTATTTATGTAGAGAAACAAGTGAAACCACGTCCAAACGTCGAGGGCTTGGGCGGCCATCTGGCATTACAGGTGTCGGATATCTTAGGCTGGGCATACTGCTTAAACGGAAGAGAAGACAAATTGTGGTCCAACTAACCTAAGGCAGGCTTAGGTATCCGAATAGTTAGAGTACTTGGACGCGGAAGACTAAGGTCCTGGGACCAAATCACGGAATGAGACAGTTTAAATCTGGAAGGAAGTTTCATATCAGCACACACTCCGCTGCAGAGTGAAAATTTCATTCTTGAACTACCACTGAAAAGGGCAGGTGCCCATGGTCACTGGACTTTAGCACGGTCTGATGAATCCCGATACCTCACAAATCGTGTTTCCACGAAAGCAACTCCTCAGCCCCTGTTCTGCGGAACGGAGACAAGCTGACGGTGTCTCAGTTACGCTCTAGGTCTATTCACATGGGCATCATAGGTCGAGCGGAGCCCGTGCTGGCACAGTGACAGCCTAGAAGTTTCTTACACTGGTTGCAGTTCACGTACACCACTTTATGACGATTTTGTTCGCCAACAGCAGTGGCATTTTTTAACAAGTTAATATGCTACGCCGGCCATAGTCGCCGAGCGGTCTGCGGCGTGGCAATCACGGTCTGCACTGCCACTACGGTCGGAGGTTCGAATCCTCCCTCGGCCATGTGTGTGTGTGTGTGTGTGTGTTGTCCTTAGCGTTAGTTTAAGTTAGTCAAGTAATTAGTGTGTAAGTCTAGTGACCTCACACACATTTGAACGTGTAATCCGCCACTTCTCAAGACCAGTAGTGTGATGGAGTGATAGCAGAAACACTATTCAATTGGTATGTTGGCCCCAGAACTCGTAAAATGTGAATCCGATGGAACGCATCTGGTATTTTGTTGAATGAGGTAAAAGATTCATCACTGCCTTTTCCAGAATTTACAGGATGTAGGGGATTTATGAGTACAATGTGGCGCCAACTCCTTGAAGCGATCTACCTAGTCCTCAGTGGTTCCATGCCAAGATTTATCGGCCTATTATCGGTGCCTAATGAGGACGATCCGGTAATTCGGTTGGTGGTCATGATATTCTGACTGATCAGTTTATGTTATCTATGGGCATATTGGGATCTGGCAGGAAGAACTTCTGGCAACCCTTTAAACAGGGCACAGCAATAAACTATCACCGACCCCTCATCACTGTGGCAAAATGACAGAGATAAAGAAGAACACGGCGTGTCATCTTAGTCAGACGAGTATCAACAGATGTAGAAGTAACTTCAGGTATGCCCCAGGGAAATGCGCTGTCGCAATTGCCGGTCATGTTGAATAATAAGGGACTTGCAGACAATACTAATAATAACCTTAAACATTTTGCAGATAATACAGTAACATACAAGGTAGGCACATAGTTAATATCAATATCAGTACCTATCGAAAAATAATGTAGACATGTTATCTGAATGGTGCGATAAACGGAAACTACCCCTAAATAAAGAAAACTTCTTTATGGAAGGCAACCAAAGACTACAATTTGTTCGGGTCACACTTAGATGCAACGTATCAACTAAAGGGACTGCTGACATCGCCCTTTCTCGAATATTGACGACCAAGAAAGGGGTGACGTAGAACATCGGGAATGACTAAAAAGTGGCATATCCGAAAGAATAGACATAACTTTTGATCATGCTGTTATTATCTATTCATATTCACGGATTTTGTGGCATTAACTGCGTACGGGTAAAGTTGAAAATATGTACCCCAATGGAATTCGAACCAGGGTCTCCTGCATTCTAGGCAGCTGATCTGATCCCTACACCACTTGGGTCACATCCATCACCATAGCTGAGCGGACTACTCAAGCATGCCTCCCGTCAGAAACAGATCCTTAACTTTTCCCGGCCCACTATTATTGAAATTCTTAGTTTTTTCAAACTGATTCCTGTAAGAGTAAGGGCCAAGGAGTGCCACTGCAGTGAAGAAAGAATCATCGCCCGGCATCGGCATATTGTGTAAGTTCGGAATATCGGAAACAACAGAAACAATAAGCCGACGACGAGCAACGATCCTTTCTTCCAAGTGCAGGCACTCCTAGGACATTACTCTAACGGGAATCAGTTTGCAAAAACAGCGAGTTTGAATAACAGTAGAAAGGGAAAAACTTCTGAAGGTTGGAAGCGAAACAGACACACTGGGAGGTAAGTGTTTCAAAGCCTAATCTCCAGGATCCGAATGCTATTTCAGACAACAACAACCATTGAAACAAAGCAAGGTCAAGATGTCCACGGGTAACATCACGGGTATCTCCGGTTAACAGCCCGTCGAGACAGGAATCTGAATACAACTCAGTTGCAACACACCCTCCAGTTAAGAACAGGACTCGCAGCATTAACACGAACGGTCCGAAATCGCCTTCGGGAATGTAGCCCCTATGGTGTGTGTCCCATTAAAACCCCGACACCGTTTAGATCGCAGAAACTGGGGGAAGGATCTTCAGGATTACTCTTACGGGAATTAGTTTAATAACTACGAGTTTGACTACTGTGGGCAGGGCGAAGCTGGGAATTTGTATCTGACGGGAGGCGTGCTGAGGTAGTCCTTGCAGGTGCGGTGATCACTGTGTACTCAGTGGTGTAGGGGTCAGCGCAACTGCCTAGAAAGCAGGAGACCCGGGTTCGAATCCCGGCTGGGTACACATTTTCAGCTTTGCCCAATCGCAGTTGATGTCATATATTCTGTGAATATTAAATCTTCAGGATTGGCGCCGTAACGAATGGTGCCGGGTTCTGTTGACAGATGAGTCATGATTTTGTGTTCAGCCGTACAATCGTCATTCTCTCATCCGTGGACAACGTAGAACTCGGAATAATCTTGCTTATGTGCAGGAAACTTCACCAAATCATAGTGGTGGACGGATGATGCGGACGGGAGTCAGATTTGGCTGACGTACGGACGCCTATGACACTTTGACTGCTCAGAGGTTTAGAGACGAGATCCTTCGACGTTTTGTTGTTTCCTACGCTGGTGGGTTAGGAGGTTGCTTCCTTCTGGTGGCGATAAAGCTCGTCCTCATAGACCTGCACTGGTGGACAACATGCTTGAAGCTGAAAGAATTAAATGTACAGAGTAACCAGCTTGTTCACCGGATTCAGCTCGATTCAGCGTGTTTGGGATGCACTTGGCAGACGCATTGCAGCCAGACCAGCATCTTCCAAAACGGTTCCACAGCTGGATATTGATCTCATGAAACAATGGCGAAATATCTCTCAAGAACTGATAGATAACCTCATACTGTCCACGCCACGCAGGTGTGGAAATGTACTGTTCGCCCGAGATGATCACACACTACATTAGAGGGCAATGAGAATGCCTTATCACTATTATGGGAGCCCCAAGGTGCCTCGCTCTACGTAAACTCCATTTAAACCTCAAGTATAGAGTTCAGACAGCAAAATATCCTTTTTTATCACACAAATGTTACAATTGTCGCCAATATCTGAATAAAATACTTCACCATTGGATTCTGTATATGATATCTCACCTAATCTCCTAATAGTTTTGAGCAGTGTAAATATCCAGGGTGAATCACCTAACACTTGCACCGCAAACATTGCGGAAACGAAAAGTGCGATTGATGTGTGGTTTTCACAGATTGGATTGGTAGTCAACGACTCGTATTGTTAGCCGATAAATAGATTGTAAAAATACCTGGAAATTGTATTTTTTATGCAAACATACAATTTCTGAAACAGAACAATGGTTGTTTCTATTGTGCACTGGAAGTTTTGACACCAGCTGTGTACAAAGACTTTTGAATGACATTTTTCTCACATTTAGTTTGGCAGCTACAACCGTTCCAAGTTTCGGGTGCGGAGGCTGCGGTAGCGTCGCTGACTGGCCGAGTGGCTGGCGCCTGGGACAAAGCGCCCGTCTCATGACCACTAGCCAGTTAGCTACGCTGTCGTAACCTTCGCCCCCAAAACTTTGAATCGTTGTAGCTGCCAAATTAAACCTGTTAAAAATGTCATTCAAAATTATTTGTAAACATCTTGTGTCAGAAATTCCAGTGCATGATAGAAATACCCATTGTTCCATTTTAAAAAAACTGTATGTTTGCATAAAAATACACAAAGTAATATTACAATCTGTTTGTTGACTACAAATACGAGCCCTGATTACCAATCCTTTCTATGAAAACCGCACATGAATCGCACTTTTTTTTCCGCAGTATTTGTTATTAGGTGATTCACCCTGTATAGAGAAAGAGCTTGAAAATTGTTCGACAACCCTCTGTCAGGCACACTGTTGTGAATTCCAGAGTAAATGTAGGTGGTAAAGGACTTCTTGAGAACAGCATGTGATTTTAAAGATAGAATGAAGGCTTTCACGACCGAATGACAATGTTGCTGCTAAACCTGGTCATGATCTATCAAACTCTTCAGTTCCTGACGTTTCGTCCAAGACTGCGTTCGACATCCACAGAGGCGCTCCTCTCATGCTGAGTCTCGGCGACTGACGGGTCGGACAGTCTGACAGTTTATCTCTGACAAGGTTTATCCCTGCTCATCGTTGCAACGCTAAACATGTCGCTGTCAGACGTCCGACTCATCATTCGGCACGATTCAGCGGAAGAGGAACGCCTCTGAGGATGTCCAACACAGTCTTGGACGAAACGTCAGGAATAGAAGAATTTCATAGACCACGACCTTACTACCCGGAACGTTTACCAGCAACAGCATAAGATTTATTCTCTTTATGGAAGAACTCGAAATGCTGAGTCTCTATTACATGTACGTAGACAGTCCTTGCTGGTGTTACATCAACCACTTTGAGGCAATACGCTGTTTTCTGTCGATATACATTCCCACCCACTGCACGGACATCCGTACATGTGACACGCGGAAGTCCATCGATCATCGTCTTAGGTATACCTCGAAAATCCACCTGCATCCGAAGTGGGAGAAAGACGCTACGAACAGGTTGGGGATTAGCAGCTGGTGTGGTGGTCGTCGAAGGAACCGGCGCGGCTTGGCCCGGCGGTAACGGTGCGCTGCGGTGGCGCGCGATGAGCTGGCTGTCAGTCGCGCCGGCCCCGTTGGCCGGCACCGGCACCCGGCCGATGCATCATCCCGCGCAGTGACATCTAAATCCATCACGAAACCGTTTGTCCCCTGACGGCGTCCTGCCGAGATACCATCTCGGGGCCCATTCCTCATCGCTCCGACCGCCCACTAAAGACCGCCCGCTTTCTCGTCCGGCTGGCCGACCGCGCCGCTCTTCGGGTCCAACGGCATCTAATTGTGCGGCAGCGCCCGGAGTGACGTCACGGGGAGGTTCGGCGTCGTCGCGTATCGCTGTCACGCAACGGCCTAGGCGCACAGTCAGCGTTCCACTGCCTCGCCTTTTGAGGCATCGATCCATTGTGTCAGACACCAGCTACGATCTCCGTGAAAGCCCGTGCGGGCTTTGTGTAGGATTCTTAGAAGTAACCAGAGAAGTTTGTATTAGATTCGAATTTTGGACAGTGACACTCGACATGCAGCAGGTGGACCAAATGGCATGAAAATCTGACGTAGACACGATATTTATGAATATGGACTTGTGTCACCGTCGGTTTTGAGAAGAGCTGAAATTCTTCGCGGAATGCATTCGTAGATTTGCTGTATATACAGTCGGACACTAAAATAACATTTGAAAATCAATCAAGGAGGTATTATGTATTCACTTGCTGTGACATAAACTGCCAGCCGCGGTGGCCTAGGGGACTGACGCGCTTCAGTCACGGTCTGCACGGCCACTACGGTCGGGTGTTCGAATCCTCCCTCGGGCATGGATATTTGTGCCGTCCTTAGTTGTAGGTAGTTCATAAGTTGTTTGTAAGTTTAGGGACTGATGACCCATAGTTAAGTCCCTTAAGCTTAACAAACATTTGACATAAACAGATGTGTTAGGAATTGAATAACAATATATACACTGCGTAAGTAATAATTATTCCATATACTGATATCTTGAGCATACAAATGAAACAGCGGTCAGGTACAAAAGTGAACATAAACCGTGATGTTTCTCACATTCAGGCCAAATGTTTTCTATTGCCGCCTTCTGCTTCGATCACAACTTTCAAACGTACAGGCAAAGATTCCACCTTCTTTTTTTGTGTACGCAGGTGTAAAGTTATTCCATTCTTTCACTAACTTATCACTTAATTTCTGTATCTCCTAAGTGGGGCATAGAGCATCAATGAACTTCCGCCACCGCACTCTGTTTTGCGCCAGTGTCTTGATCCCAGTCCAGGTCTTCCCTACTTTCTCGGTCCCTTCTGCTATTACAGCCCTCCTGCATGTATACCTTTGTCTGCTTCTTCTCCTTCTGCCTTATGGGTTCTATTCTAGAGCTTGTCTTGCCACATTGTCTTTACCACGTCTTAATGTAGCCCACTCCACTTATTTCCTACGGAGTATCTCAATATCAATGGGTATTTGATGGATTCTTCTCCATAGTTCATTGTTGGGGATTACTTATGGCCACTATTCATTGTTTGAGAACAATGCAAGGACCTTGTATGCTACTAGTAGAAGTGACATTCCTCTGTAATTATTGGCATTATATTTGTCTCCTTTCTTGTAGAGAAGATACATGTTAGATTATGAACTATTTCCTGTATCTCCTAAGTAGAGCATAGGGCATCAATGAACTTCCGCCACCGTTCTCTGTTCTAGGCCAGTGTCTTGATCGCAGTTCAGGTCTTCCCTCCTTTCTCGATCCCTTCTGCTATTAGACTCCTCCTCGATGTAGTCTTTGGTCAGTCTCTTCTCCTGCTGCCTTCTGGGTTCCATTCTAGGACTTGTCTTGCCACATTGTCTTTACCACGTCGTAATGTAACTCAAACCACTTCCATTTCCTATGACGTATCTCAATATCAATGGGCGTTTGATAGGTTCTTCTCCATAGTTCATCGTTGGAGATTACTTGTGGCCACCATATCCTCAAGATATTCCTCAAACTTCTAATCACAAATATTTGAAGTCAGCTAGTTCGTTTTCTATGATTCACACCCATAGAGCAGTACCGACCGAAGATGAGTAGTTTTGCTCCCTTGATTTCCAGATTGGTTTCAGCATTGCAAATGTCTCTTTAGCCTTATGTATTCTGCTTCCTATATCTTCGATAGTTCCCGCTCAAGGTAACAAAACGGAGTGCTGCATTTCGGTTACTATAGCGCATCTCCTTAGTTTTCATTCCATTTATCTTAAATCCCAACTCTGATGCTTCGGTTTTTAAATCATTCAGTATTGCTTCCATATCCTTATCACTGCTGGCTAGTAAACACAGGTCATCTGAAAAGTCCACGTCTCCCAACCTGCCTGTCAATCCCCATTGAATTCCTCTTCGGCGATTCATTGCATCACAAAATCCAGCATCATCATTAATAGAATAGGTGACAGCAAACATCCTTGCTTAACTACTATGTTTACCGGGATGGGTTCCGACAGCATCCCTTCATGTAATACTTGACATGTGTAATTCCTGGGTTATGTATATAACTTCCTTAGGTATCCCAAACTCTTGCATAGCTCTCCACATCTTCTTCCTCATTACAGTGTCAAACGCCATTTCAAAGTCTACAAGGAGTAGATACAAGGACGATTGCAGCTCCGCGGATTGTTCTAAAATTATGCACAGTGTGTTGATCTGGTCTACAGAGGAATAACCTTCTCTAAATCCTGTTTGTACTTTCATCAGCCTTTAGTTGACACTCTTTTTTATCCTTTCTAGAATTACTCTTGAGAGTACCTTACTTGGTATTCAAAGGAGGGTAATCCCTCTCCAGTTATCGTATTCTGATAAATCTCCTTTCTTCCGAAGCTTGATCAAGAGTCCTCTTTTCCAATCTGTGGGGATCTTCTCCTCTTCCCAAATCTTTATTAAAAGTGGGTACAGAATCTCGACTGAAGTACTCACGTCCACTTTCAAGGCCTCTGGTATGATGTTGTCCATACCTCCTGCTTTGCCATTCTTTAGTTGCTAAATGGCTCTTTGGATCTCTATTCTTGATGGTGGTTCTATACTGATATCAACATCTTCCTGCACTCTTCTGCCACTGCCTCTGTCACGTCTTCCTCAACTGTTTGACGATTCAAGACCTCGAGAAACTGTTCTATCCACCGTTCTAGCTGTTCCTTTTGTGAGGTTAATAGTTTCCCATCTTTGGCTTTCACCAGCTTTTCAGATCTAAAACACTTTCTTGTTAGTCTCTTGGTAAGGTCGTAAAAGATCTTACTGTGATCTTTTCTGCTGCCATCTCGGCGTGTGGTGCAAGATTTTGATAAATCATCGTTCTTCACGTCGAAATCGCCTTTCGGCCAGTTTGTTGATTTCATTAAATTCAGTTCTAGCTTGTACTTCCTCTTCTTGTGTTCTTGCTGTATTTATTCTTTTCTTACATTCCTTCCTTTGGTTCACGGCTCCCCATGTCTCAGAAGTAATCCATTCTTCTCTTCCTCTCTACCTTTTGACTTGTACCTTTTCACATGTATCATTGTAGGTACTCTCTATGCTCTTCCAATTATGTTCAATATTCTGTCCTTCATCCACTCTTAGCAATTTGAATCGGTTACTCAATTCTAGTAAAAACGTTGTTGTTCCTCTTTATTTTTCAGTTTATCCCCTGTTATACTTTATCCTCCTGCTATGTGTTCCTAGTACTTGTAGTCTTCAGTCTGTGCGTAGTTATTACTAAATAATGGTACTTCCTCCATCTGCCCGCCTCCTGTTTCTCACATCCAGCAAGGAGGTTACCCATGTCTTGCTAGTAGTGAAATGATCGATCTGGTTCTTCATTCTATGGTCATGGGAAACCACGTCACTTTATGGCAAATGTTGTGAGGAAAGGTAAGTGCACCCTATCACCAACCTGTGGTCACTACAAAATTCAATCAGTCTCTCACCAATGTCATTTCACTACCTATACCGTGTTTTCCCATTATACTTTCTACTCCTCGGTTATCGATGCCAACTTTCGCATTTAGGTCTCCCATTACGACCATAATATCATTATTCTTTGCATTTAACAGGGTTCGGTGTAGCTGACCATATAATTGCTCTTTTTCTTCTTCGCTTACTGTCTCTGTCGGTGCATAACACTGCACCACTGTAATTGGTCTAACTCTTGATGCAAAGCGAGCTACTACAACCCGTTCTGAGACTGGGTACCATTCTATCAAACTCTTCTTTGTCCTTCGATTGATCAGTAATCCAACACACTCTCTATGTTCTTCCTCTATTCCCGAGTACAGCAGCGTGTGCCCTTCTTCGGTCTTTATCTCACTGAACCGTACTCCATCTCTTCTCACTTAAGCCCAGTATATCCAACCTGTATCTTTTAATTTCCCTGGGTATTTCAGCCAATCTTCTCACCTGCCACATTGTCTGTACATTCCACATTCCAATTCTTATTTCATGCTAAAGGTCAAATCCTTTTTAACTTTCCAGCTTCTATTCATTGTTTTTTTTTTTTTTTTTTTTTTTTTTTTTTTTTTTTTTTTTTTTTTTTTTTTTTTTTTGTAATAGTTCAATCTCGGGCGTGTATGTTATTAGCCTTCAGCACCCATAGCCTGGTGAACGGGCTGCCTTCTAAGTAGCCAGGCCTACTGATTTTCTGTCGGGCTTTCTTCCCTTAGCCTTTGAAGTTCCCACTTCTAACTACAAAGTAGCAGTTGACAATAAGAGTAGAAGAAGATAGACTCCCTCGGGCCTCAAAACCTAATACCGCCGGGGTCGGAAAAATCAAGAGTTGGTCAAGGGAATGAATGCAGACGAAGCCTGACACAGGTAAGTGGAAGTAATGCCAGACTTAGCTAAGGGCCCACTAGTTGCCACCCACATACTCCCAAGGGGGAGTAGGGGGACTGCTCTTTTTCTGGAATCTCACCAACTGACCTGTCTGGCATGGGTGGCCCTACCGGGAGCATAGCTCCCGCCACCATAGCTCAGTGCATCACTGACACACAGAAACCTGCTCACCAACGTTAAGGTGGTATCCGAGGGGAACACTATTTCAGTAAGGCTGCTTTTAAATAATCTTTGCATTTGATGATGTATTTTTTTATTCAGCGCTTTAGTTATCCCCAAAGATGATCAAGCGGGTTAATGTCTGGTGACTGGAGAGGCGGAAGCAACTAATGTGGTACATTATAAAGCAACCATTCTTTTACGACAATGACCGTGTGCTTGGCGTCATTGTCTTGCTGAAACCCACAGTCTGTTCCTAGTACTAGTTTCTTCGAAGGCTTGAGATTCTCCTATAAGATGGATTGATTTATGCACAATGTCTTTAGACATCATAGCAAAGTTCAAGCAAGACCCATCTGGAGCGCAAGCGCACTAGTTTAAAAGCAGAGAGCGTCGAAAGTTGCGACAACTGAACAGGCAATCAGCCGCTGTGAGGAGGTAAGCCTGGCCTAGTTCCGCATTGGCCGGCGTAGGACCACATGGAGAACACTCTAGCGGACGTGAGGTCACGTTCAACCACCATTTTACCAACCGAGAAACGGCAGTGTCATTTTTATATACTACGCCGAAATTATTAGTTACAGACGAACAAGGAGAAGCAAATGAAAGAGCAGAACACGAGATTCAGATCATGTGTTGACATAATTTATATCAAAAGTTATTCAGAAAATTAATATTTATTCACTTGGATATATTCAGAGACTAAACTAACTGAACTACAGTAAAGGGCGAGGGTTCAAATGAAAGGTCTCAACGAGATGGAAAGTTTGGTATAACCATATCATCTGCAAATTTTATATTGCGCATAGAAATGCTCTTTTAAGGAGGAAAAATAGTGATTTGTTAATAACAATTGAAGACCTCGTGGAAAAAAAATATAACCCTCATTTGTAAAGTGTTGAGATATGATGACTTGTATGTTTGAAAAATAGTTTCTATTACATGTTTTAATGTATGTTTTAATATTTATATTTGCCATCTCTCTGCAGATTCATGTACTACTTGAAGAAAATGAAACATCCTGACGGATATTATTGTTTGCACCAAATACATTAAAATACAAAAGTTGAGAGTTATCATTATTTACCCCCAATGTCTTCAATTGATACAAGATAGATACACAATCAGCGAGGCTGTAATAAGTTACAGGTGTCGTAAACACACATTATGACCTGTTTAGAATATATTATTATATTTATCGACCGTAATTTATTTACATTTATAAGCATACTAATTCTGAACAGTGCATTGGAAAGAGGACTGGAAACACAACCTAAAAAAACATTATACGTATTCATTGTGCGACAACGGAAAGATTTATATATCGGTCATGCTGAAATTACTCATTTGTTTAAACTTAAGATTTGGGGGGGGGGGTATTATTAATGTTAGAAGTTAAAATTAGAGATGTATATGAATTAGAATTTTAGCGCTCATCTAAGAATGCCGTAATATCAACATTTCAATCATTATTTAAAAATGTTTGTACACTACTGCGAGAATCACTAAAGCTCGTTAGGTGACGTATTACTGGAATGACGTCACAGATCGTATATAAGTGGCTGCCTGTAGCGGCCGAACCACGGTGGAGTAACCGAGCGGTCTAAAGCGCCTCGCTGCGGAGCTCGAGGTTCCTCGCCGTCGGAGGTTCGAGTCCTCCCTTGCACATGGGTGTGTGTGTGTGTGTGTGTGTGTGTGTGTTGTCCTTAGGTTTGTTTACCTTAGTTTAAGTAGTTTGTAAGCTACCAACTGATGACCACGCAGTTTGGTCCGATAAAAAAGCAGGTGCAGACAGGTGTGAAAATTACAGAACCATCAGTGTAATATGTCATGGTTGCAAAATCCTAACGCGGATTATTTACAGAAGGCTGGAAAGTCTGATAGATGCTAACATTAGGGACGATCAGTTTGGACTCAGAAGAAATGTAGGAACGCGGGAAGCTCTACTAACCTTCTGACTTATTTTAGAAGATAGATTATGGAAAGGCAAACCAACATTTTTAGCTTTTGTAGATTTGGAGAACGTTGTTGACAATGTTCATTGGAACACTTTTTCATATTGTGAAGCAAGCAGGAGTAAACTATAGGGAACGGAACGTTATTTATAACTTGTATATAAAACAAATAGCTGTTATTAGAGTTGAAGGACATGAAATGGACGCAGCGGTTGGAAAGGGAGTAAGACAGATTGTTTTTCAATTTGGACATGGACAAGCTGTGAAGAAAAGCAAGGAGAATTTGAAGGAGAAATTAGAGTTCAGGGAGAAGAAATAAAACCATTGCTTTTTTGCTGGTGTTATTGTAATTCTGTCAGAGACAGCAAAGGATCTGGTAGTTCAACCGAATTAAATGGATAGTGTGTTGAAAGGAGTGTATAAAATGAACAGTAACAAAACAAGGGTAATAGATGAAGTCTTAGATAATCAGCCGATGCTGAAGGAATTAGATTGGGTAACGAAACAATAAAAGTGGAAGATGAGTTTAGTTACTAGGGCATTAAAATAGCATATAGCCCTGGCAGTACAGAGGATATAAAATGCAGAATGGCAATGGGAAGAAAATCTTTTTTGAAAAAGAGAAATTTGTTAACATCGAATATTAGCTTAAGCGCAAGGAAGTCCATTCTGAAGGCATTTGTGTGGAGTGTTGTCTTGTATGGGAGTGAGACATGGACGATAAATAGTGCGGACAGAATGAGGATAGGGGCTTTTTAAATCTGGTGTTACAGAAGAATACGGCAGATTATGTAGGTAGATAGCGTAATAATGAAGACGTACTTACCAGAATTGGGGGGAAAAGGAATTTAGCATTGGAGGGAAGTGTGTGGGGGAAAAATCGCAGAGGGAGACGAAGAGGCGAACATAGTAAACAGATTCAGATGGATGTGGGTTGCCGTTCTTATGAGGAGATGAAGAGGCATGCTCAGGATAGAGTAGGGTGAGAGCTGCATCACACCAGTCTTCGGACTGAAGACCACAACAACAACTCTCATCCTTGAAAAGTACCGTATAAAAAAAAGTGGTATCTTTATTTCGCTGCAGAGTTGCAAATTCTAGGCATTTCTGTTGATTTACCCAGCATTCAAACGGTTTCTTTCTTGCTGTTCTTTTTTCAAACCCATGATTGTCCACAATTTTCGTACTGTTATGGTATGAACATTATTTCCACTATTTTTTCGGACATCTAACTCTGTAGCTGTATTTCTGGGACCAGCATACACTCTTTTTTTTTTTTTTTAATAATATGTCGGCGCTCCCTGTTAGATAAATTTGATTTCTACACTTCGTGGGCGTAGTAATATCTTATTTCGGTTTGACACCTGCATGGCTCCTTCTAACAGTGTACCAATGTTCCGAAGTCAAAGGCCCTTTTTACTGTGTTCAATAATATTTTTCGCCACCTCCGCTGGTATTTCGGTACTCTATGAATCTATGTTACCCGATCGAATTGTGTATTGCAACATGCTACAAAATGGGGACGTATGTAGACTTTAGTGTCCGGCTGTAGTTGACAGCATTTAGAGTAACATCGCTTTTAATGACACGTTGATTATAACACGAAATATAACGGTTCTGTTTATTGGTACAATTCGCAGAAAGAACTAATGCGTTTGCAGCGATCATTGACAGGACGTTGGTATAGTTCTAACCTGAGTACTGCTTGAACTTCTTAGTTATACTTTTTATTTATATCTCCCCAGGGCAGAGTGTATCTTGATATGATTCCTTGTAACGCTCTTTATTGTTATTAGATCGTTGCACCTACAGCAAAATATACAAATAACAAAACGATGGAAACTCAAGCATTCTGAGTATATGTATCACATTTGCAACAGAACTGAAAAACAATGTATTTCTGTTTGTAGATAACTTTTTGTCATCGAAAAATCTGAGAAGTTTTTCTTAATTTTCATAAATATATTGTTCACCTTATTACTGAAAAAATAATAGATCATATACAAAACACGTTATTTGCTATGTGCAAATAAGAGAGTATTTATTACAAATCCCATTAACACGGAGGCACTACGTCTTAATACAAGTACAGAAGAACTACGGAAGTGTTTTTACTGTTAGATTCATCTGTTCGCAAGTTTCTGCGACGAATAAGCTGCTTGAAAGGCTCTCGGTTAAGCAGCCGCATTGATCTATACATTGAAGAACGGAGATTTGATAGCGTTACTTGTCATCAACATCCCAATACGCAGCGCTTATGTTTCTATCCGATGTCAATTCTATCAACCGTATTTTGAACTAAAACAGAAAATTACGTCGAAAGTATTCACATTCCTCTACTTGGAACACCATTTTCTGCTGTCCACAGCTCTTCAAATCACAAGTGAGAAAACTGAAATCGGAACATTCAACTACAAACAAAAATGATAGTCGATAAATAAACCTGAAGCAACTGGAATACCAACATGCAAAACAATAACGTTACGAATTTATACACCAGCTAATACATACAACCTAATATAACACATGCAAGGTGTAATTGCCCTTGAGAAAAGAAACCGTTTTCTACATGATGTCAATGTTTCCCCATGTTCTCCTCCTCCACTATATCTATCCTGTCTGAGTCTCTCTCCCTCTCTCTCTCTCTCTCTCTCTCTCTCTCTCTCTCTCTCTCTCTCTCTCTCTCTCTCTCTCTCTTTGACTCTCTCAACCTCTCTCTCTCTCTCAATCCATTCGCACCACGGTGGAGTGGCCGAGCGCTCTAAGGCACCTTGCTGCGGGTCGCGCCGCTGCTCGCCGTCTGAGGTTCGATTTCCTCCTAGGACATGAGTGTGTGCTTTCCTTAGTACTTTAGTTTTAGTAGTTTGTCAGCCTAGGGACTGAGAACCGTAGTAGTTACGTCCGTTAGATTTATATACATTAAAACATTTTCAACATCCATCCGCAATCTCTGTTCATCTCACCTTCCTTCCACCATTTCCTCTTAACTTACTCTCTCCTTTACTCTTTTCCTTTCTTTGATAATTTATTTTTCCACCGTAGTAACTATCCGAAAGACAAAACGAAAAATAAGTTAAAAAGTAATACTTACTGGTAATTGTGGTAAAGGATCACAATACTTCTCATACAAAAATATAAGTTGAACAACGACACTATTTACAGACTTCTTTTCTTCGATGTCTTCATCTCCAATGTTGACATCATCGTCAGAGCAGTTGTGGTATTGTAGTTGCCTGGTGATCCAACCATTTAAACATAATCGGTCGTACAATTCGATTTTACGATACATTGTTACTTTTCTGTCATATCTTTCTAAGTACCTACGGTAAGCATACAAAAAGTTGGCAGCCCTAATTTTCGGTGACAATTAAAGATCTCTATTGCGTCATGGAAAAGGTAACATAAAGAGTTGTAGATATGAAATCATCAACTTCCTCTCAACACGCTTAACGGCTGCATACAGTCATGGATTTGTGAGCAAATTTAGGGCAAAGGGCCTTTCGATTTATATAAATTTAACTAGCTGAAGACCCGGCGTTGCCCGGGTATTTATTTATTTATTCCAACCCTGAGTTAGTAGTTTCCATACTCCTTTTCTCTCTGTCCATTAACGTTTTTTTTTTCTTAAAACATGTTATATTTATCAGAGAATATATAAGAAATAAGGCTGTCTTGCATAATATACAATATTTCAAGTGCAGTAGCCAAACAAACAAAGATAGAAATCAAAATACAAATAATACGTAACATTCATACATTTATTTAATTCACAACTTGATTGTAAATAACACCGAGCGAAGTGACACAGTGGTAACATACTGGACTCGAATCCGGAGGACGGCTGGTGCAGACCATCCTACAGCCATAAATATTTTCCGTGTTTATCCTTAATCTCTCCAGGCAAATGCAGGGGTGGTTTCTTTCAAGGGGTACGGCAGATTTTCTACCACTTCCTTACCCATAAAATCCGATCGTAAGATCCAACTCTAATGACCATGCTGTCGATGGACCGTTAAACACTAATCTCCCTTCATTCCTGATTATAAACAATATTTTTTGTGACTTGTCCAGGATCTAATATGAATATCTTATGTGGTGAGCCCATCTCTGAACAAGTGACATATAGCTGTCCATGTGAGAAACATGGAGATTTCAAATACACTCCACAGTATTCAGTACATTGCCCTGCGATTTATTAATCATAGTAGAAAACACAAGTCTCACTGCAAACTGCAGTCTGTTAAAGTTAAAACCCAGATCTGTCGAAAATAATGGCTATTTGTAGGATGTAGACTGTTCCTTTCTCTTTCTTTCCTTGTAACTCTGTAGAAGTCTATTTCTTGTTCCTACAGTGGTATGCGCTTCACAGTTCAAATTTGCTTCATAGCTATCAACATCATTGTCATCTTCCAGGAATTTCCTTAAGCTCACAGGAATACAGGCGTGTCCTAGCAGGAAATAAGAAATGTATTTAAACGTTGTGCCTGACGTGAAAAGTTTTTACCCATCGAAGTATATATGATCTCATATTTGTTGCGTTACATGTTGTACTATTGCATAAGTTTTCAAGTACATACTCATTTGTATAAATACTGTATATCTGTAAAATCTGTTGCGAATACCATTAGTAGTAAAGAAGTAATACGATGGTCACTCCAAAAGAAATGCACACTTTTTTTAAAATATAGTTTCTATTCTACATGTTTTATTCTACAAGTTTTACAGTGTGTAGATACATCCTTTAGGAACAATATTTTCATTTCTCCACATAATCCCAATCCCTCTCAACTGCCTTACACACATTGTCTGGAGTGTGTGCAGTACGAGGCCTGCCGCTGCGAGGAAAATCTTCAATATTGCCGTGCCCACTTTCATCACGTAACCTGCTTGTCCACCCACCAACGCTTCGAAGATGCACCAGCTCCACCAAAGAGACTGCCTACATCACACTTGTGCGTCCTCTCCTGGAGTACTGTTGCCCCTTGTGGGACCCTCACCAGGTGGGACTACGGAAGACATTCAAAAATGTTCAAATGTTTGTACAGCTTATGGGACTTAATTACGGGGTCATCAGTCCCACGGAAGACATTGAAAAGGTTGAGATAAGGGCAGCTCGTTTTGTTCTATCACGTTACGGGAGGGAAAGCGTCACGGAAATGTTGCACGAATTAGAGTGGAAATCATTAAAAGAAAGACGTTATTCATTGCGGCGTCATCTGTTTGCGAAGTTTCAATCACCGACTTTTAATTCTGAATGTGAAAATATTTTGCTAGCACCCACCTACTTAGGGAGACGTGACCATCCCAACAAAATAAGAGAAATCAGATCGAAAACGGAACGATTTAGGTGTTCTTTCTTCCGGCGCGCTATTAGAGAATGGAACGGTAGAGAAAAGTTATGAAAGTGGTTAATGAACCCTCTGCCAGGCACTTTAATGTGATTTGCAGAGTATCTATGTAGATGTAGATGTAGAAGTTTGATAACAAGCGGGAAGGATGTATCTACTCATTGTAAAATTTTCAAACATGCAGAATGAAAACTGTATTTTAAAAAAAGTTGTGTGCATTTCTTTTGGAGTGAACCTCGTAGATTAAAACTTGGTGCGTGATGGGGCGGTTTTCCATGAATGATAATGTTTATGTGCTCATATCTCATGAACTACGTGTCGTGCTGTTATAGAATTTCAAAACATTCAGTTGTATGTGTTTGTAAAATTTCCTTCGGGTACATTACGTACTGTAGAAGTTATAAATTGCAATGTTAAACCGAATGCCGTAGTATTACTCTGGAAAAGTCGTAAGCCACAGCTTTTCTCCTTTCATCATTTTGATGTAGTTACCAGTGAGAAAAAGTCTCCTGAAGGTCTGAAATTATATTTAAAGTTTTTCTGAAGTCGCTAAGTAGTCTCCTCCTCAAATAGTGGACTGATAAAATCACAGTATTACGTGCCGCAAGACGGGGAAGTTTTCATTGTTTATGACGTTACATCTCTTGAACTATCAGGCCTATGGCAAAATTCTTTCTTAGCTGACGTCTTATACCTATCAACTACATTTCTCCAAAATTTCAGCTTCATAGGTGATGTTTTTGAGGTTTCGTGTTTAGTCAGTGAGTGAGTGAGTTAGTATCCTTTCTCTTTTATATAGATAGAGATTGTCCTTCATGTGTAATTAATCTTCAAAATTTGTTATTTAATTCTGTTGTTGAATTACTGATATTATGGTTATTCTATGCAATAAGATAATCATCAAGTATTTTCTATAAAGCTGTCTTATCGTAGCTTTCCTCTTAGCTTTTATTTTCGTGTTTTACGTAGGCTCATCAGTTCCTATCCGGGTTCGAAGCAGCATTTTCTACGAGGCGCGTCCAGAAAGTAAGTTTTGTTTCAATTTATCTTCGCTGCAGTGCTGCGATTGCAGTTCCGCACATGCGCTGTAGACGATGTGTATCAAGGACAAGAACGTGCGCCATTTGGAGATCGATGTCAGTTACGTACGCTTTGTTTTGCTTTTTTGAAATGTGGGCGTTGACTGAAAATCCCGCCGCCTGTGAAATCAGGTCGGTGATTCGGTTTCTGAATGCGAGTAAAGTGAAACCAAGTGAAAGTTATCGGTAAATTTGCGATGTTTACGGACCAAATGCGATGAGTGATTCGATGGTGAGAGGATGGGTCCTACAGTTCAATGGCGGTCATAGTGATGTGCACAATGAAGAACGAAGTGGGCGTCCACCTTTGGTTACAGAAAATTGATGACAAGTCCTCTTTTTACATCTCAAGTCTTTCCTTGGCGGTCATCACTTCACCAATGACGACGAGCTGAAAGAAACTGTTTCCAACTGGTTGAAGAGACAGGCGGCAGATTTCTATGAAGAAGGTATACAGAACCTGGTGCCACGTTATGACAAATGCCTGCAAAATATCGGCAGTTATGTGGAAAAGTAGTTTAAGAGTTGTAGAATTTTGTGCAATAAAAATTTCTTCTGTGTACAATTTCATTTTATTACCAAACGGAACTTACTTTCTGGACGCACCTCGTATAATCTCAGAATCAAGCTGACTTAACAGTGTCACTTTGACCTACATTCAAAATTCAAGACCGTGTTGCGTTTAAATGGAAAGTTTATTACGAAACCGCCGACAGAAGCGTTAATGCAGGCACTCCTTCACGCCTGACTGCCGTCTTATCGCCTGGCTTACCGGCGAGAGCGAAGGTAGCCGAACGTCGGATAGGTGCTGTAAGTTACCGGGCAAATCCTGCTAACAGCGTCTCCAGCGAAGCGCCACACACATACACAATAAAACGACTACCCACTTGAAGAAGGTCCGTGTTGAAAAAATCCATTTGCTCTTTTAAGAAAACGGGGTATCATTTCCGGCCTCTAGGTAGCAGCTTAAAACATTGCAGAGTACTTTCGACAATAAATGGACATGGAATTCGTTAACAGGTGCTAATGTATACTGTTATATGTCACTCTACCGTCATCCGTTAATGTTGTGCGGCTGTTTGAAAATTCCATGAAATTCCATTGTATGCTATGCAACTGTAAGACCATACCGATTTATGAGGTGGACCGTTTACATTTATAAATACGTCGTGGAAATGTCAATTAATTTTGCAAAATTAAAACATCACATATTGTGGTATATAACAAACAGAGATAACTGCAATAGGTTTAAAATAAGTTTATCCATCTTCTAACTGGAAACTCCAAATTGCTCGGGTATTTGCTTTAATTCTCTGTAGTTCATTTCTCTCCCTCCGTCTGTTCATCTCTTTCAGCTTACTCCTATCTGTTGATAGACCATCTGTTACCATGTCTCTGTCCACTCCCTCCCGCCCCCCACTCACTCCTCATCTTGAATCCCCTGTCTCTGCCCACCAAATTTGAATACGTCTTCCTCTTGCATGGTGATCCGTGAAACGGTTTTAGAGTGTATTGAAAGGTACCTGCTGCCATGCACAGTATTGGAGCTAGCATTATATGATAATCTCATACGTGAACACATAACTATATTATCGAACATTCCACGGATATACTGTTATCTCACAGACATGATGAACCGGCAGGACCCTCGTGGAGTGTTCGATCAAGAAATACACCGGGAAAAATCTGAAGACTACTACTAACTACGTCTACCAAATTATATGATGACTGGTCAGTGGTGTCATATCTGTTGTAAAGTACCCCCCACCATGCGCCTTATGACATGGTGTGCAGACAATGATTTTCTTCATGTTCTGAAGGTCAAGTGTTCAAAATTTTGTCAGTGTCAGATATGAAACTCTAAAATTGTATTAAACAACTTACACATATTGCTGGGTGTGATCTGTTTTTATGTAAAATTTATGTTACTGCCGAGATCACGTATTCAGACCTTTACTTGGTTTCACCGGTTTCGGAGGATCTTTCCGCCAACATCAGAAGTAAAACAATCACAAAGAAGAGGATCAATAAATGCACCTGCGTCACTACCGTACAGCAACCGTTAAAAATCTTAATGTGTAAACATTCTAAAATGCTGCCTACATACCTGTCGTAAAGTGATTGCCCAACTATTTTGCATACTTCTGTCTGTAGGTCGTGTTGCGGGTTTGTCAGTTAGGTAAAAAAAATTCTAAAACAATTTATTTTGTCCGTCGCAGTTGCACAATTTTTAAGTCAGTGACTAGTTTCTGACTCTACCGTCCATTATCAAACCATTAGCCTTTTTCAAAACCGTGATAATCCAATGCATGTTACAAATGGCTGCTAAAATCTTGTACAGTATCCTCTGTCGATACATATCACTAGTTACATTAAAATTTAAATTACCAGTTAAAACAGGCGATACAACCACGGGCCTCCAGTGTGTACACTTGTTAGTAAATATGGTACAGTACTGAAATCATGTGCTCCACTAAAGAACACCTGCACAAGTTCTCATAACCAGGTGTGGATCGTGCTGCGAAAAGTGCTATAAATCTTTTGTGGTGCTGCGAACAGTTTTTTGATGAACTCGTTGACTGTACTAATAGGTACATTCCAAATATCTTTTGTACGGCAAGAGATGCCCACCAAATGAAATAGGGCGTTATTGGGATTATTCTACTACGCTGGCATAATGCGAGCCCATCGATGATAAACATAAGAATTGTGGCGAACAGATAGCACAGGAGTTGAAATAATTCATTTCACTATAGGCATAAACATTAGTTTTCTCCTTCGGTGCCTCAGATTCGACTGTAAACAAGCAAGATCACCTGGCGGCGATAAGACAAATATTCAACCTAACTGCTGAAAACTCCCAGAAACTTATACAGCTTCTGAATATGTGAGAGGTGATGGAGAAACTAGAAGCGCTATGTGGAAGATGCGTTTCAGATAGTACGTGTCAAATAAGCCAAAAAAGTATGGATAAAGATTTTTTCAGCAGTGGATGCCACAATTTTTTACACGTTCAACATGGAAACGCAACTACCTGAAGCCCCATACAGACAGGACAACGGTCCATTTGATATTGTTCACAGATTTTACCGACCTGTCCTGAAAATAAGTCTCTTTTCGAAATGTGATCCTTTTTCCATCATCATTCCTATCCCTTCTACCTCGAAATCTGACACATCATTGACTGTTGCACCTACACTGAGCAATACCTCAAAAGATTCCCTCCATCTGTCGAAGGCATCCACAGGATTCACTAGCAGCTTTCCCGACTTTTCCAAGACACTAGTTAATTCCTTCTTCCCTCCATTTCTAAGACAGCTAATTACGCTCCAGAGTTTCTGGCTTATTTCCAAAGTCTACCCATGATTTCTGCTTGGATTATGCAATTATCCGTCTGGCTTTCTTACTTTCTTCAACGTAACTTTCTCTGACTACTTGATTTGTAATATGGAGCCATTTTTTAAATGCTTTCTATTCCTTTTTACAGGCTGTCTTCTTTCTGCCTTTACACACTATTGGTCCAAGACATACTCTAGCCACTTCTAGTAGTGTGTCGCTGCACCTTGTCCATTCGTTAACTGGTACCTTTCTGAGATCATTGTTATATATTTGTGCATAATTTCCTTGTCCTGTAACTTGTCCGCTCTTATCCTTCCACAGTTATGATACCAGTTTCTTTGGAATAAGGTTGGGCATCTCGGACATATTCTGAGTTGTGGCTACCTTTGAGCTCAGACGGAAAAGACTACCAAATCCACCGGTTAGTCCCTCAACCGTTAGGGATAAAACCCAGTGTGGCCCTGGGCAAGTAAGGCTAGCTACCTTCGACAGTTTGCTGGCAAGAATCAGAGCAAAATGCCTCAGAATTTTGGAGGTGAAAGGGTCCCACCTCTTATTGACAGACCAGGGAGTCCTCAGATACAACATGGCAAACGATCTGGGACGCTATAAATATCAGTAGGGATTACTCTGCTAAGAAGGTAGAGCTGGCAGAGACTAAGAGTAAGATGCGGTTAGATGTTTTAGCTGTTAGTGACGTTAGGGTAGGGGGAGAGAAAGAGGATGTAGTCGGGGAATACAAAGTCTACCTGTCAGGAGTCAACGTAGGAATAAGAGAGTGGGATGTAAGAATTTAATTAGGAAACCAATCGAATCAAGCATAATTGGAATAAGGTACGAAAATGGAAGAATTGATGTGGATAGATTTGGTGATCTCAAGCACGAAATTTGGAGCTGTATCAATGTATTCACCCTGTGACGTGACAGATCAAGATGAAGACCATTTGCATTATTCAAAAATTTGTGTAAAGTGTGTCTGTCTCCTTTTTAATGACGATGACAAAACCAAGCGTATGACTGGAGCATTAACATGTTTGGAACGTTATCTTTTTGAAGGATACTTTATATTGACTCGCATATTCACTGGTGACGAAATATGGGTTTCGCGTATAGCATCTGCGATTGAACGACAGAAATAGAGTGACATTTACCAAACAAATCAGAAGATACAGGACAGTACTGTCTACACGGAAACTCTTGGCTTCAGTTCTCTGGGATCGGCAAGGTACACTCCTCGTTGATTTCCTAACCTGCGCAGACACTGTCAGTGTTGATGCATATTGTTCAGCACAGGATAAGTTTCAGCGGGCGATTCTAAACCGACGGTGATGTCTGTGGTCTAGTGATGCCACTTTCCTCCACGACAATACCAGGTCTCACACCCCCCAGGGGGCTCACGGTTCTTTCGTGAGTACGTGCGTGGCGAGCATGGGGCCCCAAGCTAATGCAGTCTTCCTTCCTTCTTTACTTCCCTGACTGCATTTCCTTTCCCCTCCCCTCCTTTCCTATCCTCACTCCTTTCCCTCCCCACCAGAGGACTGATAACCTCAGTAGTTTAGTCCCCCTATCTCAACCAAACTACACAAACCATCCCATCCAGGTCTAACACGGCTGGGATAACACGACAACGATTGCAGCAATTCAAGTGGGAAACTTTCAACCATCCATCCCATGACCCAGATCAAGATCGTTCAGATTTTCAAATATTTACTAACCTCAGAGACTTTTGGGCCTGATGAAGTGATGAGGAATTGATAGACTGTGTGACTACGTATGTTATTACACTGGTTTGTGGACGAATATGAAGTTGGAATACACAAACTCGTCATACTTTGTAACAAACGTTTATATTTACATGGTAACTCTGCAGAAAAGTAGTTTCATGTATATCCTTTAAACCAAAACTGAAGTATTTGATAATAATTACTAATTACTCATTAAATTTCCGAACGGATATTACTTTCCAGTCGATGTTCGTAGATGGTGACCTTCCTTGTGTTTTGAACGTAAAGAGTGCAAACTTTCATCAAGCTCAGAAACATTTGGTTTGTAAAGTTATGGGAACTAACAAGGAAACGGCCAATAAGACATGTCGAAACATACCCTCAAATTTTTTGCACAGAAAGAGGATAACAAAAGAAATGCACTCCAAGGTGTTTTTTTTTTTTTTTTTTTTTTTTTTTTTTATTGAAATTACGCATTCTTGCCGCGCGAAGAACAGCTTACAACAGCGGTTTGTACAGCCCTGACCACTCAGCGCGCAACTCGGCGAATCACTCAACGCAGCGCCACGTAGAGTTCACAGTCAGCAATATTAAGCACCTAAAGTCTGGTTTACAGTGTAGTGAATGGAAGCGAACATGAACGAATGAGCATTTGCAGAAAATTCACTAACATTCGCTTGTATATGGGTTGAATAGTTTATACTAGAGAGAACGGAAGAGAACACAAGGTAGCAAACATTGCCTGCGAATGGTGTGTTATTGGGTTTTAGTTTTTGTAGGTAATATTCGGCATACAGCATACCCCTATACCCTGTTAGAGGCCAGCTCGAAACTTTGCTATTCAGTGAAGGTTATTGTGCATGGCGAGCGCACTATTTCTGACGGAGAATGCAGAATGGCGAAGGGAAGGAAGAATTTATGTGTCTCAATTTGTATGGAAGCGAGACACGCATTGAGATCGTGCACTTTACACGGAATTCATCTCAATCTCCCCTTAGTACTGGTCCAAAATTTTCCTTATATGTCGGCTGCAACTTTTCTCTGACTTCTCATTAGCATTGAGCAGATTTTTATAAAGAGAACACTAATTACCGAAGTCAAGCGTCATGTAAGGAGGTGACACGGCTGGCGCTAACACTACGCGTATCAGGTCTACTAGTGGCAAAGTGCGCGCTTCGTGAACCAGAGACCGCGCGATCAAATCCCGTTCAGACCACAAATTTTTTTCACTACGATTTTTAACCGATTATTCACTGCTCAAAGATGGTGGAGTGGCTACGAAAGAAATGTAGTTCGGATTACACGTCAAACTGCAGGTCTCTATTTTTCGATCAGGTAACTGGGAAAGGTTAGGGACACCTAAGCAGCTGCAGTGGCGTCCAGTTGAAAGACCTGAAAGAGGCCTGCCGAGTACACCAGATAGAATTTTCTTTTGCTCATCCTTGTTAGTTTGTTTGCTCTGGTTTGCTCTGGTGAACACATTTTTTGAATAACTTGATACCGACAGTTCAACTCTTGCATATGAATTTCTGATAAAAGTGGTTAGCAGAGAAAATAAATTCATTACAGTGTTTGATGTCATAGACGACTTCCGTAAATGTGGACTTGTAATTTGTTGAAATGCATGTGTCTAGCAGTACCACATTTTATAACAGTTGCTGTCGGCCATTCCTTAAAATAATTGTGCATTTGCATTAACAAATTTTGTGCATTTGACTATCAGTAAAATAGTTCTTTGTTTATTCCATGTAGTCGTCAGAAAAATGCGAAGTGTCTATTGAATAACCAAAGCAAATATATTTCTTGCACCAGGCACACCGGACAAAGGGAAAATTGATGCATTCAGGCACTTCACAGTAACCACTAGTTTCATTTAGACAGAACTGGGACGGAGTCAGAAATGGTCCCGGCCGTTGTTCTGCATATTGTGCTGCATACCAGGCATACTTGATCAAATTCGTAAAGCGTGGCGAAGAAAACTGGTAATGCACAAATGACTGGAGCTTAAGAATACTATTCCGCTGATAAACCTGAAATGAGAGAGAGAGGTATCGGAAATTATGTTGTCTGGCCGCGGTGGAGAAGCCGAGCGGTCTAAAGCGTCTCGCACCGGAGCGCGCGGTTGCTCGCCGTGGAGGTTCGAGTCCTCCCGGGGGCATGTGTGTGTGTGTTTGTCCGTAGGTTAGTTTAACTAGGTTTAAGTTGTTTGTAAGCTACGGACTGATGACCACGCAGTTTGGTCCTATAGAATTTCAAACATTTGAACATTTTTTATGTTGTCTGATTATTTCCTAAACTGCTTTCCCCCTCAAACTGCTTTCCCCCTCAAAAAAATTCTTTATCGAGAGGTTGAATCGCACTAATAGTGCCAGGCGGAATCCACATTACATCCACAGATTTTTCGCCGTCCTCCACAAAAACAGAGACGTCATTATGTCCACACCATGAATCCAACAAAAGTAATGAATTAGTTTCTGCAACTGGTAGGAATACGTTTTGAACGAAATGTTGAAAATTATTCTTTCCCATTTTTCTAGATTTTGATACGTCGATTAAAATATTTTTGCAATTAAACAGTGCATTTTTTTTGGCCCTAATTTGCCTTGAGGTTCTTGAAGACAGATATACAGCGGCGGAAACAGTAAACCACTCATCACTGGCATTATCGTATATGAATGTGTCATTGCATTCATTGATTGTGCAATTGACTTCGTCTTCCCCCCCCCCCCCTCCCCACCCCCCCCCGAAAGATAAACTGCGGTGTGCACGCATTTCTTTCGCGAAATCTGACTGATCAGCGTTATAAACAGCTGTTGCAAGGAAAACAGCAAGTTTCGTCTTTATGTCACTTATGAACTTCTCTGTGGCATTGTCTATCACTGGTAGCTGCTCCACACGTTTACGTGACGTAAACTTGGTAATTTTGCGACTTCCTATTCTGTATAATTTCTTGAAGCTTTGTAGCCAGGTCGACGAAGCCTGGAAATTAGCAATGTTCGTGTCAGATGCAACTAGGAGGGCCCAGTCTCGTAGATCTCCATCGGTAACGGTGCATTGCATCACACAAGCAGTTCTAAATCTTTCGAACATTTTTTCTTTCACATGTTTTCGAGTTTCCGTTTGGCGCATATTTCTTACTTCAGGTAATTCTTTCTTCCATTTATAAAGTTCACGCTGAGATTTTACGAAACGAAAACGCCTTTGCACACTGCTTAACTTCAAGCGTTTTTTCCCTCCTTCGTTTAACCAATATTTCACTGCCTGTTCTTTGTCGCTGAAAGCTGATGCAGTACGTGGGTCCTTTTTTTTTTTCAATTTTTACTTTGTTTTATTTTTATTTTTTATTTATTTATTATTTTTTAGGCTTGGAAGGTATTCTTCTTCAGGACTTTTACTGCCACAACTGACGTCGTCCGAATCACAGTTCGTGGAATCGTCACAGTTATTTCCTATTTCTTCTAACATTTCCACAATTTCCAACGAAATGTTGATATCATTCGAATGAATGTCAAAGAAATCAATCGACAAATGACACATATGTACGTCCTCAGGAGAAGTAGGTGTTTTCGGCTGGAAACCACGTTCTTCGTCTTTCATCTTTGCTAAATTGGTAACGTTAATTGGATTCCACATTACTGTGAAACTGGAAGAAGAAGAAAAATGATGCTATAAGTAGGCATGCCTGTCGAAAGCACAATAAATATTAATTCAGCCTTATCTTTATTGACAATACTTACCAATACTGCAAAATTCAACTGATAATTGTTAATAGACGAAAGATAACCTGATACGTCCTTTACAAATTACGATCGGGTTGTGTTGTGTTTCCTGTTTAGAATATACCACCGACCTCGACTGTGTGTGTCTGTGTGTGCGCGAGCGCGCGCCAAGTTGCGCATGCGCTGTTGCTACAGCACCAGTAGGGGTGTACATTTCTACCGCCACCTGGCGCGCTACGGATTTCGAAATTTTCAGCTAGTTTTTAAAAATACTTGCAGCTAAAATTTTGACAGTGCATTGCTTTCGTTGTCTTCTGCCTGTGTAAAAAATGTCAGGGTAGGTTTCGACATGTCTTAAAAACTACTTAAACTAAGTTATCCTAAGAATAACACACACACACACACACACACACACACACACACACACACACACACACACACGTACACTCGAACCTCCGACGGTGAACGGCCACGGACACCGTAGCAAGGCGCCTCAGTGCGCACGGCTATTCAGCCGAAGCACTCGGAATAAAAATGTAGATTTATATGAATAACGGACCAACAAAGGGATACTCTTCATTATATATGAAATATGTATTGCTATATTAAATTTATTTGAAAATTGTATATCCTATATAAATCGGAATGTTCACCACAGCATCGTATAAATATGCGGATGACAACGGGCAAGAACGTTCCAAGATTTTTGGTAACAGTTTTATACAGCGACTTGTACCTACACAGCAGCCCTAGATCCGGCATTACCCGGCCATGAATTTATTCCCTGCTTAGTTTATCTACTTCTTAGCCGTCCGTCCATCACCTTATGCCCATTTCGCATGAGTCTGTGCTGAATTTAGGTCCGTATATTCGTCTACACACAGCTCGAACCTAATAAAGCCATATCTCCTGAACAATGTGTCACACAAAAATACAATTCTCCAGCGACGTAGAGTGTATTATTGGGTTACTATGCGAAATTGTTCGCGGAAAGAGTTAGTACTGGAGATATTTTAAATTAAAACCTGTTACATAGTGGTTGGTTCACCAAAGTTATTGTCACAGAAAAGTTAGAAAGTTAGTGATATAGCGACGCCAAAAACGACGCCATTGTCGGACTTCGTCACCACAACATTTTTTTTTTTTTTTTTTTTTTTTTTTTTTTTTTTTTGGCAGTGCTGGCAACATCATCCGCCTAGTGGTTATGGCTCTGTAGCTGCCCAGTGTGCGTATCTTAATACAAATTAAACTATCAACCAGCAACGTCCCTGGAAACTGATCTCAAGGAACACTGTTACTTTTCTCTGTCTTGCCAACTAATGAGTATGCAGGGAAGAAACTGCTAGCACTTCAATTTTTAGAGTTCACATATATTATTGTTATTATGACCGTTGAAGACTTTAAATCGTGATAAAGAATATCATATCAGAATCATAAATATGACACCATCTGCTTCCTTTTACGACTGTTAATGTCTACGTACACAGTAGACTTTCTTTTTGAGCACATCTATTGCAAAGTAGGTTTCAAATTATTTAAATTTCATACTGTATGTCGTGTAATTAATATTACAAATAAATACTTAGTTTTTTCATGTTCCCATATTAATATTACGATAAACGCCATTGATTGAAAACTGTGGCCAGTATATGTTCAATGATGTACATTTGAGTTAATGAGAAATCTGTATAAATAAACTCAGCATACCTATCATTTTCATTGATTACTCTAAATGTTGCTTTCCTCGGAAACATACAGAATAATTTTGTGATCGTTATTGTGAGGGTGTTATTTAATTAGTGTCCCACACTGAAGAACACATATACCTGACAGTTATTTCAATATCTTTCTCAGGAAACAGTTAATGGAATTTTTATTTCAATTATTCCAGTTGCTCATTAAAAAGTTCGTACAGATGAGACACAGGTTTGTATGACGTAACGGAAATGATATGTAATTCGCATTGTTACGCCCTGCTATTACGGTATATTTCGGAGAAGGGTAAATGAATTTGATTTTCTAAATTAACTTTTGATAACATGGGCACGGACTCTTTTTTATGAAACAGAAGCTCACATTCCATACACAGCGTTGTGTATAGAGGTGGATGTTACACTCGCACCGGCAGAAATTATGCTTTCGTCGTACGTGAATCTCCGGTGTATTAACGTCTTTGGATGCCGTAAGTTTGATCTAAGGCGACAGCTTTGCTAACGTTAAAGGTGCTACCACGTGTGAATAACAGGCACTGACGACGACTCCCAGCTTTCGTCGTAGCTATGGAAAAGTAAAGCAAGAGCACCCTTTCCAAAATTGTGTAGTTTACTGTCTTAACTTTTCGATGAAAGCCAATGATGACTACATTACAACTGTGACTCTCCTCAGGAGCTACAGCTCTCATTTTCTCCTATGCAATGGAAGCTCAGAAATATGACGAATCGGAAATACTGAGATTGGCTTAGAAATTAACGAATAGAATATGCTTAAAGCAGATGATCACTCTAAGATCGTACAGAAAGAACGTAATGGGCAGTCCTGTCACGAGAATTTTATTGGTGGTATGGCTACCATTAGCGAGGCATCTGTCAAAAGTAACTCACCACGGACAAAAATGTCCAGAGGAAGCTGTTGTTACTGATGCGTACCTCGGAGGTAAAAATAACCACCTCAAGAAATGGTCGGTGACATCTTCTAATCAGCAATGTGTAAAGCACGTGAGATAGGGTTGGAAATCGAATTCCAGCTATCAAGCAAACTTCTGAAAAAGTGTGATTGACAGCCAGAAGTGCTCTTCAAACCGCTGATGCAAAGCTTGACATATTGGCACTATAGCGTGTTAGTGGCGGCGGATCGAATTTCCCTATTATTCGCCCTCCTCCCCTACTTCACAACAATAGAGCTAGTGCCTTTTCCGGAGAAACACACAGTACTTCCAGATACAAGGGGCACTTAGAAAAATCTCAAGGGAGGATTTTTTCACTTTAGTTACTTAAAAATGGCATGACGTTTTTCGCTTTCAGAATTTATTTTGTTGAATAATAGTTAACCACACAACGAATAACCTATGACCAGGTCATAGCTAAGATAGAAAAGAGGAGAACCTGCTATTCAACGTAGTGAAGCAACTGAAATCACTTAACAGGAACACGTCTTCTGGTCTGGACTGTATACCCACTAGATTTCTATGTTATAATGCTGATGCGACAGTTCCTAACTTAACAGCCATATACAACCACTCGCTCAAGGAAGGATCTGTACCAAATGGTTGGAAAGTTGCAAAGGTCACACCTATATTCAAGATACGCAGTAGGAGTAACCCACAAAACTACAGGCCTATTTCATTAACGTCAATTTGCAGCAGTGTTTTGGCACATACTTCAGACTTAAACTGGAAAGAACATGTAGATAATATCGTAGCAAAGGCGATCCAGAGACTACGTTTTATTGTCTGAACGCTTAAAAGATGCAACAGAACTACTAAAGAGACGGCATACACTACGCTTGTCTATCCTCATTTTGAGTATTGCTGCCCAGTGTGGGACCCTTATCAGGTGGGTTTGACGGAGGACATCGAAAGAGTTCAAAGAAGGGCAGCTCCTTTTATATTGTCACGATACGGGGGAGACAGCATCACGGAAATGATACAGGACCTGGGATGGAAATCATTACAACAACGGCGGTTATCGCTGCTGCGTGGGCTACTTACGAAACTCCAATCACCAACATTCTCCTCCAAATGCGAAAATATATTGTTGACTCCCACCTACGTAGGTGCAAATGATCATCAGCATAAAATATGAGAAATCAGAGCTCGTACGGAGAGATTCAGATGTTCTTTCTTCTCGCGCGCTATTCTAGAATGGAATAGGAGATGAATAGTATAAAGGTGGTTCGATGAACTCTCTGCCAGGTACTTAAATGTGATTTGCATGGTATCCCATGTAGAAGTAGCTGTAGATCTGACAGCTTCAAAAATAAAAATAAAATGTATTCACATATTCTCCCATATGTAAATAAACACGTTTCATAATGCCACGTAGTATAAAATTACTCATGGCATAATGTCTTGGGGTTTGTCATGTCCTGCTGTTTGACATTTAATGCGACTCACGTTTCTGACGCGTGCATGGACTCAGTTCTACTTGCTACACAGATGCTCGCTCACTAGAGAGCTCCCTGTGGTTGGGAACCGGGGTTAAATCGTAAGGAAGAGCGAATATGTCAAGATATTTTTCATTTAAATGTCTTTAAAAACCAGCATCTAGGTCCTTTTATGTTTTTAATTCAGACCACAACATAATCGTTCTTTGTTGTGCTGTGATAGCAGAATTTTTCACTCTGATACTGAAATTTTACTCTGTAATTATCCATTAGCTGTCAACTCTTTAAAATTTCTTGACGGAAAATTAAGTAAACGCCTCCAGAAAGATTACAAATCAAAGCACTCTACATGAGTATAAGCTTAATGCAGTTCGTAGCATGGTCGGAAAGACACGGTAAAATAGTGTTCGGAATGTAGAAAAACGTAACAACGCTCATGTTACAATATTAGAAGAGGGAATAACATGAAACTGTGTAATATGACAAAGAAATAAATTTAAATGATGTATATTTACTGTTCGGTTTAACTGTATCAATGGATACGAGTGTAGAAGGGAAAGATGTAGCGTGATGGCAATTATTATATTTCGGAAATTACAGTGAGATTAAATTCTAATGTCTGCTGCAAACTGCTTATCATAAAATGTATTTAATTGTAATATAGGGAATGAGTTTCACAACTTGGAAGAACATTGTGTAGTTATTGAGAAACTAAGTTAATTACGTTTTACAGACAAAATGTAGCAGCAAATTAATTGAGAAACCTCGCATACCTAAATGAATACCTAGTCACGCCAGCAATATGTCTTCCTACACAACATGTCGGATGTAAATATTTTTATTTTATTTGTCTGCTGGAAAGAACAACTTTACATCCAGATTAAGTGAGAGAAATTCACAATGTTGTGTCCACTAAGAAATATGAATTTCATAAAAAGGGTAGTGTTTGTTTCTGAGTAAGCAAAACGAGTTCTGACTTCATGCGTGAATTATATCTTGTTGTGTGTAAAATTAACAACGTCCAATGACTAAAAGTTAATATCTGTCAGTTGGCAGTACTTCTTTATCACAACATTAAGGTAGGAAGAACGTATGTGTGACATAGATTGTTAATGATTATAAAAGTCAAGGTTAGTGAAAAATCAAATGTTAACCTCTGTGTACCATCACAAATGAGATTATTACTTGTAGTATAGTACTGATAATGATATTGGACAAATTACTTAAATTGTGTCTTTCTTCACTGTAAACTGTTAGTTATTCTACACCTAAATCAAAGTGCAGATTAAACGATAATTATAGTGAAACAAAAAAGAGGGTGACCATAATTAACTGATTTGGCCCAGCGCTAAAGAGAAGTTGTTATTCGTGATTGCGAAAAATAAACACAAACTACAATAGAGGCATACCTCAAAAGCCATGAAAATCTAACGAATAGAAAACAAGATAACTGAAGGAAAACTTCATGTGATAAACGTTCTGAAACAACGATTTACTTGTTTACTCTCTCTCTCTCTCTCTCTCTCTCTCTCTCTCTCTCTCTCTCTCTCTCTCTCTCTCTCTGTGTGTGTGTGTGTGTGCGCGCGCGCGCGCGCGCGCGCGTGTGTGTGGGTATGTGTGTGTGTGGCTAGTTAATAATAAAAGAGAATGACCATGTTCAAAGAAACTAACACAAGGTATACTGTAATGGACAAAAATTCAAAATTTCTTAATCTAAATATTTAAAATACCTAAATGACATCCAAAGGATTTCTCTGTTTTTTTAGTTAAATACAAAATATTATCTCAGTCACATTCTTCAGTTAGCTACGTTGTCACTGCAAAGGCTTCACCACTGAGCAACTTTAACAGCAAAAGTAATGAGAAATATGGGACATAACCTTTTTTGAGAACATTAGTTCCTAAATTTTCATCCATATTTATATCTGACAGAAGTAATTATAATGCATCTACCTTCAAGTTAAATAATTCTCCCCTTTTCTCAAGTACATTTCGGCAAAACATATAAACAATGTGAAATCAAATACAAGAAGTTGTTGCGGCGTAAAACCGGATTTGTTGTGTACAATAGCATAAAATCATGTGACATAGAGTCAAATATCACTACCGTGTGTGGTTGCTACAATAAAAAAAAATAATAAAATAAAAAAAAAGTTTTACGTCAAAGAAAACGAAAAATATCATAGCCGTGTGTATCAACAGTTACACTAACAGAAAATTCATAAGTTCTTATCGCAAATAGTTTTTCTACTTTCCCATGCGTTTCTTAATGTTGCTGTTAGTTAAACCTGTAAAAGAAAATTACGAATATCACACTGTCACTGACATCAGATTGTTGTAAATCATGTGTGGGAGAAATACCCACGCTAGTTGGCAATTTACAGTAACAGATTAATCATAAGGGTCGACAATTAAAAAGATGATGCAGGTTGTTAGGCACTTCAAAAATTCATTACCTCAGATTGTTGAGGAATAATATCACTGTAATAGACATGAGGTTGTTGTGCATCAAGAGTAGAAGGAACATTCACATCAGTTGGCAAAAAACAGAGGTTATTGGCAGTATGAATGCCAGTGGGTAAACTACGGTTATGTACATTATTTAAATTATAGGTATTACATATTGGTGTGCAGAGATAATAACAATGTCTTGCTATCAGATTCTTGTTCATAAAGTGCACGAGGAACATTCACTTCAATTTGCAAGAAAGTGGTTGCGTAAGGTATATCATTAGGCAATCTATGGTCACTCACGTTGTTCAAAATAACCAGTAAATTTTGCAGTTGACCCTGTCACATAAAGTTGACAACAGTAAATTTTCAGACTCGGATGCCAATGTTTCCTCTGGAAATGTTCAGAGGCAGAAGCAAAAATTTCCTCAGAAGTATCCAAAGAATGTAAACTGAATTATAGTTGGACAACAAATTAAGTTTATTGCATACTGGAAGTGATATAATAAGTTTCCTACTCGAAACAAATAACACATGTAAAGCTGATGGAAACGGTGAATGAGCTGTACTTTTAGTTATTGTTTAGTCACCTTCTTAGCCATTCAACGACGCAAAGCAAGGTAATACTGGGAAATACCAGACAAATATTTTCCGAGTGTAAATAATTAAAAAAGTTTCATTCATTTGGAAACATTGATCATAGAGCATCTACCATAAAGTTAAAATATTCATCCCTTTTTCTTTTGCTTAAAAATTATGGTATATATGCTTCCCGACTGCTCCGCTATAAGCCATACCACAGCATACTCGCTTAACACCAGAAATTCCTACGTCATACTAGCGCAACCAACGATTTCAAGCCAACAGTCTCCAAAGATATAAGTGCTTTATTGTTACCAAATTAGTGCTTTAAACAACGAGCGTTGATAGCATCTATGCAGTGGGAACAGCGGATTTCATGGGCGGTAACAGATCACCAAAACAAATGTACGATCTAATACACGGAGTTCGAGAGTACAATCAAGACTGATGTACATTGTCCGAGTTGAACACCAAGGATATACCTTTCTACAATTCTAGAAGAAGAGAAATTCAGGGACCGGGACAGGTGCAGAATCGTTATTCGCTAACCTATCGATAAAACAATCTGGGATATGATAATGATGATGATGATGTAACCTTCTAAAGGATTAATTATGATAGCTGGCAAGTCCTGGAAGATTAAAAGTGTGTTCCATTATCAATAACTGCTCTTACCGTCTGAATATCGAGGCAATCGTGGCGTCGACACAAGGTCCAGCATGTGAGTTTAATCTGCCGGCCAAAAGCTAATACTTCTCTACTGCGGTATGGATTGTACGATTTTTGTTTCAGTAACAAAGTTGGTACCACTATCGTTCAGTGATTCGCTGGAAACTAATGGCGTTTGCTCCCTCTAGCGTGAAGAGTGATATCTCGCGGAGCAGTGCGGTGGAAGAGGACTTGATGCGAGTCGGACAGAGTGATTGACTGTGGGGACAATCGTGACAGCCCTGTCTCATCGGTCGAAAGTAAATTTGGCATTCGGAGAACTGTGGCTCATTGGCAGTGGGGACAATCGTGACAGCCCTGTCTCATCGGTCGAAAGTAGATTTGGCATTCGGAGAACTGTGGCTCATTGGCAGTATGTGACAGTTGTAGCTGTGATTGTGACATATTGGATAAGGTACCTTACTGCAAGTCCCTAAAGGAAATGTGTAGAACGCGTACCTATTCTATTGCTTTGATAAGGTACCGAAGATTGGTGTTTAGCTAGCTCTGGTTCTGACCACATTTAGACGCACTAAACTTTCTGCTTAGGTTTTATAGAAATTGGCGTAACTTGTTTTTGGTGTAGTATCCGTTAGTAATTGGTTTACGAATCTCAGGTTGTCTTTCATATTAATTTTAGTGTGTAATCCAAATATCAAAATTCGTTGTCCTTAGTATAGTAACGTTTGCCCTTATTTGGTTATTTGATTTATCTGCGACGGCCGCGGTGGCCGAGCGTACTGCGGCGCGTCAGTCACACTCTGCACGACCACTACGGTCGGGGCTTCGAATCCCCCCTCGGGCATGGATATTTGTGTCGTCCTTAGTATTAGCTAGTTCGTAAGTAGTTTATAAGTTTAGGGACTTATGACCCCGTAGTTAAGTCCCATAAGCTCTACAAACATTCGAACATTTTTTTGAATTATCTGCCATCATCTTAGTATTGCTTTTAGGATGCCTTAGTCAACAAATTCGTTTTTACTAGCCAGGAAATCAAATATAAAACAAACTTAATCAGAGAAGAGTTATTTCCTTGAGCTTTTAATACAAGGGTCGAAATTAGTAATTAAATATATGTTAGCCACGTAAATTCAATGCTATTTTGCATTCGTTAAGGTAATATTGTGGCGGTTAATTCTGTCACTGATGTGAACTTCCGAAAATACTTCTGTCATCATAATATTAATATGTGAACACGAAAACTAAAGTACAATTTTTTTGTATTTAAGTATACAAGGAGACCAAAGAAATGCATATAGTTCGAAAACTAATGTGTTTTAAATGTGCACAAAATAAAAGTCGTACACTCATGTAGGCGTTAAGAATGGTAAAATGGAGATAATGTTAGGGTTCCATAGCTCAATTGGTAAAATCTCTAAAAAAAATTAAAACATGGAGTAATAATATGTGAACATCGAAACTGAAGTACTACCAACTTATAACCTGCGTGCCGGCCGCGGTGGCCGAGGGGACTGAGGCGCTCCAGTCACGGTCTGCACGGCCACTACGGTCGGGGGTTCGAATCCCCCCTCGGGCATGGATATTTGTGCCGTCCTTAGTCTTAGTTAGTTCATAAGTAGTTTGTAAGTTTAGGGACTGATGACCCCGTAGCTAAGTCCCATAAGCTATACAAACATTTGAACATTTTTATAACCTGCGTACCAATGAGAGTGCAGTGATAGAAATTACACACGAAAGTAACAACGTTTGTGAAATTGAATTCTAGGGATATTCATATTTCACATTCATCTGCAGCAGTCACATTGTCTTAACGAGGTTTGTAAATAACATTTATTGGCTACGTTTATTCATTTTCTTTTCTGTAAGAGTAAATTTTTGGTCACTCCCCACAATTACCATAAAATTTCAAGCAAGCCCCTGGTTTTCATTTCTTAATTTTGTTATCATGGAATATTAATTTATTTTCTGGAGGTATTTATGTGGAGTGTTTCCTTGTACGGGTGTGAAAAATAGACGATACATAGTTCAGACAGGACGAGGATAGAGGCTTTTGAAATGTGCTACTACAGAAGAATGCTAAATACTAATTGCACTGATCACGTAACTAATGATGAGGTACTGAAAAGAACTGGGGAGAAAAGGAAATTTTTGCATATCTTGACTAAGAGAAGGAATCGATTGGTAGGACACTTTCTTAAGCATCCAGGAATCGTAAATTTCACATTGGAGGGAAGTGTGTTGGGTAAAACTCGTAGAGGGAGACTGAGAGACGAGTACAGTAACCAGATTCAAATGGATGTGGGTTGCCGTTCTCATGAGAAAATGAAGAGGTTTGCTCAAGATAGAGTAGGATGGAGAACTGCTTCAAAACCAGTCTCCGGGCTGAAGACCACAACAACAACAATTTTTAATAGTTACGATGAACGAAGGAAAAAAGAATGAAGATTAACCTCTCATCGACAGTCTGGTTATTAGATACAGGGCTACGGTGAGGGAAATAAGAAAAACGCGAGAGTGAGGCACAGGAGATGTATCAGAAGGAGATGGGGTGGGGGAGAGATAGAGGGGATGGCCAAGATCAGGAGGAGTGGGGAGGTAGAAGGGATAAACGGAGATTAACAGAGAGACGGGATGGGAAATAGATGAACAGAGTGAAGAAAACGATTGATTTCGTCACAGGAAATTATACTGTGCATGCTCTCGAAACCGTAAAAATTTTTAAAAATTCAAACGCCAAAAATGCGATAATTAATTGCTCAGTTGCCTGCTCCATCATGGTTTGAAGGTGATCTTAAAAAAAAAATCGAAATTTTTAACCAAGAAATAAGTAAAATGTTTTACATTAATTTTAAGTACGTATTTTTCAAGATTGCTCTCCTGAAATGATTTAAAAAAAATGGTACACTATCTGATCTTTCTAAGATAAATATTTCCCTTTGATGAGGACTGATTAGAGGCTGTAGTGCGGCACAGAGTCATGAAGCCTTGGACAAAAGTTGTCAACAAGGCGCTGTAAGAGCTGGTGGTTGCTCCACATTGGTGTGGGCTGCTTTGACGTGGAGTGAACTGAGACCTCTGGTCCGAATGAAAAGATCACTGCCTACAAAGAGCTATGTTCGTCTACTTGGACACCATTTGCAGCCATTGACGGACTTCACGTTCCAAAAAAACAATGAAATTTTATTGATGACTGTGTAATATATCACCGAATAACACTTCTACGCGAGTGGTTTGAATAATACTCTTGATAGTTCCACCTAATTTTCTTGGCAGCCATATAATCTGACATGATTCCCATCGAAGACTTGTGGGTCGTAACACATAGGTTAATACGTGTATAAAATGCGGTAGCAGCAGCACTTTCACAATCACGGACGACCAGAACGGCAGCGTGACTGGTAATTAACTCTTATTGAATCCATCGTCGGTGGTGGAAGCGGGACAGCGGCTGGTCAAGAGTCTTAAGGAACTTTAAGGAACTGAGGTACCAACAGCCGTAAGTATAATGAAATATTTATTCAATTTCAACCAGTTTCGGCATTTCACAATGCCATCTTCAGGTCCCTACATCGGAGCATTATATCCAAAGGTAGGGATATTAAACTGGATTCATGGATTTCGTCTCTTAGTTGGGACGAAATCCATGAATCCAGTTTAATATCCCTACCTTTGGATATAATGCTCTGCTCTAAGACCTGAAAATGGCATAGTGAAATGCCGAAAATGGTTGCAATTGAATAAATATCTCATTATACTTACGGCTGTTGGTACCTCATTCCTTATGACTGATAATTCGTCCTGAAGACTTCCAATGACTTGATGAGTCCATGCCGTGTCGTGTTGCGCACTTCGCAGGGCTAAAGGAGGCCGACACTATGTTACGAGATATCTCATGACTGTCATCACCTCAGTCTGAATTACCAATTGGACTTTGATGAAATAAATATTTTCAGTCTACCCAACATGTACTCAGATTAGCTGTGGAAACGCACTACAAATTCGTCGAGTTGTTGTGGAGATGGTATGTTCAAACAAACTTACAAGAAAGTCAACAGGTTTACAGTGTACCGCAGGTAAATTTCCAGCATCTTCTCATAAACTATTAGAAAGATCTCAATCCAATCGGGTATACGTATTTTTTGTATCTGGGAATTAGCACTGTAGGACAAGAATGATCTCTCTTGGCAGATGAATGTTCAAATGTTTGTAAATCTATCGGACTCAACTACGTGGTTATTAGTCCGTAGCTTAAAAACTACTTAAACTAACCTTAGGACAACACCCATGCCCGTGGGGGGACTCGAACCCCCGACGTCGAACGGCCGCACGCTTGGCATATGAGATATTGAAGGAATTAATTTCTATACTGCTATGCGCTGATAGATATGAAAATCAAAGAACTATCAGTTTAATACGTCATAGTTGCAACATTCATACGCGAATTACCTACTGAAGTATGTAAGAACTGTTATAAGCCGACCTACGGGAAGATCAGTTTGTATTTAGAGGAATTTTAGGAACATATGAGGCAATACAAACCTTATACTTACCTTAATAGGTAGATCAAGGAAAAGAAGACCTACATTTCTAGCTTTTGTAGATTTGGTGAAAGTTTGTGACAATGTTGACAGGAATACACTCTTTCTAATTAGAAGGAATAAATTATAGGGAACGTGAAACCATTCTGTGAAATCCGCCAGGCTCATAACCTAAAATTCTTTAATAACGCGTGGTGAAATTCTCACTCAGATTGACATTCATGTAAATGTATTCTCTCATTCGTGTGGCTGGTCCTCCTACGATATAGCCGCACATGATCTCTAGTGTATGGCTAAGTGGCCAATACTGGAATTGTTGTAACCGTTCCTTACGGTGTATGTCAATGAGTGAATTACTAATAATTTTGAATTTCCTGACAGACAAAAAGTGTTTATAATCAAAAGAATCGCATAATGGTGTGAATGTATGTAATCTACTATGACGTTATCTTGACTATGCTGTCTATTGGCACACGTAATGTTCACGTGGTATCCAAACTGCATAATACAGTCCTTGTTGCCTCTGGTTTTCATTGTTACGCAACGTTTCTACAACGGCATAAAATTCGTCATTTTGCCTACAGTTTCAAAATTCTGCATAGTTTTGTTCACTTACAACTAAACGTTCACGGAACAGTGAATCTGACTGAATTATTTGCGACATTATCGCGTGGCATCTGTCAACATTGTCTTGTGGATGTAGGAGGGAAAAACTTAAGACATAACGTCGCGTCTACAGCTTGGTCATTACAGACGGAGCTTATGCTCGGAGTTTTGCGTTAGGATGAGGAAAGAAATCGGCCGTGCCCTTTGAAATAGTCCATCCTGGTATTTGCCTTGAGTGATTTAAGGAGATCACTGGAAACTTAAATCTGGATGGCCGGAGGTGGATTTGAACCACCGCCCTACCGAATGCGAGTCCCGTGCGTTATCACTGCGCCACCCCGCTCGGTCTCTTGTTAATGACAAATTTGTATTCATATGAGCAAAACTCTAGCTGCAGGCTATCTATCATCACTTTTATGCTGTAAGTTAGCTGGCAGCTGTTCTTATTTAAAACGATCAAAGGCAAGAACGGAACTGGATGCATAACATCAGCATCGTTATCGGTTTTATTACTAAACTGAGATGCCGCAACTGCAAGTTCATCTACTTGTCTGTTTAGGCGTGAAATTTCTTTTGTTTCAATTAGCTGAAAATGTGATTCTGTGCTTTCTATTACTGGTTGATACTGCTCGTTTATCTCGCGTTTGAACTGCTGAAGGTCACCCTTAAAGCGGTTGACAATACTGTCTTCCATATTCTGGATACTGTCTTTCACAGTTGCAAACTGTGAATTACTCTTCTCTTCAAAGATTTTAATACTTTATTTAACGCCTTTATTATCCTCCTTAATGCTTTCTACGATTACCTTGAATGATTTTAATTCCGTCATAAAAATTAGACATTATTATTTGGAGCAATTGATTATTGTCTATCGGTGGTGAAGCGCAATATGATCTGTTGCCTCACTTTCCAAAGCTGAATTGTCTACAATATTTTCTCATTCCATGTTTGGTGGGAAACAAATATTTTGCTGTATAGTCACAGGAATTTCTACGTTATTATCGTCAAAATCTACTATAGTGTTGTTGCTAATTGCTGCCGTAACAATAGTGATAATTGGCATTGACAAACAAATCTTTACGTAACACTTATCGTTGTGCCGACACAATGTCACACACTCCAATCCTTTCTTACCATTCACACGAACCACGACACAATCACTAATTTTTCTCAAAATAGATGTACATAAGAATCTTCATAATATTAAAAAAAAAGGTCACAACAAGCTACTATTGTGGTGTCGCACAAGTATGAAGTGCGCGCCACATCCTTTCGCCGCGCGCCGCCATGCACGCACGGCGCGGCGTTCTTACGACGTCAGCCACGAGCGCCCTCTGCTACAACTCCGCTCGTGGCCGCGACTGCTGCATCGTCCACTTGAGACTGAGATAGGAACCAGTTAACACTTGGGAATCAGATAGGCACCAGTTAAGACTTGGCTATCGGATAGGCACTAGGAATCATCACCTCCATACCGCACAAGCGTGCATCCTTTATTCCTGTGTCGGTCTCTCTACTCGGCCACCGACACCTACGACAACCGGCTCATTACGAGACACAAAAGCGGCGGAAACGAGACACAAAAACTATCACACTGACTACAACTGTTAACAACAGTTACTCAAACTACTGTACAATGTAACAGAGTTAACCACGAGAATCAAAAGTTCTTATTTAAAAAATTCTAACCTGGCATCGGTTGCCAAACGAAAGTAGCCTGTCGATTTCCCCTGCCTAACCTCGTTCTGAAGCAGTTGGACGGAACTTACACTTTAAATATATCGTTGCGATGTGTAGAAACCAGCTGTAAAGAATTGTCTGAACTGTTGTTCATCAAGATGTATGTGGTGTACTCTTGTTATTATATATATATTAGCACTGATAATAATGTTTAATTAATCCTAAAAATATTAACGTGTTTAACCATGTGTTCTTTAAACAGTTTCCATGCATGAAAATAAACAATGAAATATCTTGTGGGTAAATGTGACCATAATTTAATTTCTGTGGCTTTTATAGACGTCTAGATTGTTTTCACTGTAGTATTGCCTTTAAGCATTTTAAAGGCGACGTTAAACTCGGCACAGACCCTTAGCTGCTCTAGGTAAAGTGAGGTCACTGCCTCATCATAAAATTATGCTTCCCACCGGTCAGGGAGTCCATCTAATGTGAATATTGTCACTGCACTGATGACGATGATTTCGTTGTTTTCTAAAACTTCAATACTTACCAGTTTATTCTTAATTAACGCATCTGACAAGCTTAACATTTAAACGCATGCAGAAAATAAAAATCTTTCTCAATTCTTTGACTTGACAGTAATGGAAATCTTTCTGGAAAATAAATGCCTGCTTTCTCACTGATCACATTCTAACAGTATTTCTTCACATTCGGAAAACGCGCTTTTGTTGGTGCAACTCATTTACACATGTAAGGTTCATAGATATCAACACTTTTAAAACAAAGACAATAATAAGACAGTGAAAGCCGACCGTCTGTCCTCTTCCATATATTTTTGTATAGTTTCTGTAAAGTTATAATTTATTTGATGTCACTAGATTATCATTTTGTTAAAACTTAAACCCCACTCTATACAAGGCTTGAGGAATAGTATTTTTATTTCACATGTTAAAATATTAGTTAATATTGCTAGGTTTTTCTTATTTTGTTATGTTAATAATTTATTACTATATTAATTAATGTCGCATAAGTTTGGCTTCTCCGCTACGTCACTGTCCCTGTGAGACTGTGCAGTTGTTGTACTTTTAAGTGTGGGCGAGAATATATGGCTGCTTGAATGTGGCGAGTGAGAGATCGCTTGCATCGTTCTCTCTGGATCACAGTCGATAGCTGCTGAGGTGACCAAAGAGGTTTCTACTCCCTTTGGTTGTGGGCTAGTTAGCGGACCTACACCAGCGCGAGTGTACTCGCTCTCCCTCCCCACCACCGCTTTCCCAGGGATTTTCCTGTTTCTGGTCGTTTTCCCCGCGGCCCGGTGGCCGCACGGCGATTCACTCTCGGCTGGTCGTCTGGTGAGGTAAGGTTGGTTCTGCTCTTGTTTCTGGAGATGGTAGCGTTTCATTGAATAGCATGTTTAACTTTGATTCGTGAACTTAGAATCATATTTTCGAATATTTTCTTCGATCGTGTGCAGAAATTTGTTTTCGTTGTTCAAATCAGTGATTTCCAATAGATAAACGCGGTGTGTGTGATTCTAGTTGCAGTTTGATAACGGCCTGATATGTTAAAACCTTTTGTGATCATGTGGCGGTGTATGAACTCTGTTTAAATACTTTCTAGCTTTGTGGGGCCCGATTTCTAACAGGCGATATGTTCATTTTGTACAGTGCATGTAAAACTATTCTCATCCTTTCCTTCCATGAGTGATATGTTTTCCACATGGCTGGTTCATAGAACAAAGCCTTCAGCTTCCACTCTTGTTTGTACCATGCCCATCAGGCAAGTAACTATGCGGGTATCCTTCTGATTTCCACAAATATTTCGCGATCTTCTCTCCGCGCCTATTTTAATTCTGCCGTTTCTTCTCCGACTTACAGTACGAACTCTGTCTGTGTCAGTAATTCTCTCTGAGCCTTGTAAAACCTCCTTTAATAGCTTCCTTATATAATTCTAAGAATTTCTATGGGTTGCATGCCGTAATTCTTATTTTTATTTTTCCGACTTTGTAATTACTTCATTTTTGTGGTTTTTCTGAGACTGGACTTTATCCGTCTCTGTCTCCCCCTATCGCGTGTGGCTGTATTTCATTCGCTTCCTTATATAATTCTAAGCATTTCTATGGGTTACATGCAGTAGTTAATTTTCATTATTTTTCGGAAACTGAATTTATTCAATTTTATCGGTTTTTGGAATCACTTGGGTCCAGCCGGCCGCGGTGGCCGAGGGGACTGAGGCGCTTCAGCCACGGTCTGCACGGCCACTACGGTCGGGGGTTCGAATCCCCCCTCGGGCATGGATATTTGTGCCGTCCTAGTTCGTAAGTAGTTCAGAAGTAGTTTGTAAGTTTAGGGACTGATGACCCCGTAGTTAAGTCCCATATGATTTACAAACATTTGAACATTTGAACTTGGGTCCGAGTTCCGACTTCCGGGGTAACCAGCTAATCGCCTGAGTTCACGCCAATTCTCTTATAAAACCAGTACCTTTCTAACAGGCTGCAACTTAAGAATCTACCGTGATTTTGTATAATGAATCCGACTTTCAACCACTTCACCTTCAATGGAGTGCGTTCGTGTACCGTAGCCGAGTGTCGCCGTTAGCGTATTTGTTCGCGGTCCAATACTGATGTAATTTAACTTGCTATACACACGCACCATTTCAATACAGGCACGACAAACCTGAGCCAGCTTCAAAGTAGTTTTGTATATGGTTTTGTGTGCTGTCTCCGACCTCCTGAATTTCGCCTACGATAGCGGCGCCTGCTTCCGCCTCGTCTCAGCACGCTTTTTTGGTGAGTTTCGCTGTGGCATTGCGTGTGTGTGAGAGAATGAGTGTTGTTCAAAATCAAATGTTTGTAAATCTATCAGACTAAACTGCGTAGTCATCAGTCCGTAGCTTACAAACTACTTAAACCTAGGTAAACTACCCTACGGACAAACACACACACCCATGCCCCAGGGAGGACTCGAACCTCCACGGCGAGCAACCGCGCGCTCTGCAGCGAGACGCTTTAGATCGTTCGGCTACTCCACCGCGGCAATGAGTGTTGTTTGTGAATCCTTCCCCCCAGCAACGTTTAATCATGTATAATTTAGGCCGGGCACCGTCCGCATTAATTCATGAAAAAGATGCATTTTTATTATATTAACAAAATTGGTTCCCCATTTTGCTTGTTTTTATCTGAGTAAACAAGTTTAAGTTCAGCATAATCCGTAAGTTGCCTATAAATTGTAGTTTTAGAGCACCTTTCCTATTTTATTTAATATTATTTCACAAGTGCTGAAAATATGATCAGATGCTAATTTTCATAAGTGTAAATTCCGTTGCGCCATAAATGTTTTCTTAGCCACCTTTCTAAGATAACTTTAATTGTGGTGGCTTGCTTAATAATTTCTGTGTGTAACAACGTGTGAACTGACTATGTATATTGACCACTGTAGTATTAACTTCCTGTTATTGAAGTAATTGAAACGAGTCAGCTCTCAGTTTGGGACAGGGAACAAGGCTTTGTAGCTGGGAGTAACCAGTAGTTCACACGGACCTTATTTGCTAATTTTAGAGACAAAGCAAGGCTCTTGTTAAGTATAGTGGTCCACTTTTAACAGAAAGTTATTTAACTATTTCAATATGTATTCTAAAATCAAAGTATTGTGATACAAACTTCTACATAATTCACAAACAATGTCAAACCTCTTTACATGGTCAATCCAAAATTATTTATACAAAAATACTTTTATTACGACAATACACACTTGGTTATCCTTTCGATATCAAAAATTGCTACAAAATTACAAAACTGTTCGTTTACGTTATTTTATAGTTGGAACATATAATATCAATCAGTGTCTGCCGTCCCTGCAATTCAGACCATTTCACTATTCAATATTTCAACCTGTTTTATTAAAAGAGATACAGACGTGTTTCAAACGAAAGTTATTTACAAATCGTACAGAAACCACACAGCAGTTAGTAGAGTCGATGGGCATGATGGTGATGCACTGCTTGGGAAGTGGATAAGCCATGGTTGTAGTGTTTTCTCAATGTTATTAAATCTGTACATTGGACAAGTCAAGGAAAGCAAAAGGAAATTTGAAGAAGAGATTAAAGTTCAGGTTGAAGAAATAAAACTTTGTGGTTGATCGATGTCACTGGTGTTTTCTAGACACACCAAAAGACCTGGATGAACAATGGAACGAAATGGAGAGGTCTTGAAGGAGGGCAGAAGATGAACTTAAACAAGAGCAGAACAAGGCACTGGAATGTAGTCTAAGAAATTCAGGCAATGCTGAAGGAATTACATTACGTAACGAGAGAATAAACTTGATAGATGAGTTTTGTTACTTTGACAGTAAAATAACGTACGGTAGTCGCAGTACATCCGATCTACGAGGGTCGTCCACAAAGTAAGTTCCATTTCTATTTCTATCCGCGGGAGCGCTACGATCGCGATTCCGAGCATACATGCCAGTTACTCTGACTCAAGTAGAAGACATATATACTATTTTCAGATCGCTGCTGCGAACCTGTGCCTTCTAGTGCTTCTTTATAATGTCAGCCGTTATTGAAAATGCCGCCGCGAGTGAAATCGGATTTGTGACTCGTTTTCTAAATGCAAAGAAAGTTGAACAAAAGGATATTCATCGGCAAATGTGCGAGGTTTACGGACAAAATGCAGTGGTTAGAAGATGGATAAAATTGCCGACCTCACTTGGCGAGTATGACGACACAACTCTTACTGGAATTTCACTTGGACAGGTTTGATCATCCCCCGTACAGGCCGGACCTCGCTCCTATCGGCTTTCATCTGTTCTTACACCCAAAAATATGTCATTGGTGGTCAACGATGATGGCGAGCTAAGAGAACATGTTACCACATGGTTGAATACACAGGCGGCAACGTTATATGAAGGAGGCATCTAGAAACTAGTGTCACGCTATGACAAGTACTTAACAAATTTCGGAAGCTATGTAGAAACGTAGTTCAAAAGTTTTAGATTTTTATACAATAAAACGTTTTCTTCTCCATATGTACACGTTTGTTCCACATAACCAGATGGAACTTACTTTCTGGACATACTTCGTAAAATGCAGGAAGGCAGAGGAAAGAAAGCGTTTCTGAAAAAAGAAATTTATTGACAGCAAATATTAATTTAAGTGCCAGGAAATCTTTCATGGAAGCATTTGTATGAGGTAGAGCTTTGTACAAGAGTGAAAAAATTGAGGATATATAGTTCGTAAAAGAAGAGGATAGAAGCTTTTGAAATTCGGTGCTACAAACGAATGCTGACGATTAGGTGCGTAGTTATCGTAATTAATTATGAGATACCTGACTGAATTGGGATGAAAAGGAATTTCTTGCAAACCTTGACTAAAAGAGGAGTCCGATAGGAAGAACACATTCTTAGACGTGAAAAAATATTAAAATATTTGTAAAGTTATGGGACCGAACTGCAGTGGTCGTCAGTCCCTTAACTTAAAAAGTACTTAAACTAACTTATCATAAGAACAACACACACACCCATATCCGGGGAGGACTCAAACCTCCGACGGCGAACGGCCGCGCACGCCGCAGCAAGGCGCCTTAGTGCGCATGGCTTTTCCGCCGCGGCTCTTAGACATGAAGTTATGGTCAGTTTAACATGGGAGCGTAGTGTTTGGGTTAAGAATTGCTGAGGAAGACCATGAGACGAAGTGGGTTCGAATGGATGTGGGTTGCAGTTTTTATGAGGAGATGTATAGGCTTGTTGGGCATAGTGTAGACTGGAGAGCCGCATCAAAGCAGTCTCCGGACTGGAGACAATAACAACAACAATTTGCTGCATGGTAGGCGTGACATGGCGGTAATATGAGAATCTTTTTAGGGGTCTTCACATGATGATCTGAACAACTTGGTAGATATTCAAATGTTTGTTTAGCTTAAGGGACTTAACTGCGTGGTCATCAGTCCCTAAACTTACAAACTACTTATGAACTAACTTATAGTGAAGACGTCACGAACATCCATAGCCCATGGGAGATTCGAACCCCCGACCGTAACGGCCGTGCAGACTTTGATTAGCACGCCGCAGACCAATCGGCCACTGCAGCCGGGCAACTTGGTAGACTGGACAGGAAGTTTGATAGTAAGTGGTACGGAGGGGGGAGGAGAAGAGTTTCAGGTTTGGGTCAAATGCATAAATTGGCAAAACTGCATCTATACGCCAATCAGTAACGTACATTACATGATATAAAATGCAATAAGTGCTATACAGTAGAACGGTTTGTGTTTGTTTTGACAATGTGAGAGGTGAAGACAGCAAAAAAAATATTAATACCCAGGTGAAGTAGTGTGCTAAGACTATTCAATTATCAGCATATCGAGAATCAGAATAAATTTTTAACCCTGTGATACTTCAATTAATAACAAATGAGAAAAATATTTGAAATGGCGTCCAAACAGCGATGACCAAATCTACAAAATCAATTACCGTGAAACGCAAAAAATGATTAAATTTAATATCTACAAAAAGTCAATTAGTGTGGAGTCTTACACATAAAACATCTCAGTCCCCTCGGCCACCGCGGCGTTTTTTTTTTTTTTTTTTTTTTTTTTTTTTTTTTTTTTTTTTTTTTTTTTCTCCCAATATTATGCAAGCTTTAGAAGTGATTTCAACAGAGAGGCTCGTTGCTTTCGCTAAAAATGTACGTTCTCGATATATATATATATATATATATATATATATATATATATATATATATATATATATATATATATGTATGTGCAATGAGGTTTGAAACGGCTCACTACCTCTTCGCCGTCTTGACCGTCTTGACACACTGATGCCTTCAAGTCAAAAATTTATACTTGTCAGTACAGATGGATACTCCTGCATTGCAACATATTACAGAAGAGTCCCTTGGAATTTACGCCATGCGTTTACGAGCTGAAATGCACAGAAACTGGTTTAATAGGAGGCGTCCAATACGCTGCACCGAGTTAATATTGTTGTGGGAACCAACGTCTACTAAAGGGTGACTACAAAGTGGAAAGGTAACTACTTTACAGACGGCACGTCGCCGGAGGAAATGATAAAATCAGGTTCAGCTGTAGATTTAGGAGCGCTGCTGTAAATGAGGAACACATAAAGCCCATTGTCGGCATTCTTTTGCAGCCGAGGGCTTTCTGACGGCGAGCAGGAGACCCTCTAACACAGAGAGACGCGCCAACCAACACAAACACGGCGCTGGCGGCTGGCGCTCTCGTTAGAGTAGCGTTTAGGTGATTATGCGCGGCAGGAGAGCGGTCTCGGGTAACTGCCGCGATAAGATCTGCGTGATTTACTGTCCGCCACCGCCTGCCGGCCAGTACACAGTTAATAGGGCCGCGCTCCGCAGGCGCGGGAAGGACGCGTTATGGCGCCACTGCGGGGCACCCAGCGCCAGGCCGTAGACGTACTATATCAAAACTAGGCCGCTCGCTGGCGCTAGTGTCGCGTCCCCATACTGAACGTGACAGAAGCCGCCATTCGCAGGGGAACAGTGCGTAAACATGGTTCGTCCGTGTGCTACTCTTAACTGTAACAGGTCTTCGCAGAGGCTCTTTTTGGTCCTAGTGTCTTATTTACATGCTTTTCAACATTTTTGTTAAGTGAGAAATGTTGATAATGATAAAGGTTATTAATGGATAGTTGACAAAATACCAAAAATAAGTTGTTAGAAGATGTCCTGGAAGTACATCTTGGTTGTGAGAAAACAATATGTGATGTCTACAAGTTGTAGGTTAAACGGGAAAGTAACAATTTGTTGGTAAAGCCAATTAATGCAAATGCTAAATATAGGTGATATCACATCGTTCTATAGAATAACCCAATGCCACTTTTGCGGCCGTAACGTCGCCGGTGTCACGGAGCGTGAAGCTTCCTCGATGCGCTGTTAGACTGCCGACTGTCACCGCACACGGCCGTATACCCGACAGTTGGAGCCACACAAACAACCGGGGCTCAATACACCACAGTTGCTGACATCGGATAACGATGGCATACACGAACAACGAGTACGTTGACATGTTGCAGATGCTCTGCGAGTGCCGACATGATGCCACTGATGCAGCCACGGCGTATGTCGTGAGATATCCTAGGCGAAGAGCCCCGACAGCCATTACGTTCTTACGTGCCGAACAACGACTTCGGGAAACAGGCAACTTGGTAATGTGCCGCAGTAACAGACGAAAACCTGCAAGAAGTGAGGAGACGGAGGTGTTTGTTTTAGCTGCACTACACCACGATCCTCATGTCAGCTTACGAGCCGTTGCTGCAGTCGCTGATATCAGTATCACATTTGTGTGGCGTTTAGTACACGGCCACAGGTTTCACCCGTACCGCCTGTCACTGACCCAGGAGCTACATGGAAACGATTTCCGTGCAAGAATGACATTCTGTGAGTGGGCCATCTGTAATTTCACGCTGGAGTCTTTACAAAGTGTTATGTTCTCTGAAGAGTCCACGTTCACAAATCATGGTGCAGTGAATCGCCATAACAAGCACTACTGGGCCGCAGACAATCCTCGGTCGACAGTCAACGTAGGTGGTCTATTAACGTGTGGTGTGGAATCCTTGGGGATGAAACATCGGTCCACACTACTTCCCGGGTACAGTGACAGGTGAGTTATATCGCGCTTTTATAGCTGACAGTTTGGGTGGTCTCCTTGAACATGTGTGTCTACACACGAGAGTCCATATGTGGATGCAGCACGATGGTCATCCAGCCCATTCTGCGCATGCTGTTGTGGAAGAACTAAACAACAGGTTTGCAGGAAGATGGTTGGGGCGCCATGGTCCTCATTCATGGCCCGCAAGGTCGCCCAATTTAACACCAGTAGATTTCTTTTAGTGGGGATATCTACAGGATCGTGTTATGTTACTGAGCCCGCATCCCCAGATGATCGAAAACGGCGCATCGAGGACGCATGTCGCTCCGTCACACCGGCGATGTTACATATCGTCCGCAGATTCTATCGACGGCGCATTGCATTATGCATTGAGGAGCATGGACACACATTTGAACATCTCATATAAATCAACTTCCCACCGCCATAACATCCATCACCCACCACACAGCCATGTATTATGTACAGCGTGTGGTATCTGCCCCTGAAACTTTGAAGGGTTGTAGTTCCCAAACTAACAGCGATAGGAATGTAGTTTAAATTGATTTGGACGCAGCTTGTCTCAACGAATCCAATGCACGATAGAAAAAAATTATTGTTCATTTAAAAATTATAGCTTTGTGCTGTAACTCTTTGGAAAATGATACAATAAACTATGTTCATAGCTCCGCAGAAAATGTAACATTTCTTGTGTTGACCTACCGCATTAAAATTTCCTGTCATCTATTATTTTATAAGTTACAGAGGCAAACACACTTAGTGAAACACCCTATATATGATATCTCTAGTTTTTTTTTTTTTTGTTTTTTTTTTTTTTTTTTGGGGGGGGGGGGTACACTTAGCTAAACGTTTCTGGTCTGTGGTATCATGTACTATAGACTTCATACTTGCTGCAGCTCATTTGTTCGTCATTCTCCTGAATGCTAACAGGTGGCAGCCCCTTCTGAAAACTTCGGATTCCGTTGCTCCACAACATGTCTCGACAAAATAAAGGTAGAGATATATTTTTTCCTAATTAAATATATTTTTACATGCCTAAATCTTTTCAAAAGTGTACAGACATCCCTCAGTTAATATCTAACTGTAAATCGACGTAATAACAGATTATAACTCTTTAAACTTTCAGGTATCATATACGATACCTCGGGATTCATTGTCGACTTTGTTTATGTCAGTGGAAGTGGTTATATTTTTTTCTTGCTTGATACCCAGGGTGACTGATGATGAGATCTTTGAGTTGGTGAATAGAATTAATCCAGATGATTCTGACAAAGAAATTGATGAATCTGATGATGAAGATGATGTTTTAATGCAATGAAATGAAACTGAAGAAAGTTCATGTCCAAGTTACTTGCCCATGTCTGGTAAAGGCATACAACACTAACATGGGAGATGTATACCTGATAGACAGGATGTTGAGGAAATATGCCTTGAGAGCCAGGACCCACAAGTGGACTATCAATGTGATTCGTCACTTCATGGATTTTGCAATTGCTGCTGCATGGTTGCAATACAGGGAGAGTGCAATGCGAAATGGTATTGCAAAGAAACATACAATGCCATACTATTAGTTCAAGCTTGATAGTGCCGAAAACTTAATATATTTCCACAAAGGGTCAAGTTTGCAGATGTAACCTGTGGAGCAACAACCAGACTCCGATGAAGATTGTTACCAAGAAAGAAAGAGGCCAATATGTCCTTTTCCACTACCAACAATGCAGATAAGGCTAGCAATTATGCATCATTTGCCTGAAATGATGAACCATGTTCAGAAGAACAGGTCACAATGCAGGGTAGAAGGCTGAAAAGGCCTCGCATATGTACGGTGTAAGAAGTGTAAAGTCTTCCTTTGCTTCACTACTGACAGGAACTGTTTCAACAAATTCCACAAAATTTAAAATTAATTAGGACTTGTAACACAAACTCTTTTCTGATACATGAGGTAAAATGAAAAAGGCAACCAAAATTTGAAATTTTGTATTGGTAATTCTGTTTGAAAATTTTGAATTGTTTACTTACCATTATGAAAAGTTATATTATCTACCCCACAACATCCCATCATGCAATACCTCCCACAAAACGTCAGCCGACTTCAGAAAGCCACCTCTACGCTTAGCTTCCCAGTTAATAATATAGGACTTTCCGCAAAAATGTTCAAATGTTTGTAGCACTTATGGGACTTAACTACGGGGTCATCAGTCCCTAAGCTTACAAACTACTTATGAACTAGCTAAGACTAAGGACGGCACAAATATCCATTCCCGAGGGGAGTTTCGAACCCCCGACCGTAGTGGCCGTCAAGACTGTGACTGGAGCGCCTCAGTCCCCTCGGCCACCGCGGTCGGCGGACTTCCCGCCCAACACCACCTGGGCAGCATCATGGGACATCTTTGAAGGGCGAAACAAACATTCCAGGGGCGGCTGGTGTTTCAGAAGACTAGTATTACTCTTTTCAGTGCCGGATCTACGATATTTCCGAACCGGGACCGAAACTCGCTAGTGGCGTCCTCCTCCCAGTCCCCCGCTCGGCGCGTCGATGTTTCGGCGCCCCGTTCGGCGTCTGAAGAGACAATTTGGCGCAATATTTACCCTCAAAGCATAGCGCCTCAATGCGCGCTGACGCTCCGGCGCGGCAATGAACCTCCCTCGCAGGGAGTGGACTCCGCTGAATCGTTTTCGCACAGGAGTGGGTAGATGTAATTTTTGGAAGCACAAATGAGGTCATGTGATTGCGGAGCATAAACCCAAACTTTGCACCACATAACAGTAGACTGCACGCTGAGTTCTTTCGCTGAGGGGTTTGCTGGTCTTCACAATTGAAATGAAGCAAAACTTACATGTCTTAAATCAATGGCTCTGTGGCAGGAGATCCTATACACACATAATCTTTTATCCCCTGAACGCAAGTACGTGTCCCGTAGTGAAAATAGTTAAAAATGGTGGCTGACGAGAACCATACGATAATAATAACAGAGGCACTGATTCTGGCATACATTCTATTATGTAGATTGCTAACACTGCCTGTGGATACAGTATTGCACGTGTGGTCGACCTGTTCACATAGATCTGCAAGAGTTGTGGGTTGACGATTGGTACGTTTCAGACGTCATCCCGTTGCACACTATGTGACTAAAAGTATCCGTACACCTCCTAATACATAATAATAACAAAAAGAATGTCATAAATTGCATTTTCACTTCACAAAAAGCAAAACTCGACTTTTTTTTGCAGAGATATAATAAATTTTATGTAGCTAAAAATATTTATAAAAAGTAGCTCTTGGCAATATCATCAGGGTTATATAACGAGACATGGAAGGGATAGATGGCCATCAGATTAAACACTTAAGAATCAACGCCGGCGGGCTACAGACGTCCCCGCGCCACTTCATGAAGAACCGATAACTCGCTTCTCAGGGACACGCAAGTCGCCAAAGTGGCGTCCAACTGAAAAACTTGCACCAGGTCAATGATCCCAACGAAATTATTATTACAGTACTTTGACCGCCGGGAGCGCCTCCAGTCTCGTTACCTACTCTGCCTGTTGCGTGCGCCGGGTCATACTAGTTTCGTATAGAAAATAACAAGAAATCACCCCAGTTACTCGTTTAGATTACTTAAGAGCTACGCTTCATTTAAAAAAGGAAATCTTACTGCGTGGATCGGCACATTGATGGCATCGATGGCACACATCCACATACACTATGCAAAATTTGTTACACCAACACTTACATCTGACACACGTAGTACAATAACAGGTTTTGTTTTCGAATAATCATCCCCGCATCCAGCGTACTCTTCCTCTTCGTCACAAACACAGTCACTTGAGTCGTCTTTGTACTGACTACATTTGACGACTCTCAATCAACTGTCAGAATGTTCTTTAACCTTCCAGACCCTAACATTTTGCACTTGGTTTTTTCAATGAGGCCTAGTACTTTTTCCTTTTTCATAGCGTTTAAATTTCAACTTTTTAATATTTTCTTTTCGCGTTATGTTTGCAGCTTTAATTTTCCTACTTTTCTTTGAGTTTTGGGTCTAACTGGCAAAAGTGAAATACTACTCAGAATTTTGTTAGCCGTGACTTTGTTTCTTTCATTTGAAATTACAGACCAAATATTGTCTGGTCTTGTAGAAGGTTCTGGTAGAGGTGAAGTTGCTCGACATTCAGGGGAGTTTTGGTAACAAATGTCCGCTGAAGTGGTGTTGACTTCGATAATACAGCTCTTTCGGGATGGTCATTTAACCCGAAGATGGTATGGCCGTCATATCAGATTGACAGGGAAAGATGGCCATAGCGCGTAATCAAACATGGTGGAGGCAAACTGAAACAAAAGCTACATTCTGCTATGCAGTTAGACCTAAACAACTCCTGTATGTAAAATGTAAAATTCCGTCGCTATTCAGAACCTAAATTATGTTTGTATCGAAAGGTTGTGACGTTCCACATACACTATGCGATGCTAAGTGTCCGGACACCACCAGACACTCCCCCCCCCCCCCCCCACCCAAAAAAAAAAAAAAAAGAAGAGACTCTCAGAGACCACCGGCACTTGAAGAGCGCCTTCAATAGGCAGGCATCAATCCAGGCCATCTCACAGGAATTCCAAATGGCACGAGGATCCGCTCGAACGCTGACCTCGTGTCAGGCCTCACCGACCTATATCGATACCTCTCCTTAGTGCAGCACTCCGTGAATAATGGGCTGCTATTCTCCAAGAAAACTTCCAGCACCTCCTTGAACATATGCTTGCGAGAGTGGACGCTGTCATCAAGGCTATCGGTGGGCTAACACCATACTGAATTTCAGCATTACCAAAGGATGGCAGCACGAGTTTGTAAGTCATTTTCAGCCAGGTGTCCAGATGCTTTGGTTCACATAGTGTATCTCACGCGTGCTCGATTGGAGATAAGTGTGGAGGTTGCGTTAGCCAGGGAAGATGCTGCACGTCTTCAAGAGCACATTAAGTCTCACGCGCAATGCGTGGGCGAGCATTATCTTGTTGGGACAACACTTCACCTTCCTGGTGTAAGAATAGAGATAGAACGGGGCTTACCACCAGCAGCTGCCGAGATGCTAGAATGTTCGCGGCACCATTGTAACCAGCATCGATTCACAGCTGACGCAGCATACCCAACTTGTACGTCATTTCTTGGAAAGGACCATCCCGCCACTCGCAAGGGCCACTTTCAAACTCACCCAGTTGGCTGTACGAATCAAGAGTACGCTTCTGTGTCACGTCGCCTGTTAGCTTCATACACTGAGGCTTGTGGCTTTAAACATATTATATGGTACTATGACGCTCTGGCAGCTATATCGCTATGCCATCTGTTGGCGGACGACTTAGAAATCAGTACTCCTACTATCCCCCAGGTTGGTTGTGCCGCCATCGGATCGAAATCCGCGTCATCTTTCCAGGTGTGCTAATATTTTTGCGGCAATATGTTGCCATATTGAAGTTATTCGCGTTTCGTTACAGACAGAAATAATATTTTTATGTTTAAAAATAAAATTCTGACTAGTATCCCCGTGCGAATAATTCGCACTCTATTCTGATCAGTCACAAATAAGTAAGACATTAACGGAAAGAAAGGTAGATGCCAGTACATATGCAGGAAATATAATGAAATTTGTATAGTAGTAACAAATATTAGTCTCATTGTAAGAAAATTCATAATTAAATACAATATGATTAATGGTGAAACACATAATAAATCAGATATGAATTTTTCATGTATACCTCATTTTTGGCAAACTTGTTTATTTTTACAAAACTTCTTTTAAAAATTGTTAGTACTTATAAGGTGTCTGTACCGCAAACATAAGTATCACGGAATGAGCGAACTCGTGAAGAAGCCAATTATAACTGCCCATGCGAAAAACAGGTTCTGGTAGATATAATCCTGCCCTTGAAGTGTCTGACCTTGTGATTCATTTATAGTCATAGCGGAGGCTACTTTTATTGGGAATTGTCTTCCTACCATTTGGAAAGGCATGGTTGGATCAGGTGGTGTGAGGTTACCGCGGGATAGTAGAACAGTTTTATCGCAGTCAATGGATTTAGCAGTGATGATGTACTCGCCTATTTGAGTCACCACTAATCTTGCACCATTAATTAATCCCTGATTAGCATTAAGATTTCTAATTAACATAATTATAAAAGGCGCGGTGGCTGATGGGAGCAACCGTAAATACATAAGTTCGTAAATTCTACATAATACCTAGGAGTTACAATTACGATCAACTTAGACTGAAGAGAACACACAGAAACTATTGTGGGGAAGGCGAACCAAAGATTACGTTTTATTGGCAGAACGCTTCGAAGATACACCAACTCCACCAAAGAGACTCCCGACATCACATTTGTGCGTCCTCTCCTGGAGTACTGTTGCCCATTGTGGGACCCTCACCAGATGGGACTGACGGAAGATATTGAGAAGATTCAGCGAAGGGCAGCTCGTTTTGTTTTATCACGTTACCGGGGGGAAAGCGTCACTGAAATGTTGCACGAATTGGGGTGGAAATCATTAAAAGAAAGACGTTATTCATTGCGGCGTGATCTGTTTGCGAAGTTTCAATCACTGACTTTTACTTCTGAATGTGAAAATATTATGCTAGCACCCACCTACTTAGGGGGACATGACCATCCCAATAAAATAAGAGAAATAAGATCGAAAACGGAACGATTTAGGTGTTCTTTCTTCCCGCGCGCTATTAGAGAATGGAACGGTAGAGAAAAGTTATGAAAGTGGTTAATTAACCCTCTGCCAGGCACATAATGTGATTTGCAGAGTATCTATGTAGATGTAGATCTGGATGTCCCATTTACGATCGTTCGCCGGGTATCAGCTTAAATGGTACTAACAGTACTTTTTGTTTTCAAAATATTATTATTTTTTTGTGAAAACAATGACTTTAAACTATTTGTGTGTTTTTCGTCATTAATGGTGAACGAAACCTTAAAATTGACACCTCAATCATTAATTTTGGGTACTTAATACGGGAGATATGGCGTACCCACATAAAAACACAGATGAGAAATAATATATATGATTAGTTACGCAAATACTGTTCATTTAACCCCCAGGGGGCTCACGGTTCTTGCGTGATTACGTGCGAGGTGAGCACGGGGCCACAAGCTAATGCAGTATTTCTTCCTTCCTCCCTGGACTGCATTTCCTTTCCCTTCCCCTCCTTTCCTATCCCGACTCCTTCCCCTCCACATCGGGGATGTGGAGATAACAGATATCCACAGATAACCTTTGTAGTTTGGTCACCCTATCTCAATCAACCAACCAACTGTTAATTTTGACGCGAGACGGGTATCTCCGTTTTTGTTCAAACTGTACGAGGAGAACCGGATAGATGAAACTTTTGAATTCCTAAAATATCTGGCCTACGTGAGCAGTAGAAAAAAGGAAACTCCAGCGAACGATATCTAATTGCGGTATAACCGAAGTATGAATTAGTAGAAGTAGGTGTATTACTGCTGTTTGTGTAGCGCGGAGTAGACGTGCGACGCGGCGGAGCGGCCAATGCGCATTGAGGCGCTATGCGCTATGCTCCGATGCGCGAAGTCGTTCCCCGTCGTGGCTACCACAATTTTCTAATTTCTGTTTCATTTCATATCATTTCTTGCAATGTTGAAATTTTAATTACTGTTATTCTTACACATGTTAAAGGCCTTTTATCAGACAACGCGAAATATTCATGACAGCTTGTTCTTCCTGTTCTTCCAGTAAAGAGAGACTACATTGCAAATTGAATGCAGTATATAAAAATGAAAAACTGTATGTTTGTTCGTATTCTATGCGTTACCGAACCGTTCATATGATGGCAATGGGACTTTGTCAACGTATTGCTTGCCCTTTCGTGAAGGTTATAGGCATAATTATATTGTTGTACAACAAATAATTCAGCGACTGACGTCATGAACATTGGGACACGTGAAAAACTGCAGCATTAAAAATGAACTTTAAATGTATTACTTCGTTGTTACTAAATGTATTCGCAACTTTTGCACACGGTATCTATTTATGCGAATGAATGTAGCTACAAAATTATTTCATTGTACGAGTTACGCTTTGAAAGATAAGCCGTCATAAACAAAGAGACGCGTAAAAAACTGGCGCTTCATGTATGTTCACATTTTTTGGTGCGCTGCCATCCCGATCAACCGACTGCGATAAAAATTCGCACGATAGACTTTCAAAACAAAACGAATGATACTGCCTGTATAATAATACGTATGGGCATAACGGAGTGTGCTTTGCAACACATTACGACACAAATATACAGTTTTTTCCATCCTGATGAAACTTTGCACAACTGACCCTTACAAGAAAGAGGAAGATCATGTTTACGTAAGACTTCATACGTTGCATTACGCGTGGTACCTTAAAACAGCCTTCGAAACCAATCCAACATTTATTTCCATCCGTATAAAATTTTTACACTTGATCTTCAAGTCAAGAGTGTTATCACTGAATGAAACTTTCAGTCTGCAGCGGAGTGTGTGCTGATATGAAACTTCCAGGCAGATTAAAATTGTATGCCGGAACCGGGACTCGAATCTGGGACCTCTACCGACTGAGCTATCCCGACACGACTTACGATGCCGCATCACAACTTTACTTCCGCCAGTACCTCACCTCCTACTTTCCAAACTTCACAGAAGCTGTGGCTAAGCCATGTCTCCACAATATTCTTTCTTCCAGGAGTGCTAGTCTTGCATGTTTCGCAGGAGAGCTTCTGTGAAGTTTGGAAAGTAGGAGGCGAGGTACTGGTGGAAGTAAAGTTGTGGGGCGACATCATGAGTAGTGTCGGGTTAGCTCAGTCGGTGCCGGGCGCCGTGGCTCACCGCGCCCGGTCAGAGGCCTGAACGCGCTCTGCAATAAAAAAGCTTAGCCAAAAACAGAACGAACACTAACAAAGAAACATGTTCAGCGTCCGCAACGAACTGAACTACCCATACAGCAAAAAATAAATAAATAAATAAAACTAAAAAAATAAAAAATCGGTAGAGCGCTTGCCCGCGAAAGGCAAAGGTCCCAGGTTCGAGTCCGGGTTCCGGCACACCATATCATCTGCCAGGAAGTTTCGTGATATCACTGTCTTATTAAGATTGGCAGAGAGTAGTCTACATTTTGGAAGATGTATGTTAATTTTTCACATTCAGGCGAGGGAAGCCAAGAAAAGAGAGGGGTGACAGATGGAGGTCATCAGAGTAGAGGAAGTAGTGGCAGAAGGATGGACGGGAGAAGGAGGAGAGGAAGTAAAAGAAGAAGAAGGCATAGGAGGAGATGGCGGAGTAGGGGACAGAGGTAGGTGTAAGGGAAAGAAGGAGAAAAACAGTGAGAAGAAGTAGAATTACACGGACTAATTATTATTGGAATAAGTAAATACAGAAGGAATACCGTGATTTCAGCTAGGATTGTGTATCTTGTAATTAGGATGTATATGACCAAATTCTCAGTAACCCGTTGAATCCATCGTAGTTTTGCACTCACAGCGACAAAGCAGAAACAGCATCAAAGACTAACACAACACAATCGCATTATAGATCCACATCTGCCGCCATCGCAAAGGTAGTGCGGAAGACGACAAGACCACCGAAAGTTTTAGGCATGTCTTGACCTCCACATATTTTCTTTTCAATGACGAATACTACGAACAAACGGAGGGAGTCGCCATGGGTAGCCCACTCTCCCTGTGGTCGCAAATTTGTACATGGAGAATTTCGAGGAGGAAGCCCTGGCATCATCTGAATGGAAACCTACTTGCTTTTTCCGTTACGTGGACGACATTTTCGTCATCTGGCCACATGGTATGGATAAACTCCTTGACTTCCTTACACATCTGAACTCCATACACCCCAACATAAAATTCTATGGAGACTGAAACGGAGGGTAAATTGCCGTTCCTTGACGTCTTGGTCAAGAGAAGAGCTGTGGCACCCTGGGTCATGGTGTGTATCGGAAGACAACGCTCACTGATCTGTATTTACACGCAGAGAGCTGTCACCACCATTCACAGAGGAATGGGGTACTTAAAACTTTAGTACATAGTGCGCGCACTATCAACGACGCAGAGAGTCTACCCCAGGAATTGGAATACCTGAGAATGTATTCCGAAAAAATGGGTACTCAGAGTGGCAGATTCACCGGGCCCTCCGTCCAACCACTACAGCACAATCTGTGGAAACAGATGAAAACACGAGGGAGGAGGTAGGAACTGCGTTCATTCCATATACCGGTGCACTCTCGGGGAAGGTCGCCCGCATTTTGAAGAAATACCAGGTTGGAACTATCTTTTGTCCGCCGAAAGTAAATTCGTGCACTGGAGGGGAGCGACAAAGATGATCTCTGTTTGAGGAAGGCCAGCGTGTACCAGATTCCGTGTCAGTGTGGCAAGTCATATATTAGACAGACGTTGCGTACCGTCGAGGATCGATGCGTTGAACACCAGAGGCACACACGATTGATGTATCCGAGCAAGTCGGCGGTCGCTGAACATTGTTTGTAGGGAATCACCCGATGGAGTATGAACGCACTAGGATTCTCGTACAGACGTCGAGATACTGGGACTGCGTCGTTAGAGAGGCTATTGAAATTCGCAAAAGTGACGACCTCATAAACCGTGACTGTGGCTACAATCTTAGCAAAGCTTGGGAACCAGCGATTGGGTTAATTAAGAGTAAATCTAGCAAACGTAACGAAGTGACGACCACGGCGGACAGAGCCTTCACATCGACGTCATCTCAGACGCCGTCGCAATCGTTTCCACTGCGCGGCCGCGGCGCGGGGCGCGGACCACGGAGGGGTCGCTCCGCGGGCCGAGGGTATTTAAATCTCCCGCTACCGGGCTAGTACCCAGTTCCCTCCGAGCCGCCGTAGTGTGCGGATGTCCGTGCCGGCGCGTTTCCAGGGGCTTAGTCACCTGATGATGGCGACTTGTATGATCACCGAAATATTGTGCCCGTTGGACGCTATAGACCGACAGTACACCCGTGGATATTTTGATTATCAAATACGCCGGGAGAAACTAAAGAATCACAATCCTGCTAATGTATTGCGATTGGTTGAGCTGAAGTTACGAAGAACCCTTCCTGGTGAAGATGGTATTAGTGTAGACGATGAATCATTCGCATGCTTTCTCGTATCTGTTATGGTACAGAAATATGAGCATATGTTAGATGCTGTTGTAACACTAACACATAATGATGATAATAGGGATGATAATGTTGAACAACTCATTGCATGCGGTAGAGCTACGGCAAGTGCGGGAAGACGCGATAGAAGCAGTGGCAGTGAATACGAACAGTCTTCCGAGAAGAAGTTGCAACTGTCATCACGGCTTATGATGACAATACGCTAGAGAACATGTACGATGATTATTACATAAGTTATAGTTAAGACATCTGCATTACGTATGGCGTCTACAATTAGATCTACAGTGCTATCTAGAGCGTGATTGCAAAGTTTTACATAAAAACGACATCCACCAGCACACTGAGGTGTACGTAGAGATCCTGTAAGAAAACGTTCATACAGAAATGGTTGTTCGAGCCCAAGTACTTTGCTTGTTAGAGTTTTTATGAAAATGTATGCCTGTCGTGATTTGCGAAGTCCCTTGTATATGCAATCCGTTAAGGGACAGTGAACTACTTTGCAACTTGATGCTTCGGCTGCAGAAAGTCAGGCCCCATTTGGTATTTAAACTGTGCTTGAGTGAATGTTATAAATGTTTTCTTTTTAGTAAATGTCGTTAAATTATAATGACCAGTGATAGATTAGAAATAAAGTTTCAGCCGGAGTAGAAAGTTGTAAAATTTATGTTTATATTACAAAACTGGAACGCTAGCCACATTTTTTTCTTTATTTTTCGGGTAGATGGATTCCTCGCCGACGGACTGTCTTGTTCATTCTATGTCGATCGAAATGTTTTGAACTCAGGGTTTCTTTTTAAATTAATTAATTTATTTATTTGTTTTATTACATAGAGTGGAGAGCCCTCTGACTGAACGCGCAAACACATGGCGCCGATACTTGACCACCAAGTAATCTGGCGTCCGGCAACTACGTACAACTACTTAATCTACAAAAGTAACGAAAATTCCTCGTAATTGCCAGATTAGTGCGCCTCACTACCAGGACATTATGTTGATTTAATTGGCTACTAAAGGTGTACAAAGTAAGATGTAAATACGTGATGCCAGCATTGCAGCCTCCGCTCTTGAGTAACGGAATAATGTAGGTTGAGAGGCGCAATCTGAGAAGCATGCTTGAAGTGACAGACGGTTCTAGTGAAACCAGCACGATTGCAGAAACAGGCAAACAAAATTTCCAGGAAAGTAATACGTCAACGACGACGCTCGAAAATAGCCTGAACACTGTGGTAACCGCACCTCGATCCGTCTGATTATTCATTACGGACTTACGTCAATTCAGAAAGTGAGCCAAAATTTCCACCGTGCTCGGCTCGGTGATTATTGGTTAACCCTTTCACTCCAAGTGTTGTTTTAGGGCACATCGTATTAAAAGTTGATTCATACCGTATTTTGTGCATCAATCCTTAAAGTTGCAGTCGCGATAGAGTAGCCGAGCGGTCGAAAGCACCTTGCTGCGGAGCGCGCGGTTGCTCGCCGTGGAGGTTCGAGTCCTCCCCGGGGCATGGGTGTATGTGCATGTCCGTAGGTTAGTTTACCTAGGTTTAAGTAGTTTGTAAGCTACGGACTGATGACCACGCAGTTTGGTCCGATAGATTTACAAACATTTGAACATTTGAACCTTAAAGTTGCATTTTTGTTGATAAACAACATGATTCTAGTACGACATTTTGCCGCTTGATACGGCGTGTAACTACTTCTGAGACATCAATCAGTCCGTCTTGGAGGTTGTGTTACGTGGGCTGAGAATGTGAGCGTGAGTGTGGTTCCTTTTACTTTATTCCAGCAGTGAATTTTCTTGTCTTTCGTGGCGTGGTGAAAATTATGCTAGCATTAATGATTTGGCATTGTTAACTATCAAAAAAAATAACGTCCAAGTAATAAAATACCTCGATACAAACGTCTGTGTTGTGCATGAAATACATGACATACAAAATCAATAGTTCGACCTAAAATAAAAATAAAAACACGTTTTTTGATGTTTCCTGCCCTGTATTAATACAGAAAACACTGAATTTTAATTTGTCCAAAGCTAATTTCTTAATGTGGGACTGAAAGGGTTAAGCGGTTACCGATACCTTCTGCCATGCTTGGCTTCAAAGGTACCCTGACTTGGTCCATGTAATTATTGATTATGCAGTTACCTGATATCTTAATGTTAAACCAACACTTACGATACGCTTCCCCTCCTAGATATCCAGACCTCGATCCGTGTGAATATTGGTTACGGGACTACCTGAAGACAGAAAGTATGCCAACAGTTCCGCGACTTCTTAAGTACCCAGAACTCGATCCATGTGATTATTAGTTATGGGTTTATCTGAAGTCAGAAAGTGATCCAAACACTTCCGCCATATTTGGCTTCGCAGTTGCCCATTTCCCATCCACATTTGGTTAAAGGTTTATCGTAAGCCAGAAATTGAGTGAATTCTTCTGTTAGTTTTTGCCTCTAGATCTTACTCTATGTGATTATTGTATATTGGGTTACCTGATATCACAATTCTACCACGTTTCTCCCAGTTTAGTAGGAATGCTAGAAGGCCACATCTGATCTCAGTTTCTCACTACACATGCTGATATGCAATACAGTGCCATATACAACATTGCCTCTCGTATACAGATATTATCGATGAATGAGGGCCGAATTGCTGCACAATTAATAAGGAGGACTTTGTCTTTGCTAAAAATCAAATATTAGCTCATAGTTTCTTGCGTATCTTACGAAGAGCCATCTGTTGGTAATGTTATGCCCTTTATTGGTCTCAGTAAATACGCATGTCATTTCTAGAAGCCTGTAAATTTTAGTGAATTACTGACTTCTCAAATCTTAATTAACTTGCAAGTTACCCTGTGTATCAATGTTGACAACTTCAACAGATACGAAACACGTTGAAAGAAAAGTCACTGTTTTTTTATTGTTAAGTATTCATCGTAAGACAATGGATTCACCAAAGAAACTTCAGTTAATTCTTAATTTTTCTGTGGTAATTACTTGAATGACTATCGGGTAGCAGAAGTGAAAATATATCGTTTAGAATATGGAAAATGATTGTGAACAAAAACGTATAAAGTTAAGACTATAATTAGAGATGTGTTGCTTCCCAAGAAAAGGGTCGTTCGCAGTAGTAGTCTGACATTAATGAGAATAGACAAGGGGAGGTAATACCAATCGCTTTTAGTAACGTTTGAGACAGTGCACATTAATGTCAACAGAAAAGAATCCGTTCTTGAGAGAACGTAAGAGAGCTAGGAGAAGAAGAGTATACATAATTTTCTCTCAGTGGGTACGACGTTTTATTAAGATATGTGACAGCAAAACTCCTCCTACAGCGCTACCTAAGCTAACAAGGAAGAAAAAGACCTTCGGTTCTAGCTCCGAGAAAATACAAACGTCAAACTCGAGAAAGAAATATTCCTTCATTATATAGGAGTCAGTAGTTTGAACAGAAACTGAACCAGCGAGAAAAGAATAAATAAGGCGAAGAATACCTAGAAAGCCGGCTGTCTTTGATGTTAATTTGTTTGCCTATCTGACGGCCACCCAAGACAGAATATTGACTTTATTTATTAAGAAGACAGACGAGATTTTCTCAAAAGCATAACGCAGTGTTGCATTGGGATTAATGCAAGTTGTAGCTCCATAGAGTATGCATGTAGAAACGAGAACGTTTAGCATTCATAACACAGTAATGAGATAGTTTGAACAAATTGCTGTTCAGTATTTGTACAGTGTCGAAAATCAACAGCCCGAAAATGTAATATAGGCTGAATAAAGTTACATTATAAAGATAATGGCGTCCTCTAAGACATTGTATTTCCTTTGTACAGTGGATTTAATGAAGGCACTAATAATGAAGTCGAGGTACACTTTCTTGAAAAGCGGGGCTGTGTGCCAATGGGCGGCTTTATTATGCTGCTTTGTACCGGAACAGGTAACCTGTACGTTAAATAAAAAGAAATATTCGGTATGGATAAAAAAAATCTAATTAGTAAAATCTGGCGAAAGTGTACACACTGTAAAGATAAAATTAATCTCTGCGTAGTGCTGTATTGAAAATTATATCGTAATTTGATACTATTATGCTATGTTGTTGTTGTTGCGCATCTATGAACAACAACGGCAACTCACATCGATTTCAACATGCTTATTTCATTCGTCTCTTGATCTCCTTCCGCAAATTGCACTACCTTCCTCTCACCCCCAAAAGCACCGTCTTAATCAACAAACTTCCCTCTAATGATCCTTCCCTCTGATGATTCATTCACGTCTCAGAAATGTCCAACAAATTGATACCTTGTTTAGTCAAGATTTTTCTTTCTCCAGTGCTATTGAGTACTTCTTTATTAGTCCTGTATCTACTCAATTAATCTGCAACATTATTTAGTAGCACCAGATTTCAAAAGCTATCACTTCTTAACTGTTTATTGACTACGTTTCATTTCTGTACTTACCGGAACTCAACACAAATGCCTTCTGGAGAGTTTTCCTAAATCTCAAATTAATATCTGATGTTAACAAATCTGTCTTCTTCAGAAATGCTTTACTTTTCATTTACATTCGATATTCTATAACTTCTGTACTGTGTCAATCGGAAAGTGTTTTACTGCCCAACAACAAAACCCAGACAATCCTTCTTTCATTTCCTAATCTCATAAACTTAGCATCGCCGAATTCAATTCGACTACACTCCATTGCCTTTTTTTCTGTTATTAATGTTGATATTACACAAGTCACTGTTCATTCCATTCAATTGCTGTTTCGACTCCTTTGTTGTCTCCGTCAGAACTGTAATCTCATCGGCAAACCACAGATTTTTGTTTCTTCTTCCGGTACTTAAATTCCGTTTCCAAATCTTGCTTTCCTTCACAGAGTGTTCATCGTACAGATTGAGTAACTTGCTGAATGCTTACAACCTTTACATACGTCTTTCCCAATCATTTCCCTTTCACGTCCTTTGACACTTCTACTATTGTCCGGTTTCTGAACAAGTTTTAATGGGGAGAGAAATGGTGATAATGGAAGGTGGGGATCATCCTGACAGGGTTTAGTCAATAGCAATGTGGGGATGGATGAAAAATAGGAGTATTAATAGAAATATAGGAATGGATAAGAATTAATCCTGGCAGGGTTTTATCAAATAGATGAGTGGCTGACCATTCAAAGGCTAATTAATTGAAGGAAGGGACTTTCAGACTTGGAAAAGAGAGGAAGGAAATATCAAATGAGTTTACGTTCCGCCAAAGATCAAATCCAGAAGTTTATCAACGATTTGAAAATATCATCACCATAATGATGAAAAGAAGACTGTCTTTCTATGGATATATTGAAAGGATGGAATCAGAGAGCCTCACCACCAAAATTCTTCTCTTCCAGAAGATCAGGAAGACACAAGTTACATGGTGAAAGAAGTGCACTGAGATCTAGAAAAATGCATGATCGCAGCAGAAAAAATTGTGATCAGGTAGTCTTTACGAAAATGGTTTGTGGAGTTGAAGGATTTCTTCGAGGAGGAAACGAGGAAGAACAGAGTATCACGGCAGAAGAACGTGCACGAATATGCCAAGGGATGAAGGAGTACTGGCAAGAGAGGAAGGAAGAGAACTTTAGAAAGTGCGTAAACATAACCCATAGATGGCTGAAACGAAAATAAATAATAACAACGAATTTCTAAATTCTCATTGTGTTAATAAATTTGGAAAAAGGGTAGAAAAAACTCATGTGTGTTGGTGCATGTGTAGAGATCTGTTTCCTTATAATAGAGATATGGGTTAAGTATTTCATTTTGGAAATGTGTAAAGTGTAGAACATACTTAAATTTAGAAAACCTATATCTATTTCCTATCTCTCCTCCAAATTTTCACTTGACGACGTCTTTAACATTACCGTATGTCACACATTTTTTTTTGAATCGTGACACCATTTTGTATCCAGGCAGGTAGTGGGTACTGTAATTCATGACAGCTAGCTGGTGGGCGCGTGAGGGCTTCGTGAAGGTGGAATAGTGATTCTATTAATAGCGTTACTGCAGTCCATGTTAGTTCAGCGTGAGTCGAGGCAGATGTGAAGTTGGCCTTCATTGGGATGCGCCCGTACATGAAGTTTTTTGCGGTAGTGTGCCAAGGGTCAGTGTTTCTGGGCTCAGTGAGTGTGTTAGTGTGATCTGCGAGAGTCCTGGTAGCTGCTTCTAGGTTAGCATCAATGGGCATAGTAGAACGTGGCGGCTCGCATCAGGGCAACCCCCACGCAAGGCTGCAACAGAGCAGGTAGCGGCCAGCGTCGCATGGCGTTGTCACCAAGCTGACGCACGCGATCGGGAACAAGTGCTTTACATACAACCCATTATCTCGAGATTGTTGATAGATAGCAACATCCTTCCAACTTCGAAGAATTATTCAATATTTCAGCTACATTTCATCCCCAGCAACATATGACCTAACGTGTACCAAACGCAAATTCATAGAGACCTCTATTTTTCAATGCAAAATTTTCGGATTCCTCGTAGTACTGTACTAAATACGTAAATATCACAAGAACTATGACCACTAACAAAATATTATTCATTTTATCATGAAGCAGAAGAATGCATCTATACGTTGTGCGAGAATCACATTTTTTTACCGAATAGTTTCTTTGTAATCGCATGGCACTGCGTTCCGCCAGGAGTGTTCTCTTCGAGTTCCCGCCTTGCTGGCCGCAAGGTCACACGCCATACGCGACTCCTGATTGGCCAGCGCAGGTAACATTTCGAAAACATGCGAGAATAATAGGACACGCGCTATATGCAGAATCCTGCAGCATACAGCCCTCCAGCATGCCGCGGAATCCCTGAAGCCGCCGTGGAGTAGCCGAGCGGTCTAAGGCACCTCGCTGCGGAGCGCGCGGTTGCTCGCCGTCGGAGGTTCGAGTTCTCCCTAGGGCATGGATGTGTGTGTTATCCTTAGGATAGTTTCCCTTAGTTTAAGTAGTTTGTAAGCTACGGACTGATGATTACGCAGTTTGGTGCGATAGATTTACAAACATTTGAACATTTTGAACTCCTGCAGGCGAGGAACCGCGCGTTCCCCAGCAAGACGCTTTAGAGCGCTCAGCTACTCCACCTCAGCTTTGAACACGTGCTCGATAGTGTTCAAAGATGGAATCGCGATCCCCGAATCGCTCTTCAACAGTAGTAGCAAGATGGTGTTTAAAACATCATTGTAGTAACAGTGCCGCACTAAACAACAATGGGTGCAAGTCCCTACCATGAAACACATTAGCACACCGTTACACCATCGCCTCCGATGTTCTCTCACCTGCCGTCTAACTGTCATAGTACTTGGAGTGGATCCTGATGCAGATTCGAATTTCCGTGTGATGGTCTGGATAGATGCCTGCTTATGATACTGTGCGACCCTCTTCTACTGCCTTCGGCCTCTCTCAGTCGGCTTGTATACTTTTGTACACTTTTGCGCTTTACGCGTCCTTTCACATTTTTCGCGTCAGACACAGTGGACATAGGTATGTTTAGGAGTGTGGAAATCTCACGTAGAGACTTTTTACCCAAGTGACACTCACTCATCTGACCACGTTCGAAGACCGCGAGTTTCGCGGAGCGCCTTTTTCTACTCGCTCAAGATGTCTAATTACTATTAAGGTCGTTGATATGCAGTTCCTGGCAGTACGTGGCAGCACAATACACATAATGTGAGAAAAGTATTTTTTGGGAAGGTGTCCGGATACTTTTGAACACACTGTGTAATTTCAAGTTATACTGAAAACTAACATAACCGTTGTGGAGTGACCGAGCGTTTCAAGGCGTTTCGCTGCAGAGCGCGCGGTTGCTCGCCGTCGAGTTCAACCAAGGATATGGGCGTGTGTGTTGTCATTAGGTTGTTTAACTTCAAGCAGTTTGTAAGCCTAGTGACTAATAACAAAGAATGTTAAGTCCCACAGATTTACAAACATCTGAAAACTAAAATCATGTAAATTACTTCGTCTTCTTCTTCAGCTTGTCCCAGTTCAGGAGTCACTGTTCCCGATTTTTGCCTCCCATTTCTCTCGATCCCACGTGTCCTCCCGCTATGGGATCTTCAGTGATGCAGTCCATCCACCTTCTCTTTGGTCTGCCTCTTCTTCTCCTGCCCTCCACTTGTAACTCCACTGTTCTCTGCAACAGGTGTCCCCTACCCCTTCTCATCACGTGTCCGTACCATTGCAGTCTTCGTTCCTGGGCTTTCTTCGATGTCTCCTCTACACTTGTCTGCTCTCGAATGAAACCATTCCTTGTTTTGTCCATCCTCGTTTTCCCCATCATCCACCTCAGCATACACATCTCAGTCACGTTTAATTTATTCTCCTGCACTTTCTTTAACTGCCAGATCTCACTACCATACAACATAGCTGATCTCACCACCGATTTAAAAATTTCCCTTTTGACTTTGGTTTTATTCTTTTGTCACAGAGCACACCTGACAACCTTTTCCAGTTCATCCGTCCAGCCTTGATCTTGTGGCTTACCTTCTTATCTAAATTTGATTACGTAGGAACCCAGGTACTTGAATTCTCCAAAACTCTCCGACCATTTGCCAACATAATTTTTCCATCCATCTCCAACAAACCACAGGTATTCGGTCTTCTTCGCGTTAATTCTGAGTCCTCTATTTTCCATTTCCTCACTCCATCTCTCGTATGTTCTTTCTGCTTTCTCTTTATTCTCCTCCACAATCACCACATCATCTGCAAAACTACCCAACAATAAAACCAGGTCCTGTATTCTACCTGGTTTTGCTATCGGGTAGTTTTGCAGATGTCGTGGTGATTGTGGATGAGAACAAAGAGAAGGCAGAAAGAAAATTGGAGAGATGGAGGGAGGAAATGATAAATGGAGAACTCAGATTCAACGGGTAGAAGAACGAATACCCCAATGCGGGAGTCCGGAGGGAAATACGAACGACGGCGGTCGAGTTTAGGTATGGTCTGCGCATCTACGTCACGCATTCATCCACAGCCAATGAGTGCAGAGTAATGTTCTGAACACTCTGCCGCGAATGTGGTACGCATTGCCAAAATTGATTACAGTGAGTTATTCAATGTATTTTAGTCCATTTGATGTAAGTTGTCTTCGCTGATGTTGCTAGCATGCAAACAAGTCTAACTTAACAAGCAACCGCTACTTATTATCTGGCTATAAGACACAGGTTTCTTCGAACGCAAAGTGCGTATATAAGCGTACTTAAGCTATCGACTGAAACCGGCAAAGATGCTGTTCTCTAGACATGTCTGACCCGCACTGTACTACCTGCATATTGACCCGCACTGTACTACCTGCATATTGAACTGCAGATTTATGAGCGTGCCAGCCAAAGATGTTCATATTCCACTTCTTGATGATGATGACTGGCGTTTTAGAGCGCTCAACAACGAGGTTATCAACACCCGTTCCACTTCTTCACTAATTGCAGCAACACTGGTATGAAGTATTACAAGAAAACCAAAAAAAGAAATATGTTTCGATTCCCTACTCATGCGAGTCTGTCAGTTCATATAGTGACTCAAATTTCAAATTCAGACAAAGCAATTATTTCACATAATAATGGACAGAATTTCGTTTGACTAATTACAACATGGCAGACAGTGCATAATTTTTTGCAAAACATATGAATGTGCAGGCACGTTACAGAGTTATAAATGTGGTGTCGCACAAGTATGAAGTGCGCGCCACGTACTTACGCCGCGCGCCGCCATGCACGCACGGCGCGGCGTTCTTACGACGTCAGCCACGAGCGCCCCCTGCTGCAATTCCGCTCGTGGCCACGACTGCTGCATCGACCACTTGGGAATGAGATAGGAACCAGATAACACTTGGGAATCAGATAGGCACCAATTAAGACTTGGCTACCGGATAGGCACTAGGAAGCATCAGTAGGCAGGCTTTATCTAAACTGTGTATCACCATTCTGTAGTCCAGAACTATGTAAAAGTTAAGTATTACCAAGACTATATGAAATATATATCTCGTTCTAATTTACTCTAGTGTTTCTAGTTTCTGCTGTCCCACTGGCCGGTCACCTCCGTACCTGCACACGCGTGCATCCTTTGTTCCTGTGTCGGTCTCTTTCTACTCGGCCACCGACACCTACGACGACCAGCGGAAATGGAAAATGGATGACTGAGAATTAACAGGAAGAAGACCGAATATCTGTTTTGTTGGAGATGGATGGAAAAATTATGTCGGCAAATGATCGGAGAGTTTTGGAGAATTAAAGTACCTGGGTTCCTACGTAACCAGTAAGGGAGATTTAGATAAGAAGGTAAGCCACAGGATCACTGCAGGACGGATGAAATGGAAAAGGTTGTCAGGTGTGCTCTGCGACAAAAGAATAAAACCAAAGTCAAAAGGGAAATTTTTAAATAGGTGGTGAGATCAGTTATGTTGTATGGTAGTGAGATCTGGCAGTTAAAGAAAGTGCAGGAGAATAAATTAAACGTGGCTGAGATGCGTTTGCTGAGGTGGATGATGGGGAAAACTAGGATGGAAAAATTACGAAAGATTTCATTCGAGAGCAGACAAGTGTAGTGAAGGCATCGAAGAAAGCTGCAGACAACAATGAAGTTTCAAGTGGATGGCAGGATAAGAAGAGGCAGACTAAAGACAAGACGGATGGACTGCAGCACTGAAGACATGAGAAAGAAGTGAATGAACTGGGAAGACACGTGGGGCCGAGAGAAATGGAAGACAAAATTAGAGAACAGCGACTCCTGAACTGCGACAAGCTGAAGAAGAAGAAGTAATTTACATGATTTTAGTTTTCAGATGTTTGTAAATCTGTGGGACTTAACTTTCTTTGATATTAGTCACTAGTTTTACAAACTACTTGAACTAAGTTAAACTAACCTAATGACAACACACAAGCTCATACCCTCGGCAGAACTCGACGGCGAGCAAACGATCGCTCCGCAGTGAAACGCCTTGAACGCTCGGTCACTCCGCAACGGAGATTTTAGTTTTCAGTATTACTTGAAATTGCACAGTGTGATGAAAAGTATCCGGACACCCTCCCAAAAAATACTTTCTACTAGGCCACCGACACCTACGACGACCGGCGGAAGCGAGACACAAAAGTGGCGACGAGGCTGGGACACAAAAATACATCCAGGTTATATAGAGATCACTGCCAAATCCTTCCCCTCGTTCGTGAGTCCTGCTACAGAGGCTTAGAATACTAATAACTTGACTTGGCCGAAAGGCACGTAAACCCATTTTTCACGAAAATCATGTAAATTACTTACTTTTTATTAGTATAAAGACTCAGGCGGAAGAGCAACAATCTCTGACGTTACGTACTCACTGTGGAAAACTTACAGTCGTTGGCCATTCTTTCCGTCTGGCCGTCTATCCCTGAATTACCCTGCGAAGAGGTAGACACGTCTGGTCCCAATCCCAAACGGCTATGCCCTCTCGAGCCCAGGCGCCCTATAGCGTTGCTTAATCTCTTCCGGGTGAGAAACGGCGCCCCAAATCAGTTTCCTTGTCGGCCGTGTTCCGCCGCCGCATAACTCTCCCCGGCGCGCCCACGCCGTTCCCCGACGAGCTTGCAGCGGGACGGAGGAGAGGAGCCGCGCTGTAAATCTGGCGTGGCACGCGGACCGTCGGCCCAGCTAATTGGGAACACAGCTGCCGGCGCGGGCCGCGGTGGGCTTCGCGACCCGCCGACAAACAAAACGCCTGGTGGAGGCGGCCGGCGGGCTGGAAGCGCTCCGGGCCCAGGATGATAATGAAGCGACTCCGCCGAAAGGCTCACCAACCCAGTTTCCGCGAACCATTGGCACAGACATATATACAGACGGGAAACCTCCGTAAGGGCCCCGTCCTACGCTCCTGGGTGCGGGGAGGGAGGTTTTCCAACAGTTCCGTAAGATGTCCCATGATGGCGCTGAGGTCAGAAGCAGCCCTTTAAACTGGCCAGAGCAGGCGGCAGATAGCGGCTGTCCCCAACACCACCTCCCCTCAAACGTCAGCAAGCCGGACACAGCCGTGGCCTCGTGGCAGGCTGCACGAGCTCTCCCCACAGCCTCCCCTCGACGCTACCCTCTGACGTGCGAGAGGCACCCTACGCCAGCGAACCGCCTGACACCTGCTAGCATCTTACGGAACTACGAGGAGAGCGTAGGACAGTGGTTTAGGGGGGGCTGCGTCTCTGTATGTGTTACTCTGTGCCGGTGGGCTGGAAGCGCTCCGGGCCCAGGATGCTAATGAAGCGATTCCGCCGAAAGGAGGCTCACCAAACCAGTTTCCGCGAACCATTGGCACAGAGTAACATATACAGAGAAGCAGCCCTACCTAAACCACTGTCCTACGCTCCCCTCGTAGTTTCTTCCGAAGAGAAAGTTTGTGAAAGAAATTCTGCAGATACGAAGTATGTCCACAGAGTAAGTTCCGTTTGGTTATACAGGGTGTTACAAAAAGGTACGGCCAAATTTTAAGGAAACATTCCTCACACACAAAGAAGGAAAATATGTTATGTGGACAGTGTCTGGAAACACTTAATTTCCACGTTAGAGCACATTTTATTAATTAATCATGGAATGGAAACACAGCAACAGAACGTACAGGAAATGTTCAAAATGTCCTCCGTTAGCCAGGATACATGCATCCACCGTCCGTCGCATGGAATCCTTGATGCGCTGATGCAGCCCTCGAGTTTGGTGTATTGTATCACAACCGTCCACAATACGAGCACGAAGAGTCTCTACATTTGGTACCGGGGTTGCGTAGACAAGAGCTTTCAAATGCCCCCATAAATGAAAGTCAAGATGGTTGAGATCAAGAGAGTGCGGAGGCCATGGAATTGGTCCGCCTTTACCAATCCATCGGTCACCCAATCTGTTGTTGAGACGCGTACGGACACGTCGACTGAAATGTGCAGGAGCTCCATCGTGTATCAACCACATGTTGTGTCGTACTTGTAAAGGCACATGTTCTAGCAGCACAGGTAGAGTATCCCGTATGAAATCATGATAACGTGTTCCAGTGAGCGTAGGTGGAACAACATGAGGCCCAATCAAGACATCACCAACAATTCTTGCCCAAGCGTTCACAGAAAATTTGTGTTGATGACGTGATTGCACAATCGCAAAACCACGTTCGTTATGAACGCTAACCAGTTGATGCTACGTACTGGTGTGCTTGATGCTAGTACTGTAGAGCAATGCGTCGCATATCAACACAAGCACGGAAGTCAACAGTCCCTTTCTTCAATTGGGCAAACTGGCGGTAAATCGAGGAAGTACAGTACATACTAATGAAACAATTGGGTATTTTGACAATTGTCTGCACGAATTATTTCAATTTACATTTAAAGAGAAATACTAAAATGAGCTCTAACATGGAAATTAAGCGTTTCCGGACACATGTCCACATAACATGTTTTCTTCCTTCGAGTGTGAGGAATGTTTCCTGAAAGTTTGGCCGTACCTTTTTGTAACACACTATATAAAACAAACGTGTACAGATACAGAAAAAATATTTATTGTACAAAAATATACAACTATTAAACTACTTTTCTACATAGCTTCCGAAATTTTGTAGGCATTTGTCAAAGCGTGGCAGAAGTCTTTGTATGCCTTCTTCGTAGAAGGTTGCCGCCTGTGCATTCAGCCATGTGGTAACATGTTCTTTCAGCTCGTCATCATCGCTGAAGTGTTGACCACCATGGACAGGTTTTAGGTGTACGAAGAAAGTCGCTAGGAGCGAGGCTGAACGGAGGATGATCAAACACGTCCCAGTGAAATTCCCGTAACTTGTTTAGTCACATTCGCCTTGTGAGGTCGGACGGTAAAGTGAAAAAGAGAACTCCTTTTATCTCTTCTTACACCTAAAATCGGTTCTCGGTGGTCAACACTTCAACGATGATGAGCTGAAAGAACATGTTACCACATGGTTGAATACAGAGGCGGCAACCTTCTATGAAGAAGGCACACAAAAACATGTGCCACGCTATGACAAGTGCCTACAAAATTTATTCAAAAGGAACTTACTTTGTGGACATGCCTCGTAGATCTCGTCGCAACAAAGAACGCCTTTCTTTTAATGATTTCCACCCAAGTCATACATAATTTCCGTGACACTCTCCCTCCCCCTCCTCCCCTATATCGCAACAATACAAAACGAGCTGCCCTTCTCTGAACTTTCTCCAAATCGTCAGTCTCACTTGGTGGGAATCCCACAACGCGCAGCAACACTTGGGTTTGGTTGGGTTGGGTTGTTTGGATGGGATAGAGGGACTAAACTACTGAGGTTATCAGTCCCCCGGTGGGAAGGGGAAGGATAGGAAAGGAGGGGAGGGGGAAAGGAAATACAGTCCGGGAAGTAAAGAAGGAATTAAGACTGCATTAGCTCGGGCCCCGTGCTCGCCGCGCACGTACTCACGAAAGAACCGTGAGTCCTCTAGGGGTAGCAACACTCCACAATAGGAGGCACAAGTGTAGTGTAGGCAGTTTCTTTAGAGCTGTTGCATCTTCTAAGTGTTCTGCCAACGAAACTTATTCTTTAGTTCAATTTCGCTACAATATTTTCTTTCGAATTTAAGTTGTTTGTAATTGTTACTTTTGGCATCTAGTTGAATTTACGGCCTAATGGTTTGACTGATTTATCGTGTAACTGAAGTTTAACGGATTTCTTTGTAGTGGTCATGTGGATGACCTCACACTTTTCATTATTAAAGGTCAACTTTCAATTTTTGCACCATGCAGATATCTTATCTAAATTTTTTGACCTTCTGGAGACTTTCTTAACCGATAAATGACTGAACCATCCGCGAACAGTCTAAGACAGCTACTCTGATTGTCTTCTAAATCGTTTATAAAAATAAGGAATAGTAGGGGCCCTATAAGACCTCCATGGGGAACGCCAGATATCACTTCTGTTGTACTCGATGACTTTCCGTCAGCTACAACGTATTGCGTCCTTTCTGACAAGAAATCACGAATCCAGTCGCACAACTGTGCCGATAGTCCATAAGCATGCAGTCTGACTAGAAGACGCTTGTGAGGTACAGTGTCGAATACATTCCGGGAATCTAAAAATACGGAATATCTTTGACATCCCTTGTCGATAGCAGTCACCAGACGTGAGGAAATAGCTAGCTGTGTTTTAGAACAACGATACTGTCTGAATTCATGCTGAATATGGATTAATATGACGTTTTTATCGACGTAGTTCATATTATTTGAGGGAATTATATGTTCTAAAATCCTACTCCTCTGTTTATTACTATTTTTGAGACTTTCTTTTATACGTAAACAAGCAGTCTGTCACATGCGTTTGGAAATGGTATTATGGTGGAATTTTCCAAATCTTATTTCACTGATACCAATGCTCCTGCATCCGATGTTGCCACCTTTGATCTCTGTATCTGTCTACTGCCTGGATGTTGAGCTGCAGCTGTGGGAGCCCGAGTGCAGGCGCTCAGAGGGCTGGCAGCGCTATTGTGGGAACACGAACGACGCCGGTCGAATTTAGGCTTGGTCTGTGCATCTACGTCACGCATTCATCCACAGCCAATGAGCACTGAGTAATGTTCTAAACGCTCTGACGCGACTGTTGTACGCATTGCCAAAATTGATTATAGTAAGTTATTCAATGTATTTTAGTCTAATTGATGCAAGTTGTCCTCGCTGATGGTGTTAATATGCAACCAATTCTACCTAAACAAGCGAGAGCTCCTATTTCTGTGCTACAAGGCACAGGTTTCTTCAAGCGCAAATAGTGTATACAGGGTGTTTCAGTAAGTGTGTTTGCCTCTGTAACTTATAAAATAATAGGTGACGGGAAATTTTAAAGCGGTAGGTCAACACAAGAAATGTTACACTTTCTGCGGAGCTATGAACATAGTTTATTGTATCATTTTCCAAAGAGTTACACCACAAAGATATAATTTTTTAAATGGAACAATAGTTTTCCCTATTGTGTATTGGATTCGTTTAAACCAGCTGCGTCCAAATCAATTTAAACTACATTCCTATCATTGTTAGTTTGGGAGCTACAACCCTTCAAAGTTCCGGGGGCGGAGGGTGTGATAGCATAGCTGACTGGCCGAGTGGCTATCCCCTGGGGCACGGCCCACTGTCTCATGACCACCAGCCAGTCAGCTACGCTGTCGTAGCCTCCGCCCCCTAACCTTTTAAGGGTTGTAGCTCCCAAACTAACAGTAATGGGAATGTAGTTTAAATTGATTTGGACGCAGCTGGGTTCAAGGAATCCAATGCACGATAGCAAAAACTATTGTTCCATTTAAAAAATTATATCTTTGTGGTGTAACTCTTTGGAAAATGATACAATAAACTATGGTCCTAGCTTCGTAGAAAGTGTAACATTTCTTGTGTTGACCTACTGCATTAAAATTTCCCGTCACCTATTATTTTATGTTACAGAGGCAAACACATTTAGTGAAACACCCTGTATATGCGTAAATTCAGCTATCACTTGAAACCGGCATAGATGATGTTCTGTAGACATGCCCGACCCGCACTATTCTCTATACTACCTTGACGCTGAACTGCAGATTTCTGAGCCTGCCAGCAAAAGATGTTCATATTCTAGAATGAAACTTTCACTCTGCAGCGGAGTGTGCGCTGATATGAAACTTCCTGGCAGATTAAAATTGTGTGCCGGAACCGGGACTCGAACCTGGGACCTTTGCCTTTCGCGGGAAAGCGCACTACCGACTGTGCTATCCCGACACGACTCACGATGCCGCCTCACAAGAACTTCAGTGAAGTTTGGAAAGTAGGAGGCGAGGTACTGGCGGAAGTAAAGTTGTGAGGCGGCATCGTGAGTCGTGTCGGGGTAGCACAGTCGGTAATACGCTTGCCCGCTAAAGGCAAAGGTCCCAGGTCCAGCAAACAATTTTAAACTGCCAGGAAGTTTCATGTTCATATTCTATTTCTTCACTAATTACAACATGGCTTCTATGAAGTATTACGAGAAAAGGAATCATTCGAGTCTCTCAGTTCACATTGTGATTTAAATTTCAAATTCAGAGGTAATAATGCAATTGTTGCTATTGCACAGAATTTCGTTTGATTAATTACAACATTGCGGACAATGCATAATTGTTTGCAAACCGTATGGATGTGCAGGCATGTTACACTTCTATGCTCAGACAGCAGGTTTATACATCCAGGTTTGCTGCCGGCCTCTCCCCCTCGTTCGAGAGTCCTGCTACGAAGGCTCACGAAACGCAAGTTAACGCGGTCCTGTAAATCGAATAAACGTGTTCGACATCCAAGTTCATTTTTGACCCAGAGCGATACTATTCATGGATCATACGTTGAAAAGAGTAGACTGACAGGGCGGAATTATGAATTATGAAAACAAAATAAGCAGTCTCGCACACGCGGATGACTGTTGTAATGGCCGATTCGATAGAAAGGTTGCACTCTAATATTTCAGAGCTCGATCAGAGGTGCAAGGATTATGATATGAAGATCAGCATCTCCAAAACAAAGGCAATGTCTGTGGGAAAGACATTTAAACAAATTGAGAGCCAAATAGGAGGAACAAAGAACAGGTAAACAGTTTCAAGTACCTGGGATGTATTTTCTCACAGGATGTGAGTGAAAGAACTGGAATAGAGGTGTAGCAAAGCTAATTCAGTGAATGCTCAGCTAAGATCTATTCTCTTCTGCAAGAAGGAAGTAAGTACCAAGACTAAGCTAGCAGTGCACTGCTCTATTTTTCGACCAACTTTGTTGTATGGGAGTGATAGTTGGGTGGATACACGTTACTTTATGCACAAGTTAGAGGTTTCAGATATGAAAGTAGCTAGAATGGTTGTAGGTACTAATAGATGGGAACAATGGCAGGAGGGTGTCCACAATGAGGAAATCAAAGAAAAACTGGGAATGAACACCATAGATGAAGCAGTTAAACGAACAGACTGAGACGGTGGGGCTATGTTACACGCATGGGAGAAGCAAGGTTACCTAAGAGACTCATGAGCTCGGCAGCGGAGGGAAAGAGGAGTCGAGGTAGAAAAGAAGAAAGTCCTTAGATTCGGTGAAGAATGATTTTGAAGTAAAAGGCATGACATCAGACGAGGCATCAATGTTAGCATTAAATAGGGGATCATGGAGGAATTTTATTAGAGGTAGTATGCTCCAGACTGAACGCTGAAAGGCATAATCAGTCTCTAATGATGATGATGATGAGAGCGATTTACTTCGTGATGTTGACTGTGGAGATTCAAATTGAAACCCGCATGTGAATTAGGTGACCTTGAGGCTAATAAAATTTGGAATAAGCTGCACGAATTATATTTTAAAGAGGAGAAAGCCAAATCAGAACATGACTGAATTTGGCATAAGAAGTTTATGGGAGTTGTTGTCGAGGTCAAAACAACACACGAATTACAGGGAAATTTGCGAATAATTACCTTTTTCTTCATCACTAATCGGGTAAGGTTGTGATGAGCTGAAATTGATAAATTGTTGAGGATAATGAAATGAGGCAGATAACTCACCATCGTAAAGATATGCTTAGTTATTATTACGCTTCGCATGAAAACGTTTTCGGACCGTGTTTAAAAATAATCACAATAGATAAGCACATCGAAAAAATATCGCACCTCGAAAGAACTTAACACCGATTTCACGCTCTGAAAAAGAAAATAAGTGTGAAGCCAATAATGAAAAGAGACGAAATTGAGCTATTTTACTGCAATCGCGAAGCTAACCGTAATGGTGACCAAGCATCTTTTTATGTTCAAACGCGGCTCGCTGAAAACATTGAGAAATAATTAATTCATTAAATAATGATGGGTTATTTTGAAATGAGAAGTCAAGTGTTTATGTTAGTTTCAAAAATGGAGGTTCACTGCAATAAAAAGAAACATCCTTGCTCACACAATATTAATTCGTGTAGAGAATAAGAGACGTCCGTTCAGTATCATGGTGTAGATAGAAAAGACTAAGAGCGCTACCGGTCTTTTTTCAGGTCAGAGGAAAAAGTTGTCCATCGAAAACAAACACTGTGCAGACGTATACTTTGAAGCGAGAACGGATACGCTGGCGACGAGTATCGCTGATAATTTATGCAAAAATATTAAATGTAATGCTACAAAACTTATTTTTCACTTGTCCTCAAGAGATACCGTAGAGTCGCTCGAAGCCTCTGTTGAGCCATAACCAAAGTCCAAATATAGAATGTCCTACCACTGATTTGGAAACTTACTAAATGGTACTGAGTATGCTTTTGCCACCGTACATCACAACTGACTACTAATCAAATTACGTGCTTATGGAATATCGTCTCAGGTGAGCGACTGGATTCCCGATTTCCTCTTGGAAAGGACACACTTCTTAGTAATTAACGAAAAGTAATCGAGTAAAACAAAAGTAACGTTAGGAGTTCATCTTGGTAATGTTACAGGATCCGTACTGTAGTCTGTTTGTGACTCGGGCTGTCGTTTATCGACTGGTAACTCACCATAACATAAAAAAAAACTAAAAAAGATTTTCATAGGGTATGAATGCAGCACATAAATTAGAAAGTGACTGTAAATAATGACAAGTGTGAGGACGTCCGTATTAGTACTAAGACGAATCCCTTAAACTTCATTCTCAAGATAAATTACAGAAATCAAAATGCCGTAAAATCAACATAATACCTAGGAAATACAATAAGAAATAATTTCAATAGAAAGGAAAGGGAATAAGATTTGGGTTTAATGCCCCGTCGACAGCGTGGTCACTAGAGACGGAGCTCTCGTTCGGATAGCTGGGTACAGAAGGGAAAGGAAATCGGCTGTGCCCTTTCAAACAAACATACCGGCATTTGCCTACATTGAATTGGGAAAATCAGAGAAAACATAAAAGAGTATTTCAAACACCGGCGTCCAGAATGCAAGTCCAGTGTGAAAGACGACCGTCTGTCGTCTTCCATATATTTTTGTATAGTTTCTGTAAAGTTATAATTTATTTAATATCTTTAGAGTATCATTTTGTTAAAACTTGAACCCCTCTGTTTCCAAGGCTGGAGGAATAGAATTTTAATTTCATGTGTTAAAATATAAGTTAATATTGCTAGGTTTTTATTATTCTGATATGTTAATAATTTATTATTGTATTAATTAATGAGGCATAAGTACGGCTGCTCCGCAACGCCACTGTCCCTGTGAGAATGTGCAGTTGTTTTACCTTTAAGTGTGTGCGTGAATCAATGACTGTTTGAATGTGGGGAGTGACAGCTCGCTTTGCATCGTTCTCTCTGGCTAAGTATCGGTAGCTGCTTATACTACCAAAGAGGTTCCCACACTGGTTGCGAGCAGGTTGACGAGTCTCTCGGTCCCCCACCACCGCTGTTTTCGTGAATTTTCCAGCTTCCGGTGGCTTCCCGGCATTATTACGCGCCCCAGTGGCCGTGCGGCTGATCATTCTCGACTGGACGTCTGGTGAGGTAAGGATGGTTCTGCTCTTATTTCTCGAGATGATAGCATTTCATTGACTAGCATGTTTAATTTTGGTTCGAGAACTTAGAATCATTTTTTTAAATATTTTCTCCGATTGTATGCAGGAATGTGTTCTCGTTTTTCAATTCAGTGATTTCCAAAAGATAAATGCGATGTTTGTGATTCTAGTTTCAGTTTGATAACGACCTGATATGTTAAAACCTTTTGTGATCATGTGGCGGTGTATGAACTCTGTGTAAATACTTCCTAGCTTTGTGGGGCCCGATTTCTAATAGGTGATATGTTCATTTTATACAGTACATGTAAAAATCTTCTCATCGTTTCCTTCCGTGAGTGATATGTGTTCCATGTGGTTGGTTCATAGGGGCAGAGTCCTCAGCTTCCACTCTTGTTTGTTCCATGCCAATCAGGCGGGTATCCTTATGATTTCCACTAATATTTCGCGATATTCTCTCCCCGCCTATTTTAATTTTGCTGTCTTTTCTCCGTTTGGTAGTACGCACTCTGTCTTTGTCAGTAATTCTCTCTGAGCCTTGTACAACCTCCTTTAATAGCTTCCTTATATAATTCTAAGCATTTCTATGGGTTGCATGCTGTAGTTAATTTTCTTTATTATTCGGAAACTGAATTTATTCAATGTTATCGGTTTTCGGAACCACGTGGGTCCGAGTTCCGACTTCCGGGGTTTGCAGCTAGTCGTCTGAGTTCACGCCATTTCTCTTATAAAACCAGTACCTATCTCGATTTCTGATAGACCGCAACTTAAGAATCCACTGTGATTTTGTGTAATGAATCCGATTTTCAACCACTTTACCTTCAGTGGAGTGCGTTTATGTAATGTAGCCGTGTGTCGCCGTTAGAGTGTTTGCACGTGGTCCAATTCAGCATGCTGTTTTTGGCGAGTTTAGCTGTGGCATTGCGTGTGTGAGAGAGAATGAGTGTTGTTTTGTGAATCCTCCCCCCGCCCCCCAGTAGCGTTAAATCATGTATAATTTATGCTGGGCACCGTCCGCATTAATCCATGTAAGAGATGCATTTTTATTGTATTAACAAAATTAGTTCTCCATTTTGCTTGTTTTCTATCTGAATAAACAAGTTTATGTTCAGCATAATCCGGAAGTTGCCTGTAAATTGTAGTTTTAGACCACCTTCCCTCTTTTACTTAATATTGTTTCACAAGTGCTGAGAACATGCTTAGATGCAATGTTTCTTACGACTAAATTCCGTTGCGCCACAAATGTTTTCCTAGCCACCTTTCTAATATAACTTTAATTGTGGTGGCTTGCTTATTAGTGTCTTGTGTATAATAACGTGTGAGCTGTTATGTATATTGACCACTGTAGTATTAACTTCCTGTTATTGTAGTAATTTGACACGTGTTACTTCTATAGTAAGAAGTAACCGGTAGTTCACACGGACCTTATTTGTTAATTTTAGTGACAAAGCAAGGATCTTGTTATGTACAGTGGTCGACTTTTAAGTTTTACCACTCAGCCACCTCGTTCGGATTAAATTGAAAAGAAGACATGCAGTTTACGGAAAGTTGCGCGTCGTTGACAGAACACTTAGAAGACGCTGTTCTGCTGAAGAGACTGCTTGCACTATTCTTATTCGTCAACTTTTGGTGTAATGTAGCAAGCTCGTTGTGTGTTATAGCGATACATGGGAGGGAGTGTCATGGAAATAGTGTTCCAGTTGGATTGGTAGTCGTTAAAAGAAAGACGTCATTTTATTCGTCGCACCGAGATCTAATTACGAAATTTATTTCACAAAACTTTCACCATCGAATGCGAACATATTTGGTTGGCACCCACCTATGCTGGGAGACATGATCATAAGAACATTAAATATTAGAAGGTTTGTCTGAAAATTTCGGTAAATGGTCCCATATTTTATAAACCGTGCTGGTCAGAATGAGGTGCCCTGACATACGCATTGCGGGATATGTCAACAAGCGCCCCTATTGTGGAAAGCACTTCAGTGAAGCGGTGGTACACGCTGCGACCCAGCTAACAGAGCCAGCGTGAGATCTCGTGTCATTGCAACATGGAGCAACGCATTAAAATGAAGTTTTGTTTCAAATCAGGCAAAACGAAGACCCATGGAAAATTGGTACAAGTGTATAGGTTTGAAGCAGTGAGTAAAATTGGTGCATTATAGTGATTTAAACACTTCACAGATGGAAATGAATGTGTCGAGGATCAGTAACGTTCGGGTCGGGTCGACCGTTCACAAACACGGTCCCAGACAACATCGAACGTGTGCGAAGGATGATTGCGGATCGCCGGTGGCTGTCTATGAGAATGATGACAGACGAGTTGAAGATCAGTACAGATAGTGTAAGCTCTATTGTTCAAGCACATTTGGAAAAACGGAAGATTTGTAACCGGTTTCTACTGCACAAGCTGACAGATGAGCAAATGCACTAGGATGGCAGCATCCGGAGATTTCATCGACATGTCAGACCGGAATCCGCAATTTTTGGAAACCATCATTACTGGAAATGAGAATTAGTGCTATCAATAGGATCCGGAGACCATGCTACAGTCAATGGCATGGTGTTCATCGTCTTTCCCGCCTAACAAAAAAAGTCAGTTGACAATATCCAAGATGAAGGAGATGTCGATTTCCTTTTACGATAGGAAGGACTTGATCCGTCATGAATTTATACCCTAGAGTCATACTGTCAAAGGAGAATTTACGAGGAAGTTATCAAACGGCTGCTGCAGGGAACCCGGTGTGTCCGGCCAGAATTGTACGGAGTGGACAGTGGAATTTCCTGCAAGATAATACCCATGTGCTAAAATTCCTCGGTAGACGCAAGGTCACAGTTCTTCCACACCTTCCGTATTCTCCAGATTTGGCGCCGGCAGACTTCTCTCTTTGACCCCATCTCAAACGCGGATGCGGATGCGGAGGACCTACAACGCGTGAGCTCAATGCTTCGAGCGTTCAAGAGGCGTTTGCGAACAGTTAGCCGGTATCAGAAGTGTATCGTAGCCAATGGCGATTACCTTGAAGACCAGTAAATCTATTTAGTTCGTAACTCTTGTATCCTGTATTTTCTGGAAGCATTCGCCGTACTTTTCAGACGCAATTCGTGATATAAGAGAAACCGATGTACAACGGAAATATTTAAGTGTTTCATTTTCAATACATTAAAGATAAACGTGAAGCAAGGATTTAAAATTTGTGGTGCGGCCGGAAATATAACCCATAACTCCATGCTTAATAGGCAGACGTCTTACCGGTAGACCACCGCACCTCTAACGACTAAAGCGCCTCGGAATGGTCTAAATAGACTTCTCTCCATGGCACAAATTTTAATTCTGCTTCTCTGTTCCATAGATAATTGTCACTACTGCCAAGGCTCTCCATGCAGCGGGATAGCACCTTGGCAATAGACATAGTGGAACATTCCTGCTAAGAAGATATAAATATCAATTTAAATATAGACTGAGAAAACCCTGAGACGGTTATATTCATATTTATATCATCTTAGTAGGAATGTTCCACTATGTCCTCTGATGAGGTGCTATTCCGCTGCATGGAGAGCCTTGGCACTAGTGAGAATTATCTATGGAACAGTAAGAAAATATTGTAAATAGAAATGTATGAACACTTCAACCATTGAAATTGAAACTAGTAAATTAGTTTGAAATAATATCTATGCATCAAGTGGGATCTTTGACAATTTGCTGTACACATCTCTGTATTGTTTATGTTTGTAAAATATGTGGAAAGCGAGTGTTGTGTCATATGTGCATCTATTGAGCACTAAAATGCTTGAAAAATCACATACCATCAATCAGCAATGTGAACCAACTGTAAGTAGCTGTTTGGAATACAATTTAAACTAGTAAATATTGAAATTTAGTGCCAATTACAAACAATGGCGTCGCTAGACTAAAACTGGGCGTCGGCGAACTCGTCTTTGCGAGGCCCCTTTCATTTTTTCATTAATGAAGAGAATGTTATCCAGCCGCGGTAGCCGAGCGTTCTGCGGCGCGTCAGTCACAGTCTGCACGGCCATTACGGTCGGGGGTTCGAATCCCCCCTCGGGCATGGATATTTGGGCCGTCCTTAGTATTAGGTAGTTCATAAGTAGTTTGTAAGTTTAGGGACTGATGACCCCGTAGTTAAGTCCCTTAAGCTCTACAAACATTTGTACATTTGAAGACAATGTTAAATGAGCTGAATTATACATCAATAATCATTATATAAAAATTCTGTTAGTATAACATACGAGTATTATTGCAATGACAAAAAATTACAATAAACAAACACAAGTCGAAGGAACTTTTCACCTTTTCGTCTCACTAAATTTTTTAAGACCACATCTTAATACTAGCCGTTATTTCGGCTTTAGTTGATAGTACTGACAACGCAGATAGTCTTTCTTGGACCATTGTGCTTTTCAAGTTAATCTTAATCAATTTTAACTTTGTGAAGCTTCTCTCGGCCGAAACTATACTGACTGGAACTGAGCATGATTCTGATTGTTTATACTTCTTCCAAAAATCAAAATGTTCAAATGTTTGTAGAACTTATGGGACATAACTACGGGGTCATCAGTCCCTAAGCTTACAAACTACTTATGAACTAGCTAAGACTAAGGAAGGCTCAAATATTCATGCCCGAGGGGGGCCGTGCAGACCGTGACTGGAGCGCCTCAGTCCCCTCGGCCGGCATACTTCTTCCGAATCGTTTTCTAAAATGTACTGAAAAAATTGTTTTGTCAGTATTTAACTAAACATTGCATCACTGCTGTATTCATACGAAAATAAATACGGACAACTAAGTAGCTGCATGCTGGCAATGGCCGAGCGCACTAAGGCATCGTACCACGGTGAGCGAGATCGCTCTCGCCGACGATCGAATCCCACCCTTTGGGTACGAATATTGTGTTCGTCCATTTGTTAAGCTAGTGTAAATTACATGTAGGTCGTCGCTACATAACCTAGCAGTTGGAAAGCGCCGTTAAACACCAAATATAAAAAAAGAAACAAAAAAAATGTTAACAATGTTTTGCTAGGCCCCCACAGGCGCGAGGCCGTCGGCGGTGGCCGACGTAGCCGACGCCTAGCGCCGCCACTGATGACGATGCTCACACATAATAATTTTCTATCTCACCACAGCCAAACGTGTTCCACAATGTTGTAAGCAACATATAAAGCATGTACACCGCCTGATGATGAACTGCCAGGCAGATAGAAACCGGTTGTGGTAATAAATACATACGAAAGGTGACTGGTTGCTGTTATTTTCTGATTTCTTCAATAAGTTTATCGTTCTGGAAAATTATACATTTAAATCAAACGACACAATAAGTACACCACTGAAAGATACCTAAAGGTCTCTGATGCTAACGAATGAAGGGTAAATGATAGTAAAGTCCTCCTTCTGCAGTGGGTTTGGAAAAACGACCAGCAGAACGATTCATGGGCAGCATTTTAAAGAGCAATCAGGAGCAGCTGCGTAATAGCGCTTCTGGCGCTGCAGTCTTTACGAGTGGGCATGGATCACGGCGCTGGGGTGGCGGGTGGCCCTAGCTGCCGGGCGGTCCCAGCCTCCCTCGGCGCTCTCCCTCGCCCGCGGCTGACCAATGAGGCGGCCGCACTTGTCATCGGAGGTGTCGATGCTATCGGCCCGTGATGAAGCACCCTCCGCCCGCCACCGCAGTCGCCGCCACCGCCGCACAGCCTCCCGCAGTGACCTCCGACCGGTCGATGACCGAACCAGAGGCACACAGTGTCTTACAATGCTGAGGAGGGCGCCCTTGTAGCCGCACTGAAACGTTTCCAAAGTGAGCTACGCGAACAGGAGCTGGTCAGATAAGTACAGGCCACCCTGCTTATCTCGTATCTAATTTCCACTGGTGCTGCCCTTCAGAGGACACGCTTCACGCTTTCCTGAGTGATAGTCTCCAGTCTTTCAAAACTAAAATTGCGAGTGTCGATTAGTTGTGGCTTACTTTCAAAGACATAATATCAGTAGCTATCGAGAGATTTATACCCCCGTGGTACACAAAACAGGTCATATCACTGTTGCAGAAACAAAGAAAAACGCATGCAAAATTTAAAAATTTAAGAATCCACAAGACTGGCAATCTTTTACTGAAACTCGCAACCTAGCTCGGACTTCAATGCGAGAAGCCTATAGTAGTTACCACAACGAAATCCTGTCTCGTAATCTTGAAGAAAATCCAAAGAAATTCTGGTCATATGTGAAGTAAGCTAGCGGCAAAACACAAACAATGCCTTCACTAAGCGATAGCAATGGTAATACTACCGATGACAGTACTGCTAAGGCAGAATTACTAAACACAGCTTTCCGAAATTCGTTCACCAAAGAAGACGAAGTGAACACTCCAGTATTCAATCCAAGAACAGCTGCCAGCATGCGAAACTTAGAAGTAGATGCTCCTGAAGTAGTAAAACAACTTAAGTCACTAAACAAAAATAAATCTTCCGGGCCAGATTGTATACCAACTAGATTCCTTTCAGAGTATGCTGATGCAATAGCTCCGTACTTAGCTATAATTTACAACCGATCACTCAGCGATAGATCCGTAGCCAAAGACTGGAAAGTTGCCCAAGTTACTCCAATATTCAAGAAAGGCAATAGGAGTGATCCCGAAAATTACAGGCCTATCTCATTCTTTGTTCGAATATTATGAACTAACTCGAAGACAACGACCTATTAACCAGTAGTCAACACGGATTCAGAAAGTATCACTCTTGGGAAACACAGCTTGCCCTTTATTCACATGAAGTGTTAAGTGCCATCGAGAAGGGATCTCAAATCGATTCCATATTTCTGGATTTCCGGAAGGCTTTTGACACTGTACCCCACAAGCGGCGTCTTATGAAATTGCGTGCTTATGGAATATCTCCCCAATTGTGCGGTTGGATTCACGATTTCCTGTCAGAAAGAACACAGTTCGTTGTAATTGACGGTAAGTCATCGAGTAAAACAGAAGTGATATCTGGCGCTCCACAGGGAAGCGTTATAGGTCCCCTACTCTTCCTCGTGTTTATAATCGATTTAGGAGACAATCTGAATAGCTCCCTTACACTGTTCGCGGGTGATACTGTCGTTTATCGGTTAGTGAAGTCAACAGAGGATCAAAAGCAACTGCAAAGCGATTTAAACAAAATTTCTGCATGGTGCGAAAATTGGCAATTTACACTAAATAAAGAAATGTGTGAAGTAATACACATGACCACTAAAATAAATCCGCTGAACTTTAATTACGCGATAAATCAAACCTTAAGGTCGTAGATTCTACCAAATACCTAGGAGTTACAATTACGAACAACTTTGACTGGAGAGAACACATAGAAAATATTGTGGGGAAACCAAAGGTTACGATTCATTGGCAGAACGCTTCGAAGTTGCACCAGCTCCACCAAAGAGACTCAAAAATGTTCAAATGTTTGTATAGTCTATGGGACTTAACTACGGGGTCATCAGTCCCTAAACTTACAAACTACTTATGAACTACTTACGAACTAGGACGGCACAAATATCCAAGCCCGAGGGGGGATTCGAACCCCCGACCGTAGTGGCCATGCAGACCGTGACTGGAGCGCCTCAGTCCCCTCGGCCACCGCGGCCGGCCAAAGAGACTGCCTACATCCTCTCCTGGAGTACTGTTGCCCCTTGTGGGACCCTCACCAGGTGGGACTGACGGAAGATATTGAGAAGTTTCAGAGAAGGGCAGCTCGTTTAGTTTTATCACGTTACGGGAGGAAATATTGCACGAAATGGGGTGGAAATCATTAAAAGAAAGACGTTATTCATTGCGGCGTGATCTGTTTGCGAAGTTTCAATCACCGACTTTTACTTCTGAATGTGAAAATATTTTGCTAGCTCCCACCTACATAGGGAGACATGACCATCCCAATAAAATAAGAGAAATCAGATCGAAAACGGAACGATTTAGGTGTTCTTTCTTCCCGCGCGCTATTAGAGAATGGAACGGTAGAGAAAAGTTATGAAAGTGGTTAATGAACCCTCTGCCAGGCACTTGAATGTGATTTACAGAGTATCTATGTAGATGTAGATGTAGGACATCAGAGCTGTTGGCACGGCACCATGTAAGTGATTAATAGAAATACAAAAAATGGACAAGACGAGAAGGACGATTATATGCAGATGTAATACGTAGTCTCCTAGAATGTAAAACTCGCGTACAGGTTTTAATATAATAATATGTCCGAAATCCGCTAAAAATTAAAGGAACACTCGTGAAATTGTGCGCCGAGCACGTTGATATAATCACAATGAATAACTTTTGAACAAATTGGTCTTAAAACGTTAATGGACGATACGATTACGACTCTACTATTGTCAGTCGTGCGTATTACACTGCTTTGTCATTTTGGTATTATATACTGACATTAACATAAGACGTGATATTAGGGTAAGGTGGTACAATTTCGATCATTTCGGACAAATGTTTTTATAACTGGAAATAAATTGAGAAAAGGAATAATTTGGCACTTGTTCTTGGATGTTTAATGAATATGTAACACAAATATTATACAGTTACAAATGTTGGTATAAACACAATAAAAGGTTACGGAATTGAGAAAAATCGATCGAAATTGTACCACAATAGGTACAATTGTGATCACTTCCTCGTACAATTTTGATTACGGGCATCTTCCACATAAAATGCACTTTTCTGTCACGCACCAACGCATTCTTCGTGGTACCAAACATTGCATTTTTGGCAACGAATCCAGTCACCCTTAACTAGATGATTTATAAGAGCGCGTTAGACTAAGTAACTTCACTTACCTCTTTAAAGGGAAAAAATTATATCTCCTTACCGCAAAGCGATGTATTCTTGGAAAAGACAGGAGGAGCTGTAGAAACCTGCTACTCTACATCGCGACACAACGAGACACTGCGAGACAGAAAATTTGCGCGAAAACTTACGTTGATCGGAATTGTCGGAATTGTACCTATATCGAAATTGTACCACCTTACCCTAGTCTCAATTACATTTTCATAACTATATTAGGAAACCCACCACCACCTTTAGTGACTATGAAATAAGAACGTAATAGCATTAAAAATAGCTAGTTCTCCGTTCATATCATACCTTTCTTCCGAAGCGATGTTAACTTTCCAAGCAGCCAGGTCGCACCAAGTGGTTTACAAAGGCATTAGCGGGAACTCCGTCGCATTTACATGCGTTTGACAGGCAACAACGATATCGGTGTCACCTGATAGTTCGAATTGTATATTGTAATACTTGCCTTCATGTCTACTTTTCCGAATTTTATTATCCTGTGTACCAAAATTACAATGTAAGGACTACATTTGCTACGCCATTTACGACATTATATTAGATGGCTAGCTGGTACCCGCTGCGTCGCTGCCGCAGAAGAAATAACTGTGTCAAATAAAGTGTTGGCTTGTTTGACTACGAAGCACCGCCTATAAGACACAAACAAACGAACTAATATAAGTGCGGTTTCCAGTCCTCCATTAGCCCATCTCCGCCTTTTCCTTCTCTCTGCTCACCTGCTACTCCATCCCGTCTCCTCCTGTCCCTTTCTCAGTCCATTTCCTCCTCCACCTCCCTCTGTTTATCTCCTTTTACCTCTGTCACCATCTCACCTCTCTCATTCTCCCCCTTACGTCTTTCTCTGTCCGTCTCCTCTTCTACCCTCTCTCTTCCTCCCTCCCCTTTCGGTCCGTCTTTTCCTTCTCCTCTCCCTCCTATATACGAAAACACATCGTCTCAAATTCGCAAGGTATCCTCCGCCAAGGTAAATCACTGGCTTGAGATTATAAAAATCTTCTTCATGAAAACATACCTTTATGTGCTGTCTTTCATGGTAACCAGTCAAACAATGAGGATATTTGTTGTAACATGCCCTCCGCCACGCATCAAGGGAGGCTTACGAAAGGTAGCCCGTGTATTGATTAGGGATATAAGGTATCTTTATTCCACATTTCATTCAATTCCGTCCAGCCTTTTCAGCGTGAAGAGTAACAAATGTGTTAGCCCACTGTAAGTTACCCTCTGACATGCACCATACGGTGACTTCCTAAAGGTAGCTAATGCGTTTATTATATCTGCAGTCTGAATTTCATTCGAATCCTTCCAGCTGTGTCAGCGTGAAGAGAAACAAACGTATTAACACATTGTAAGGTACCCTCCACCACACACCATATTGAGGCTTACGAAAGGTTGCCCATGTATCAATGAGGGTATAAGCTACCTCTGTTCCAAATTTGATTCATATCCTTCCGTTTCAGCATGATCGCATATGACACGAATTAACTAAGTGTAAACCATCGTCCGCCATGCACCATACGAAGTTAATTTTAGTATGTCTATAACCTTCGCGTGAGTAAAATTCACATGGTGTGAACAATATTTGTGTTTTAAATGTTTCTCTGAAATGTAACGTAGCTTCCAGAGAGAGCTGCTAGAATTTTCAGAAATTTTATTTCATTCGAAACTTCGCCGAAATCTGAAAATTAGCTTTTTAGTCGCGTTAATTAATTGAAATGATTATCGGTAATCTGAATATATTAAAACTGCACTGATAAACTCAATTCTTCAATCATACTTTTAAAATTTCATCAGGATCGGAATACAACTGTAGAATCTGATGAGGTAGATATGTAAGGTTTCCTCCGTCATGCACTATCCAATATTTTATGTGACAGTGAACTTCCTCACGTTTTGTAGGTCAAGTGTCCAAAATGCCATGAAGATTTTAGGATGAATAAAGTGTCCTTATTCTCATGGCACATGATGCCACAGGTTTTTAACTATATAATTGTTTATGACGTCATAGCTCCAGAACAACATGTAAGCAGTTCTTACCCCTACGTCAATTGTTACCTTATGGAAGGAATATCTGTAACAAATTTGGTTGAAATCAGTACAGTGGTTTAGAAGCAGACGTTGCATGATGCAGCACTTTTCCGCACATTTCATTGTTTCTTACGTCATATCTCCTGAACTATTTGTCGTACAGTCATTTAATGGTACCCATGACCATCGCAAAAAATGCAAGCAGTATGTTGATAAAGTTTCATCACAATTGGTTGAACGGTACCTCCGCGCATAAGATATGAACACACAAACATTCATTTTTATATATTAGATAATTCATTTAAAGCATAGGGTTAGAAAACAGGTATAGTTTACGCCCCATTTAAGTTTTCCTGTACTTTTTCAAGCTACTTTACTAAAAATAATACATAGTACAATTCGAATAAAATTAAATTTACCAAAATATATCGCACGTAATGACAATGAACTACCACCAATAGTAGTAGACCTATCATTACCTTAATAATTAATCCATTAACGTATGACTGCTTTGACCCTATACAGTAAGTACGTTACCCCGTCCTAACTTTCGTAATTTGTCCACAGAACCTTTAATTGATTTAGTAGTAGTTGTTGAAGGTAGTACCTGTCTTGGAAAATCCACTGTTTACACTCTTTATTTGAAATTAAAGTTTGCTTAAATTTCTGTTGGTCAGAGTCCATATTGTTACTGACTTTATTTGTAGGGAAAATACATCTTTCCTGCTGTTGCTAGTCAGCGTTAATATCTATGCACTCAAAACGTAATATTCTCTCTGCCCGTATTTTAACACACAGCAGAGTTTAACATTGACAAACGTACCCTTTTTATGAACTTTACCTCTTTAAAGTATTATTTTATTTTTAGACGACTCCATCTGGAGTGCAGTAGAGAGCGCCACATTAAAATTATTAAAACAGATAGAAGCGGGTTTGGCCACATTGAAACCTTTATTTGAATTACTAATAGGTTTCAGTCAATGCCATAGAGTATATGATTGACATCCACTATATGTTGTTTTTACCTTATGTTAACATGCAAACCAGCAGTATTTGTGGGCCCACAGGGCTTCGACTCCAGCACTGAAGATGGTCAGACAGTGACTGAAATCGATTTGTAATTCTAATAAAATGTTTCAATGCGGCCAAGTCTGTTTCTGGCTGTTTTAATATTATTTTATTATCTTTTCCCTGTTTTAATTATCTTTGTTCTGTTAAAATCCTATCCCCTGTCTTGCTGTTGTAGTATGTCGTCTTTTTCAAGTTCATTATCTTTGTCTGTACTGCGTTACGTAAAATCAGGTGACGACGTCAGATCACCGCTATTTTTGCAAACATTTCTGAAACCATGCGACGACAGATTAAAAAAAAAAAAAGAAATAAAAATAAATAATTATCAATTTTATCCTCTAAAAATTGATATATTAAATTTTCGTCTCACATTAACGATTAAGGCTGTATTTTCTTTTAAATTTCGAGCTGCCAAAAGACGATCACAAAGCCCACCTTTTAGTGGGAAAATTAGTTCACCCTCAAAGTGGTTTGCAATTCACTCAAGATTGATAGGTGAAACAATGCATACTGACTACATAAAATAATTACTTTACATATCAGTAATTCAAACGGCACTGAGATATAATATGTCGACCCATTCTGAAATACCCGCACTAGTACGTAGTATCCACGGGCGGCAATGCAGGCGATGACTCTGGTATCCATTTGATCGCACTGATGGCGAATATTGCCCTGAGTTACATTATTTCACGCCAGCTCGACCTGTTCTCGAAGTTATGCAAGAGTCGCCGGTTAACGAGTAGCACGTAGCAGTTGTCGTCCCATCACATCCCATACCAGCTCAATTGGAGTCAACTCCGACCATGATTCTGACTGAGGAAGTTGCTGCACGTCTTGCAGCTCATGTTGAATTTCACGCGCAGTGTGCACGCGAGCTGTATCCTGTTGAAACAACGCATTCCAGTTGCAGTAATGGCAAAATAACGGCACAGTCTATCACAGAGAGAAGCAAAACTCTCTGGGAAAGGCCGGCCGCGGTGGCGCGTCAGTCACGGTCTGCACGGCCACTACGGTCGGGGGTTCGAATCCTCCCCTCGGGCAGGAATATTTGTGCCGCCCTTAGTATTAGGTAGATCATAAGTAGTTTGTATGTTTAGGGACTGATAACCCCGTAGTTAAGTCCCATAAGCTCTACAAACATTTGAACAATTTCTCTAGGAAAAAATTGCACCTGAAGCGATACTAGCGCTCCAAGCGGCCAGCAGTGAGTAACAGAAAACTGAGAAGTTGCCGCTTTTAATGATGTCACTTTCATATTTCCTGGCCACCGAACGTTGTTGCGAACATTCTAATACAAATATGAAAACGTCATTTAAGTAATATCATGGCTTCCGTTAATGGCAGTCTGTAATAACAAATTTTCAGTGCAGTGTAATTGCATACAGTTCACAATACCTGACTCGTATTCATATTGTCCATCACTTCTAGAAAGCAGTAATGAATTGTAACCTCATGTGCTGAAGTATACAAAAGGAACTGCTTATGTTTATGTTCGCATGCTCAGTGCGTACTTATATGTTGCAAGAGTATTGATTTTGCAGATTTCAAACGTTGTAGTATTTTCATAGTACCGGAGAGTAGATTCTACATCTCCTTTTGAACGCCTTATAAAGCTTGTGCCTTTCGTGTCTACATCGTAACGTTTTTAGCTATTTGGGAGGTATCAAACTGAATATCTTCAAAAATGTGACGTGCTAACATTAATAAAATATTCAGAAGTTTGTATAGCTTAAGGGACTTAACTACGGGGTCATCAGTCCATAAACTTACAAATTACTTATGAACTAGCTAACACTAAGGACGGCATAAATATCTATGCCCAAGGGGGGATTCGAACCCCCGACCGTAGTGGACGTGCACACCGTGACTGGCACGCCTCAGTCCCCTCGGTCACCGCGGCCGGCCATCATTAACATTTTACCTATGGACGTATTATTTATTTGTAGCTACGTGTTAACTTCATCAAACTAGTAGGTAACGGCTGAAATATGTTAGTATATAGGCTTATCATTTTTTTGAAACTGAGGTACGATACTAAGCAGCCTCTACTGCTATAGTTGAATAACTGCTACTGTAAGCATTCAGACATTTGATACAGCAGTAATATTATGAAATAGTGGTCACGTATTTGCGATTCTGATTAAGAACAGAACTTATGACGTGAATGAATTGTTAAAAATTTACTTCTGTGCCTGAAAGTATAAGCACCGTAAACAAACACTTGTTATTAATAACATTATTCTCTTACTTTTGAGCAACCTTTGCAAATGAGAGATTTCCGAATTACACTCCTGGCCATTAAAAATGCTACACCACGAAGATGACGTGCTACAGAAGCGAAATTTAACCGACAGGATGAAGATGCTGTGATATGCAGATGATTAGCTTTTCAGAGCATTCACACAAGGTTGGAGCCGGTGGCGACACCTACAACGTGCTGACATGTGGAAAGTTGCCAACCGATTTTTCATACATGAACAGCAGTTGACCGGCGTTGCCTGGTGAAACGTTGTTGTGATGTCTCGTGTAAGGAGGAGAAATGCGTACCATCACGTTTCCAACTTTGATAAAGATCGGATTGTAGCCTATCGCGATTAAGGTTTATCGCATCGCGACATTGCTGCTCGCATTGGTCGCGATCCAATGACTGTTAGCAGAATATGGAATTTGTGGATTCAGAAGGGTAATACGGAACGCTGTGCTGGATCCAACGGCCTGGTATCACTGGCAGTCGAGATGACAGGATTTATCCGCATAGCTGTAACGGATCGTGTAAACACGTCTCGATCCCTGCGTCAACAATTGGGGACTTCTGCAAGACAACCATCATCTGCACTAATAGTTCGGCCAAGTATGCAGAAGCATGGTCTATAGGCTCGGAGAACATGGCTGCGTTTACCCTTGACGCTGCATCACAGACAGGAGCGCCTGCGATGGTGTACGAAACTACGAACCTGGGTGCACGAATGGCAAAACTTCATTTCTTGCGGATGAATCCAGGTTCTGTTTACAGCGTCATGCTGGTTGCATCGCGGTGAACGCATATTGGAAGCGTGTATTCGTCATCGCTATACTGGCTTATCACCTGGCGTGATGTTATGGGGTGCCATTGGTTACACGTCTCGGTCACCTCTTGTTCGCATCGACGGCACTTTCACACTGGCCATTACATTTCAGATGTGTTACGACCCGTGGCTCAACCTTTTTATTTGATCTCTGCGAACCCTACTTGTCCACACTGGCCATTACATTTCAGATGTGTTACGACCCGTGGCTCAAGCTTTTATTCGATCCCTGCGAAACCCTACTTGTCAGCAGGATAATGCACCACCGCATGTTGCAGGTCCTGTACGGGCCTTTCTGGATACGGAAAATGTTCGACTGGTGCCCTGGCCAGCACAATCTCCAGATCTCTCATCAATTGAAAACGTTTGGTCAATGGTGGCCGAGCAGCTGGCTCGTCACAATGGGTCAGTCACTTCTCTTGATGAACTGTGGTTTCGTGTTGAAGCTGCATGGGCACGCCATCCAAGCTCTGTTTGACTCAGTGCTCAGGCGTATCAGGGCCGTTATTACGGCTAGAGGTGGTTGTTTTGGGTACTGATTTCTCAGGATCTATGCACCCAAATTGCTTGAAAATGTACTCATATGTCAGTTCTAGTATGATATATTTGTCCAATGAATACCCGTTTTCACCTGCATTTCTTCTTGGTGTAGCAATTTTTTTTACAGTTGCTACAGTTTACAGCGGCATGAAAGCTCGTAAATACGAAGGTATGTTGAATGTGCTGCTTCACTCCAAATACACATTCATTACTCAATCGTTTCGCTCTAGCCACGAAGTTGCAGAAATTCACTGGGTGTTTCGTGACTCTTATGATCGACTCCGACAACGGCTTTTACTACCTTTACACCCTATTGGGCGCAAGTCCACAAACATGAAAGACGAACAACAGTTATAACTTATCGCACGCCAGACCAATGAGGCCTGTTGTAGGATCAATGTGTGTTGGACGACTGCGTATTACGAACGACCGCTCGTCATGTCCCAGGCGGACACGTAAAAGTCCATAACTTGTGTGGAGGAGGAATCTCTTTACATCGTCGAAGTCCACTGCTCACCATTCCAACTTCCAAGTGGTCCATTACGGCGCCAGTCGCGCCGTGCATGCCGACACATAAGAGGGGCTAGAGGCACGTTGCTACCAGTCCCACCCCCAGTAACAGGTTGGCAGCAGTTCGTGTTGACATGAGCTTATAGATACCCTTATCTCAGCTGTTGCAGTACTATGAAGTGCCACTACTGTCTTTACTGTATGACAGTGGATGCCTGAGTCACTTCTCGTCTACGGGTTTGAGAATGTTCAAGTGACCTTTGCAACCAGCATCGCAGCACAACTTAGGCAGCACGTCCAACTCGTGTCGCAAATCTCTGAAAGGAAAACTTCACCACTCGGACGACCAGAACATGACCCTTTTAAATCTCGCTTGTTTGGCTGCATGAAGCATGAGTGGGGCATAGCGCCTGTTTTCTACGCACATCGATGTGACATTAAGCCTTGTGGCTGTAAACATTTCCTATTAAAGGGCACATACAGGTGGCACTCTAGCAGTTATTCCACTACGCTATCTAGGGGCGGACGTTCTTGAACCGGTCATCAGTACATCAGTATCTCAGGTTGCAAGTGTCGTCATAGGATAGGAATCGAAGTCGCTCTCCAGCAGTTCTTTTATCCTGTTGTGTAAATGTAGGAAGGGTGAAATAATTTCTAAGATGAATTATCGTAAATGAATTCTCATTGATTGTGGTCATTTATGAGGATCCAAAATCTGGGGACTCGGCATTGCCCCCGCCAAGACGAGCGCACGGCCGTACCATCCTTTTCTCGAAGCAGTTCACAGCAGTTTCGAACCCCCTGTATCTCCGTTGTGGATATGGAAGCCTGAATTTTCGGTTACCAAAAGTATCTACTATAACTAGCTATATTTGCAAATTATAGTGTTCTACACCTTATAGTTCATGAAATATTAGCAGTCGAAATCGCTAATTCTGTCAATCACTGATCACCGATCATCAGAATTCAAAGGTACTTCTAGCAGAGATACTAACTTCAAATTTTGTATTTAGATTAGTCTGTAAAGGAAGGGAATATTCAAACATCTGTTATTATTAATTCCGTTCTCGAACACATTTTCGCTTGACAGAAAAGTATATGCTATCTTGGCGTTACAAGGACTGTTTTGGTAACGATCTTGTGGTCGGGCAATGGACGCACATCCCCCAGATCTCAGGTTCGAGTCTTGATTCGGTGACTATTTTTTTACTTTTCATTTTAACGTAGCCGTCACCTTTCTACTGAGTGAACAGTCGCCAGAAATGACATGAGGCATCTGATTAGAGAATGAAGAATAACTGCTAAGATATAGCTTAAATGCTGCAAATGGAAACAGTACCAGAGACACCTACATTCTCTCTTGATTTCAACTGTAAATGAGAAAACTGTTGCTCGTAATGTCGAAAATTCCGTCACATGACGCGGGGGAGAATCATAGACCGGGACCAAAACCTTAGACGTTGGTTTCAAATCACAACACGGCAGAGCAAGAAAGACGCCATTGATCTGGGAGACGCGATGTCTATGTTATCTATGGTCTGTGCCATAGAGCAGAAACTCTCTGGAGTGAATACTGAGTGAATATTTCGTTCTGTGTTCTCTAGGAGGTGCTGGTTCTGCCATAGAGCATTAATCTGATTATCATGTGATGTTATATAAATACGCGAACTTGAAAACTGAAGTACCTATTTTCTACGATAATTTTATCAGGAGGCTAATGAAACTTATATACGTAACCCGAAAGATGGTTTGCTGTAGATGTGCACCAAATGCATGAGTGTACAGAGCCGTTAAAAGTGATAAAAAGAAGAAGATGTTTCCAAATCCTTAGCTCAGATCACGATTTAAATTCTCTAACTGTAATAAAAAGTGAAGTGCTACCAACAGTTGCCCTAGGGATGATCGATACTGGAAAAATATCGATGGTATCATGATGTTAACATCAATTAAAAGAAATCAGAGTACGATGAACATAGAAAGCAAAACATCGACGTCCAAAAATATCAATGTTTTGGGCGCCAAAACAAACTGTCCTCGCCTGAACCACTGACACACATTACTACACTGGCGCTACTGAATACAGTATTATTTGTCTCCCCGTCGCTTTAAACAACGTATTAATAATTATTTGTGTACGGATATAACAGTCGTAAAAAACAGAGATAAACTCATGTAAATTCGCCACATTTAGATTTTCAACGTAAAGACTAAATTTTACTTACGATGGTGGCGTAGTGTGCAAATGTTGGCAACAAAACTATGCTTTATGAAGGGTACATACAAGAACCAGTGAACTACAGAGTAGGAACAGAATTATTTACTTGATTGTCAACCCGAATGACTATGCCCTCATTTTAAGTGACTGATTTTCCGAAGTGTCTCATTGGTCGGTCGTTGCCAACTTAGCAAAGTACGCCACCTCTAATTCTATCGTGTACTAGACCAAGATATAGTATACAAAACAGAACAAACCTTTATATTCACCTCGTGGTGGCTTGGCATCTTAGGCTCTACATTCTGCAAAAAGAAATGATATCCTATCAGAAACATATAACGTACAAAAATGTAAGTCTCGCGACGAATTCCTTGCACCATAAAAAGTCATGAGATCTTATGGAAAACCAAGTCGGTTATTTTAGTGTGCCACAACTGCCGACATGATAGCGTGTGCTTAATCACTAATCAGACCGCAGTTGTGGCTCTTGCGTAGAACGTTTGATAATGCATAAAACAGGCGAAACGCGTCACATGTGACAAAGCAAAAATATTGTATTTGTGTAACAAGTACCGATTTTTTGCCAAAATAGTCAGTTGTTGTACCAGTATCACGGATGTGGTAAGTGGAGTGATTTTTTTGGATTTGAAAATTTGTTTTGTTTTAACACCCAAACATGTTTCGCCACCGCGTAGGAGAAGCCAAGCGGTCTGGAGCACCACGTTACGGATCGCGCACCCTTCGCGTCGGAGGTTCAAGTCCTCCCTCGGGCATGGATGTGTGTCGTCCTTAGGTTAGTTTAACTTAGTTTTAGTAGTTTGTAACACTAAGAACTGATTACCAACGTAGTTTAGTCCCTTAGCATTTCAAACATTTGAACATGTTTCCACACTTTTTCTGCCACCTTCCGTGGGTTTTTGCCTTTTATTTTCTAGAATAACATGTTACCGAATTTGGTTCTTCAATCTTTTGGACGAGTTGTTAGATATATTAGGCCTAATTATTTACTATACTTACATTATGTCATTCGAAGGATCTGCTTCTGCTTTAAATGGGTAATGAAAATTTTCATAGCTAGGCACCTGCAAACAACAAAAGTTCTTAGAATGAAACTTTCTCACTCTGCAGCGGAGTGTGCGCTGATATGAAACTTCCAGGCACACAATTTTAATCAGCCAGGAAGTTTCAACAAAAGTTCTTATTTACGAAAAGTAATTGATTTGTTGTACATTCGTCTGGAAGTTATGTTGAAAAGTAGTTCTATATAGCTGTTTACTGGCTTACTTACATTCGAGTTGTGGTGTCAAGCCCACTATTTGTGCTGTGGTGGAATAGCAGAGCGGTCTAAGCCGCCTCGCTGCGGAGCGCGCGGTTGCTCGCCGTCGGAGGTTCGAGTCCTCCCTGGGGCATGGGTGTGTGTGTGTGTTGTCCTTAGGCTAGTTTACTTTAGTTTAATTAGCTTGTAAGCTACGGACTGATGACCACGCAGTCTGGTCCGATAGATTTACCAACATTTGAATATTTCACTATTTGTGGCGTGTTATAATGTTTCTTGATATTTTTGTTGTGAACTGGCACTATTCAGATCGCCATTTATCTTGTTTGTGGTGACTGTATCGTGTTCATTTGTTTGTGTGGCGTGTTCCTGATGTGGCGCGCACTTTTTGAATGGGTTTGATACTGGCGATGTTTTTTGTGCGTGTATTTATGTGTGTTTTTGTTGTGCGAGTGGAGAGATATCTGTGTGTGTGTGTGTGTGTGTGTGTGTGTGTGTGTGTGTGTGTGCGTGTGTGTTTGCATGTGTGTGAATGAGAGAGAGAAATGTTCAAATGTTTGTAAATCTGTCGGACTTAACTTCTAGGTTATCAGTCCGTAGCTTACAAACTACTTAAACTACGGAAACTAACCTAAGGACAACACAAATACGAACGCCCTAGGAGGGACTCGAACACCCGACGACGAACGGCTGTGCGCACGGCAACACGGCTCTCCAGTACGCGCGGCTAATCCGCCGAGTCTGAGATAGACAAAGAGAGAGAGAGAGAGAGAGAGAGAGAGAGAGAGTGGTGGTGGAATTTATGTATATACTTCTTTTATGCTCTCAAAGAAGTTTTTGTGGCATAGTGATTTATATTCGTTAAGTACTTTCTTACTTTGGGCTATTGCTTTCTATTGTTAGTTTTTGGAATAAGCTGTTGCTGGTTTTAAGAATGTGTAGGTCAGTTTCTACATTTTTGTGCTCTGGGGTGTTCAATTTATCTTATTTGTGCATGTCTGACCCACATATGCAGATTGGTAGTTATTGCAAGTAAGCTGATATATTCCTGATTGGCTGTACTTGTCAGTGTTGTTGGAAAGTTTCCCTAGTCTATTCTTTATTGTGTTGTTTGTTCTGTGTCCTATGTTCAGTCCATGTTTCTTTAGTGTGTCGCCCATTGTGTGTGTGATTTTGTTGTTGCAAGTCATCATGTGCCATTTATTGCTTACTGTTTGTTGTGTGCATCTCCCAATACGTGTCTCTCGTGTTTGACCAACAGACATTAGTTTGGTCAACAGAAAAAGTCGCGTAACGTCGCACTTACGAAACTCAAAATAGTGTTCAGATGTCTGTAAATCTATCGGACCAAACTGCGTGGTCTTCAGTCCATAGCTTATAAACTACTTAAACCTAGGCAAACTAACCTAAGGACAACACATACACGAAACTCATGTCTCTGATTTACACAAGTCTTGGAGGAAAAACGTACTGTATTTTGTTATATAAGAATTATTTGAGTCATTCACATATTTTCGAACCTATTCCATACGCTCGTACCTTCATTAGTAGTCTGCAGTGCGTCACCGTGATTACACATAATGGGCATATGGTAAGTGAGACTGAACAGTTCAAATTTCTTGGAATTCAGATAGAGAGTAAGCTGTCGCGGAAAGCCCATGTTCATGATCTTGTTGCAAAACTAAATTCTGCTATTTACCATTAGAACAAGATCTGAAATAAGTGATTTTTCAACGCGAAAAGTAGTCTATCACGCTTACTTTCACTGACTTATGACGTACGGCATTATTTTTGGGGTTACTCGCCTGATGCAAAAAGAATATTTCTGGCTCAAAAACGGTAAGTTCGAGCAATATGTGGTGTAAGTTCACGAACGTCATCTCGACACCTTTTCAGTAGTCACTGGCCTCACAATACGTTTTTTCTTTAATGTCTTTTGTTTTTAATAATGTCAGCTTATTCCCACGAGTTAGTAGCGTTCACTCGGTAAATACTAGACAGAAGTCGAATCTACATTTGCATCTCACCATCTTGACACTTGTGCAGAAAGGTGTACGGTATTCTGCAGCATCCATTTTCAATAAGCTCCCACAAGAACTAAAGAATCTTAGCATTAACCCACACGCTTTCAAATCTAAATTCAAGAGTTACCTCATGGCTCACTTCTTTTATTCTGTCGAGGAACTCCTAGAAAAGTGAAGCAATTAAGCTAATTAAATTTTTTCTTTGTTGATTCTTATCACTTTGTCTTAAGATTGTCGTGTGCATAGGACTACTTCAAAATTTTATATTACCATTCTTGTGTAAAAATTCGTGTATTGATTTGTTCCATGACCATGGAGTCTCACTCCCCAATTGGGTCCTATGGAACTGAAAACCACATTATTATTACTATTATTATTATTAAGCCTTCTGCAAATGTAGAAATTTGCAGTCTGCCTGTTCATTCTTGGCTATAAGCTGTCATTTTAGAAAAGGATAAGCTGGACTTTACACGAGCGACGTTTTTTTACAGCCGTAATGGTGCATGGTTAGCAACATTCCCATTTTCAGGAAATTCTTTATATTCAAAGTGAGAATAATTTAAGAATTCAACAACCAAACTGACGTGAATTATATTGCTCTGTAATTATGCGCGTTCGTTCTTTTACCTTTCTTATATGCGCCCGTTTCCAGTCTCTTGGGATTAAACATTCGCGACAAATGCAAGCTGAGCAGATGGTTCCAATGTTGTACAATTTTCTTCTTAGTGATGGACTAGTCAATTTGTTTTCTCCAGATCACTCCTAGTAGTCATCTCTTGACAGGATTTTGTTCAGATTTTATTACCAGTATTTAAGAGGAAAACTTTATGTTATAAAATGAGATTAAAAGAGTACTTATACACCATAAAAGTGTAGCTGATGCGGTCTCTGAAAAGTCACTGCACGGGACAGACACCGCAACGGAGGAGATTAAGGTCTGTATGCTTTAGCAGGATCGTTAGACGTCACTTAACCAGACGTGACGTGACCAGAGTCCGACGAAACTCGCACAGATTTTCTGTAGCTTCGCAACCACAGCGCTGCCAAGTGCCCAAGTTGTATAAACATACCGAGGATCGACGATGTAATATATGTATATTCAGAGCGGAACAACTAATTCAAAATGTGTTCGTATTTCGGAGCTTATTCTGACGCTATAATTTGTAGCATCTATCAAAAATATGATCTCGGAAAGCTCCGTTTTCCGATATGCATAGAATACTAAGAAGTAAAAGAATAACATTAAGAATAAAAGTCTTCATTTGTTAGTTACCATCCGGCATGGAATAAAATCTTTAACTTTTTCGTTTACTCTTATCATCTTCATAACTTCGGATGTTAATAAGAACTGTAAAGCATTAATAACTACTTCATGATGTTACTTTTGTATATAAAAGCTCAATATTTCGGATTCCAGACAATCAATTTTTTCAGTAGAGCTTGCTTAATTCCGTACTCCACTTTCACAAAATCATTAGGACACCTACACTTTTTCTGTAGTTACCTGTTAGTTTCAGTGGGTAATTTATATGGCCGTATAGAAACTGTCAAACTGTTAATATAACTACATTTTGATACGTGATAAGTGGGCGAGGAAAAGACAGTGGTTACCCGCAATGCATTGGACCAAGGACATGGCGAAAAGAGCGTGAATAGGTTATGTAGTACCTTGACTCCAGGAATGTATAAAAAAAAAGGGGGTTTCTAATTTTTAATATACTGCAATCCGAAAACTACGCACCGAGCACGCAGATATGATCATAATCAGTTCAAATAAAATGTTTGTAAATCTAAGGGACTTAACTGCTGCGGTTATCAGTCTCTAAGCTTACAAACTACGTCAACTAACTTATCTTAAGGGGGGACATACACGAAAAGGACAAAAATTGTGAAAAATTTTAAATGCTCTTCATTTACTTCATTGTATTAAAATTTCAATTACCAAACATTACTCTCCAGTTCCGCTTCTAAATGGGAAAAAATAATAATTTGTCACAGCCTGCACAGGGCAACGCCTTCTTTCTTGTTCATAATTTTCTGGTATTAACTGTTTATGTGGCGTTTTCATTTCAATGTTGTGCAATTAGAATGCAGGGAATGTAAGGCTGTGGAATAACAGCCCTCCCAAGAAAAGTGTTCATGGCAAAATGCAGAATCCTTAGTTTCTGAAGGCGCTTATCTGAAATCGTTGCCCCGAAATTACATTTTTCTTATCCACGGTAGTTAATATTGCAGTTTGGTGTGCTCTTCAGTCCGCAGACTGGTTTGTTGCAGCTCTCCACAATACCCTATCCTGAGCAAGCCTCTTCAACTCCACATAAGAACGGCAACCTACATCTGTCTGAATCTGTACTGTATCCATCTCTTGGTCTTCCTCTGCGGTTTTTACCCCTCACACTTCCCTTCAACGCTAAAGTCATAATTCCTTGATGTCTAAGTATGTGTCCTACCAATCGATCCCATCTTTTAGCCAAGGTATGCCAGAAATTTCTTTTCTCCCCAATTCTGTTCAGTACCTCCTCATTAGTTACGCGATCCACCCACCTAATCTTCAGCATTCTTCTGTAGCACCACATTTCAAAAGCCTCTATCCTCTTCCTATCCGCACTGGTTATCGTCAATGTTTCACTCCCATACCAGGCAACACTCTACACAAATGTCTTCAGAAAGGACTTTCTTAGACTTAAATCAATATTCGATGTTAACAAAAATCTCTTTTTCAAGAATGCTTTTCTACCCATCCCCATTCTGCATTCTATATCCTCTGTACTGCGACCATTATTTGTTATTTTACTGCCCAAGTAACGAAACTCATTAACCACCTTTATTATTCCTTCAGAATCACCTGATTTTTAGACTAAACTCCATTATCCTATTTTTGCTCTTGTTAATGTTCATCTTATATGAATCTTTCAGCACACTGCAGTTCATAATGCAGTTATTGTCCTTAATGGCGGCAGCTCAGAGAGGATAGGATTCTTGTAGAGAATGGGCTTCAAGCCCGGAATTGTCACTCGTAGCATCTTGATGGGAATTGAAACTCAACGTATACTTGCAGCCATTCAATCCATTGAAGAACTTGCAGAGCAAACAAGTCAGAAAAGAAGACAGAAGAGAAGTCTTGAAGGAAATGAGGACATATAGATCTGCAGGCTTATGAAGGTGGGAATGTCTACGAAAAATCATTTTCTACTTTAAAATGCATATTCTCAGAACTAACCTTTCCATTATTCACGTACTTTTCCCCCCAAAAAAGAAAGATTTGACTGTGATTTTTAGCATCCCTTTTGCATTATATGTAAGAAATATATATACAGAGTGAATATTCAATGTCATTAATGTACGACAAGATATGGAATAAAGAAAGTAGAATTTTTATGGGCAGTTTTTCTATTTAAAAATAATTAAATCTAAAACTCCGTTAGATATCAATAAATTGAAATGATTCTGTGAGTTTCTTTGTATGATGGTTGAGATTATACTGCAAAAAATTGAAGGCGATTTCGTTGAGACTTTTTAGTAAATGGTACCTTCTTAGTAAATTGTAGCTTTGTGAATCATGAGATCTAAAACTTAAAAACTTACAAAACATTTCAATTAAAATTACAAAATAATTTCACTACATGCTTTGAACTACCATCAACCATTGTACATAATTTGATTTATGTAACTAAAAAATTGTGCCCGAAGGACAGTCGAACCTCCGATAGCGAGCACTCTCGAGCTCTGTAGCAAGGTGCCTTGGAGCTCGGTCGCGGCATATCAGTTCCTTTCTAACGTGAGTACGCAAAGTGGCAATTCATTTCTGGTCTTAAAATGATTTTGGAAGATACGATAGTGGCTCTGCAGTTGCGAGCCATACTTCATTGACATTTTACACTGAAGAGCCAAAGATACTTGTATAAGGAGGCGTATGGAAACGGAGAGATATCTAAACATGAAGAGGACAGAGGTGCGGTCGGCAACGCCTATATAAGACAGCAAGTGTCTGGCGCAGGCGTTACTCCAGTTGCTGCTGCTAAATTTGCAGGTTATTACGAGTTAAGTGAGCTAGAGCGTGGAGTTATAGTCGGCGCACGAGAGATGGAACACGGCAACTCTGGGGTAAAGATGAGACGTGCATTTTCCCGTACGGCCATTTCACTTGTGCACGTTGAATATCGGGAATCGGGTAAAACGTCAAATCTCAGATAACGCTGCGCCCAGAAAAAAAAATCCTGCAAAAATGGGAGCAACTAGGACGGAAGAGAATCGTTCCACGTGATAGAAGTGAAACCGTTCCTCATATTTCGGCGGATTTCAGTCCAGGCCCTTCAACAAGTGTCAAAGTGCAAAGCATTCAATGATACTGGCTTTCGGAGCCGAGGTCCCCCTCGTGCAGCCTTGCTGACAGCGCAACACAAAGCTTGACGTTCGCCCGGGCCTGTCAGCGACGCTGTCCTGTTGATGACTGGAAACATGTTGCGTCGTCTGACTAATTTCGTTTTCAGTTGCATCCAGTGGATAGAAATGAAGTGTTTTTGTTTTTCACCCTTTGCATTTAAGATAAATTCCCAAAAGTTATTTTCAGATAAAAACAAAAATCAGCTTTGACATTTACGAAAGGGGAACTAACGGGCGACTCCTAACCCTTACTTACAGACATAGGGGTGAATATTTTCAGAATGACAAAAAAGACAAAGGGCGACTTACGAAAATTCATCGTAAGTATGGTTCAGGATCCGCGACTGAAAAAACTTTTATGAACTTATTTTTTCTTTTTAATTTCTCGCCGCACTTGCACAATTTTGAGTTCTGTGACTAGTTTCGGAAACGACCGTCCATTTTCAAATCGTTTGCCTTGGTTTTAAACCGTAATAAATCCAGATGCATGTTAAATTGTTGTTTATTATAAAACTTTATAGATACATAACTAGTTTACATTATTTTTTTTAAAATGGCAGTTAAAAACTGGAGGCCCGTGGAAGTAACACCAGTTTGAACACAAACTGCAAGAAACGAGTAAGTTTACGCAGGAAGTTATTAACGATTGAGGATGTGGTGCTAGCCATGAACGATTGCCGCTGACAGTAAATTAGTAAACTGCTCCTGATGGTGACTGAACGACAGTAGACACACGGCGAGATTGGAAGCGATCTTCTCTGGTGTCCAGGACATCACATATGGGACAATAGCCAGAAGGAAGAAAGATGTCTGATAGCCTCTGGCCCGTAGTATGTTTTTTAATCACAGGTTACGGACCTTTGACAGCAGGAGAGGATGAAAGACATTGATCTACACCTGCTTCCAGACGATGTCGGGCTTCCAGTGGACTGGTGGTCATCCTTGAAGTTGTTTGAAAAGCATGCAAGCCGTTCTATGTGAATGTAGTGCGGCCCGGAGGATAGTCCCGAAAGTGTGACGCCTCGAATGGGATGCCGACTATAGCAGAGACTCCTCCAACTGTGGACGGTACAAATCTGAATTGGCCGCCGTCGGACCCTGTGGGAAGGTGGCCAGCAATGTAGCTGTGTCGTGAATGAAGTGCGCCACACACTTATAATAAAAAGCACAAGCCTCAAACCACTCAATGCCGGGTCAAGCACACACGTGTCGGCCTTGATTTTGATCAGTTCGTGCTTCCTCAGAAACCAATATGTCGTTTTGACTATTGTTCACGTCATCATTTTGGGGTTGGATAATAGCTTAACAACAAACCACTCCCAAGAGAGTACAAAGGTATTAATTAAAGAGACTCCCTGGATGAGACCAAACCGGCGGGTCACATAAGAGTGACACTGCCCTCGAATTGAGGCTAGGTCTCTACGTTAAGTGCGGACTTGCATATCCTTGGGGCTTTTAGTGACATTCAGACCCAAGATTGTGTGCTTCTCGACCACACGGTAGCAAGGTTTAGAGAGAACCTTACGAATCCATGGGGCCTGAATATCAGTAGGGGTCTATTCAAGCTGATGCAAGCTGTGTAAGACTATAGGCCATGTGTAGTTGGAGTGATATAGGATCCCTGATACGTCAAAATACGACAGGTGACAAGGATGCACACATTATAGCTGATCATCTGCATCCACTAATGTTCATTTTACATTGCAATGGGACTGGTAAATTACAGACAGACAAGAAGACACACCATACGTCCAGAATTTCTGCAGTTCCGAGAAACATTCTTCTGAGTTCAAAAACATACACTGGGCAACAGATTCCCCAGACATGAATATTACTGATAATATCTGGCATGTCTTGCTGTTCAAAAGAGATCTCCACTCCCTCGTACTCTTACGGATTTGCGGGCAGCCGTGAAGTATATAGGCCTCAATCACTACTTCAGGCATTAGTCCGAGTTCACGCGACGTCGTGTTCTGCTTTTCTGCGTGATCTCTGGGGCGCTACATGTTAGACAGCGTGGCAGTTTCCTTGGCTCTTCATTGTATTGGAGCCTTATTACACTAGGCCGCCAGGCAGCGCAGCCAGCTACTTCACCACTGGCGCAGCAGTTGTTTCGCCTACAGTAGTTATCTATTTTCCCATCATTCTTGTCTGCGCTCGTGAAGTGTTTCCTACGGGATGTCTAATGAAATTCAGACTGAAAGGAGTGATAGTGTAGACATGACAAAAGAGAAAACACTAAGCTGCAAAAAAGCCAGAATGAATTCCGGATGTTGTTAGACACAAAACTAAATACCGTGGATTTCGTTTATGCAGTTGAGCAACGCTTAGCATTGAATAGGGGATCATGGAGGATTTTTATTAGGTACTATGCTCCAGACTGAACGCTGAAAGGCATAATCAGTCTCTAATGATGATGATGAGGAGGAGGAGGAGTTGAGCAATGTCCTGAAATTTGGGACGGCAGTTCTGAAGCTTACAGTAATAAGCAATTAAAATTAAATGCTTGGACTGATTTGAACATTCCTACAGGATTTTGAGCAGCGGTCGTTGGCTGTCAGGAATAATCTTCGTAAATATATAATCGTTATGTTTACCTGTTAATTTTGCCTTATTGTTCTACCTTAAGCTTGGAGGGTATCCGCCGTTTTGATCAATAGTAATAATAGGAAAGAAATATATTATTTCTCATCGGTGTTTTTCCGTAGGTATGTCGTATCTTCCGCATTTCTTAAACCCAAATTAATGATCGTGGTATCATTTTAAAGGTCTCTTTCTCCAATAATGACGAACAGACAGTTTAAAGTTATTGTTTAAAAAATTATTTTGAAAGAAAATTGTACTGTTTGTACGATCTAACGATGGAGTTTAAAGCCGCTCCTATCGTTTGCAGCGGTACCCTTTTTCTTGTTCTTGTAAGAGTATCAAGTAATTTAGTTCTTGCTGTGTTTTATACAAAGTTAAGACACCCATATTTAGTTTGGTGTTAGCAATATTTGAGGTCGATTGTGTAATAACCACTTTCAAAATGCGACTTTACCACTAGAGTAATACTATTGTGCAATTTTCCTACATGACCTGTTTGGAAGAACTGTTGCCTCTTTAAGTAACTTGCAATATTTCAAAGTGAATAATTATTAGCTATCAATTTATATTTTTAGACCTTGTGTATTATGCTGAGAACTACGGTAGATAAAACCCCTGTTTTATTTCCATATTTTACTTCCTTACTTCTGCCCCTTTGTTGAAAACACTTTTAATCCCACACATTTCAATTGCAAAGTGTATTTTGTTACTTTCACAATATTTTAAGTAATGAGTTATGTTACCGGTTTTAGAAAAGGTTGTTACTTAAATGTAGTTGATCAGTTAATTAAGTTTAAGCTAGTGTTACCTCTTTTTATGACTTTACAATAGATTGTAGTTCTTTTCTGCAATTACAATCCATTTTATATTTATACTAAATTATCAAGTCCTTGTTAATCTATGGGAAGCATAGCCATTGTCTGAGTATAAGCATTTTAAAATTGTATTTGTGAGTTTCCTATTGGATTGATTTCATTGAGCCTCTTATTTTACATTTGTTCCACTGTGTAACAACGAGATTAATATTTGCCAAACAACACAAACATCTACACCTTTCTAGGAGCATCTGTAACCATTGGAAGACCCATGCTGATTAAGTTCGGCCAGCGTCTACACTTTCATTTCACAGAATTTAGCAATAACACGTAACATGTGAAACAAGCTTTAATTTTAAATGTAACATTACATTCCACTGTTAAATGATTTGAAATTTCACATTGTTGAAGTGATTGTTCTACAAATTTCTGCAGAGTTATGACATTTAGTAATTTTGTTGTTTACCTGAAAGCCAAATGTGACTACATGTAAGTCCCCTAACATTCACACTAAATGAGTTGGAATTGTAACACAATCCTCCCTTAGTTACTAGGTCCCCTTTCGGGCAACCCCTTCTTCCCAGGAGTGTCTGGCGTCCATGTAAATTTTGTGAGTCACCACTTCTAGGGAAGGGGGAGGGAATGTACAGGATGACCAGCCAGTCTAAAACAGTTAGGGAAAAAATTAAAAAAAAAAATTATTTCAAAACTTCGCCTAAGTTTTACAAGTGTTCTTCCGCCGCGACATACGCCTTAACAACGTGACCAAGGCTGTCCACCTTGCAGGACAGAACCGGCCAGAACCAGTATTGAATGCTGATTCTAAAATCACGCCACCCTTCTGGGGTCCGTGCTGAAACTACTGACGTTTCCATGCTACCGTGGAGCCAATAGCAGACACCCACGTTTGATCACGTGTGCTACTGCTGGAGGACTGAGAAGTGTTAGCATCAGTTCCTTCGCTCTCTTCAGTTTTAGTTCTCGTACAGAACAGACGCACTCCAGAGGCTCTGCGTCTGTACGGGGCGAACGGCCGCATGCCGTCCGCTCCCGCCTAGCGGCTGTTCGGCATCAGCCACCAACTGTGTGAACCGTAACCTTTACCGTAACCTTCACCTTTTTCGTTTAGGCTGGCATTCATTCATTGCATTCGACCCCAGGGCGAGTCCCTCCATGTATCCCGTATTTCAGAATATACCAAATATTAACTTGAATTCTATCTTTTATTTGCCATTCAGCCACCCTTTCCTAGGGCGCCCACAAGCCTTCACCGCTCCGCCTTTCATCCTGACAACGTTTCCAACCCATTTTATTTATGCAGCACTGGGATGGGTTGTATAATTTTCCTAAAATCCGTAGGATAAAGATCAAGTGCTGTACAGTATGTCGTATCTCCCGCATTTCTTAAACCCAAATTAATGATCGTGGTATCATTTTAAAGGTCTCTTTCTCCAATAATGATGAACAGACAGTTTAAAGTTATTATTTAAAAAAATTATTTTGAAAGAAAATTGTACTGTTTGTACGATCTAACGATGGAGTTTAAAGCCGCTCCTATCGTTTGGAGCGGTTTGCGCTAGTTGCCGAAACTGGTACACGATGAAATTGCAATACGTGTTAAGCTCGTTGAAACCCTGGCGGCCCACCAACCGCCAGATAGGGTGTTGAATAGCCTCGCGAAGTTGTACCGGATGATGAGGAGGGAGGGGGGGGCGGAATCTGTGACTCCGGCAAAAAGGGATAATGCATATCTTCCTCGTCATATTGATGATCACGTATCCTTTCGAGGAGCTGGAGAAGGACCCGCCTGACATTGTACCTTGTGGGCAAGTACAAGTACGGGACGGTCCCCTCCAGTGCGTCCTTGTCCTCATGGTACGCGGCGAACGCCCCCTCAGACGCCGTCGCGCAATCGTGCCGAGGTAGAGGTGCGTCCACCTCCATTGGAGCCTCTCAGGCCGGCCGCACAGTGGCTGGGACCGAAGCAGCGCCCACCTGTGCGTCCACGTCCGCCCGTAGGACCACCCCCCTTGTGTGGGGGAGTAGTGAGGGACACAGCGATCGTCTTCACCGTGTTCAGCTACTGCTCCAAGTCCGTTATGCGGCGGGTGGCTGCATCAAGTGCGGCGCGGTACTACGCCCTCTCCTCCGCTATCGCTGTCTGCAGTGCTTGGAGGGCGTCATCCGCCGTCACTATGTACTCCACTGTCTGGGCGCGAGAGAGGGGGCGGAACGGCCGCAGTCGCGGTCGGCGTCGCGGTTGTCGTCGTCCGTCCCTGTGGGGCGCGCCTCGACTTCCGTCGCGCGTGCCACTCCTTAATGTAGTGGCAGCCACGGAAGTTGACGGTTGGGAGAGGGGGGGGGGGCGCCGCAGTTGGCGCACCGCTTGTCGGCTTCCCGACGTCTTGGACATTCGCGTGTATCGTGCGAACCTGCACAACGAAGACACGCAAACGGCGCGGTGCAGTTAGCGGCCTGGTGCCCGAGTCGCTGGCAGCGGAAACACTGCACAGGTTTCCGCCTTTTATTTTTCCTCGCCGTGTGGCCCTCCTCAGCCAAAGCGAAGGCTCCATGACAGCCGTCAGAAGACTGCCCTTCGGCCGTCCCCGTCGGGTGTCCTTTGTAGCTTTACCGGCCATCGCCTCTATAAAATTATTACCCTGTTCATATCTGGAGTGTAGATCACCTGCGACTCGATGGTACTCCTTTTGTACATTGTTACACCTAAAAATAGATAAATAAATAAATACTATTTATCCGTATGGCTATTCTGATAACTATATTTTGTTAGGAGAATCTTTTGAAGAAAGCAAAGTTACTTTTGCTGAATTCCGGGTCAAGGTTTACGTCTTATAAACCATTTTAATGGAACGGGTCGGCTGAAATTTCGTTCACTATTTGATCATGTTGCACCGTTGCTAAGCTGTAGCAACGTTTAAGATTTTTACAATTATTAGTCGCATACGTTGTATATTATGATTGTGTTTCAATCCTTCTATAAACTTTGCAAAATAGTTTCGCTTACTTGTTTGAATGATGTCTGATAGAAAACTGTGGAATTTCTTCCATAAAACATAAAATAAAAATAAAATGGTGTCTAAATATATAACTTTTACTGCATAATATTCATATAGAGAAAAATAATTTATTTTTCTTGCACGTTAGTCCTCTTGAGTGTAATATCAAATCAAATGTTTGTATAGCTTATGGGACTTAACTACGGGGTCATCAGTCCCTAAACTTACAAACTACTTATGAACTGGCTAAGACTAACGACGGCACAGATATCCATGCCCGATGGGGGATTCGAACCCCCGACGTAGTGGCCGGACCGTGACTGGTGCGCCATAGAGCGCTCGGCCACCGCGGCCGGCGAGTGTAATATCAACATGTAGAAAACTAAAACAGCAGTTTCCTCCTGTGGGTCTAAAATGACCAACATGGTACTACTAGGAGTACGGAAAAGTCCGGTACTTCTGGTCTTAAATTTATTCACACAAAGGATCGGACCATTAGCATACATACTTTTAAGGATATGGTGTCTTTAAGGTCAGGAAAGACCGAAAGATCTGACACAATATCGGTACAAGTATTTTAGCTGCCACCAGGAAAATGACACTCAGTGGGGATGCACCAGTCCCTTGTGGGAATACAGTTAAAGCTGCAAGCAAGAGTATGTAATGGCCAGGGGACACTGAAATCGTAGTAAGCGGTTAGTACGGCTGGGTGAGAAACGCCTTTGGATTGCTTATCCAGCGAGGTAGCAGAGTGCGTTCGGTGAGAAGACTGGACGCTCTCGTTAATACAAAGAATAAGCCCAGGACTCAACCATGAACATAGAACAAGCACTGCACGACGTTCGCATGATGCCGAACTAAAAGTCGCGGAATAATGGTTAAGGTGACCGTTTGCCCGAAGCGGAAACCTGTGTTCCAAGCCGAGAGAGGCATAAATTTTCAGTTTCGACATTGAATTATTAATTTCATTGGCCAGTAAGAGTCGAAATGTATGAAGTATACTGGGATTTTAATCCACCTTTTTACTGTGAGGCCAACAATTCGTTTAGACGTACAATAAGCTAGTATTTTTTTGATGATAATACAAATATAGCTGTCACACCTCTCAAACAGGTATTAACTGATGAAATTGTAAATGATATCTTTCAGAAAGTTAAGTGGTTCTCCACAAATGGACACTCATTAAACTTTGATAAAACCCAGTATATACAGTTTCATATAGTAAATGGCATGACACCATTAATAAATGTAGACTTGGAACATAAATCTGTAGCTAAGGTAGAATATTCGAAATTTTTAGTTATTTGCATTGACTTGACGAGGGACTGAATTGGAAGAAACATATTAAAGATCTCCTGAAACATTTCAGTTCAGCTACTTATGCTATCAGAGTCATTGCAAAATTTGGTGATATACATCTCAATAAATTAGCTTACAACGACTATTTTCATTCATTGCTTTCCTATGGGATCATATTGTGGGGCAATTCAACATTGAGTACGAAATTATTCATTTCACAAAAGCGTGTAATCAGAATAACTGCTGGAGCCCACCCAAGAGCATCCAGCAGACATTTATTTAGGGATCTAGGGATCTTCACTGTAGCTTCACAACACACATATTCACTCATGAAATTTGTGATTAACATTCCGACTCAATTCAAAAGTAATAGCAGTGCGCATAGCTACAACACTAGGAGAAAGGATGATATTCACTGTTCAAGGTTAAATATAACTTTGGCTCATGCTGCCACAAAAGTCTTTGGTCACTTACCAAGTAGCATCAAAAGTCTGACACATAGCCAACTAGTAATTAAAAAGAAATTAAAGGAATTTCTGAATGGCAACTCCTTCTACAATGTAGATGGATTTTTAGATAAAACTTGAATAAATAAATAAAACATAAAATCATAAACTTATAAAAACAATAAAAAATGTTATAAAATCCTTAAAATATCGATTGTTAAGTGTAGACAACATTTACTAGACTGACACGTTCCATATCATTACGAAATGTCGTATGTATGAACTATGGAACAATTATTAATCTAATTAACTTTAGTGCTAAGTTAAAAGAATTACTGGGTATGAGGTCCGCCTTATATGCAAAACACTGTTTTTATTTAGCACCCAAACTAGTTTCAGCACCTGCCATCATCAGTGGGCTTTCAATTTATTTCATACTTATTTTACATTTTGTGGTCATGTGGGACCCTTTTTACATACTTATGAGGTGGTAGCGTTGTCATGGTTTCTTTTGTCATATACTTCTTCTTCCACACTGTTTTACATAGCACACATGTAATACACATATTTTGTGGACTTTTTTTTATCACAACCACTTTCCACTTTAAAAATTCGTCCGTGTTTACTTTGTTAAACTGCACCTGCAAACACGGAAAAATAAGAGCTGTAAATCAAGAAAATGACGAATAAAAAAAATTACTAGTTACTAGGAAACTTGAAGATAACAGCGATAGAAGTAGCTCAGTTTGTGTCATGGGAATCTTTGGCTACTACCAACCAGCTGCTTGGAGAGGTGGCATCGCTTCGGCTGTCAGTATGTTGCACTTTTTCCCATATACTATAGTTCCGCGATTATTTACTTATTACTTTTTTTCATTTTTTGATGTGACGTTGCCTACAGTGTGAATCAAACCTAGAGCGAAAGGCAGATGCCATGAGTGCAAAGGCTGCCTGCTATGGAAACGGCGCGGCGAGATAAATCGATTAGCAGCGGCGATCGACCTGTGCGAGTTAACGAGCGCTGGCTGGCTCCGCGGCCCGCGGAGTAATTATGATTTGGCGCGGCGTTTCGGCGTCGGCGGCGGCGGCGTCGTCAGCGGCGGCGTGTGCGCGCCACCCAGCCGACGCTAATTTGACGACGCTCGCCGCTCCGGCCTCGGACGCGCCCTCCGATCCAATTAAAGTCGGGACCCAATTAACATCAAATAAATTAACACGAGTTTACTTTAATTTGGATGGAAATTAAGGGGTTTGTTGCCGGCGGAAGCGGTGACAATTTCCTACGTCCCTCGTTCCTTCTCGGTATCTTCCAAGTCAACATCCTGTTTACACTGTGTTGCGGCGTTCTGCTCCTTGAAGACGCAACACTGGTCGCTGAAGTTTTCTCTTTTTCCGTTTCTCACCAATCGTTGCTTCCTTTTTAATTTTTTAACCACTGTTCAACAATCACACACTGCCAACTTCTTCGTGGCTCTGCTCATTTATAATCAGTCAACTAATATCTCTGTCGGTATCGTGGCTCACATTTTCCCCTTCTTCCGCCGTTCACTGATTTCACCAATATAACTGTGCTCTTAATCCAGGCCGCGGTGGAGTAGCCGAGCGGTCTAAAGCGTCTCGCTGCGGAGCGCGAGGTTGCTCGCCGTGGAGGTTCGAGTCCTACCTGGGGCATGGATGTGTGTGTTTTGTCCTTAGGTTAGTTAACCTAGGTTTAAGTAGTTTGTAAGCTAAGGAATGATGACCACGCAGTTTGGTCCGATAGAATTACAAACATTTGAACATTTGATCTCAATTCAGACAGTATACTGCCCATTTTCTGCCTTTTTTTCCTTTGCATCGATAATTATTACAATCCGGTTTTACAATGTAATTTAGTTTACATTTTCCGGTACCCCAAGATTATACAATACATTATTTTACATTTTTACATTTTTATCTATCTATACATAAAATTTCTTCTATATTCCTTCTTCGGATAGATGCCTGAATTCCTTGGGTCGTTGTAGTTTTCCTTCAATAAAATCTGTAATAGAATATTTAACGACCATTTCCTTCCTGACAACTTGATTCCTGAATTTTTTTGTTTTCACATAGAATTTCCTGCAGATCGCCTCCATAGTCCATCTCCGTCGCGATCAACCTCTTTTCTATTTGCGATTGAAGTGCCCTTACTTTTGATCCATATATCATGATGCTTCTCATGATAGTGTTGAAGATTTTCATTGTGTTTCTTTCTGATCTGATGATCCCATAAGATACCATTTAATGCCCCAGTAGTACACTTCCCAGCATTTATTCTTGCATTAATTTCTTTGTCCTGTTTGCCATCTTGTGTGATATTTACTCCTAGATATTTGTATTTTGACTTGAATATATATATATATATATATATATATATATATATATATATATATATATATATATATTCTAGTAAAATCTGCCACCCTACATCTACATCTACATCTACATCTACATGGGATACTCTGCAAATCACATTTAAGTGCCTGGCAGAGGGTTCATCGAACCACAATTATACTATTTATCTCCCATTCCATTCTCGAATAGCGCGCGGGAAGAAAGAACACCTGAATCTCTCTGTTCGAGCTCTGATTTCTCGTATTTTATTCTGATGATCATTTCTACCTATGTAAGTGGGAGTCAACAATATATTTTCGCATTCGGAGGAGAATGTTGGCGATTGGAGTTTCGCAAGTAACCCACGCCTCAGCGATAAGCGCCGTTGTTGTAATGATTCCCATCCCAGATCCTGTATCATTTTCGTAACGCTGTCTCCCCTGTATCGTGACAATACGAAACGAGCTGCCCTTCTTTGGACACTTTCGATGTCCTCCGTCAAACCCACCTGATAAGGATCCCACACTGGGCTGCAATACTCCAAAAATGGACGGACAAGCGCAGTGTATGCAGTTTCTTTAGTAGTTCTGTTGCATCTTTTAAGGATTCTGCCAATAAAACGCAGTCTCTGGTTCGCCTTTCCCACGATATTATCTACGTGTTCTTTCCAGTTTAAGTCTGAAGTAATAGTGATTCCTAGGTATTTTGTGGAGTTTACGGCCTTCACATTTGATTGATTTAGGTTGTAAACAAAGTTTAACGGATTTCTTTTCGTACTCATATGGACGACTTCACACTTCTCATTATTTAGAGTCAATTGCCAATTTTTACACCATACTGATATCTTATTCAGATCGTTCTGCAGTTGGTTTTGATCTTCAGATGATTTTACGATCCAATCTACTCAGCCTACTGGTAAATACGCCACTGGGTAAAGGTAGGTAGCCATTAAATAATGATTAACAATGTTTACTGAACAGCCCTTGTGTATGTGCTATTAAATTTCTACGTCCTAAACATTTATTAATATGTCAGAAAATAACTCGTGCAAAGTTGCGATTCTGCAGAGGCTGGTATCTAGCTTACTGTTGATCATAGAGATAAGGGCCGTCGGCCTTGGGATCAGTTATATGCCTACTATAAAAAGGAGAACACTGTAACTATCCTACAGTACAGGGTCGCATTTTAAACATTTCACAGTTCCTCCTCAGACAAATTGAGCATACAAGTATTTTTTTATACTTTACATGTAGTATAGAGTTGGCTTCATATGGCTTATAAAAGCACAATTTGTTCTTGAGCGGTTCTGAGAAAATAACATCTGGGTTCTAAATCTACGTATTGAGAATATGACCACTCCTATACTACCTAATATCTACGAGGGCATGCATTAAGAGGAAAAAAAGGTGTCTAAAGAGGCGGACAGCAGACTGTAAGAAATAAATGAAAATAAAATCCGCTATCAGTCACATTAAGGATGGTAATTTTTTTTTTATACACGACCGGTTTCGGGCTTGTGTCCATCTTCAGGTGCTTAAAACATTCAGCATATTACATGTGTGGCATGTCGGTGTACACTGTTTGATAACAAATTGCTGTATTTGGTATTAATAACAGCGACATCAACTGCAGGCGCCGAGATGACATGAAAACAAAACCAACTGTTTACTTACATTTATTGCATCCAACTCCTGAATGACTATGTGACACACTTTTTATACACTTTTGCGAACACACTTTCCTTTGATAACCTGCTTACTCTTGTTTCTACTCTGCTTGCAATTTTTTTGTACAATTTATGATGGCAAGCAGAATAGAAACAACAGTCGGAAGATTATCAAAGGAAAGTGTCATCGCAAAACTGCATAAAATGCGCCACATGGACAATCGCGATTTAGGTACAATATTATACGTAAAAGAATAGTGGTTTTTGTTTTCATGTACAAATTGGATAACGTTGAGGAAAGGCTACAACCGTGTCTTACACGCTTCCCAACCTCTGCATCCCTTTCATGCCCTTTAGTCTGGTTTATGTACAAGTTGTAATTAACCTTCCGTTCCCTATATTTTACTCCTGCTGGTTTCAGAATTTGAAAGAGTGTATTCCAATCGACATTGTCGAGAGCTTTCTCCAAATCTACAAAAGCTAGAAATGTAGGTTTGCCCTTCCTTAATCTATCTTCTAAGATAAGCCGTAAAGTGAGGATTGCCTCCCTTGTTCCTACCATTTCTCCTGAATACAAACTGATCTTACCCAAGGTCGGCTTCTACCAGATTTTCCATCCATCTGCAATTAATTCGTGTTAAAATTTTGCAATCATAACTTATTAAACTGATGGTTGTGTAATTTTCACACCTGTCTGCACCTGCTCTCTTTGGTATGGGGATTTTTACATTTTTCGTTAAGTCCGGAGTATGTCACCTGTCTCATATATCTTACGCACCAGGTGAAATAGTTCTATCATGGCTGGTTCTCCCAGAGACTTTAATAGTTCTGAAGGAGTGTCATCTACTCCAGGGGCTTTGTTTCTACTTAGGTCATATTCTTCTCTTAGTATAGTATCTCTTATTTCATCTTCATATACATCATCTTCCCTTCCTACAATATTGTCTCTAAGTTCATTTCCTTTGTAGGGCCCCTCTATATACACTTTCCAGCTTTCAGCTTTCCCTTTTTTGCTGAGAACTGTTTTTCCAAATGAGTTCTTTATTTTCATGCCGCTGCTTTTCATGTCTCCAAATATCACTTTTATTTTCCCCTATTTATACATTCATCTACTGACTTGCTTTTGCCTTCTAGTCGTCTTTAGTCCATTTTGCCTATTTCATTTAAAGCTTTTTTTCTCCTTTCATCAATTACATTCATTATTTCCTGTGATATCCAAGGATTTGTTGTAGGTCTTGCCTTTCTACCTATTTTGTCCTCTGCTACCATCACTATTTCATCTCTCAATGCTGTTCATTCTTCGTCTACTGTTTTATTTCCCCCCGTTTTGTTGTCTAAAGCTCCCTCTGAAATTCTTAAGAACTTCAGGTTCCATCATTATCCAAGTCCCATATCCTTATTTTCCTACCTTTCTGTAGTCTTTCAGCTTCAACCTGCAGTTCATGACGAGTAAGTTATGGTCAGAATCTATAATTACCCCAGGGTATGTCTTACAGTTTAAAACCTTGTCCAGAAATCTATGTCTTACCATTATAAAATCTATCCGGTACGTTCTTCTGTCCGCCTCTAATGACCACGCTGTCGTCGGGGCGATAAACACTAATCTTCCTTCCTTCCTTCTTGTGTCTCCTGGCCTCTTCCACTTCTACAACCTTCTTTCATCATTCTTAAACCAGGATATTGTTATGATTAAATTATGTTCCGTGCAAAATTCTACCAGGCGATCTCCTGTTTCATTCCTTTTGCCCAGTCCACATTCACCTACTACTTTGCCTTCCCTTCCTTTTCCTACTACCGAATTCCAGTCTCCCATCACAATTAAGTTTTCCTCTCCCTTAATTGTCTGAATAATTTCCTTCACCTCCTCATACATTTCTTCGATCTCTTCATCATCGGCAGAGCTAGTGGGCATATAAACTTGTACTACTGTGGTCAGTGTTGGCTTTGTATCTGTCTTGACTATGATAATGTGATCACTGCGCTGCTAATAGTAGTTTACCCGCATTCCTATTTTCTTATTCATTATCAGACCCACTCCTGTAATACCCCCAACTCATCAGTATAATCCTGCACTCGCCTGACGAGAAATCCTGTTCTTTCTTCCACCGAACTTTACTAATTTCCTCTATTTCTAACTTCAGTCTATCCATTTCTCTTTTTAAATTTTCTAACTTCCCTATCCGATTAAGGGATCTAACATTTCACGCTCCGTCCCGCAGAATGCCAGGGTTGTCTTTCCTGATGATCACTTCTTCCTGAGTAGTCCCCGCTCGGAGATCCGAATGGGGGACTATTTTACCTCAGGAATATTTTACTCGAGGGGATGCTATCGTCATATATTCATACAGTACAGCTGCTTGTCTTCAGGTAATGTAACGGCTGTAGTTTCCCTTTGCTTTCAGCCGTTAGCAGTAGCTGTGTGGCAAAGCCACATTAGCTGATGTTGCAAGGCCAGCTCAGTCAGTGATCCAGACTGTTGCCTCTGTAACTACTGAAAAGTCTGCTGCCCTCTTCAGGGACCACACGTTTGTCTGGCCTCTCCCCAGATACCCCTCCGTTCTGGTGCGGCTATTTGTATCGTTTAGGCATGCAAGCCACCCTACCTCAGCAATGTCTGTGCTTGATGCGGGTGGTCGCTTTTATTAATACCAAATAATTTGTTTGCAAACAGTAAACTCCACCAACATGCTTCACATGTAATATTCTGAATGCGGTAAGCAGCTGAAGATGAGCACAAGCCCGAAACCGGTCGTGTATAAATAAACAATACTATCTTTAAATTGACTGGTAGCGGATTTTATTTTCAACCCTTTATTAGGAACAGCCATAGAGTTAAAATACATCCCTCATGGATAAACGCACACTAAATAGATAGGGTCAGCTTTAATGAAGGTGAATTGGGCGTTGATAGTAGTAAAGAAACAGTAAATATGAGAGAGAAGGAGACATTGATAAGTAAGATCGAGAGAAACTGATAAACAGTGGCAGTGGGAGAAACAGACGAAAGAAAGTTCCAATGAGAGAAAAAGAAGAAAATGGGAGATAGTCATAGAGAGCGGCATTGAGGGGAGATGTGCATGAAACATAAATACGAGAAGAGGCGTGTAAAGTGGTAACGTTCTGTGTTAAAAAGTGCTAATATATTTCCATGCCAAAGTTGCTTGGTGAGGAAAACTGAATGAGGACTGACTAGATGGTACCCCGCTTTTTTATCGAAACCATGGGTCGTATGAATAAAATGGAGAATGTATTTTATTCTCAGGATTACACAGAACATTCACTCATTAGCATGGATAAAGACTCGGACAATACACCTCACCTAGAACGTACTCAGCTTGAATAGAATGGTGGGCGTAGTTGCTCAGCGCAAATAACATTCTCCGATTTTGTATGTATAAAAGTAGAGACGTTTCTCACAAACGGGTAACTATTCCCCATTTTCTGAAGTGAGCTGAGTAACTTCTATTAAGATTACGTTTCACTGTAGTTTACAATAAAAACTACAGAATTTCTGTTGCTCAGAAGGCAAAAATAGTTCCTTACTTCCTATATACGTAGTCTGAAGAAATACAGTAAAAACACTACTTTACTGACAAGTTGCTTCCTTTACAAAAATCAGAACTGTAACATTTCAAAAATTTTATATACCGTAGTGACGACAGTGATGTCAGAGGAGTTTCTTTTTCTTTTTTCATTATCAACTTTAAAATGAAAAGCATATTTATAGCTGTAAACAGCGTTTATTAAGGTCTTATGATATAAATTCCAAATATAGTTCCTCCCAGGACTTCACACTTCACAGTCTGTACCGCAAAATAAATATTGCTGCAATACTGAAGTACTGTTTTTTATTTTGATCTTGTTCATAAAAGTGAGCCACTGTACGAATAACAAGCTTAATTCTGGTAGGCGATACCCAGATAAGAGTTTAATGTTGTAAAAAAGCTTAATTTTAGCAGTAAAATTAGCAAAAGGTCCGTGTGAACTACCGGCTACTCCCTGCTGCAAAACCTTGTTCCCTGGCCCAAACTGAGAACTGACTTGGGTCAAATTACTCTAATAACAGGACGTTAACGATACAGTGGCCAATTAAATTTATTTCATAAAGGTGACTAAAGAAAAACGTTTATGGCGCAACGGAACTTAAACATTAAGAAATTTCATCTGAGCTTGTTCTCAGCACTGGGGAAAAAGAATATTAAATAAAAGGGGGAAGACTACAAATAATAGGAAAGCCAAAATTACACTACACTTAACTTGCTTATTCAGGTCGAACGCAAGCAAAATGGGGAACCAATTTTGTTAAAACAATAAAACTGCATCATATTTACATGATCTAATACTGACGATGCCCAGCATTGAATTTAACGTAAATTACACAAAACTTAACACTACTGGTGGGAGGGGGATGATTTACAAACAACACTCACTCGCTCATACACACGCAATGTAACTGCAAAACTCACCAAAATCAGCGTGCTGAAACGAGGCAGAAGCAGGCACCGCTTTCGTAGGCGAAATTCAGCAAACTCGGAGGTACCACACAACACAATATACAACAAAACTGCGAAGCTGTCTGTCGTGCCTGATTTGAGATGGTGCATGAGTATAGCGAAGTTAAGTTGCATTTAGATTAGATCGCGAGCAAACACGCTAACGGCGACACACCGCTACGTTACATGATCGCACTCCACTGAAGGTGGAGTGGTTAAAAATCGGACTCATTGCACAAAATCACTGCGGACTCTTTATGTTGCAATCTGAGAGTAAATTATCTAGGCACTGGTTTTATGAGAAGTAGCGTGAATTCAGGTGACTATCTGCAAACTCCTGAAGTCGGGGTTCAGACCCACGTGGTTCCGAAAACAGATAAAAATGTATAAATTAAATTTCCGAAAAATAAAGAAAATTAACTACGGCATGCAGCCCCTACAACTGCGTAGATTTTCATAAGGAAGCAACTAAAATGCAGCAACATGCGATTGGGAGCGTTCACAGAGACGGAAGAAGTCCAGTCTCAAAACTCGGAACAGTAAAATAATTACAAAGTCGGAAAAATATGAATGAAAACTACGGCACGCAACCCATAGAAATACACAGAATTCCATAAGCAAGCAACTGAAGGAGGTTGTAAAAGGCTTTGAGAGAATTACTGACAAAGACTGAGTGCATACTACAAGTTCGGAGAAGAAACAGCAAAATTTAAATTGGCGGAGAGAGAAGATCGCGATATGTTAGTGGCAATCAGAAGGATACACGCATAGTTACTAGCCTGATGGGCATGGGACAAACAATAGTGGAAGCTGAAGGCTTTGTTCTAAGTACCAACCAGGTGTAACACATATCACTCATGGAAGGAAACGGTAAGAAAGATTTTACATGCACTGTACAAAAAAGAACATATCGCCTATTAGAAATTGGGCCCCACAAAGCTAGAAAGAATTTACACTGAGTTCGTACACCGCCACATAATCACAAAAGGTTTGAATATACCAGGCCATTATCAAACGGCAACTAGTAACACATACACCGCGTTTATCTGTTGAAAATCACTGGATTGAAAATCTAGATTACATTGCTGCGTACGATCGGAAACAATATTCCGAAAAATGAATCTAAGTTCAAGAGTCTAAGTTAATCATGCTAGACAACGAATCGCTACCATCTCTGCGGACACAATACCAGAACCAACCTTACATCACCACGATCTGAGCAGAAAGTGAAGACCGAGCGGCCAGGAGGTGCGAAGCTACCGGAAACTGTCAAAACCCAAGAAACAGCGGTGCTGTGGATGTCAGACTCGCCCTGGCGAGGGCTTGCCGACTTGCTTGTAACCAAAGGGTGTAGAAACCTCTTTGGTAGCATTAGCAGCAGATGATGGTAACGAGTAACTATCGACTCAGAGCCAGAGAGAACCATGTAAAGCGTGTTATTACCACCCCCATCAGAAAGCCATTAGATTCTCCCACATCCAGTTAAAAGGAAAGTAGGCCTACACATTCTCACCGGGTCAGTGGCGTAGTGGAGAAGCCGTACATATTGCCACATTCATAAATACAATAATGAATTATTAAAATAACAAAATCCTAACAATGTTAACTAACATTTGAGAAACTAATATTTTAAAACATGAAATGAAAATGCTGTTCCTCATGCCTTGAAAAGAGTGGGGTACTAGTGTTAACAAAATGCTAATCTAGCGACATCAAATAAATTACAATTACCGTCGTTGATTCATTATACACAAACCGGTTGGCCTATTTAATATACAATTTCTGACTTCGTAATGGTAAGTTCTATTATGTTAGAAGTAAGTAGACGCGACAGAAAATTAATAACTGATTAATTACACACCTAGTGGTGTGTTCCCCGAAAGAAAAAGGCATATCTTATCGCTTATAAGCAGACCAGCGGGTGCCGCGGCGGAGTTGCCAAGCGCATTGAGGCGCTATGTTGCTATGCGCGAGGCCGTTCCCCGTCGGGGGGTTCGAATACACCCTCGGGCATGGATGTTTGTGCTGTCTTCAGTCTAAGTTAGTTCATAAGTAGTTTGTACGTTTAGGGACTGATGAACCCGCTGTTAAGACCGTTACGTTTTACGAACATTAGAACATATGATTTTACAAACAAAACAAAAAATCTATTGTTAGAAAACTCTGACAGAATTCCACACTGAAAAGATGAAAGTGTGACGCATTCTTAAAACTTCGTTCGTTAACAAAAAAGTTTCTCGCATTACGAAAATTTTGTAACATCGCCAAAAGAATACATTTTCGTAAAACGTCCATATTTAAATTTAATAATACGCTGCTGCACAACAGAGTAATATTTAAAGATAGTACTGTTCTTCCTGAATATGTAGATTCCCACTCCATATTTGTAGGCTGAATAATTTGCCTAATTAGGCTACTTTAAATAAATATACAACTAAACAGCTGTTTTGTGCCGGACATGACACACGGAGAAGTAACTAAAGGAGGAGGTGAGCTAGCGAAAACGAATTTACTGCTCAGAGCGTACCAAAATGAGATTACTCAGAGAACATGTAACGCAACAACACAGTGACCATCGCCACTGATGGCGTATGTAAATGCAGTTACGATGTATAATATGAAAAATGTGTGTAACCGGTTTATTATGTGTGTATTGTATATAAATTGAACGATTATTCTATGTGAAGGATTTCTGTGAAGCACAAATGTTGAAATGATTATGTACTGTATAAGGGAGAATATTGTGATGTGTTGTAGTAGACACGTTGGCTTAGCGAGGGCAAAGTTAGTATTATCTTTGTGTAGAGTATTATTATCGCTGAGCGCAGTGTGTGGCGCCAGGCGCGAGGGAGTAGAGTCACAGTCTCTGTGATAGAGTCGGTGTTGAACTTTCGAAGTGAGTGGTAGCAAAGTTGGACAGCAGCAGCAGGATTTAGTAGCGTGACATTCTATTACGTGTTGGTGCATGCAGCAGTCTGAGCAAGTTGTCATTGGCAAAATAATTGGCATGAGCACAGCGCCACAGCTTCGAGAGGAATATTGTCAAGAGGAACGCTGTGTGCCTAATGCAAATAATATTTCGTCGCCCAGATGATACGAATCTTGCCAAAATTATTACGTACCAGCAACAATAGCCAGCTACGCCGCACCGTCGCTGCAAAGTAAGATCTCAGCAATTTACCGTCTTTAGAAATGTACGCCTAAGCCAACGTTTAGTTTTGCTGAAAGTCGATAGTGAACCAGGTAGCAATTATTTAGCGTCAACAAAGTTATTAACCCGAGGCATTACCAAGCAGGATCCTTTTCCGCTACTTTTAATTTTCCGAGGATCAACATGAACCATAAGAACTGATTAAAATAAAAGGAACCTTAAAGTATTTAAATCAGTAAAACGTAATTTGAACCAGCATGAATTTTGCATGAATTGTTAACAATTTCCATTTATTAATAACGAGTGCATTGAGTAACAGCTGAATGATAGAAAATAGTAATTATTAATTGTAATTTAATTGTTCAGTCTATGAGTGCTAAACGTTACCTTGCAAATTTCAGTTTATAGTTTATAACATGCAGTTTAACTAAGTAGTTCTTAGGTGCTGCTTGATAAGCAAGTTCGTTGTTAATATAATGAACAATAGTTAATGTTAGGAAACTATATACCAGAAACAATATTTACATCAAATTGTTGCAGAAAGAGTAAACTGCTTAATTTTGTAATCAGTAATTTTGCGTAACCATTCAAACAGTCATTATGGACAGAATACAATTACGACAGTCTGCATTATTATTGATGATCAAAAGTAGAGTTAAATGTCATTGCATGCATTACGGTGATGGTTTGATTTATTAGGTAGAAGTTGTGCATGCAAAATTTTATTACGATAACTTTCCAGTTCATTAGAATAATTTTCATTGATTGTTTGCTATTGAGTAAGTTGGTTGAATTTAGTGGTTCTACATTGCTCTGTTTCCTGGTATCGTGGCTGTGCTCGCTTAATCTGCAGTCGGTGTCCGTTTTGTTTCCTAATTAGTCAATCAGCAATTATTGCTACTGCATACAAAATTGCCATCAATTTCAACTTGTTGCCCGTACAACGAGCTGACGACCGTATTAATTTTCATCTAGTCAAAATTGTCCATTCAGTTACAGCTTTGTCCCGGGTGTTACATTTTAAGACCTTATATAAAATCCCGCACCAAACGATCGTCATTGGGAAATGACCTACTAAGTATCGTTTGTGTGTGTAACCTCCACTAAGTTGTCGGTAGCGTAGGTCAGTCAGGTTACAACATACTTTTGCTCTGAGAATCTTCTCTGGAGTATGTGCTCTTTCTTATTCAAATAGAACATATTTTCCTTTTTTGTTCTCCAAGAGGAGCATTTTTTCAGCATCTTAGTTTAATAATAATATCGTCGAAACGAAGAGTATTATTTACTATTTCAACTTGGAAACCGTTGTTGTTTATGCTGTGGTCTCCAATCGGCAGACTGGTTTGATGCAGATCTCCACCCAACTCTATTCTGTCCAAGCCTCTTCATCTGAGAATAAGAACGAAAAGCTCCATGCTTTTGCATCTGTTTACTGTATTCGTCCCTCAGTCTCCCTATACGATCTTTACTCTCCCCTCCCCCGTCTCGGAATGTGCCCCACCAACCTAACTTTTATATGAGGACATGCCAGAAACTCCTTTTCTCCTCAATTCTGTTGAGCACTTCCTCATTAGTTACGTGATCTACCCATCCTATCGTCATCATTCGTCTGTAGCACCACATTTAAAAAGATTCTACCATCTTTTTGTCTTAACTCCGCTTCGCCAATGTTTCACTTCCATACGATGCTACACTCCACACAAATGCTTTCAGAAAGGACTTCCTAGCATTTAAATTAATATTGGATGTAAAAACATAACAATTCGCTTCCTTCTCATTGCCATTCTGCATTTATACCTCTTTTATTTCGGCATTTCAAAATTTATTTTGCTACCCAAATACCAAAGTTCATCTACTGTTTTTACTGCCTAATTACCCGATCTAAGTTCTTCAATGTCGCCTTATTTTCTGACACTACAATCCATTACCCTTGTTTCGCTCCTGTTATGTTCATCTTATTCCCTTCTTTAAAGACACTACTGTCCATTCCATTCAATTGCTCTTACACAGGTCATTTGCTGTCTCGGAAAGAATTACTCTGTCATCGGCACACCGCAAAGTTTTTATTTCTTCTCCCCGAACTTAAGCTCTCTCTCCAAGTTTCTCCTTGCATTTCTTCACAGTTTGGTCAATGTACAGATTGAACAAAATTGGAGAAAGGCTGCAACCCTGTTTTACTCCCTTCCTAACCACTGCGTCTGTTTCATGCCCTTCGACTTTAAAAACTGCTGTCTAGTTTTTGTACAAGTTGAACATAACTCTTCGTTTCCTATATTTTACCGTCCTACGTTCAGAATTAGAAAGAGTATATTCTAGTCAACATTGTCAAAAGTTTTCCCCAGATCTGCAAATGTTAAAAAATTAGGTTTGGTTTTCCTTAAGCGATCTTCTAAGATAAATCGTAATGTGAGTGTTGTTTCCCGTGTTCCCACATTTCTCCTAAATCCAAACTGATATTCCCCAAGGTTAGATTTCACCAATTTTTCCATTTGTCTGTAGATAACTCGTGTTAGTACTTTTTATCTATTGACCCAAGGTCAACACGGATTTAGAAAATATCGTTCATGCGAAACACAACTAGCTCTTTATTCACACCAAGTGATGGGTGCTATCGACAAGGGTTCGCAAATCGACTCCGTATGTCTTGATTTCCAGAAGGCTTTTGACACCGTACCTCACAAACGGCTTTTAATCAAATTGCGTGGTTATGGTATATCGCCCCAAATTTGCGATTGGATAGGGGATTTCCTGTCAGAGAGGACACAGTTCGAAGTAATCGATGGTAAGGCATCGACTAAAACAGAGGTGATACCGGGAGTTCCACAGGGTAGTATTATTGGTCCTCTGCTATTCCTTATTTACATAAACGTTTTAGGGGAAAATCTAAGTAACTCTCTTAGGTTGTTTTGCAGATGACGCCGTCATTTACCGTCTAGTAAAATCATCTGAAGATCAAAACCAACTGCAGGACGATCTGAATAAGATATCAGTATGGTGTAAGAATTGGCAATTGACTCTAAATAATGAGAAGTGTGAAGTCGCCCACGTGAGTACGAAAAGAAATCCGTTAAACTTTGTTTACAAGATAAATCAATGAAAAGTGAAGGCCGTAAACTCCACATAATATCTAGGAATTACTATTACTTCAGACTTAAATTGGAAAGAACACGTAGATAATGTCGTGGGAAAGGCGAACCAAAGACTGCGTTTTATTGGCAGAACCCTTAAAACGTGCAACAGAACTACAAAAGAAGCGTCATACACTATGCTTGTCCGTCCATTTTTTGAGTATTGACGGAGGACATCGAATGAGTCCAAAGAAGCGCAGCTCGTTTCGTATTGTCACGATACAGGAGAGACAGCGTTACGGAAATGATGCAGGGTCTGGGATGGGAATCATTACAACAACGGCGCTTATCGCTGCGGCGTGGGCGACTTACGAAAGTCAAATCGCCAACATTCTCCTCTGAACGCGAAAATATATTGATGACTCCCACTTACATAGGTAGAAATGATCATCAGAATAAAATACCAGAAATCATAGCTCGACTGGAGAGATTCAGGTGTTCTTTCTTCCCGCGCGCTGTTCGAGAATGGAATGGGAGATAAATTGCATAATTGTGGTTCGGTGAACCCTCTGCCAGGCACTTAAATGTGATTTGCAGAGTATCCCATGTAGATGTAGTCTCCTTATATGGTCTTTACCCTCCCCCCTCCCTCCCGTCGCGGAATGTGCGCCACCAACCTATCTTTTCAACGAGGACATGCCAGAAATTTCTTTTCTTCTCAGTTCTGTTGAGCACCTCCTTATTAGTTACGTGATCTACCCATCCTATCTTCATTATTCGTCTGTAGCACCACATTTCAAAAGCTTCTACCATCTTTTTGTCTTAACTCCGCTTCGCCAACGTTTCACTTCCATACGATGCTTCACTCCATACAAATGCTTTCAGAAAGGACTTCCTAACATTTAAATTAATATTGGATGTAAAAACATAACAATTCGCTTTCTTCTCATTGCCATTCTGCATTTGTACCTCTTTTATTTTTGCCATCAAAATTTATTTTGCTACCCAAATACCAAAGCTCATCTACTACTTTTACTGCCTAATTACCCAATCTAAGTCCTTCAACGTCGCCTTATTTTGTGACACTATAATCCGTTAACCTTGGTTTCCTCTTGTTAATGTTCATCTTATGCTCTCCGTTTAAGACACTGTCCATTCCATTCAATTGCTCTTACAGGTCCTTTGCTGTCTCGGAAAGAATTACTATGTCATTGGCAAATCGGGAAGTTTTTATTTCTTCTCCTTGAACTTTAGCTCTCTCTCCAAATTTCTCCTTGCATTCCTTCACAGCTTGGTCAATGTACACATTGAACAAAATTGGGGAAAGGCTACAATCACCCCTTACTCCCTTCTCAACAACTGCGTCTGTTTCATGCCCTTCGACTATAAAAACCGCTGTCTGGTTTTTGAACAAGTTGAATATAACTCTTCGTTTCCTATATTTTACCCCTGCTATGTTCAGAATTTGAAAGAGTGTATTGCAGTGAACATTGTAAAAAGCTTTATCGAGATCTGCAAATGTTAAAAATTTAGGTTTGCCTTTCCTTAAGCTATCTCCTAAGATAATAATAATAATTTCGTGTGGCGCATATGCCTACTGAAAGTCTTTCAATTCGACGCCACTTCGGCGACTTGCGTGTCCCTAGCCTACCCCAGTTATCCAACCGGGGAAAGGGGACCTACAGCTTAACGTGAAATCCGAACCACGTGTCATTTGTGGCGACTCCTCACATCGTTGAGTGTTGAAGGATGGGTTAAAGTGCAGACTGAAAAAAATACGAGGCCCGACCGGGTTGCGAACCCGCGACCCTTCGGTTTCTAGTCGAGGTAAATCGTAATGTGAGTGTTGCCTCCCGTGTTCCCACAATTCTAAATCCAAGCTGATATTCCCCAAGGTTAGATTCGACCAACTTTTCCATTTGTGTGTATATAATTCGTGTTAGTACTTTTATCCTTAACATATTATACTGATAGTTCTGTAATTTTCACATCTGTCTGCAGCTTCGAAACTATGGAGATGAATTAATGTTTACGTAAGCGAAGTATTTCCTTGGCCTTAGAGATGAGCGATAAATGCGAAGACCAGACCTTAACAGGGAGTCTCGCCCTTAATGGAGGGAACGCTGCGTACTAATCGCGGCAACGTCTTCCTCTAGGAAGTAAAGCCCCTTTATAGTGGGGCGCCGTAATTGTTGTTCTGTATAAATCGAGACGACGCTATTGAATAAACCACACGGAGCGTACCGAAATCCATTTTGTGCCTCCCACCGGCTATTGAGAGAAGTTATTCATGAAAAGCTGCGCCCGGGGAGGCTATACTCGGATAACCGGACGGTCGGCCTTTTGCTTGTTTTATTTCACTCCTTACCCCCTCCCTTCCGCCCTCTGTTTTCATACTCGTTTGTTCTTGGGAAGTTCCCCGCGAAATGGGAAATAAAAGCCTGCCATTAAACCGGAAAACAAAAGAATGCGCCTCGCTAAAACAAATGTGCGTCTTGGGCGGGAAGAAGTATAACGGTATGGAATATCCGGTCACGGATTTCTTATTCAAGTTGGGAGTTGTTTTATGGCATTATTTTGGAAGCTAACGACCATATCCTGAAGTTTCTAACAAGCAATGTGATACTATAGACGTTTTATGCTTTTATCTTCGTTTTGGGAAAAAGAAATGATCGATTTGTACGTCACCTACAGCTAATATTCTTCTCTTAATCAGCATTTGGTCAGATTTCTAGTTGTAAGATGTATTCAGCATATCATCAGAAAACGTGGAAGTAATAGAGTTTAGGACCAGTTGCCGCCTAGAAACATGTCAAATGAAAATGGAAAGACGTTTAGGTAATTGTAGAAAGATATAAAAAAGCCAAGATCGCTGATCATCAGTTTTTATTTAAGACGACCGGTTTCATTGAACTATGTCAGCATAATCTGGTCCAATAAAATCATTTTACAAGGCCATAATCTTGTAATGTCAATCAGTTGTTATATAACATAATTTACAGTGCATAGGTGCACTATGTAATTATAATAAAACATAATTATCACAGTGTCTTATTATAATGGCGTAGTGCACCTATGCACTGTAAATTATGTTGTTTAACAACTGATTGACATTACAAGATTATGGCCTTGTAAAATGATTTTATTGGACCAGATGATGCTGACATAGTTCAGCGAAACCGGTCGTCTTAAATAAAAATTGATGATCAGCGATCTTGGCTTTTTTTTTATATCTTTCTACAATATCATAATTGGATCGCCTCCTAGGACATAAACCAACTCAACTTGTAGGTAATTCTTGGTATAGCCCACGTGATAACTACCTCGAATTACGAGTAGCAAATCATATACTTTTTTTCCGAATCATTTGCCTTGGAAGTCCTAGCAGATCATGTATTAATTACCGTAACCCATTCTAAAATTTCCCTTGTAAGTCTTCCTTTTACCTGGATGACGTTTGCTTGCAATAACAGGGACATAGTTTTTGTGTTTTTACATGTAACGTTACCTGAATTTTTCGGTACGCAAACATATTGTTCTGAAGAGTTCGCCATGAAGTTGTTCTTCACTGGGTATGACGTAAATTACGGAAACTACGGTGGTGGTGCTAGAAATGAAGCCTACAAACGAAAATGATGGAACATTATGTTCATTTATTGTCGCGAAACAGTTTTCCTCTTCTGTTCCGAATTGCATGCATTTTGGGGCATGTTATGGCATTCTTCTTTTCCTCAAAAGCATAATACACATTTCTAATTCGAAACCTGATCTGCGAATTTTTTTTAAATTTTATATTGAATTAACTTTAGTCTTAACCGTTATTATTATTATTCCATTCTTATGTTAGACTATCTCTTTCATCCCTCTCTGTTCTTCTCCTTCTATTTAAAACTCTCCACTTCACTTTCATGGAGCTCAAATCTTTCGATCTGATGTCTCCTGAATAATTTACCTCAAAACTATATAATTTTCCTGGTACGTAGAGCGGAATTTGGAAACTGCCACAGAAATGTGTTGCTAATAGATTTGGTGGTGGTTTCTCATGCACTTTATTGTATGCGAAGTCGAATATCCTGCACTACGTGTAGTATTATGATATAATTCAGAAGGTAGATTTACTAGTATATGAATATACTGTGAAAGTAGATCACTGCAGATGTAATGTGATATTTAGCTATTTTAGTTGAGTATATTCACTGTAGCTGTCTGCTTACTAGAATAAACTGATCTTAGTCTCAGTAAATAATCAAAAATGCACTGCTTAAATAGTGTAATCAAATCTGACATCAATTAATTTAATGAAAAACTCAGTTATAAAATTAGTAAATAGAGTCTTGGCGAGAGGAGCCAAAACCAAGATCAACATTAATTTAATGAAGTGATTCTAGTCGCAGAAAACATAGAAAGACTACTTTTAAATATTAAGTTCTAGGTGTACAAGCCAGTTAAAAGATTTATGTAAACCACTTGCTGTGTTGCTGAAACTTGTTCCCTGGCTCAAATTGAGAACTATTTTGACCTTAAATTACTCTCACAGGCGCAAGTTAGAAACGCAGCGGTCATATGAATTGTAACTCACAGGAATCACACTTACTATGAAACGAGCCACCACAAATAAATTACTTTATGAAAGTGGCGGACGAGACAAGAGGCGCAACGGAAATATTAACAATAATCAGTATCTGAATCTGTTCTCAGGGGTAGGTATTCTCAAACTACTGTATTAAAAATAGGATAGGATTGTACTGAACAAACTGCTTTTATTCAGTGTAAGCACAAGCACGTGGGGGAAACCAATTTAGTTACACAATAAAAACGCATCCCATTGAAATTAGCTCACAAGCACTATCATATCTTATGCTAAAAATGCCCATAATATAAATTTAAGTTTATCTACACTGAAATGAATTTTAGTTGGGGGAGGATTTACAAATAAGCATTCATCCACACACACACACGCAATGCAAGCGAAACTTACTAAAACAGCGTGCTGAACAAGACAGAAACGGTCATCGATCTCGTAGGGGAAGTTTCAGCGAGCCAAGGCGAAGGACACAACACAGTACAAATAACATTCGTACGTGGCTAGTTCTATTCTTTCTTAACTGGAGATGGCGCGTATAGCAACAAAATATTACGAAAATTAACTATAGCATGCAACGCATAGAAATGCGTAGGAAACGAAAGAAACACTGTTCCACGCGATAGGAGAACTTTCGAGAGATGGATGAGGTCCGCTCTCAGAAATCATCAAAGTTTAATAAATTCAGATTCGCTTGTAAAACAAATACAAAATACGGCATGCAACGCATCGAAATATGTAGAATGTTGTAAGGAAACGAAAGAAACACAGATATATGCGATAGCACGAACTTTACAGAGAAGGGTGAAATCCTATCTCAAAAATCATCAAAGTTTAATAAATTCGGAGTCGCGGTAAAACAAATATGAAATTCGGCATGCAATCTATAAAAATGCGCAACATTTCATAAGCAAGCAAATTAGAAAGATAGTACAGGGCTAGTAAAGAATTTACAAACCGCAGTTGGGAACAAAGTTCGAGAATAAAATAGCAATTTACAACAGGCGGAAGAGGAAAGACCGCGCAGTACTACCAGAAAATTGAAAGATACATGCAGTTATTCTAGCCTGAAGGGCATAGAACCCACACGGGATCTGCTGAAGGCATTGTTCTGAGAACACACCAAGTGGAGTACATGTTACTCGTGGATAGAGAAAACGAACAGTAAAATTGTACACAAGTTACAAGAAGCAAAAGTCCTGCTTAGTAGTCGCGCATCTTTCGATGCATGCTCGGAGAAACTTACTCCGAAAATGAATGCAAGTTCTAAAACTTAAGTTGACCTAACTGAACAACGAATTGCTGCCATCTCCAGTCTGAAAGAGCAGAGCTAACTCACCATTCCGAAGGACAGCCACCGAACAAATGAAACTTTGGTGGGCCACTTGGGCCTCCGCCTGGAAGTCAGCAAAGCCACCAAACGGGTGGTGGGGGAAATGCAGAGATTCACACAAGGGCGTGTTTAGGCTCACACCAGCCTCTTGCCAACCTAACTTGCAACGAAAGGGTATGGAAACCTCTTTGGAGAGCATAGAAAGAGGTTGGTACTAGCCAACTATCTTCGCAGGTCCAGAGAGCATCGCCTAAAGCTAAATTTATCATACTTCCAGACACACTAGCACGCCATACTCTCATACTCACACATGCAGAGACAAAATATTTTACACTCTTATGAGTGAGACGGAGAAGCTGTTCATGTTGCCACATTGATTGACACATTAATAAATTAATAACATAAATCTAACACAAATAAAGTTAAATATGATTACTAACAATAACATTTAAAAACAAGAACTGAAAGGCTACTTTACTACACATGCCTCAGAAAACAAATAGAGTGTTGTTAAGCGACTTTAAATAAAATATATGATTAAAATTTAGGAAGGGCGACAGACAGCCGTCTTTCAACTGTCAGTAAAATCTATATACAATTAGTAGTGTGGAAGTAATTCTTCTTCCGTGTGAGGCTCGGCCATCCTGTGTGCTTGTTTCTGTTTTGAATATGGTTGTAGTCAATTATTGAAAACAATATTGTTTGATAGCCGAGTATTTGGGTTGTGTATACCACATAGTCATTATAGTAAGCCTCACCTGTGGAATCTTGTAGTGCAATTTTTGACTTCTGTGAAAGAAGACAAAACCAATATTCCAGATTACGAATTACGAACAGAGCCAGAATGAGTAACGTAGAAACAGATATCATCGGAGTAGTAAAGAAACTAAAATCACTCAATAACAACAAGTCTTCTGGTCTTGACTGTATACCCATTAGATTTCTATTTGATTATGCTGATGCGATACCTCCTTACTAAACAGCCATATGCCACCGTTCCCTCAAGGAACGATCTGTACCAAAAGACTGGAAAGTTGCACAGGTCACACCAATATTCAAGAAAGTCCGTAGAAGTAACTCTCTAAACTACAGACGTATTTCACTGACGTCAATTTGCAGCAGAATTTTGGAACATATCCTGCATTTAAATATTATGAATTTTCTCGAAGATAATGAGGTCTTGACTCAAGGTCAACACGGGTTTAGAAAATATCGTTCATGTGAAACACAACTTGGTCTTTACTCACATGAAGTAATGAGTCCTATCGACACGGAATCTCAAACTGATTCCGTATTTCTAGATTTACAGAAGGCTTTAGACACCGTACCTCTTAAACGTCTTTTAATCAAATTGTGTGGTTATAGAATATCGCCCCAGATTTGTGACTGGATATGGGATTTCCTGTCAGAGAGGACACAGTTTGTAGTTATCGATGGTAAGGCATCGACTAAAACAGAGCTGATATCTGGCGTTCCTCAGGGTAGTGTTGTTGGTCCTCTGCTGTTCCTTATCTACATAAACGATTTGGGAGAAAATCTTAGGTTGTTTGCAGATGACGCCGTCATTTAACGTCTAGTAAAGTCATCTGAAGAACAAAATCATCTGCAGAATGATCGAAATAAGATATCAGAATGGTTTAAAAGTTGACAATTGACTCTAAAATTGAGAAGTGGTGAAGTCGCCCTCATGAGTACGAAAAGAATTCAGATAAACTTTGTTTTACAAGATAAATCAGTCAAATGTGAAGGCCATAAACTCCACTAATACCTAGGAATTACTATTACATAAGACTTAAATAGGAAATAACATGTAGATAATGTCGTAAGAAAGGCGAACCAGAGTTTGCGTTTTATTGGCAGGACACTTAAAAGATGCAACAGAACTACAAGGGACAGTGCATACAGTATACATGTCCGTCCTCATTTGGAGTATTCCTGCCCAGTGTGGGATAATTATCAAGTGGGTTTGACAGAAGCCATTGAAAGATTCCAAAGAAGGGCAGTTCTTTATTGTCACGATAAGGGGAGACAGTGTCACGGAAATGATATAGGATCTGGCATGGGAATCATTACAACAACGACATTTATCGCTGTGGCGTAGTTTATTTACGAAACTCCAATCGCCAATACTCTCCCCCGAATGCGAAAATATAATGTTGACTCCGACCTACACAGACATAAATTATCATCAGAATAAAATACGAGAAGTCAGAGCTCGAACGGAGATATTCAGATGTTCTTTCTTCCCGCGGGCTATTCAAGATTGGAATAGTAGATGAATAGTAAAGAGGTGGTTCGTTGAACCTTCTGCCACGCACTTAAATGTGACTTGCAGAGTATCCCATGGATATGTAGCTAAACTTATTGGCACAGTTCTCGCATTACTTTCTGTACGTACTGTATAGTCCTACAGCGCGTCTTTACAGACGTCATATTTTTGGTACTGTAGTTATGGATTGGAGCAACGACTGCTTTATGTGGATCCGTGGTGAGTTGGTGACTTAGCTCCCAGCGCCAGGCGATGCTAACTTCGATTTCATAGGTGTAGGCTGAAGTTGACGGTACCGCTTTTGTTGGGCAGTCGTGGGGAGCCAGCGGACATCCAACTAATAGGATGTGTCCAGTGATGAGTCCGCGGTTGCGGTCAGCCCTGTTAGTGCTAAAATCTGAACAGAAAATCCATCCGACGCCCTGTAGGAGGTCGTCCTAGGACGTGGGTTGTCGTCTCAGGGCGCGGCAGGCAGCAAAAACTTTCCGGGGAATCGATCAAGAGGCCTCCCTGGTTCGATGCGCATTCCCTGATGAACAGTGTCTCTCAGCTATATGGTGTCACTCACTTGTGATTAGGTTGCCTCTCAGCTTGTCAGTTCCAGGCAATCAGAGAATGACGGATTGCTTATTGTTGGGGACTCCAATATTAGATGAGAAATAGGCCCTCTTAGGGACACGGCTGTTGTTGGAGGGGAAGAAATCCACTGTTCATTCCATGTACATACCGGGTGGAGTCAATCCAGATCCAGATCACGTCGTTCCGGATGCAATGAAGAGCAAAGTGATGTTATGTACCAACAATGTGTCTCGCTGTGTTTTCTGTTGGCTATCTGATATAGTAAACACTGCCAGTCCTACTTGCAAGATAAAGATACAGTTCACCAACTGGCGTACAGTTACAAGGACCCATTGTGGACCTCTGTTACAGCGCCTGGAAGAGGATCTGAATCAGAAGCTAAGGCGGTTTTGTGACCATGCAGGCTGCACATTCCTCGACTTGTGCCACAGGGTGCTGGGGTTCAGTGTCTACTGAATAGGTCATATGTCCACTACTCGCAAGAAGCAGCTATACAGGTAGTGGTGGCTGAGCGGCATGGATTAGGCGGTATTTTAGGTTTAGAGATCTTCCGGAACACGCAAAAATGGTTACAGTCTCAAAAAGTGAAGGTTACAGCATAGGACGAAAGAAGATCCAAGAACCGCTAGTTTAACAGTTGCAGATTGTCGTATCTATGAGTGGCAAGTGCTAGAGTTCCAAGCGCTAACAGAAAGTACTGAAGCACATAGAATCATAGGTACCGAAACCGGAATAAATAATTATTCGTTCTTTTCTACCGATCCTTGACTCAGATGATAGAATTGCTGGTGGCCGAGGGGACTGCGGCGCGCCAGTCACGGTCTGCACGGCCACTACGGTCGGGGGTTCCAATCCCCCCTCGGGCATGGGTATTTGTGCCGTCCTTAGTGTTAGCTAGTTGATAAGTAGTTTGACCCCTTAGTTAAGTCCCATAAGTTATACAAACATTTGAACATTTGCTGAAATGAGAAAATACTTTAATCAAATATCTAAACCGTACATGAAGGATTGGTGTTGACTTCAACTCGATATGTTGGAAAGAAACATAATACATATAAATCCTACTGAACACATTCTCGGAAAACAATGTCGAGCAATTAGTTCATGAACCTACTAGAACAGTAAATGTTCTGAAAACACACTTGACCTCCTAAACAATAATCATCGAAACAGATAGAGGAATTAATGAACACAGAATTGTTCTAGCGAGATTTAATTTCGACACTCTCAAATATAGCAAAATGAAACAAAAATGGATAAAAAGTAGATAAATAATCGCTTAACGTTTCTTTGAGGACTTTCGAAACTAACTGTATAAATGTAGATCAGCTGTGACTTTTCCGTTCAAAGAAATAATATCGACGGCAATTGAATGATTAATAACAAATAAATTAACAAATTAGGGGGAAAGGGGGGGGGGAATGACTCTCCGTGGTACACAAAACAGGTCAGATCCCTGTTGCAGCAGCAAAGAAAAGGCATGCGAAATTTAAATAGTTTCCAAGACTGGGAGTCTTTTACAGAAACTGGAAATTTATCGCGGGGAGGCAAGAAGTTTATAGTGGTTATTTTCACAACTAAACTCTGACTCGTAGTTCGATAGAAAATCCAAAGATATGTAAAGGATACCAGCGACCAAACACAATCAATACCTCCGTTATGCGATTGCAATGGTAATGCTACTGATAACAATGCTGCTACAACAGACATGCTGAACACAGCTTTCTGAATTTTTTCCACCGCAGAAGACGTAGTAAATACTCCACAATTCGAATCGAAAAAAATTGCCAGCACGCGTAACTTGTAAATCGTCGGAACAGTAAAGCAACTTAATTCACTTCACAAAAGCAAGTCATTTGTTCCAGCTTTTACAACAGAGTATGGTAATGGAATAGTTCCACAACCAGTCCCTCTGCAAAAGATCTGGACACAAAAACTGGAATGTCGCACAGTATTCAGAAAGGAAATGTGAGTGATCTATAAAATTACAAGCCCATGTCACTGACGTCGATTTGCAGCAGGATTTTGGAAAATACATCTAGTTGGAACATCACGATTTACCTCGAAGAAAAAGACTTATTGACTCATTCTCAACACGGAAACATGAAGTATCGTTCTTGTTACACATAGCTGATTGCTCAGACGAAGTGATGAATGCTATTGACAAGGCATATAAAATCGATTCCACATTTCAAGAATTCCGGAAGGCTTTCGACACTGTAGCTCACAAGAGACTTTTAATCTAATTACTTACTCATGGAATATTTACTCAGTTCTACGACTGGGTTCGTTATTTCCTATCGGAAATGGCACAGTATGTAGTAACTGAAGAAAAGTAATCCAGTAACACAGAAGTGAAATCTGGCGTTACTCAGGAAAAGTTACAGGGCCACTACTGTTCCTTGTCTTTATAAATGATTTGGGAGATAATCTGAGCAGCTCTCTCAGTTCGTGGATGATGTCGTTTATATGTTACTTAAGTGATCAGAAGATCAATGGCAACTGCAAAACGATTTACATAAGATATCTGCATGGTGGGAAATTTGGCAATTGACTCTAAATAATGAAAAATGTTACGTCATATATATGAACACTTCAAGAAACTGTAAAAATTGTATTATATGATATACAGTAAGGTCTAAAGTTGGTAAATTCAACTAAATACCAAGGAATTACAGTTACGAACAACTTAAGTTGGAGGAACACACAAAGTATATCGTATGGTAGACGAACCAAAGGCTACTTTTCAATGGAAGAACACTTAGAAAAGGCAACAGTTCTGCTAAGGAGCATACCTTATTATACAAATCTTAAAACATCCTACAAGTTTTGCATGGGGTACTAAGAGATGCGGATGAGTTGGAAATTAACTATGGAAAGAATGTGAAAAGAAAGATATATATCCAAATTATGCGTATATTTAGGGAATGAGATAATTGAGAACAAGCCAGAAAGATACCAAATAGAGAATCAGAGAAGGAAAAATCAATCTACATGTACACAAATAACACTATAATCAAATAACATCTATGCTACAGTGATAAAAAGGTGGTTAAGAAGTGAATTTGTATCTGTATCCTGCATGGATGTGAAAATGAAATAAAACCTCTTGAAGAATTTGAGCTGGGGCTAGTGTTAAAGGAACAGTAGACAGATACGGCTACCAACCAGAAGTCATGAAAATAATTGTGATGCGATGTCATTAAGTAGGAGCACAGAACGAAGAAAATACGAGTGCATTGGACATATGTTGTGACACGGCCAGTTGCTTGTAAGTGTCCCGAAACCACATTAAAAGGGAAAAAGGTAGAACGTGACTGGCGCCTTTGAAACAAGTTATACATAATGCAGGAGGCTCTAGTTATGCATATATCAGGCAGTTATTTTCTAACACATTAAGGTGGAACACTTCCGACGGTCCGAAAGATTAATGATGAAGAAGAAACTAAATGATCTCATCACGGTTGACGTAATCGTCCTATTCTAGAGATTCTAAAGACCATGCAAATCCTAACATCAAAGAACAGCTATTGACTTCTGTTGAACTTTTGTATATAAATCTGAATACAAAGTTCTGATGAAGAGTGGAATTGAAAAAAAAAAATATGTGTAAAGGTTTTTACCTCCAACACTTACCTTGATGTCAAAGAATGTGTCCTACCAATCGATCGCTTCTTTTAGTCAAGGTTTCATGATGTCAATAGTTTCATGATGAACCCACCTACTCTTCAGCATAATTCTGTAGCACCACATTACATCCTCTTCCTGTGCGCACTGTTTATCGTCCAAGTTTCACTCCCACACGAGGCAACACTCCACACAAAAATAATTCCGAAAGGACTTCCTTAGGATTCCATCCCGCATTTTATATCCTCTGTACTGCGACTATCGTTCGTTATTTTACTGTCCAAGTAACGAAACTCATCTCCCACCTTAATTGTTTCGCTACCTAATCTTATTCCTTCAGCATAGCCTAATTTCGTAGACTGCGCTCCATTACCCTTGTTTTACTCTTGTTAGTTGCAATACGCAATGTTTTTATTTCTTCACACTTAACTTTAATTCCTTCTCCAAATTTCTGCTTGCTTTCCTTTCTAGCTTGCTCAGTGTACAAATTGAATAATATTGAGGAAAGGGTACAACCCTGTCTTGCACCCTTCCCAACCTCTGCATCCCTTTCATGCCCTTCAACTCTGATAACTGCAGCTTGGTTTATGTACAAATTGTAAATAATCTCCCGTTCCCTATATTTTACTCCTGCTGGTTTCAGAATTTGAAAGAGTGTATTCCAATCAACATTGTCAAAAGCTTTCTCCAAATCTACAAAAGCTAGAAATGTAGGTTTGCCTTTCCTTAATCTATCTTATAAGATAAGCCGTAAAGTGAGTATTGCCTCTCGTATTCCTAAATTTCTTCTGAATCCAAACTGATCTTCCCCGACGTCGGCTTCTACCCGTTTTTCCATTCTTCCTTAAATAATTCGTGTTAACAATTTGCAGTCATGACTTATTAAACTGATGGTTCTGTAATTTTGACACCTTTCTTTGGAATGGGGATTATTACATTTTTCTTAAAGTCTGAGGGTATTTTGCCTGTCTCAGACATCTTACACACCAGGTGAAATAATTTTGTCATGGCTGGTTCTCCCTGATACTTCCTTAGCTCTGAGGTAATGTCATCTACTCCAGTGGCCTTGTTTCGACCTAGGTCTCTCCGTGCTCTGTCAAATTGATCTCCCTGTATAGTATCTCCTATTTCATCTTCATCTACTTCCTTTTCCGTTACTACAATATTGTCTCGAAATTCATTTCCTTTATAGAGCCCCACTATGTATTCTTTCCACCTTTCAGTTTTACCTTCTTTGCTGAGAACTGGTTTCCCATTTGAGTTCTTGATATTCATAGAGCTGTTTTTCTTGTCCCCAAAAGTCTCTTTTATTTTCCTGTAGGTGGTATCTATTTTCCCCGAATTTATAGTCTTCTACAGACATGCATTTGCTTCTAGCCACTCCTACTAAGCCATTTTGCATTTCCTCTCAATCTCATATTTTAGTCGTCTGTACTCCATTTTGCCTGTTTCATTTACTGATTATTTTTCTCCTTTCATCGGTTAAGTTTCGTATTTCCTTTTGTTATCACTTCTAAACAGGAGAATTTCGGGCCAGTTTGAAAACAACGCCTTGTAATTATTATTGGTTGATACCATTAGAAAAATGGCTTCCATTAAGGTAAGCCCAGATGCACGTATGAATTCATGTCCTGGTACGGCGAGCCTGAGATAAAAGGTGGGAAGTTTTTTGTGAGTTATCTGTCTCTCTAACACTTTCTCTAACAGTTCCCCTCGGTGGCGTTACCACCGCACTCGTACCAGTGTCGCAAGATTTAATTACGTAGCACTGCAAGTGAGGGCCGAAGAACTACAGGCATTGTCAATGCGCGCAGTTAAAGTTTCTGTTCACTAACCTGGCTTCTTATTTTCCGTTGTTGTCCCCACTCAGAAGCATCGCACAGGTCGTTGACCCTTTTGTCTTGAAGTACTGTGGAACGTTTAAGACTACCTACTTTTCTAATAAGAAGAAATGCCAGTTGTTTCGTAATATTTATTTATATGCCGTGAAACAACAAGCGACATACGTAATACTGTACAAGATCTTTGTACAATTGATATCTAATTACAGTAGTTGAAAAATTTTAAGTTTAAACTGCTTCACAGACTATTTTAAGAGTTCGACTGTGCTGGAATGACTGTAACTGGGCAGTGCTGATCCCGCGCACCATCAATTTTGACGCGAAGCGCACTTTCTAGAACTTCTTCATTCAACTGTTTTTATTAACTAGAGCGGTACTTATGTAAACGAAACATACCATAATAAAGCTTCATGTGAACACATTAATTATTAAAAATCATGTTACGTTCTATGCAATACTTTATCTAACAGTTATTAAAAAATCATAGAGGCGGTGTCATACATAGGTGGGAGCAGCCAATCTGAATATCTCTGGGCAGTATCTGCGCAAGTACTCATGGGACTACGATATGTTACAGCATAGGTCATCTTTTCCATCTATTATACCTTCAAAGCAGCTTGTTTGGTTTTCTAAGTAAGATCTCGGGCAGTAGATATATGTGAATGCAAATTAAAACGCTCACAGCTGCTCTAAATTCTTTACGAATGGCCACAGTACTTGCGCAACGGAAATTTTCTAACTGCTCAAACCTCAAGGGAGAATCCAACGTTTTAACAAACAAAATTAATGTTAAAAAGGGGAATAGATAATTAATAGAGGTTCAAAGACTACAATTTGTCTCTTGCATATATTTTTTGTACATTTCTGTAAAGTTATGATTTATTTAATATCGTTAGATTATCATTTTGTTAAAACTTGAACTCCACTCTTTTCAAGGCTTGAGGAATAGCATTTTTATTTCATGTGTTAAAATATGTTAATATTGCTAGGTTTTTCATATTTTGTTATAATTTATTGTTATATTAATTAATGTGGGATAAATGTGACTTCTCCGCTACGCCACCATCCCTGTGAGAATGAGTACTTGTCTTACTTTTAAGTGGATGTGCGAGAATCTATGGCTCTCTGAATGTCGGGGGTGATAGCTCGCTTTGCATCGTTCTCTCTAGCTCAGTCGGTAGCTGCTGAGGCTACCAAAGAGGTTTCTACACCCTTTGGTTACAGTCCAGTCGTCGAGCCTACTCTAGGGCGAGTCTCTCTGTTCCCACCACCGCTGATCTTGGTTTTTCCGGCTTCCGGTGGCTTCTCGCATCTTGTGGCCACTTGGTCTGGTCATTCGGTACTGGGCGTCTGGCAAGGTAAGGTTAGTTCTTCTCTTGTATCCGTGAGATGGTAGCGTTTCATTTTTCTAGCACGTTTAACTTAGATTCGTGAACTTAGAATCATTTCTTTTAAAATATTTTCTCCGATCGTGGGCGGAAATGTGTTCTCGTTTTTCAATTCAGTGATTTCCAATAGATAAACGCGGTGTGTGAGTGATTCTAGTTGCAATTTGATAACGGCTTGGTATGTTAAAACCTTTTGTGATCATGTGGCGGTGTATGAACTCTGTATAAATACTTTCTAGCTTAGTGGGGCCCGATTTCTAATAGGTGATATGCTAATTTTTATACAGTGCATGTAAAAATCTTCTCACCGTCTCCTTCTGTGAGTGATGTGTTCCACGTGGTTGGATCATAGAACAAAGCCTTCAGCTTCCACTCTTGTTTGTTCCATGCCCATCAGGCAAGTAACTATGCGGGTATCCCTCTGATTTCCACTAATATTTCGTGATCTTCTCTTCCTGCCATTTTTAAATTTTGATGTTTCTTCTCCGACTTGTAGAAAGCACTCTGTCTTTCTCAGTAATTCTCTCTGAGCCTTGTACAACCTTCTTCAATATGTTCCTTGTGTAATTCTAAACATGTCTACGGGTTGCCAGCTGTAATTCTTATTTTTATTTTTCCGAGTTTGTAATTATTTCATTTTTGTGGTTTTTCTGAGACAGGACCTCATCCGTCTCTGTAATTGCTCCCTATACTGCACTTTATTCGCTTCCTTATATAATTCTCAGCATTTTATGGGTTGCAACCTGTAGTTAATTTGCTTTATTTTTCGGACACAATTTATTCAATTTTATCGGTTTTCGGAGCCGCGTGGGTCCGACTTCCGACTTCCGGGGTTTGCAGCTAGCCACTAGTCGCCACTTCTCATATAAGACCTGTACCTATATCGATTTCTAACAGACTGCAACTTAAGAATCCACCGTGATTTTGTATAATGAATCCGATTTTCAACCACTTCACCTTCAGGAGAGTGCGTTCATGTAACGTAGCCCTGTGTCGCAGTCGAATTCAGATATAATTTAACTTGGCTATACACGCGCATCATCTCGAAACAAGCACGACAGACCAGAGCCACATTCAAAGTGTTTTTGTATATTGTGTTTTGTGCTACTTCCTACTTATTGAATTTCGCCTATGATAGGGGCGCCTGCTTCCGCCTCGTCTCAGCTTGCTGATTTTGGTGAGTTTCGCTGTGGCATTGCATGTGTGTGAGAGAATGAGTGTTGTTTGTGAATCCTTCCCCCCAGTAGCGTTAAACCATGTATAATTTAGGCTGGGAACCGTCCGCATTATTCTATGTAAGAGATGCATTTTTATTGTATTAACATAATTTGTTCCCCATTTTGCTTGTTTTCTATCTGAATAAACAAGTCCAAGTTCAGCATAATCCGTAAGTAGTTTTAGGGCACCTACCCTCTTTTATTTAATATTGTTCTTCACAAGTGCTGAGAACAAGTTCAGATGCAATGTTTCTTATGTCTAAATTCCGTTGTGTCATAAATGTTTTCTTAGCCACCTATCTAAGATAACTAATTGTGGTGGCTTGCTTATTAACGTATGTGTGTAATAATGTGTGAGCTGATGTGTATATTGACCCTGTAGTATTAACTTCCTGTTATTGAAATAATTTGAAACGAGTCAGTTGCCAGTTTTGGCCAGGGAACAAGATTTTAGAGCAGGGAATAACCGGTAGTTCACACAGACCTCATTAGTAATTTTACTGATAAAACAAGGCTCTTGTTTCGTACAGTGGTTGACGTGGGAGGAAATTTGCAAATACACTATGGATAAAGGAAAGCACATTCATTCACTCACAGACACACACACATAATTCTTGCGACACATTACTCATGCAGCAACACTTGATAGCAGCGGCGAAACGAAGCGTCGGCGGCGTTTTGACGAGATGGCAGGTGTCTGGAATCACTAATTAAAAACACACTGTGCGCCAAACGAATTCATATGGGAGGGTTTGGGGGGGGGGGGCATACTATCCCTAAGTACCACATGGTGTGCGACCACGTTGAATTACATGGGATTTACAAAATGTAATTAATTTAGTATAAGCAAGTAAAGCACGTGCGAGAATTCATATAGAAGAAAGCTAGTATTAGTGAGAGCATGGCTGAAGGCCAAAGTAAAGACAGTTACGAAGGCACGTGGAGCAATCGGTCATACCAAGACCGGAAAACGGAATCAAAACAGAAAATCTGAGAAATATTTAGGATACTCGTGGATACAGACACGAAGCGAAAACGTTAGTTAAAAAAAAAATGATAAGTTCAAATGTTTTTTAAGCTTAAGGGACTTAACTGCGGGGCCATCAATCCCTAAACTCAGAAACTACTTATGAACTATCTTATACACAACCATCCATGCCCGAGGGGGGATTCGAACCCCCGACTGTAGCGGCCGTGCAGACTGTCAGTGGCGCGCTGCAGACCACTTGGCCACTGCGGCCGGCGCAAGGAAATTCAAACATAATAAGTTTACACTGAGGCTGAAGGCTACACACGTGTATTCGAACTTGAGAAAAACCGGACACAAAACCGTCAACGGAATGAGAATGCAAATACTAAATTTAAACTGAATTACTCGAGTTTTGTAAATGAAGAAACACTTCGCCTCGCATAGCGAAAGAATTACTTAAGAAAAGTATCACTGATAAATCAAGACTGCCTGATCACAAGAAGGCAAAGTTCTAACAGCTTGCCATCCCCTCACCATGATTCGAACCATGTACTTACTTCGACAGTCGCAGCAAGAATGATACCTTAGGTCACGCCAAAAGCCTTTCCCTGCACACACGGTATGTAGAGCGCGCTAAAAGCGACCAGAGCGCGTTCAGAGCACAGTGTCTACCAACACTCACAACCTGGACAAGATAATACCATCTTCTAGAGCTACAGAGGGGTCTCTTCTGTCACGTCTTTCGACCAGGCCACTTCGCCACCTTGCCAAGTAAGCTTGTCTTTGGCCACCCTGCAGACGTCAATGCAGACGACTTACGAAGCCATGCGTTCTTAACTAAAGTAAACGAGGCTTAAAGCGTGAGGCGGCTACTGTAAGCCATTGCGCGACAGTCAATATTAAAAGCAACCTTCCACATCCACGTGAAAACACAAGTTCAATCCCACTGGTGGAAACATATATAAACATGGGGCATTGATAAAGAATAAAGTAATTGACATACGAGGCGCGTCCAGAAAGTAAGTTCCGTTTGGTAATAAAATAAACTTGTACACAGATACAGAAGAAATTTTTATTGCACAAAATTCTACAACTATTAGACTACTTTTCGCATAACTGCCGAAATTTTGCAGGCATTTGTCATAGCGTGGCAACAGGTTTTATATACCTTCTTCATAGAAATCTGCCGCCTGTGTCTTCAACCAGTTGTAAACAGTTTCTTTCAGCTCTTCGTCATTGGTGAAGTGATGACCGCCAAGGAAAGACTTGAGATGTAAGAACAGATGAAAGTCGCTAGGTGCGAGGTTAGGGCTGTACGGAGGATGGTCAAACACGTCCCAGCCAAATCCCTGTAGGAGGTTTTTCGTCACATTTGCAGTGTGAGGTTGTGCGTTGTCGTCAAGCAAAACTCATCGGATTTGGTCCGTAAACATCGCAAATTTACCGATAAATTTCACTTGGTTTTACTTTCCTCGCATTCAGAAACCGAATCACCGACCTGATTTCACAGGCGGCTGGATTTTGAATCAACGGCGACATTTAAAACAAGCACAACGAATCGTACGTAACTGACAGCGATCTCCAAATGGCGCACGTTCTCCTCCTTCATATACATCGTCTACAGCGCATGTGCGGAACTGCAATCGCAGCACTGCAGCGGAGATAAATTGATACGGAACTTACTTTCTGGACGTGCCTCGTACTAATAGACAATATTAATGCGGAGAAACACTTAAGAGAAATGAATAACTCAAAATGGACCACGGCCACACATTCAGTGGACGTGATTCAACCTATGACGTAATCTACTAGCTATGAAATGTTTTAGCCACTCAATACCTATGGTCATGAGCCAGCCATCCAACACTCGTTGTTGCTTGGGGGTCAGAACCAGCAAGGCAAACGTAAAGTAACAGGTCTGCAAAGTTCCTTCATACCTAGCTGTCAAGACACACAACTCTCTGAATGAACACTTGTTTAGGGTAGAAATAGATAGTAATGGCTACCCTGATAGCGCGCTGCCCTCTTTAAGGCTGTGCTCCCAAAAGTTCTGCTGAGCTGCTTCAACTTTGTCCACAATATTTCGTCGACGACTCCAGGCGTTCTCTTGCGGTGCTGCTAGTTTTGCTATTGCGTGTATTCGTCATCTGAATTCCTATCAAACAGCGTCTTTAAAACTATTTATAGCCGATCCGATCTCGAATGCCGTCATTCACAACGCTCTTTCGTGCACATTTGTTTATCCAGAGCTCGCAGTGGTAATCGATATAACGCAGATTGATAGTCGGAGAGTTTAATAAATGGAATGCCGCACCAAGAGTGTGATTTAAATTGATACCTCAGCCACGTATTCAAAATTCGTCGCCTCCTTAGTTACACTGTCCCATAAACATGACGCCTGCACAGCGATACTAATCTAATCGTATTTCATTTCCTCACTGCTTTCGAAACAATGGAAACATAGCTGATTTCCTTTATTGTTTTAATCAGGTATGTTGTTAATCTTCCTTCCATCTCTCCTCCGCTGTTCTGATAATCTTTCCCAGATGCTGCATGCCGTATTTGCATGGAATGGGACAGACACTCGGATTTCGGAGACCAATATGATGTTTTGTTAGATGAAAGAGGGAAATACGGTAGAGGCCAAGTTTTCGAAGGAGACCGCAGATATTTCTGTATACCTGGCCAGCGTAAGTTAAATAAACGGTTTTTGTTTACTCTTGTCCAGTAACATCTTGTTTCTGAGGCGTTTTCGATTTTGACTGCGTTTCCCTTTTAGTCTGCTGATCTGGATACACATCCCTTTTGCCGGCTATTTGTAGACGTTCTTATTTTCTACCGGATGTTGAATGTGTTTTACCTCTAATGAGATCTTCGTGATGGGTGATGATAGCTCGAAGTGTGGAGATGGAGGTCAGTGTAAGATGATTTCCTTTTGAAATGGATACTCAGGTGAAAATTAATGCGCTATACTGTCAGAATAAAGAAGTGGAAAAAGGTATTTATGAGGCATCTGATAATTGTATCGCTACAAGTGTATGATTAAAGAACCAGGAGAAAATGTGGTACTTTATTTATTTTACTAGAGAATTTAACTATAATTAAAAATAAAAATCACTGCATCCCGATTTTCTATCCGTCCCTGTGACGAGAAAGAAACTGAAATTAATGTTTTTCCCTTGATAAACAGCTGATATCGGACAATATTAAATTCAAGGTAACGCTTTTCATCTGCTGCATATCACCAACTTGACGGTGACAATTAGATAAGCAGCATTGTAACGCCTGAGAAAGAGATTGTGACTGAGAACGAAGAGAGAAAGGGAAGCCCAAACGTCCGTTTTCACTTGATGCTGGCCCATTATCCATGATGGTCGGTAGACCGTTTCAGAAACATGGTATCCAGTACACTTCACTCAATTCAACTAAGATAAAAACGGTGCGCTGCAATAATAAGCACAACCGTATTATAACAACCTCTAATTTAATCATGAAATAAAATATGATGATACCAGTTTCGTTGTGCAAACACGAAGTTTGTGAGTGAGCATAATTAAAGAGTCAATTCTGATGAGATCGCAAAGGATATTTTAGTATAACTGACGAGCTGTTTCTGGTCACTGATAAGGTGTGATCAGAAGGTGGTACCTTTCTGTCCCGCAACCGGTCGTCATTGACAGTACAACTTTTTTTTCGATCTTGGCAAAAGATTATTTCAGTTTACTTGAATTAAGAGCGCTTCTCTTACAAAATGAAATTAAGCGAATATTAAGTATGTTAATAAAATATTTCAACGAAGCCCACAAAGAGGAACGGAACTATCACTGAAATAACGTTTGTGGGTGGGCAGCACAGACATACATTACTAGACCGGCAATGCCATATACAGTATCAATGGTATCAGTGAATGCTCACCGCCATATTTCTATACTATAACGTGAAACCGGTCGTTTGCGTTATTACAGAAAATAGTCGTAAAAATTCCGACGAAGTGACATAACAACGCTGTCTTTACACTTTTAACATAAGAGAAATTCATGTGATGTATATGGCTGTAATTTTTTCAGCTGGATTAAGCTTCGAGACATATAGAAATGAGTTGCACTGATTTCTTGTTATTATTAATCTGTTCCAATTACATTCAACTTCGGATTTTGTAGCAGTAATATGGTCATCATAGAAGTCTAGTTTATCGTTGGTTAACATGTATTCTCCTTCTTTTGAGAGTTCTTACGAAATCTACAGTCTGATTTGACACATACACTAACGAGTAGCGTTTCCTGTTTTTCTTAATCTGATACCAGTTCCAATCAACTTCGGCTTTTTTTTAATAGTATGACCGTTATAAATGTGCTACTTGTCGTAGGCAACACATCTCTTTATGAGTGTGTTTTTCCGATAACTACAGTCTACTTTAACTGTACGTAATGGTAAAATTTTAGTTACCATCCCGGCGGCCTCGCATGTTTATGCTGGTAACATCAACAAAACGATAGTAAGCCCTCGCCAAGATAATACATTCTTAGAAATCCACACAAAGTGACCTGATTAGTGTTTCGTACAGACGATGAAGTAAATAAATAATACTGTACCTGCTCTATGGTTAACAGGTTCTCGTATGTACCCTCATTCACTGATTAAAAGTAATTGCCCTCGTAAACGAAGACTTCATGACAAAAAATTTACGCTTTCATCCGATCGGCTAATGCCAACGTCACATGATTCACAACATAATGACGCGAAGCGGTCAAGACATTAACTAAAATTTAACCGTACGTAACAAGGTCTGCTCATAACACGATTCGACAATGTACGCCTATGTGTTACATTTAATTATTGCGGAAGTATTAGTTAAAATGCAAATCATTTTAATTCAACTAGTAAAACTTACAACGTGGCATCGTATCAGATCACGGACAGTTTTTGACGTGAGGTGGCGCAAGATGGCGGCGTCAGGCTTCAATCACAGAGGAATGTTTGCCAGTCTAGTAATGTATGTCTGTGGTGGGCAGTCACTTCATGAAAATCTCACCATTATCCCATCCTCCAAAACTGGAAACGCTAAGGGCAGAAGCGCCGACTTTTTAAAAAATTAGTGTGGGTTCACAAATGTTCGACACTAACCCTCCTGATAATCATGTTCATGCAATTTTGAATGAGTAGTACTTGATTTGTTCAATTCCAGCCGACAGCTGTACCCATTTCTGGGTAGCTTCCCGACATCACGGACAGTATTAACATAGTCAATAGCTTTTTGAAGCTGGGGAGAGGAATATTGCAGAAAAACCATTAAAATTTCAACTGACTCTAATCTTTTCATAACAAGGGAAGTGACAAAGATAAACTTCAGGACTAGCATCAGATTCTCTAAGCTATGTTACTGAAGTAATAAAAGTTAATGTCCATAAATATGGAAAAATAGTTTTAATTTATTCTATACGTACACCTGAAAGGGCCAATGTGCTTCAGTATGAATGAAGCTAGCATACATAGTGGTTAATACACGTTTACTCATTACTACTCGCTTAGGGACCCGCGTTCAAAACTGATTATATCTTAAACGTTTGAAAGATGGTCTCTCGCTATGCTTACGTATTCCATTGCCTCTTGAGTGATTAGGTACAGCTTTGATTTCTTGCCCGAATTTCTTAATTTGTACAATTTTATTTTCCATCTCAATTTTATGTGGGTGTTCAGCACCCACGAAAAATTCTTGGCCGGCCGCGGTGGCCGAGAGGACTGAGGTGCGTCAGTCACGGTCTGCGCGGCCACTACGGTCGGGGGTTAGAATCCCTCTTCGGGCATGGATATTTGTGCCGTCCTTGGTATAAGGTAGTTGATAAGTAATTTGTATGTTTAGGGACTGATGACCCCGTAGTTAAGTCCCATAAGCTTTACAAACATTTGAACATTTGATAAATTCGTGGGAGATGCATGAGTCCCGGAGCACCCACGGAGTCGGCGCCACTGGCTAAGAACACGTTCATCTCGCGGAATATCAGAGTGACTTCTGGGAAACAAAAGAGCAAGAACAAACTAAGAGGCTATAAATAGCAGCTCAAGACGAACAACTCACATTATAGTTGGAGTACAGGCGGCGAGCACATGCAACAGCAAAAGTACCATCAACCTTAAGAGGACAGCGGGTTGATTGCCGAAATATTGTGGGTAAAAACACAGTCTAACATACAGTCACGACATTTCCACTGGTTTATGTTATACGTCACGACAGCAGCGCTCCAAGCGGCTGGCTAGCTACATTTCTGAATACGGTATATGACGAGTGTGACTAGTGTTGTTTAAATTAATTTTGACGTACTTTTTATAACAATCGGTAATAACTACAAAATAACTGCACATTCGTCTTTATTAGGTTTCCTAAGAACCATTGGAAAGTATGAAATGGCACATTGCATATCAGTATATTTAAGATTCTCTTTAAATCTACGGATTTTAATTAATATTTTTCTTTTTTATTGAGAACAAGAAATGGCTAATAAACTACAGATGTGCCGACCACTTGCAGAATGACGTCGGTTTTCTACTCAGAAACGTCAAGGTGTCGTCATTACAATTCCAATCAAATAGGTAAGCGTTGAAAGAAAGAGACATTATGGAATACAAAACCTACATTATTTAATGCAGATCAGCCACCATAACTGTAGCTGAGGGAAAAATCCTCACAAACGTGACAATAAAACATCAAAAAAAAATAATAAGTTCGCTAACAAAGCAAAAATCAATCCGCAAATATTACTACATCTGAACCAACCACAAATGACATGAAACTTAAAGCCTTCAGTTTAGTAAGCAAAAGTAATTACAATCAGAGTATATCCGTTCCGTTTAAACGAAAGACGAGTGAAATGTAAAAATGTACGATTCATTACACTCCATACCGAATTTTTACACCTCAAAGAAATTGCCTGTTGTCTAAGAATAGACCATAACAGGAATTTATGGATCTCCTGTGTTTATGTCCTATTTACTGCCAGAGGAATAAGCTGCAAATATACGCGTTTTTGTAAGTTTTTCGTCATAAATAAGATATTGTTTCTATCACTAAACCAATGAAAGTAGCTTGGTTTTACATTTATTTCATGATTATTTAAAAATTACAGAAAATATTTGGTTAATTACTCAGAAACATGATTACAAAGAAACATTAATCTTACGGAGGCTTGCCCACCGCTAGGAGCGCTATTGTCGTTGCAACTGTCAGTTGGTATCAACTTTCACATCAGTGAGTGTCGCGACTGTATATGTTAAATTGTGGTAAAACGTTACAAAACAACATCACTTGATATGGAGAGTGTGACTACTGGTTGCCGAAAAATACGCCACAGACGTTTTTCTTTTATTTTTTACCAGTTTTTAAAATTAACATTCATTGTTGTTTATGTCCTGGAGCAGTCAACACGTAGCGTCCATGTCGATCTAGGAGTACATCATAGGCAACCGCCTGACGCCGTCGACACAGCAAGGCCATATGTTAAACCCCACACCAATGGATTTCAAACTGTGAGGTGCGCTCTCCCTACCACCCACCGCCCCCCTCCCCCTCCTTCGTAAGGAGGCATAACGACGTTTAAAGGGGATATGCCCGCGGCGAGCTGAAGCAACGCATTACACGCTATTAAAAAAGTAGCCTCTAAAGCAACAAAAATGTGTTAGCACAGTAGGGGTTCTCTTCTGAATACTCAGTATTTCCAGTATATACTCATATTAATTTTAGTCTTATGTCATCAGCCTGAATGTAAACACAGAAACTGACCGTAGCCAATTCGACCACTGGAATTCGTTGTGAACGAACACAGTTCCGAAAACAGTTCGTCGCACATCGACTTGATTGCGCAATGTTGGCCTTACGTAAGTTATAAGTTCAAATGTTTGTAGAGCTTATGGGACTTAATTATGGGGTCATCAGTCCCTAAACTTACAAACTACTTATGAACTAGCCAACACTAAGGACGGCACAAATATCCATGCCCAGGGGCGTATTCGAACCCCCGATCGTAGTAGTGGAAACGGATGAAAATGGCGGGCGTCTAGTGACGTTCTCATTAGCCAGTCTCATGTTACTATACAGTATCTAATGAGATTTGCTGGATATTTACCCGTAATATATTAACGCATTTTGTTGTTTGACATATATTCTTTTTGTCACGATGTGGCATAGAGCTAATGTTGACAACGAAATGTTCCCGTTGCGATGATAATTAATTTAGTGACCGGACAGAGGTATATACATTAAGCAGACAACCATAGAGCAGGAACAGCATTAATTATTTACTTAAATCTCAACACAAAGGATTATTTCCCTCATACCTAAAATTTTATCTGTGTCTACTGTCCATTAAGTAAACAATTAATGCTGTTCCTTTTGTTTGATTGACAGGTTCTTATATGATTCCTTGTCCGGTCAGTAAATTAATTATCACTGTGAAGGGATTGTTTCGTAAAACTTACGTAAAACTGAACCCTGTAGCGATTCATCGTACAGCATCCATTGTTCTTTTACGCCATTTCCATCTTATCAGTGGCGTAACTATGGAGGGGGGGATGAGGAGGATAGAACCCCTACCCCAAGAACCGCAAAAAAAAATGAATTTGTATAACAGCAATCTGGTAAAGATTGGAAACTCGGGGTGTTTTACCATAAGCTTTCTTTGGATGGGAGTGAATTAATCTTCAACATGAGTGGTAGATGGTAGTCTGTCTGACTAAAATTTTGCTCATCAAGCAGATCTATGCCCCCCCCCCGCCTCCCAAAGACAAGTCTGCATTTTATAATTACTTTTTCGTAACAATTGAAACCGGATGAATTCTGATTGGATGCCAGCATCCGCTCCTTCATTGGTGCACCTCATTTCAGCTATTTTAATCCGTTTCCAACATCAAAACGCTAGTTCGCCAGCATAGTAAGTAAAATTGAACCCTTTTCAGATTACAGATGCTACGAATTTCGATGTCACTTATAATACGTTTTTGCCTAGACGGTTATTTGTTACACCAACGCCGAAATGCACTATAAAATTCCATAACAGACTCCAGTTTTGCTAACTGTAGCACACTAAATGCTTTTTCCTGTTGTGTCGCCATTGTACCCACGACAGACTGTCAACATGACAAGCAACAGCACCAGTGAAGCTGTGATTGTAACAACTAACCGGACTGATTATATTTTACATTGTAGTCAGTCGAGACATGTTGGAATTAATGATTCTATCTTTTGTAGTTTGTAATAGTTCTATACATTGTGTACCCGGCGTGGTCTCGAACCTATATCACTTACGACGTAGAACATTGCGTTATTCAACGCATAGTATAGGTAGGTGCTTGCGTCACTAAACGTTACGGTAATTTCCGTAAAACTGTTACATTAACACTCACAATAACAACATGTTTTCAGTAATATGTATTTCCAACGACGGAACGCGAGGGATACATACTTATGACAATTTATCGTAAACAATAATTTTTGAAGCTCTACGGTTGTGGAATTTCGGGCTAGATTGTGAAACTATACATTCGCACACTCGTAGGAACACAAACACACTTTCAATAGCATGTGTTAATGAACATTATAACATACCAAAAAATAAGAAACATTTAAAATTTTCTTTGTTGTTACCTTTTTCTTACAATATAGTTTGAAGACAAATGGGTTAATTCTTTTTACTCCGATGTGGTGTGGGTTCCGTTCTGAAGCCTGCTTGGAATATGTTGCGGACCTCTTCTCCGGGTGTGTCCTATCCATCTCCATTTCCTTTCTTTTACCGTTACCTCGGCTTTCCGTTGTTTGGTTTGAGATAACATTTGCCCAGCTTAGTCCCAGTATAATCCTCAGACATTTATTGATGAAGGATCGTATTTTTGCTTTAATTTGTGCTGTCACCTTCCACGTAGCACACCCGTAAAAGATAACTGATTTCACATTTGATTCAAACATTGTAAGCTTTGCCTTCATCAATATTTGACGAGATATCCAAACTGGTCGCAGCTGGGCAAAGGCCCCTTTTTCGAGGTCTCCATTTTTGGAAACAATACTTCCCAGATATCAAAAGTTCTGCACTTGCCCAATCTCGTCTTCCTTCACGGCTAGTGGGTTCTTGTTCTTTTGTTCATCCTAATCCCGTTAGTCTTGGCCGTGTTTATTTTTGATCCTACCCTCCGAGCTTCTGTTCTTCTTAAGCTTCTCACTCATTTTCTTGAAAGTGTGGGACAGAATTTAGATGTCGTCCGCAATGTTCATGTCCTCCATGCACTCATATAGAGTCCACTGCATACTATTCCTTTTCTCTTGGGTTACCTTCTTGATACCATCTAATGTCAGTAAGAACAACAGTGGTGAAAACAAACAACCTTGCCTTACTCCAGAATTTAGAGTGAATGATAATGATGGTTTTCCCTCATTTTTCTGATGGCAAGTATATTCTCTGTACATGATTTTTACAATACTGATGATCTATGCAGGTACTCCGTAACTCTGTATTGTTTTCCAGAGAGCTTCACGTTGCTTTTTCAAAATCAACAAAGGCCTCAAGGTGTTGATTTGGTCTGTATATGATCTGCTTTCTCTAAATCCAGCCTGTTCGTCCCTGAGTTTGTTATCTATTGGCACTTTTAGGCGGTTTAATACGAGGAGGAGTTGGAAAAGAAATTTCCCTTGTTGACTGTGGGAAGAGTTGTGTATGAACGAAAATAAATAAATAAATAAAATGAGGCATTAAAGATAAGACTTATTTTTATTTTTCTACATAATTCCCAAGTAAATTGATACATTTGTCAAACCTCTTTATAAGCTTCAAAACGTCGTCCAGGAAAAAACCAGGGCCTTGCATACGGAAGAAGTATAGAATAGTTATGGGATAAAGACGACACGGCAGGTGAACGCGCACGTGAAAAACACCGATACACCATTGGGTAGAGGTCGACCATGAATATGGCAAAGACTTTCTGATTGTGAGGGGGGATGAAACGTAGGTCAACCATTGCACGCCCAAAACGAAGGCGGCATCCATGGAGTGGAAATATCCGTTATCACCTGTCTGAAAGAAGTTCAAAAGCACTCCGTCCGCAGGTAAAGTGCTACTCATTGTTTTACGGGACAGAATACTTCTTCCGTGCCGGCCGCGGTGGCCGAGGAGACTGAGGCGCTCCAGTCACGGTCTGCACGTCCACTACGGTCGGGGGTTCGAATCCCCCCTCGGGCATGGATATTTGTGCCGTCCTAGTTCGTAAGTAGTTCATAAGTAGTTTGTAAGTTTAGGGACTGATGACCCCGTAGTTGGGTCCCATAAGCTTTACAAACATTTGAACTTCTTCCGTATGCAACACCCTGATTTTTTCCTGGAAAGCTTTTTGAAGATTATATTGCGGTATGATGAATGTCTCAATATACTTGGAAATTGTGTAGAAAAATAAAGATATATATTATCTTTATAATTGCATTCAATTTTTTTCCTTTCATAAGCAGCTCTGGCCACAGTCGGCAGGGAAAACTTATTTTCCGACTCCCTCTTGCACAATACTTGAAAATACTTTACTGGGTGTTGAGGAAAGTGTGATGCCACGCCAGTTGTTGCACTTTGTCAGCTCTCCTTTCTTGGGCAATTTAATAAGAAATTCCTTACTACAATCTTCCGAGATGGTTTCCGTGTTCCAGGTTTCTAGTTCAAAAGTTCAAATGTTTGTATAGCTTATGGGACTTAACTACGGGGTCATCAGTCCCTAAACTTACAAACTACTTATGAACTACTTACGAACTAGGACGGCACAAATATCCATGCCCGAGGGGGGATTCGAACCCCCGACCGTAGTGGCCGTGCAGACCGTGACTGAAGCGTCTCAGTCCCTGCGGCCACCGCGGCCGGCCAGGTTTCTAGGAACAGAGGTAGTAACATATCTGCTGTTACTTGTAATCTACCTTGATCATTTCTTCCATGACAATGTGTACACGTAATGTCATTTTATTCGTGCAGCTCTTAAGAGCCTTGATAATTTCGATCTTGTTGAGGAGAATGAGGGGGGAGGGATATTAATTTGCAGTACCGTCGTTTCCTCGCTCTTGCTCTTCTTGAGGGATCAGAGTCGTATTGAATACCTCGCTGTAATATTCCTGCCGGCCGCGGTGGCCGAGGGGACTGAGGCGCTCCAGTCACGGTCTGCACGGCCACTACGGTCGGGGGTTCGAATCCCCCTTCGGGCATGGATATTTGTACCGCCCTAGTTCGTAAGTAGTCCATAAGTAGTTTGTAAGTTTAGGGAGTGATGACCCCGTAGTTAAGTCCCATTTGAACATTTGAACATTTTGTAGTATTCCTTCCTGGGCCTTGGCTGCTTTCCGCTGTTGGTCACCACCCTCTATCGATCCCATTGGCTTACTTTCGCTATAGCTTTTTCAGGAGAGCTCTTTATAGTGACATAGTTCTTTCGAATCGTCTGTTTCTGCTGCCGCTTGCGTTCTTTCTGCAAGCTGTTCTACCCGCTTTCTTTAATCAGATCTAGCGCTTCTCTTCACTTGCCGATGGTCTACATTGTACCTTGCCCTAAGGTGTTGTTCAGCCTTACACTGGTTGATCAAAGCCTTTATTTGTTTTATTTCTTCAACCTTCTGCCATGCATACTTAGATATCCATGGCTTACTTCTGGTGTCCTGAAATCCTAATATCTTCTCACTGGAATTTAGGAATGTTTTCCTTAATTTTATTCCATTTCCTCTCCACTCGTGTACTTGCAATCTTCCTTCTTTGAGCCTCCTCCTCCAAGTGACAATATCGGTTTTTCAACTGGTGTACAAACTCTTTTCTAATGTCTTTGTTTTTACCTTTTCTAATATTGAATCAATTTTTTGCCTGCAATTCGCATCTTGATAGCCAGTAGCATTAATCTTTACCATACTTCAGCTGTTGCAAATTGGTAGTCAGTTCCGCAGTCTGCACCTCTTGATGTCCGTTTCGGACATCAAGAAGGGAGCTCTTCCACATCCTCAGTGCTCTTGAGTTCATAAATAATCTCTCGAATACTGATACAACTGCACACCGACAGCAGGATTACTTCGGACTCTTTGCGAAGAACCACAACTTGTTGATTGAAGAAATAAGATGTAAAATCAGAAGGTTGCAGACACACAACTGGCTGGTGCATTTCGAATGGGTTAAGGCACATCAAGGCATATGGGGAAATGAACTAGCGGACAACCTTGCTAAAAGAGCAGCAAATACCTACAAGTGCCGTAAAGAAGAAACTTCGAGAAGAGTTTAGGAACAAATGGGACATTGAGTGGCACAGAACAAAAAACGGGGGAAGAACTAAACCATCAACATATAATATTACTATGTAATGGGGCATGTTAAATAATAAATAAACAAAAAAAATATGCAAAATGATCGACTAATTTTTTGTCTTTCAATCCAGGTTACTTTATGGCAGAATTTGTGTGAGCACCAAACCTCAAACAACGAGCCTGTTGTGAAGGCACATCTCAATGCCTCCCGTTGTCAGATTTGGTTCCAATACCATGTTTTTCCATAACTTCCTCCAGCCCTTTATTTTCACAACCAACCTTGGCATTTAAGTGTATTTTCACGTCTTCTTTTTTCCTGTCTAGAACCTCTCCCAATTCTCCTTAGAAGTTGTCCTTTTCTTGGGTGTGTGCTTCTTTCGCGAGTGCGTAACACTGTGCAAGATAAATATTTCTTACTCGAATATTGAATTATGCTGTGATAATCCGATCTGATATTGGCTTCCACTCTAGTAAGCCTTAAAATAAATAGTGGTATGTAAATGCGGCCTTAATATTAAAAAAAAAAAAAATGACATTGTTAGTCGGTATCTGTCCTCTTTTTCTCAGTTGCTTCTCATATTAACATGCAGATGCCTTGCAAATAAAGGAGAAACTCGTATTAGAAAAGAATTTTTTTCTTTCATTTCAGTAGCACATACGGTTCCTAGAAATAAATATCTTGATATTAATAAAATATTGAATCTCAGATTTATTGTGAAGACACCCTTTACCTACAAAAATTAAATTTTCAGGTTAAATTTAAGTGAACGATATAAAACGTTTACGGAATCTGGTAGAAGACGTCATTAAAACAGTAACTAATTTCATCGGATCTTAACGCATTATAATATTTACAGAAAACGGGAATTCTGTACCACCCCTTGATATTGCGAGGGTTACGAAACGCCGTTGAAGGTCTAACATAACACCACAAAACCTCTAGAATCAACAATGAATAAGAGCATGCGAGCAGAATGACTGATGAAATTTATAGCTCTACGATTCCGTAATTGCCAACGATAAGAACTGTTGGGGAAAATGTTACGAATTACAGATAATATCTAATGATAGAAGAAGGCGCGTAGAAGGCTCAACTCCGCGTTAGGCGATCATTGTGTGTAATCAAGCATCTAGAAGAATCTTCCTAGGTACAAAATTCAGATGACTCACCGTCAAAAACATAAGTAAGCAAAAACGAACTCGCCTTCAGCAACAAAATTGTGTTTTATTGGAACACAATGCACTACGAGCCCTGAGGGCTCATCATCAGGTGCCCCTATGATTTTTACACATGTTTAAAGGCCTGGGCTTATGGAAAGGTGGCGCACAAACAAGTCTGGTGCAGTACGGTAATTGTCTGCCCTGGCGTACACTTGTAGGTAATCATTAACACAGGGAAGTGTTTGTGTTGACACATAGGCATCCTACCAGGAGGAGAGACGTAATTCCAAAGACTGAGACTCTTCTTCATTTAAAACTTCCGGGCTCATAAGCCGTGGTCGATCTGTAAAACTTTTCAGACCTACGAGGAAGATAAAAGAATATTTAAGATCTGCAAAAGATGAACGACATCCGTTGAATACACCATGTGTATATGAAATTCCCTGCAGCTGTGGTTCAGTCTACATTGGAACTACAAAAGCGTCATCACTCGTCTGGTCGAACATAAAAGGAATTGCCACTTGGGGCACACGGAGAAATCGGCCGTAGCGGAACATGTATACCAAGAAGTCACCCATGAAATTAAATTTAATGAGACTAGTGTCATCTCAAAAACTTCGCACTATCATGCGCGCACATATAGAGAAGCAATCGAGATCTATAAACATCGCAATAATTTTAACAGGAAAGAGGAAGCTGTTAAATTAGACAGAATTGGGACTTCTGCTTTACACCAGCGGAATGACAATTGATTCTTCTCTGCTAAGAATGTTGGCAATACCAGAGATAGTGTCGTAGCCGACGTCACGTGATGTCTTGTGGTGCCTTCTGCATCGCCCAGTGGCGTAGCTAGCACTTGGCTTTGGGGGCGGTGGGGGGGGGGGGGGGATAGACCTGCTTGACGAGCAAAATATTTTAGTCAGTTTCCAACAGACTACCATCTACCACTCCCGTTGAAGAAACTAATTCACTCCGATCCAGTGAAAGCTTATGGTAAAACACCCCAAGTTTCCAATCTTTTCCTTTACCAGATTGCTGTTATATGATTTCTTTCTTTCTTTTTTTCCCTTTTTTTCGTTTTGGGTTCTGGGGGGGGGGTTTCTATCCTCCTCATCCCCCCCCCCCCCATAGTTACGCCACTGGCATCGCTTATATATACGGCGCTCCAAGTTCTCATCGCAGTTCGCCACTCTACGTCTGAAGATGTCTTCCGCAGCTGAAGATGAAACGTTCGGGGAACGTTTTACAAATCGACCATGGCTTATGAGCCCGGAAGTTTTAAATGAAGTTGACGCCGGCCATGAAAGCTTACATTTTATGATCAACTGAGACTCTTTATTTTATGTGACAGTAGATAATAAAAGCAGTGTCTATAACTATATATTCGCTACTCTTTTTCGAAATTGTTGATATGCGTTCATGATGGTTGTAAATGCTTTTTCTTAGTTGTTACATACAGCTATCAGGTTTAAAGTCAGAGTTTTGATGCAACTGATTCGATGAAATCGTAAGGTATATTTCGTTAATTGGTTCTTTCAAACACTAAGGTATGAATGACGTTGATTAGCGTAGCGTGCATATCGCCTTATTCGCACAGGCAATAACTTCAAATCGTTACGGATAAAGTTACGACACCACAGAAAGGCAGAAATGGGCTGCTAAATTTGTACGTTTGTCAGCTACTGTCCGTCACTGCGATAAAAAGGTAAAAGATCCGTTCCATTAGTTCTAGTGTTCCGTTCTTTTTATATTTCTCAGCATGACATTGTAAACGGCAGCGATTTCTCGCGTATAATCCGTAGTTCAGCTGCGGCCGCGAGATGACAGCAGAGACAAGAGTGGAGGAAGGAGTTCCTCACGCTACCACCAGATGTCTCTGACCGAAAGGCTCGGGTTGTTCCAGCTGTATGGCCACATTCATTCGCAGGCTTGCATGTCTACATGCATAGATCTCTGTTAATTATGTGACAGTAAATACTAAATAGATTATTTGACCGCCTTTAAAGAATGGAGCGTGGGCAAGATAAATGGTTGTAGGTTGATAGTTTTCCTAACTTTTATTTTCAGTTGAGGGACGGATAATTCTCCGTGATATAGTGTTCTAGAGGTTTCCAGTTTCTTGCGAAGTTAGAATGTGCTATTTCTTCGTCAGCTATCAAAGATTTATCTACTCTTGTGCAACCCTCTCTCGCAAATCTAACAAACTGTGACCCTTTGCCCAACTTTTCTTCTTTGCTTTCTCAGTGTACTCTTGTTACTCCACCCTAGTGTTCATCACATTTTAGTACTGAATTATAGACGTACAAGCGTTTCTTGCTGACACATTGACTTTTTCCGTTGTCCTACTTATTTCTATTACCCACAAATGAGTGAATGTGATCGTAACACTCCGTATCTCTCTACACTTTGCTTTTCAAACATTTATGTGAAAAGCTTCACCTTATCCTACAGTAAAACACAACCACATTTTCTCGTTTTTAGAAGCGTAAATTTTCACACGTCTCGACATTAAGAATTACCTGTTAATCTTTGCTGAAAAATTAATTTTTTTTCGATTCGTAACTGTTTATCAACCACAATTTTTACCGCTTACATTTCCGTCATGGATAAGTTGAAAGTTATCCATAGAAAATGGGGGTGTTTCTGTTCATCAATGAATGCGTCACTGTTGTTTGTATGACATACAATTCTGTTAAGTGAAAGCTGTTCATAAAATAATTTATAATCATTAATTGGTATTGTTCATCTGCACTTGTATCATAACACGTTAATCTGACTGAACAATTATCAAACTGAACAAAGATGACTTTGAGCAACAACAAAATAAATAAAAAATAAAACAAATCCTGATAGTGTAACTTTGTTAATAGAATCTGCAACTTGATCTCTGGTAAGAAAACTCATGTATCATTACATAAGTCTTTGAACAGTACGATGCAAGCGTGGTGTTGAAGAGACAGATTGACAATTAAATCAGGATGTGACACTTCCTCTTGAAATATTTGTTTCAAGGGTTAATACTGTATGTCTTTCTGGCCTACCTGTGCGCATGGAAACAGCGTGTGCTACTGCTCTCAACTCTACTGCCACAAGCATGCTGCTGCTGCCAAGAGACAAAAAATAACTACTGAATTCGCGAAGGTGCTATGCGAATTCACTTACTACAATAAAAACAAATTTCATCCATGTTTGTAGAAAAACAATTAATGGGGTTTTATAGGTATATGAATAACTTGAAGTAGATATGAAATACATTTAAGTTGAAATCCTCTATATTGAACAAGACTCTAAACAATGTTGTACAAAAACTGTCAGGTAGTTACAAGGGAATGCATTACATCAAACTTTAGTTCCTTCACTTTCTGCACTCTCAAAAAGAGCATACAAAATTTCTGCAGTACAAACATGGATCATATCTACGCAAAGCGGACAATAATAACAGCATAATGCTTCTTACCTCTAATCTTCATACTGTCAAGGTACACAGATTCAATTATTTTCTTAACATCTTTATACATAGAAAAATTCATTAAGAAATGTGCCAAGCTCATGCTGCGATATACAACTTCCTTCTTAGACTGCCTGCAACACTCTCCCTGCTCACACTTCCGAGTCCGGACAACAACCACTACTGCACTGCTACTGCTCAAACGCGGGAACGCGCACCGACCAAAGATGCTCCCCGCGGAGCAAAGATATGATTCGCAGACTTAAACCCTACATAGCTACCTTTCAAAGTGCTTGATCTGCTGAAAGCCTAGATTGAAACTAGTATTTCCTGTTAGTGTGTAATATTAATAGTAGTAGTACTATTTCTTTCCTTAGAGTAAGCCAGGTTCCTCTTTAGTGGCTTAAATCGACACACGAGGTTGTAGCAGAGAATATGTTAATAACAATATATTAGCTTACCGAAATACGAAACACTTCAGATAATTTCAACGGTAACGGTTATATGAAGGAATCAAGAGGAATTCAAAACAGGAAAACATTATTAGTAGCCTAGTTAAATAACAACTTAAACATGTAATCAAAAAGCTACATATCACTTTGGATTCTGAGAGGAATTTATCTGTATTTCGCCAATTATAAAAAGTCAAAATAGAAAGCTTCCTTATTTCTTATATTTAGTATGCGTTTTGAACGCCAAGAACTTAATCATTTCAATGCCAGGATAAACAAATACTGTGATAACTTCGTTCTAAAATAACTCACACGAACACCAGTAATTAGTATGGATATAAGATGGACGACTACGTAGATTTTCCACGCCCTTCACATTCAGTTTGATGTCGTCGCTGTACAATAAAATTGCTTACCTCCAGACCTTAATTTAATCAGCATCACACAATTTTTTTTTTTTTTTTTTTTTTTTTTTTTTTTTTTTTTTTTTTGTGTGTGTACAAGAAGGGGCTGAACTGAATGAACCAAGTCCCAGGAAACCTATATATAACGACACAGATGGCAAAATCAGTCTTTTTAATCTACAGATGGAGTGTGCTATGCATCAGAACTCTGCACATTGGAGGAATTCGTTGAAAAGTTACTATATATCTGTTTTTATCGCTTGGGAGTGGCCGTACGCTCTATGGCACCCTGTTGCGGTATGCGCGGTTGTTCCGGGTCGAAGGTTCGAATCCTCCCTCGGGTATGTGAGTGTGTGTGTTGTTATTAGTGTAAGTTATCTTGAGTACTTTGTAAATCTTGAGTACTTTGTAAATCTAGGGACTGACGACCATAGCAATTGGTCTAATAGGTTTACAAACATTTGAACATTTTTTGACTGAGCTTAGCGTACTTGTTCATCTCTCCAACATCAAGCTAGAACAGTCATCTGACTTGATTATCAGGTTACTGACTTACTTTTCAGGCGCAAACCTTGTTTTACAGAATATTTTATAAGTTACAGCTATTTGGTACCACTAGCACAAACATATACTTAGAAGAAGAAAAAATTATTTTACTTAGTTAAATTGAAAGGATGGATAATTACTTAACGTTTCAGTATTAGGTACTGTATGTTACGAGAAGCATTTATGACGATTAATAAACTATATATTAGGGTTGAGTTAGATAAACTCGGTAGTTCTGGAATGCGCTGCCACTAAATCAGTTTATATATATTACAATCAGTTTGGCTATCATGTACGATCTAGATATGCCAGCCTGAGTGTAGTAGTTCCAAACCATTTATTTTGTAGTACCCAAAAACAGTAACTGTGCTACTGTGCTGATAGAATGATTATTTGCGATTGATATTTATTATTCTATGTTCAAATATTTGTTAAGTTTATGGGTCTTAACTGCGGGATCATCAGTTCCTAAACTTACAAACTATTTATAAACTAACTTATACTAAAGACAGCACAAACATCCATGCCCGAGGGAGGATTCGAAGCCCCGTCGGAGAGCGGCCTCGCGCATCGGAGTATAGCATCTCAATGCCCTCGGCCACTCCGCCGCGGCATTTAATTTTCCCTAGAATCAACACAGGTGGAATATATCGGACTAGACAGTCAAAATGTAAGAATTTCGTCCCTAAAAATATTTCAATATCAGATAAATTACCAATTTGTTGAATGCCACAGTTAAAAGTTTGTTGCTTTTAGGAGTAACTTACTTTGGCGTTTTAGAAATCCATTTTTCAATGGCACTTTTGCATAATTTATAAAAGCGGACTCTCAAGAAACGCGATAAAATGACATGCGAAAGGTAAGATCAGTAGAGCTGTTCTTCTGTCTATGCTGTGATAGTTGTCACGAAAAGCAAAATTCCTTCAAAGCAGTACTTTGGAATGAGTTGTGTCTGTGTTACTAATAAGTACAATATAAAGAACGCTTGCCGTGTATGATAGGCAGTAAAATTTCAATGTAATGTAGGCTATGACGACCAAAAAACAACGCCCACTTCATATATCATATTTCTATCACAATCATACATTAACTAGACTGCCATAGCCGCAATATTATCGAAGCCTGACACCACAAATTTACACAGGTCAAGCGTTTCTGTACGGTACGAAAAATTACAGCCAAACACGACGCATGTATTAAGCATAACGGCGAAACTCTAAAGTTGGCTTAGTTTTATCAGGTTATCCTTTTTCCTATGACTTTTATGCGCACACAAATAGGTGGTTAAATCAACGCCACCTAGGAAACAAAGCCTACCATGTTTGTTACGATGTCATGCTGTGCTGCTCCGATGGTCAGGCTAATACTCACATGGGGAACAGCATAGGAGTAACCCGCAGGAGTAACCCACTTACTCACTGTTTAAAGAAGGACTGACATGGAATAAAACAAGGGATCCTAAAACTGAGCGAGCACTGCGTATTCTATTGCACCAGTTTGTGCCTCAAGACAAGTTTCATCACAGAATTGAGAGAAACAGAATTATATCTATTGCTGATCCTATGTCTTTAAAGAACGTTGATCGATTTTTAAGCCTTTATGGCAATACCTTGCGGCAAATCGAGTTTACAATTACGAACCTAACACAAAACCTCACATTTAATAACAATTTTCTTCGATTATTAAAATATTACAATATATTTCCTTCAAAATTCATACTCAAACGATATAAGACTTTTAATCACGCTTATCATTTAAGACGCTAATCAAACGATGCATTTGCTACTGAGAATTTTCCATTTTAGTAAGTACCGGCAAATAAACTGTTTTCCTATTTTGATTTTAGAAACATATTCAATGGAATTACATAATCAGTATGCATACACACGTTGTTATACATATTTATACTTTCTGTAGTATTTACATCATTAATTCACTGTTTAAATATATTTAACAAGTTATTTTGACAGCACGTCGTATTTAAATATTTAATATTTTTATTTAATTTTACACAATGACAATCGAGATAACAAGTATCTGGTCTAATTACTAGCAGCTAATTTACAAGGACATTTCTTTGATTTTTTTGCTGCAGGAATAGTTTCTTTTGTAATAATTTTTTGATGGATTCAAAATACATACGCGTCTGCTTCTATGCTTTCAGAACGTTACCAACTTCATGAACGTTGATTAGATTTACAGCTAACTTCATTTCCTGGGACACTCGGACTTAGCATCAATAACAGACGGACCTAACAATAAACCACTTTTTTACAAGTTGATAACGCACAGCTCTTTCATGACTATAGTACTTTAACAAGACAAGATATGTACTGTGTGTTTTGTTTATCATGAACCAGTCACTATAAATTCAGAATCTCGCAATTTAACTTTACATGCATCTTATTTCTAAAATAATTATTTTCAACTGTTTTAGAGTGCCATCCCATACTCTGCGTCATGGCTGCTCGATTGCTGTGCTATTGAAGCGTTCTTGACGAATAGACCTTCTAGAGCAGATATCTGGTTCAAAGTTAAATATACACAACATTGATGAAAGGAGAAAATATAAAAATGCAGTAAATGAAGCAGGCAAAATGAAGTACCGACGACTAAGAAATGAGATTGATAGGAAGTGCAAAATGGTTAAGCAGGAATGGCTAGGAGCCAAATGCAAATCTGTAGAAGAATGTATAAGAAGGGGAAAAGTAGATACCGCCTACAGGAAAATCAAAGAGACATTTGGGGACAAGAAAAGCAATTCTACGAATATCAAGAACTCAGATGGGAAACCAGTTCTCAGCAAAGAAGGGAAAGCTGAAAGGTGGAAAGACTACATAGAGCAGCTCCACAAAGGAAATGAACTTAGAGACGATGTTGTAGGAAGGGAAGAGGAAGTAGATCAAGATGAAGTAGGAGATATTATACTGAGAGATGAATTTGACAGAGCCCTGAAAGACCTAGGTCGGAACAAGGCCCCAGGAGTAGATGACATACCCTCAGAGCTACTAAAGTCTCTGGGAGAGCCAGCCATGACAAAACTATTTGAACTGGTGTGTAGGATGTATGAGACAGGCGAAATACCCTCAGACTTTAAGAAAAATGTAATAATCCCCATTCCAAAGAAAGCAGGTGCAGACAGGTGTGAAAATTACAGAACCATCAGTTTGATAAGTCATGGTTGCAAAATTTTAACACGAATAATCTACAGGAGAATGGAAAATCTGGTAGAAACTGACCTCGGGGAAGATCAGTTTGGATTCAGGAGGAACGTAGGAACACGGGAGGCAATACTCACTTTACGTCTTATCTTAGAAGATAGATTAAGGAAAGGCAAACCTACATTTTTAGCCTTTGTAGATTTGGAGAAAGCGTTTCACAATGTTGACTGGACTACACTCTTTCAATTTCTGAAGTCAGCAGGGGTAAAACACAGGGAAAGGAGAGTTATCTACAACTTGTACAAAAGCCAGACCGCAGTTATTAGACTCGAAGGGCATGAAAGGGAAGCATCTGTTGGGAAGGGAGTAAGACAGGGTTGTAGCCTTTCTCCGATGTTATTCAATTTGTACATAGAGCAGGCGGTAAAGGAAAGCAAGGAAAAATTTGGAATAGGGATTAAAGTTCATGGTGAAGAAATAAAAACATTGCGTTTTGCTGATGACATTGTAATTCTGTCAGAGACAGCGAACGACCTGGAAGAGCAGTTGAATGGAATGGACAGTGTGTTGAAGAGAGCGTACAAAATGAACATTAACAAGAGCAAAACAAAAATAATGGAATGCGGTCTTAGAAAATCTGGCGATGCTGAAGGAATTAGATTAGGTAACGAAACAATGCAGGTGGTAGATGAGTTTTGTTACTTGGGTAGTAAAATAACATGCGATGGTCGCAGTACAAAGGATATAAAATTCGGAATGGCAATGGGAAGAAAAGCATTTTTGAAAAAGAGAAATTTGCTAACATCGAATATTAATTTAAGGGTAAGGAAGTCTTTTCTGAAGGCATTTGTGTGGAGTGTTGCCTTGTACGGGAGTGAAACATGGACGATAAGCAGTGCGGACAGGAAGAGAATAGAGGCTTTTGAAATGTGGTGTTACAGAAGAATGCTGAATATTAGGTGGATAGATCACATAACTAATGAAGAGGTATTGAACAGAATTGGCGAGAAAAGGAATTTTTGGCATACCCTAACTAAAAGAAGGGATCGCTTGGTAGGACACATTCTTAGACATCGAGGAATCGTAAATTTAGCATTGGAGGAAAGTGTGTGGGGTAAAAATCGCAGAGGGAGGCCAAGAGACGCGTATAGTAAGCAGATTCAAGTGGATGTGGGTTGCCATTCTTATGAGGAGATGAAAAGGCTTGCTCAGGAGAGCTGCATCAAACCAGTCTCCGGACTGAAGACCATAACAACAACAACTAGCAACTGTGATGCAACAGCATGTAGAAACAGAGACATAAACAAACACGAGACACAGGTGTAGAAATTGTTCATAATGTACATATCTGTGCTAGATCGCTATTAAGATCTCAGCAGAAATCAGGAATAGAAACTTCAATTAGAGGGAATTTTCAATTCTGCAGCGTTAGGTTATTACAAAGAGTAACATTTATGGACTCTTCCGTCGGTTCTTGATGGATCATGTGTTTTATGGTCCTCAGTCCGGACACTGGTACGATGCAGCTCTCCATCCTACTCTATCCTAAGTCCTTTTACCTCCTCACAAGAAAGGCAACCCACATCCATTTGAATCTGCTTACTATATGCGTTTCCTGGTCTCCCTCTGCGATTTTTACCCCACACACTTCCCTCCAATGCTAAATTTACGATTCATGTCTAAGAATGTGTCCTACCAAGCGATCCCTTCTTTTAGTCAAGGTATGTCAAAAATTCCTTTCCACGCCAATCCTGTTCAGTACCTCTTCATTAGTTATGCGATCTACCCACCTAATCTTCAGCATTCTTCTGTAGCACCACATTTCAAAAGCCTCTATTCTCTTCTGCCCGCACTGTTTATCGATCTTGTTTCACTCCCGTACAAGGCATCCACTGCACACAAATGCCTTCAGAAAAGACTTTCTTAGAATTAAATTAATATTCGATGTTAGCAAATTACTCTTTTTTAATAATGCTTTTCTTCCCATTGCCATTCTGCATTTATATATGTTATGTTACTACCCAAGTAACAAAACTCATCTACCACTTTCATTGTTTCGTTACCTAATCTAATTCCTTCAGCATCATCTGATTTTCTAAGACTGCATACCATTATCTTTGTTTTGCTCTTGTTAATGTTCATTTTAAACGCTCGCTTCAACACATTGTCCATTCCATTCAACTGCTCTTCCAGGTCCTTTGCTGTCTCTGACATAATTACAATGTCATCATCAAAACTCAATGTTTTTATTTCTTCACCCTGAACTTTAATCCCTATTCCAAATTTTTTCTTGCTTTCCTTTACCGCCTGCTCGATGTACAAATTGAATAACATCGGAGTAAGGCTACAACCCTGGCTTCCCAACTAATGCTTCCCTCTCATGCCCTTCGAGTCTATTAACTGCGGTCTGGTTTTTGTACAAGTTGCAAATAACTCTCCTTTCCCTGTATTTACCCCTGCTAACTTCAGAGTTTGAAAGAGAGTATTCCAGTCAACATTGTCAAACTCTTTCTCCAAATCTACAAAAGCTAAAAATGTAGGTTTGCCTTTCCTTAATCTATCTTCTAAGATAGGTCGTAAAGTGAGTATTGCCTACCGGGTTCCTACGTTTCTCCTCAACTGTAGTTGTAATAGCTGCAATTACTAGAATACTTTTCAATGAAGGTCAGTTGTAAAACTCACCTGAAGATGGCTGAATCTTTGTCAGCTGAAATATCATGGTAAGATGTTGATGTCTCTCGCTGCAAGCTTGGAATCTCATGCAATGCGCATTAGCTGGAGGAACTTCTAGAATAACAGCATTGTTATTGTTAATTAATGGGGGAGGGGGGTAGCAAAAGGTGGAAATTAGAAATGGAGTAAAATGTCTCAAATGGAAGGAATGGGATAGATAATAATTTCATAAATGAATTTTTATGAATTTTAATGACTTTATAGATCACAATCAACTTTTTGAATATTGGTTATCAGAATGTTGTGTTTTATTTTTGCAAGTATAAATTGTGTGTGTGGAAAAGCATAATTTGTTTCCTGTGTTCACTGTAAGATTATTGATACAACATCTCAGTCAGTGATTCTGTTGCTTGTAGTTTATGTAATCAGTAACATGTAGTTGTTAAATATTTAATAATAATAATAATAATATCTTGTTTTGTTTGCAGGAACATTGCACACATGAAGATGACTGCTGGAAACACCAAAGTTGTTCAAATAACAAATATTGCTCCACAAGCTACAAGAGATCAGATGCAAACATTATTTGGATATTTAGGGAAAATAGAAGATATACGCTTGTATCCAACTATTCGTGATGTTGCTGTTCCCGTACAGTCTCGCATTTGCTATGTGAAGTTTCATGATCCTGTTTGTGTTCAAGTTGCACAGCATATGACAAACACAGTTTTTATAATTTTAAACATGGCTGCAATTCAGCAACGGTGGAACAACAATCCAAGATTCAACACAGTTTCAGCAGACCAGTTGCATAAAAACTATTTTATTCAACTGGTCGGCTGAAGCTGTGTTGAATCTTGGACAGTTTTTATAGACCGTGCACTTATAGTTATTCCATTCCAGAATGAAATTCCAAACTGATCTGCTCCGAAGTCCTGCCAGCTTTTCCATTCTCCTGTAGATAATTCGTGTTAAAATTTTGCAACCATGACTTATGAAACTGATGTTTCTGTAATTTCACACCTGTCTGCGCCTGATTACTTTGGAATGGGGATTATTGCATTTTTCTTAAAGTTTGAGGGTATTTCGCCTGTCTCATACATCTTACACAGCAGATGAAATAGTTTTGTCATGGCTGGCTCTCCCAGAGCTCTGAGGGAATGTCATCTACTCCCGGTCCTTGTTCCGACCTAGGTCTTTCAGGGCTGTGTCAAATTCATCTCTCAGTGAAGTGTTTCCTATTTCATCATGATCTACTTCCTCTTCCCTTCCTACAACATTGTCTCTCAGTTAATTTCCTTGGTAGAGCTCCTCTGTGTACTCTTTGCAGCTTGCCCTTCTTTGCTGAGAACTGGTTTTCGATCTGAGATCTTATAACGTTGCCCTTGCTTCGTATGATGCCATAATTGTTAAAAGTAGATTCCGCGATTATATTTTTTGGACAAGGAATTGATGGTACCGAATGTTTGAATTTTGAAATAAGTTAGTTAAAGTACAGCACAAAATGAACATTAAAGCAAATAAACCGCGGATTGCATATTAAAGTTGGGCACCATACAAGCAACAGCACGTTATAAAACTTACGGAAAGCATCTAACTGGATCCTGCACTTCGTATTGTAGAAGCTGTAAATTATAACTTTTATGTCTTATTTAATAAGTGAATGTTCGAGATACTTTCCGTAGGAGATCAATGTTCAGACTGTTCACTTCGCTTTTCATTCTTGTGTGACCGTGGGTGGAACATGAAGTTACTGGTAACGATAAAAATTTAAAAAAAAAAAAAAAAGATCGGGCTTCTTGAAATTACAAAAGAAATGACTGCAGGTTCTAAAATCAAGCAAAGTATAGAATAAGGATGATTGATTGAAATTTTGCAGACAATGCGAAGCGATTGTAATGGCTTCTGAACATTTAACTATTACGGATGTAGAGGAGCTGAAAACCTTAAGAGATTAAATATTTGGCGTGGTGGGATTCATTTAAATAAAAGCCAAAGAGAGGGGATGATTTTAAATTTAAGTAATATATTTTTTTACAACTTGCATGACAATACCTGAATAGATACATGAATGGAAGACGTCCGTACGGAATGAACAAAGACAAGAGAGTGAGTCAAACTACTATCACGGGTCCGTCTTCTCGCTTGTTTTTAAGTAAAAAATGACGAACGAAATTAAATTAAGTTGTATTACGAGTCAGAGGGAACCGGAGGCGATAAGTATCGCTGATCAAAGATAAACAAAAAAATAAATAAAAATTTCAGTGTATCGTTACAATCTTAATACTCGTAGAGCTGTTTTTCTTGTCCCCAAATGTCTCTTTTATTTTCCTGTAGGCAGTATCTACTTTTCCCCTTCTTATACAGATTTGCATTTGGCTTCTAGCCACTCCTGCTTAGCCACTTTACACTGTCAATCTCATTTCTTAGTCGTCTGGACTCGGTTTTGCCTGTTTCATTTAATGCATTTTAATATTTTTTCCTTTCATCTATTAAATTTAGTATTTTCTGTGATATCCAAGGGTTTTTTTTGTAGGTCTTGCCTTTCTACCTATTGTGTTCTCTGCTGACTTCTCTATTTCATTTCTCAATGCTACCCGTTCGTCCTCTACTGTTTTATTTCCCTCCGTTTCTGTCAATTGTTACGTAAAGCTCCCTCTGAAATTCTGAAGAATTTCAGGTTCCCTAAATCTATACAAGTCCTATCTCCTTATTTTCTCATGTTTCTGCAGTTTTTGCAGTTTCAGCCTACAGTTCATGACCAATAACGTATGGTCAGAGTCTATATCTGCCCCTTGGTATGTCTTACAGTTTAAAACCTGGTTCTGGAATCTATATTTTAACATTATGAAATCTATCTGATACCTTCCGGTGTCTCCTGGTCTTTTCCACGAAAAAAACTTCTTTTGTGGTTCTTAAACCAAGTGTTTGTTAAGATTAAATCATGTTCCGTGCAAAATTCTACCAGGCGACTTCTTCTTTCATTCCTTTTGCCCCGTCCATATTCACCTACTATTTTTCCTTCTTTTCCTTTTACTACTACCGAATTTTAGTCTCGCATCACAATTAAGTTTTCCTCTCCCTTAATTGTTTGAATAATTTCCTTTAAATCCTCATATATTTCTTCGATCTCCTCATCATTGGCAGAGCTAGTTGACATATAAACCTGTACTACTGTTGTCGGTGTTGGCTTCGTATCTACCTTGACAATGGTAATTCGATCACTGTGCTGCTCATAGTAGTTTAGCCGCATTCCTATTTTCTTATTCATTATCAGTCGTACTCCTGTGATACCCCAACTGATTTTGTATTTATAATCCTGCAGTCACCTGTCTAGGAATCCTGTACATCCTACCACCGAAATTCACTAATCCCCACTATATCTAACTTCAACCTATCCATTTCTCTTTTTCAATTTTCTAATTTTGGATCATAGACATAGTAAATATTGGTGATCACTAGATATTTGTTCCACAATAATATTTATTTTGTTGTATACAAACATTCGGCTTCTTATTCTATCTCCAGATCACACACATCGCACCAGCTTATGTACTTACGTCCAGTCATAGACCATGTTAAATATTCCGTAAGAAACAGAGACGCTCAGTCAATTAAAAAAATGTTTAAATGTTTGTAATCCTATGGAATCAAACTACGTTGGTTATCAGTCCCTAGTCTTACAAAATACTTAAACTAAGTCAAACTAAACTAAGAACGACAAACGCATCCTTGCCCGAGGGAGGATTCGAACCTTCGACGCGGGAGGGTGCGCGATCCGTAACGTGGCGCTGCAGATTCAGTCAGTTAACTAACAGTAACTGAGAAGTAACTATAAGTTAAATTTCAATAAATAAGCTGAAAGAAACATATCACCCGGTGAGTGTTTAGTACTTTTGGTATTAAATTATGTATACGAACAAAAGTACAAAAGTAGGAGGGGGAACAGATGAGCGAGAAAGACAATCAGTGGAATGTGGATGGGGGACAGTTTCATATGTTCGGAATCGTGGCACCAAGTTGTTTAAAGTTGACCCACATTCCAATGTTTATCCTTTCTTGTGCCACGCTCACCATTCTTGTGAAAATCAGTGAATTATAAAATAGGTTACAACCTTTAATATGCTCCTTTGCTCCATATTCATAAAGTCCAAACATACGAAACTGTCCGCCATCTACATTTTCCTGTAGAAACAGATTTTTATTTTTTTGTTATGTTCGAATACTTACACAATATTCATATCTTATGGTAATTTTTACGAAAAGTGCACGTATTTTTGTTTATTCATAATTTTTTTTACAGAAGGTAGTTAATGATGATGGTTTCAATAAAAAAAACATGAGTTACGTTTTTTACTGTATTAGCTTCATTATTAGTTGACGACGGTGGTCTTTGATTGTTCAGTTTGTAATGAGCTACGGCACTGTTTTTGGAAAGTCATCCCCATTAGCTCCTAATAGCTTTTCAAGCAGATAACTTAATCAACCATCTTTTCACGTGACGACAAGGTTTTAATCTCGTCTACGTATACATAAAGAAGAACTGACACAACACGTGGAATTAGGGATTCCAAAATGTTTTATATAACTGAATTCGAAAACGAAAAAAATTATGTCACAGTAGGATTCGAACCACCAACTCTATGTTTGTAAGGCCTCAACGCAACCACCTGAGCTGCACCGACAGATTATACAACTATTTTAATATTCGGTACTTACATGTACTGTGCAAAACTATCGGTACATGTAACATAAATATAAAGAAATTCTAAAATCCGATAGCCATGTGGTCTCCTTGTTAGATGAATCGTTACTGGATATTCCGCGTTACGCGGATACCTAATTGTGACCAAAATGAACATTATCGTTAAAATTTCTGCTTCGCCATGAGTATTGCTGCGACGCATCCACCTCTCAGCCCTTCAGAACAACGACTCCAAAATGCACCGACCGCTTGCCGAACCTGGCCAAATCCTCGCGGCGACGCTACCATTGGCTGGCGACGCTTGGCGCAAATATCCTGTCCAGAAGAGTCCGCAAGGGCAAGCTCGTATCGACCTACACCCTGGTCGAAACATCTGACTCATAGTGGCACAACTCTCCAGACTGTACTGCTGTTCTTTGCTGCACATCTCGTCTGATCAACCCATCATGCAACATTCACTCAAGGAGTGGGAAATTCAAAGGAAATTGAAACATGACAACAGAACGAAGTAGAAAACAATAGCACAAGCTCATTCTTGCATTCAAGGTTAATGTAGTGGTGACTACCAACTTTAAAGTTCAACGTAAAGGTGCATTTCACGATTGCACGAAATAAGCAATTTGAAATAATAAAATATTCAGGAAACGAAAACACTAGTGTCGTTTCACCATATTTCTCGTAATCAGACATCAGAAGTGTCACAGGGATAAGATATATCTATGGCACTTTTGATTCCTGATGATGGACCGACCGAAACGCGAAGTAGTGAAGCAATTTTCTACCTCACTACGACTTGTTTTGTTAATTAAGCGACTTACCAGCTTTCGTACAGTACTGCTATAGTTGTTTAGAATGATCACAATTATTTTGTATGACTTTGTCACATGGTCAAATATTGTAATGTCACGCAAACAATCACTAACAAACATTATATTTAATAAATATATAACAATATTATTTACTACTAGATCATATTAGTAACTGGTAACGAATTTTCGATGCATATTATTTAGAATCAACTAATAAGAATACCATTTTATTATTGGGTCGCAGTAGTTGGATGTTGGTCAAGGGTTATCAGTACCATTTCGAGGAAATCCAAAGTTTATGAGAATCCTTGATATATTAAGAAGTGCTGCAGGAGTTTTGATGGTTTCACATTCGCACATGACAATACGTCGCAACATATTGCACATTGAAATTTATTATTCACCACAATAAAACCATACATGAAACACTTGAAGTCATAAAGTCTTTTACTTTTTTATTTAATTTTTATTTATTTAGTTTTTCATTTTTGATTCGCTTCCTGTACTGCAACTTTCATCAGACGTAAACGGCTGCGCAGTTCGTAGATAAATCTAAGAAAGAAAATGAAATACTTTTTATTTGAAATCACTGACACAGCTTTATTACGGGCCTTGGGGGGGGGGGGGGGGAGGGCGGCGCCCGACATTTTTACTTGGAAAGGGGGTCGCGGATTCAAAAATATTGAGAATCACTAACGTATGGTATATTCTTTCCACTTTCCGATAAAGTGCAAGGTAGCTATATGTCACTGGCCTTAGACTTTGCCTTTTACAACAGCGTAGTCACCTTCGACTATTCCTTTACTATAGCGCGAACCAAAAAGTCTACCGAAAATTCATAAGACCATTTGTTTATAAAAATATCTGTAATGTGCGGAGGCTATCTCAGCAGTATTTTATGAGCGAGACAGTTTGCGAGCTATGGTTTACTTCTCGAGACAACAGCGTGCTGTTTACGTGTAATGTACGATATGAGGACGGGCGCGTCTGCAGCAACAAAACTCGGAGATATACTTTTTGTCAGCCTTCCTCCGCTAGTGTGCTGCGGTCCGTGAAATTATTTTCAGCGCTCTGATACAGCGTAGTGCATTCCCTTGCTGTAGACACTACTAAGGTCTGCTTCAGTGGTACGTATATGTCAGAGAAAAAAGAAGAAAGAAAAAACAAATCATCCCAAAAACTACCCGTAAATTCCAGTGCCATTTAAAGTAGCATCCCGTCTGCCAGAGTGTTATTTTAGGTAAATAATTGGGTTTCGGTTGTGTCTATAGCTAAAGTAACAAAAGGAAAAAAAAAAAAAAATATATATATATAATTCAAATGTTTGTACATCTATCAGATTCAACTGTGGGTTATTAGTCCGTAGCTTACAAACTACTTAAACTAAGGTAAAGGTAAACTAACCTAAGGACAACACAAACACCTTTGCCCGAGGGAAGACTCGAACCTTCGACGGCGAGCAACCGCACGCTCCGCAGGAAGGCGCCATAGAGTACTTGGCCACTCATCGCGGCAACACAGTAACATTTACGTAATGCAACCGTTTTGTAAATAATAAAAATAACTAGCCACACACGTTTTGTGGCATACATAAGGCAATGGTTTTCTTCGCTAGAAATCAAATTATGGGAGCAAACAGTCCAGGAAACCAGGTCTCGCGTTGCGATGACAGTATTTTGCTTCTTACAATTGTCCCGTATCCCGTGTCGCGTTGGTAGCTATTGATTTGTCACTGTTAATTATGTTGTGGCATGCTGCCCTTCCCCCCCCCCCCCCCCCCCACATATGTGCACTCCGAATGTGTGTGAAACTGTGAGGAACTGTTTCCTAAATGACAATGAATCGTATAACTATGGTAAAAGTGTGTACCAGTTCGGTATTCACCTAGTGGTATGTGAAAAACCGCCATAAAACCCCCGCCCGACTTGCCGGCACACCGTGTCCGCGTTCTTAATCTTCCTCCCGTCATGGAAAGCCGCGTATCAAACCTCAGCAGTAATCTGGCGGGTGTTGTTTCGCTTTGCGATAGGTTGAATTGATATTGTAGTAAGCCATTTTAATACAGTCAAATTATTGACCACTAATAAAGATAAAAAAACCTTCTAATCGTTGTGAAACACTAAAGAATAATAATTGTACGTCACAAAATAATTTAAAAGTTCTACATCTGCATTTACATGGGATACTCTCCAAATCACATTTAACCGCCTGGCAGAGGGTTCATCGAACCACCTTTATATTATTCATCTACCATTCCTTTCTCAAATAGCGCGCGGGAAGGAAGAACACCTGAATCTCTCCGTTCGAGCTCTGGTTTCTGATATTTTATTCTGATGATCATTTCTACCTATGTAGGTGGCTGTCAACAATATATTCTCGCATTCGGAGGAGAAAGTTAGCGATTGAAGTTTCGTATGTAGACCACGCCGCAGCGATAAACGGCGTTGTTCCAATGATTTCCATCCCAGATACTGTATCATTTCCGTGACGCTGTCTCCCGTGTATTGTGACAATACAAAACGGGCGGCCCTTCTTTGGACTCTTTTCGATGTCTTCCGTCAAACCCACTTGAGAAGGATCCCACTCAGGGCTGCTTTACTCCAAATAAGGACGGACAGCAGTAGTGTATGCAGTCTCTTTAGTAGTTCTGTTGCATCTTTTAAGTGTTCTGGCAATAAAACACAGTCTCTGGTTCGCATTTCCTACGATATTATCTACTTGTTCTTTGCAGTTTAAGTCTGATGTAATAGTAATTCCTAGGTATTTAGTGGAGTTCACAGCCTTCACATTCGATTTATTTATTTTGTAAACAAAGTTTAACGGATTTATCTTCGTACTCATGTGGACGATTTCACACTTCTCATTGTGTAGAGTCGATTGCCAATTTGTACACCAAACTGATATTTTATTTAGGTCGCTCTGAAGATGGTTTTCATATTCAGATTACTTTACTAGACGATAAATGACGGCGTCATCTACAAACAACCTAAGAGAATTCCTCAGATTTTCTTCCGAATCGTTTATGTAGATAAGAAACAGCAGAGGGCCAATAACATTACCCTGTGGATCGCCGGATATCACCTCTATTGTCGTCAGCGTCCGTAGTGTTAACTACGTCGTACATAGACATAATAATAAGTGATATTTCAGAACACTGTTAACCTGCGTAATGTGTGTATTTTAAACTAGGAGCTGCTCATTTCGATAGAGCGCTATTTTCAGGTCTCATGTTTGTAATATGTAAGACATCATAATGTTTCTTATGAAACTGTACAATTATAATATACAGAAATATAAACGTTACATTATACATACGATAGTCTGAATAACTAATCTAGTAGTTACAGAAATATAAACGTTACATTATACATACGATAGTCTGAATACCTAATCTAGTAGTTTTTTGACAAATTACTTTTGCGGTATATTATCTCCCGTAAATTTCTTTTATAACTTAATAGCCTTTGTCCTCGAGATATTTACTGTCATGCAGTCTTATCATATTTTGACAGCTAGTTGACAGTTCTTCAGTGCTATAGTATGTTTACAATTTTTACAAATATATATATAGAGTGGTAAAGGGAGAGTATAATTTGTATTTGTGCGTTTGGGAAATTGTATGCATTAGAGTAAAACTATTTATTCGAAATTAAAGAAAAATATTAAGTATAAAACGAATAAGCTGGAAGAAATGAAGTGCGTCTACACGCAAGTAATAACGCAAGTAACCACGCAATTGACTTAGTGAACGATCAAACAGATTTTATCTATAAAAATTATATAGATAATTTTATTAACATTCTAACACGGGTAATGGATAAACAAGCCAATCACTGATCAAAGAAAATTGTGTAAAAGCAAAACACTACAACCAGAAAAATAGCTACAATCAGACACTAATCAAGAAAACTCCAGCCTTACTTCTGTTAATATTTTTCTGTAAGTCTCGTTAACCTTTTTCCTTTAATTCCGAATACTTACAATATTACACACACACAACCACAAATCATACTCTCTCCTTAGCACTCGTAAGACATTAGTTCTCTTTGTAAAAACTTAAACATGCTTTAGCCACATTCTAACATCTACAATCATGACACTCCGACTGATTTTTGTTATACAGTGCGACAGTAGCGCTTCAAGCGGCCGGCAAGCTACATTTCTCAGTACGAAATCGGATGAGTGCGAATAGTATCATTTATATTGATTTAAACACAATTGTTTACATTAGAGGAGTAAGTAGAAGCATAAAAATATGTACAGTAGAGCATCAGTTATCCGAATACCGGTCATCCGGATGACCGGTCATCCAAACGTCCGTTGGTTAAATTTTTTCTAAATATTTGTAAACACCCCGCGCGACTGGAAAAAGCTTCCAACCATATCTCTTGTTTCCAAAAGGGACACTGCAGCACCTGGGTAAAAAGCCAACAAAGCCCGCATTACAGCTATGGTTTGCGCTAAATCTACTGGCGATCACAGGCTCCCGCTCGTCATTACTGGGAAAGCTAAGCAGCCTAGATGTTTTAGGGGCATAATCAAGCTCCCTGTTGTATACAAAAAAAAAAAAAAAAAAAAAAAAAAAAAAAACCTAGATGGAAACAGATTTTTCACGACTGGTATGAGAATGTTTTAATCTCACGAGTGAAAAAACAACGACAAAAGACAGGTTCAACCGGTAAAGTGCTCTTGGTCATAGATAATATACTAACACACTCATCAGACGTTGTTTTGAGCTCACATGATGGCAAGTTCAATGTGTTCTTTCTACCATCAAATGTGACGTCATTCCTACAACCAATGGATTAGGGTGTGATAGAAACATTTAAACGTTTCTACAGAAAGGAATTACTTCAAATGCTGTTTCTAAATATGACGGATAGTGAAGAATCTGCACTAAGCAGTTACAAGAAAATGAATTTAAAAGACGTCGTCGACATGGCGGCGGATGCTTGGTCCCCCGTAAAAGACACTACACGTGGAAAAGCATGGAATAAGCTGTCTCCCAAAACACGAGATCCGCATGAAAAGGGTTATACTGATCCAGATGACCCACAAGAGCCACAAGAAAGTTATGATCGGGATGAAAGAAGAGAAATCATCAAAGAAGCACTAGCCTTTGTGGAGTGTGACAATGATAACATAGACGATTGGTTAAATTGCGACATCGACGACCCTAGGTATCAGAATCTTTCTGATGAAGAAATTGTGCAGCAGGTAAAGGACGATAATCAGGAAGTAGGAGAGGAAGAGGAGGATGGAGAAGAAACTGAAGTAGAAGACGATGTTACAACCCACGATGAAGCGTTTACCTGTCCGCAAAAAGCTATGAAGTGGCTCGAGCGTCAAGCTGATGTGACACCATTCAGCTTTTGTCCTTAAAACGACTAAGAGGTTTAGCTGCAAAAAACGCGTTAGTTTTCGATTTTATACTCAGAAACGTTAAGGTTTCTTAACTGCAATTCCATCAAAATCGGACAGAATGGAACGTAGGAAAAGTACGCAGAATGCAATTACTACAGTATTTAACGTACTAAATCAGCTACCGCATCTTGCAATAAAAATAATGTTGAGGGTACTAATGGAGATAAAACTATCCGATCTTTTAAGCTAGTCTAAATCACACACACAGTCCCAAAGTTCATTAAGATCAATTAAGTACTTTTGCAGGTGATTATGGACAAACATCGTATCACCGGATGTTTGTAGATGTAAGTATGAAAGACACAGCAAGATTATTAATAATGGCAGAATGTAATAATGTCTTCGTAACTGATGTTACTAAATATGGACATTTCGTTACAGTCAACAAACTGCGGCTGATGGCTCAGTTGCCATGGTCTAAGTAGCTAGCACTCGCGCTCGTGTATCTTCTTGACGTCAGCGCTAGTCAATGGGAATTGACATTCATAATAAGTAAAAATTAACGAATAAAGTTAAATATGTATAATCATCTTTACATTAATAATATAAAAAGGAATGTTGTACATTATTACAAACAGTGCTGACAACAATTAAAATCATTAATAAATGGCTGATGTTACCGATGTCTACTGTTGACGGTTGATAAGGACAGGGTCGTCATTTCTATGGTACCATGGCTGCTTACAGTCAGAGATGTTTCAGGTAGACATATGTTGCCATGTCGATTCTATTTCAGTTTTGATGACCACATGGAACACAGCAGACAACATTTGCGTCGTCAACTGCTCCCGTCGGTTAGTGTCGCCAGGGATGTCGTTTTCATAAAGATGTTAGTGTATGATGACTGTCTGCGGTCGTCATTTTATGGCATCGATTGGTGCCGTCGGGGACACCGTTTCCATTGAGATGTTGTGCATTATAATAATTACTAGAGGACCCGCGCGAATACTTCACACCTTTAGTGGAACGACAAAAAGTGGGGAAAAATGGAAGTAAAGTTGAGTGTTCACGAATAGCTTTCTTCAGAACCAATCAATGAAAGTGTTTAAAAGCTCAAAAAAAAGAGAGAGAGAGAGCTGAGTGTTTTTAGGTCAATAACAACTGCGTACCTTAATTAGAGCCGAAGATATCGGAAAACAAACAGATTAAAATATTCAATGCAAGAGCAGAATGATACCGCGTTTGAATAAAAATGAAGGATGGAGAGACTTAATTCTGATACTTGATGACAAATCTGCTGCAAATGAATAAATTTCGTTTAAAGCAAAAATGAAGGAAATCGGTAGGATAGTACATCCTGACCGACTGACTTTACATCAGAGCAAGGACATCCCCATAAGAAATATAAAAAGGAAATCGCGTTTCAGTATAGAAAAAAGAAGCGAGAATTATGGAGATTCTGATACTTGATGACAAATACTTGGATAATTACCTTTCGTTTAAAACAAAATCTAGGAAATAGGCCGGGTAGTTTGATCTGGCCGACTGACTTTAGTTTTCGTAGATTCTTTTAATATATAAATTTAAACAAAGAACCATTAAATAGAAGAAGTAATCAGTAATATGCAGTGAATTAGCAGTAATATATGCATACATATAATTTGAAACTCGTCGTAGATCAAGGAAACGTCCTGGATCGAATACGATACTAAATTCGTGTGGGTCAGTGATCGGGTGCAATTATTTCGATTAGCCGCCATTTCGGTGCCTGACATGCCCCTAAACTAATCCAATTATCCAACAGGGAAAAGGGCACCTACTTCACGTGGAATGCGAACCAGGATTTGGCTTTTGCTCAGAGTGTTGAGAGGTTAAGGCTAAATTAAAAGTCAATGTTCGGTGAACCCTTCTAGTTTCGGACTCCTGACTTTCCGCTCTTCATCTGCATACTTTGTCGCAGCCCACACGTGAAGCTGAGAAGCAGCGGAAATTATTGGATAATAACACAACCTAAATAAAAACATTTTCTTGCAATAAAAATAACTCTGTGTTTATTAATCGAAATAAAAACTGTCCTATTTCTTAAGTGGGACCAAATGATACAATTAATCAAATTTTTTCAGGATCCGTTGAGTGGTTTCGTAGTGCATTCCGCACAAATATCATCTTACTGCAGGCACAAAGTATTTTTATACCAGAGACTTAATTCGACATTTATCTTGTACTTAATCAGTGAACTAGGAGCTGTGCCCATCTAGGCGTAACATTGCAGAGCAAAATGGAATGGAACGAACATGTAAGGAGAGTTGTGGGAAGATGTACTTCATCTGTAAAGGAGACCGCGTATAAAACGCTTGTACGACCACGTCTTGAGTGTTGCTCAAGTTTTTGGGACACGCAGCAGATCAGTTTAAAGGAAGACAGTTCAGAGGCGAGCAGCTAAGTTCCTCACTGGTAGGTTCGACTAATGCGCGTGTTTCACTCAAATGCTCCGGGAACTCAAATGGGGATCGCTGGAGGAAAGACGACGTTCTTTTCGAGAAATTCTGTTGAGGAAATTTAGAGGGCCGGAATTTGAAGCTTAGAAAGATCTTCCAGTCGCCTACTTACATTTCGCATAATGATCACAAAGACAAGATAAGAGAAACTAGGGCTCTCGTATAGAGGGATATAGGCATTCTATTTTTCGTCGTTCTATTTGGGAGTGGAATAGGAAAGAAAATGCGTAGTAGGGGTATGCTGTACCCTCCGCCACGCACTTTAGTGTGGATTGCGGAGTATGTATGTATATGTAGAATCTCAGTGTATGTAACGTCTTGTCGTATTCGTTAGCTGTCGTTCCGAATTATGACAGTCGCCGTGGGATGCACAGTGTTTGTCTGTGAATATTATTGCAAGTATTAATATGTTGAAATAAAATATGCGATGAACTTCAACAATTTTCAGTAATTTACACAGACCATGAAGTTCATCAGATACAATTTTCAAGTGTGCTGGGGGTGGCGTGAAAGGGTAGTGATGAGGGGGGGGGGGAGATTTTCGATGTAGAGACTAAATGCTGTTTGTGAAATACGTTACTGAAAAATGTTATGAATCCTGATACGGAGGATGGAGAAAAGGTATCGGGCGTGTGTGATGCTGAACTGCAGCCAGGCGAAATTGTCAGGAAACGGTGTCTAAGTTTACGGTTTGCTCTGAGTCAGGGTAAGCCAAACTTTACAGCTTGACTTGCAGAAAGTGTGGATTAAGATCTTCCACGCAACAGAACGCAAACAAGGGCGCAAAGCGAGGTATCCGAGAGCAAACGAGGCTGCTCAAATGAAGTTGTCGCTTCATCATCCGTATTGACTCTGGAGCGGCGGGCGGACAGGAAGTTAACCGCCACCTCCGCAACCTCTGGCGTTGTTTGGAGGCGCGTTGCTGCTTCGCCAGGTGAGCAACTTACACTGGGTTCTCCTAACAAGAGGGAACTTCCTGAGGTGATGACGGCTAGCGACACGGGTATTGTTATGCCTCCCCTTTTTTCGCGAAGTTTTTGTCGAACGTTGTTATTACGATTGCTTCAACGCCATTTTTCATTCCCAGTTCTATTCGTGTGCCAATCCTCAGCAACAAAGAAAAGCACTTACGTGCACAGGAGTAATGTTTTTAAATATTTGTGTGTGTGTGTGTGTGTGTGTCTGTGTGTGTGTGTGTGTGTGTGTGTGTGTGTGTGTCTGTGTCTGTTAGACTGGCTCAAGGAGAAATACGAAATATACATAAAACATCGCACTGAGGGGTTTTAACGGTGCACCTTTGGTTACGGCTCTACTATTGTGATAATATCTGTGCAATATTCACTGTCACAATATTTTAACGCACAGCCCAACGTATCTGATACTAGCTGAAAACCCGGGTATCTATTTAGTCCTGCCTTGAGTTAGTACATCTATAGCTTCTTTCCCTGTCCCTCTAGGGCTTTTTTTTTAGATGCTATATTTATCGGAGTATTTTGTCACTGGTTGGTAATAGAGCACAACACTTAACATTTACAACATGTTTATTGCGAACACAAGCGTACATTCAGTGCAGACTGACTCCTGCTTGGAGTGCTCCACTATTTATACATAGAAAGAATTTTTTGGAACTTAGAAGTACGTCAAACAAAAGCAACACGTAAAACATTCTAGAAACAGTAAATAGAAATAAATAGTCTTCTGCCGGTGGCGGGAATTCAACAGGGGCCCGCAAGCACAGCGATCTACGGTGCTAACCACTGCACCAAGCGTGCTGTCGGAAGACGCCTGGCGATATATCAAACATAACGGTGTCTCGCATGATGTCCAAAGTTATAAGTGCAGTATCCAAACAGAGAAAGATTGTAGTCAAGATACAAATGACATGTAAAATTCAGACGATCTCGTATTTATTGAATTATACAATGTAAAACTGTATAATTTTTCAGGTATATATCAATTTGTATAAGTGCTGTATGTCTGTAAAATCTCTTGGGAACACAATTAGTAGTAATACGATTAGATTAAAACTTGGTGCGTGATGGGCGGTTTTTCATGTTTATGTGATCATATCTCATAACCTGCCAGTCGTACTGTGATACAATTTCAAAGGTACATTCAGGTATATGTGTGGATACTTACTGTAAAATTTCCTGCGGGTCCAATTTGTAGTGTAATGCAGCAGTTTTTCTCGCATCTCGCATCTCATCTCATATCTCGTGAACTGTGTGTTGTACGTGATCCTTATACTTACGGCGACCGTCCTCATGGATTGAAACTTACGTGTGCAAAATTTCATAAATATTGGAACTAAACTGTAGATTTGTATGCAATACGTACACTCAAACACATAAGCATACTGACACACTGCTTTCTGTATAGAGATTTAAGATTTTAACTTTGACAAAATAAACTTTTTAGCACTTTTACGTCCTTAAAGTATTATTTTAATCAGATTGCCTTCCATAAACGAGGTTTCTTGCGCACACGACTGTACATGATTTCGAAATTGGTGATATGCAGTAATGAGTCGTAATTATTATTTTTTTTAAAAAAAGTGCGAATCCAGCTTTCGGCAAGTGACTTCCCATTCTCAATGCCTACATTTTTTATACCAGTATGCTATGTATGTGCATCCGATAACCCCCACAAACGCTAAATAGTACTAAATTTTTTCACAGTAGTATTTTATACAGTCCACTTAGTTTAGTTTGGATGCATCTATGTAGTCCACTTATAGTAGTTTAGTTTGGATGCATCTATACCAAAATGTGATAAGTGTACTACATAGTGTTTATGGGGGTTTAACAATGCATATGCATAGCATACTGGTATAAAGAAAATGTATGCATTGAGACTGACAAGTCACTAGCCAAAATATAGATCTGTACAATACAGCAGTCTACTTTTTTTTTCTTTTTAGTGACTAATGGCTATAAATCACCCATTTGAATATTATTTTAGGATCCCTCCCATATTTTTATGATCTTTCTACGTTAAGATATTACCACCTGTCTTGCTGTGGTAATTTGTCGACTTTTTTTTTCTTTGCCTGTACTAGTGTACGCAAAATCAACTGTCAGTGTCAAATCGCCGGCCACGGCAGCACCTGAATCTCGGACTCTATTGTGCCGCGGGCGCATACACTGAGTTAAAGTCTAAAAAACGTTGCCATCTGAGTAACCTAAGCTTACCTTTATTTACAGTAGATGTTCAGAATGATGTCCCTCTATGGAGAGAGCGGCCTGACATCTCTTGATCATATTTGTGAACACTCGACGAATTTCGACTGCCGAAATCTGGGAAATGACTAGTCGAATATTTTTTCTGACAGGCATATGAACAATATCCTGCATCCATTTTTTCAAGAACTTTCACCCAAGAAAAGCTGTACGGTTATTTCATACAGGACAATGCAAGGCCACACATTGTCAATGCTTCTATGGCAGCAATACGAAGTGTTTTTGATGGTATGATAGTTGACTGCCCTCCTCGTCCTCCAGATCTAAATCCCTGTGACTTTTATTTTTGGGGAACGTTAAAGGACTTGGTGTATGCAAGCAATCCCCATACACTCGAAGAGTTGGAAGTCAGGATTCGACAAGTCATTTCCCAGATTTCGGCAGCCGAAATTCGTCGAGTGTTCGCAAATGTGTTCAAGAGATGTCAGGCCGCTCTTTCCATAGAGGGACATCATTTTGAACATCTACTGTGTATAAAGGTAAGCTTAGGTTATTCAGAAGACAATGTATTTTAGACTTTAACTCAGTGCCCGCGGCACAATAGAGTCCGAGAATCGGGTGCTGCCTTGGCTGGCGGATGCGGTGACGGTGGCCGGGAGCCGTACTGCACGATCCGCGGACGCCTGGCAGGCGTCTTTCGTGAGACACTTTGTATCTCTGAAACGGTGTGAGATAAAGAAAGAAACGTAAGAGAGCAAAATTGTAGGGAATTTTCTCCTCCACTAACTAGTTTCCCCAATTATCGTCCTAGTTGAACGATTAACCAGTTATTTTTAACTACATTTCGACCTGTCAAAAGGCGTTTACAAAGGCAGACTTTTAGTGTTACTAAAAGTTGACCAGTAGGCTGACTAAAGTAATAGGGTCGGAACGCAAGCAGTAACTGTTGTAAGAAACTCATTCTCCTAGTCACAAAAATTGCAGAATAATTGTAGCTGCAATTTGGTTGTGTGTTCTACTGTTCAATACTGTGATCTATTGTAATGGCGCAGGATCATCAGCAATTCGATAACGAAATTTCTCAAGCAGAGGTTTCAGTGATCAGGTGGCACGACAGGGCCCTCCTCCAATTCCGATGTACAACCTTACGTTATTTTCTGGCAGCCATTTAGGCTACATTTGTCCTTCTATATCTCCGTTCTACTTACATTCACAGGCATTAATTTTATGTGACTAAGAGGGCCTACTATAACTAGACACATACCGAAATTGTACTGTTATACAGCTTACAATGTAGGAGATATTGTAGCTCGAAAACCGCTAATTTTGTGACACTGGCCAATCACCAAAATTCTGAGATACTTCTATCATTCAGGGAAACTTCAAAATTTATAATTAGTCCATAATGTGACCAAGAGGGCCTAATATAACTAGACACATACCGAAATTGTACTGTTATACACCGTACAATGTAGGAGATATTGTAGCTCGAAAACCGCTAATTTTGTGACACTGGCCAATCACCAAAATTCTGAGATACTTCCACCATTCAGGGATACTTCAAATTTTATAATTAGTCTATAATGGAAGGAAGAAGTGAGACATCCCTGAATATCAGTTACGGTTTTGAATGTTCATAACAGATTTATTTTCGACTTGTACAATCGATCTAGTAACTGAAACACGTACCGGTAATTGTCTCGTGGTAATGTGATGGATTTGCGGGGCCAGTAGGTTAAACTTTCTTCCCACTGTTCAATTTAACCTAGCGTGTACCTCTCTCCGATGTGAGCAGTTGCCTTAATGTGGTTCGAATTCTACATTATACGTTAGGGGCAAATAGTGCACTGATGGAGCCCGATTCTTTAATGTTCACATACTGTCAATTCAACATCGCACTTCCGAAAGTAAATGCTCTGGTTGGATTACATCTAATGAATGTCGGCTTCAGTAGATTCAAAGATCGATACTCTGCTTAAAATAATCGACATAGACATGCTTATCTTTCAGGATATTCAAAAATATTTAGATCAAAGCACCTGAGAAAACTGAAATACATGGATTGGTATTTAAGAAAATCCGTAGCTTACGTACTAAAATTTTATCCAAGAAGCATAAAAGGAGGACTTCCTGTAAGAAGAAATCAGATCCTTTCAGAAAGTAAAACTAAAATAGCTCCACTGTCCTTACCAAGTGGTCGCAGGCGATAGTGAAATTTTAACACTCCGACAGTAAACACTGAAACATTGACAGAATCCTTGTTATCGACTTGATTTGGAGTGATGGCGCATCAAACGGCTTTAGCTTGATACGTACCTCTCAGCGGTTACGACTTTGTATGTCTTGAAACTTCACTAATAATAGTATGTGCAGGGATCGGAGAAAATATAGGAACATCTAACACAAACCAAATTTTTATTTTTTAGCAAGCAGTTGTCCTAACAAAGGCTTTGAGAATAGCTGCAACTTTTCAAGGAATAGATTCGTAAAGTGTCTTTATATTTTCCAACAGAATGTTACCCACTTTTGTTCCGAAACATTCGCCCATTACTTTACCTATGGTGGAGCTGTAAATATAGTCCCCTCTTTCCACTGTATGAATCCCCACAAAGTTCAATTGTGTGGATGTCTACGTAAGATATTTTACAATTTTCTGATGCTGTGCAAAGCACGCCTCAGCTTTTCTTGCTGTGCATGTGGCAGCATTATCATTTTTGCTTATGTCACTGTTTGTCATTGTAAGCAGATAGACTTGATCATGAGAATAATACAAATCATTTGCGCGCTGTTCGAGAATGGAACGATACAGAAATAGTCTGAACGCTGTTTTACGAACCCTATGATAGGAACCTAAAAGTGAATTGCAGAACAGCTGTGTAGATATGGGTGTCATAGCTGGGCCGCGGAAGAGGCAAAGAGGCTCTATGCTCCAATGCGCGAGGCCGTACCCCGTCTGGGGTTCGAATCCCCCCCTCGGGTATTGATGTTTGTGCTGTCTTTAGTATAAGTTAATTTATAAGTAGTTTGTAACTTTAGGGACTGATGACCCCGCAATTAAGTCCCATAAGCTTAACAAACATTTGATCATTTGTCATGGCTGGCTCGCTCAGAAACTTCAATACCTCTCAGGGACGTCGTCTAATCCAGGCAGTGGCGCAGCCACGAAGAGGGTGGGAGGGTGGGGGGCAGTGCGGCTGAAGGCCACCCCCCGGCACCTCCCAAAGATTTTTTAATTTTATTATTTTTTATTGCTTTCATTATTTATATTTTTAAACAGATCGACACTGGAAATTTGAAATATGCTGGTTAGGAGCCGATTTTTCATGTGCGGCGAGCTGCTGCTTAGCAGGTCTGCGGCTCCACCGAGTGAAATCTTATGAACAACAATAGTGTTATTTCAGTTCAATTTTTTGACATAGAGTCCCATTTTAATTAAACTGTAAAGACCTTTCTCTTTCGCTAGTAACAAAGAAACTGCTTAATTATTTTACGAGCTGATTATATACACTCCAGTTCCACCACGTTGCACCTCCTCCACTTTCAGATTAATGCGACAGTACTCATTTTTTGTCTTGTGCAATTGTTTTCGTAGCATAATTCGTTAAATTATAAAAAATGTAAAAATAAGTCAAAGATTTATAATTAAAAAAAATTATCCCCCCCCCCCCTCCGAACCAAATCCTGGCTGCACCATTGAATCCAGTGACGTCATTTCGACTTCGTCTTTCAGAGTCTTCTATCAAATTTTTATCGCAGTATCGTATCTCCTTCATAATCTTCATGTACGTCCACTTCCCAGTCTACAACACCAAATTAAAAGTAATTTCCTTTTCAGAGACCATATACTTCTAGCTTTCAGCTTTCCCTTGTTTGCTTAGTACTGGTTTCTATTTGAGTTCTTGATATTAATGCAGCTGCTTTTATTTTCTCCAAATGTCTCTTTTACTTTCCTGTTGAAAATGTAATATTTATCTCTCGTTGTCTCCTAATCGGTTAGTACAGATGTTGATCTTCTAAGGTCTGTAATGAGTAGTGTAGTTGTTAACAGGAAAAATATTTTTCTATGTTAACATTCAAGTCTTTTACTAATGTTCACATAAATGATTGTTTACTAATGTAAGACAGTAACCCTTTCCCCATATTAGTTTGATCGTAGTGTTTGCTGGCGAGCTTAGAACTTCCAGGAACTTTTTTTTAAGTCTGCTATTTTGGGTTTCCATTGTGGTCACCAGATCGTTTTCCTTTCATAACGGTAACAAGACCCTCTAATATCTCAAGGAAAAAAGTTCGTTGCTTGAATTTTATGAAGTATAAACATATACACACGTGAAACTCCCTGGAAGATTGAAATTGTATTTAACGCGTATTAAACTATTTCGTCCTTATTCTGTAACATAAATTATGTACGCTAGTACGTAGTTTCGTTTTTGTTTGGTCATCCTTATTAATGAAAACTACAAAACCCAAAGTGTTAAATAACTGTCCAGTACTACATCTATCTTCGAACCCCCTTTAACCATCGTTGAGCTCTTGTTACAATACTCCTGTCGGTTGGTTAAGATTTGTAGTAGCTAATGCATCCAATAACTTGTCGCAGGAAGAAACGTGGACCACAATATTCCCAACTGTAGAAAAAGTGGCACTTCGAGCCCCCAGCCTACAGAATTGCAACCCTCCGAGAGGAATTAAATTTGACCGTGTATGTTCCAAATAGATGAAAGCATCAGACGTAGCCTCCGGCTTACAAATACTTACTACAGTAGCGAAGTATCAGGGATTCAGATAATGTTACAGTCCAAGAGAAAAGTTGTGCGATTTGTTACAATTGCGGTCGTAAGTGGTCAAGCATTAACTGTTGATTTACAACTTGAAAATGGTTATGAAGTAAGAAAACTGTTAATTTAAGTATATTAAAAAGCAAAAACGTACCCTTTCTGAGATATATATGAAATATATGGTAAGGCAGAAGCATTAAATCCAACACTACTTGAAAATTCAGTCACTTTTGCAACTTTGAGATAGCAGTCCACATCCTTTATACTTAAGAATCGTATTTAAGTAACTACTGAATGCCATTAATTAGAATTCAAACAATGGTTGTACTATAGCAAACAATTAAGACTGAATAGTAGTGTTAGCAGTTTTATTAAAAATGTAATGAGAAAGATAACACTGAAATCTATTCAAATTTTGTAGTTTAGTAGTTGGACAGATCATTTTTCTGTACTGTTTTTATGAAAATGATCAAATAGCAGGTGTATATAAAAACAGGTACCATAATGATCAAAATTACGTCAATTGCTGGGATGTTAACAACTTTACTCACCACTGCTATAAGCCTACTTTGTGCTAACTCATTTCCGTCGATGATATTAATAATGCAGTATTTTAAGACAGACAAAGTTCTTTAAAATGTGGTACCTGAAGCTGTTACATTCAGTCTTTTAACTAACACGAAATTCTATAAATATTAATGTAGCAAGAAATGAGATTTTTTAACCTATTAAGCGAATTTTTCTTTATAATAACTCGCAGACAATCAAATAATCCAATAGTGACAATGTTTTCTAAAATGTGGAAATAACTGAATATAGCCTACACATACCGTTAATCATAACAGTAGAAATATGCTATAAAGAATTCACTGACTTTCAACACACAATAGAAGGCAAAATATTATTATATAATCTAATTATTTCGCAAGTACACTTGGAATATTTCATTTTAACAGGACAGGATTTTACACAGGACTACAACGTACGATAATAACGGGTTAACAGTACAATTTAAACTCAGTTTAGTGATTATTGATTAAACACTTAAATATTAGTTTCTGGTTGTTATTAAAGTAGTAAAGTCAGTAGTACATTGCCTGTCGTAGTAAATTAGTGTCAATATGTGGCGTAATATTGTCCCACACTAGATCTTGTTGAAAGTAGCAAAATTCCGTCTTCTTGTTGTCGAATTTATTTAAACAACATTCCATAAGTATTTTGCCAGTAACTGCGGTCGAAAGTACTCGTCATTCGAGACCACTTAATACTCCTCTTTATGTGCATGACGTCGAAGAAAATAGCCGCATCCCACTGGCACTGTTTTTAGTTAATCTTACAAGGATTCTCCGTCTAAACTGCTTTTACCTCACAAGCTAGCCACTTGGCACGGTTTTTCTGCCACGTCATTACTCTCTGTTGGGCTTGTGACGCCTCCGTCTTTCATACAAGAATACAATTTACAAAAATCCTATGCTGGAACTTCTACAATGTTGTAAATCGATAGACTTATACACAATGGAAGTAATCGCTACAATTTATTTCATACATAGACAGTTCTGAAGTAATAAATTATGACAATAAGAGCACAAATGATAAATTATGTTGCCGCAATACTGTCCCTTTATAATTCGTATGACAGTAAGTCAAAAATGAACTACTGAAGCAGTAATATGTTCATATAATTCATACCAGTTTTACACGCCATTTCTTTTTAGTAAAATCATAAGTAGAGTAATTTTCTAATTTACTTACTGTCGTAATTTTAAGAGGGATGCAGCTCATTACAAATATACATCCCTTTCTACGGAGCTACACTGTTTTCCATCATTGTCTCCCCCCCCCCTTCCACCCCACTGACGGCTGACACATTTGTCCCATTCCGAACTTCGCTCATGTTTTCGCCGAAAACTGCATGAAAATCCGTTTGGTAGCTTTGGAGATTAAAGTGTACAACAGCAGACCCGCACTGTCAGTTTTCATTGTTATTGCACAAGATTTATACTTTTTTGCAAGTGACAAATTTCTCTCCCAACTAATGTTAACATAGTGAAGAACATATTACCATGACGAAACTATATTGCCATTCAGTTGTGATTATGGTCTTGGTAGGTACCGTGATCGAATAACAACGCCGCTGTACACCTCCACAGAAAATTTGGGAGCTGAGACGTAGTAGTTTTCTGAGGAGATACAGCACTATACCAAACACATAAAAGAAATATAATGTATCAGTCGCGCAGCCAAGAAAAAAAAAATAAAAAAAATAAAAATAAAAAAAAATAATAAAAAAAGCTGATTTCCGAAGTACCCTCCATCATTGGCCAATGACTGATCCCCCCCCCCCCAACTCCCTCAGGATTTCTAGTTTATTACCTAATAAAAATGATTTTTCCATTTAATATTACAATGAAATATCTTTTATTTTACGTTTGTTTTACGAAGCTTCCATCTCCCAAAAGGATGGCCAAAAGTACTCATTTTCACCCCCTCCCAGAAATTTCAATAACCATGACCCCTTCCCCCCACCTTGTGGGCACCTCTGGCTTGCTGAATTTATCAATGGTAAAGGGTGCTTTTTATTCGCTATCAGAAATATTAGAAGCTCGTCGATGTTATAACTGTTTAAGTACTATGAGACTGTGTGTAAAAATTAAACTAAAATAACACTATTGTTATTCATAGTTTCTGGCGGCCTTCATATAGTTCAACTCGGTGGGGTGCCGCTGACCTGCTAAGCAGCGGGTCGGGGGGGGGGGGGGGGGTCGGAGGGGGTGGCCCGCCCCGGGCCTCCGGTCTTGGGGGCCTTCAAATAACTGGAGAAGACACTTTTTATTTTTTTTTAATTAAAAATCTGACACCGCATCATGTCAGCCAGCTATCAGCGTGTCATCCCACGTTATAAGGCGTCATACAGACATGCGGTCATAATATTGCTCTCCTGGCAATTGTGTGCTTTCCAGAAGTCCGCACCGCTGCTTAATATTTGGGCAGCTCTTCAGTTGCCTTCACGCAACTAGACCACGCTGCAGGTTTCCCACAATGCAAAAGTCGCTAGTAGTAACTCGATACTTCAATTGAGTCAGCTCCGGAGGTTCTCAGCAACGGACGTGCGCCGCGTATCATTCTCCCACTCATGGACCCGGTCCACTGGCATCGTTTTCTTGGAAAATGACACCACTTGACATACAACTGTAGTCGTTTGCGAGGGAGCGGAGGCTGAAATTGCGCACGATCGATGCAGCCTGTATTTTGTGCAATTCGACATTTAAAACAGTGTGTACGCAGGTGTAGTTTTGAGAATAATTTCTCATAAGTTTCGACTACCGCAAACCACTACGCACTCCATAGGACACTGAAGAAGGACAGACAGTCATTTATAATTTTGGTATTAGTATAGGTAGGCAACTGAAAAGACAAAAGCGTGTTATCACACTAGTAAGAAAGAGAAACTCAGTTGTTGTGGCTGTCTGCAAGGTGTATACGGTAGTAAAGTTTGGCTAACCTCTGTGCTGCTCTAATTGGTGAAACTCGGGCAGAGTTAACAGTGACGTTGTACGGTACGGAGCGTGTGGGAGGGTCGATAGCCTGGCAGGCGCCGCGTGGGCTGAGTGGCGGCGCGTCAACCGCCCCTCCTCCGCCCCCCGCCTGCCTGCCGCCCCCGCCTCCGCCCCCACCGCCGCCTCCGTGGCCGCCACCCGGCCTTGCCCCTGACTAATTAAGCTGGCCAGCCGCAGATTAGCGCCGCTCTTCAATTAATCGACCAATTAAGTGGCGCGGGTCGACACTTTGAGCTTTGGGGCGACCGCGCCGTCGACCGCCTCCGTCTCAGCCGCTGAGGCCGGCGGTGCCCTCGGCCGCTGACCTTCTGCGCGTCAACGCCGGGCGCCTGGAACCCACCCTACACTTTGGCTTTAGTCATCTGATACTGCCTTCGCTGGAATAGAATAGTGCTTTTGCTTCGAGAAACCAGCAAGTTCTTCGACTGACATTGGTGACGTGGGCAGACCTATTAACACGTTCGCTGCCATTCACGCTCTGTTTGAAATGTCTAACTGCACAAAATACAGGCCGCATCGATCGTGCGTAATTTCAGCCTCCGCTCCCCCGTAACGACTGTAGTTGTATCTCAAATGGTGTTATTTTCCAAGTAAACGATGCCATTGGATCGGGTACATGAGGGGGAGTATAATACGCTGCTCACGTCCTATGTTGAGAAGCTCTGGAGCTGACTCGATTGAAGTATCAAGTTACTGCTAGAGATTAAAATGCTCAGTCTCTGTTGCAATATTTTATTATCCAATAACGCGTTTCGCGCTATTGGCGCATCGTCAGATTGGGCGGAGATGGAGCCACAGAGTTATCTATAGCTGTGTAGGAGGAATCTTAACAATTGTTGTCATTAGGCGCCATAGCAGCAGAGGAGTCGCTGTCGCGGCAGGTCCACGTTTACAACAGGAGTCAATCTGACGATGTGCTAACAGCGCGAAACGCGTTATTGGATAATAAAATATTGCAAAAGAGACTGGACATTTTTTAATTATTCAACACTGTTACTGCACCAGCCGCCACCACCACCATCATAATGGAATGGAATAAAATGTTTACTACTAGAGACTTTCCATTATGGGAAACCTGCAGCGTGGTCCAGTTGCGTGAAGACAACTGAAGAGCTGCCCAAATATTAAACAACTGTGCGGACTTCTGGAAAGCTCACAACTGCCGGGAGAGCAACATTATCACCGCATGTCTGACGGGAGATGACACGCTGACAGCTGGCTGTCAGATGATGCGGTGTCAGATTTTTAATTTAAAAATAAAATAAAATAAAATAATGCTAGGTGAAACTTCAGGCTCTGGCGCGTGATCGTATTTTGACAGTATCTTTTCATAGTTTTGAGCCACTGAATGTTTTGGTTTTAGTTTTCAGTTTTTTATATGGTTTTATTATTTGCATTTGTATTTTTGTGAAAACAACGAATGTACAATATAAACAGTACATACAAGGTATTTTATAAAACATATGCTTATTTCTATATCATCAGCAATATAAGTATGAATAATATCAAAACTAAGAAGTATTTTTTATAAACTGGTAACTAATCGAAATAATATTAAAATAATCAAAAGCTTGCTTGCTTGTTTACATGAGAATCCAATAAATCTATCATGACATCATGAGAAGTGCGTGTGGCTCGTAGCCGGTAATGCAAACGCGGAAATCTGGAACCAAAAAAAATATTCAAATGTTTGTAGCACTTATGGGACTTAACTACGGGCTCATCAGTCCCTAAGCTTACAAACTACTTATGAACTAGCTAAGACTAAGGACGGCACAAATATCCATGCCCGAGAGGGGATTCGAACCCCCGATCGTAGTGGCCGTGCAGACCGTGACTGAAGCGCCTCAGTCCCCTCGGCCACCCCGGCCGGCAATCTGGAACCATGTACGTGTGCATATCACTTATACTCTTTCCTGAGTGCCTACCAGAGTATACATCTTTATTAGACGATGCCAGTTTACAACAACCCATAATAGGATGCTAGGTCGCAGCATGCGCCACAGCGTAAGCGGCACCTGACCCGCCGCAGTGTGCATATTCGAGTGTGTACTGAGAGGTGAGAGAGAAGACCCTTTTTCAGTACTTTACCGGAAAGAGCAGCTTTGTGCAAGCGAATCTGAAGTTACCTCCTATTTAAGAATAATCAGATTGTGCAATAATAGTTGTGCTTGTCAGACGCTTCTTGTCTGATGCGAATAAGTACACAGTGATATAGTTAAGACATGTGGGCGAAATGTATTGGCACCACTCTGGGTTGATTTGTGTAATCAACTTACCACGGCAGTGGTGAGAGCAGAAAGTGTTAGGTGTTCTCATCATCACTGAGACATAGGAGTTATTTCTATCGACAGAAGTTGATCCAGGCAGAAAAGTTACGTTTATTTCAGTGACGACGACTCAGCATGCAGTCGTCTCAACAATCGGTACTGTGTGCAAAGCGCTTAGGCATTCAACACTCTGAACAGTAACAGGAAATACGCTACCCCTTCAGTACAACAGCATCAATCGTATCTGTAACTTTTGTCAGCTTAAAGTCAGATTCGGTGTTTCAGCCATTTTGCCGATTGTACATTTCATTACATAAAGTCCCTTTTATAATTCTTAATCTAGGCCCCCTAGTTTATATATGGCTTTACGCCTTAATTTCTTTTACTTCTTATTTAACAGCTTCTATCCAGGCGTACTTTGAAATTCTGTAATGAAACTTTTTATTGTGAGAAATTAAAGTTCCAAGACTTATTCTTTTTCTTAATATATTAGGTAAACTTTCACTGTATTTACTTTCCTTAGCTAGCGACGTCATTTTTCTACCCGTTCTTACCTTACCATTATTATATAAATATATTTGTGTTTTCTCTTACAGGAGGTTTGATCTAAGTAATGTCACGTAGTCCTATCTTAAACCGACGAGGAGCATCTTGCTGAATTCTACGAGACGTACTGTTATGTTATTCCATGCAGGAGGCAAGGGTACAATGTTAGGTGGCCAGTGCGTAATAAATTTTAGTTGGAAGTTTATGCAGAGACACGCAACAGCCAATTTTCATTGTTACAAGATAAGCGTATTACTTATCGCTATAAACACACCTTCCCCCTCAGTATTTAGCCTTTTCTCGCGGTATACGTCCCAGTCTGAGTTAAGGATATCAGTACTATTAACAGCTAGTTTGAGGCAGTTTCGTTACCGGCCTGACAATGGAGCTCCCAATGACCAACAAATCTCCATTTTGAATCAGTGACTCACTGCCGCAACAGGCGAGGTAGCCCTTGATGGTTCACAGGTGTTATCAGCATTGGTCAACACTTCAAAGCTATTGCCGAGGCGTAAGGTCACATCCTCAGGGCCAGTTTCCGGATTAGCCATCTGCCCAGAGTCACCGTCAAACTGCCGTGGACTGGACGTCGGAACCTGTAGGCACAGTGGCATCAGGGAATGGAGACGTTGCAATAGGCACCAGGGCACCCTCGTCAATCACCCCAGGAGCTCAGGTGACTCTGCAATCCATGGAAGTAGTCTGAAGTCTTTTGATTTTGGCCAATAGCCTGTAGCTGCTTTTGGACAGCGGCCAACTCCTCCTGAATCCGCACACAACCGGTGCAGTCTCTATACATCTCTGTCAAGTAACATAAAATTATCGTTTACATCCAAACGAGGGAATAAAAGCCCTTGAAAACATAAACGAAATTTAAGAAATTAAGTAGTAATGAAAATGTAGAAAAGTCAAATTACGCTCTTTAGTGCTCTGAGGATGTGACACTGACATCAGCTGCCACTATGTTATCTGTTGGAGGACGACGTTGAAACCATTATCAGTACATCCACGATCCCCTACATCATAATTACCATCAATCGATCAAAATCGACGTCTTCTTTAAACGTGTACATTTTCCGACAGTGTAGCTTGAAGTTTGTGCCACAAATGGTATTTTGTATAAAAGTGCAGCTTTATCGAAGGACGGATGAACTTCGAAACAAAAATTGGGTGCGTGTTACTGACGCCATCTTCAGAACAGGGGAAAATCATAGGGACAGGCTTTGCATGTTCGAAAACGATTTTGTGGAGCGTAGAACTGCCTCCGAGTGGTGTGCGCTCTTCCGAGGAGCCATATGAACCTTAGTCATTCTCCACATTCCTGGCAGCCGATAGAAGCTACTTCCCCGCAGAATGTAGGAGAGATTGGGACAGCAAGTTTGAACGACGGGTGTGAGAAAATGCAAACCCTGTCGCAGTATTTTATCATTTCCTGCGGTGCGGTGTACAAAATTGTTCATAAGTAGTTGAAATTTCGCAAACTTTGTTAGGGGTACTATAGGTAGACACATTGATGTTATTTTATTGCATGTATTAGGAAATTTTGTGTGCGAGCAGGCGGCATATACGAGGTGCGTCCAGAAAGTAAGTTCCGTTTCAATTTATCTCCGCTGAAACGCTGCGACTGCAGTTCCGCATATGCGCTGTAGACGACGTGTATCAAGGAGAAGAACGTGCGCCATTTGGAGATCGCTGTCAGTTACGTACGCTTTGTTGTGCTAGTTTGAAATGTCAGCGGTGATTGAAAACCCCGCCGCCTGTAAAATCATGTCGGTGATTCGGTTTCTGAATGCGAGGAATATGAAACCAAGTGAAATTTATCGGCAAATATGCGATGTTTACGGACCAAATGCGATGAGTTCAAATGTTCAAATGTTTGTATAGCTCATGGGACTTAACTACGCGGTCATTACTCCCTAAACGTACAAACTACTTATGAACTAACTAATACTAAGGACGGCACAATTATCCATTCCCGAGGGGGGGATTCGAACCCCCGACCGTAGTGGCCGTGCAGACCGTGACTGAAGCGCCTCAGTCCCCTCGGCCACCGCGGCCGGCATGCGATGAGTGATTCGATGGTGAGACGATGGGTCCGAGCCGGCCGCGGTGGCCGAGGGGACTGAGGCGCTCCAGTCACGGTCTGCACGGCCACTACGGTCGGGGGTTCCAATCCCCCCACGGGCATGGATATTTGTGCCGCCCTTAGGATTAGCTAGTTCATAAGTAGTTTGTAAGTTTAGGGACTGATGACCCCATAGTTAAGTCCCATAAGCTGTACAAACATTTGAACATTTTTGATGTGTCCGACAGTCCAATGGCGGGCGTAGTGATGTGCACGATGAAGAACGAAATGGGCGTCCCCCTTTGGTTACAGAAGAACTGGTTCACGCGATTGATGACAAGATCCAGGACATCTCAAGTCTTTCCTTGGTGGTCATCATTTCACCAATGACGACAAGCTGAAAGAAACTGTTTCCAACTGGTTGAAAACACAGGCGGCAGATTTCTATGAAGGAGGTATACAAAACCTGGTGCCTCGCTATGACAAATGCCTGCAAAATTTCGGAAGTTATGTGGAAAAGTAGCTTAAGAGTTGTAGAATTTTGTGCAATGAAAATTTCTTCTGTATCTGCGTACAATTTAATTTTATTACCAAAGGGAACTTACTTTCTGGACGCGCCTCGTACATTTTCAGTTAGGAACGGCTAGGCAGCGTGCCGACAGTAAGGGCCATTTAGGTTCCCACGGCAGAAACGCAGCTCATGGTGTTGGCAGAGGACGTGGGTAGCGAAAGCTCCAGAGCGGCGCTAACATTGGATCATCCATTGCATCCGCCGAGCCTCTAAGCCGGGAAGGCACGAAGAATATGGCGCGAATCTAACATCTTTGATTTTTTGATGTTTTTCATTGAAAAATGTTTTGGTGGCATGCAGACCATAGTAGCAGAATAGGGGTCAACAAAAGTAGGTGCCAATTATTTTATATTATTTAATTACAACGTCTTTAACGAACATTTACAAACACTTCAGAGGATGTACGAAGTTTATAGGGGTTCTCGACTGCGTGCCACTGTCGGCAGTCGGCGTTAGTACGTAATCCGGACTGGTCTCATAGGAACCATGCTCTCAGTGTCCGCCGTAAAACTATAAATGTTAATTTCAAAGTCAGGTAAACAATTTACCATTACGGTGTGGCTAGTAATAATGCCGCAGGATTTTATTTAGACGAAATACCTACCTGTAATGAGTTAATATTTCAGCTCTTTTAATAGCACTTCCAGCAATAATCCAGTCTTCTGTCTAGCTGCGAAGGGACTACGTCATCGAGAGCATTTCATATAAAACATGTAGGGGCTGGGAAGGACAGGCAGCGCTGGTGTGACGTCATTCCAGGCCACTCTTACTGCTCACAAGGAAGGACAGTTGAGCATGTGACGTCACCCGCTCTGTACTGCTGCCACGGAGAAACAGAATACAGCATATGGAGCGCAGCAATTTAAGAAAGGCGGGGAACACATCAGGTGTGAAGAATACAGTGGCGTCTACTATATGCTAAAATTAAAACATACTGTTTTCATTAAATGGTAGACACCGATCACAGGCAATTGCATATCGTCCTTATGCCTACAGAATATTATAATGTAGGTGTAATTTAATGTAAGTTAGCACTATTACAAAGTAAAGAGAATGGAACGTAATACCATTTTCTCTACATTTAGAACTAAGCTGTTCAGTTAAAAGTCGACCACTGTACGTAACAAGAGCCTTGTTTTATCACTAAAATTAGTAACAGAGGTCCGTGTGAACTACCGGTTACACCCTGCTATAGAGTCTTGTTCCCTGGCACAAACTGAGAACTGACTCGTTTCAAATTACTTCAATAACAGGAAGTTAATACTACAGTGGTCAATATACATAGCAGCTCACACGTTACTACAAACGGACACTAATAACCAAGCTACCACAATTAAATTTATCTTAGAAAAGTGGCTAAGAAAATATTTATGGCGCAACGCAATTTAGACATAAAAATTGCATTAGAGCTAGTTCTCAGCACTTGTGAAGAACAGTATTAAATAAAAGAGGAAGGTGCTCTAAAACTAAAATTTATAGGCTACTTGAGGATTATGGTGAACTTAGACTTGTTTATTCAGATAGAAAACAAGCAAAATGGGGAACCAATTTTGTTAATACAATAAAAATGCATCTCTTACATGGAATAATGCGGACGGTGCCCAGCCTAAATTATACATGATTTAACGCTACTGGGGGAAGGGGAGGATTCACAAACAACACTCATTCTCTCACACACACGCGATGCCACAGCGAAACTCACCAAGATCAGCGTTCTGAGACGAGGCGGAAGCAGGCGCCGCTATCGTAGGCGAAATTCGGCCAGTTGGAGTCAGCACAAAACACAATATACAAAAACACTTTGAAGCTGGCTCTGGTTTGTCTTGCCTGTTTTGAGATGGTGCGTGTGTATAGCCAAGTTAAATTACATGTGACTTGGACCGCGAGCAAACACGCTAACGGCCACACACGGCTACGTTACATGAACGCACTCCACTGAAGGTGAAGTGGCTGAAAATCGAATTCATTATACAAAATCACGATTGAATCTTAAAGTGCTGTTAGCAATCGACATAGGTACTGGTTTTATATGAGAAGTGTCGTGATTTCAGGTGACTAGCTGCAAACCCTGGAAGCTGGAACTCGGACACATGTGGTTCCGAAAAATAAAGTAAATTAACTACAGCATGCAACACATAGAAATGCTTAGACTTATGTAAGGAAGCGAATGAATACAGCTACACGCGATAGGGGGCGGTTATAGAGACGGATGAAGTCCAGTCTCCAAAACTCGTAAAAGTGAAATAACTACAAAGTCGGAAAAATCAAATTAAGAATTACAACATGCAACCCATAGAAATGTTTAGAATTACAAAAGGAAGGTACTGAAGGAGGATGTACAAGGCTCAGAGAGAATTACTGGCAAAGACAGAGTTCGTACTACAAGTCGGAGAAGAAACAGCAACATTAAAATAAGCGGGGAGAGAAGTTCGCGTAATATTAGTGGAAATCAGAAGGATACCTGCATAGTTACTTGCCTGATGGACATGGAACAAACAAGAGTGGAAGCTGAAGGCTTTGTTCTATAAGCAAACCACATGGAACACATATCACTCATGGATGGAAACGATTAGAAGATTTGTACATGCACTGTACAAAAATGAACATATCACCATTTAGAAATCGGGCCCCACAAAGCTAGAAAGTATTTACAAAGAGTTCATACACTGCCACATGATCACAAAAGGTTTTAACATACGAGGCCGTTATCAAACTACAACGAGAATCACATACACCACATTTATCTATTGGAAATCACTGAAGTGAATAACGAGAACACATTTCCACACACTATCAGAGAAAATATTCCAAAAAAATGGTTCTAAGTTCACAAATCTAATTTAAACGTGCTAGTCAATAAAATGCTACCATCTCACGGGTACCAGAGAAGAACCAAACTTACCTTGCCAGACGCCCGGTATAGAATGATCAGACCGAGCGTCACCAGACATGCGGGAAGCCACCGGAAGCTGTAAAATCCAAGAAACAGTGAGGGGGGGGGGGCGGAGAGCGAGTGCACTCGTGCAGGAGAAGGCTCGCTAAGTAGCTCGCAACCAAAGGGTGTGGAAACCTCTTTGGTAGTATCAGCACCTATTGATTCTCAGCCATAGAGAACAATGCAAAGCGAGGTCACTCCCCACATTCAGACAGCCATAGATTCTCACACCCACTTAAAAGTAAAACAACTTCACATTCTCACAGGGACAGTGGCGTAACGGAGAAGCCGTACTTATGCCACATTAATTAATATAATAATAAATTATTAACATAACAAAATAAGAATAACCTAGCAATGTTAACAAATATTTTAACACATGAAATAAAAATGCTATTCCTCAAGCCTTGAAAAGAGTGGGGTTCAAGTTTTAACAGAATGATAATCTAACGAGCGGTCTAAGCGCTTCGCTGCGGAGCGCGCGATTGCTCGCCGTGGAGGTGTGTGTGTTTGTCCTTAGGTTAGTTTACCTAGGTTTAAGTAGTTTGTAAGCTACAGACTGATGACCACGCAGTTTGGTCCGATAGATTTACAAACATTTGAAACATTTTGTTAGAAAAGCTGAGTTACGCCAGCCAATTCAACTTTTAGTCAAAATTACGGCTGAGTAGGACATCAAAATTCCATGAAGAACAGATATTGAGGTGACAAATTAGAATGACAGGAAAAGCTTGAAAAACACATTATCATCCAAACGAACGTATCTGAAGTACATTTATTGTCTGTAACGGTATCAAAATGGGACAAAAGAAAGAAAGTGCTTCTATGTGGGAAAATTATAAAACTATCAGTTTAGTAAGACATGTTTGCAAACACTATTTAATTTCATCCGAATGGAAATACAAGTAGCACTGTATTTATGAGAAATGTAGTAAAACGTGAGTCAACACACAGAAGATCGTGAGGCAATACACACTTTACGAGTGTGACTTTACGGAAGTAATGTTCGTAGAGTTGGGCAGTTAGTATAAATAATGGTATTCTTTGGAAAGGTACAGGAGTAGCCGGCCAGCGGTTGGAGAAGCCGCTATGAAGCCCAGGTAGGGAGGGGTAGCGGCTTAAACCGGCCGATCGGGGTTTTGTGCTTGTCGGCGGAAATCTGGGAAAGAACCATCCTTGCCACTCAAAACTAATGATGGCTGTTAGCCGAGTGTTTCTTAACGGTGTGGCTGGATGACAAATGTGAGCTTCACACCCCAATAATTCGAAATAAAATAATCTATAAAATGATCTACTGTCAACATTTAAGACATCTACAACATCGCAATAATTATACATATGTCATTATTATAAAAATAATTTCAATGTCTCGAAAATTATACTGCTGTATCGAACTAGAGAAAAATTAAGCTTAAAAAAATCAACAAGAAACTCTTGTTTAGATGATAGCTTATCGTGTCAACCTATCATCTTGAAAGCGTCAAACTAGTAAATATTTATTTAATGACTGATTTGGAATGGTATAAATTGATAATGGAAGTATGAACAGATCATCAAAGTCTCCACAGTAACACTGAAAATGTAAGGATCGTCTTTTATTTCTCGTATATTTCATTTGGTGTGTCGATTTATTGTAGAATTTGACATTAAATTACGTAATTATTGTGTGGCATGAGCGGTCCAACTCATGATAGCTGGTTTGTCTATTTATCGATTTCAGACTATGTAATACTATCTACTAGTCCTCCGGAGACTGAACATTAATTTTTTTATTATTTAAATAGTGTTATATTAGGAAGTAGGTCAGGTTGAGAATTATATTAGTTCAGAGGGATGGAGATCGATTACAGGGAATAACTGGTGGGGAGTATGTGTTTGCGAGAGAGGAGGTGAGCTAAGGGGTTGAACGGAAAAATGAGGACGCCCTGTATCGTCTTGGCAGAAGAAGAACCGTTCTCGATAGTAGGAGTCATTCGATTGGGGAGATTGTCAAGATTTGTGCTGTGAACGGTCGCTTCTCGGGACTCTAAATTTGGCGAGAACAAGTGAACTCCTGTGTATATGATTTGTGTTTATGTTTTTACACAAGAACTTACGAGCGTAGAAATGGTATTCGGGAAACTTAAACTATTTGACCACTTCCAGTTGAATCGAGAAAAACTTATTGAACAAAAGCTTTGAATTTTCGTACATCATTTGCAAATGTTAAAAGAAAAGCCTTTTTATTAATGAACCAGTTAACTCTTTCTTGACTGATGGGACTTAAAAGTCCCTGTCCATTTATAACACCATAAAACAAAGTGGAAAATGGTATCTGACTTGTTGTTCCTCAGTTGACGTTAGGGCCCCTCTGATGTTTCATATAAAACTCGCTTGTCGAGATGGCCAGTATCACTGCTGAAGACAGTGTGTCCGTGTGCACGGTTTAATCAGGCGAGTTTTGTTGTGCTGCTGTGTGTTCTCACATTCGTAGTTTGGTTTTGTTTTGTTTTAGCCAATGGAAACTGATATTATTTTTATTTATGTAGCATTGAAAACTATGCCTGGAGGTTTTTAGTACTGAGAGCGTGTCAGAGGAATTTTGTGCATGTTATTTTTGTAGTTGTCTTTTATTGCTAGGTATTAGTAATAAACAGTTGTAGTTTTCTTTTTTTTTGCTTATGAATTACTAAATATTAATACGATTCAGGGATAACTTAAGTCTACTTCCCCCCCCCCCTTCGGCTCAATGTCTAAAACGGCATATGAGGCCGGCCGCCGTGGACGAGGGGACTGAGGCGCTTCAGTCACGGTCTGCACGGCCACTACGGTTGGGGGTTCGAATCCCCCCTCGGGCATGGATATTTGTGCCGTCCTAGTTCGTAAGTAGTTTGTAAGTTTAGGGACTGATGTCCACGTAGTTAAGTCCCATAAGCTTTACGAACATTTGAACATGGCATATGAAAATTTTGCTATCTGTTTGTTGCTGGTATATGCTTATGTTAACAGAGATAAGCAGTCCTAATGTCTTCCAATTTGCATTATATCCTCTTGTACTGTGAAGTCCCATTTTGTAATTCTTACTTTTGTATTTTTTGCGTCAAATATGGAAACCGAAATTGTGTGAATACAATAATATGCTTTTATTCACGTTGATACTAAAATAACCAAACATAAAGTTATTTGCTTGTATATTTGATAGCTTGTGCAGGAAAGGACTAATTTATGTAGGCTCCTATTTTTTTTTTTTTTCCTTGTTTCGAATTCTACAGGCTATGGATGGGGAGTTTTTAACTACAGGATCAAAGGTAAAAGATAATATCTGCAACTAGGATAGTTGCTGTGGCATGAACTCAGACATGTAATGTTCGACCCTAAGACAACATCGAGCCAAACTTCTAAATCAAAACTATACAGTGCCCAATACGTAGGTTCTCACAGCGTGAGGTCCCATTTGCTTTAATGATAACTGTGATAAACGCGGCGAATAGGAAATCGGCGTAAAGTCGCAGGAATTACCTTTGATGATCCGTTAAGAAAAGTCAACTTACGTATATGGGTTTTCATAATTTAAAGAATGCTTTCGTTAATGACGTCTGGAATTCACTCTTTAAAATTTAAAGTGTAAGTGACGAAAAGTAATACACCATTTTTACAGAAACCAGACACCAGTTACAAGAATTGAAGAGAAAAGAACAGACGCAGAAGTTGGCAAAGGAGTAAGACAGGATTGTTGCCTTCCCCTGTGTTATTTAACCTGTATATTGATAAAGTCGACACGAAAAGCAAGATAACGAAATAAAAGTTCCGGGAGAAAAAAATCTTTGCGGCTTGCCGATAACATTGTGATTCTGTCAGAGAGAACAAAGGACCTGAAAAACAATTCAGTGAAATAAAATATTAAGAACAAACCAAGGATGTTAGAATGTAGTCTAACAAAATCAGGCGGTGTTGGCATTATAATTGGTAACAAGACAATGAAAGTAGTAGATGGGGTTGTTATTTGGGTTGCCAAATAACTTATGATGGCATATGTTAGGAAGTTCTTTCTGAAAGCATTTGTCTGGAGTATATCATTGTATGAGAGCGAAACATGGACGATAAGGAGCTCAGACAAAAAGATGACAGAAGATTTTGAAATGTGTGCTACAGACGAATGATGAGGATTAGATGGGTAGATCACGTAACTAATGAGGAGTTACATAACTGAATTGGGAAGAAAAGGAGGTCCTGGCATACGCTGGCTGAGAGAAGAGATAGATTGGTCTGACACATTCTGAGACATCAAGGAATCGTCAACTTAGCATTAGAGGGAAGTGTGTGGGGTAAAAATCGTAGAGGCAGACCGAGGGAGGAATACAGTAAGCAGATTCAGGATGTAGGTTACCGAAGTTAATCTCATGTTGTTTGTATAGCTTATGGGACTTAACTACGGGGTCATCAGTCCCTAAACTTACAAACTACTTATGAACTAAGTAATACTAAGGACGGCACAAATATCCATGCCCGAGGGGGGGAATCGAACCCCCGACCGTAGGTTAATCTCAGATGAAGAGACTTCCACAAGACAGGGTAGCGCGGAGAGCAGCATCAAACCAGTCTACGGACTGAAGATCACAACACAACATGTAGAGATAATATAAATTGAGGATGCCTTTGGGCAGAAAAGAGTTTTTGAATAAAAGAAATTTGTTGACATCAAATATTAATTTAAATGTTAAGAAATCCTTTCTGAAGGCATTGTGTGGGAGTGAAAAGTGGACGATAAGGAGTTAAGACAAAATATGGTTAAAGTTTTTCAAATTAGTTATTATACATGAATGCTGAATATGAGGTGGATATATAGAGTAATTACTATGGAGATACTGAAAATAGAATCGGAGAGAAAATAATTCTAGTATATCCTAAATAAAAGTAGAGATCGATTGGTAGGACACATACTAAAACATCAAGGAATCGCCATTAAGTGCATGGGGAAAAATCTCAGGTAAGCAGCTGTAAAAGGTGTAGGTTGCCGTTCTTATTCCAAGATGAAGAGGATAGTATAATGTTGGGATCTGCAGCAAACCAGTCTTTGGACTGAAGACTACAAAAGCAACTACCAGGCCATTAATTTTCTTATATCAATGGCTGCTACACACATCTTGCACATTCCATCTTATCGTAGTTAGACTTCCGGTTCCTTAACAATTCACGTTTACAACTCTTGACTAACAGTTTCCTGTGCGCTTATGCATTCAACTCGAGATCTCTGAATCTATCACTGTGATATTTATTAGCGGAGTGACATTTATTGGTAAAAATCTCTCGGAAGTATAATACTTGGAATTTCGTTGGCAGCCTTTCACGGAGCATGCCAATTAAACTCCCCCAAAAGGATAGAAACCAGACACATTTCCGCAGCTATACAGCACCGGCTACTGTGGCATCACTAATGAAGACCTATAGGGACGTCGCTTGATAAATCGCTGGGCCCCTGGGGGACATCATTCCAGGAAGCCGTTCTCCAAATTTCCGGAATGATTTGCGCACTTTTCGCTGGAACGTTGCCGATGTTGGAAATATTTCATATGGATTCTCGTAGCAGCGAAACTTTGCTTGCTTCTACCAGCACTGCAGAAGAATAAAACGGCAGGAAACACGTGTAAGCTAATTTAAAACAAAGCAATTCCATGCTAAAGGACAGAATTTTGAATAAAAGCGGTTCAGGAGACTCTTTTTATATGTTCCGGAAACATCTAAATACTGTGAAATACCGCTGAGTGAAATGTGACCGTTTTTGTTGAATTCTAGTTTGAAATTTCAAAATGTTTATCCCCTCGTTAGTTAAGCACAAGTTTTCCTATTACCAGAGTAATGGACTGATCTGTGGAGTCAATTTTTTCGTCTCTACAATCCAAATCCTTAAGTTGATTTACTGTATAATAAGTTCGATGCCGTCTCCTTTAAGGCTGTACTTAAAATTCGTGATTTTCATATAGGTTGCCTACATTTTCAAAATCAAAATTCGGGACACACATAGATACCGAAAATAGCGAAACTAAATAATGCCATTACCAGCGATGTCATCAACAAGTCTACTATCCCTTAAAGGTTATACAGTACGACGGTCTTCGTCTCACATATAAAAACAAAAATTAATCCGCACACAGTATAGTGAAAAACGGCTGTCTGCCGACTTTCCTAGGTTTTTAACCTTGTAAATTATCTAAGCTCACTAGACAGCCTTTTTTTTTTTTTGTTAAACGAGAACCCCTCTCGTTCGGAGGCATGAGGAATAGCATTTCATTTCATGTTTTTAAATGTTAGTTTCTGTAACATTGCTGGGATTTTATTATGCTAATAATTTATCATTGTGTTCATGTTTTTAAATCTTAGTTTCCGTAATATTGCTGGAATTTATTATGCTATTAATTTATCATTGTGTCTATGTTTTTAAATGTTAGTTTCTGTAATATTGTTGGGATTTTATTATGCTAATAATAAATCATTCTGTCCTTGAATGTGGCAATATGAACTGTTTCTCCATGACGCCGGTGTCCCTGTGAGAATGTGTACTTGCTTTATTCTGTATGTGCAAGTGTGAGAATCTTCTATCATGACAGTCTGAGTGTATGTACGCGAATTTTCGTCGTCAGCTGCTGGCTGCTCGCTACTAGTGTTCTCTGGCTTTGTATCGATAGGTAGTCGTTACCAACCTCTGATTTTGATGTTTCCAAAGAGGTTCCTCCACCCTCTGGCTCAATTTGGGTTGGCAGTGCCCATTTAGCGAGCCTCAACAGGACGCGCAAGTTTTAAATACCCGGCGTTGCAGCCGGTCGTCGTAAACTTCATTCCACGATATTTCAACTGGACACCTGCCAGTCATCTTCACGTGAGCCAACAAGGACTCAAGTCTCTCGTGAAGGCGCTTGTTGGCTCACCTGAAAATAACTGGCAAGTGTCCAGTTGAAATATCGTGGAATGAAGTTTACGACGACCGGCTGCAAACCCGAAATCTTTTAACAAGCGACATTACGTTGTCCGTGTGAGAATCGTGGAAATTTCAAATCCACTCCGCAGTATTTAATACATTGCCCTATGATTTGTTAATCGTAAAAGAAAAAGGAAGTCGTACTTGAGACTCCAGTCTCTTGAAGTTAAAAGATGGAGCTGTCGGAATTCATAGGTACTCGTTGGATGTTTTCTGTTTTATTGTCTTCCTTTCATTGTAACTCTATAGAAGTCTTTTTGCTGTAGCCATCAGCCATATGCGGCTCACACTTGAAAGTTCCCATCAGAACTGTCAGCTATCAGGAATTTTCGTAAACTGACTGGAATTGAGGAGTGTCTTAGTAGTAAATAAAAAATGGAATAAAATGTGCATGATATGGCAAGTTTTTACCCATAGGGCAACAGTGTATATTATCTCACATTTATTGAATTATATGCTGTGCAAATGTTTAATGTTACAAGTGTATATTCATTTGTATAAGTGCTATATGTCTGTAAAATCTGTAGCGAATACAGTTAGTAATAAAAAAGTAATAGATTAAAAACAATCCGCGGCGGAGCGGCCGAGGGCATTGAAGCGCTATGCTGCGATGCGCGTGGCCGTTCCTTGCTGGTGGTTTGAATCCGCACTAGGGCATTGATGTTTGTGCTCTCTTCAGTCAAAGGTAGTGCAAAAGTAGTTTGTACGTTTAGGGACTGATGATCCCCCAGTTAAGTCCCATAAGCTTCACAAACATTTGAACATTTCATTAAAACCTGGTGCGTGATGAGGCGGTTTTCCGTTAACATCACCGTTTATGTTCCCACATCTCATGAACTGAGTGTCGTACTGTGATACAATTTTAAAGGTACATTCAGTTACATATATGTACACTGCCTGCAGTGAAGAAATTAGAAAATGTGACGTCATATACAATGGCGTGATTTTTCTGTACGAACAGTTGAAAAGTAGTAAGCGAGAAAAAGTTTTCCTTTCATCATTTTGCTGTGGTTGTAAGCGAGAAAAAAATATAACTTAAGTTTGAAATTTGTTGCCTGTTGCTAAGTACTCTATTCTTATACAAATTATGAATGAAGTCTCATAGCATTGAGTGGCAAACTATTGCAACTCATATTGATTATGATTTTGTATCTCTTAAACAGTGTATCGTATGTGGTTCTTACCCCTACAGCAATTGGTACCTCACCGTAAGGAATATGTGCACGAAAATTGTGTTGAAATCGATTGAGGGGTTTAGGAGCAAATGTGCAACATTGTCGAGTGAGAAGCTGTTTTTCGCGCATGTAATTCTTTATGACGTATTTCTCCTGAACTATTTGTTGTTAATGATCCATACATTTACGGCGCCCGTCATCATGGTCAAGTGTGCAAAAATTTCATGAAGATTGGAACAAAACTGTAAATTTATATGCAATAAGTACACAAAACAAACACTCAAGCACTCGGACACACTGCTTTATCTATAAAGATATCGCCACGAGATATGCATCCGTACGTAAATATATCCTACCACTCATTGACAAAAGTTGAAATGAAAATGCTGCATATTGCACAATCTACATCCAACACAACATGTAAATGGTAAATAAAAACGATTCTTATTCTTTGAAAAACGTTTCCTAAAATATATGTGGTTGAACTGTAGGTACGGATGTAAACAGGTGAGAAATGAAATCAGTTATCGGTGATTTGGCTTAATATGTTTTACTTCTCCGTGAAATTTCTTTTTAGTGTAAAGAAAAAACACAGCGTAGCGGTTGGCTTCGTAACTCATAATGTTGGCATTCCATGCTCAAACCCAACTCAAAATTACTCTTTTTTCTCTCATTTGTTCTTGTGGCTGAATGTGATGCTGTAAAATTTAATGAAATTATTGACGAAATTAGTACTCACTTTTAAGTTTATTAAAATAGTTTCATTAACTAGTTAAACTAAAAAGGCGGTTTAGAGACACAAAGGGACGATGTACCTATGATATACTGCATCACTGATATAAATTCTGAAACTGACAACCTACGTTAAATTCGTACCTTCACCATAACGATTGGAAAACAAGTTTAATACTTTGAGCGCTGTGCTACAATCCGTTATTGGGTCTGTGGGACCGCACACTTTTTCACTTAAACCGATATATTTTGGTCATGGGCGATATACCTTTGCTTTTTTATCTTTTTTTACGTTTTTTTATGTATTTATTAAGAATGCCTACCGGTGGGCCGATGGTCCAGGAAGCATTTGTGCATCACATACAGCCTGCCACATAGGCAACCAAAGGCGCACGTCAGTTCCCCGGGCAGCATAAATGGCAAGGCGCCCACATACATATCATGACAGTTACGTACAACCGCAAGGGATTCAACTCAGCAGACGACGCCGTATCTCACTCCTGTCGAGAGTTCCACCTATGCGATTTAGGGCGTGTCCCGGTTACAACTCTGTCTATGCCAACTCTGGGAACATTTGACAGCAATATAAGCCCGGCACAGTCCTACAGACAGCATTTCTTCTCGCATCGCTTCCGGACGCTGCCGACTATTGACTATTACGGAACACTAATGGAACTGCTTTGGATTTTTCCTCTAACTCACACTCTAGATTAGATCCTTGGTAAACAGGAGACTTTACCTTTAGATGTGCTATATGGTGTATTGCTCTAGATTAGATCCTTGGTAAACAGGAGACTTTACCTTTAGATGTGCTATATGGTGTATTGCTGGGCTTTTTACTGTGCAGTGGACTTGAATCTGCCACATCGGACTTCATCAGTATATCTTGTGAACGTTGTAGTATATAAATCTGTGATTGTTGAATCTGTGTTGGTTAGAAATTAACACATGTATTTCATTACCGAATTTCAAACAAAATTGCTGACAGAAGTGTCCCCAATGCGATGAAATGCTAAGTAGTCTTTCTGAAGACGATGCATCAGGCTTTTCTGACGATTTCGCTGGAGACCCAAATTTTTCATCGGATGGCGAAAAACTTTGATTTCTGAGGATGATGATGATGATAATGATGATGATCATGATGTCGATTCTGAGCCCAATGATGGTGTTTCTCTTGCAAATATTTCAAACAAGAATGAATGGAAACTTGTAGCGGGTGACAGACTTTTTATTCCCCTTCAAACACTGGAGTTCCGATAGATGATTTTCGGTAACATCAAGGACTACCTCCCATCGCATATTTTGAACTCTTTATACATTATAACATTATACTGCTATTGCTCGAAGAGGACAATAGGTCTGCTGCGCAAAACATTGCTTTACTCGAGCCTTCAAATCAAAGGCTAGCAAAATGGGTTGATACAACGTTGATGAAATGCGCTTGTTTTTAGGGATATGTCTTGTAGTGGAACCAGCCCTTTATTTGTGAACTAATTCGAAATTCAAGATATCTTACACACCAGAAGAAGCCATTTGTATAGGCGAAAACAACATACTACTTTATGAACGTATTCGCTTTCGACAACACATGCTAACAAACGACATACATATGGGATAAAAGTTTTCAATCTGTGTGTTAGTAGAGTTTACACATGGTCGTTAAAAGTGTAGACTGGAAAAGGAAGATTGGATTAGATTAAATTAATACTGGTTCCATAGATCATATATACCACATTTTGTAATGATGTGGAATGTGTCTGTTTAGTAAATGGTGTCTATACATGACAGTCCATCTTTTATTTTAGTTTTAATGGTTTTTATTTTAATCTTTTATTTTATTCTTCTGATTCTTCATGTACCGTTTGCATTTCGGAGGTTGGCTATTATCATACCTACTTTAGCTTTGGAAGCTGCGGCCTTGAATAGATCACACGTCGAGACATTAAACCATTTTTGCAGGTCCCCAAACCAAGACATTCTTCTCCTTCCAACAGATCTCTTTCCTTCTATCTTCCCTTGTATTATGAGTTGCAGAGTCTCATACCTTGGACCTCTCATGATGTGGCAGAGATATTGTAGGTTTTTTTCACTTCCTGTAGGATCTCTAAGCCTTTCCCCATTCATCTCAGTGCCTCCACATTGGTAATATGTTCTGACCATGATATTCGCAACATCGTACGGTAGGTCCACATCTCGAAGGCTTCTATTTTTCGTTCGGAATGTATGTTGAGGGTTACATAACGTTCATAAAAATGTATGTTTTTAACCATAAGAAGACTTCCTATATAAAAAAGTTTGAAATATAAATAAACCAGTTAAAGTTATCAGAACAGATGCATTAAGTGCATTATGAGAATGCTAGCAAAATCTCCAACTAAGAAATCATCGACGAAGCTAAGACACTAAGTCCATTTCGCTATCACACAACACGAAATAATTGTCAGCACAAAAAATAACTCTTAAACCGGCACTTATTAGCCACTGCCAAATTTAAATTCCCGACTAAGTGGCCGTACGACGCGCAGTTTCTGTCTCAACGAAGCACTTCAGCTATCCTTTTTCCGAGACGAGACATGAAGTGCTCCTATTTTTCCAAGGAGCTGCTGTCATCAGGATCAGCCCTGGTATTTTACTTGAACTAAGTAATTTTCATTGTCAGATCGCCGTTCCCTTCAAAAGTAGCTGAGTTCTTGACATAAAAGACTTCTTTTGACTTACTTTTGAGCGCTTGAGGCATTACATGACTCAAATACGTTGTAAGGCATTAAAATATTTGATTTCGTTTCAGTTTTTTTTAGTACTGCATTTCGTGAGGAAAAATTGTTATGAGGATAAGCTGACATAAGTAAGCAATGAAGCCGAGCCGATTTCATAAACAAAAGAACAAAAAACACTGAAGTATCCTATTATTTTTGTTGTGAGTTTTGATGAGTGCTGTGTTATCCTTCGTAATTTCTCGATCAGGCAGACCTGCCAGGGACGCAGCTATTAATAGTGACGGTCGCATTTTTTTTCTAATGGCTCGACAGATGTGGATTCCTGTCTTGTGCCTTCATTTATGAATAGCACCTGAGTCCTACATCCTCATTTCAGTATTTATGATCCGTTACATTTTTATCTCCTACAGATCCCTCCAGTAGCATCAAGAATTTTTCGTGTGCTGTTATCCTGACACTTCTTCCTGTCATTATGCCATTATAGCCGATTCTGTGGCAAACCTCTTCTAATCATGCCACTTCCCCTCCCTGTATCTAAAGGCCTTATTACACGACACACCTAACGTTCGCGAGTCAGGTCTAGACGGCCTGCCACCTATCGGCTGAACGGGTGAAGCTACGCTTTTAGCAGACGGCTTATCCACCGTGGGGAAATAGGAACGGTTATATTCTGCCGTGGATTGCGCGCATGCGCAGTAAAGGAGGTGTATGCGCGCATGCATATAAGCTGTTTCCAGCGGGCTTTCTGCTACTTTCTTCAGCAGAGTGCAGACGACATGTGTGTTCTACTGGCTTTCGGATACGAGCTATTGAACAGTTTTTGTAGAGGCAAGCAATGTCATAGCAGATGCTTCAGAGAGAACTACGTCCCCCACGTCTAAAATACTGGAACCGTAAAGATAGATAAATAATATGCATGTACCAGCACAGCATAAAATACCGTTTAGTCTAGGCCTAATCATAACGTATTTCATGCTTGGCACATAAAGGTAACATAATAATAATAATAATAATAATTTGTACCAGCTTGATGTATTTTATTTGATGCATTTTACCATTCAGTTTTAGCACCTTTTTATCTATGAAGATGGTCTATTGACGATACTGGTTGATTTATAAGGTTTTTAATAAACAGCCGAAGGTCTTAAAGATGCATTTTATGAAAAGATGAAGATGTGTTTCACGTTGGGGGATCTGTTAAGCTTCATAACAGCCATTATAGGACAGAAACTATTGACAAAGTACAGGGAAACTCGAATGTGACAGTGTGGTGCGGATTAACGTCATCTAGTATTGTTGAACCATTTCTGTTTAGAGACGCAATGAACGCTGTACGATAGCTGGAATGCTACAATTTCTGATTGGAAAGATTTAGACGGCAAGTCAACAATACAAGATGGAACTTCCTATAATTACGCCTTGGCTGTTAGGCAGTGGCTTAATAAGTGAATCACTGGACGCCGGGTAGGCCACCGAAGCTCTACAGAATGGCCTGCGCATGAGATTATTTTTAAGGAAGAAGTGTACCACATCAAACCTCAAATTTTGGTGACCTTGAGAAGAATAATACTGGGGCATACATTGAATTATGGCTTCCGTAATTATCATGCCACCAAATGAATTGAATGTGTACAAAAATTGTCTTCATACCTCCATTTGCAGAGGTGAAAATAAATTCTATCAGATAGTTACTTTCCGTCCACTAGTACTGTACATTCAAATGTTCAAATGTTTGTAATTCTATCGGACCAAACTGCGTGGTCATCAGTCCGTAGCTTACAAACTACTTAAACCTAGGTAAACTAACCTAAGGACAACACACACACCCATTCCCCAGGGAGGACTCGAACCTCCACGGCGAGCAACCTCGCGCTCCGCACCGAGACGCTTTAGACCGCTCGGCTACTCCACCGCGGCACTGTACATTCCATTTCTAGGTGTATAGTAGTGCAATATTATTAGAACTATACCAAAACTGTAGCTACTTTGTTAAGAAAATATATGTGCCAAGATAGCTTGATGAATATTTTATTTTATTTTCGATAACCAGTTTCGACAATCTTAGTTGTCATCTTCAGATCTCTAAATTTTGAAAAAGTAGCACCTCATATGACATGGTGCTTGATACTACACGAGACTCTAATTTATATATATATATATATATATATATATATATATATATATATATATATATATATATATATAAGATGACAACAAAGATTGTCGAAACCGAACAAATGAAATAAAATATTCAGCAAGCGATCTTGGCACAATTATTCTTAATAAATAATGTAGATGGTTCCCTCGCTTGAAAAGTGTCAAGCATATATTGCAACTACTGGTTCACTGGTGATTTCTAACATATGGCACTGTCGAATAAGCTTCTGAAATTATGTACAGATTTAAGTTTTGAACATGTTAATGGGTTTCTTTATTGGCTCTTGTTGCAAAGAGTTCATATTATATTAAGCTTGGAATCTTGTTCCAGAGATCTTTTCATTGTTAAGTTTAAATATGTATGGACAATCTGTAAGGTCCTTGTGGTCCAGACATACTTGATTTTCTGTAATACTTATGCCACAATAGTGTTCGCACAGTACTTACAAAGTTTACAGTAATTGTAGAAACTGCCCAACAAGTTGCAATTTTTAGATACTTTATCTAGATTTCGGCACCAACTAAGGGTGGCTTCATCAAATGATTAAAATTATTACATGAGAAGTAAATTTTTAATCATCTGATGAAGACACCCTTTATTGATGCCGAAAAATAGATAAAAAGTGCAGCTTACTGTAAATTAATTACGGTTGCTGCAATTTTAGACAAAACATGTTTAAAATCGACTTATAATGTGATTATTTGTGCTGTTTGTTATTAGGCATTGTGCTCAGTTTATTTAGTACGCATTTTAAAGTAAAGATATGCAATGTGGTTGATGTTGTGAGCTGATCACAGATGTACAGATGTACATGGTAAGTGGCACAGTAATCATTGGTACTATCGATCGATTTGACAGTGAGCGTTTCGACTGTGGGAGACAGTAGCGGTAACACGTCAGAGTCAATCAGCAGTTGTAACGTGCCAGGGTTAGTAGCAGTGGTGCAGGATGACCAGCCAGTCTAAAACAGATTGGGAAAAAATTCAAAAAAATTATTTCAAAACTTCGTCTACGTTTTACGAGCGTTCTTCCGCCGCGACATACGCCTTGCAAATGTGACCAAGGCTGTCCACCTTGCAGGAAAGAGCCGGACAGAACCAGTATTGAATGCTGATTCTAAAATCACGCCACCCTTCTGGCGTTCGTGCTGAAACTACTGACGTTTCCATGCTACCGTGGAGGCAATAGCAGACACCCACTGCTGGAGGACTCAGAGGTGCGAGAGTCAGTTCCTTCGCTCTCTTCAGTTTGAGTTCTCGTGCAGAACAGACGCACTCCAGAGGTCTAGTCTCGTTGCGGGGCGAACGGCCGCATGCCGTCCGCTCCCGCCTAGCGGCTGTTCGGTATCAGCCACCAACTGTGTGAACCATAACCATTACGGTAACCTTCACCTTTTCCGTTTTCTAATCCGTTTAGACTGGCATTCATTCATTGCATCCTTCCTCAGGGCTAGTCCCGCCATGTATCCCGTATTTCAGAATATACCAAATATTAACTTTAATTCTATCTTTTATTTGCCAATCAGCCACCCTTTCCTAGGGCGCCCACAAGACTTCACTGCTCCGCCTTCCATCCTGACAACGCTTCCAACCCATTTCATTTATGCAGCACTGGGATGGGTTTTATAATTTTCCTATCATCCGTAGGACAAAGATTAAGTGCTGTACAATATGGCGTCAGAAGTGGGATCGATAAACTCACCTTTCAGTCCTTAGGGTGGCCGCAAAATTTTGGTTCACATTATGTTGTGTGGCTGGTCGACAGCCGCTATTCCGCGAACCACGGCACCGCCGCGCCGGCGTGACATCCTAGCCGCCGCTGCCTCTGCACATTCCGTGCGGGGTGCCAAGTCCAACGCCGCGCGCCTGCCTGCCGCAGCGCACGTGTGCTCCATGTGCGTGACGCGCAACCTGCCGCAGTTGACTGTCGTCTTCGCCGTGCGCTACTCCACGTGCGCACGAGGCGTAAAAAGTGACGCTTCGCGTTCATGCTGCTGTTTCGGCCTACCGAAGGCATGTAAAGTGCCGTATCCCGGTTGGCGCGGCCCACCTGCCGCTGCCGCCGCCCAAAACCGTCGGCTACCGACGCCGTCCGTCCGTAAGTGCTGTGCGGATGAGGCGCCGCCCCATATCTCCTGCCGGTCCTGCTAAGCAGACGAAGATGGCTCCGTACCGGGTCCAAACCACTCTGCAACCCGTAGCAGTGAGGCCGACCTGCCGCTCACGCCGCTCCCGCCGCCCACGTCGCAGCCAACGCCCGCCGCCCAGCTGCCGCCCCCGCCTGCTATGCACCGCACCACCGTCGTATTTCAACGAGCCACACCACGTCCCGACGGATAAGTACAGACTGATACTGAATCATTTATTTCCTGTTGTTCCGAGGTATCTCGAACTAATAGAATAATTAAAATATTAACTTTCCCTACGCTAAGTAAGGCATAATGTTGTTTCTTCTCGCGAGTGACTGGATTTGCTAACGTTGGTTTTTTGCTGCCCATTTTACAGTTATAGTAGAGAATACTCTTTACCTTATATAACTTAAGTTTGTGTATTGATGGAAGTATGGAAGTTTCATTTTTTAATTAATTTATAGCATGTGTAATCACACAGTTATATGATTATTGACAAAGTTTTTCACTAATACTAATAATGTAGGCTGGCGTCCACAGTGACAGAATTATTGTGATATTTCTTCCACTTAGTTTCAGTGTCACGATCTCTCTTTCCTTGATCTTTCCTATCAATATTTTCCGTGCCATAAATGAAAGTAAATTTCCGCCCTCCACAGACGTGATGGGCTAAAGCAAGGCATTCCCCCTCCAAGCCGCGTCTGGCAGAAATTGAAAAATCATTGGTACAAGGGAGAAGTGTGAAATTCTCAACCTTTAAGGATGTGTGCTTTTGTTTTAAGATCAAACACCGACGCAATACCAGCGTTGAGGTCTTAAAAGAAAAACAACAAACAAAAAGTTTTTCAATCGTGGTTGTGTCTACCATATTTGCTGACGAGTTTAGACTGAAGTCCGCAGCCGCACAAACAGTTGTACACACGACTAGCGTCTGCAACCGTCTGAACCGTTAGAACACTGTGTCGATAAGCTACATTGTAAACGCGAGATTTAAACTTTCGCCGCTCCCTCATCTACTCTCTGTATCTCTTTTTCCCCCTACGTACGTCTTTCTATATGAGCTTTTCCTTCCGTAAAAGTGGTAGTTCGCAAGCTGGTTGCCAAAGAATGTGACGACAGTGTGCTTCAGGGCACGAAATGTAAATCTTGCTGATTCTAAAATGTTTTACCGGAGAGAAGCCTGGTTGAGATGTATTAAGATAGCCTTTGAGAGATACCCGAATCCCTACTGCACCCTAAGTGACGTGCTAGTAAAAGCCTTTCAAGCTGTTACTTTTCAGAGGGCCGCTGAAGTTGAGTAATGTTTTAGCCGATGCAATGTAGCCTAAATGTAGTTGCCACATGGTGAGTCAGGAGAACCGCCTGTGAGCGTAAAATCCGTAAGGGGAGTATAAAGAAGAAAACTGTTGCACATAGCGATAAGACCAAGAAAAACCACTTTGCCCTTATTTCTATTGCTGCTATTCTGCTTCTATATATCTCCTGATTTATGTCATAAACGCCTTTTCTTTGTCAGATTCCGAAACTTCCATAACAGGGTCCATTATTTTATCTGTGTACCTTGACAATAAATGTACGTGGAGCACAATGCACATCAGAATTATGAGACGTTATTTACAGTTGTAACGGCCAGAGACAGGCTAAGTTGATGTGTAAATAGTTTGTATCCCGTACTCCAAGAGAGGTAGTTATAATGTGCTACGATGTGTTAATAGTAAAGAGATGTTTTCCTTATCCAATGTAGCGAGATCTAGTGCTATTTTGCAATGATGAGTAACCCAGACGTTAGTAAATCCTTTTCTCTTTTAAAGTACATCATTATTATGCACAAAGTATCAATTAAAATGTGCTCCAGTCACTCATAATATAGATTTTTGTAGGATTTAATAGTGTGTAAGGTTTTCTAGACGTATGCCTGTTTAGTTCACATTTATATTTTTAGAGTATCTTAATTATCCTTAAGAATTTTAAATATACTGTCATTAAGTGAGGAAGAGTTAACATTTTGCTGCCATTAACGATTTATCCCTTCTTATTCGCCATTGTGAAGTACCCTGTTCTGTTACCAAATCCATAATGTGGAGCCTTATGTCATGGAGTTTATGCTGTTTGCTTTCTCTGTCAGCGAACCATTATTTATCATTTACATGTCCAATTGTTAAGAGTGATTCGGATGTGGTCTGCCTTTCCTGTGCTACCTTCATTTCTTTTAGAGCCTGTCAAAGTCTGTAATTTGTGATTATAAGGATTAAAAATTAATTGCACGCTGTTCAATTCTTAAAATCAACCGACCCGCCTTGTTTCCTCGAGTCTTTTTTCATAAAATTTAAACCCACATCCTGTTTTCTAGCTTTAACTAGTGTCAATTCAACAGAAATTTAGAGACTGTATCGACAATTCAGTCATTCTATTGCTACTATGTTACGATATTTATGCAGATGACAGATTCTCAAGACGAATGGCCAACGTTTTGGAATCTTGTGCCTGCTAAAATTCAACGCATAGAAGCCTTGAGACGTCGTTGAATTTTTAAAATGTGTACTTTAACTGCCTGATCTTTGTCCATTACGTATCAAACTGACTTTAACCCCCTTTCCATTCATCTGAATGAAATTCATTTCCACGTCTCTGATACGTTATTTATTTTATCTACTGTTTGTAGCCGATGTTATTGTGCTGCCGTTTTACATGCTCCTGTGCGAATTGCCACCAGAATTCTATTTCCTTGCATTGTTAAGGCGCGTGCTATTACGCCGTCACCTGACGTTAGACCACCTGTCTCCTACAAGGCTGTTGCAGTCAGCTGCTGCCCCCCCCCCCCCCACTCCCCTCCTCCTCACGCCACCTGTCTATCACGTGTCCCTCACCTCTCTCCCCTCACGCCATGCGTGTAGCCCAGACTTGTCTCTCCTCTCCCCCCGCCTACCGCAGGCAGCCATTATACTTTTCTGATTATCACCTCTCCTACCGCGCTACGCACCACGTGCGCGTCTGACAGTTGTATTTGTTTACAAACAGTTCTCGTGCCGCGTAAGCTGCATTTACGCCCGAAGGATCTCAACAATGGTGATTCATGAAATAATACCAATTGAGGCTCACAAGTGATACGCCTTATGAAATTCTATAAGAATTCGTTAATTTTGTGATAAGCACTATTAACTCTTCTTCTGCGTAATGATTGTAGACTTTTATTAAAAGCAGAAAAATGCTGAAGATTAGGTGTGTAGATCGCATAACTAATGAAGAGGTACTGAACAGAATTGGTGAGAAAAGGAATTTTTGGCATACCTTGACTAAAAGAAGGGATCGCTTGGTAGGACACATTCTTAGACATCGGGGAATCGTAAATTTAGCATTGGAGGGAAGTGTGTGGGGTAAAAATCGCAGAGGGAGACCAAGAGATGCGTATAGTAAGCAGATTCAAGTGGATGTGGGTTGCCGTTCTTATAAGGAGATGAAAAGGCTTGCTCAGGATAGAGTAGGGTGGAGAGCTGCATCAAACCAGTCTCCGGACTGAAGACCATAACAACAACAACATTAAAAGCAGCTATGTTGGGGAAAAGAATCTTAATTTTTATGCAAGAAATTATTATAACTATTTTTAAGAATATCCTTTTTCCTGCACTTGTCAGCGTTTCAAGTAATTTAGTTCTTGCTGTGTTTTATATACCATTGAGACACACATATTTAGTGAGCCACAATACGACTTTGATATAGTGTTAATGTTATTGTGTAGTATTCCTATATGACCTGTTTGGAAGGACTGTTGCCTCTCTAAGTAACTTGCAATATTTCAAAGTGAATAATTATTAGTTACCAATTTATATTTTTAGACCTTGTGTATTACGACGAGAACTAAGGTAGATAAAACCTCTGTTTTATTTCCATATTTTACTTTCTTACTTCTATCCCTTTGTTGAAAACACTTTTAATCCCAAACATTTCAGTTGCATAGTGTATTTTGTCACTTCCACAATGTTTTATTTAATGAGTGTTGTTACTGGTTTTAGAAAAGGTTGTTACTTAAACATAGTTGATCAGTTAATTAAGTTAAAGCCAATATTACCTCTATTTATGGCTCTACAATGGATTTTAGTTATTTTCTGGGATTACAGTTAGAAATCTAATTTATATTTGTACTCAATTATTAAGTTTGTGTTAATCTATGGGAAGCATAGCCTTTGTCAGAGTATAAGCATTTTAAAATGGTGTGTGTCAGTTTCCATTGGATTGATTCCATTGAGTCTCTTATGTTATTATATTTTACACCATGATTCAGTGAAGGAAAACTTATTTCAATTTTGTGCAGTAATGTGATCCAATATGGTTGTTACCCAGATGCATTAATCATCTTATAATTATATAATTCCTTATGTGATTTTTTTACATTTGTTAAACTGTTTAATGACGAGATTAATATTTGTCAAACAACACAAACATCTACACCTTTCTAGGAGCATCTGTAACCATTGCAAGACCCGTGCTGATTAAGTTCAGCCAGTGTCAACACCTTCATTTCACAGAATTTAGTAATAACACTTAACATGTGAAACAATCATTAATTTTAAATGTAACACTACATTCAAATGTTAAATGGTTCGAATTTTCACATTATTGAATTCATGGTTGGACATATTTCTGAAGAGTTATGACATTTCCTAATTTTGTTGTTTACTTGAAAACCAAATGTGAGTACATGTAAGTCCCCTAACATTCACACTAAATGAGTTGGAATTGTAACACAATCCTCCCTTAGTTACTAGGTCCCCTTTCGGGCAACCCGTTCTTCCCAGGACTGTCTGGCGTCCATGTAAACTTTGTGAGTCACCACTTCTAAGGAAGGGGGAGGGAATGTACAGGATGACCAGCCAGTCTAAAACAGGTTAGGAAAAAATTCAAAAAATTTATTTCAAAACTTCGTCTAAGTTTTACGAGCGTTCTTCCACCGCGACATACGCCTTGACAACGTGACCAAGGCTGTCCACCTTGCAGGACAGAGCCGGCCAGAACCAGTATTGAATGCTGATTCTAAAATCACGCCACCCTTCTGGCGTCCGTGCTGAAACTACTGACGTTTCCATGCTACCGTGGAGCCAATAGCAGACACCCACGTTTGATCACGTGTGCTGCTGCTGGAGGACTCAGAGGTGCGAGAATCATTTCCTTCGCTCTCTTCAGTTTGAGTTCTCGTGCAGAACAGACGCACTCCAGAGGTCTAGTCTCGGTGCGGGGCGAACGGCCGCATGCCGTCCGCTCCCGCCTAGCGGCTGTTCGGTATCAGCCACCAACTGTGCGAACCATAACCATTACGGTAACCTTCACCTTTTCCGTTTTCTAAACCGTTTAGACTGGCACTCATTCATTGCATCCTACCTCAGGGGGAGTCCCGCCATGTATCCCGTATTTCAGAATATACCAAATATTAACTTGAATTCTATCTTTTATTTGCCAGTGAGCCACCCTTTCCTAGGGCGCCCACCGCTCCGCCTTCCATCCTGACAACGCTTCCAACCCATTTTATTTATGCAGCACTGGGATGGGTTGTATAATTTTCCTATCATCCGTAGGACAAAGATCAAGTGCTGTACACGGTGACGAGAGGCGGTTGGTGAATGCCGGATACTGAATTGTAATGGAGAGAGAAGTTGAAATGTGACCTGTATTATAAACATGGAGGAGATAAAACATGTATATTGACATATGGCTTAATAACTCGATTAATGTACATTATAAACTGAATCATTCGGAATGTGTTGCGGCACGAAAATATTGTAATTCATGATTAGTAAGGGTTTCTCTAATGTTTTCTGCTTGAAACTCATAGAATACATGATTTATAATTTAAATTTTTCTGTTTCCGTTTCCCGTTCCTTGTTTTCATTTATTGAGTGTTCTTTAATCTCATTGTTACCTATCAACAATTTGCATACTTTTTTATATACAATATATAAAATTAAAGATCCTGCATGCTGAGACCTGCTTGCTGTATCCGGTTTCCAGTTTTGTAATGAGAATACGAGTTAAGTCAACTTTCAATTATTGTGACGCAGTCAGATTGTTTCCCCTTCCGTTATATAAATTTATCAGATGGTTTTCTCGTTCAGTATTTCCTTCGGCTGTACTTATAACAGGGCCATAACTTTTAATATTTGTGTTTCCCCTATTTCCCGGGCGAGTCCGTTGCGCATATTAATATATGTTTTCAAGTCTTACCTCATTGGTTGAAGTCATCAGATAGTTTGGTTTTAGAAGTTCAGTTTTGCACGTATGTAGTGCGCAGTGTTGGTCAATTTGCATTAAACTTTAAACATTTTTAAAATATTTGATAAATCTTGCAAATCTGTGGAACCTTGTTCTTAGTGCAATATATGCATTGGGTATAAGTGTTCAGGAGACTTTTGAACTACGCTCATTCAACACCTTTTTTGATGTGTTTGTGTGTGTATTAGTAATATGTCCAGGTTTATATCGATCTACTCAGTGCTCCTTCTTTTTTACTGAGATGTGATGTCTTGACCGTAATGAGAGAGAGAAATCGACTGAGGTATTCCTCATCTACATCTACATCTATGTAGATACTCCGCAAATCACATTTAAGTGCCTGCCAGAGGGTTCATTAACCACTTACATAACATTTCTCTACCGTTCCATTTTCTAATAGCGCTCGGGAGAAAAGAACACCTAAATAGTTTCGTTTTCGATCGTAAACTCCACAAAATACTTAGGAATTAATATTACTTCAGACTTAAATTGGAAAGAACACGTAGATAATGTCGTCGGAAAGGCAAACCAGAGACTGCGTTTTATTGGCAGAACCCTAAAAAGATGCAACAGAACTACTAAAGAAACTGCATACACTACGCTTGTCCGTCCTTTTATGGAGTATTGTAGCCCAGTGTGGGATCTGTGGTGCCGCACAAGTCTAAAGTGCGCGCCACCTACTTTCGCCGCGCGCCGCCATGCACGCACGGCGCGGCGTTCTTACGACGTCAGCCACGAGCGCCCTCTGCGACAACTCCGCTCGTGGCCACCACTGAACGACATCGTTCACTTGGGACTGAGATAGGAACCAGTTAACACTTCGGAATCAGATAGGCACCAGTGAAGACTTGGCTATCGGACAGGCACTAGGCAGGCCTCTAGCTCAACTATGTATCAGCATTCTGAAGTACTGAGCTATGTAAAAGTTAAGTATTGTATAAATTCTGTGCAATATATACCTTAAAAGCTGTACGTGTGTTGTGGAATGTTGAACCTATCGTTAAATCAGACAATAAATTGTTCATTAACACAGCTATTTGGTTTAATTATGGCCCTGATATTGATGTATAAGAAACAGTGCATTAAACTGATTATGTGCGCAACGGATATTTTAACAAAACAACTGTGACATGTAACCTTTTGAAACAGACACTGACTATACTCAAAAATTTTGACTGCGAGAAAGATATAAGAAAAACCACAAATCACTTCCTTAATGCTTGACTGTGAGAATTTATGTAGATCAGTTTCTAATTATTGAAATTTAAATTAACTATCATTTTACTATGGCACCAATAATGAAATATGTTCAATAATATTATTCAAATCAACACTCCACTAAATCAACTAATTATCAAATGAAGGAAGTAGGTTAATTTTCTAACTACGTAAATGAAATATGAAACAGGGTTAAGTTACTTATTATTGATAATCAGCATTACATTACCTACATAATACAACTTCTGACTTGCTGGCAAAGCAGCCTCTGCTCTACATCGGAGCCATACACACAACCCAACCGCTCTCTAAGCGAGCTGAACCACTAGTGCTACTCTCTCTCAGTGCGAGCTACAATGCTATGCAATACATGATCTTTGCCAGAGATGAAACTTTACACATATCGATACATACAGTAGAAGCGATATTATACATTTTCTTGCAAGCAAGTTACTCGATACAAAACAGGAGGCACAATATTAGACATTTTCTTATAAAAATAATTTTTTATGGACACGTTTCATCACCCCCCTCCTACCTATTAAAATTTTGTAGGGTGGGTGATGCCAATGGCATTGCCTAGCCAGCAAAATTACTGAATTTCAAGTCCAAAAATTCATTAATGACATCCAAAATATAACATGAAAAATATGAAAACCTGATAAACATTTTTATACAAGATATTCAAGATCAAAACAACAGATGGAGTACATAGAAAATTTAAAAAAATGTGACAGTCATAAATACATGCCATTTTACAGAACAGTACCATCAAAAGTCACGCATGGAGTGGTACAGGGTGTGACAGGCATAAGCAAATGTCAAAATTTACAGAACATCAGCAATAAGTGGAATATATGACAATTATACCTAATGGTAAACATAAGTATATATAGAATTTCAGAAAACATAGTTTGACAAATGATATAGTGGAGAAAATGAGATAGCTAGAAGTAATACACAAATGGAAAAAAATATACAATAATAAACATGAACATATACAAAGTTTTACAAAAGATAGTTTAACTAATGTCATCATTTTTTTAAACATAAAATAAACATTCGTATCTTGTGCATAATGTAGTCTATGTAAATTTTTAGTGCACTTAGTATAAGATAAAGTGTCAGTTTTGTATTCTGTGATGCATTTAAAATGCCATACTTTCATGGATGCTAGAACATACATGTAAAATTTTTGACTACATAGGCTTCTGATCATGTACAAAATAATGTTACTGCTTCAGCACAATAGGATTTCAATATAACGTTTGTCAATCGAATAGGCACAATGACATTTCAGACTAAGTATATGTATCTATCAAGAGCACAATTTTATTTCGGTCACTGAATGTAAAAGAACCATGAAATATACCTAAACACTGGTAATGAACCTGTGGACAACGTTTGCAATGGGAGGCACTGAATAGTATATGCACACGAATAGCACATTAGCTCCTAACATTCATTTTAGGTCTGCACACGAACACAAAACACTGTAAGATTACACCACACTGTAGGCGGGCTGGCTGGTTGCATTGAAGTGGAAGTCATGGGGAAAAGGTTCTGATGTATTCCTCCATGCAATTCGACAACCAAGTATGCTCCAACCAACGGAGCTATTAGCAGACTGCATCAGCATAGCCAAAATTAGAGCAAAATGGTGGTGGTTGGCCAAGGCTACAATGGACAGTACTGTGTGGCCAAACATCATCCAACAAACATCTTCATTAAAAGGCCCAAAATCAGTGGTGTATAGTAACTCGTCCATTGTTCTGTGTGCATTCTGGAATCTCGTGTGCGAAATCGCCACTTCCCATGCGTGTCCAAAGTACATGAAATAAAGCATTTTACACACAAATTAGTAACGTAGTCATTATATTTCAGTTTAGACTGAAAGAAAAGTCATTGATTAGAACATATCTACAGAAATATTTTCCCACAAATTCAAGTGGTACAGATGGGGTCATGGTATTAAACCATATTTTTACATTACAGGTAGGGTCTTGAAGACGGATACATTTGAATACTAATGAGTAATTTAATTCTTATATTAGAGTATCTACAACATTAGTGTCATTTCATATAAGCACAAGGCTTTACATACTATGTACATATTGCTTTACAAACACATAATCGTATGAAATACATTGAGGGTGCTTGTCATCAATTTGGCACTAGGTCACGTAAAGCAAATTTGTTGTCATAATGAAATAACTTAAATTGACATTCCAATTACCATTAGTTCATATCTCTTTAAATTAATATATATCACTATGGTGGTGATTACATTACCACCAAATTATAACACTTAAATTACATAAGTTGCCATGGCCAGGCTTTTGTCTCAACTGAGCTACATATTTCATTGCCTTAAGGTATAACACATCAGGGTAGTTTCGTGAGAATATCAAAAGAGGTTCAAGTCATCAGGTCATGTCTGTGTCTGTCTGAGTCAACAGTAGGGTCAAACAAAACAATTAGTGCAAATTTTGGCACAGTAATAGATGTACATCACAGTAAATCATCCAATAACATAACCACAGACGTAATATTCGTTAGGCATAGCTGCAGATTTTCGTCAACAAGATCATCAATAAAATTTGGAAGATAGCAGTAAGCAAAAGCAAAATATCTCTGTGCATTATCTTTCTAGACTTAACTAGGCGCAATTTATGGCATAGCTGCAAGTTTGCAAGAGAGATGGCTGTGTGTAACGTATAAGCATAACCATACATTGTCATTGAGCTTCATTATAAAATTAATTAGCATAGTGGTAGGGCTAGGTATATAATTAGTGAGCATAGCGGTAAGCTTTGATTACAAGAGCAATACGCATAGCTGCAAGCATAATTAGAAATATTCATTACACATAATTACAAATAATTACAGAGCATCAGAAGGATATGAATCTCACCAATCACACATGCCATTGAAGGCACAATGCATCAACATACAAAATGGTGCACATAAGCACAAAGAGAAAACACAAAAGGGCAGTGCGAGTAAGCACATAAGAAAAGAACAGAACATAGCATCATTAGCAACATAGCGATTCTCCTCATAATTGCTTCATAATCATTGTATAATCTCGTCCACATAATTACATTTATCAAACATCTTTGACTGTTACCAATACCTTCCTTACCATCATTTATCCATAAACAATAATGCATTTTAAAGACCACCATGACATATTGTGTATTGCCTTACTCATCATCCTCCATAATGTCCTTGGCTTACAAAATGCTTATGTCAACTCAAAATCTTCTTCACTCGCTCAGAACTTCGTAAGTTATGCAATTAGTAACACAGAAGAGAAATCTGATATTTTCTGAAACATAGGAACTTGATTAGATTACACAATCAAAAATTTCCATTAATTTTATTTGTCTTGCACAGCCACAGAGTTCGTTATATGCAAATTGCAAGATAATCAAAGTTTCGTATGACAATATCCCAGCGTAGCACAGAGCATAAGTATTCAGAGTTAGAGAAAAGTAACAGTGAGAAAAAGAGGTAGATAGAGCGCACTAAGGAAAAGCGGAAGAATAGTGACACTCAGCTCGAGAACGGGGCACCAATCGCCACTTGGTGTGTCCAAAACAGATTAATGGACTCTCTACCCCATATTTTATGCCTTGAAAATCCTTTTTGATGAATTAGAGCGTGGATTAGCAGGTCTGATTTCAATGTTTTGCTCTTGTCTTTCCGGGGTATGCGATCTGCTTTGGCCCCGGTTTGTGTTTTCGTGTCGTGGACGGCAATCAAGAGAATTATCGCGTATGCCCTCCCGACTACGCTTCTCAGTGTTATCGTTATTATTTTCAGACTCGCGATCACTATCAGTATTGCGTCTATCACGCCAATTAGTATCATTCGAAGTATTGCTGTTATGATAGTAATTATTGTAGCGTCCTCCGCGACCAAAACCACCACCTCGGTTGCGGCCACGAAAACTTCCACGGTTAATTTCACGATCATGAAAATCACCGTTCTCATTGTCGCGACATTGTTTGTAAGGTTCATTAGTGAAAGAATTATTTTTTGGTTTATCGTCGTGCTCTGAATAACGTTTAGTACGCGGCGGGCTTTGTTGCGACCGGCGATCATATTTGTTTGTTTCAAAATATCGACTGCGCGAGGAATTTTCCTCGTCTTCTTCCTCTAAGTCTTGTAAGAGATTTCTAAAGGCTTCAATATCATTCTTGCATCGTGCCGCAATGGCAATTTGACGCAAGTGTAGAGGCAATTTGTTCAAACAAATTCTGATTAATTCCGCAGGGCAGTAAGGTGCCGATAAAAATTGATTTTTGTATACTAAGTTTTGGAAATATTCCACTGGGCTCGAGAAATTTGATCGCTCAAAAGTTTTGAATGTCGCAATACTGTTTTTAACGCGGTCTTGTGCCGCTTCCGACCAGTATGCGGATAGAAATGAGCGTCGGAACTGATTCTCGCTATAGCACTCTTGTGCAATAGCTCTCATTCTGGTGGCTGGCTCGCCTTCCAGATAACCACATATAAATTCTAATCTGTGCTCAAGTGGCCAATTCGGGGGAAGACAATAATCGAATTGCTGCAACCACTCTTTAGGGTGCAAGTCATTCGGAGAGTTTTTAAATGTCTTGAATTTACGTACAGTCAGGAAATGCTTGTAGTCAAACGCTTCCTTTCGCCCGTGCGGCGTAAGTGGGCGTAAACTACGCACTGCGTCTTCATTGTTGTTACTACAAGGTACACTTCGTTCACGTACCAAGCGACCTACTTGAGTCGAATCATCATTGTCATTTTCGTTCAAATTTTCTTCTACATCTTCGTATGCATTTCCATAAGTGTGGTCAAATTTCCTCTCTATTCGCGCCACGCGATCATCTAATTTCCTGACCTCAGCCTTGTATTGTTGATTAATGGTCATTTGACCTTGTTTGAAACGGTCAAGGGCAAGATATTCATTAGTTTCATTAAACGGGGTAGGATGCGTTACATCAGAACTTTTGTCAGTGTTATTACTGATTTGGGTCATCTTAACAGTGAGATCCTCAACCTGTTTATTAATTTTGTTGATCTGTTCCGTCGTGACTGACTGGAAGTTCTGCAACTTTTCATCAAATAGATTACTCTGTTGCTTCAATTGAGCGAAATCAGTAGTTTCCATATTTTCAACTCGTGACGCAAAGCTTTCCATATTTTCCACTCGTGACGCAAGGCTTTCCATTACCGGATTAATCTCGTCGCGAATATCTTGTCTTATTTGCTGAGATTCACGTTTGAAAGTATTGAGCAGTTGTTCCCTAAACCGATTGTTGTCTTCATTTATTTTATTAAAACTACTTTGAATACTCACAAACCTCGAATCGCACGTCTGTTCTATTTTCTCAAGTCTTTCATTTAATTTCTGAGATTGTTTCTCAAGTTTTTCACCTTGTTTTCCAAGTTTTTCATTTATTTTCTGAGATTGTGATTGACTATTCTCATTTAACTTAGAGAGCTGTGAGAGTAACATCTGCATGAAGTCATTTGGTAATACGTTTTCCATAGCTGTCGCACAAGTATTTTTTGCAACAGAGCTAGGCGGAACCGATGCATTATTTTCCCCAACCACGTTACAAGAATCGGAATTCTGTATTGTCGAATCCTGTACTTTATCATAATCCATATTGTCTATTCCTGAACTAATCTGTTCCGCGTTTTCGTACACGGTATTTAGTGTCGTATTTGTATCAGTGCAGTGAGAATACTCTTGTAAAAATTCAGCTTCTCTCCTTGCATCATTCAAGGTCTCATTTTCGGAAGCAGATTTAGCATCAGCGCGGACTCTCCTATTCTTCGACATTGTTAACAGAATTTTGCAGTAAAGTGACCAATAATATTTATTTTCACCTACTGCATATTTTTTGAAAATTACACACAGTAATTATGAGAGAACAATAGGCTGAATCGGGCTAGTGCAACATACAGTCACAAACGAGATTACGCGAACCGTTAATTATCACACGAGTTCCGCGGTACTAGAACTTTCATCACAACAAACATCAGACAATATAAAAGAGAGGCTTGTTCAGTAGTAATGCAATTATTTGTATATTCAATTCATCTACTATAAACAATACTACACAATCTCAAGAATGGTAAGTAACAGACTACAGAAACAATTACTATGCTACTGTTGCTACAACAGAGGATGGTGCTACAAAAATTAAATTAAGAGCCAAAAGGTAAGTTGGTTAGTGGAAAAGACAAATTAACTGAAATAAGACTACGTATCTAACTACGTCACGATCCTGTTTGTGAACTATCCTGGCAGAAAGGGCGCCAGATAAAAGCTGTACGTGTGTTGTGGAATGTTGAACCTATCGTTAAATCAGACAATAAATTGTTCATTAACACAGCTATTTGGTTTAATTATGGCCCTGATATTGATGTATAAGAAACAGTGCATTAAACTGATTATGTGCGCAACGGATATTTTAACAAAACAACTGTGACATGTAACCTTTTGAAACAGACACTGACTATACTCAAAAATTTTGACTGCGAGAAAGATATAAGAAAAACCACAAATCACTTCCTTAATGCTTGACTGTGAGAATTTATGTAGATCAGTTTCTAATTATTGAAATTTAAATTAACTATCATTTTACTATGGCACCAATAATGAAATATGTTCAATAATATTATTCAAATCAACACTCCACTAAATCAACTAATTATCAAATGAAGGAAGTAGGTTAATTTTCTAACTACGTAAATGAAATATGAAACAGGGTTAAGTTACTTATTATTGATAATCAGCATTACATTACCTACATAATACAACTTCTGACTTGCTGGCAAAGCAGCCTCTGCTCTACATCGGAGCCATACACACAACCCAACCGCTCTCTAAGCGAGCTGAACCACTAGTGCTACTCTCTCTCAGTGCGAGCTACAATGCTATGCAATACATGATCTTTGCCAGAGATGAAACTTTACACATATCGATACATACAGTAGAAGCGATATTATACATTTTCTTGCAAGCAAGTTACTCGATACAAAACAGGAGGCACAATATTAGACATTTTCTTATAAAAATAATTTTTTATGGACACGTTTCAACCTCGTTCTAATTTACTCTAGTGTTTCTAGTTTCTGCTGTCCCACTGGCTGCTCCCCTCCGTACCTGCACAAGCGTGCTACCTTTATTCCTGTGTCGGTCTTTCTACTCGGCCACCGACACCTACGACGGAAACGAGACACAAAAGCGGCGACGAGGCTGGGACACAAAAGGATCCATATCAGATGGGTTTGACGGAGGACATCGAAAGAGTCCAAAGAAGGGCAGCTCGTTTCGTATTGTCACGATACAGGAGAGACAGCGTTACGGAAATGATACAGGATCTGGGATGGGAATCATTACAACAACGGCGCTTCTCGCTGCGGCGTGGGCTACTTTCGAAACTACAATCGCCAACATTGTCCTCCGAATGCGAAAAAATATTGTTGACTCCCACGTACAGAGGTAGAAATGATCATCAGAATAAAATACGAGAAATCAGAGCCCGAACGGAGACATTGAGGTGTTCATTCTTCCCGCGCGCTATTCGAGAATGGAATGGGAGATAAATTAGTATAACGGTGGTTCGATGTACCCTCTGCCAGGCACTTAAATGTGATTTGCAATGTATCCCATGTAGATTTAGAATGCAAATTCCCGGTAGAATCTGGTGTCAACTTAATCCTGTGAGAACTGGACATTCAAGAACTAAATCCGTGCTGTACAAGTGGCTACGATAAACCAACGTGTGACAGTGAAAGTGACGAACAAACATTACAAATATAGTGCAAGATTGCCCACTGCGAGAATTCTGTGGTGACTGGAGAGACTTTCTGGAGGCGAGCCCTGCTGCTATTGAGTGGCTGTCGCGTTTGCACATAACTTTTTAGTGCATTGTAGCTGTCATTTTATTTCAGCTTTGCCCACATTTAATAATCACTAATGTTTGTTTCTCCATATTATTATGTATATGTGTATTTCTATTTATATCTGATGTTATGAAAATTTATAATGTCAATACCGCACTTGCAGTTGTAATACCATTGATTGGTTTGATTTGATTGTATTTGATTTTTCCAGGGAAGCCAAAACAGTCTTGGTCCAACCCGCCACTGCCCGCACCGAAACTAAGTTTACTGTGCGGTATCGCACCCTGAATATCTAGTAAAGCCAACAAATGCCCTTGAACAGTACAAGGAGTCCCTTTACCAGTTCTTTATTAGACACAATTTCTTCGGGTCTGGTTGTCCCAAATGTTCTGTGCCTTTTACTCTCCAATGCAATGCATTCGAAGATTAGATGTGAGGCAGTTTCACCACCGTCATCACAGGTCCTACATTTAGGGTCCTCTTCTGTTATTCCCATTGTATGTAGGTGTTTTTTGAAATTCCCATGGCAGCAATCCAACCATGAGTCTAATCTCTCTCCTGTTCAGGCCCAGGATTGCAGAGCTTCTTTTAAAACATGGCTTTGGCATCATTACCTTGCCATGTTTTTGTTGATGGACTTTGGTACAATATTCTACGTGCTGTCTTCTGAGCCAGTTACGTAGCTCCAATTTGATCATTGCCTTGGTGATTGTCAGGACAGGTTCCGGTCTAATAAATGGAGTCTCTGCCCCCATCCTGGCTAATCTGTTGGCATGTTCGTTGCCACTGATCCCCGAGTGGCCAGGGACCCACAATAGGTTTACTCTATTGCTTTCCCCTAGCTCCACCAGAACCCTGTGACATTCTGCAACAATTTTAGACCTTGTTGCAGGAGCTGCCAGTGATGTCAGGGCTGCCTGAATAGATATAGATACTACGATCTTCGTAGCACCTAAGCAAATTCTCCTCCACACATGCCCTGATGGCAGTGATTTCGGCCTGGAATACTGAGGCCAGTTTCCCTAGACAGATGACGCCCTCCAGTCTTGGCTGCACCCCGTATACCCCGGCCCCAACGCCTTGGTCTGATTTTGATCCGTCAGTGAACCAGACAATATCCCCTGTACGGTGTCGAACTACTTTCTCCCACTGCTCCCTACTTCCAATTGTTATATTGAAAGGCTTGTTGAAGCAGTATGGGGTTATAATATAGTCGGCTGGCATTTCCCCAACCTTTCCTATATTGCCATTTTATAAATAAATTAAAAAAAATATTAAGTGTTAATTGCCAATTTTCGCACCGTGTAGAAATTTTGTCTAAATCGCATTGCAGTGGCTTTTGATCCTCTGTTGACGCCACTAGACCCGGAAAATCCACAGTAAAGAAGACCTCGACAGCAACGCACTCGAGCTAGGAGGCTAAGCTGTAGCCTGGCCTGAGTGCTGGCCAGAACAGGCCGGCTGTATTTTTCCGGGCCTGGAAGCCCCCTGCCTGCACCAGGAGCAACAGAGTGCGCAAAACCCCGCCTAGGAGAGGAGGATTGGGAGAGGTTGGGGGAGGGGAGGGCGACGCTCAGCTGTTCCCCGGCCTCGTCGGCGCTGATCCCCGCTAATGGAACGGTTTTTGCGCGGCGCGACGCGCGTTAATACGGCACAGGTCACCGCCTGGCGCATCAGCGATGCCCTCGCATCCGCCGCCGGCGTCTTTGTGTTTGTTCTGTTCTTCCTCCTCTGCGCCCGTGTGCCAGTTTCGCGGCACTGTAATCTGCCGACGCTGTACTTTGTTTCTGCCATCTTCCAACAATAAAAACAACAGCCAGAAAGCCCAGAAAGACCTTACTCATTCGCAACACTGTAAAATATGATTTCAGACATTTCCCCTCATTTAGCCACACTCTCACAGAGAGACCAAAAGAGAGAGGAGAGTTTCTAGGCTTCAAAAAAAAAAAAAAAAATCGAGGAAAGAAGACAAGCTGGCTGTCAGATGCCGTCGACCAAGTTTGACTGAAAACATCGCCCGACGGAACCGGGACTCGAACCTAGGACATTTGCCTTTCGCGGGCAAGCGCTCTACCACTGAGCTATCCAGACATGACTCACGGTGCCGCCCCACAACTTCAATTCTGCCAGTACCTCGCCTCCTTCTTTCCAAACTTCACAGAATTTCTCCTGCGAAACTTGCAAGATTAGCACTCCTGGATGAAAGGATATCGTGGAGACATGGCTTAGCCTACGCTAGTGCTAGGCTTGCAAGTTTCGCAGGAGACCTTCTGTGAAGTTTGGAAAGTAGGAGGCGAGGTACTGGCAGAATTGAAGTTGTGGGGTGGCACGTTTTAGTCCGCGGGCCACATTAGCTCCTCCACGAAGTCATAAGTCTGTGATTAAAGTACCCTAGCACCCCATGATCACCGTAATGTAAGGCTAAAGGAAAGACGAAAATCTAAGTTTGTGGGAGTAGCTAGCACTGAAACCAACAACGATTTTTATTTAATTACATAATTTTAATTGTTGGACGTACTTCACCGAAATTTTGGCGTATTTTATTCTGGCGAATATCACCGACAAAAAAAATACGTCACTGCACATTCTTCACGAAAGCGTCCTGCAAAGTTAACGAAAACTCAAAATCATTGTTAGTAACACTATTACTACAAGACGTAACAGAGATATAGTATGACAACGCATTGTTATTTCAAGCGGCCCAACAATAACTTTAGTTATGTAGTCTTGTGGCGAGTAACAGAGCCAGAGCTTATATTTGATAGTTCTTTTGCGTGATTGTGTCTATGTTGCGAGTGTCTCATGAGTTTTTTAGTGTTTTATGCGCTGTACTACTAGGTGAGACGACAAAGTGTGGGACAATTGAAAGTTTGAGATCGAAGAGACAAGGAAAACTGAAATACGTATAGCACGACTTGAGTATTTTTTCCACTGTATTTTTTACTGGAACTACAGTGTTTCATTGTATTTAATGTAGTTAAAGAACCTTAAAAATAAATTCATTGCATTTTGTTTAGGCAGACTACTCCTAGTTTTATTAGTATTAAATAGCACAATTTATTTTTCAGGTTACAATCTTTTGTGAAGTTCTGTATAAATATGGAAAAGAAACGAAAGATTGACAGTGAATCTAGAATTTTTAAAGAGCACTGGGGATGTCAATATTTCGTGGTGGAGTCAAGCAACAAACCAATGTGTATTATTTGCAATGGAGCAATATCAGTCTTCAAAGAATACAATATAAAACGTCATTATGAAACTAAGAACTCTCAGAATTACTCCAAGTTTACAGCATGCGAACGAATAGAAACGTGTGAGTCTGAAACGCTAGCTAAAAACCCAGCAGTCGCTCTTTAAGAAAGTAAGTGCTGAACAACTTGCTGCCACTCGTGCTAGTATTCGTGTGGCTCATTTAGTAGCAAAACATTGTAAGCCATTTACCGACGGTGAATTAATTAAGAACTGCATTTTACAACAGCGGAAGAAATGGGTCCAGAAAAAGTTAATTTATTTAAAAACGTACGTTTGTCGGGAAACACTGTGGCTCGAAGAATAGATGACATTGCACAAAATACATCAGCACAACTGCGTGACAAAAATAAAGACATAGACTGGTTGTCTTTGGCTGATGATGAGTCAACAGATGTATCGGATACTGCTGAAGTACTATTTTTTATTCGAGGGATTGACAAAAATTAAAGGATTTACGTTTTAGGAGGCGATCCACTTATAATATTATAGAAAGATATAGAAAAGCCAAGATCGCTGTCATCAATTTTTATTTACGACGACCGGTTTCGCTAAACTATGTCAGCATCATGTGGTCAAATAAAATATTTTATAAGGCCATAATCTTGTAATGTCAATCAGTTGTTATATAACAATTTACAGTGCATAGGTGCACTATGTCATTATAATGTGTCTTTCCCAATCATTATTCAAGTTAATCAGCTTCGTTGTACCATTTGGGAGTACTTTCGACAGGGCCATAAATTTTAGTGTGTTTTCCCTATTTCTCGGGCGTGTCCGTTGCGCATATTAATGTTTTTTAAGACTTAACTCTGTGGTTGAAGACGGCAAAATGTTCGGTTTTTAAAACATACGTAGATCGCAGTACTGGCCAGTCAGCATTAAACGTAATTTATTCGGGATACCTTGCTCTCTCTCTCTCTCTCTCTCTCTCTCTCTCTCTCTCTCTCTCTCTCTCTCTCTCTGTCTCTCTCCCTTGTGCCTGCCACCATGAAGCATTTTAGCAAACATACAGAACTGACTGCATTGGTCTCCCCTTGATCATCGACAGAATATACAAACATTGATATGAAGTAAAATTGTGAAAAAGTAGAGGGTAGTCTTAGACGCCTTTCAAAAATTTCTTTTAAGGAAGCATGGCATCCTCTCGGGTAAAATATTCCGGAGGTAAAATAGTCCCCCATTCGGATCTCCGGGCGGGGACTACTCAGGAGGATGTGATCATCAGGAGAGACAATACTGGCATTCTACGGGTCGGAGCGTGGAATGTTAGATCCCTTAATCGTGTAGGAAAATTAGAAAATTTAAAAAGGGAAATGGATAGGTTGAAGTTAGATATAGTGGGGATTAGTGAAGTTCGGTGGCAGGATGAACAGGATTTCTGGTCAGGTGAGTACAGGATTATAAATACAAAATCAGTTGGGGGTATCACAGGAGTAGGATTGATGATGAATAAGAAAATAGGAATGCGGGTAAACTACTATGAGCAGCACAGTGATCGCATTATCATTGTCAAGATAGATACGAAGCCAACACCGACAACAGTAGTACAGGTTTATATGCCAACAAGCTCTGCCGATGATGAGGAAATCGAAGAAATATATGAGGAGCTAAAGGAAATTATTCAGACAATAAAGGGAGAGGAAAATTTAATTGTTATGGGAGACTGGAATTCGGTAGTAGGACAAGGCAGTGAAGGGAAGATAGTAGGTGAATATGGTCTGGGCAAAAGGAATGAAAGAGGAAGCCGCCTGGTAGAATTTTGCACAGAACATAATTTAGTTATAACAAACACCTGGTTCAAGAATCACAAAAGAAGGTTTTATACGTGGAAGAGACCAGGAGACAACGGAAGATTCCAGATAGATTTTGTAATGGTAAGACATAGATTTCGGAACCAGGTTCTAGAATGTAAGACATACCCAGGGGCAGATATAGACTCTGACCATAACTTGTTGGTTATGAACTGTAGGCTGAAACTAAAGAAACTACAAAAACGTAGGAAAATAAGGAGATGGGACCTGGATAAATTGAAGGAACCTGAGGTTCTTAAGAATTTCAGAGGGAGCTTTAGGCAACAATTGACAGAAACGGGGGGAAATAAAACAGTAGAGGAGGAATGGGTAAAATTGAGAGATGAATAGTGAAGGTAGCAGAGGACAAAATAGGTAGGAAGGAAAGACCTACAAAAAATCCTTGGATATCACAGGAGATACTAAATTTAATCGATGAAAGGAGAAAATATAAAAATGCAGTAAATGAAACAGGCAAAATGGAGTACAGACGACTAAGAAATGAGATTGTCAGGAAGTGCAAAATGGCTAAGCAGGAGTGGCTAGAAGGCAAATGCAAGGATGTAGAAGAATGTATAAATAGGGGAAAAATAGATACAGCCTACAGGAAAATAAAAGAAACATTTGGAGATAAGAAAAACAGCTCTATGAATATCAAGGACACTGATGGAAAACCAGTTCTCAGCAAAGAAGGGAGAGCTGAAAGGTGGAAAGAATATATAGAGGGGCTCTACAAAGGAAATGAACTTCGAGACAATATTGTAGGAAGGGAAGAGGATGTAAATGAAGATGAAATAGGAGATACTGTACTGAGAGAAGAGTTTGACAGAGCCCTGAAAGACCTAAGTCGAAACAAGGCCCCTGGAATAGATGATATTCCCTCAGAGCTACTGAAGTCTCTGGGAGAACCAGCCATGACAAAATTGTTTCACCTGGTGTGTAAGATGTATGAGACAGGTGAAGTACCCTCAGACTTTAAGAAAAATGTTATAATCCCCATCCCTAAGAAAGCAGGTGCAGACAGGTGTGAAAACTACAGAACCATCAGTTTGATAAGTCATGGCTGCAAAATATTAACGCGAATTATATACAGAAGGATGGAAAAGCTGGTAGAAGCCGACCTCGGGGAAGATCAGTTTGGGTTCAGGAGAAATGTAGGAACACGGGAGGCAATACTAACTTTACGGCTTATCCTAGAAGATAGATTAAGAAAAGGCAAATCTACATTTCTAGCTTTCGTAGATTTGGAGAAGGCTTTTGACAATGTTGATTGGAATAAACTCTTTAAAGTTCTGAAAAAAGCAGGAGTAAATTATAGGGAGCGTAAGGTTATTTACAACTTGTACAAAAACCAGACAGCGGTTGTCAGAGTTGAAGGGCATGAAAGGGATGCAGTGGTTAGGAAGGGAGTGAGACAGGGTTGTAGCCTTTCTCCAATGTTATTCAATTTGTACATTGAACAAGCTATAAAGGAAAGCAAGGAGAAATTTGGTGAAGGAATAAAAGTTCAGGGGGAAGAATTAAAAACAATGCGTTTTGCCGATGACATAGTAATTCTGTCAGGTACAGCCAAGGACCTGGAAGAGCAATTGAATGGAATGGACAGTGTGCTGAAAGGTGCATATAAGATGAACATTAACAAGAGCAAAACTAGGGTAATGGAGTGCAGTGTAAGAAAATCAGGTGATGCTGAAGGAATTAGATTGGGAAACGAAGCAATAAAGGAGGTAGATGAGTTTTGTTACTTGGGCAGTAAAATAACAAATGATGGGCGCAGTACAGAGGATATAAAATGCAGAATGGCAATGGGTAGAAAATCGTTCTTGAAAAAGAGAAATTTGTTAACATCGAATATTGATTTAGGCCTAAGGAAGTCCTTTCTGAGGGCATTTGTATGGAGTGTTGCCTTGTATGGGAGTGAGACATGGACGATAAACAGTGCGGACAGGAAGAGGATTGAGGCTTTTGAAATATGGTGCTACAGAAGAATGCTGAATATTAGGTGGGTGGATCGTGTACTAATGAGGAGGTACTGAACAGCATCGGGGAGAAAAGGAATTTCTGGCATACCTTGACTAAAAGAAGGGATAGATTGGTAGGACACATTCTTAGACATCAAGGAATTGTTAATTTAGCGTTGGAGGGAAGTGTGTGGGGAAAAAATCGCAGGGGAAGACCAAGAGATGGATACAGTAAGCAGATTCAGACAGATGTAGGTTGTCGTTCTTATGTGGAGATGAAGAGGCTTGCTCAGGATAGGGTATTGTGGAGAGCTGCATCAAACCAGTCTCCGGACTGAAGACCACAACAACAACAGATACGATATGGAAGTGTGGATCATTATGTGTGAAATTTAATTTAAAAATTAATAATAAAATTTCGTTTAAAGGATTACGTTTAACGCAGTTCAATTTACAGATATTTCATTCGTTAATATCGTAATTTCTAAAATTTAGCAGAATTTTGCACAAACTTTTTTTTTTTCCTTTTTTTTCGTAGATTGAACACTGAGCCGATCGATTTACTTGTGCAGCCCCATACATAAAATGCATATCGGCCGGCTCAACATTGGTGAAACGATGCATGCTGCTCGAGATCCGTTTGGGAAGTAATGAATCCAGCCAGCGAGGCGCTCGTAAACATCGAACACTTCAGTGCTCTGCACCGGGCTCAAGGCTTCATTATCGACCACACATTCCTATACCAAATCTGTTTATTTCGTTTCCCTCTAACGACCGTTCCATTTAGGACCACCCTGTACGTAGATCTCACCCAGAATATCAAGTATCAACGTAAACCCCTCACTGATATAGTGTGGAAATATGGAGAATTGGTGTGAAGGCGGTTCGATAACCCCTTTAGCAGGCACTAAGGTATGAACTGCGGATTGTTCATGCACGTGCAGACGCACGCGGTGCGCTGGCCCTGAGGTCGTGTTTGCACGCTAAGACAGACATACGCACACCCTGCGAGCATTTCCCTCTTCGCGGACCACACGCAGCTCCGCACGCGGGCTAATTGTTATGCTGCAAGGTAAACACAACTTCTGTCAAGTTGTTAATCTAATATCTGGAGCGTGAGCTGAATTTGCAGCCTTAATTGTTTTTACAGCAGGTCCCACGGGATTCAGCGAAACTCGTTACTCCCCCTGGCTGCTTAATTCTCCTCATTCTGATAGAAGCGACCGCCCACAGCACGCCTCTCAGGAAAGACCCTGGTGACGTTCATTTCGAAATCTCGCTCAACAACTTATCGCTAAAACTTTTATAATGTTTATTTCCAATGGAAGGCACACACATTGTGCATAATGTACTAACGAGGGACAGTTCGGCAATGCAAATAAACAGCTAGCTCTTTACTCATATGATCTGATGAATGATATCGACAAAGGATGTCAAATAGATTCCGTATTTCCGGAAGGCTTTTGACACTGAATCTCATAAGCGTCTTCTAATCACATTGCGTTCTCATTTGAATATTCGTGATTTCCTGTCAGAAAGGACACAGTACGTTGTAATTGACAGATAGTCATCCATTAGGACAGAAGTGAGCATCGACAGACTTGAAGAAAAGGTGGAGGATTGGAGGAAAGCACTAGAAGAAAGAGGGATGAAAATTAGAAGGACGAAATCACATTATTTAGCATTGAAGGATGAGTAGATAAGGTCTTGCAAGATCCAGGAGATATCGGTCGTACATACAGAAGGACGGAGGACTGGAGGACTGGAAAGCGAGGTACAGCACCGAATAAACTGTGGCTGGATCAACTGGAGGAAATTGAGCGGAGTGTTGTGTGACAAGACGGTGAGCAATGAGTTGAAAGGGAATGTGTACAAGTCGGTGGTAAGGCCTGCTATGATATACGGGCCAGGGACATGGCCAGTTACAGTAGCCCAGGAAAGATGGAAGTGGCAGAGATGAGGATGCGGAGATGGATGTGTGGGGTTACAAGAAAGGACAGAATTAGAAATGAATTTGTGAGAGGAGTTGAGAAAGTGGGACCCATGGGGAAAAAGATACAAGAGGGTAGACTAAGGTGGTATGGGCACTTGCAGAGAAAAGGGAAATGAGTATATCGGAAACAGAGTTGAAGATATAAAGATTAAAGGAGTGAGAAGGAGAGGAAGACCGAATATGAGGTGGAAGGGTAAGATAGCGGGGGACCTAATGGAGAAAGGATGGAAGAAGGAAGAAGCAATGAATAGAGTATTATGGTGCAGAAGGATCCAGAAGAGCAACGCCGACCCTACTTGACGTTGAACAACGCTACGAAAAAGAAGAAGAAGAAGTCAGAAAAGATATCTGTAGTTCCCCAGGGAAGTGTTGTAGGGCCCCTATTGTTCCTTATTTTTATAAACGATTTAGAAAGCAATCTGAGTGGCTCTCGTTAGGCTCTTCGGGGATTATACTTTCATTTGTCGATTAGTAGTCACCAGAAGATCAAAAGAACTGCAAAATCATTTAGATAACATATCAGTATGGTGAAAAAGTTAGCAATTGACCCTTAATAGTAAGATATGTGAAGTCATCCATGTGTTGTTATGTTGTGTTATGGTCTTCAGTCCGGAGACTGGTTTGATGCAGCTCTCCACCCTACTCTATCCTGAGCAAGCCTTTTCATCTCCTCATAAGAACGGCAACCCACATCCACTTGAATCTGCTTACTATACGCGTCTCTTGGTCTCCCTCTGCGATTTTTACCCCACACACTTCCCTCCAATGCTAAATTTACGATTCCCCGATGTCTAAGAATGTGTCCTACCAAGCGATCCCTTCTTTTAGTCAAGGTATGCCAAAAATTCCTTTTCTCTCCAATTCTGTTCAGTACCTTTTCATTAGTTATGCAATCTACCCACCTAATCTTCAGCATTCTTCTGTAGCACCACATTTCAAAAGCCTCTATTCTCTTCCTGTCCGCACTGCTTATCGTCCATGTTTCACTCCCGTACAAGGCAACACTCCACACAAATGCCTTCAGAAAAGTCTTCTTTACCCTTAAATTAATATTCGATGTTAGCAAATTTCTCTTTTTCAAAAATGCTTTTCTTCCCATTGCCATTCTGCATTTTATATCCGTTGTACTGCGACCATCGCATGTTATTTTACTACCCAAGTAACAAAACTCATCTACTACCTTCATTGTTTCGTTACCTAATCTAATTCCTTCAGCATCGCCTGATTTTCTAAGACCGCATTCCATTATTTTTGTTTTGCTCTTGTTAATGTTCATTTTATACGCTCTCTTCAACACACTGTCCATTCCATTCAACTGCTCTTCCAGGTCCTTTGCTGTCTCTGACAGAATTACTATGTCGTCGGCAAAACGCAATGTTTTTATTTCTTCCCCCTGAACTTTAATCCCTATTCCAAATTTTTCCTTGCTTTCCTTCATCGCCTGCGCGATGTACAAATTGAATAACATCGGAGAAAGGCTACAACCCTGTCTTACTCCCTTCCCAACTGATGCTTCCCTTTCATGCCCTTCGAGTCTAATAACTGCAGTCTGGCTTTTGTACAAGTTGTAAATAACTCTCCTTTCCCTATATTTTACCCCTGCTGACTTCAGAATTTGAAAGAGTGTATTCCAGTCAACATTGTCAAATGCTTTCTCCAAATCTACAAAAGCTAAAAATGTAGGTTTGCCTTTCCTTAATCTATCTTCTAAGATAAGACGTAAAGTGAGTATTGCCTCCCGGGTTCCAACATTCCTCCTGAATCCAAACTGATCTTCCCCGAGGTCAGCTTCTACCATCTTTTCCATTCTCCTGTAGATAATTCGTGTTAAAATTTTGCAACCATGACTTATCAAACTGATTGTTCTGTAATTTTCACACCTGTCTGCGCCTGATTTCTTTGGAATGGGGATTATTACATTTTTCTTAAAGTCTGAGGGCATTTCGCCTCTCTCATACATCCTACATACCAGTTCAAATAGTCTTGTCATGGCTGGCTCTCCCAGAGACTTTAGTAGCTCTGAGGGTATGTCATCTACTCCTGGGGCCTTGTTCCGACCTAGGTCTTTCAAGGCTCTGTCAAATTCATCTCTCAGTATAGTATCTCCTACTTCATCTTGATCTACTTCCTCTTCCCTTCCTACAACATCGTCTCTAAGTTCATTTCCTTTGTAGAGCTGCTCTATGTACTCTTTCCACCTTTCAGCTTTCCCATCTTTGCTGAGAACTGGCTTCCCATCTGAGTTCTTAATATTCATAGAGCTGCTTTTCCTGTCCCCAAATGTCTCTTTTATTTTCCTGTAGGCGGTATCTACTTTTCCCCTTGTTATACATTCTTCTACAGATTTGCATTTGGCTTCTAGCCACTCCTGCTTAGCCATTTTGCACTTCCTGTCAATCTCATTTTTTAGTCGTCTGTACTCCATTTTGCCTGTTTCATTTACTGCATTTTTATATTTTCTCCTTTCATCGATTAGATTTAGTATTTCCTGTGATATCCAAGGATTTTTTGTAGGTCTTGCCTTTCTACCTATTTTTTCCTCTGCTGCCTTCACTATTTCATCTCTCAATGCTTCCCATTCCTCTTCTACTGTTTTATTTCCCCCTGTTTCTGTCAATTGTTGCCTAAATCTCCCTCTGAAATTCTCCAGAACTTCACTTTCCTTCAATTTATCTAAGTCCCATCTCCTTATTTTCCTACCTTTCTGCAGTTTTTTCAGCTTCAGCCTACAGTTCATAACTAACAAGTTATGGTCAGAGTCTATATCTGCCCCTGGGTATGTCTTGCAGTTTATAACCTGGTTCCGGAATCTGTGTCTTACCATTATAAAATCTATCTGATACCTTCCAGTGTCTCCTGGTCTCTTCCACGTATACAACCTTCTTTTGTGATTCTTTAACCACGTGTTTGTTACGATTAAATCATGTTCCGTGCAAAATTCTACCAGACGACTTCCTCTTTCATTCCTCCTGCCCAGTCCATATTCACCTACTATTTTTCCTTCTCTTCCTTTTCCTACTACCGAATTCCAGTCTCCCATCACAATTAAGTTTTCCTCTCCCTTAACTGTCTGAATAATTTCGTTTAGTTCCTCATATATTTCTTCGATCTCCTCATCATTGGCAGAGCTAGTTGGCATATAAACCTGTACTACTGTTGTCGGTGTTGGCTTTGTATCTATCTTGACAATGATAATGCGATCACTGTGCTGCTCATAGTAGTTTACCCGCATTCCTATTTTCTTATTCATTATCAGTCCTACTCCTGTGATACCCCCAACTGATTTTGTACTTATAATCCTGTACTCTCCTGACCAGAAATCCTGTTCATCCTGCCACCGCACTTCACTAATCCCCACTATATCTAACTTCAACCTATCCATTTCCCTTTTTAAATTTTCTAATTTACCTACCCTATTAAGCGATCTAACATTCCACGCTCCGACCCGTAGAATGCCAGTATTGTCTTTCCTGATGACAACATCCTCCTGAGTAGTCCCCGCCCGGAGATCCGAATGGGGGACTATTTTACCTCCGGAATATTTTACCCGAGAGGATGCCATCATCATATTTTCATACAGTAGAGCTGCATGTCCTCGGGAAAAGTAACGGCTGTAGTTTCCCCTTGCTTTCAGCCGTTCGCAGTAGCTGTGTGGCAAAGCCACATTAGCTGATGTTACAAGGCCAGCTCAGTCAATCATCCAGACTGTTGCCCCTATAACTACTGAAAAGGCTGCTGCCCCTCTTCAGGAACCACACGTTTGTCTGGCCTCTCCACAGATACCCCTCCGCTGTGGTTGCACCTACGGTACGGCTATCTGCATCGTTGAGGCACGCAAGCCACCCCACCTCGGCAATGTCTGTGGTTCATGGGGGTGGAAGTCATCCATATGACCATTAAAATAAATCCGTTAAACTTCATTTACACGGTACATCAGTCGAATATACAGGTCATAACTTCAACCAAAAGTTTAGGAGTAACAATTACGAACAACTTAAATCGAAAAGACCACATAGAAAATATTTTAGGGAAAGCGAACCAAGACTACTTTTCGTTGGCCGAACACTTACAAGATGCAACAAGTTCTACTAAAAAACAGCCTACACCACACAAAAAGGACAAAACGGCTCAGAGGGCAAAGCACTGATCGTATCCCCATCTGTAATGAGACTGTTGAGGTTTTAGGGTCGAGGATGTTAATGTTGCGCCTCTTATGCTGCGGTCACAGAGGCTCCGATATCGGTGGGTTTTACCGACGACCGGAACCAGCGGAAGAAGGCCGATCGTTTCAAATCAGTACTGCACTATGGGCACGGTCACTGTGTAGCTGATCTCATCATCCGAACGTACTGACATCGGACGACAGTCGGTCAAATTCAAAGTCAGTTTGTTTCTTCGGTCAAATCGATTGACTTTTTCACACAGTGTACATTGACAGTGAGAAACTGATACGCTTAGTAAAAGAAACAGATTGTGGTGCCCAGAAGACGAATAAGATTCACAATCGGTATATAGTACGGAATCAATGGTGTGATATTAGAGTTTGTTGGAAACCGCAACATGGTTAAATCCTTTATCAGAAATATGAGGTGTAAATTATAAACTGAAAAAATGTGTTCCATTAGGAATTTTGGTGTATCTTAATGTTATTGTAGTGGTTCTCTTACGTCGTTTTGCTTTGTGATAATCTGGTATAGGCTGTCCACAAATTATTCCTTATGGTTCTGGCGTTCTTTAACTAGGTGGTGATTCTGACCTGCAAATGCGGTTTACGTGTGCTTCCGCTTTCCAGTGGTTTCCGTGTTCATAATTATCTTATTCTTAACTTCACACTTGTGTCACAAATATATAATAGCAGTCATTAAAGATCGATGTAACTTCATTTCGTTCATCATAATCGGATGTTTCTGGATGCCTGTAACTGTTTTATTCATGGATTTAAACGCTGAAAAACTGCACCCATTATATATATTTATGCTTAGCGCAATGCATTTAGTGACTTTTTTCTCCGATTTGAGTGCATTTTACATATACACATCCTGCATTTCCATGTGCGATTTTATGCAACTCTTGCTCATATCTTACCTTTTTTTAGGTTACTACAATGACGGAAATCGTACATAATAAATATTGGAAAGGTTTTTTATATACTTGATAGTACTTGTTCTTTCTGTAGATGCAAGTATTGTGTCTGCTCCATTACACTAGATATCACAACACAAATATAGTCACACTGGTTTCTGTATAAAGGTAGGCCTAAGTCATGATTATTATGTTTGATATTCTGAGTAATGGAAGAGGCAAAATGGATTCTAACATTAGAGTAAAATACACACCCTAATATTTGTTCTGCCCGATTTTCCGAACTTCAGTAACCTAGAAAGACATCAGTGCAAGACTGGCAGAAACGTCGGAAAAGTACCGCACTTGTGTAAACAAATGCACTAGAGCAGGGGTCTCCAAACTACGGCCCGCGGGCCAAAACCGGCCCACGTTCGCTGGTCGGACATCCCCGGTATCCGGTCCGCCAAATATTTGAGTACCTATGCTGTCAACAATTGAGTTACGAGGCCTATCGCGAGCAATACGCCGCGACATTGTCGGAGCTCTATCTTTATAAAGTGGAAGGTCATGGTTAAACTTGTGGCTACCTACAATAAACAGACAGACCATTCTCCGTGCAATAGTGGAAAAGAAATCGCTTTAAAGACTAGTTCGGCATAAACATTTTAAGTAGAAAAATCTTTCCATAATATTCTACTCACGAGTTTGGCGCGTCTTTCAAATGGATGCTACGAGGGCGACTAGCCCTAGTAATCAATAATTATGGGAGATGCTTCTTAATCGAGGTTTCACTTTGTTTTGATTACGTTGTAAAATACACACCGCAAGTAAATCGTATAAAATATTTTTCTTCAAAGGTAATTTTCAGAAAATACAATAACTGGTGTACTAAATATTGGATATTTTAGTTGTAACTGATGTATAAAAATGACTGTAATTAATTTATATCTTGAAAATTTACACTGTTATTCACGTAAAGAAATTTAACATCTTTGTGATAATTAGTCACTTTGATGTAGCTGTAACGTTCCTTTCATAATCACCTCCAGTTGTGGATCAAGTTTACTGGTAGAGATAATCATCAGTGACTTCAAATGCTCACCACTTAATTTTAATCTGTAAATATTCCTTGCATGTTTCATTTTGGAAAAATGTTGTTCCACACAAATAAGTAGTACCAAAAGCGGAAAAAAAGCCACGGGCGGGCAAGGTATCCAGAATAAATTACGATTAATGGTGATTGACCAGTACTGCGTACTACGAATGTGCAAAGCTGAACTTTTAAAAACAGAACAATGTGGCGTCTTGGACCACAGAGGTAAGTCTTAAACAACAATAATATGCGCAACGGACACGCCCGGAAAATAGGGAAAACACAAACACTTAAATTTATGGCCCTGTCTAAAGTACTCCCAAAGTGTACAACGAAACTGATTAACTTGAATAATGAATGGGGAAGACAATCTGACTGCTACACAGATTTTAAAAAAAGAAGAAGAAAAAAAGAAAAGAAAAAAAAAGCTTTACGTATCTCGTAGATTCTTATTACAAAACTGGAAGCAGCAAGCAGCTTGCAGCATGCAGGTTAATAACTGCATTGATTTCAGTATTAAAATATGCAGAAATTATTGGTGGGTAGTCATTAAGTTAAATAATAATCAAAACGAAGAAAATAAAGGAAAGAAGAAACTAACTACAAAAATGAGAACGCGAATTTAAGATAAGAAATTATATTCTTAAGGAAATATGGAGTAGAAAAAATATTACAGAAAATTAAATTAACATCATGCATTACGATTATAACGTGCTGCAACACACACTGGACGACTACCTTCTACAACATCTTCCTTACCGCTACAGACTTCCTCGCGCAACCTCACGCAACTGGCAACTAACTGCTCTCTCGCAGTCAGTCTACAATCCGACTTCCAAAGATTACTGCGCCACTTATATATCTCTGGCCAGTTCACAAAAATCACTATCAAATGTTCAAATAATTTTAGAGCTTTAGGGACTTAACTGCGACGTCATCAGTCCCTAAACTTACAAACTACTTATGAACTACCTTATACTCAAGACGGCAAAAACATCCATGCCACCCGGCCGCGGTGGCCGAGGGGACTAAGGCGCTCCAGTCACAGTCTGCACGGCCACTACGATCGGGGCTTCGAATCCCCCCTCGGGCATGGATATTTGTGCCGTCCTTAGTGTTAGCTAGTTCATAAGTAGTTTGTAAGCTTAGGGACTGATGACCCCGTAGTTACCCCATAAGTTCTACAAACAAACGACCGACGTCCTCCACCCCCCCCCCCCCCCCACTACCCCCAAGACAGTGAGGCAGCGGTCACGTTCTGTACCGTTGCGCACTACATGGCTGTGGCATCACAGGGCGCGTATCGTCTTTCTAGAACTGGTTTCAATGGCAGTTCGCCGAAGGCCCGACTGTCCCTGCTAAGAGGACGTTGCGGAATTGGTTGCTGCCGCAGAACGTAACGACGTTTGCGTGCAGCGGCGGAGTGGCCGAGCGGATTGAGGCGCTATGCTCCTATGCGCGAGACCGTTGCCCCCTCGAGAGTTCGAATCACCCCTAGGATAAGGATGTCTGTGCTGTCTTTAGTATAAGCTAGTTCATAAGTAGTTTGTAAGTTTAGGGACTCATGACCCCGCAGTTACGTCCCATAAGCTTATCAAACATTTGAACATTTGATTTGATGTTTCCGTCGCTAGTGCCCCGTGAACGACCGACCGAGGACAGTGGCGAACGGTTAGAACAGGTCACTGATGGACGTGCGCACTAATACTTGGCGCGAAAACGGTTGTGTGGGCGCAGAGCATGGTAACGTTGGACCTTGGGCCGCCGTGCGCAGGCTGACGGATTCTCCCCATCCATCTCAGCGCCGCGACTGAGTATTGGACGGAGGTTGCCGCCTTCGAGGCAGTTGGCTATTCCTTTGTAGTGAGGACTTGGCCTGGCCAGAGGGGGCCGCTCGGCAGTACCATCTCTGTTAGGAGTAGTCACCCGGTAATCGATCAAGATGGTGGTCTCTCCTGCATTGTCGCTCTAGTAGATTTGCACTTATTTCGCTTTGCGGGACTCGGCTGTTTTTGACTCACTTATCAGACGTCGTTCTCAAACTTTCGTCTGACAACCTGAGTGTTAGCGAAGTGAGAATAAGATCAGCAAGTCTGATATCAGTTGCACCGACTCGCCGACAACGTACATGGCGGCTCTGGTGTCACTTACGCACTCGACGATCTCGTGTCTAATTACACGTAGTCTGACTTTGCGAGGCATAGCCGAGCCTGAGATTAGGTTGGACACTGTGTACCTACCGAGGACACAAAAGCTGATAAAACGGCAATAGCGCTTCTGCAGTGAGAAGTCGCTTCTTTTGATCGGTTCGCGAATTACAGCGACACAACACACCGCCACTGTCGCCCCAGTCACAACGACGCCGGCCCACAGCTATACTTGATGTAGTATCGTTTGCTGCTGCTTGTGTGACAGTTTATAACTCTTTCTCTTTCGCAGTTTTTTAGACATTTTTATGTGGGAAGCAACCTTCACAGTTTTACCATGCCCTTGGCTGTTCACAATTTACAGAATGAAACTTTCAGTCTGCAGTGCAGTGTGCGCTGATATGAAACTTCCTGGCAGATTAAAATTGCAGTAGACTGCTTGCTCGCGAAAGGCAAAGGACCCAGTTTCGAGTCCCGGTTCCGGCACACAATTTTAATCTCCCAGGAAGTTTCATAACAGCGCACACTCCGCTGCAGAGTGAAAGTTTCATTCTGGAAACATCCCTTAATCTGTGACTAATCCATGTCTCCATCATATCCTTTCTTCCAGGAGTGCTAGTCTTGCAAGTTTCACAGGAGAACGTCTGTGTAGTTTGGATAGTAGGAGGCGAGGTACTGACGGAAGTAAAGTTATGGGACGTGACCGTGAGACGTGTCGGGGTAGCTCAGTTGTAGAGCGCTTGTCCGCAAAGGGCAATGCTCCCAGGTTCGACTCCCTATTGCGACACACAAATTGTATCTGCCAGGAAGTTCCATGTTCACTTTTTTTTTCGAAAGTATCCCATATTTTTGTTAGGGACCTGCCACTCATTGGTATGTATCATGTCTGTATTTATTAATGTGATATGAGCATGTTGGAATTAATGTTTAAAAGCTTTTGAATATTTTTTCCTCAACTTTGAATGATTTTCACTTCCAATAGTTCTTGTAATAAACTGGGTCTAATTTTTGTCTGAAACCTTGAGTTTAATTCCGTAGTTAGACTACCTTCTGTAATTGTTTTGGAGAGGTTATTAATTAATTAAGAGGCCGTTCCAATGAGTGCGTATTTGATTAACTGTTAGGAGGTGTCTGCCACTCTACATCTCACCTCCTTTTGCTCTCCATTTCCCGCATTTTTCCCTCTCAAAAATAACCCCACCTAATGAGAACTGACCTCTACTTTACATTTATAAATTACTGCTTAAAACATACACAGTTTACAGAATAAGGGAACCACACAGACTAGATCAGTAATGAGTTACAGTAGCTGTGAGGGAAATATTGAGTGATACATTGTTACCGCCTTTTCAGATTGTGCTTTTATCCTCTGTCGTTTGATTTTGTGGAAGCCAGGCAGCATTTCGCTTGTTTCTGTGAATATTTCTAAGATTTATTTATGTTTATAGCCTAACTGGTATCTCCCTGCCCCAGGGGATGAAAAGTGAAACAAAAAATAGTTTGTTTCTATTGGCAGAATATTGTTACATTTTTGCGAATACTATTATAAAAATTCGTTGCAGTCTTAGACCTCGATAGCGTAAAGCGACAAAAGTGACAGCGGCTGTAACACTGATTGGCTGCTTAAAGGATTAACATGGATAGATTCCCGGATAGGCATCAGCCGGATCGTCGAACATTCGAGCATCTTCATCGCAAGTTACGCTCCAATGGATCGTTTTATATTTCCAGTACGGAGCTGGCATTAGACAATATCGCGGAACTCATGCGGTTGAAGAATTAATACGTGACGTAGTACAGGATACACAAAATGTTCAAATGTTTGTTAAGCTTATGGGACTTAACTACGGGGTCATCAGTCCCTAAACTTACAAACTACTTATGAACTACTTACGAACTAGGACGGCACAAATATCCATGCCCGAGGGGGGATTCGAACCCCCGACCGTAGTGGCCGTGCAGACCGTGACTGAAGCGCCTCAGTCCCCGCGGCCACCGCGGCCGGCACAGGATACACCTTAGACAAGTTCGAGAACAGTAGGACGGGCGTTGGTTGTGAGTCACCAAAGTGTTTTGAGAACTTTGCATGAATCACTAAGAATCATAAGTTTGCTCGGTAGTACCTCCAGCCCTGCCGATGTTTATCGGCATTTTGCCATTTCGTGAGTTTAACATCCATAATTCTCACTTATGGTAACCTACGGCACAGCAGCACATGCCTACCAAGATAGGTTTTAATATTTGGACAAGCATTGTGAAGAATAACATTATAGAGCCGTACATTCTACCTATCTAGTCGCACATACAAAATATCCCTACAGGAGGTCTTACCTGAAGTAATAGATGATGTTCCAGTAGCTGCTCACAGACGAATGTGGTTCCAGCACGCTGGAGTTGGAGTGTACGTCAGTCGTAACGTCAGGAACCATGTGGACGCTGTCTACGTCAGCAGTGAAGAGGACGGGGTGGACTGATTCCCTGGCAACCGCTTCATTTCATTTCTACCTTTAATAACATATTAAATGCCTGGAGTATGAGAGTCGCGCAATATCTGAAGAAGATCTAGTTATCCACGTGTCTGTTGCTGCTGGACATGTCGACATTCCGGACGCGTTTTCTAATGTACACCGATCGATGCACAGTCGATGTGAATCTTAGATTTGTGCTTAAATCCGTGTTATGCAAGACACCTTGTTTTGTTTTTATATCCAGACATGTTTCGGCACTTATTGTGCCATCGTCCGTGGGTTCTTGCTTTCAATTTGTAGAATGCCAGTTACAGAATTTGGTTATACAGTGATTTGCACGAGTTATTTGTTTTGAGTTTCGTAAATAAAAACGTCTTGTTGTTTGCAGATGACAAGCTGTAAAAACCTGTCATTCTTCAACTAAAGCAGATACAAATACTGCGAATGACGTAATGTAAGTATCGTAATAAAATAGGCCTAATATATCCCACAAACTATTGAACATGCACCTGGAAGATATATGGAAAGATAGACCTTTGTGGCTGTTTAGTGGTTACTTACATTCGAGCTGCGGTGTTTCTGTTTGATTGTTTGAGGTGTGTTCTTGATGTTATGTGGTATTTATGTGGTATTTAGTGCGCTCTTTATTGTAAACTGGCACTGTTTATATAGCACAAAATAAGTGAGAACGATACAGCTACCACAACAAGAGAAATGGCGATATGTACTGTTGTGGTGTAAAGTCGGCGTCACAGGCCAGACGCACGAGAACGATCGTGCAGAAGGCAGGGGATGAGCGGTAGCCAATCACACGCCGGCGCCGCGCATCCTGGAGGGAGTAACCTAGGAGCGCGCCCTCTACAAGTGGCTATATCTAGGCCGCCATGCTTCTGGAAGAGTCTGCCTGAACTCGGCTCCGAAATAGTCAGTCACTAGGACTCAACGCAGCTAGTATCGACGAAGACGACGCCACCGCGAGAAGAGAACAGATCTAAATGGTGCAATGTATGCTGATTTCTTACGTAATGTTCTACCGATTTTACTACAAGATGTTTCATGACAAAATGACGATGGTTGTTCGGCACATGGCTCGTGTGCAGTTGAAGCAGTCTTAAATGTAATATTTAATGACAGGAGGATTGGACGTAGAAGCACCATACTATGGCCGGCATGTTCACTGGATCTTACAGCCTCGGATTTCTTAATGTGGGGAAAACTGAAGGATTTTTTCATTGTGATTCACTGCCAAAGCCTGAAAACATGCTTCAGCGCATTGTCAATGCGTGTGATAACATTACTGAAGGCGAACTACTAGCTGTTGACAGGAATTTCGTTACGCGTATTGCCAAATGCATTGAAGTAGAAGGACATCATTCTGAGCATTTATTGAAGTGATGAGGTAATTACAGGTAATCACACATTAACAGCATGCGTTCTAATAATGTATGATACTTTCATAAAACTATATGTATGAAATTGGAACAGCCGAAATAAAGTTCAAACGTATTTTGATTATCCATATTGGATGTTAGAGAACCCGTGACTGTTAGTATAATCTAGGTTCAGAAAAACGCAACCAGTCACTTTTATGAAATGGAGCTTGCTTCATTACATGAACCGGTTTTCGAACTTTTTCAAGTTCTTCTCCAGATGGTACAGGAAGTTTACAGGGTTATTTCGTAGTGAGATGCTGGGTGCTGGCTCTGTGGTAGGTAACTGACATCCTTTAATACTTCGTTATAGGCTTTGTTTACATCACGATTTGGCACTGGCTATGTTTTAAGGTCAAGTTATGTTACTTACTGTGGCTTTATGGATAGCTTTTGCAGTAGGCTTCCGTTTGTCAGGAGATTTGGTTGCAGTATGGTACCACATCACTCGCTTTTTTAAATAGTAACTTCGTTTGTCAATATCACAACACTTCACCAGCAGCTAGCATGCGCTTTCACAACTAGTTTTATTAACAAAGGTCTTCATTCAAAGATTTGGCACTTTTCAACAGAGAAGTTTGTCTTTGTTTGAATGTGACATATACTATGTGTTAGCAAGAGTGTCGTTTTTGTGAGCGTCTACAAGTGAATAAATGACATCAAAAATACTTGCGTAGGTAGTGTTGCAAAATATTTATATAAGAATTCCGCCATGTAACAGAAAAAAATTCCCGATTTACGCTCGGGTACCTTATATGAAAGAAAAAGCTGTTAACGATATGAAGATCGGTCTGAACATCGCAATGCTTTACTGGGCTTGGTCCTCTTTGGAGGTGGTTTGCTGTTGCCTTCCTCTGAGTTTTCAGCTCACTTGTCCATCCAGTTATAGAGGGTACAGTGGATTGAAAGCATTGGTACAGTTCATCATATTTCACATAACGACACTGCGAGAGGTGGAAGAAGTAAAAATTGACACATCTAACTTCTAGGTTACCGGGAATCATACCCGCGATCTTCTGATTTGTAGTCTGGCAGTTTACCACTTGGATCGTTTTGTTGTATGTTGATCGATGCATGACTGGCTCGGTTTTCTGTTTCAGGAAGCAGCTACCTGTCTAACCACTGAACTGCTTCGCGAGCACTACCGACGAACGTAGGGCCTGTCACAGCGTACTTATTTATTAATCGTTTTGCCAACTTTAAGCCGCGCGGGAGTAGCCGAGCACGTGGCTGATCGCGCGGCCTCCCGCGTCGGAGGTTCGAATCCTCCCTCAGTCAGGGATGCTTGTGTTGTCTTTAGCATAAGTTAGTTCATGAGTAGTTTGTAAGTTAACGGACTGATGACCCCGCAGTTGCCGCGGTGGAGTAGCCGAGCGGTCTAAAGCGTCTCGCTGCGGAGGGCGCGGTTGCTCGCCGTGGAGGTTCGAGTCCCCCCTGGGGCATGGGTGTGTGTGTTTGTCCTTAGGTTAGTTTACCTAGGTTTAAGTAGTTTGTAAGCTACGGACTGATGACCACGCAGTTTGTCCCGTTAGATTTATAGACATTTGAACATTTTTTTACCACGCAGTTAAGTCCCATAAGCTTTACAGACATTTGAACATTTTTGAACATTTGGCAACTTTAAGGCCTTTGTCTCGTGATCTCGAAGTGACAGTTTCAGCGGTCCACGTAAATGAATAACAAAGCTATCATTAATATAAAAAAGGAACAACTTCCTGATGTTCTGCAAAACTTATTTATTGTTCACAAACCGGCTTTCGGCTTCTTAGGCCATCATCAGGTGACAACTGACTGTAGTACACATGTTTTCAAAGAAGCCGAAAGCCGGTTTGTGACCAATAAATAAGTTTTGCAGAACATCAACTTGTTCTGCAAACCTTATTTATTGGTCACAAACCGGCTTTCGGCTTCTTAGGCCATCATCATGTGACAACTGACTGTAGTACACATGTTTTCAAAGAAGCCGAAAGCCGGTTTGTGACCAATAATTAAGTTTTTGTAGAGCATGAGGAACTTGTTCCTTTTTGATATTATTATCATGTTCTGTCAAGTACCGACGGAAAAATCAATTAAAGCTATCATTACTACCAGCAGCATTGCTACAGCTGTACCACAACCACAAGAAGAGTTTTAGCGAGGACGGCAACTGCTGTGGAATCTTGCGCTTGCTCGTATACGGTCGGAGAGCACGAAAGTACCGAAAGTGGAGAAGCTGCCCGCGGCGCAGAGCAGGCAGAGGAGGGTGGCAGGCAGCAGGCAGGCGCTTTGCATCTGATCCCAGAAGGGCGCGTTGTGCGCGGCTAGTTTGGTTTGAAAAGGCGGGCGGATGCGGCGGCGATACGGTTATCTGGCGGCTTTCAGGCGCGCGCGCTGCCTCTGGCCGGGCGCAGCCATTCTGCGGGAATAATGGCGGCGGCCGCGCAGGGAAACCTCTCCAGGGCGCCGGAGTCGTTTACCTTAAGAAAGAGCGCCAGCTAGCCCTGCCTTCTGAGGCCGCGTCTGGATGGCGGGCCGCGGGCAGCGGCACACCGACGCAACCCTGCCGGGGCTGGTGTCTACCTCTCCGCGTGTCTGTCACGCGCAAAGACCTTGTAAAAATAACTAGACTCCCTGACGGCGCTGCTGTCGCGGAATAATTTGAACCTTCGTCCGGCCACCGCGGTAGTGGCAAGCGTCAGATAAATACGAGTGTTGTTAGCAGGTAAATCGTGTATTAAATAGCTACTGCGGGATATATTACAAGCTTCCTAGGGTTTTATTTGCGGACGGAGAAGTTAGTACTGCTTCCTCCCACAAGTCCCCTGAAACCTTCACATCCTTGCGGATGCTGTTGCGTAGCAGTGTGCGTTTGTACCGCCCTACAGTACGCACGAGGTGCCGTAGTTGCTTTCCAAGACTTTATGGAAAGCATAGAGTTCTGTCTAACCTTTTGTCTTCTATAGTTGTGTCCCCAGCGCAGAACACAGCACACAGGTCGTTGATTCTTCTACAGCATACAAGTGAGGCTAAAATAAGTTCTGTTGGATGGAAGCATAAGAAGCGACTCGCGAGATTTTTAATTGTCAGGGATGCCATTTATTAAATAAATAATAAAATATGAACAACTATTCCTAATACGACACGGCCTATGTTGCCCGTAGTTCATGTTGAGACCTCGACTGTTATCACATTTACGCAAATCTTTACTCATGACCGGGTATAGTGGTCAGCTCGAGACTGAAACTGCGGCGCGTTGCGAGAGGGCACCTGACGCTCTATTTCGCGCCAAAACAGGGCCGTCGCGCGCCTTCTACAAAATCGCTCTTGTTACAATAAGAGAAGGCACCTTAAACTTTTTAAACTGTCTAAATCTAGCCTGTCCTTGAGAGATATTTATCATAAATTCTCAGCTCTGAATAATTAATATTTAGTATATACTAAACAAAACTAATTTCCCACAGAAATCACGTGACGTGAATTGCAGCAGCCAATGCGAGGAGAGTACCAGTAACATAGGCGGGCTTTCCCACGGGAACCAGCACCTACTGTGCTCCCCACCCCACATTTCAACATATGCTGCACTTCTGTCTTTCTTTTTCTTCCGCGTTAAAGACGCGTACGATGTTAGCAAAGAAACGGCCAGCGGCCAGAAATATGAAGTGGCCGTAGGCCAGGAATATCACAATATACACAATTGATAGTCACGTCTTTATTGTTCGACTATTACAGTTTACATAAGGCACGATGGTGAAGAGCTGCTCAATGTTTAAATTCATAAATTAATTTTAGAAAGGAAGAAAAAGATCGAATACTGTTTTCCCATTTATATTTCTCAGGAACACAAGTAGCCATACAACTTGTGTTCAGAGATAGTTACTCTTCCTTAGCAAATTGTTAGTCAAGACAATATAGGATTGAATGAAATAAATAACAGGCTTTTACAATACTGGTAGCTCTTAAAAAGGAGCTACTTCAGGCAGTACTGGTGGACAGGAAGTTCAAAAAGTTTCATTTCATGATCGTGTAAAATAACTATTTGGGTCACGAAATTAGTTGCCTCACTGCAGTTCGAATTTTTGTTTATGAAATTAATATTAGCAACTTGTAACGCAGAATTTAAAGGTAATCTGCTTTACATATAGGTATAACATCTCACTGGGGTTTGCAGAACTGTGTATAGTTCCATATATGAATGACACATAGCCACAACGGATGCTCATTGTGAAATTCAACCCTGTGACGATAGTTGCTGACTTTGGAGCAGTTCACTCTGCTGTAAGGTATTTGGCTTACAGCATTAAAAATGCTTATTTTCTTGGTAGATACCCTAATGCATCTAGCCTCAGTTAAGAAAACGTTATGGCATTCTTCGTGTTCGTAAAAGAATTTGGTAGTGGCTGGTTGCTGTATCCACAACGTAAGAAGCTATTTTTCAGTTATGGATCTGATGGCATATTTCACTTTCACAATCGGTTTTTAACATTAGCTGTTTCAGGCAGCCCTGTTTAATTTTTTCATGCTATGAAACATCTAAATATTGGAGAATACAGCATTAAAGCAAAGACGTAAAGTATGAAACTCTTCCGAAATTAATGTCTGTACAAAAGTTTCGCAATCGTAGAATATACTGAGAAAGTGCCAACAAATCGTGTCTGACGATAAATTCCGTTCATATGCCGCACTTAGAACGCTAAAAAACTACATGTTATAGTTCGGTTTCATTAGGGAGAGGAAACGCTGTTGGCCAATTTCTACACCGTATGTGTAATAAATTTACACCCAACGGATAGTTCCTGTATGTTCAAGGAGTCTGAAGCTATTTTGTAGTCATATATTTCAATTAGACATCGTTTTCGCGACTTAACTCGAATGAATACTCTCTAATCAAAAGAATCTTACGCACATTTAAAATGTGCCGCCGCCGAGGCGCTCTACAATTTGTCCACTGTTCGCAGTGAGCCGCTTACGCGATTGTGGGGGCTTGGTCACGCGGGTGTAGGGACTCACTGTGCCCGTGGCAGGCGTAGTCCTCTGCGGTAGGCCGCGACAGTAAGGCGCCTCACCACAGATTCTGGCTAGTTTGATGATCTACAAGGTCTTTCTAAGATCACTAACTTCGCTAACTTGTTGAGTCCCAGAAAGATGAAGTGGAAGCTAAAATTTTGACGTTTTCGTACGTCATGGAGTGTCCAGTATCAATACAGTGCTCTGCCACTGCCGATTTATTTGGTTGTATAAGAAGGGTATATCGCTGGTGTTCCGTGCATCTTTCCTGGACTGTACGTGTGCCGGCCACGGTGGCCGAGGGGACTGAGGCGCTCCAGTCACGGTCTGCACGGCCCCTACGGTCGGGGGTTCGAATCCCCCCTCGGGCATGTATATTTGTGCCGTCCTTAGGATTAGCTAGTTCTTAAGTAGTTTGTAAGTTTAGGGACTGATGACCCCGTAGTTAAGTCCCATAGACTCTACAAACATTTGAACATTTGGACTGTACGTGTCGCCTGTCCTATGTACGAAAGTCAATATTTTAGCCTCCACTTCATCTTTCTGGGACTCAGTAGTGAAAGAAGCAATAGAAATTCGCTTGGGGACGAATTTAATTACCAGAGCCAGTGGTTTCAGTTTAGATAAATCATGGAATCCGGCACTTTCTTTAATAAATTTACAAAGACGCCGCCACAGCACAGATCGTAATACATCGATTTCTCCGCAGTAATCGGCCATGCAGCCACAGACATAATTTACACATACGTGTACTTCCTTGCCGCCGAGTAATGTCTTTGGCGCCTTATTTTATCTGTGGCCGCATGTGCAGTAACGCGGCCCGTGCGTTTATAAGCACGAAGCGCGTGCTGGAGCGTCAGTCTTCGACTCTTCTGAAGATGGCTGAACGTTTCTCAGCTGAAATATTAGAAGAAGTAATCTTTATGCGGCTTCACGCCCGAAACTTCTTTGAACAGTCATTGCGCCGGGAAAACATGAAGATGCAATAGGTACTGTCATTCAGTGATGCTATGAATACCGATTCAGGTCCAATAGTGGGATACAAATCTTTTTTACTGCTAGTTGACCTATTTCCATGTTTTTCGGGAGTTACTATGGACTGAAATAGGTAAAAGGTGTTCAGTAAATATGGTCTCTAAAATGCACGCGTGAACTGCTTGGACCACTTCTTCATCTTCGTCGCCTATCACGTGACATTTACGGACTGAAATTCCTACTAACTGCTTTCTACAACCCTCGAATTTTCTCGGTGTATTTTAGAAACACGTTGTAGGCTATATCAGAAGGCTACTGCGGGACCTATAGCTCTAATGGATTCCAGAAAGAAGAAAATTTTATTTTCCTATAATTAGCGCGATTACTGACTATTTTTGAATTAAAAATTCTGGCACATTCTACTCATTAAGAGATATAATTTTTGTGTAGTTAAACATGACAAGACACGCAACACAAACTATCTTGAACCTGATGGTGCCAAAATATGCAGCTTTGCTCTCCGTCCGTCGAAAACGATAACATATAGATACTTCCAAAAATTTCACATATAATTCCAAACATTTATGAAAATTTTTCCGGTAACACGCCGTACAAAATGACGATATAAGCTTATCGCTTATTACACTATCACTGTTGATTTGGTTAAAGTTCAGCATATTCCAAGACGTTTTAATTTATTACTTTTACATTGCTCTTACCGTAGTACTTTTCCAAATAGTATGCAGACATTTTCAAATGTTTTAAATCTACGCTACGTAAGTACTGTCCTTATCAGTCCTTAGGCGTACAACCTAATTACACTACCCTAAGGACAAAAAACACACCCCTTTCAGGGGCAGGTATGGAACGTTCGACAGAACAACCGTGTGCTTTGCAGCAAGGCGCCTTTGGATTCACGGCCATTCCTCCGCGGCCATTATAATTGGCGCTGTACTACATCGTGCTGTACTGACAAGGGTGATGGCAGTCACTGATTATTACTTCGTGTTCCTGCTGCACAACCGTCGTTCGGTGCTCGGGCAAAAGCGGCGACATTTTACGGAAAAGCACTCCAGCATTCTGCACGACAACGCGCGATGCGACACCGCTGCTGCTGTCCAGAACTTCTTGCACCGCTGACAATGGGAGATTGTGGAACATCAATAGTACTCGTCTGACACGATTGCCTGTAATTAGCATCAATTTTCCAAAGTCAGAGAATCACCGCGAGGAAACCTGTATAACACTAAAGATGAAAACACTAGCGACACCAGACATCTACAGAAATAGACGCGAACATGTACACGGCACGTACCGGACTTCCAGCAAAAGGTCATAAATAACGGTGACTGTTAGTATATTAGTGGTAAAGTCGTTTCACAGATAAACTGTAGTACTCATTACTGTTTATCCAGCCCCTGTACATATAGCGTGACTCACGAGGTTTTCTCCCGGTTGCTGGAGGTTATTCCTTAGATTATTTGGAGCAAAACATGTAAGTATAGGATTGTGATATGATCCATAATTAAGGAGCTACAACGTAGTTCCGAAAAATGCAACGGGGTATGGATCCCTTCACGATAAGTCTTAGGTAGACAAATGAAGCGAGTGGTACGTTTGCATAACAAAGACGTTGTTGACACTGCAATCACTGAATGAAACCTTCACTCTGCAGCGGAGTATGCGGCGATATGAAACTTCCTGGAGGCTTAAAATTGTCTGCCGGAACTGGGACTCGAACCTGAGACCTTTGCATTTCGCAGGCAAGCGCTCTACCACTGAGCTACCCGACATCACTCACAACCTTCCCTTACAACTTTACTTCTGTCAGTACCTCGCATCCTACTTTCCTAACTTCACAGAAGTTCTCCTGCGGAACTTGTTGAACTAGCACTTCTGAAAGAAAGGATATGGTGGAGACATGGCTTAGTCTCAGCCTAAGGGATATCTCAGTGGTAGAGCACTTGCCCGTGAAAGGCAAAGGTCCAAGTGGCATCACAGAGAAACCGTTCATATTGCCACATTCATTGACACAATGATAAATTAGTAGCATAACCAAATCCTAGAAATATTACAGAAACTATCATTTAAAAACGTGAAATGAAATGCTGTTCCTCATGCCTCCGAACGACAGGGGTTCTCGTTTAGCAAAAATGTCCGTCTAGTGAGCTTAGATAATTTACAAGGTTAAAAACCTAGGGATGACGTCATACAGCCATCTTTCAACACCCCCTCGTCGATTGAAAATTTGATGGAGGATGAGGCTATTTTATTGACTCATTGACAGTAAACTTTTCTAATCTAACATCTGGTCTCCTTATGAGCAAGACAAAAAAGCTTGGGGATGTCAATCAAAATTTACACATAATACACAAATGATATCAGATTATAATACTAAATCAATGGAGATGAAAATGTGGCTGCTGAGACTACGGGGTTGGGACAACATACATAAAAAATCTGAAATTACAAATAAACATAGACAAACAAGTCATGAATACAGAACATAACATACATTGAAAATGACACACATTGAAAATGAAAACACACATAACATTCCATATGCAGCAGTGCAGCAAGTGTGAGAAAAAAATTCACTTCATAACTTGCTGAAGGCAAAGTGAAAATTCAACAAGGCAGAAATGCTCATAAACACAAATTCATAGAATGACACTTAAATAAACAAACAAAATATATGAATTGTTTCTAGAAACAAGCAAAATCTAAACCTAAAATTATTTGCATGGATTTGCTGAGGGCGACCAAAATTGATATGTTCATTAAGAGGATCTTAGCAGGTGGTTTATACTTCGCACTCTTAGAGCGTTCACTGTTTTGACTGGTCACACCACTTTAACACTCATTGACGCACTTTTTGTCATTGTCGTCCACTCAACACTGTTTTTAAGACATGAACACTACATTTCTCGGCTCGAAACATAAACTAGGGCTTTTGATGTGAGAGGGATACAATCTTCTATAGGCGACGTGGAGGACACTACACCCGCACATACAAGAAGATAGCTTTGCTTTTCGTTTCTTCCTGGCCTGCAGTTCATTTTCCAAGGCTCTTAGGATTGCTCCTCGTCTCCTCCTTCAGAGAATGGTTGGCCCCTGGTAATGAGGCTACTTTCCTTGTCTTCTTCTTCAAGGTAGTACGGTGCATTTTGCAACCATGCGTATCTCCAACGTCCGCGAGCACCATTGGGCTTGGTACTCACATCCAGGTTGACCACATAATTTGCAGAATAAAGTTCGTAACACTGTTCTCCCTTGGCCTGTTTCTTGCATACGCGGCATGGAGCCAATTTGTGTGCTGAGCACATAATGGAAGATATTACACCACAGTGTTAGATGATATGGGGAACTCTAATGTGAGGAATTACTGAATTAGTAATTTAACAAGGATCATTGACCGGACAGGGGCGTCACTGCCAGAGAAGGAAATCGTTTTGTCGTCTCATTCAAGCCATTGGGCTCGGCACGAGTGAGTGGTCAAGTGCACAGATAGCGTGTGCAAATATCAACAAGTTTTCTCCCCTTCCCTTCCCCAGGTATTCAGGGTAAGGCGAAGGGTGTGGTCAGTACACCTGTTTTTAAGCCTTCCGGCCCCATTTTCTTAAGCAGGTGGAGCGGAGGGATTAGCGTGCGGTTGCTGTTGTTGTTGTTGTTGGTTTTTTTAAAGGGGGCTAAACGGCTAGGTTATCAGTCCCCTGTTCCTAGCCAAGAGAGAGCATCTTTTAGTGAGCACGTAAGAAGTATGACACGTCTAATGCATGAGACGTTCAAGGTGAGAATGCATGCTACGACAACAACATTTAAAGGAAAAAATCACTAAAGCAGTGGACCAAAGAGACAATAACACTAAAATACCACAGCAGAAAATTGTGGCTGGCTGAGCACAAAGATAACAGAGGAGGAGCCAGCCATTCTGCACGCACTAAAATGCGAGTCATAGATGGGACTGACAGGATGAAAGTAAAATTATTTTATTTGTACAGCTTATGGGACTTAACTACGGGGTCATCAGACTGAAAGTAAAAACAGATTAAAACCGGTTAAATGGCGGGTGCCTGAAATATCAGGTTTAGGGACCCACTATTAAATCGGAATCCCACAGGCCAAGGATCCTCCGATAGAACTCCAGTCGGAGATCGCTCTCCGGAAGACCAATACCCAATGGACTGGAGGAAGTAGCCTGCTTGGCCAGCTGATCCACACGTTCGTTTCCAGAAATGCCGATGTGGCCTGGGGTCCAAACAAAAACCACCAAGCGACCAGACTGAACAAGCCTGGAAACAGACTCATGTATGGATTGCACCAAAGGGTGTTTCGGAAAACATTTGGCGAGGGCTTACAAGCCACTAAGGGAGTAAGAACAGATGACCAGAGACTCCCCAGGGCACCCTCTGAGATTTTCAAGTGCCCGATAGATGGCAACCAGTTCCGCAGTGAACACACTACTTCCACAGGGCAGTGAATGCTGTTCGATATGCTCCCCATGGACGTATGCATAGCCAGTACGGCCGTCGACCACAGTGCCATCCGTGTACACGACTTCCGCGCCACAGAATGACTCTAAAACTGCCTGAAACTAGCGACGGAGACTCAGTGGCACTACAGAGGCTTTCGAGACATGCGCCAAGTCCAGCCGAAGCTGTGGACGTGAAAGAGACCAAGGAGCGATACGGTAAGGCCCGTGAAAAGCAGGAGGAATAGGAAGGGACTCAAGAGACGTCAGGACGGAACGAACACGGGCCGCGATCGGAAGACCCAACCTCGGTCGTTGTCGTGGAGATGGGAATGCAGCAGCTGGGAAAAGAAGCCTCCGATTCGGATGGTGCGGTATTGCATGAACATGGGCAGCATAGGAGGATAACAGATGCTGCCGGCGAAATCGCAGGGGGAGGACTCCAGCTTCAGCAAGTAGGCTTGCCACTGGACTTGTCCGAAAGGCCCCTGTCGCTAAACGGACGCCACTGTGGAGTGCTGGGTCCAAGACCTGTAATGCAGATGGGGTTGCCGAACCATACACACAGCTCCCGTGGTCTAAGCGTGATTGAATTAGTGCTCTGTAAAGCTGCAAAAGACTCGTACGGGCAGCTCCCCAAGTAGTGTGGCTGAGGCAGCGTAGAATATTGAGGTACCGCACGCACTTCTGCTTGAGTTGGCGAAGATGGGGCACCCAAGTGAGCCGGCTGTCGAAGAGCATGCCAAGAAATCGGTGAGTCTCTTCGACACGAAGAAGTTCGTGATATAAATATAGCTCTGGGTCCAAATGGACAGCTCGACGGCGGCAGACGTGCATAACCCGGGTTTTCGATGGAAAAAACTGGAACCCATGGGTTGAGGCCCACGACTGCGACTTTTGAATGACTCCCTGTAGCCGCCTTTCAGCTACCCCAATGCTAGCTGAGCTGAAATATAGGCAGAAGTCATCAGCGAACAAAGAGGAAGAAACCGATGACCCCACTGCCTCAGCAAGTCCATTGATGGCAATTAAAAATAGGGGTACAGTAAGGACAGAGCCCTGTGGGACACCGTTCTCCTGGACGCGAGAGGAGAAAAGATCGGAAGGAAAGAAAGTTTTAAATAAAAACCGGTAGCGCACCTCTCAAGCCCCAACCGTGCAGTGTAGCCAGAATGTGCTGGCGCCAAATGGTATCGTATGCCTTCCTGAGGTCGAAAAAGACGGTAACAAGGTGCTCACGCCTGCTAAATGCCGTACGAATGGCAGACTCCAGGGCCACTAAGTTATCAACAGTGGAGTGGCCTAGCCGGAAACCCCCCTGATATGGGGGCAACAGACCTCTATGTTCAAGTATCCACATAAGCCGTTCGAATAGCTTGCACAGAACGTTGGTGAGGCTGATTGAGCGGTAACTGTCAGCCACCTGTGGATCAGCACCAGGTTTGATCACCGGAATAATGATGCTTTCTCGCCATTGTGACGGGAAAGCCCCCTCCGCCCATAAACGGTTAAACAGGGCGAGAATCTGGTGTTTAAACTCCACGGAAAGGTGCCGGATGAACTGGCTGTGGGTTCTGTCCGGTCCTGGAGAGGTATTGGGGCATGCGGCAAGGGCAGTTTCGAATTCCCATTCACATAAAGCGGAGTTGTACAATTCGGCTCGACGCGTGTGAAAGGACAGCCGTCGCTGTTCAACCCGCTCTTTCAGTGCACGGAAGTCGTCAATGTATTCGGGTACCCTATGCACCAACCCGACTTCCATCGCAGAACACATGGCCGAGCATTATGCTGCCGTTGGACGATACCCAAATAGGCGCCTAACCTGGGACCACACCCGAGATGCAGAGGCGCGACGGCCGATGCTGGCGACATACGTCTCCCAACAGTCCTGTTTACCCTGCCGGATGAGCTGTCGAGCCCGGGCCCGGAGCCGTTTAAAAGCTATTAGGTTTTCTAAGGTGGGGTATCGACAATGCCGCTGGAGCGCCCGACGACGATCCCAAATGGCCTCAGCGATTTCTGGCGTCCACCAGGGCACAGACTTACGCCGTGGGGAGCCAGAAGCGGTCGGAATGGTTGACTGAGCGGCTGAAACTATCGTATTGGTTACCTGGTGAACCGCCAGGTCCACGTCAGCTGGCAGTGGAACAGGAACCGTAGCAGCTGAGGTGTAGCATTGCCAAACAGCTCGACGGAGGGACCATCGAGAGGGCAGCCCACGGGTTGAAAATCCAGGAGCGACATGAGGACAGGAAAATGATCACTGTTGCAAAGGTCATCATGGACCCTCCACTGGAAACGCAGGAGCAGGCTCGGGGTACAAACAGAGAGATCTATTGCTGAATATGTGCCTCGTGCCACGCAAAAATGCGTGGGTGCACCAGTGTTTAACAGGCAGACGTCTTGCTGCCATAAAAGCGTCTCTATGTCCCTACTGCGGCCTGTTGTCTGCGCTCCACCCCACAAGGGATGGTGAGCATTGAAGTCAGAAATGATTGGGGAAGTTGTGCCACCAGAGTAGCAAGGTCAGTAAATGAAATCATCTCATCTGGAGGAAGGTAAAGCGAACAAGTCGTCAGTTCCTGCATAGCCCGGATTCGAACAGCCACCGCCTTTAGAGTCGTGTGTAGAGGCACAGCGGCACTTGGGACAGTGGAAAGGACATAGATACAGACACCTCCAGAGACCCTGTCATATATGAGACGATTTTTGTAATAGCCCCAATACCCACGAAGGGCTGGGGTCCTATTAGCAGGAAACCAGGTTTCCTGCAGGGCTACACAAAACGCTGTGAAGCGGCACAACAATTGTTGTAACTCTGGCAAATGGCGGAAAAAGCCGCCACAGTTCCACTGGAGAATCAGAGAGCCTCCTGGTCGCTGGGACATGCTGAATTTGGCGGCGCAGTAGGGGTCGCAGTATCTTCTGCCGTCGCCGATTTCTGAGGCGGAGCATCAACGTCCATGGCTTCAGAAGACTCGGCTATTGCCAAGTCTTTGGGGGACGCGAAGATCTCTATCTCGTCCTCAGAAGAAGAGGTGGAGCGGGGTGGTGGCAAGGTGGCCACCGGGGTATCCTTCTCCTTGGGTGGTTTCTTATCTTTCTTCTTCTTCTTGGTTTCGCGCTTCTCTTTAGGTTTGTCATGCTGGGAGGGCGCTGCCAGCTCAGTCCCTGGGACTGAGGAGCGGCGTGCAGCCCTAAGACCAGCTGGCGGTACTTTCTGCCATCCACTGGCATCCGCTGATTCAGTGGGAGAAACCTTAGAGGGAAGGGATCCAAGCGACCCCTTCCTAGCGCGAGAAGCCAGAGCAGGCTGTTGTGACTCTGGTTCTGGGGTGGGGACCAATGTCCCCTTTGGTTTGGTGATCACCGCTCCCAAAGCAGGGTCTTTGGGGGCGATGGAATTTGAGGTGCCCCCCAGTGGTTAATTCTATAGATGAAGATGCGGCTGCAGCAAAGGATGTCTTCATGCTGATGGGATGCAGTTTCTCGTACTTCCTCTTTGCCTACGAGTAAGACAGCCTATCCTGGGTTTTATATTCCATGATCTTTCTCTCCTTATGCAGGACAGGTGGTGTTGTCCACAGTTCACACAAAATGGAGGAGGTGCACAAGGGACGTTAGGGTGTTCTGTACGTCCACACTCTCAACAGGTAGAGATGGCAGTGCACCTGGAGGACATGTGCCCAAACCTCCAGCACTTAAAACAGCGCATAGAGCTTGACGTCAATCCGGTAAATCATCACCTTGACTTTCTCAGGCAATGTGTCGCCCTCGAAGGCCAAGATGAATGCACCGGTAGCGACCCTGTTGTCCTTCGGACCCCTATGCACTCGCCATATAAAATGAACTCCTCTCCGCTCCAAGTTCTTACGTAGCTCGTCATCGGTCTGCAACAGAAGATCTGTACCATGTTGAGGCTCTTATGAGGAGTCATCGTTACGGGAACTTCACCCAGCTTGTCACAAGCAAGCAGTGCTCGTGACTGTGCTGGGAAAGATGTCGTAATAAGGACAGAGCTGGATCGCATCTTTGACATGCCCTCCACTCTCCGCCGGGAACATACTAAGTATCGGAGGGCATACGCCTCACCTCGATATCTCGCCCTACGTTCCTCCCATGGCGTTGCCAAGGCAGGGAACGACTGAGGGTCATATTTCTCAGCATTGAAGTCAACCTTACCACGCTTTGAGACGCCGTTTTCGCGACCAGCCACGCTTTTATTAGCTCGTTTCATCTTGGTCCCACGAGCAGCTAGGGAACTAAAGGTCCACCCAGGCAGAGCCCCGCTTACCTGGGTAAGCCTTATATAACTGAGATGCGGCAGGTTCCTCAGAGGTGCTCGCTAGCGGCTGTTCAACCTCAACAGCCATGCATCTCCTCAGCACGTAGCAGACCTTGAGATTGAGCTGCTGCTTTTTTTTTAATTTTTTTTTTTTTTTTTTTATAGAGGTTTGTACCGTCCTCACGACCCGGGCGATTAAGCCAAGATTCCTGGGCTCTGAAACGTACAACGTTCCACCGTTGCGCCGACCGATGGTCGTTGAAGCACGCACAGAGCTTACGGTGTAGCGGACTGTTGGCGCGACACAGCCCACGCCTCAGGACCCCGGGTTCGCCAAGCCCCTACTCAGCAAATTAATGCTGAGCCCCTGAGAGGCGTGCGGTTGCTCCAACCGTGGCTGGAGGGGTATTGTAAGCGTCGGCTCCCATCAACGCACCCGTGTCTGTGTGTTGCTAATGGAGGCGATTGGCCGCAGCGACCCTTCCTTTCAGCCATGATCACCTGTTCGGCCCCCGTTCCACCGTCGCCTGGAGACGGAAACTAGACGTACAGGTCCCACAGCCCAGCCAACGCCCTTGATGTCCACGATGTTTTTTGGTACGGACGGCTCGTGGAGTCTGGCTGATGGCGTTGCTCCGTTGTAGGCACAATAACTCTCACTGTATGTCGCCGGCCGCGATGGCCGAGGGGACTAAGGCGCTCCAATCACGGTCTGGGGTTCGAATCCCCCCTCGGTCATGGATATGTGTGCCGTCTTAGTTCGTAAGTAGTTCGTAAGTAGTTTTTAAGTTTAGGGACTGATGACCCCGTAGTTAAGTCCCATAGACTATACAAATATTTCACTGTATGTCAACACTTTGGTACACACTATTACTAAAAGAAACACTAAACTTATACTAAAGAAACTCCAATGACTCACAATTTTAACTCCTAAACGGGAGAAGAACTTTACACGAAGCTCCCAAAATTAATATAAAACCAAAGTTAAAGGATCAAATTAATTTTAAACACACAACTGCAATAAATGTTTAGTCCCATAACAGGTAACTGCTTAATGAAACATCAAGGTTCCAAGTCACTCTGCTTCAAATTAAATTCAAGCGCAAGACACAAAGCATTGACACATAAAATACTAAATTAGTGAATGGAACATCACAGTGTCAAGTCCATATGATTTACATTATATTAAAACACACAATATTGATAATATCGACACATAATACAGGCTATTGTGTACTTCAACATTCAGGTTCCAAGTCCAGTTCCAAGTAACCATAACCGAGTGGATACATACATAGTAAACAAAACAAGGTCCCGTAAAATAGCGATTATAGTTCAGCCAATAAAGAATATGTCAACAGTGACATCCCAGTCATAGTCTCGGATAAATTTGGGAAGGCGCTCTTGTTCAGGAAGTGAAGTTTGCTTTGCAGCGGGCAGAGCTATGCGGAATGTAAATACCAACACCCACTATCTACACGCTGGGCTCAAATTACTCTAACTACTGCGCAAGGCGCGGAGGTAGATTTGGTGTGACTGCTAGTCTGAAACCACACACTGCAAGTTCTAGCTTGATGCCAGTGAACATACTCCCACACGATCCTCTCTCATAGAGGCGGAAAACAAAGTTACACACGTTACTCTAAACACAATAAAACATGGCCTACACAACGTAAACTACACTCCATCAATTCACGATGGGAAACATACTAATAACATGGACAGCAAGTATAACAAGCGATTTCTTGAGGTAGACAGACTTATTAGCCAACAGAGACACTTGGATGTGTCACACTAACAAATCCTTAAACAAAAAGGAGTGTCAAGATGACATGCTTAGAACAGCTGACCAGGTGGAGCTGGAAAGTTGCTGTTAACTACGCCAATAACGGCTTGCACCATATGATACACAAGACACACAAACAACCTGAAAGCGTATTGTTGCGAAGTGAAAATCGCACAACAAACACATGTACGAAGGACACACATAACAAAATACACTATGAAACAAAACACTTAAAGAAAACACTGCAAAAGACATACAAAATACAGCTTAAATTTACAACACTAATCACTTCTACATCTACATCTACATACATACTCCGAAATTCACCATAAGGTGCGTGGCGGAGGGTACACTGTACACTTGGTTGGTAAGAATATCACTAAAATTTACCTTAGAAAACACACAAAAATTTAGGATGGATGTGCTCATATCAGAGCAAGTTGATCGCCTGACGATCAGCTTTAGAAGATTATTATTGGCTCGTGCCAGGGGCGCGTTCATGGGGTAGGTTGTGGCGCAGATCAGCGCACCTGATTTCCACGTCTGCTATTGGCGGGTCGTGTGGTTTTTATTTTTTTGTTTGTAAATCTATCGGAGCAAACTGCGTAGCTTACAAACTACTTAAACCTTGGTAAACTAATCTAAGGACAACACACACACCCATGCCCCAGGGAGGACTCGAACCTCCACGGCGAGCAACCGCGCGCTCCGCAACCAGACGCTTAGTCCGCTCCACCGCAGCATCGTGTGTGGCCTTTAGCAGGTCGGTATCCCTTATTCCCGTTCCCAAATCTTCTCCGTTTTTCAGCTCGCTGATCATCCCAAGAACCTTGATCGCTCCTCTCAGCATTAGAAGGATCAGGCTGCACGCTACCAGTCTTTTCTGCCTGGTGATTGTCCCCAGCACTATTTTCACTCCGATTACTTCTCCTAGAACAGCCGTTGCCATCTCTTCTAGGACCGTAATCATCATCGAACTCCAATTCCTCCAGGTAAGCCTGGAAGAACTCAATGTTCTCCTTGCATCTTTCTGCAAGGACGGCATTGCGCACATTCCGTGATAGTTTCGAGGCGCAAATTCTAATTAATTCGCTTGGGGGTTACGGGTAATCAAGGAACTGATTTCTCAGCATAATTCCTTGAAATAAGTCGCTGAGACTCTTGCAGTTGCTGTTCCCAAAATGATACATCACTAATATGCTCCTTTTTACTCTTTCCTGCTGCCTTTCTGACCAATAGGCGGACAGGAAGTGCTCCCTAGTCTCCTCATAGTATCGACAATGTTTCAGGAGCTAAGGCATGTGCATGGCGGGCTGTCTTTCGAGATATCCGCACACATACTCAATCCTATTCCCTTCGGGCCAGTCTAGGGGCAAAGAATAATCGAATTGTTCCAGCCATGCCCTGGGGGGTATCCTGTTATCATAGTTCCAGATAACTTGGTACTTCCCCACGGTCCAGAAGTGTTTGTAATCAAATGCCTGTTGAGGCTCCCGCACAGGCACTTGATTCTGACTTTCCCTTCTCATCGGCCGTACACGACTTCCTCCTCCTCAAACACCGAATCGTCTCCGCGATCGGAATGACAGGGCAGACCTCCGCACAAATTGCGGGAAACGTGTTCTATGGGCGGAGGAGGCGGCGGTGTAGTAGAGGCTTGCTCTAATCGGGCGACGCGTTCCTGCAGCTCGGCCACTACATCACGAAGCCACCGGTTTATTTCCCACTGTTGCTCCTTGAACCGAAGCAAGTCAGGGACTTCCTCTGATTCCGTCGCAACAGCGGGACCCGCTTTGTCTGCTGCCGCTTCCCTGTCCTGCAGAATCTTCGCCTGCGAGTTGGTCAGATCTCCTCCCCGGCATCAATGTTAGTTACCCGCCCCCCTAATTCGTCTGTGCGCGTTTTTGCCTACCGTCTACCAATCCAATTCTCTCGTTAATAGAGTGGATATCAGTATCTAGACAGTCGTAGAATGCAAAGATAGCTTCTACGTTCCCTGAAATCTTGGTTGCGTTTTCCAAGATAGCACCCATTGCTATCTCATGCCGTTCCTGTACGAGTTGCACAATATTGGTGTGGTACCCAGCTATTTTTCGTTTTTGGTTGCCATGTTTCTCGTGAATGATCTAAACGGTATCACGTTGTGCCTCCCTGCAATGCGTAGAAACTTTTATCAGCTCGGCCTGGGCAGTTACCTTGTGGGCATCCATTCCTGCTTTTATTTCTGCTTTCAATTCCATCATGAAAGCCATGATGTCGCCTAAAATCGTGTCGGAACCGGACACAGGCCTAGTAATGGAATTTGAAATATTTTGATGTGTAGTATAAATCCCCATACGGTCAAATGGCGTATTTTGTTAGCCCCTGTCATTGCTTCCGGAATCGTCCACGTCTAAACTAGCCCCATTCTCAACGGTAACGCGACCGTCTGTACCCGCCACGTTTCCTCTTTCCGTTGAAAGATCTAGTCTAGTGGATTTTTCACGGTCGTCGCTTCGGTTTAATCGCCTAGAACCAGTGGACACGGAAGAGGCAGAACTAGTATCCATCTTTAGAATTCGTTCAGAACGACAAGAAGTTAACAACAAAAAATAAGCCTACCAAAAACACACGTAGCAAAACACGAATTAAAATCTTCACACGCAATGCACTGCGGCTGTGCTCTTTTTACAAAGACGATTAAATAAAATAACCCTTCCAAAATACTGCAACTATAATACAAGTAAAACACATGAGAGTTCAAATCATAAATGAAAATAGATTAATGCGCGCTGCTGAAAACACACATTTACACAATAGGACAAAAGGTTTAAATATTCACCACTCATTTAAAACAAAAGAAACTATTTCATTGATCAGATAATCCGCTAAAAGAGCGATTTCTGGCAGCGGTAAGCCAACTGAAAGACCACCATTAATTGTAAAATACATTCTGGCTGAAGGGAGCCAGTTAAAAGCTTACTGTGAACATAAAACTCTGGCCGCAAAACCAGCTAAAGGATTCGCGTGAACTACTGACTACTTCCTGCAACAGAATCTTGTTCCCTGCTCCAGAATGTAGAACTGACTGAAACTTTACTTTGGCAGCAGGAAGACAAAGAGACAGTTGTCAACATACGTCGTAGATCACGAAAACTACATACAGGTATTGGTTAACTAATTCATAATTAGTTCCCCATTTAAAATAACTTAAAGTAATCTGAACTAAACATCGTTGAAGGAGGGATTTACAATCAACAAGCATTCAGCCACTCATACGTGCAAAGCAAAGCGAAACTCACCCAACTCAACATGCTGATATGAAGCAGAAGCAGACACCGCTATTGTAGGCGAAATTCAGCATACCATGATGTACTACACAACACAGGAAAAAAAGCTTCGTAGGTCGTTCTGGTCTTTCTTTACTTGAAATGTTACGGGAGAATAGCGAGATTAATTTTCATTCACATCAAACCGTGAGCATTCGAAATTATTGAGACATATGGCACGTCTCTGCTACATTACATTATCACACCACACTGAAGGCGAAGTGCTTAAAGATTGTATTCATTTCAACAAAACCAACGGAAACACAGACTACGAAGCAAGAATATACAATAGGAAGGCACTGCTGTGTTAGCAGTGGCGACAAGTCAAGTGACTAGCTGTAAACCCTTGAAGTCGGAGTTCAGAGTACCGTGGTTCCGAAAACCAGTAAAAATACAAAAATTCTATTTCCGAAAAATAAAGAAAACTAGCTACGACATGCAACCCTTAGAAATGCGTAGTGTATCATAAGTAGAGATCCGTGAAAATAGCATCAAAATTAAGAAAATTTAGCATTTTGAAATTACAAAATTACCATTTATTTAGCATCTATTTTAAACAAGAAAATTCGTAAAAATTCGATAATACACATTTTATTTATTATACCTTTTCATGCATTTGCCAAAACTGAAAACATCCACAGGAGTACATTCATAAATTGGTGTCTGATAAATGAATTAATATGCATTGAAGTTGTTTTTTAAATGGTAATGGAATACTAAACAACTTTTTAAGTAACAAAAAATAAGAAAATTCACACACAATAAGGTACCAGATAAATATTTTCAAGGCGAACAAAATTGAAAAATTATTAAATTGTTCCAAAATTACTAAAATTTTTTATTAAATGCCAACATTGAACAGGTTTGTATAGTTTCTTCTATCATTCTTCTCCTATGATCACTTACTTATTACAAAATTGTATCGAGAGAGGTTGCGTTCAGCATCAACACTATTAACAGGGCTCCATATCGCAGATAACGCAGCAGAGCAAAATGCTTCAAATTTAATTTTCTCGCACAGTATGATCTGTAAAACATCAGGCTGTTCAATGCTTTTTACACTTTTCAAAATATGCTGGTTTAAAGATAAATACCCTTCTATCAGGTCATTTTGAGACACTTTTTCAAAATGTGGAATTTTCTTCAAGCTGGCTAGAAGAACAAATTCGTCAATAGAACATTTTGCACCACAAATAGTAGGATTAAAATTCTCACGCAACTCTTTTAAAAAGATGTTTGTTGCATTTGGTAAGGTATGGGTACGTAATTTTAAAAGACTCTTTTGAGCCGCAGATTTAAGGAAATTCAGTTCTTTCAGCTCCTTCATGAAAACATCACCGACTAAATTCATTTTGTGTGCCCAGCTCTGCATGTTAATAATGTGATATCCTATCAATGCATTGAAACAAGCTGTCATGTATGGTGCTGAATCTGTCACTAGGGCAATAACATTTTCATATGAAACATTGTATTCTTTCAATGTATCAATGATAGCCTGGGAACATGTTGTTTTGTTTGCAGTGTCTAAAACGTTGCAATATGCCAAGTATACTTTCTATTCAGACCATGCTGCCACGGTACGGAACAGAACTGCAAATACGCATCTACCATTTTAATCGGAAGTTTCGTCGGTTACAACAATAATAGGCAAATACTTTACAAATTCACAGATTTGTTCTTTATGTTCATTTCCACATTCGCTAACGTAAACTCGTTGTAGTCTATCAAAAGACGGTAAAGATCCAAAGACAGGAACATACTTATTAAAAAAAGATCTAACTTCTTCGTTGTCTAATTTTGTGAGCGGTATATTTGCCTTGAGACACATTTTGACAACATCGTGGCAAAGTTCCTCTATTGCCATTTTATATTTTTTTCAAATTTTCAAAGTTTTCGCTCAGACCAGCTTGTCTTTTGACAGAACCACTACTGTTACTTACAATGGCAGATTTTTTCTACTTGATGACTTGCCCCTTTTATATGTTTGTCAAGCGTGTCTTTCTTCTCGAAATCTAACCTGACGTTGCAATGTCGGCACATTAAAAATTTATTTTCGCGTATATAAAAACCTTCTTTTTGGGATACGAATTACATCGTTCCTACAAGCTAATTTTCTGCCTTCCCATTCTAATCAAATTATATAAATTGCAATTAAAATCAGCAATTCAACAAAACACTAACACAGTGTTTGACGTCTTATACAGTATTGTTGTACTCGTATCCTCGCGCAGCGTGCGCTTTAACCCTCTCCTGCCCAAGCTATCAAATATAACTTCATATTTGGTTATTTTGCTACCAAAGTAAATAGAAGCACATTAGTGCATTGATACATTTTTGTTTTCCTTATTTGACACAAAAAATGTGAAATAAAAAAAATTAGAAATGGGACTTTAAATTCCAAGAGTATATAATGCAATTTGGAGACATTATGCAGTGCTTATCTCTGTTAACATAAGGATTTACCAGCAACCAAGAGATAGCAAAATTTTTGTATCAAAATGTCATTTTAGATATCTATCTGAACGAAGGAAATAAAGCAAAATGTAGTGATCCCTAAACCGTATTCGTATTTCATAATTAATAAGCTAAGGAAATCAAAACTACAACCATTTGTTAGTGACACCTAGCAACAAAGACAACTACGTAAATAACATGCATAAAATGCCTCTGACACACTGTCAGTACCAAACATTTCCAGTCACGGTTTTGAATGCTATATAAATAAAAAGGGTGCTATTCATTGAATATCAGTTTCCATTAGCTAAAACAATACAAAACCAAATTACCAATGTGAGAACAGACAACAGCATTATTTTATTACAGCAAAACTCGCCTGACGAAATTGTACACAAAGACATAAAACAATCTGTTGTTTTCTGTTCCTTGTGAGCAGATATATAGAGTAAGCTTGGTCAGCAAGTGTTTCATATGACAAATCAGAGGGACACTAACGTCCCGTGAGGAACACAAGTGAGAAATCATTTTACACTTTATGTCACTGGAAATTGGCTGGGACTTTTAAGTCCCGTCGGGCAGGAAAGGGTTAAATAAGCCGCCGCGACACTCAGCTGTCTGATTAGTACGCCAAGTCTCCGCCTCAGCGTTACGGCCGCTTTCCAAACCGTAAGGCGGCGTAAACATATACACACAGTGGTCATCCAGCCGGCAAATCTGAATGGTAAATATAGCGAATGAAAAATACTGAGGACAATCGTAAGGAATATTTTACCGGCATGCTCCTCTATGGGCCTTTTAGTTTATAAAAACCAGTTACTAACTTACCGTATTTCTGAGTTTGTGAACGCGCAGATGTTTCACATTGTCTAGTCTGCGGTGAGATTTCGTTCGTGCAGTTAATATTCCAACACTACTTCTCTCTTGTCTATGCATTAAAAGCTTAGCAGACGGCATTCTGGCCTGCAATACATCGTAAATTCAGTCAAAAAAAAATTATTTACGAGAAGTACTTATAGGCCTACGAATTGCAATTAAAAAATTAAATTTTGTAGTTTTTCGCGGGTATTGTGCGATTTCGCTAAAATTACCAATTTTCGCATTTATTCGCATTAAATCGCATGTTCGAATTTCACGGATCTCTAATCATAAGGAAGTTAAAGAAATGCTGTTAGACACGATTTGGATGGTTTTACACGGATGCACGAAGTCCAGTCTTCAAAAATTCAGAAAAGTGAAATAAATTCAAGGTCGGAGACAATCAACTAGGAAATTCGGCATGCAGCCCCTATAAATACGTAGTATTTCATAAGCAAGTTAATAAAGGGAGTAGTACAAGGCTAGAAGATAATTTATTTACGGAGTCTGAAAGCAAAGTACAACTTTGGAACGAAACAGCAACTTAGAATAAGTGGAGAGGAGATCGCGATGTACTAAAGGAAATCAGAAAGATACTTGCAAAATTTCTGGCCTGAAGGGCATAGAAACAGATAGAGGGGTAGCTGAAGGCCTTGTTCTAACAACACACCATGTGGAGTACACATCACTAGCATAAGGAGAAAGAGGAAAAGAATATTTTACATGCACTATACAGAATAAAAATACTCCCGCATATTAGTCGTCTTCCACAAGAAATTAAACAGAGTTGATACACTGCCAGCTAGTCTCAGCCGTTATCAAATCGAATTAGTTGCATATTCACCGCGTTTACCTATGCAAAATCGCCGAAATGTATGCATTTCCTTACGTGATCTGAGGAGCATATCCCGAAAAGTGAACCTAAGTTCTGAAGTATAACAAACCAGACAACGAATGCTACCATGTCCAGGGAGGAGAGAAAGTCAGAACATCTTACCAGGTCGAACCGCAGCCACCGAATGTCCAGATCAGCCACCCAGACCCCTCCACCAGCTGCGGGAAATTGCACGGGAAATCGGAAGTGATGGGGAAGAGCTGAAACTCGCACGTCCAACCGAGGCAACTGGGCATTGCCAACCCAACTTGTAACCAAAGGGTGGAGGAGCCTATTTGGTAGCATCAAAATCAGAGGTTGGTAACGAATACCTATCGATACAAAGCCAGAGAACACTAGTAGCGCGCAGCCAGCAGCCGACGACGAAAATTCGCGTACATACACTCAGACTGTCATGATAGAAGATTTTCATACATGTACATACGGAATAAAGCAAGTACACATTCTCACAGAGACAGTGGCATCACGGAGCAACCGTTCATATTGCACATTCATTGACACGATGATAAATTAGTAGCATAATAAAATCCCAACGATATTACAGAAACTAGCTTTTAAAAACATGAGCACAATGATAAATAATAAGCACAATAAAATCCCAGCAATATTACCGAAACTAACATTTAAAAACAAGAAAATGAATGCTATTCCTTATGCTTCCGAACGAGAGGGGTTCTCGTTTAGCAAAAAAGGCCGTCTAGATAATTTACAAGGTTAAAATCATAGGGAAGATGGCAGACAGCCGTCCTTCATCCTCCTTCCGCGAGAGATATATACTCCACGTGGTGTGTTGTTAGAACAAGGCCTTCACCTACCCTTGTGTCTGTGTCTATGACCTTCAGGCAAGCTATTATTGCAAGTATCTTTCTGATTTCCTTTAGTACATCGCGATCTCCTCCCCGCCTATTCTAAATTGCTGTTTCGTTTCCAAACTTGTATTTTGCGTTCAGACTCCGTAAATAAATTCTCTTCTAGCCTTGTACGACTCCCTTTGTTAGCTTGTTTATAAAATACTACATATTTATAGGGGCTGCATGTCGTATTTCCTAGTTGATTTCCTCCTACTTTGAATTTATTCCACTTTTCTGAATTTCTGAAGACTGGACTTCGCGCATCCAAGGAAAACCTTTTCAATCGCGTCTAACAGTATTTCTTTAACTTCCTTATGATATACTACGCATTCCTAAGGGTTGCATGCCGTAGCTAGTTTTCTTTATTTTTCAGAGATTGAATTTTTGTATTTTTGCTGGTTTTCGGAACCACGGGGCTCCGAACTCCGACTTCAAGGGTTTATAGCTAGTCACTTGAGTTCTCGCCACTGCTCACACACCAATGCCTTCCTATTGTATATTCTTGCGTCGTAACCTGTGTTTCCGTGGGTTTTTGTTGAAATGAATACAATCTTAAAGCACTTCGCCTTCAGTGGGGTGCGAATATGTAATGTAGCAGACACGTGCCGTGTGTCTCAATAATTTCGCAAGCTCAGGGTTTGATTTGAATGGAAATTAATCTCGCTATTATCCCGTACCATCTCAAGTAAAGAAAAACCAGAGCGACCTACAAAGCTTATTTTTCTTGTGTTGTGTGGTACATCCAGGTACGCTGAATTTCGCCTACGATAGTGGTGCCTGCTTCTGCTTCGTATCAGCATGTTGAGTTGGGTGAGTTTCGCTTTGCTTCGCGCGTGTGGGTGGCTGAATGCTTGTTGATTGTAAATCCCTCCTCCGACGATGTTTAGTTGAGATTACTTTAAGTTATTTTAAAAGGGGATGCATTTTTATTGTTTAACAAAATTGGTGCCCCCATTTGTTCGTGTTTGAAGTGGATAAATAAATTATTATCTGTGAAACTTTATCATAATTACGAATATTAGTTAACCAATACCTTCCCTTTTTTATTTAACATTGCTTTTCACCAGTGCTGAGGACAAATTCAGATGTAAATTATCATGTTTTTAATTCCGTTGAGCCATAAATGTTCTCACAACCACCTTCATGAATGGGTTTAGTTCGGGGTGGCTTATATATTATGATTGTGTGTAATTCTCATGATCTACGAGGTACGTTAGCCACCGTCTCCTGCTGCTAAAGTAAAGTTTGAGTCAGTTCTAAATTGTGGACCAGGGAACAAGATTCTGTTGCAGGAAGTAGTCAGTAGTTCACTCGAATCCTTTAGCTGGTTTTACGGCCAGAGTTTTGTGTTTACAGTAAGCTTTTAAATGGCTCCCTTCAGCCAGAAATAATTTTACAATTAACGGTGGTCTTTCAAAGTTAGTATTTGATAATGGGAGTCACTACTCAATTTCAAGAAATTTAAACACAGTGTCAGATCATTTTTTAACTTCTTAACCTTTAAAACTTTAATGTAAAATATTTAGCACAATAACTCAGTAAACCACTATATACGGGATTTCGATTCTTTATGTAAACGGGATCTTTACTAATATCTTGCTAATGGACTTGGAGCTATGTACACTACAAACGTCCCCTGTGTCAGAAGGCCGAATTCTCCGCAATAAATATATAAAAGTCGATTCGGTAACCACATGATTCACTCTCTCTACAACACATTAAAAGAAGGGAATAATTATTTAAGAACAAATAATTTCCTTGTGTAACGTATTTTCGAAGTTGAAAAAAATTGTCTTAGCTTCATACAGGTTCATAAGCCGCTATAAATAATCCCTAAAACGTGTGTATGTGAAATTATTATTGTTATGAAGATGTCGAAAGTGAATTTGTGATATTAGCTGCAAACAAGCTTAAAAGTACAAGAAGCCAAAGTTTGTCCCGGACAATGTAATTTTTGTCTAAACGAGAGAGTTCGTCTAAACCTTTCCGAGCATCCAAAACAAACTCCTGTATGTCGTACATTACAAACCTCGTGTCGCGCATTCAAATTTTCTTATTGCTCGCTGTCTCATTCGATTCCTACAAGAGGTCGGACATAGACTGTACATACACTCTGAAAGTAGGTACTAAATGCCGTCAAGTCACACATATGTGCATAGTTCTTGTACCTATCTGTCTTTAAGTCTCCCATGCCTATTCTTTCTGACACTCCAAAAGAACAGTATCACACCTAAAATACCTTTAACATTTACAATGGTAATTGTGATGTATATACTATGTTTTTTACCTACATCTCCAGCCATTTATCCGTATATTACATACGTTACACACCTCTAAACTCTTTTTTACGTATCGTTTTCCGTCCTCTCTTTTTCAGCTGTGATGCTCATTTTTCAAACCCACTTGAGCGCATACTGATACTGCCCGTTCTCGGCTTTTTTCACACCACCCAACCAAACAGTCCAGGAAAAAGAAACTGATTCAAGTCTCTACCACTTAGAGACATTAGTTAAAAATAAATGTTATAATGAGTGCTGAAAAGACGGACAGAAAGACACGTAGGAAAATCCAGTTAAAATACACTACTGGCCATTAAAATTGCTACACCAAGATCAAATGCAGATGATAAATGGGTATTCTTTGAACAAATATATTATACTAGAATTGACACGTGATTACATTTTCACGCAATTTGGATACATAGCTACTGAGAAATCAGTACGCTGAACAACCACCTCTGGCCGTAATAACAGCCTTCATACGCCTGGACATTGATGCAAGCCGGCCGCGGTGGCCGAGGAGACTGAGGCGCTTCAGTCACGGTCTGCACGGCCATTACGGTCGGGGGTTCGAATCCCCCCTCGGGCATGGATATTTGTGCCGTCTTTAGTATAAGGTAGTTCATAAGTAGTTTGTAAGTTTAGGGACTGATGACCCCGTAGTTAAGTCCCATAAGCTTAACAAACATTTGAACATTGATGCAAACAGAGCTTGGATGGCGTGTACAGATACAGATGTCCATTCAACTTCAACAAGATACCACAGTTCATAAAGAGTAGGGACTGGTGCATTGTGACGAGCCATTTTCTCGGCCACCATTGACCAAACCTTTTCAACTGGTGAGAGATCTGGAGAATGTGCTGGCCAGGGCAGCAGTCGAACATTTTCCGCAGCCAGAAAGGCCCGTATAGACACGCAACATGCGGTCGTGCATTATCCTGCTGAGATGTAGGGATTTGCAGGGATCGAATGAAGAGTAGAACCACGGGTCGTAACACATCTGAAAGGTAGTGGCCACTGTTCAAGGTACCGTCGATGCGAACAATAGGTGACCGAGACGTGTAACCAATGGCATCCCATAGCATCAAGCTGGATGATACGCCAGTATAGCGATAACGAATACTCTCTTCCAATGTGCGTTACCGTGATGTCGCCAAACACGGATGCGACCATCATGATGCTGTAAACAGAACCTGGATTCTTCCGAAAAAAATTACGTTTTACCATTCGTGCACCCAGGTTCGTCGTTGCTTATACCATCGCAGGCGCTCCGCTCTGTGATGCTGTGTTAAGGGTAACCGCAGCCATGGTCTCCGAGCTGATAGTCCATGCTGCTGCAAACGTCGTCGAACTATTCGTGTAGATGGTTGTCTTGCAAACATCCCCATCTGTTGAATCAGGGATCGAGACGTGGCTGTACGATCGATTACAGCCATGCGGATAAGCTGCCTGTCATCTCGACTGCTAGTGATACGAGGCCGTTGGGATCCACCACGGCGTTCCATGTTTCCCTCCTGAACCCACCGATTCCATATTATGCTAACAGTCATTGGATCGCGACCAACGCGAGCAGCAATGTCGCGATACGATAAACCGCAAATGCAATAGGCTACAATCCGACTTTTATCAAAGTCGGAAACGTGATGGTACGCATTTCTCATCCTTACACGAGGCATCACAACAACGTTTCACCAGGCAACGCCGGTCAACTGCTGTTTGTGTATGAGAAATTTATTTGGAAACTATCCTCATGTCAGCACGTTTTAGGTGTCGCAACCGGCGCCAAACTTGTGTGAATGCTCTGAAAAGCTAATCATTTACATATCACTGCATCTTCTTCCTGTCGGTTAAATTTCGCGTCTGTAGCACGTCATCTTCGTCGTGTAGCAATTTTAATAGTCAGGAGTGTACTTGCTCCCCTACTAATGGCTCCTTTTGGTGAATCAGAAAAACAAACTTGAGTGTATTTGTTTTCTTAAAACAAAGCAATGTACTAACCAGTCACTCCTTGCATGTCAAAAGCGCCCTCACCCAAAGCAGGTAAAATCTTACACTTTATTTCGCTACACGATATTTTCCACCAGGTCTGAAAGTAGTTTACGTCAATCATCGACACACAGCTCCACCGGCTATTTTAGTTCCTGTCAAGAAGAAGCGATTACGATCTTCTCGCGCTTCGAAACATGTGTGCGGCAAGAGCTCGGTTGTTATCTCTAACGAGCAGCAGTGGAGTTGCTGCTGCTATTGGAACAAACCGCCGACGCTGAAGCTGCACCCGGCGTAATCCTGCCTGAGTAGGCGAGTTTGGAAACGTCGCTGCAGCTCCTGTATTGACTAACACTATAACACCTCTCAGCGGCTCGTTGTTTTCATCGAGGAGTTACACAGGCTTCCGTCAAGTGCTCAGTCACTACGCGTTCACCCCGGAAACTAGAATGTACTGCTTCTCTCAGCATCGGTTTAGTGAAGAGCAACTACTATTACGATGAAGTGTTCCCCGGTAATCTCCTTAACACGGCTTACTAAAACTGATTCCCCCTGCATTGCCTTAATTTCGACTTTGCAACTCTAAGAAGAGCGCTTTTCAGGTTTACAAAAGCTTTGCTCTACTTTGCTCCTCTCCCTGTGTAATAGAGACGGTCCTATAATCTACGGCAGAGGTTTCCAAATTAAGTCCTGAGAGACAGCTCGGGATCGCGTATTATTATCTTGGCACATTGAAAATATGTTAAAATCGTGTGATTTAATAATGAAAATGATCCTTTACTACGTTCAGTGTGACAATAGGTCATATGATAAGCGAGTGGACGGTTTGGTGACTTTTACCATTTTGTGGATAGAAGCTTATAACACTCTCCCTGCAACAGCAAGATGTGCCCCAGTCTCCATGTCGGAGCAATTGTACAAGTAAGACTGTGGACATGTGCAAATCCGTCACAACTAGCAATGGTTTCCGAAAGCCACTAACATTGCGTCTTCAGAAATGTGAGCCAGTAGCCGCAGTGGGTACACCGTTCGCTGGCTCGTGTCATAACGCTGCAGTTGTGATAAGTGAGTACTTTTCAATTAATCGTGACGTAAAGAGCAGACTTTTGATATATTGGGATGTCATTTATTAATATGTTTACTCTTAAACACTGTCGTACCAAACCATATTGTGTAAGTGTAATAAATGAGTTCTTGTCAGTTCACCTTGCGGTAAAGCGCACTTCTTTACATTTAGGGCTGCCATTTGTTGACATTTCTTCTTTTAGACTGATACGCTTAAGTACAAAGACATAAACGAACTCTTCGTTTTCCTAACATCTCAAGAACCACCTCTAACACGAACTCGCGCGCTCGATTACGTCACTCCAACCAATAATTTTTCTCCGTGCGATGGCTTTCGACACCCCACCTGCTGAAATGAGGTGCCGTCTGCCTTCGGTTGTGAACCCATCGACCAGTCGGTCGGCAAGTCCTCGGTCTAACTCGTGCTCTTATGTGGAACAACCCAGCAGGCTTTCCCGTGACACTACTTCTGTACCGTTTTACGGACTTAAGTTCAAAAATGTTCAAATGTTTGTTAAGCTTATGGGACTTAACTACGGGGTCATCAGTCCCTAAACTTACAAACTACTTATGAACTACTTTACGAACTAGGACGACATAAATATCCATGCCCGAGGGGGGATTCGAACCTCCGACCGTAGTGGCCGTGCTGACCGTGACTGGAGCGCCTCAGTCACCTCGGCCACCGCGGCCGGCGGACTTAAGTATTAAGGCAAGAGGCGTCACCTTTAAAGAAGCGTGACGTTAAAGCTCGCCACTATGAGCAGACAGCGGAGTTCTTGGTGACAAGCCGGTCGCTCAGCTGCCGAAATTCGTTAATTGCCAGTGCAGGAAATCATATATGTGAGATCTTCATATATGATTATTATGTGACTAGTAAAAGCCTCGCAGTCAAAAGAATTAACTGCTGTTCTAGATATTATGAATTGTGATTAACAATATCTGTGCAAACTGAATTAACGAAGACAGGCGGCGAGGACACCCCTTTGCTTACTGCCGCACTGTTATATAGACATTGGTGTTAAGTGCTAAACATCGATGTTCTTATATCGGTGTCATGTTCTCTAAAACATCAACACATCGTTGATATAATTACAGCTGAATCGGGCGGTGGAGAAAGGAACTATGTCACTTTTTCATACTTTTCAGGAAAGACAAAAAACTGTTTTATTGTTAAACTATTTAATGGATTGCATTGAAATTTTCGACATTTCCTGTACTCTAACCATACATACTGTGAATGAAAATAATTTTTATATATTCTAAAAAGTATCTTCTGAAAAAAATATTAAAATTTGTAACATAGTTCCTTTCTACAGTCAAATTTATTGATAAATTATCTTCAACTGAACATGAAAACAACTATTTATTAGAATTCAAAGATCGGAATAGTTCATATCACAGTGAGTTATTACTTAATCGGCCATTTCAAAATCTCCTCATAAATAATCTCAGCGTGTTCTCCATGGATGTATTTCATCAGTTTCCAAAAATATCTTCAATTTACTTTATATTGATTCATACCTTCTTCCCATCATGTAGGCCCTAGTCTTTTCAATCCAGTTTCAAATGAAACAAGTTCAGTTATTGCCAGATTAAAGGTGGGACCAAAACAGCTGTTTATGAAATAAATATAATGTTTCTTGCACATGGATGATTGGCAGGCGCAAGTTTTGCTTAAAGTCGAAAGCTAGTCCAATAATGTCATCCCTGGCCATACATTCTAGCTCAGTTATGTAATGGATTTATAAATCTACCTGCTGCGTCTCTTGTGAATATCCAACTCAAGTTGTGCACCTCATTTACTACTGTCAGAGATATGTGGACTTTTAACTTAGCCTGAAGTTCTTCACATTTGACACATATATTAATTTGCGGAAGTCCGAAATGAAAATTGTAATTTTCATGAAAATGTTTCCTGTGGAAGTCGTATTTCACATTTACGTCTGGATACTACTTAAGGAACATTTCGAGCATATTTTTCAGGTCCATGCGTGCATATAGGTATTTCATCAGCATAGTGAGTTTCTTTGAGTGAGTATCAAATTTATTACAATTTCCGCAACTTTGGTCATGCATGGATTTCTTCCACGCATGTCCTTTTGACATTTAGAAAGACGGTATTCAATTACTTACAACACTCAACAATAACCGTGACACCTGACGAGTTGGCGCCAAGTTACTGTTTTGTTGCGCTTTTTACACCTGCAGTCTGCAGACCAACGCCATCTAGCATGTAGTTGGAGCAGTACAAGCTCGCTGACAGTAAAATCTGCTGGCGGAGAAAGGAACTAAGTCACTGACTTGATTCCTTTCTCCTCAGCATGTATAAAATCGACCTCATGTTATTCCCACAGGAAGAAGCCAAACTTAATTCCTTTCATCACAATAAGGTGTGTCTTGATCTGTTCACTACATTTATGTAAAAAAGTGAAAATCGCCAAAAAGTGACATTGTTCCTTTCTCCGCCGACCGATTCAATTACAATACGGGACCATCGGTATCTCCACCCTGAATATTCAACTGGATTCTATAATAAAATTTTGATATGTTCCAGGATACCAAGAAACAAGTGAAATAGGTATATGTTGTTGTGGTCTTCAGTGCGAAGACTGGTTTGTTGCAGCTCTCCAACCTACTCTATCTTGAACAAGCCTCTTCATCTCCTTATAAGAAAGGCAGCCTACATCCATTTGAAGCTATATTCATCCCTTGGTCTCCCTCTGCGACATTTTACCCGACACACTTTCCTCCAACGCTAAATTCGCAATTTCTTGATGTCTAAGAAATTCCTTTTATCCCCAATTGTATTCAGGACTTCCTCATTAGTTACGCGATCCACCCAATCTTCAGCATTCTTCTGTAGCACCACATTTCAAAAGCTTCTGTCCTCTTCTTGTCCGCACTATTTATCGTCCATGCCTCACTCCCATACGAAGCAACACTCCACATATATGCCTTCAGAAAGGCTTAAATTAACATTCGATGTTAACAAATTTCTCTTTTTCAAAAACGCTTTTCTTCCCATTGCCATTCTGCATTTTATATCCTCTGTACTGCGACCGTCGCATGTTATTTTACTGCCCAAGTAACAAAACTCATCTAACACCTCTATTATTTCGTTACCTAATTTAATTCCTTCAGCATCGTCTGATTTAGTAAGACTGCATTCCATTACCCTTGTTTTGCTCTTGTTAATGTTTATGCTCCTTTCAACACACTGTCAATTCCGTTCAATTGCTCCTCTACGTCCTTTGCTGTCTCTGTCATGGCGAAACGCATTATTTTTATTTCTTCACCCTGAACATTAATTCCTTCTCAAAATTTCTCCTTGCTTTCCTTTACAGCTTGCTCAATGTACAAATTGAAAAACATTTGAGAAAGGCTACAACCCTATCTTACTCCCTTCCCTTTCATTCCCTTCAACTCTGATAACTACTGTCTGGTTTTTGTACAAGTTGAGAATAACCTTCCGTTCCCTATATTGTACTCCTGCTGATTTCAAGATCTGAAAGAGTGTATTCCAATCGAGATTATCAAACCTTACTCCAAATCTACAAAAGCTAGGAATGTAGGTTTGCCTTTCCTTAATCCATCTTCGAAGATAAGCTGAATACATTTGATCTTCACCAAGGTCGGCTTCTACCAGGTTTCCCCCTTCTGTAAATAATTCGTGTTAATATTTTGCAACCATGACTTATTACCCCGATGGTTCTGCAATTTTCATACCTGACTGCACGTGCTTTCTTTGGAATGGCGATTATTGCATTTTTCTTAAATTATGAGGGTATTTCCCCTCTCTCATACATCTTACGCGCCAGGTGAAATAGTTTTGTCATGGCTGGCACTCCCAGAGACTTCAGTAGTACTGAGAGAATGTCGTACACTCCAGGTGACATACTTCGACTTAGGTCTTTCAGTGCTCTGTCAAATTTTTCTCTCAGTACAGTATCTCCTATTTCACCTACATCTACATCCTCTGCGCTTCACACAATATTGTCTCTAAGTTTATTTCCTTCGCAGAGCCCCTCTATACACTCTTTCCACCTTTCAGCTTTTCCTTCTTTGCTGAGAACTGATTTTCCATCTGAGTTATTTATATTCATACAGCTGCTTTTCTTGTCTCCAAATGTTTATTTTATTTTCCTGTAGGCGGTATCTATTTTTCCCCTTTTCATACATTCTCCTGTAGACTTGCATTTGCCTTCTAGCCACTCCTGATTAGCTATTTTACACTTAATGTCAATATGATTTCTTAGTCGTCTGTATTCCGTTTTGTATGTTTACAAAATGTTTCAAATGTTTGTATAGTTTATGGGACTTAACTACGGGGTCATCAGTCCCTAAACTTACAAACTACTTATGAACTACTTACGAACTAGGATGGCACAAATATCCATGCCCGAGAGGGGATTCGAACCCCAGACCGTAGTGGCCGTGCAGACCGTGACTGGAGCGCCTCAGTCTCCTCGGCCACCGCGGCCGGCGTATGTTTTATTTACTTCATTTTTATATTTTGTCCTTTCATTAATTAAATTTATTATTTCCTGTGATATTCAAGGATTTATTGTAGCTCTTGCCTTTCTAACTATTTTGTCCTCTGCTGCCTTCACGATTTCATTTCTCAATGCTACCCATCCCTCTTCTACTGTTTTATTTCCCTCCGTTTCTGCCAATTGTTGCCTAAAGCTCCCTCTGAAGTTCTCAAAAACTTCAGGTTCCTTCAATTCATCCAGGTCCCATCTTCTTATTTTCCTACCTTTTCGCAGTTTTTTCAGTTTCAGCCTACAGTTCATGACCAACAAGGTATAGTCAGAGTCTATATCTGCCCCTGGGTATGTTTTACCGTTTAAAACCTGATTCCGAAATCTATGTCTTACCATTATAAAATCTATCTTGTACCTCCCGATGTCTCATGGTCTCTTTCACATATACAACCTTCTTTTCTGATTCTTATACCTGATGTTTGTTATGATTAAATAATGTTCCGTGCAAAATTCTACCAGGCGACTTCCTCTTTCATTTCATTTGCTCAGTCCATATTCACCTACTATTTTTCCTTCCCTTCCTTTTCCTACTACCGAATTTCAGTTTCCCATCACAATTAAGTTTTCCTCTCCCTTCATTGTCTGAATAATTTCTTTTACCTCCTTATACATTTCTTCGATCTCCTCACCATCGGCAGAGCTAGACCCTACCCGATTAAGGAACCTATTATTCCACGCTCCGATCAGTAGAATGTCAGTGATGAACACATCCTCCTGAGTAGTCCCCGCTCGAAGATCCGAATGGGGGACTATTTTACCTCCGGAATATGTTGCTGCAGAAGATGCCATCATCATACAGTAAACCTGCATGTCCTCGGGAAAAGTAACGTCTCCCCTTGCTTTCAGCCGTTCGCAGCAGCACAAAGCCACATTAGCTGATGTTACAAGGCCACCTCAGTCAATCATCTAGACTGTTGCTCCTGTGACAACTGAAAAGGCTGCTGCCCCTCTTCAGGAACCACACGTTTGTCTGACCTCTGCACAGACACTCCTCCGCTATGGTTGCACCTACGGTACGGCTATCTGCAACGTTGAGACACGCAAGCCACCCCATCTCGACAATGTCTGTGATTCATGCGGGTGGAATAGGTATATAAAATCTGTATTCTGTATTGTACTCTATGTTTTTGTATAATGCTAATATTTTTCCGTCACTAATGGTAATAGTATCAGTTTAAAAATATTTTTAAAATTTCATTCTAACACCAATGTCTATCTGACAGCGATGAATATCGAACAGAGCATTACTCTTTCTCAATTACTTCACGAAAAATCGTTTATAATTGCTACCGGGGACAAACTGACACACACTTAAGCTACAAAACTGGGCATGTGCATAGTTGCCTATGGAATTCGACAACAGCTTTGCCCATGCACAGCTCTATCGTCGACAAACTGACACACATTTAAGCCGCTTATGAATAAGATTTATCAGCACAAGTCTCATTACAGTTTGACTGTACACTAACCAATTACTGTAGTCCTTTTATTTTCCTGGTCCCCCATTAATCAATTTAGTGAAACATTTTCGTTCGCGTACGCTAACATACAGCAGTAGACGCTCCATGATAACGAATGTGCTCATATGTCACAGTCAGAGTTCTACTATTAGTTTCCAAAACTAGTTTTGGCAAGCTGTATCGCGATTCTTAAATGTATTTAAAATATTTCATTCGTTAAAAAATCACGCCATAGTTTGGATTAAGATTATTCCAATCATATTTGCCTACCATCTAATAACTCTTGTTATGAAAACAAATATGCAACAAAAATATCAAATGTGACCACAATATGTAATGATTAGGAACTATCAAACTTCATATGGTGAGACCATCTGCTCACAGTGTTAAATACTAAGTTCAGTGATACTAAAGACGTCTCTAATGTTTTACTCCATACATTAATATCTGGGTGATTTGTATTTGACCTATGATTTTTATAATTATTCTGGCGTATGTGTTCAGCTGTCTAAATTGCATTTTATAATAAGGTTGCTAAACTCGCAACAAACACAGTACTGAATCTAAGGAAATTTGTACAAAAAGCTGTCTGGATAGCCTATTTTTTTTTTTTTTTTTTTTTTTTTTTTTTTTTTTTTTTTTTTTTTTTTTTTTTTAAGGCGACTGCTGGCCCAGAGCGGCACCCTCGGGTTTGAATAACGGCCCAACATAAATTTTCATCTTCGCCATTAAATTTAATAAACTCTAAATGTTTCCAATTCTTTAATTTACGGCTACTGATGTCAACTGGTGATGTCTGTTCTTTCGATAGTCAAAAGTTTTTGGTTTCGTTTTCAAAAGGAACAAATGCAGACTTTCCTTCTAATGTAAATTGTTTAAAGTGTACAATCGAATATATAAAACTTAATGTTTGTTTGTCTTTTTGATCGTATTATATGCACGGCCACACCGTTCGTCTGATTGCCACAAAACTTTGTTAACTCGTTGCCTGCAGCCTCGCAAAGGTTATAGGCACACTGAAATTAAATTCGTATGGTGCATGGCGGAGGGTGCTTTACAATTAAATCGTATCTTACACCTTAACGCTGAAATTGCTGGATAGATTTGAATGAAATTTGGAATACAGATAGCTCATACCCTGAATTAATGCGTGAGCTACCTATAGGTAGCCACCGCGCGGTGCTTAGCGGAGGGCACCTTACAGGCGGTTAACAGGTTTGTTACTCTTGACATTGAAACAGCTGGACGGAAGTAAATATATACACTGATTAACACGCGGGCTACCTTTCGTAAGTGCATGGAGGAGGATATGTCAAAACAAACATCCAAATTGTTCGACTGGTCACCATGAAAGTCAGCACATAAATGTATGCTTTCATGAAGGAGATATTTATGATCTGCTCGCCAGTGAATTTATTGTTACGGGGAGGGGGGGGGGTACCTTTCGACTCTGATACCGTCTGACCAGTCACCGTGGAATGTGGCACATATGTGGATGTTTTATATGTAGGAGGGAGAGGAGTAGGTGGAGGAGGAGATGGACAGAAAGGGGAGGAAGGAGGCAGACAGGATAGAGGAGGAGACGGACAGAGAGGAAGAGAAGGGAGATGGTGACAGACAGGTGAAAGGGGATACAGAGCGTAAGAAATAGAGGGAGAGGGAGAGAAAGAGAGAGAGAGAAAGAGAGAGAGAGAAGGAAAGAGATAGTGCACACAGAGAGAGTAAAGAGAAGATGGACTAACTAAAACTGCGATAAATAAGTACCAGGACGACACCGGGTTTTCAGCTAGTTTCTATATATAACTGACATAAGGTAACCTAAATTTTACATGTTCCTAAAATATATTTGTTTATGAATGTTTCTGGACTCTTTATACCAAAGAAGAGTTAGTGTACTTTCACGTAGTAGTGAAATCTTACTGTATATAACTACTAAACAGCAAAAATTGTGCTCAAATCAGAAATATAAAGTAACGGCTCTGGGTCTTGTGATGCATAACACGGTCCATATAAAGTTCCGTTCTGAGTGATAAGTCCTTTACCGCTTACAATAAAACATGCTTATGCCTTCCCTAACGTATGAAATATTAACCAGTGGAGAGGGTCTGAGTGGGGACTGTAGTTGTTAGCAGATGCGCTTTCTTTTGTTGCGTATTGACATTCAGTACGTGTGATGGTTTTTAATCGCTTGTTGTTGTTATGGTCTTCAGACTGGTTTGATGCAGCTCTCCACCCTACTCTTTCCTGAGCAAGCCTTTTCATCTCCTCATAAGAACGACAACCCACATCCACTTGAATCTGCTTACTATACACGTCTCTTGGTCTCCCTCTGCGATTTTTACCCCACACACTTCCTTCCAATGATAAATTCCCCGATGTCTAAAAATATGTCCTACCAAGCAATCCCTTCTTTTAGCCAAGGTATGCCAAAAATTCCTTTTCTCCCCAATTCTGTTCAGTACCTCTTCATTAGTTACGCGATCTACCCACCTAATCTTCAGCATTCGTCTGTAGCACCATATTTCAAAACCCTCAATCCTCTTCCTGTCCGCACTGTTATCGTCCATGTTTCACTCCCATGCAAGGCAACACTGCACACAAATGCATTCAGGAAAGACTTTCTTACCCTTAAATTAATATTCGATGTTAGCAAATTTCTCTTTTTCAAAAATGCTTTTCTTCCCATTGCCATTCTGCATTTTATATCCTCTGTACTGCGACCATCGCATGTTATTTTACTACCCAAGTAACAAAACTCATCTAACAACTTCATTTTTTGTTACCTAATTTAATTTCTTCAGCATCGCCTGAATTTCTATGACAGCATTCCATTATTTTTGTTTTGCTCTTGTTAATGTTCATTTTATACGCTCTCTTAAACACACTGTCCATTCCATTCAACTGCTCTTCCAAGTCCTTTGCTGTCTCTGACAGAATTACAATGTCATCAGCAAAACGCAATGTTTTATTTTCTTCCCCCTGAACTTTAATCCCTATTCCAAATTTTTCCTTAATTCCTTCACCGCCTGCTCGATGTACAAATTGAATAACATCGGAGAAAGGCTACAACCCTGTATTACTCCCTTCCTAACTGATACTTCCCTTTCATGCCCTTCGAGTCTAATAACGGCAGTCTGGGTTTTGTACAAGTTGTAAATAACTCTCCTTTCCCTGTATTTTATCCCTGCTGACTTCAGAATTTGAAAGAGTGTATTCCAGTCAACATTGTCAAATGCTTTCTCCAAATGTACAAAAGCTAAAAATGTAGGTTTGCCTTTCCTTAATCTATCTTCTAAGATAAGACGTAAAGTTAGTATTGCCTCCCGGGTTCCTATGTTCCTCCTGAATCCAAACTGATCTTCCCCGAGGTTAGCTTCTAGCAGCTTTTCCATTCTCCTGTAGATAATTCGTGTTAATATTTTGCAACCGTGACTTATCAAACTGATGGTTCTGTAATTTTCACACCTGTCTGCGCCTGATTTCTTTGGAATGGGGATTATTACATTTCTCTTAAGTCTGAGGGCATTTCGCCTGTCTCATACATCCTACACACCAGTTCAAATAGTCTTGTCATGGCTGGCTCTCCCAGAGACTTTATTAGCTCTGAGGGTATGTCATCTACTCCTGGGGCCTTGTTCCGACCCAGGTCTTTCAAGGCTCTGTCAAATTCATCTCTCAGTATAGTATCTCCTATTTCATCTTGATCTACTTCCTCTTCCCTTCCTACAACATCGTCTCTAAGTTCATTTCCTTTGTAGAGCTGCTCTATGTATTCTTTCCACCTTTCAGCTTTCCCTTCTTTGCTGAGAACTGGTTTTCCATCTGAGTTCTTGATATTCACAGAGTTGCTTTTCTTGTCCCCAAATGTCTCTTTTATTTTCCTGTAGGCGGTATCTACTTTTCCCCTTGTTATACATTCTTCTACCGATTTGCATTTGGCTTCTAGCCACTCCTGCTTAGCCATTTTGCACTTCCTGTAAATCTCATTTTTTAGTCGTCTGTACTCCATTTTGCCTGTTTCATTTACTGCATTTTTATATTTCCTCTTTTCATCAATTAAATTTAGTATTTCCTGTGATATCCAAGGATTTTTTGTAGGTCTTGGCCTTCTACCTATTTTATCCTCTGCTGCCTACACTATTTCATCTCTCAATGCTACCCATTCCTCTTCTACGGTTTTATTTCTCCCTGTTTCTGTCAATTGTCAAATCGCTTAATTAATCGAATCGCAAACTGAAATTTAAACATATAAATTTCGTAAAGCTAACGAACGCGGTACGAAACTGTGTACTTTGTAATATCTGCCGTAAGAGTTTATTCCTTGAAACACTAACAGATTTCAAACATAAAGTAAAGAACTTTTGCCTTTCCGGGGGATAGTCTTGGCGCTCCGCCCGGAGGAACAAATATAACGGCAGCTCTTGTGTGGAACTTTGGGCGGAAGGAATGGAATGTGGCGCGTCAGACTGAGTGCTCGCTGAAAAACCTCTTACGCGCTCCCGCCATCGGAGAAGAGGTTGTCAAAAGCACAAAAAAAAGTGCATCTCTCAGGCAAGATATGTGTTTTCCCTTTTCCGCGGATCTGCCTGCTCTGCTTCAAAAGGCGCGCCGCCGCTCTTGGAGCCGTTTTCATTCTCGTAAACTGCTGTTAGCAGCTGGCGCGCCGCACTGCGCCGTGCACAGGCGTTTCATCTTCTTCTGCTGCGCGGGATGTTCGCTCAGAACGCCGTGTGTTTCGCGCACTCTTTGCGAGGAGGTTTAAACCGTCGCTTCCGACGTCCATTGACTACTAGAGTGAGGAAACGCAAACGCTCTTGTTGAGATTTTCGTTGCTCGTACTTCTCGTCTTCGTACTGTGAGACACGATGCCACGAAACGATACTTGACTGTCTTGCGGCGACATACAATTCACTGTGACTACCACGCTTTTGTAAGATATACATTTTACTCTGTCGTAACAGTCTCGTCCTCGTTTTAGTTTCTTGTACCTTCATTTTTTCCGTTTAATGAGACAAGATTCCATATACGTACATATACATATCCGCAATCCTGTGTTAGGTGTGTGACGAAGTGTTCTTCGTATGGCCTTTCTGTTACGTACCCAAAAAGGACGACGTAAAATGAATGCCTGTATGGCTCTGTACGAGCCCTGACTTCTCTTCACTTTGTGGTTTTTACGAGAAATGTCAGTTGGTAGCAGTAGATTCTATCTGCATTCCCGTACTCGAAATGTCCTCAACAATGTTTCTCGAAAAGAACGTCGCCTTCCCTACAGCGAATCCCATTTGATTTCTCGAAGCATCTCGGTAACACTCACGCATTAATTAAACTTACCAGCAACAAACCTAACACCACGGCTTTGAATTTCTTCTATGTCTTTCTTTAAACTGACCTGGTGGGGATCTCAAACACTGGTGCAATTATAAAGACGGAGTCGCACAAGCTTTTTGCATGCGGTCGCCTTTACACATAAACCACATGTTACCTAAAACGTCACAATTAACCCCAACTCCACCATCAGGTTTCCGCACGTCTATTACTATATGCTTGCTCCGTTTCATATCGCTCTGCAATGTTATGGCTAGATATTTCATCGACGCGACCGTGTCAAGGAGCACAATACTAATGCGTCATTCGAACATCATGGGATTGTTTTTCCTACTCAAATAGGCCTACACTCAAAGGCTGAGTCTATGCCATGCGAAGTTTGGGATGTAGAACAAAATGTGTGAAATCGGGCCACGATGGTGCTAGGGGTTGTCCGTGAAAGACAGAGGTCGCTGTTTCGAAAGCAAGTTTGTCGCACCGTTTTAATCTGCCAGGAAGTTTCATATCAACACATATTCTGCTTCAGAGTGAATATATCATTATGAAAAGATGCCCTAAGCTGTTGCTAAACTATGTTTCCACAAATCCTTACGTCCAGGAGTGCAAGTCCTGCGAGGTTAAGATGAATGCGTCTGCATGAGTTTTGGAAAGTTGTATGCTACATACTAGCGGAAGCTTCAAGGACGGCCACGAGCCGTGCTAAGGTAGCTCTTTCTTACTCTTTCGTAGTTTTAGGATTTTGATAATGATCTTTACAGAACCTATAGTATAAAAATCCAGACGATGCGGAAAAAAATATCGGATTATTAATAATGTAGTTCTAGAGAAATTTGATGATTTTTTGGTTACATCACAAAATGCAGTATAAACGTTCCTCCAGGGAAGATTGAATAAGTCAGTTCTGCTCTTGTAGCCGCCCGTTGATCTCTGATTGAAGTGCCAGGCCGCTAATATCCCGTGAGAGGAGGGAAAGAAAGGGTGTCGCATGCTCACTACCCCCATTTCCACCGCTCAGGGAAAGGACAAAATTACATTACATGTAAGAATTTTTTATCAAGAAAATGGTGCCGAAATAACGTTTTAATAACAAGACGCAGTTATTAGCAGGTTTCGTATCAGGAGGCATTCGTTATCGGAATCATAACCTTCAGTTACTATCGTGGGACCACTTCTGATTCCAGAATAAACATCATCCTCTGGAAAGATTTCATGGATTCTCTCAGAAGTCGTCTTCAAGTAAACGTGATAGTATAAATTGTGACATTGTTTGTTACGGAGTACGGAAGAGGTTGTGGACTATGTACATAATGCATAAAACGGATCTGCAATAGAAGAATTAAGCCAATAACTTGATTCCGAGAAAACTGATTGTCAAAGTGAACATAGTGCTCACAATACAGACATAGCAATTCATGGTTTGAATCTCTCAGAAGAGAAATCTTAGAATATCATTCTAGTACTTAATGCTATGGGAAAATAGGTTCAAATTGTCGTAGAGCGCGAACAGCAGTTCTAGAATAACAAAATCGTACTTTTTTGTTCGTGGTTGTTAATTAAAAATTACATATTCCCGTTCAGAGATTAATTTCAACCTTAGTTAAAAATGCGGATGAGGCGAAAAGGAATTACTTACTACTAAAATGGAAAATTTATTACTTTAAAATTACATATGCACTGAGGATTCAAAAAGTGTAGACATTAAAATAAAAATGTTTTTTATGAGTGTGGCTTTCTTATACCTCATATTTACAATGAAGCAGTTGCAAACAAGTTGAAATGAATGTGTACAAAACAAAATTGAACCAAAGTAAATGGAAATACCAATAATTCTTCGGGTTACTAATGATCCCGCTATAATAGTTGTGATAGTGAGAACTGTCTATAGTAACTCAGGGTTGAAAACGTTAAGGAGATAAGGAGACCACGTGATTACACAAAATAAAATTTCCTGGATTCGATCCTGCGTTTCATCCTTGCTCTCGGTAGACAAGATAAGAGGGTGGTTTTAATAGTTCTCGGAATCACCACGAGAGGTCAGCACTAACGCAACGTGTTGTTTACAAGATATCCAGTGGATTGTTGCCTGTAAACAAGTGCCATGTCAGCGCTCTTGGAAGATGGTTGTGTCGGTGACGTGACTCTGTTGCTGTATCCGCGTAATGATTTGCGAAGCTGGAAAAAATCGATGATTCGAGCAGTGAGGCTCGCGACACCTATCTTCATAAGGAAAGGTACGAAAGCAAAGGACATTCAGGCCGATTTACAGAGTAGACTGCAGTACTTTGCTCCTTCTTATTCAATTGATGCCAAGTCGACAAATGAATTCAAATTTGGTCGGGAGAGCTTACATGATGATCCGCCCAGAGGTAGGGCAGGATGTGTCACAACCCCAGAAATCGTAGCAAAAGTGCACAAAATGGTCTTGGAGGATCGCCGATTGAAAGTGCGTGAAATAGCTGATGCTTGCCAGATGTTATCTGAAAACTATAAATGGAAAAATTGACTGTAAGATGGCTGCCGCGACTCTTGGCGGTGGATCAGAGACGCTTGAGTGTGGACATATCGGAACAATGTTTGGCCCGTTTCAACAGAAATGGACATACTTTTTTGTTCCGGTTTGTGAACACAGATAGAACATGGGTGCACTACTGTACCCCAGAGACAAAACAACAGTGAAAGCTGTGAAAACATGCTGATTCTCTGCCACCAAAAAAGGCAAAGACAATTATTTCGGCTGGAAAGGTCATGGCATCAGTGTTCTGGGACGTGAAAGGGATTCTGTTTGCAGATCATCTCCCCACTGGCTAAACAATTACTGGGAAATACCATGCTAGTCTCCTGGAGAAATTACAACAAAAGGCATGCGATAAAAGGCGAGGATTACCAAAGAATAAAGTCATCTCCCATGAAGACGATGCTCGCTAGCACACATGTGGAGTCGCCATGGCAAAAGTACACGAACTAAGGTAGCAAATTTTGCCACACCCGCTTTATCCACCTGGTGTGGTTCCGTCAGACATCCCCATCTCTTCCCAAAACTGGAATTTTTTCTTCGTGGACGACGATTCACTTCACACGAAAAGCTGATGGCTGGAGTTGACAGCGTATTCTGTAGGCCTGAACGAAAATCTTTTTTCAAATGTGATCAATGCACCGGAACATCGTTGGACCAAATGCATTAATCTACAGGGAGACTACATTGAAAAATAATTTTAAAAAACATTACAGTGAATTAAGCAAATGGCTTATAAAGAAAGATAAATACGGAAACTCCTTGACATATTCATGCGTCTACCAGGTGACACCACTATCAGTGCCATCTGTTAGCTCGAGTGATATGCTATATATGGCTTCACGTTTGCTAATCCGAATTTTATTTCCCTGCTTACAGCAATAGGGTACTTTGCTGTGTTAAAACTGTGGTTCGAATTGTTGTTATTCTGAATGTTCGTAACATTCAGATACCATTTTCGCTCATTATTCTTACATAACATCTGTAATTTTTACGTAATTAAAGCTTTAAAATCATTAAATTTCACTATCAGGTCACGTGATCGAAAACGTACTGTTACTGACTTAAGTTTTAAGGCTCCTATAAACCAGAGCTGAACTATCCGCCATTTTTTCCCCAAGCTGTAGGAGTTGCCACGTTCCGGACGAGGTCACTCGTTACCTCGGTTTTCATTCAACTCCCTCACACTCGCAAAATAGTCACTGTATGAACGTGGAACTTTCATCAATGTCTTCGTTAAGAACTACACCACATTTTCTTTTTAGTTTTATTTATGGCAATAATTTATAAACAGCATATACTGATAGTTTACGACCATGCACTTTCTGACGACTTACGGAATTTTCGACATGCGAGGAACTTTTATTCTGTTGAACTTAGGTGAACACATTAAGCGAATGAAATGTTCAAAATACAACCAGTTTTCATCCTTTCCAAACATAAACTCTGTGAGAAATGTATAACTTGAGATAAAGTCAGTTAAATATGACGCACTGGGATCCGCCCGCCCGTCTAGTAGTAAGGCGTCTTCCGTATTAGAATTCCTAGTAATTAGGCACATGTTGTTACTGCATAACACCTATACTTAAAGATACTGGTAATGACTTATTTTAACCCATTAAATTTAATAGTTGAACACTACAGAAGTGCTATGTCTCTATGTAATTTGCAATTTCAATTTTTCAGTTGTATGGAAAGGATATACTAAATATCTTAATACAGAGTGCTTTATTATGTGAGGAAATGAAAACAAGTCAGTTCGTTAGCTAGTGAAGAGATCCTTACTATCTGACAGTTTCAAATATTCTCACATAAAATCCTCATTAGATCTAGTAACTTCCGTTCTGTTACTGCTAGGCTTTAAACTGAAGGAAATGCAACTCCTATTAGGTTTTGGAAACTGAGTAGTAGCTCTGAAACACAATGGGCAAGAAGCACAGAAATAAACATTTGTGAGTGACGAGGAATATCTGCAAATCGAATAATAAATCACTAACTTTACTCTTTTTCATTTTACAACTATGTATTTCCTAGAATAACGCGATAGTTAAAGAACTTTTGCGTAGTAACCATGTGACAAAATACTCCCCTATTTGCATGTTATCATTTGTCAAAATATAGTTTTGATACCTCTAACCGTGAATGAAATACGCAATGATTCATTCTGGCCTTATCGCCAATAAAAACGAGTGCGCTAAATAAAATGAAGTTCAGCGGTATGAGTGAAAGGTAAAGTTCTCCTCCTAAGTCGAAAATAAAATTCAATCCATTTGGAAAGTTTCATCTGCAGCAACATGTGGCGCAACAAGCACCAAACGGAATATCATAGCAGCCTCTATTTTTACTGCAAACTTTTCCTAATGTAGCGCAGTCTCTTATTTCGAAGCCAATACCTTATTAACTACGAATATTAACGAAATGACGAGCATTTCGTCACAATGCTGACATATAAAGATTTAAGTAGCGGAAAAATTAAATATTTCTACCAATTGGTTATTGCGAAATAGTTTTTGAAAGATGGCAGGGCATGCGCCTCTACGAACTTAGTGCAGCGCGATTCCAACCATGTTGGGGAAAACATGGCTCTAGAAGTACTGGTGACGTCACAGCCCATAGGACTCGGCAACTAGAAGACGTTGTTAGCGTTTCCTTATCAGCGTAAAGTTTTGTGTTTTCGTGATGTAAACGCGTTTATAGCTTTTATACAACAATGGAAAATGATTATGTGAAGGCTGACAGCGGAAACCTCAGGTTGATACATTTATTGTATCTTAATTCTTAAAAAACAATCTAAATTTTTACATGCCAGAAATAAGAAACGTGAAAACTGCATTGAAAATAACGCATAGCTACATTTTAAAGCTAATAATTGCTAGTGATATTTTATACCACCGGAAAAAGTACTGTACCCAACTTGTTGGTGTTAGAAGATTTATTCTTAAGTCCCAAGGGTTAATTTTTAACTTCTCTCCAGTGATTATGTTGGCAGCATCAACAACACGATACAAAATCTTTGCCAAGATGTTCGGATAACATTGAATGACTCGATTAGTGTATCGTATAGACTATGAAGTACATAAATAGTGTTTTTCCTGCTGTGTGATTGACAGGTTGTTGTGTGTACTCTTGTGCAGTCAGTAAAAGTAATTTCCCTAGTAAAGCCAATGTTTCATGAGAAAACATTTGCGTCGTTACGCGACTGGCTAATGGCAACTTCCATGATTCTCACTATTCAGCATCTGTTGCCAACATTATCACAGGAGGCCGCCGGAATAGTTGGTAAAATTTAACCCGGTAAAGCACACAGTTAAGGGAGTAATTTCATTTTAACTACTTCGATACTGGTAGCAAGGTGTAATATCAAAACCTGTGAAGTACAGAAAAATGGCTTTTGTATATTTATAAAATATCTCTAAAGTCTAGAAGAGGAACAGCGTAAACGTTTTCATATTGCTCCTAGGTTGGCCACGCACATTTCACGTAGTCAAAGGCACGTCACTTTCACGTAAACAATGCGAGCGAGAAACAATGAAATAAATGTATAGTGCCGAAATTGAAGCGATTTTTCGATTTGTAGTTTTTGCAAGTGAATGTTTGCGATTGTGTGTCAACTTTCTGCCTATTTCAGTTACGAGTGATAGTAAACCACAGAATTTGCTATCTAATCTGGTGGTTCTCGTTTATCTAATAACTGACAAACGTTTCTTATATTCTGAATATGGTATTGATTTATTTTTACGAAATAAATTTCAGAATATGATTTACAAAGATTTTTTCTTCAATGAACGCATTTTTAGGTAACACTTTTTAAACTTGCATATTAGGAAAGTTTAAAGGTTAAATGAATCGGCACATTAAAGACATCTCCAATATACGTATTTTACAATAGGATATGTTGTAGTAAAGTCACCAGTAGGACTTGTCGATGTATAAAACGATTACCAATTATTAAAACGGTTGTTTGAATAAGATCTACGAGCGACAAATGTGCACTTACTGGAGATAAATAATCAGTGCTATACTTTATAGTGGAATAAAATAATATTCATGTTGTACTTTCGCCAAATACATTAGGAAACGGATTTAATTACGCATAAATCGTATGCGTGTAACATTATGAAGTTTTACTTCGCTAATGTAAACATCAGCTCATTAAGCTGCACATAATACAATTTTACACCTTTGCAGTAGAAGAAAATGATACCTAACAGTGAAGTAATGGAATAATACTAAGTGCTTGCATACATCAAAATGATCCTAACAGAAAGAAACACATGAAGCGGCCGCTGTTTCATTTGTAGCGTTTTAGTGGGCTATCGTATTATTTGAATTTCATTTAGTTCTTTTCTTTTTTTGTTAAAGTGCTGAAATTTACTAAGTAAAAGAGCATGTTCGGAGCATAATATAATATAATTAACAATTTAAAACGATTTACAGAAAATAGTCAAATACCCTATTACAGCGCAAGGTTTATACTTGTTGCGCCATTTAATAAATTATGTTTGTTGATAATTCATTTCAGGCGTAGGGTTAAAAAGAATCTAAAGCCATTCGGTTGTGTACAGTTTATTTAGGTAGAATTCGAACGGAAAATAAACAAGAGTTTTAATCCTATACATGAATGCATATCTCGTGAGCATTTAGGCCTATTTGTGAGTTATTTTCCGTAACAAGAGAATTCTCTATCTGATTTGTAATGCTGACGTATCATTGTTATTAACAAATGCTTTGATTAGATTATTTTGTCAACAACAAGTAACTATTACACGTGCCGCCAAATTCGGTTCACTCATTCATGAGAAAGGAAACCAACTTACTTCTAACACCATTTCTTTCGATAACGTATTTATCAAAATTTTGTCTGAAAATTTCTGACATTTTATATGACACACTCTGAATACAAACATTGAAAGGATTTTGTTTGTCATATGTCATCATCTGTATGTGGAAGATGGCAACTTCGTGCTCATTATCATTAAATGATGCCGGAGCTAGTTTATATTTGCCATGTTCCAACCCACTACATGCCCAGCACGTAATATAATTCCTCGCATTTATTTCAATATATTTGCTTTCACTGATACTGATATCAGCATACAGAGATACATTAAACTGCTTTCAGCAGACATTTCACTCACGGATGCATTGAATGGCAGATTTTTCAATTCACTGATGCTCCATCTACATCACAGTTACTGTCTTGAGAAAGAGAGACAGTAAACTATTGACTGTCACTGTCCTTATTGTACTCCCAAATTTATAAGCAAACAAATTCAACAGACCGGGTTAATACCCAAAGCAGTTATTTGTGATCAAGGTGCAAACAATGTGATCGTTTGTTGTTATATTACAATAACAATCTTAAAAAAAGAAGAAAAAACACTTGGATAAGAAATTCTTATTTCTAAAATCTTTCTCCACAAAGTGGTCTGAGGATATTGTAAATAGCTTTCATTTAAATGCTCGGGACAGATCTTTTCCAAGATTAGATTACATTAGATCCATGTTGAGGAGATCCTCGTGGATGTGGAACAAAAATTTACAAGTTGAATAATAGATAATACTAATAATAGTATGAGTACAGGCATCATTTGGTACAATTTTGAAACACTAATGGAGTAGGAGGAGTTGGTCACTAGAAAGTCTTTTAGGTTCCTCTTAAACTGATCTTTATTTGTAGCTAAATTTTTTATACTTGATGGCAAATTATTGAAAATGTGTGTTCCTGAGTAGTGGACCCCTTTTTGAAATAAAGTAAGTGCTTTTAAGTCCTTGTGTAGATCGTTTTTATTCCTAGTATTGTATGTATGAACTGAGCTCTCTCTTGGGAAACGGGATATGTTATTTATGACAAATTTCATTAAGGAATAAATATACTGAGAGGCAATAGTTAATATACCCAGTTCTTTGAAGAGGCTTCTATGGGACATTTGTGAATTTACTCCACAAATAATACGTATTACACGTTTTTGGACTCTGAAGACTTTTGACTGACTTGAAGAGTTACCCCAAAATATTATACCATACGCCATTAGGGAATGAAAGTAAGCAAAGTATGCAACCTTTGTTATTTTTATGTCTCCTACGTCTGATAACACTCATATTGAAAATACAGATTTGTTGAGTCATTTCTGCAGTTCTGTGGTGTGTTCCTCCCAACTAAATTTATTATCAAGGTGTAATCCCAGGAATTTAATACTGTCAACCTCTTATATCTGTCTTCTTCATACTTAATGCATATGCTGACGGGAAATCTCTTACATGTTCTGAACTGCATGTAGTGAGTCTTTTCAAAGTTCAATGACAATGAGCTGGCTTTAAACCATTTATTAATGTTCATGAAAATATCATTAGCAGACCTTTCTATAACTATGCTTGACTTACTTTTTATTGAAATACTTGTATCATCTGCAAACAAAACGAACTCTGCTTCTGGTAGTGTAACTGATGAGAGGTCATTAATGTACACAAGAAAAAGCAATGGCCCTAAGATGGATCCTTGTGGGTGACCATATGTAATTTCTTCCCAATCTGATGATGACTGTTGGCTTAATTCACTAGTGACTTGCACTGACACCCTTTGTTTCCTGTTACCTTGAACCATTTTGCAGCATTTCCCGTGACACCATAGAATTATAATTTACTTAAAAGGATGTTATGGTTCACACGATCAAATGCCTTTGACAAATCACAGAAAATACCTGCTGCTTGCAATTTATTATCTAATGAATTAAGTACAATCTCACTGTAAGTATAAATGGCCTTCTCGATATCGGAAATTTTGAGAAATCGAAACTGTGTTCTAGACAATATGCCAATTGATGTTAAGTGGTTTAGAAGCTGCTGGTACATTACCTTTTCTAGAATTTTTGAGAATGCCGGCAAAAGTGAAATCGGTCTGTAGTTGATGGTATCTCTTTATCCCCCTTCCAAAATTTCATCCAACTCAGCTCTTCGACTACGAATAACCCATTTGCTGCATCTATAAATAAGGTAAATCAGAGCGTAAAAGCAAATCTGGTAGGCGTAATGGTTGCCTACTTACGCTATCAAACTTACATCTTTTTATTGTTTGGAAACCTGAAGAATTATTTCGGAATGCTTTAGCGTTTATAGTTACTACAGCCATTCTCCATTTTCAAAATATTTTCCAGTTGTATCAAGTAAGACGACGATTCAAGTAAGTCTTCTGGGTGTATCAACGTAAAGCGGCTGTTCATGCCTCGTGTTAAGTTTACAACTCAAGCCGCTATCACCCGTTTCACGGCTGAGTTTCCGCTATTATCTTTATAAGCTACTAGCTGAAAACCCGGCGTTGCCCAGGCATTTATTTATTTCTTCCTGCCATTTTTCAGGTGTATATTCATTTGTATGAGGGCTGTATGTCTATAAAATCTCTTGGCAATACAATTAGTAGTAAAGAAGTATTACTTCTATTAAAACTTGTTGCTTGATGGGGCGGTTTTCCATGAACGTTACAGTTTATGCGCTCATATCTCATGAACTACGTGTCGTACTGTGACCCAATTTAGAAGGTACACTCAACTATATGCGTATATACTGCCTGCAAAATTTTCTGCGGCTACAATTTGTAGTGTGGAAATTATAAATTGTAACGTCATACCGAATGCCGTAGTTTTAGTCCGTCAACAGCGGAACGTTACTGTTTATGTGCTAAAATCTCATGAACTACGTGTCGTACTGTGATTCAGTTTAGAAGGTAGATTCAACTATATGTGTGTATACTGTCTGTAACATTTCCTGTGGCTACAATTTGTGGTGTAAAAATTATAAATTGTAACGTCATACCGAATGCCGTAGTTTTACTCCATAAACAGCGGGAAAGTAGTAAGCAAGAAACTTTTTTCCTTTCATAATTTTGCTTTCGTTGTCAGCGAGAAAAAGTTTAATAAATATTTGAAATTACGTTTAAAGTCTGTTGCAAGTCGGTAAGTACTCTCATTCTCATATAGCATATTTATAAAGTCTCGCCATATTATGTGGCCATTTCTTCGATTCCTATTGTTTATGGTCATATCTTTTGAACCATGTGTCATATGTGATTCTTAACCCTGCAGGAATTCTTACCTCACGGTAAGGAATGTGTGTATCAAATTTGGTTGAAATCGGTCCAGTGGTTTAGGAGAAAATGAGCAGCTTTTTCGCTAAGTACAGGTTTTCGCGATCTCATCGTTTATGACGTCATATCTCGTGAACTGTGTATCGTACGTGATTCGTACACTTACAGCGACCGTCCTCATGGATTGAAGCTTACGTGTACGACAATGTCATGAATATTGGAACAAAATTGTAAATTTGTATACAAGATGTACATATATACGGACACTCTGCTTTATATATTAGATTCGATGTAAGTAATAAGTAGAGGCACCTGTTTGTGGTGAAAATTTTTGGTCGATTTCGTCATTTTTTAAAAATCTATTTCGGTATATTTTTCGCTACTTTTATTTTATTTCGTCAATAATTTCGCTTATTTTATTTTCACTTTTTAACGAATAAAACCTGAAGCAAAAATCAATTACAGCCTCATTGCAATGTAAGACATTATATTTTACTCAGAAAACATGAAAATTTGACATTGATGGAGATAACAAAAAAAAAAAAAAAAAAATCCTAGGTAATTCCATTTCAAGCCGCACTTGAAAAATATGGATAATCGAAATGGATAGCGCGGCCTTCCCTTTGCGATTTGCACACTTAAATTACTGTTACATCGCAAACAACGACAGCCGTGAGAAATAAGTATATCTATGAACCCTTTTACTGTACATTTGCACTCGGCGGCATCTGCATCGTGCACGTGATTATCAGGGAAAATTGCAGATGAGGACTTATCACATGGTGTGTGTGTGTGTGTGTGTGGGTGGGTGGGTGGGTGTGTGTATACACACAAGACTGCAGCAGTCCCTCATTATTGAGACAAAAATAAGACGCAAAATCTAGTATTGTTGTGAAGAAAACGTTTCCTTTTTAATCTTTGGAGAGAAAATCATATATATACGTCTTGAGCACTGAAACGATTAGCATATATTTACGTACGGGGCAGTCGAAAGGTCAAAATATTTTCGAGCTACACGCAACAATCCCATTGCGGCTTCCTTTAAAATCCCCTATCTTCTGTTCTTGGGCAATTTCGACTGTTTTCACCCATATAATAGGTATATTGGTGCGATTAAATGTCTTTTCCGCGAAAGAAATTACTTTTCTCTTAAACTTCGCTGTGTATGCTTCACGATCGGATGCAAGATAGCACTTCACGCACAAAAGTTCCGCACATAGCTGTATTTGCACAGAAGTATTTTCCTTGTTTTATGATAAACGTAAAATCCATCTGATGCGAATTCTCTTTCACGATCAAAAACTGTTACGACCATCTTAATAATAGTCTGCTGGGCCAAATCAAATCACTGACATAACCAGCGAACAGAAACGATTGTGACCACGCAGTACACTACCAGACCAGTCACCAGATCAAACAAAACGCCGCAAACGGATTTCTTCACTGCACAGGAAATGAGGCTGGCAGGACTCGAAACGATATATATCGAATCTGTGTACAATCGACTGTAATTTATATCTCGCAATTCCGCTAGTACATTTAAACGATTGATGAGATTTCACGAAATTTCGTTGCTTATTTCGTGATTTTTCGTAAATTTCAATGATTTCGCGATTATCCGCAAAAAATGTAAAATATCGCAAAAATTTCGCGATTTCGCGCTTCGCGAAAAACAGGTGCCTCTAGTAATAACCACCCTCGTATTACATCAAGAACTTGTGACAGCACTGCGTGCAGTCTACAGGTTATTCGCCACCGCAAATGAGATCGGCGAGGAGGTGTTGGCAATTTTCAGAAGGGTTCTGAAAATTAATTCGAGGACCGGCAGGTAGGCGGCGGGTACAAGATGGCGGCGGCGCCGCAGGCAGCGGCAGTGCGGCTATTCGCGTCATGTTCCGGAAGCGGCATTAGCAAGTCGACAAGAAGCCGGCCGCTGCGCTGGATGGGCTGTCTGCCGGCCGCGGGCGCCGCTCTGAATAACAATGGCGTCGAGGAAGCGGCACGTAGCGCCGCCGGCTCGTGCGCATGCGCAGACGCTGACGTCGGCCGCGCTCCGCCCGCGCCCGCCGCCCTGAGAATTATGCCACGGCGCGCTGGCGGACGAGCCGAGGATGCATCACTGACCTCCGAAACTGTCCGAGCGGCTCAATGGGGCTGTCACGGGCGTGACGAATCGCGGGCTAGTTCATACATATTATCTGCTACTCCCGCACAGAAAGCGACGAGTGGGAGGCTCTTATCTGTTTAATACCAACGAGACTCTTCATCCAAACGTCTTGGGCCTCACAAAGTGAGTTGTCTTACTTTTGACGCAAATGGTGTCTGCAGCCAGAAGGGAGAACGGTGTAATGTTCCAGTCTGGCTATTAATTTTTTAGAGTAACAAATTTACAGAAGGAAGTCGTTTGAATTTAGAAGCTATAAAAGATCCCAATCAGTAAATTACCGGAAAAAATTTTTGGAAAAATTAATACATGCATTTAAATGAAATGGCAAACTAATTAACAGTGGAGTGTTGTGCAGGCAGAACATTACAAAAAGAATCGACGAGCAGTTACCTTTAACAATAGCTACATCGGTGGTTGAAATTTGGCTGTAAATGAAATTTTAATAATATGATAACCACTCGCAGAACAGTGGATGGCAGTTCGTCAATATCAAACAACGACTCGTGTAGCAACCGTAAAGTTAGATAAGTGACATGATATAAATCGGATAGGAATATTACGTAAGTCAAACACATCGGACTTCTAAAAATTCACAAGAAAATCGACTGCAGATTCTATTGCCGGTAAATGATGATATTATGGAATAAATTTTTGAAATAAGAGTGGCAGGCTACACGAAATATCACCATTCAATATTAACTAAAAACTATGCCATCCATTGTTGCGGTGATTCAACAAGGCTGAAAAAGACATCATGGGCGGAGGGAGGATAGGGCACTTATGAATATTTATTAATAAGTGCGAATTTAAGTGAGAGGTGGGGTTTATTTATAAATTTAAGATACGCTCACAGCACATATATTTACCTGAATGTACATGACTGCGGCCACATAAAAATAATAAAGTACAGCTCCCGTCTGCAAGATGCTATCGCTACGAAGTACAAAGCAAGAGTGACTTCTTTCTTACAAAAAAATTGAAAGTGTTGTTCCTAAATTTTCTTTCTCTGACTTTCATAGATAATTATTTTAACATTCCGAAATAATATAAAAATACAAAATGTTCTCTGATAATATCGGGGAAAGGAAAACGTGTCATTATAACGGGCTAGCGCGCACGTGAGAACGTAATGGACGCCAGAGCATATCGTAGGATTTTTCATGTCGTAGGGGAGACCGGGGCACATTTTCCATAGGGGCAAGTTTTCCAGATCCATTTATTTTCGAAACAAACCGCTAGATGTTACCACCGGCGATACTGTAGGAAGTAGCAACAGAGCACGCTTCATTTACGAAAGTTTCAGTGTTGTACCAGCAGTCACCACTTCGGCAGGGATGTTTTCGTCATATTTGCAAATGTGAGTAAACTTTCACGTTTTTATTCAAACTTAAAATAAACATTCTAGCGTTAAGCTTATTATTTTGACATTGCACACGCTATAAGTGGGTTTCTTTCTTCACGTAACTGTGCATTTGTTTTGTAAATAGCTTACACTGTTACTCATGGACGTAGTGTTATAGTTCCGAATATGGAGACGGAGCACTTTTTCCGAGTGCATATGGGGCACATATTCCTTATTGCTTTGAGTCTTACGCCAAGTCTAAAGCAAATGAAAAGTGTGTACAGTGCACGAAATGCAAGAAATGGGCGCTTGGAGACTGTACGAAAGGGAATGTTGCGTTTTTTGTTTGCTTACATTGTGATTCAGACAAACAATATGAGTATTGTTAAAAATGTCTGTATTTGTAAAATATTTAAGTCACATATTTTGTAAAACCATTAAATAACATTTGTTTTTATTTAATGTGGCCTTTTTTTACTATCCTCTTTTGTAATGTATTGTAAATTCATGATAAAAATACGTATTCAGTGAAATCAAGATAATTATCTCTGTTTTAACATTGAAAGTATAATTGGAATATTTGCCCCTGTACATTTTAAGTAATCTGGAAAACTTGCACCGCATATGAGGCAAATTTTCCAACACAACATGGTCAGACAAAACCATTTGCTACCAAGAATGATATTTACTGTTTTCAAAAATATCTGTACAATCTGCCGATAAATTTCACTTGGTTCCACTTTCCCCGCATTAAGAATCACCGAATCACCAAACTGATTTCACAGGCGGCGGGATTTTCAATCAACGCCTACATTTCAAACAAGCACAACAAAGCTTACGTAACTGACAGCGATCTCCAAATGGCGCACGTTCCTCTCCTTGATACACGTCATCTACAGCGCATGTGCGGAACTGCAGTCGCAGCGCTGCAGCAGAGATAAATTAAAACGAAACTTACTTTCTGGACGCGCCTCGTATTTTAATAAATTCTCTCGTGAATTCAAAGCTTTTGGTACAGAACTTTCGTTAATATACCATTTTGACCTTTAAAAAGCTATGTGAAGTTACAAATATTAAAATGTTTACTTCCTCTCTTTATCGAGTTACATTTAATGTTAAATATGCTACAGAAAACTGAAAGAGACTACAGGTAGTTTTATAACATAATGCCACAAAACAAGCGATATCAGTAAATAAAGCATTCTGAGTGAAGCTAACATCTGCAGTTCAGAATTCATTTTCTTTTATAAGTCTAATATTATACACACCTTTCAGCGTATAATAGTGTTTCTAGCCAATCAAGACGGCAACTTAAAATCATCATCTTCCACACTTCACAAGGGGCTGTATTGTCAAACATGCGATCTTTGTACAGCGTCTTATCATCAAAATATATGGGTTGCAATATCACTGTGGGATCAACAAATCGTAAAATTGTGAAGTTGACTACGAACAAGAAACTAGATGTAGCTTTTACATGAGGTGGAACCGAACTCTGGAGTCATAGTTCGTGAAGGGGCCATTCAATTAAATGAAAATCTTGGGAATTCACCAAATGCATGTACGGACTGCTTAAAATTCTATGTCGGCATGCGCAAAAGCTTAAGATGTAAGGGGAAGGACAGTCTTTTGATTCTTCAAGTACATACCTCCAATATCAAACCAAGGGACGTGTTTAGGTCAAAAGCTTATGCTCTTGGAAACGTTTACAATGTTGAAGAAACTAGGCTCAATTGAATGTTTCAGGAAGAAAAAAAGCTTGCTTCACAAACTGAATTAGCAACGCCTGGTTGTAAAACAATAAGTTAGGTTCAAACCGCTGGTAGCTGCTGATTATCTATGCATTTAAAAACACGTTAATATGTCTGTGGTGAGTATTATCCACATATCACAAAAGTTTCCTGGTAGGAAACGACTATCATAGAATAGGTTGTGGTAGTTCTGCCTTCTGTAAATATTTGACTCTTCCATAAGGTGTTAGAGAATGGCAAAAGAAAAACAACACGACTAATGCTTGAGACGAGGGCCAGCCGGAAAGTGGTACCTGTTAGCGCTGGATTAAGCGCTGACGACTCGGGTAGCCGCTGGGCAGGGTCAGACCGCGTCAGTGCCTGTGTTGCGTCTGTGATCGTTTATAATGTTTAAACAAATTGAGAACCCCGCCAGAGGCAAAGTGAGAGCCGTTATTAAATTTCTTAATGCACGAGACGTTCGATCTTGTGAAATTCATCGCCAATTAAATGAGGTGTATGGAGACAACGTAATGGACGAATTATCTATTCGGCGCTGGTTTCTCAACTTCAACCGAGGAAGCGGGGAATACACACGACGAGGAGTGTTCAGGGAGACCATCCGTCATTGCAGACCAACTGCACCTTCGGATTTTCATCTCTTTCCTTAGCTTAAAGACTTTCTGACGGGAAAAAAGAATTGACAGTGATGAAGAACTTAAACGAGGCGTGACTACGTATCTCAATACGCTGGTGGAGGAGGACTACCACGTTGGGATAAATACACTCGTCACAAGTTATGACAAATGCCTAAATTTGCTGGGAGATTATGGGGAGAAGTAGTGTGACGTATGCTCCTTACAAAGAAATGTTTATAAGTGTTAATATTTACTCCTGTGTCTTTATTGCACAAACGGTTACCACTCTCCGGATGGCCCTCGTGCTTTTAGTGCGCGATTCCCCGGCAGCGTCCAGTAGGCAGCGCCCACAAATCTCGGCTTATCGGTTTGGCAACGTTGTCGCCGGGAACGGCGGCTCGTTTCAGCGAAATCAGGCGTAATCTGGCTGGCCTATTAGAGGCCGCGCCCATTATGGCAGCCGTTAACCCAGTTTGCGTTGCGCGGTTGCCTACTTGGCAGGTGCTCACCGTTACGGCCAGCTGAAGAAGCAAGCACCCAGCCCCACTGTGCTAGCTAGGCTCCACAGTGAAGCGATGCAAGCGCTTGTACAAACAGCAGTAGGCCTGCTGGCTAGTTAGGGTAACCCACTCCCCTGTTCACCATCTTGCATCATGAATGCTCATATGATGCTCCCACAATTTGCATAAGAATTGCGCAACCTTCTTCGGAATTATGAATTGACATACTATTGACGTTACTATACCGAAATATTAGAATTAGGTCTGGTATAAAATTGAGGTCAGACTGTTTTTAATGTTATTAAAGATGAAGGTGAAGCATTTGAAAGCATGATCTCGGGCAGTTGAGATCTGAAAATGCAAGTTAAAACGCTCACTGCTGCTCTAAATTATTTTACGAGTGGCCAATGTACTTGCGCAAAGGAAATTTATCTAACTGCTCATTCCTTAAGGGAGAAGTCAACGTTTTAACGAACACAAAATTAATGTCAAAAATAAAATGAATAGATAATTAAATATGGGACAGGGAGCATGAAGTAAAACAGAGGTTTGATACTTTAAAACATCATCTATTCAATAAAATGAACTAGCAAATAAATGTGGGAAGACAAAATTAAACTCACACCTTGTACAATAGTTAATTAAATCATAAAGTTACTGCCCATAATAAAATTGTTTCTACCCTTTATAAATATGGAGGTAACGTGGGAAGAAAATTGCAAACACACAATGGACAGATGAAAGCACACTCATTCATTCAAAGCCAGACATGCGCATAATGCTCGCAGTACCTTACCCATGAGGGTACAGTTCATAGCAGCGACAAACGAAGCGGCGGTGGCATTTTTGATGAGATGGCGGGTGCCTTGAAGTTTAAATTTTAAATCACTAGGCACTAAACCAACTCATGTTCAGGGAGGCAGCAGCATAGTATACTTAAGTACTACATGGTGTGCGACCATGAGGAATTACACAGAATGTACAGAAGAAATTAATTTAGAATAAGCAAGTAAAGCACATGCGAGAATTTATATAAAAGAAAGCTAGTATCAATAAAAGCATGGCTGAACTCCGAGGAAATGATTGTTATGAAAGCACATGGTGCAATCCATAATACAAGACAGGAAAGACGGAATCTGAGAAATATTTGGCATACTCGTGGGTACAGATGCGATGGGAAAATGTTTGTTAAAAACCAACAAGAAAATTTAAACATACTAAGATTAGACAAAGGCTGAAGGCCACACGAGTATTCTAACTTGAGAAAACCCGGACACAAAAAAATCATCGGAATGACGATACAAATACAAAAGTTCTGTAAATTAAGAGACACTTTGCCTCACATAGTGAAAGAATTACTCAAGAAAACTATCACTGATAAACCAAGACTGCCTGATCACAAGGAAAGCAAATTCCTAACAGCATGCTTTCCCCTCATCATGATTCGACGAAGTACTTACTTTCATAGTCACAGCAAGTGTGACGCCCTAACGCCATGCCAAAAACCTTCCCCAGCACACACCGGATGTAGAACATTCTAAAAACTCATACAGAGTGCTGTCTGAGCATAGTGTCTACCAGCCCTCTCTACCTCAGGAAGATAATACCCTCTTCAACGGCTCCCAGAGAGGTCTCTTGTCACCTATTTCGGCGGCGACTGTAAGCCATTGTGTGGCAGTCAGTTAATATTAAAACAACCTACTACTTTCGGGTGAACACATAAGTTCAGTCACATGGGTGGAAACATATACAAACATGGGTCATTACTAAGCAGCATAAAAATAATTAATATACTAACAAACAGTATTAATAGGTGCAGAAACAGTTTAGGTTAATGAATAACTGAAAAAATAGAACACGACCACACATTCAGTGGACTTTTTCACATTGAATTAAAATTTTTGATGCAGTCGGGAATCGAACCCGGACCAACGCACCACTAGCGATTAAGGCTCCTGCGAATAGTCTAAGTACGACTTTCCTCCACGAGACGAAAAACAGTCTCAGGGTTTGTGAATTTCTATTTATATTGATATTTATATCACCTTTGTCTAAGGATAAAGGCAGGAATTTTCAATATGTCAATTGCCGAAGTGCTATTCCGCTGCATGAAGAGCCTTGGCAGTTGCGGCAATATTTCATGGAACACAAAAGCAGTATTAGTGTTTCTGACGTGGAGCGAAGTAATGCTTAGACTATCCCGAGGCGCCTTAATCGCTAGTGGTGCGGTGGTCTAGTAGTAAGATATCCGCCTAGTAAGCGCGGAGGTCTGGGGTTGATTCCCGGTTGCATGACAAATTTTAATTCAATGCTTCATTTTTACACTTTTATCTTTAATGTCTTCGACAATTTAGAGACGCAAAATAGTTTCAGGCTTTGGAAATTTCTATTTGTAATGTTTTCAATGTGATAATTTGCTACTCATAATAGTTGTTCAAAATTAAAATGTTTGTGTACCTATGGGAGCAAATACTGTGGTCATCAGTCCCCAGACGTACAAACTAGTTAATCTATCTTATACCTATTGTAAGGGCAACCCCACACCACTGCCAATGATGGAACACTTGAACCACTGGCGGGAGATGCCGCGCTGTCCCTAAAAGTTACTGAGAAAAATTATTGGGAAAGTTATAAAACCAAATAGATGAAGTACCTTTCAGAATTTAGTTACAGAGTTAGTACTATAGTGCTTTAATTAGTAAATATCAAAGATATTTAACAATGGAATATCTTAGATACATCTTTGAAAAATTTAACATTTGTTTCAGTCCGTACAATATCGAGAAAAATAAGCAACTCATGAACTTTACAATGTGATATTTGCTTCTTCACGTTCTTTAAGGAGAGACTTAGAAACTCATTAATTTTCATTTTACATACATATTCGAATTTTCGAACCTAGAGATAAACGATCACTCTTTCTGTGCAAAAAGCTACACATGAAGTACTCACAAACGGCTTGTAATGAAATTGCCCGGTTATGGTATATCGCCCCAGATTTGGGACTGGATAGGGGATTTCCTGTCAGAGAGGACAAAGTTCGTAGTGATCGATGGTAAGGCATCGACTAATACAGATGTGATATCGGGCGTTCCACAGGGTAGTGTTATTGGTCCTCTGCTGTTCCTTATTTACGTAAACGATTTAGGGAAAAATCTAAGTAGCTCTCTTAGGTGGTCTGCAGATGATACCATCATTTACCGTGTGGTAAAATCATCTGAAGATCAAAACCAGTTGCAGAACAATCTGAATAAGATATGACTATGGTGCAAAAATTGGTAATTGGCACTAAATAATGAGAAGTGTGAAGTCGTCCACATGAGTACGAAAAGAAATTCGTTAAAGTTGGTTTACAAGATAAATCAATCGAATGTGAAGGACATAAACTCCACTCTGTTTTTACGTCTGCACCGAGCCTATATAGATACGGTGGTTGTAGACGGGTAGTATATTTCACATCAAATCCCACAGAGTCCACGTCAGTTGAAGAAAGGAGGAAACTGTACAATGCTTCTAAATCTACCCGTCGAGTCTGTCTTAGGATGGGTCCAACGATTGCTGCAATGTGTTCCTCTAATTCCGTTTTTTCCACCTAGAAGGCAAGAGCTATTGAGTTCAGCTTCTCGATACCTCTGGACAGCAAAGCTAAAAACTTGGAATTTATGCAGCGCTTTCTGATTATTCATTACATTACTTATTGAGTCGTATAAAAGGCAGCGGTATATAAAAATGAGGAACAATATCATTCAACATTATTTACAGAAACAACGGCTGCAAATAATTAGAACACGCGCTCTGTGGGCCCTCAAGCCGCATTTCGCACGCTGCATATCGACACTAATGGCCTTAAAATATAAAGGAACATGAATAGGTATCTGATAAAACAATCATTTTCTACTATGGTCTTTCAACTTGCAATTGCTGTGTAAATGGAATACAAAACATTCGATGACTATCAACGCCAAGTAATAATGGAGCCACGACTTCGCACTGAAAGTTCTGGACAGTAGAAGCGCGTGAGTTGTAATTGACACCATATCGTGCTAAACTGAAACTATTTTACTGGTTTACATTGATATAAAATTCTCCACCTTCTCTTCTCCAGCGACATTGTCTGAGTGACTCATAACATGCGCCCAGTAATAATTGATATACATAATCAAGGTGCTAATTTCTAATCAAACCGCGCACAGCAGTGCGCGGTATTAATATGTTCGTAAACCGCGTGCGAATTTGCGATTCTTTAGGGGCCCATATCTCGGTTTCTATTCATCTCTGAGTGCAGGGGTAAAGTGTTCTGTACAGATTTTGGTATGAGAACATATTCGCGCTTTTTTCGGCTGAATGTGTGTAGGACAGAGGAAGTGCAGCAGGCAGAGAGAGTCATATACGATGGAACAGAGAAAGTGTCAGTTCAGGAGAAAGGAATATGCATGAAAACAGCAATGGGAAGCAAAACGAGATGTCGAAAGTCAGGAACAGTGGCAACAACAATATAAGAGTCTAAGACAGATGCGGATAGTAGCAATTGGAGCAAAAGAGAATACAGTGGGAAACTGAGACGAATGGAGACCATACATAAAGCATGAGCGTGCGGCTCTCCAATACTATAGCTCGAAACAATTTGTCCAATCTTTCTCATCCCGCCTGCTAAAGTTTTCCGGTCTACAGGTCAAACCCCAAGCAGACCATTCCCATGGACATATGTGTATAGGAGACAAACGTGATAGAAGACAATGAAAGCCGACTCTAAGTGAGAAAGAAAGGATACAGGAAGTGAATGAGACAACATCAGTGGGGCAGAGTTTTGCACCTCAGGTCACGTATTACAGACTTCACGCCTAATATAGATTACTTACGACGTTTTATCTTATCCCTCAGTTGAAATACTCAAATATGGTGAACTGATACACTAAATGCAGGTAAAACTTGTCTTGGGTCATGACCTCATTAATACAATAAAATTAAACTTGGCTTTTGGCATGACGAGCAAAACATGGAGATAAGTCCAATGTGTATCAATCAACAAATAACATAACATTACAGTGAATAAACAAGACTGGTGTGTTCCAATCAAGGTGAAACAAAAGACGAATATGTCCTGACCGAATTGAAATATATGAATGTGGTGAAAAAGTATCCAAAATTATCTGGCAATTTCAGAACATTTACATAAAAAATCTTGACAAATTTGTGCTTTTTTACGAGTTAACCCTAATCATCCGGTGCAATGACTACACGAAGGGGAGGGGAGATGCATGTGCAATAGCAAGTATAGTTAGTGGGATGCATGTATCCCCAACTTCCATAACATCTAGCGTCAAATTTGTCATATTGCACAACATACGTGGTGTTACATGTTGCAAAGCAGATGATGGCACATAACACAAACGGACATTAGTCGCCAAGACTTAATATGCAACTCGCCACGTGGTCAAAGGTGACATTTAATTTTACTTATGACTGGAGTGACATTGTTACACGGCAGGATATAATGTAAGAAGACTTTCATTGGGCTTCATACATCATTACACCCCATGTATGTAACGCAAGTTATGTCTTTCATGAAATCATTAACTTGTTCTCTACAAATGGAAATCCTTAACATAGGCTTTGAACAGTATCTAATATAGAATATTCAAAATTTTAGGTCTGTGAATTGGTGAGAAATTGAAGTGAAAGGAACACACTGATGAACAGTTGAAAAGTTTGTGTTCGGCTACTTACGCTATTCAAGTTATGGCTATTATGTGTGATAGACATCTCAGTAAATTGTATTACTATACCTGTTTTCATTCACTTCTTTCACAAGGCATCATATTTTGGGGTAATACATAACTGAGTAAAAAAATATTCATTTACACAAAAGCACTTTCCAAAATTTTTTCAACAAAGAAAATGAAGTCATATTCCAGGTTTCGACTTACAAACAACTTGCAACATGAATATCGCAGAAGTAGATAACCTCAGTGTACTGGAGCTATTTAAAATGCCTAATAAAAAGAACTCTTCTGGTCCAGGCGGAACTGATTAGATTCTTATGTGTATCCTTAACAGTGATATCCAATCGCTCACTCAACGAAGGATAAATACCAATCCACTGGGAAGATGGACAGGGCAGACCAACATACAGGAAAATCAATAGGAGTACCCCACCAAATCTATCAGGACTAGTTCTTGTATTTGTCCTGTGTTGTTTAATTAAACAACTGTAAAGTTGTAACTCTTCAGGCTTTTCCAGCGATCTAGTGACATGTTGGGTACTCGTGTGTTCTGGCAGCTTTTAGTGTCTATTCTGCACAATATTTCGGCTACGTAACTCGTAACCTTCATCAGGTGCGACCTGAGACTGCTTTCTGAGTGGACCAGGTCCAGTATTTATGTCTGCGGCCTTCTCCCTCCAATGGCGGTTGTAGGTGCTCCCTCTGTGGTCCGCGCCCGCTCGCTGAACTGTTCTGGGGCGCTGATGTCAGTAGTGGCCAATCCGTTCTCCGATCGTACCATCTGCGCTCTGGCGTTCTGATTGCGGTCCGCGCCAGCTCGCTGAGGTGTTCTGGGACGCCAATGTCAGCAGCGACTCTATGTGCTCCCTCTGTGGTCCGCGCCCGCCATACTCGCCTCCGATCGTACCATCCATAGTCTGGCGTTCCGTTTGTTGTCTGCGCCCGCTAGCGGAGGTGTTCTGGGGTGCTGATGTTCTGTTTTCCGTCCGTTGCAGCCCTGGGTGCTCTCTCTGTGGTCCAAGCCCATTGTGTCCGCTCCTTGACGTTGTATCTTCAGTCCCATCCTCCTGGTGCTCTGCTTCCTGATCTACCTGCATATTTATGCATATTCCAGCACTTTTGTCTGTGGTATACTGATATTGTGCTCGTTGCTTCTTTAATAGTTCAGAGCAGGGTCCCAGGCCCTACTTAGCTGATAGCTGGTGTCTTGGTTCATGTGATTGTCAGCCACTTTTATCTCTATGGACTCCTTTATAACACTGTCCCAGAATGTGGGGGTCTGTGCCAGAATCTTGGTGTCATTGTAGTTCATGACATGATCCAGTTCCAGGCAGTGTTCAGCAATGGCTGATTTCGTCACTTGTCTTAATCGGATGTGCCTTTGATGTTCCTTGCACCTGATGTCCACTGTTATGGTGGTCTGGCCAATGTAGGACATTCCACACTGACAAGTGATGCAATAAATCCCTGATTTCCGTAACCCCAGGTGGTCTTTTACATTTACCACCAAGCTCCTCATCTTGTTTGCTGGACAGAAAATACACTTGATGTTGAGTTTACGTTTGTAATCTTGTTTGCTGGACAGAAAATACACTTGATGTTGAGTTTACGTATAATCCTACTAATTCTGGCTGAAATAGAATCAGCGTAAGGCAGATATGTCGTCTTCTTCGCTTCGTCTTCCTCTGCTTCTGGAACCTCTGGTGTGGGAGCTGGTTGGAATGCCCTCTCAATTTGTCTCGTCGTATATCCATTCCTGTAGAACACTGGTTTAAGGTGCTCAATTTCTGCCGGTAAACTTTCTTGGTCCGACAAGGCACGTGCTCTGTGGACCAATGTCTTGAGGACCACATTCTTCTGTGCAGGATGGTGGCAGCTGCTGACCTGTAGGTATAAATCAGTGTGTGTTGGTTTCCGATACACACTGTGGCCAATAGATCCATCTGCTTCCCTTCTAACTAGCATGTCTAGAAATGGCAGCTGTCTATTCTCCTCCAGTTCTAAGATGAACTTGATGTTGGGGTGGCATAAGTTAAGGTGTTCAAGGAACTCATTGAGCCTGTCTTTCCCATGAGGCCAGATCACGAATGTATCATCCGAATACCTATAGAAGCAGGTGGGTTTATATTTGGCTATCTCTAATGCCCTCTCCTCAAAACTCTCCATGAACATGTTGGCAACTACAAGTGACAGGGGGCTGCCCATAGCTACACCTTCTGTTTGTTCATAATATTGGTTTCCGTACAGAAATTATGTGGAGGTCAGCGTATTTCTAAACAGGTCCAATAGAGCGCCATCAAATTTCTCTGCAATCAGGTCTAGTGAGTCTTGCAGTGCGACCCTGGTGAACAGCAATACCACATCAAAACTAACCATGATGTCTGAGTCTGTGATGCACAGTTGCTTGAGGTGTTGCAGGAAGTCTTCCGAATTGCAGATGTGGTGAACATATTTCCCCACATGTGGAGAAAGCAGATTCTCAAGTAATTCGCTATTTCATATGTGGGTACCCCAATATTACTGACAATTGGATGTAGGGGCACACCATTGTTGTGTATCTTAGGAAGGCCATATAATCTGGGACGACAAGGGCCTTCGCCCTAAGTTGTCTGATGATCTTCTTGGGCATTCCTGTCTCCTTCAGGAGAGCCTTAGTCTTCTTGTCCACCATGTCAGTGAGGTCACACTCCAAAGTTCTGTAAGCAGGGTCCTCAAGAATTTGGCATACCTTTTCGTCATAATCCATCCGTTTCATAATGACTGTAGAGTTACCTTTGTCTGCTGGGAGTATTACAGTACTGATGTCTTCCCGGAGCTTCCTGAGTGCAAGCCTCTCCTCAGCTGTAATGTTAGATTTAGGAGGTCTGGCGTTGGTGAGCGCCCTGCAAGTCTCTTGGCGAACTTCCTCTGCCACATTAGGTGGTAGTGTGACTGCATCCTGCTCCACTGCAGTGACGAAATCTGAGATGGGCACATTTTTACGGGTTATTGCGAAGTTGAGACCCTTGCTGAGAACCTTTAAGGTTGTATCATCAAACTCTGTGCCACTCAGATTCGTCACAGTGTGGGTTTCGTCCGTCTGTTGATCTTTCCTGCTCATGCGTTCAAACTTTGCAGATTGACAGGAAGAGGCGTTTCTTCTGGCACACTCTGCTAAAGACCAGCAGGCTTAGTCTATCCAGTCCAAATCTTCCCTTGTTAAGGCGGCTGCCATGTACAGCCATGTACAGCCTTGCTGAGAACCTTTAAGACTGTATCATCAAACTCTGTGCCACTCAGATTCGTCACAGTGTGGGTTTCGTCCGTCTGTTGATCTTTCCTGCTCATGCGTTCAAACTTTGCAGATTGACAGGAAGAGGCGTTTCTTCTGGCACACTCTGCTAAAGACCAGAAGGCTTAGTCTATCCAGTCCAAATCTTCCCTTGTTAAGGCGGCTGCCATGTACAGATGAAGGTGTAGCAGCTCTCTAGCCACAACATCTAATCTGTGGCACATGTCTCGGATCCTCTCCCACCAGTCCCATGATGGCGCTTCGTTTTATCTTGTTAGCCGCCCTGGAGTTGATGTGATGTTTGATTTGGCCGAAGATCGGTACCATGTCTCCATCTTGGCATCTCAGTAGGAAGCTGAGAGAACTCAACATACTTTCTTTCTTCTGACGAAGCTTATCCAGCTTCTTTATGTTCTGGTGCATCTCCTCCCCATAGATGAATCTATTGGCCACTGTGTGTATCCGAAAGCAACACACACTGACTTATACCTGCGGCCCAGCAGATGGCACCATCCTGCACAGAAGAATGGGGTCCTCAATACATTGGTCCACAGAGCACGTGCCTCATCGGACCAAGAAAGTCTACCGGCATAAATTGAGAAGCTTAAAACAGTGTTCTACAAGAATGGATATGCGACAAGACAAATTGAGAGGGCATTCCAACCAGCCCCCACACCAGAGGTTCCAGAAGAAGAGGAAGAGAAAGCGAAGAAGACGGAATATCTGCCTTACACTGATTCTATTTCAGCCAGAATTAGTAGGATTATACGTAAACTCAACATCAAGTGTATTTTCTGCCCAGCAAACAAGATGAGGAGCTTGGTGGGAAATGTAAAAGACGACCTGGGGTTACAGAAACCAGGGAATGTCCTACATGTGGAATGTCCTACATTGGCCAGACCACCAGAACAGTGGACATGAGGTGCAATGAACATCAAAGGCACACCCGATTAAGACAAGTGACGAAATAAGCCATTGCTGAACACTGCCTGGAGCTGGATCATGTCATGAACTTCAATGACACCAAGATTCTGGCATAGACCCCCAAATTCTGGGACAGTGTTATAAAGGAGTCCATAGAGATAAAAGTGGCTGACAATCTCATGAACCGAGACACCGGCTATCAGCTAAGTAGGGCCTGGGATCCTGCTCTGGAACTATTAAAGAAGCAACGAGGACAATATCAGTATACCACAGACAAAAGTGCTGGAGGCATGGACATGCAGAACGATCACCAAGCAGAGTACCAGGAGGATGGGACTGAAGATTCAGCGCCAGACCGAAGATGAAGCTCTCAGAGGCGGGTACGATGGGCGCGGACCACAGAGAGAGCACTCAAGGCTGCAACGGACGGAAAACAGAACATCAGTGCCCCAGAACACCTCAGCGAGCGGGCTCGAACCGTGAACGGAACGCCGGAGCGCAGATGGTACGATCGGAGGCGGGATTGGCGGGCGCGGACCACAGACAGAGCACCCAGGGCCACTACTGACATCAACGCCCCAGAACAGTTCAGCGAGCGGGTGCGGACCATAGATGGAGCACCAGACCGCAAAAGACACGGTCGTGGGCGGGCGCGGACCACAGAGGGAGCACCTACAACCGCTAGTGGAGGGGGAAGGCCGCAAACATAAATACTGGACCAGGTCCACTCGGAAAGCAGTCTCAGGTCCCACCTGATGAAGGTTACTAGTTACGTAGCCGAAATATTGTTCAGAGTAGACACTGACAGCCAGCAGAACCCCCGACTGCACATCATGTAGATGTAAAGTTGATCATTCTTTCAAGTTATGACCAATACCAATAATTAATTTTTTTCCGAAACTGTCTCAATTAAGCTGCGTGGGAGTATTCAAGTGGTCTGGAGTGCCACGTTGCGGATCGCGCGGCCTACCGCATCGGAGGTTCGAATCCTCCCTCGGACATGGACGTTTATGTTGTCTTCAGTATAAGTTAGTTTATAAATAGTTTGTAAGTTTAGGGACTGATGACCCCGTAGTTAAGTCCCATAAGGTTTACAAAGATTTGAACTTTGTCTCAATTATATTGCAGAAATATGTGTAACTTGTTTAGAAAATGTTTTAACATTAATGCATATTGTTTTATTTTGTTCCGTTTTGTACTCTTGTGCTGTGTGATATGCCATCGTTGGTTTGCAATAACATGCAAAACCGGATGATCCAAATAATGCAAATGTAATCTGCTACAATGTCATTATTCTTAGTTGCTCCATTGGTACTAAATTATTACCCTAATCAAACGGTATATGTTTTAATATGGGACATTACTTCTCATTATGGAATACTACTTTTTATAGAGATTTTTGGCCAGAAGTTTGCTTCATTCACACGTACGCCGTTTTATTATGTTCAGTTCCAGCAGTGTTAAGCGCTGAGGTATGGGTCTAATCGTAGTAAAATAGAAGCTACAATGATCGTCTAGTTTCGATTTTCTGAAATTTTGTTCAGAATCTTATTAGTATGCATTGGTTACATTTCTTTTGCTCTGTACACTGTGATCTGCTCTTTTGGTGCAAGGGGAGCGATTATCCACCTTTTTCTTTGCGGTTAGATGTGTATTACATTGATTAATGAATTTGCAATGACAAATGAGTCGATGTTTTTGTAGTTAATTATAGTATGATAACCGCAATAATCAAAGTGCATTATGCAACTAAACCGTAAATACTTATCGTCCTGTTTAAGTGAGATAAATGGCTCTTTCTTTTCTTATTTTAAATAGTTTGGGTTTTGCTCTTCAATATTTTGACTGTTTTTCTGGGGTTCAACTCAAATATTTTATGTTCGTATATTTCCTATGTAATGAAATTTTCAGCTCAGCCCAATTTCCGAATGAGGAACCGAAGTCAACTTTCGTCCCATTACTAAAGAATGCAAACACAAGAACGTGAAGATAATTTCGATTGATCGCTAGTGACTCATGCTCTTAAAACTTTTCTGAGCGTAAAGTGTACGCTGCATTTCAGGGCTTATGTACTCACTTCTAATGACTCTTACGCCTTGTTTGCTGTACTAAATGAAAAAAGTCTTTTGAAACAGGCGTGTGTTGTTTCTACCTTCTCTTTCCATGTTGGCTGACTGAGAACACATTTCGTAGACGTAATTGACCAATATTTTGCGTCTGTAATCTGACGTCATACTGCTTGTAAAAATGGTGCAGCCTAGAGCAAACACCGGCATTTGTTTTATATTCAGATAGTCTTATATCTGTGTGCTTTGTGAGGCAGTTCCTTGCTTCTCGTGTTTCGCTCTTGTGTCGCACTCTGTTGAACTTTATTTCATCACCACGTTTTCCAGATCTTACAGAGAAAATAATATTCATCTCATTCTCTTTCGTTATTACGCTTCACGGTTCTTCTGACTTCCCAAGTAGCTTTCCCATCTGTTCTCATATTCAGAACTTAATCTGCTGGTCGATATATTAATGCTGTTGTTAGACATGTTAGATTTACTCCCTGTAAGTGCAAAAGAATTTACTGTTAGTATTCATGACTTAACTTTCAATTAATTCTAATAGCGAATATTTAGTTTCAAATGCCATATGCTGAAGAACAATCTCTGTTTTTTTCCCATAAGTTCATCCCTGTATAATTTGCCTAATTTTAATTTTGAAAATATGCTAATTCACCCACATTAAAAGAAACTTACAGAGCCACACATTTAGCTGATAATTCCCTTCTAACTTGATTGATTCTATATGTATTGGCCCAGTTACAAACACAATTTAAAATATACCTGCTGTTACATTAATTCGATATTGCTGTTTACGGAGGCTTAATTCAGTATACATGAACAATAAATTTATGAAACATTTTGAATTATACACTTAAATATAGAGAATCAAATGGTACATAGAAAGTTGTAATGCTTGTCCCTCCATCTGCTACCTGTTGGTCCTCATTATTTGTAATGTAACTCATCAAGAAAAAAAACGATAAATACTGTAATATAAATGAGAGACAGATTTGGAAAAAGAGGATCAACAGCTAAAAAATATATAGTTAGGATTGGCGCCCGAAGAACATCAAGCGAGCTATCTACATACTAGGACTCTGAAATACGGAAGGAACTGTTACAGTAATTTCTTTCAGTGTGTGTCTGCGCTGTTGAGTAACCTGTGTTATTTGTTACTAAGCATTACAGGCTTTCCTGTTCTAAGGATACATGTATGCACGATGAATTGACCTGTGAACTACAATAACAATGTCTGTTTGCGCTGCTCCCTTGTATGTTAAAATCGTATACAACACTTTCATTTATTATGAATAGATAAATCGCTTAGTTACCTACAGCCAATGCAGCGTTAACCACAACAACCTGCTATATATCTCTAGTTCCTAAAAATTTGACTTGGCCTTTCTCAGCTAAAGTTTCTAGTTGCATTCAACGTACACTGCTACTTCCATGTAGTATAAATGTTATAGTCACTGGACATAAAACAGTGTGTTAAGGTATTTTCGTAATTGCAATTGTTTCTCAGCCAAGAGGTAAGTTTAAATCTACACTGAGGAAAGTTATATATTACATTACATTATATTAATTTAGTGCTTGTTGTATGGATCGTGAATACATTTCTTAAAGAAGTGGAACATGTCAGTTTAATAAAAGACATAAATCCTTATTTTATATTTTTTGTAATATTACTAATTTATATCTAAAAATTCATGTACTGAGTAGAAGAGCTTGCCATTCGAAAAGCCTTTTAATTTATTTCTACATGGTACTAAGCTATCTGTCAGAGATTTCGTGCTATTTGGCAAGTTACCAAAGACTTTTCTGGCAGCATAATTCACCCCATCGAAAATATACTCGGCTTCTGTCACTGTTAATTTGTGATTTTTCCTTCATATTAGAGATATCAAATAAAATTGAATATAATGCTTTGTCTATACAGTATAATGGGTTTGTCTTTCGTTGAAATAGAAACAGAAATTAGAAGTATAAATAGAAAAGTATAAGTTATGTTTATGATTTCACAACAACCTCATAAAGTGCAACAGCGTTGCATGCCTTAAGAATGAAATGACAATAATCTGGCTCTTAGGCCATGACGTGACTTTTGCAATCCGTCTATGTGAATTCAGTTGCCATCGACTGAGGTACCATTACAGAACAAGAACAGATGTTTTAGGAACAACGGTGCTGGCCATTATAATTGCACTATGGCGAATACAACATGCAATAAATGTCAAGTGGACATCCTTCGACATCCAGATATATAGCATTTTAGCACAACTACAAAAAGTACATAGGAATAACACCACTGTAGGAGGTAATCTAAGATAACATAATATTTCGCATGATTTTTATGTTGTAATAGATCATTGCTTTTCAAAAAGCTTCTGTTCTCGTACTCGATAACTATAAGTCAATATGTTCTTTAAATGAAATTAACCCGCCACATCTCGCTGCGACTCTTTCTGATAAAACTGTGAAAATAAATAAAAGTTAGTTGTTCTCTCAAAAGATAATCTTAGCGAAGTCAGTGGTGTGAATGAATATTTTGTTTGTGGCATTTCTGTGTAAAGATAAATATCAAATATATTGTTTCTGACTTTTCCGACGTAGTTAATGATTGAATGGATCACGGATGGTCGGATTGTTTCGTGAGAACCGCATACATATTTTAGCGAGGCAGCTGCTCACCATCTTCGGGTGCTACTGACCCAGTTGCTGGTCTGCTTCCCCTACAGGAGGAAGGAGATGTTAATGTTTACACCTTCTACGTTATGGTCTATGATGACAATACAATACCACCTGCATCTGCGCCTTTGTAACGGGCCGGCACATATACCAGGTGTGTTAGAAAAGTAATGAGATTGGCAACATTGCGAGAGATCTGGCAACGTTGTGTCTACCGGCCGATGCTAAATCTGCTTGTTGATCCCTTCCACTTCCTCAGTCCGAGTTGCAACTCCGTACAGTTAACATATTAGTTTTCACAACGCCATTAGTAAAGTTGTGTTTTCATTGTGTGTCACAGAAATGGAGCATCGGAATTTAGAGAAATGTTGTGCAATAAAGTTTTGTGTTAAACTTGGTGAATCCGCGAGTGTGACTTTTGTAAAGTTGAAACAGGCCTATGGGGAACAGTGCTTATCGAGAGCAGAAGTTTTCTATTGGCACAAATCATTTTTAGAAGGCGAGAACACATTAAAGATGAACCTCGCTCAGGGAGACCTTCGACTTCAAAAACTGACAAAAACATTGATCGTGAGAGGGCTCTTGTGAGATCAGACCATTGTTTAACAATAAGAATGATCAGTGAACAGCTAAATTTAAACACTTTCACCGTGCATCAAATTGTGACAGATGATTTGAACATGCAAAAGGTTTGTGCCAAATTGGTGCCGAAAAATCTCACAACTGAACAAAAGGACATTCGAAAAAACGTGTCACACAGCCATTTGCATCCGTGAATTTTTGACCTCAAAACGCATTACTGTTGTTCCTCAACCCACCTATTCAACTGATTTGAGTCCTTGTGACTTTTTCCTCTTCCCAAAATTGAAACATGTCCTAAAAGGACGTCATTTTGGAACTCTAGGAAACATTCAAAAGACAGTGACCGACCAGTTAAAACCCATACCAATTTAAGACTTCCAGCGCTGCTACCAAGAGTGGGAATGACGACTCCGCCGAGGTGTAGTTGCCCAAGGGAACTACTTTGAAGGGGATAACATTGTTATTTGGAAATAATAAAAACTTTGGTTAGTATGAAATCAGTCTCATTACTTTTCTCACACACCTCGTATATGGGGAGGTCGGGGGACAGAACAGTAATAAAGTCACTAACACGGGATGACAGCAAGCCGCTGCTTTGTTAAATATTGCGCGGTTTTAACAATACCAACCGATGTAACTTCCGCGAGCCATTCAAGCTCAAACTACGTCGGGAAAGTCTGAATCACATGATCTTTGCGTTTACATAGGAATGCGAAAAGAAAATATTCATTGATAAAACAACTATTTACTTAATTTGCTTTCATTGCAGGTCAAAGGTACGCAAAGGTATTCAAGCATAAAGATCAGATGATTTAAAGAATCTGGAGAATGCGATGTGAAAGTGCAATTGGGAAAAGCAATCTCCTTCTCCATTCTGTCCACTTACTCCCCATCCTCTGACCATCCTCCACACTCATGTGTCTCCATCCCCTTCCTATCTCCTATACGTCATGTTCTTCTCATCTTCATCCTTTCCATAAGTATCTTCATTTTATCCTTTCCTTTCTTTTTTCCTCCCATCTCCTTTTCCGAATGCTTTGTATCAACCTCCTCTTTCCTCTTTCTGCATATGTTCTCTTTCTCTCATCGTACCCGTCCCAAATTAGAACTTATTGCACATTTTGTGATCCCCGTAATAAATGACTGGTGACCTCATCGAACTAGCCGTTGTGGAATTATTGCCACCCGGTATATGTGTGTTACTGGATATGAACTATTAAGAATGAACGACCCAATGAAACATTTACATATCATTTACGTATCATCATTATACGCAAAGCCGAAAATTTAAGTTGTTGTTGTTGTTATGGTCTTCTGTCCGGAGACTCGTTTGATGCAGCTCTCCACCCTACTCTATCCTGAGCAAGCCTTTTCATCTCCTCATAAGAACAGCAACCCACATTCACTTGAATCTGCTTACTATACGCGTCTCTTGGTCTCCCTCTGCGATTTTTACCCCACACACTTCCCTCCAATGCTAAATTTACGATTCCCCGATGTCTAAGAATGTGTCCTACGAAGCGATCCCTTCTTTTAGTCAGGGTATGCCAAAAATTCATTTTCTCTCCAATTCTGTCCAGTACCTCTTCATTAGTTATGCGATCTACCCACCTAATCTTCACCATTCTTCTGTAGCACCACATTTCAAAAGCCTCTATTCTCTTCCTGCCCGCACTGCTTATCGTCCATGTTTCACTCCCATACAAGGCAACACTCCACACAAATGCCTTCAGAAAAGACTTCCTTACCCTTAAATTAATATTCGAAATTAGCAAATTTCTCTTTTTCAAAAATGCTTTTTTTTCCATTGCCATTCTGTATTTTATATCCTCTGTACTGCGACCATCGCATGTTATCTTACTACCCAAGTAACAAAACTCGTCTACCACCTTCATTGTTTCGTTACCTAATCTAATTCCTTCACCATCGCCTGATTTTCAAAGACCGCATTCCATTACTTTTGTTTTGCTCTTGTTAATGTTCATTTTATACGCTCTCTTCAAAACACTGTCCATTCCGTTCAACTGCTCTTCCAGATCCTTTGCTGTCTCTGACTGAATTACAATGTCATCAGCAAAACGCAATGTTTTTATTTCTTCCCCCTGAACTGTAATCCCTATTCCAAATTTTTCCTTCCTTTCCTTCACCGCCTGCTCGATGTACAAATTGAATAACATCGGAGAAAAGCTACAACCCTGTCTTACTCCCTTCCCGACTGGTGCTTTCCTTTCATGCCCTTCGAGTCTAATAACTGCAGTCTGGCTTTTGTACAAGGTGTAAATAACTCTCCTTTCCCTATATTTTACCCCTACTGAATTCAGAATTTGAAAGAGTGTATTCCACTCAACATTGTCAAATGCTTTCTCCAAATCCACAAAAGCTAAAAATGTAGGTTTGCCTTTCCTTAATCAATCTTCTAAGATAAGACGTAAAGTGAGTATTGCCTCCCGGGTTCCTATGTTCCTCCTGAATCCAAACTGATCTTCCCCGAGGTCAGCTTCTACCAGCTTTTCCATTCTCCTGTAGATAATTCGTGTTAAAATTTTGCAACCATGACTTATCAAACTGATGGTTCTGTAATTTTCACACCTGTCTGCGCCTGATTTCTTTGGAATGGAGATTATTACATTTTTCTTAAAGTCTGAGGGCATGTGGCCTGTCTCATACATCCTACACACCAGTTCAAATAGTCTTGTCATGGCTAGCTCTCCCAGAGACTTTAGTAGCTCTGAGGGTATGTCATCTACTCCTCGGGCCTTGTTCCGACCTAGGTCTTTCAAGGCTCTGTCAAATTCGTCTCTCAGTATAGTATCTCCTATTTCATCCTCATCTACTGCCTCTTCCCTTCCTACAACATCGTCTCTAAGTTCATTTCCTTTGTAGAGCTGCTCTATGTACTTTCCACCTTTCAGCTTTCCCTTCTTTGCTGAGAACTGGTTTCCCATCTGAGTTCTTGATATTCGTAGAGTTGCTTTTCTTGTCCCCAAATGTCTCTTTTATTTTCCTGTAGGCGGTACCTACTTTTCTCCTCCTTATACATTCTTCTACAGATTTGCATTTGGCTTCTAGCCACTCCTTCTTAGCCATTTTGCACTTCCTGTCAATCACATTTTTTAGTCGTCTGTACTCCATTTTGCCTGTTTCAGTTACTGCATCTTTATATTTTCTCCTTTCATCAATTAAATTTATTATTTCATGTGATATCCAAGGCTTTTTGTGGGTCTTGCCTTTCTACCTATTTTGTCCTCTGCTGCCTTCACTATTTCATCTCTCAATGCTACCCATTCCTCTTCTACTGTTTTATTTCCCCCTGTTTCTGTCATTTGTTGCCTAAATCTCCCTCTGAAATTCTCCAGAACTTCACTTTCATTCAATTTATCTAAGTCCCATCTCCTTATTTTCCTACCTTTCTGCAGTTTTTTCAGCTTCAGCCTACAGTTCATGACTAACAGGTTATGGTCAGAGTCTATATCTGCCCCTGGGTATGTCTTGCAGTTTATAATCTGGTTCCGGAATCTATGTCTTACCATTATAAAATCTATCTGATACCTTCCGGTGTCTCCTGGTCTCTTCCATGTATACAACCTTCTTTTGTGATTCTTAAACCACGTGTTTGTTACAATTGAATCATGTTCCGTGCAAAATTCTACCAGGCGACTTCCTCTTTCATTGCTCCTGCCCAGTCCATATTCACCTACTATTTTTCCTTCTCTTCCTTTTCCTACTACCGAATTCCAGTCTCCCATCACAATTAAGTTTTCCTCTCCCTTAACTGTCTGAATAATTTCCTTTAGCTCCTCATATATTTCTTCGATCTCCTCCTCATCGGCAGAGCTAGTTGGCATATAAACCTGTACTACTGTTGTCGGTGTTGGCTTCGTATCTATCTTGCCGATGATAATGCGATCACTGTGCTGCTCATAGTAGTTTACCCGCATTCCTATTTTCTTATTCATTATCAGTCCTACTCCTGTGATACCCCCAACTGATTTTTTATTAATAATCCTGTACTCGCCGGACCAGAAATCCTGTTCATCCTGCCACCGAACTTCACTAATCCCCACTATATCTAACTTCAGCCTATCCATTCCCCTTTTTAAATTTTCTAATTTTCCTACCCGATTAAGGGATCTAACATTCCACGCTCCGATCCGTAGAATGCCAGTATTGTCTTTCCCGATGACAACATCCTCCTGAGTAGTCCCCGCCCGGAGATCCGAATGGGGGACTATTTTACCTCCGGAATATTTTACCGGAGAGGATGCCATCATCATATTTACATACAGTAGAGCTGCATGTCCTCGGGAAAAATAACGGATGAAGTTTCCCCTTGCTTTCAGCCGTTCGCAGTAACCGTGTGGCAAAGCCCCATTAGCTGATGTTACAAGGCCAGCTCAGTCAATCAAGACTGTTGCCCCTATAACTACTGAAAAGGCTGCTGCCCCTCTTCAGGAACCACACATTTGTCTGGCCTCTCCACAGATACCCCTCCGCTGTGGTTGCACCTACGGTACGGCTATCTGCATCGTTGAGGCACGCAAGCCACCCCACCTCGGCAATGACTGTGGTTCATGGGGGTTTAAGTATTTTATTTTAATCTTAAATATACAAGGAGGCCTATGAAACTTACATAATTTGAAAAGGACTCTTCCATAGATATGCGGAAAACCAAATCCTGATTGTATGCAGGCACTAAGATTGGTTCATGTAAGTAGAAGATAATTTTGTAAACACAATTCGTTGAATTTGGAGCCCACGCAGCACGTGAAATTTCACCTGGTTCGTTAAGATGTAAGAGACAGCGGAAATACCTCAGACTTTAAGAAAAATGCTATAATCCCCATTCCAAGGAAAGCAGGTGTAGATAGGTGTGAAAATTACAGAACCAACAGTTTAATACATCATGGTTGCAAAATTGTAACACGAATTATTTACAGAAGGATTAAAAGGCTTGTAGAAACCGACCTTGTGGATGACCAGTTTGGATTTAGGAGAAATGTAGGAACACGGGAGACAATCCTCACTTTACAGCTTACCCTAGAAGATAGATTAATGAAAGGCAAACCTACATTTCTAGCTTTTGTAGATTTGGAGAAAGTTTTTGACAATGTCGATTCAAATTCTGAAGTCAGCAGGAGTAAAATATAGGCAATGGAAGGTTATTCACAACTTGTAAAAAACCAGACATCAGTTATCACAGTTGAAGGGCATGTAAGGAATGCAGAGGTTGGGAAGGAAGTAAGACAGGCTTGTAGCCTTTCTCCAATGTTATTCAATTTGTACCTTTAGCGAGCTATAAAGGAAAGCAAGGAGATATTTGGAGAGGGAATTAAAGTTCAGGTGGAAGAAATAAAAACCCTGCGTTTTTCTAATGACATTGTAATTCTGTCAGAGACACCAAAGGATCTCCTGGAGGAGCAATTGATCAGAATGGACAGTTTGTTGAGAGTAGCATATGAAATGAACATTAACAAGAGCAAAACAAAGGTAATGGAACGCAGTCTTAGAAAATCAAGCGATGCTGAAGGAATTAACTTAGGTAACGAAACAATGAAGGTGGTAGACGAGTTTTGTTACTTGGGTAGTAAAATAACATATGACTGTCGCAGTACAGAGGATATAAAATGCAGAATGGCAATGGGAAGAAAAGCATTTTTGAAAAAGAGAAATTTGTTAACATCAAATATTAATTTTAGCATAAGGAAGTCCTTTCTGAAGGCATTTGTGTGGAGTGTTGTATGGGATTTAAACATGGATGATAAATAGTGCGGACAAGAAGAAGATAGAGGCTTTTGAAATGTGGTGTTACGGAAGAGAGCTGAAGATTAGGTGAGTGGATCGCGTAACTAATGAAGAGGTACTGAACAGAATTGGGGAGAAAAGGAATTTCTAGCATACCCTGACTAAAAGAAGGGATCGATTGGTAGGACACATTCTTAGAAATCAAGGAATTGTCAATTTAGCATTCGAGGGAAATGTGTGGGCTAAAAATCGTAGAGTGAGACCAAGAAATGAATATAGTAAGCAAATTCAAATCGATGTATGTTGCCGATCTTATGTGGAGATGAAGAGCCTTGCTCAGGATAGAGCTGGGTGGAGAGCTGCATCGAACCAGTCTGCGGATTGATGACCACAACAACAAATATAGCAAAAATCGCTAGCAGCTCCCACAACAATAACAATAGCAAAAAGTCGCTAGCAGCGCAGAAGTTGGTAGTGCGTCGGTTTTCCACGGTCACTCATTATTATGAAAACAGGGAAAGTAACATCAGAAGCATACTTAGACTAATGTTCAGAAAAAAAACGGAACATCTTGAAAAGCAGAGATACGAAGTTCATATTCACTGGATATGTTTCATTAGTAGGTTCGGAAGAAATTATTAGCATTTGCAGTGACCTCGGTTCAGCATTTGTTCTGTTGCCTAGGAAGCACATTTTCCGCCAGTCGCCCCTATGACTGAATGTGTCGACACGTATAACGCACGAATGGCATTTTCTGGTTCGGCCATCCGAACTGCATGCAGCTTTTACCAAAGTTCAACTTTGGTGGTTAGCGACATCGACCCGCACGAACAGCGATTTCCCGAATGGATGTATGACATCGTCTCATGCCACCCACTGATTACAAACTCACTGGTTTGACGGTACCGAAGCTTTGCGCACACGTCTGCAAAAGCATGCTGTACATCTCCTTCAGTCACATTGATCCATGGACTTCGGTTTGTAGCGACAACGAATGCCGCAGCCATACTTTCCCTGTAGGATGTGTTTCGCAGCGATACAGATGTTGACTGCCGCGCGGTCTGAGGCACCATGTTACGGAATGTGTGGGCACTCTCTTCTGAGGTTCGACTCCTCCCTCAGGTACGGAGGAGTGTATTTTCCTTAGAAAGTTATTTTACGTAGTTTGTATGTCTAGGGATCGGTGATGTCATCATTTTGGCTGCTAAGGTTTACAAATACTTTTTTGGCGCTAACCTTTTCCCATTGGACCGAAATGGTTCAAATGATTATCAGTTCTGAAGAACATACTAATGAGCACATGATTAGGTAGTACTGCTGTGAAGCTGGTTAGGTCGCAAATTCTGCCGCGGTGAAGTAGCCGAGTGGTCTAAAGCGTCTCGCTGCGGACCGCGCGGTTGCTCGCCGTGGAGGTTCGAGTCCTCCCTGGGGCATGGGTGTGTGTGTTTGTCCGTAGGTTAGTTTACCTAGGTTTAAGTAGTTTGTAAGCTACGGACTGATGACCACGCAGTTTGGTCCGATAGATTTACAAACATTTGAACATTTTTTTCGCAAATTCTTTATTATTGGTCACATTTCATATACAGCGTGCCCTCAAAAATGACGCGTATCGGAATTACCATCATCAGACTACCTAGTCTGCTTTTGTATGTATATTAAAGAACATCTTCTATCTGTTCACGTGTGCACCTGGCACAGAAGAGATGCTAATCTGATGGTGGTAATTCCGAAACGCGTAATTTTTGAGGGCATGCTTATGTGAAGTGTGACCAATAATAAAGAATTTGCGACCTAACCAGCTTCATAGCAGTACTACCTAATCATTTCATCATGGTCGCCTGCCTCCTCAGTGACTTTATGTCGCATTTACAATACTAATGAGCACGTTTGTGTACGAAATGTGTAGCTTAACACTAGAATGCCCACAGGGGTCAAAATGACCCTTTTCGGTTTTTAAGTGATTGCTGTGTTTCGAAGAATTATTATGGCAACATTTATTTCCATGACATTTATTCATGTGTCATGTACTTTCATTATACTACAAAACAGCGCATTTCATCCAACTGATTGTCACGTGACCCCTTCAGATAAAACTTTAATTTTGAAACTTCCTGGCAGATTAAAATTGTGTGCCGGAGCCGCGACTCGAACCTAGACCTCTGCCTTTCGCGGGCAAGCGCTTTACCACTGAGCTATCCCGACACGACTCACGGTCACGCCTCACAACTTTACTTCCGCCAGTACCTCGCCTCCTACTCTTCAAACTTCTAAGAAGCTCTCCTGCGAAGCGAGCAAAACTAGCACTCCTGGTGCTGGTTAGGGGGCTAAACGCTCTCTATAATAAAGAAGCTGAGCCAAATACTGAACGATCATCAAGAACGAATAAGACCTAATGACCGCGAACCATTAATCTGCCTGAAAAAAAAAATGATGGTAGTGCGCTTGCCCGCGAAAGTCAGAGGTCTAGGTTCGTGTCGCGGTTCCGGCACGCAGTTTTAATCTCCCAGGAAGTTTCATATCAGCGCACACTCCGCTGTTGAGTGAAAGTTTCAATCTGGGAACTACAATTTTCTTCATTGTTATGTCTTGCAATCGTATCGATCATTGTGAAGTGTCTGCGACTTTATGTTGCGATGCAATAAATTACTTTCGTTCATATTATTGCGACATGAAATTACAAAAATGGAATCAATTCAACATTGTTCGTTATTATAAAAATTACTATTTCAAAGGTGATTATGAGGCGAAGACTGAAATCAATTGGCAACAGTAGTTTTTGATGAAGAGATTATTGCAGAGTTACAAGGATTTATGGAGTGTGATTCAGGTGGTGGCGAACTTTATTCTTACTATTCAAAAGAAGTGTTTGTACCGCAGACATTCAGAGATGACTTACAATTAGAGAATGATAAGTCTGCATTCTTTTCTGCTTTTTGGAACAAATTCATGGAAAACTGTACAACGTATTACAAATCTGTAACTGACATAACAATAGACGAACAGCTCTCCCGAAGTAAAAATAAGTGCCCGTTCACAAAATGTAAGTCTTGAAAGCCTAACGAGTATGAGCAGAAGTACTGGTTGGCTGCAGACGTACAAAGCAAGTATATATCACTGGTTTCCTTATCTTGATAAGGGTACTGCACGATCCCAAGCCGAAAGGGTTTCAGATTAAGTAGTGGTGTGTCTTATAAAACCATTTCTGGGCAGAGCCAGAAATGATACTACAGACAATTACATCACTTCATTTCACTCAAACTTGCCAAAAAACTGTCGTTGACATGGTAGTCAAAATGACTAGGCAGTATTCTGTCAAGGCTGTCTCGAGAAGATGGCGAGTACATTCCGTCTGACCTGGCAGGAATTAATGCATGTATGATATTCAGGGCTGTTTCTGGGGAGAAAATCAAAATAAGTCATTTTATTCAGCAGCTTGCAGATGAACTGTGATCTGAGCATGTGAAGAATCGGTTTCCTCATATGAACACAGAAAATTATGTAAATAATGAAGATGACGACAAAACGCTAGAGAAACGCTGTAAATGTAAAATTCTGGAATTTTAATAAAACTTCAGGTTCACTGATTGTTAATAGATGGTTCGTGGAAATTTACAAACAAAACTATATATAAATGTGTCAGTTCTGTAAACTAATGAAGAAGCTAAAATTGTTGTAAAAGTTAAAAGTTCAGTTTCGATGCGTTTAAAACAAACGAAAACCTGTCACGAGCATACTCGCTTAGCTTCTTACCAGTTTCAGATAAATTTATTTATGTGTCAATGAATAATATGATTTATAATCTGTCATTATTATTGATAATTCTATTTTTGAACAAGCGTACATATCTTGTGAAAATTAAAATAGATTAAATGCCTAAAAATTTCTAATTAATAGTCCAGGACATTTTATGAAATAGTAGGGGTCAAAATGACCCGTCTGGGAGTTCGACGGGGCAGGGAAAGCCTAGGCGTCTGTATATTAATTAAGTTCCTTCTATTACTAATATTGAAAATCGTTCAGTGGACTTATTCACGCATTAATATTATTATGGTACCGTTCTTCCCGTAAAATAGTGTCAAGTTCAGGTAAAGAATTAATAATAGTCATGCATCTTTCTCCGGAATGTACACCACGGAGACTCAATAAGATTAAAATCTGGTGATGTGGTGCCCAGGGGAGGTGCAATAAATCAACGTTTTCCTCCCAAAACCTTGCCTGGTCACTCGCGAACTAAGTGAACAGCGGACGTGTGGCCTTTGACCTCGGTTTCACCACTGAGAAACAAATACTGTATCTCGCGAACGACCTGAACAACCAAAATTGTCGTGCAGTCCTTGTCACAGATAATAGTGGAGCTCATACACGGTATGACTGTCCAGATCGTCAGCTAACTCGTGGCACATTTCATCCTTAGGTCGTAAACTCGGCCATAATTTGGAAACATTGTGAATGCCGACATATTCAATCAAATGATGATTGTGCTTATGAGATAGGCGAAGGTCAAAAGGAATAATAAAAAAAAATTGCGGGTGATGTGATGGCAGAGTCGGGGAGCAAGTCGGTGGTTGGGGAAGCAGGTGTGGTAGGCAAGGAGGGTTTGTGGTAGGAGGGACGCAAGTGGTAATAGAGGAGAGGAATGTCAGCCGGGATAAGAGTGGGTGGGACGCAGCGTTCATCAAGGATGGGTAGCAGCGAGGGTTACGGCTGGAAAGTAGAGTCAATTTCTCGGATGAGTTCCAGGTAATGTAGGGGAAGTTGGCTGAAACTCCGTCGTAAAAGAATACAGAGGCAGGGAGATCTCAAATATTTGAGAGTCGAGTGAAAAACAAGTATACACGAGACATAGGAGAGGCATAAGTATTCATTGCGCTTCAGAAGATGAGAGAATTTGATTACCCAGCATAGGAGGTTTTTGGGGGAGGCCAATGAGGAAGGGAAGATGGACTGTATAGCGCTCTATGATTTCGAAGGAGCATAAAGGGTCATAAGAGCTGAAGTCAAAGTGGCATTGCCGTAGGTGAGGGTGCGACGGATGAGGGTCTTTTAGGTATGGTTAGTGCGTTGCCCTCTTTATTCCTCATTGCAATCCTCACGTATATGCGTTCTTAACGAACTCTCACCATACTTTTTTCCGCTTTGAAAAGAAGTAATAAAGTTTCCTTCAGTTTCCCTGCATGAGGTTTAAATATTCATTTCGATGTCTCTTGAAACACAAACACTTCGGCTACCTCTATTATAGAAGTAACCATCTAAGAACACCAAGAGTTTGCCTACTTTCGAAATCACTTACCTCCAATATAATGAACTCTGAATTAGACATAACTTTGTTATGACATCTCTGAAACTTTGCAGAATATTGGTGGCAGTGTACAGGTGTCGTGACTGGTCAAATGCAACAGTGCCAACTGCTGTTTTGTATAGTATTGTCCTTTACATCTCAGAAAGCATTACTCGTACAGTTTTCACGTGTTAGTGTAACCACTGGATGTCTGATGAGAAGATGTAAGTGTATCATACATTTGCTGCCAAAAATCTGCTAAGATCATTAGACAGAATTACAAAGAAACATATTAATCACAGAAATAACTGAGTTTAAGCAGAGTATTTGACAGAGTATCCGAATACCTAATCAGAGTTTAGTTCCGGCTGACCTTACTAACCTTGTATTGGAGGTAGCTGCCACTGTTTACAGGTATTTTTGTAGAGTTATTCCGCTGTGTTGTAGCGACAATTTCTTTCGTCGCGAAACGTATCGCCGTTGTGTTTGTCTCTCACCTGTACTTCTTGCTAGCAGCGAGCAAGAATTTCTCCGTCTCCAACGTACGTGGCTCGCGTTTTATTCACATCGTGTCCGGCAGCAACTTCCTGTTGTATTTTTTTTTTTTCATCAGTCCCGCAGAAATCTTCTGGAAGCCGCAAAATCCCGAAACCCGACTCAATCTCCTGTTTCCATCACGTGACTGATAGACTGCAATCCTTTCATCCGCCTCACCTGGAGACTGTTTGCCGACTCTAGGCTCGGTTTCATTCTGTAGAGAATACACTATCCAGCTTGATCACTCGATGTGCTCGCTTCCACCTCACACGTATCTCTCTCTATATCGTGACAGCTTAATTACCCCCTTCTAATAACAAATTTTCAACTTTGTAGTGTAGAAAAATTACTTCCTATGGCGGAAATAAAGAAGATATAAAATGCAGAAATTCTATGGGAAGAAAATGTATTATGTAGAAGTGATATTTGTTGACATCAAACATTCATTTACATTTTAGGAAGTCCTTCCTGGAAGCATGTCTGGAGTGTAGCATTGTATGGGAGTGAAATTTGGGCGAATGATGAAGATCACATGGGTAGATCACGTAACTAATAAGGAGGTGCTCAACAGAATTGGGGAGAGTTACTTAAAATTATCGCATACCGATTTCGTTCAGTGATTGAAAATCATCAGTGTTGGTACGAGCCTTGAGAACTTACGTACACCGCATAGAAACATTTCTACGGTCAAAATCCATAAAAAATATAAATTGAAAGGGCCTGTCATATGCGTGTTACTACTATGAACTGGGCCCATAATTCCTTGCAAGAAACATTTCGTGGAGAGAGCTAGATATCATAAAACGCCGCTAGTAAACAAATAATGCTCACGACGTGTAAATAAATTACAACGTATCTAAAGGAGTAAACTGAAAGAGAATATACACCCAAAAAGGTCTGTGTCGAGGTATAATTTTTTATTGTGGTTTAAGTTATGACTCATATCAGTGCATTGCTCCATTTCATATAAAATATTTATTTATAAATATGAAAAATGTTCGCCGCGGCGGAGTAGCCATGCGCATTGAGCCGCTATGCTTCGGTGCGCGAGGCCGTTCCCCGTCGGAGGTTCGAATCCCCCCGTCGAACATGGATGTTTGTGCTGTTTTTAGTATAAGGTAGTTCATAAGTAGTTTGTAATTTTAGGGACTGATGACCCCGCAGTTAAGTCCGTTAAACTTAACAAACATTTGAATTTGAAAAATATTCAAATGTTCGTAAATTTATGGGACTTAGCTACTGTGGTTATCAATCCATAGGCTTAAAATCTACTTAAACTAAGTTAAACTAACCTAAGGACAAATACATACACCCATGCAGGAAGGAGGAATCGAACCTCCGACGGCGAGCAACGGCGCGATCCACAGCAAGGCACCTTAGAAAGGTCGGGCACTAAATGTTCGAATGTTTGTTAAGCTTAAGGGACTTAACTATGGGGTCATCAGTCCCTAAACTTACAAACTACTTACGAACTAGCTAACACTAAGGACGGCACAAATATCCATGCCCGAGGGGGATTCGAACCCCCGACCGTAGTGACCGTGCAGACCGTGACTGGAGCGCCTCAGTCTCCTCGGCCACCACGGCCGGCAGGTCGGGCATTTTCACCACCGAGGGCAGCACACATAGCTCGGCCGTACCGCGCATGTCACCATCTAACACATGCGCAGTAAGACTCCAGCGTATCTCGCATGCGCAATACTCGGTATAAATACCGCGAACGTACCTGTGCTCTTCAGTAGTTGCCTACTCACCTGAAGATGGCCGGACGTCTCTGGGCCGAAATATCGTTGCAGAATGTCAATGGGATCCGGCTGCACACCCGAAAATTACTGGAAGAAGAAATCCGCCGGGAAAATTTTAGAAGTCATATATTATTTTAGGTTGTCCCGTGCCTCTCGTCCTGGGGATGGGAAGCTCCAGTTGTTTTTTTGTACTAATACATCTATGTCCAAGTGGACAGGGGGGGGGGGGGGGCTTGTTTCGTTTCACCGCCGCCCCGGACCTCCAACAAGCCTTAGTCCGCCACTGGTGTTGACGCATAATTGCTTAGCGTAGCGTAGGTTGCGGCTCATATCAGTGCGTTACTCCATTTTATCATTTCTTAAACTCAGGAATGGAATGAATAGAAGTATTTGAGAGAGATGAAAACAAATATGTGGCAATGTTCGAGTGAAATATTTGGTTTTACAAGGAATACTGAACGGTACTTCCTCCTTACTTAGGCATTTAACGCGAATATTACAAGAAGACCACATGAGTATCGGATTTTAGAATTATTTTATATTTACGGTATGTGAAGTTAAGAACATAAATAATAATCACCCAAAGCCATTCGACGCAACTCTAAAAATTCTCGAGAAAATCGACTTTGAAGTTTTTCAAGTATGCAACTTAACCAGTTGCACTATGTTTTTGTGTAGCTCAGGTGGTAGCGTTTTGACCTCACAACCATAGGGTCCGTGGTTCGAATCCAGCAGTGACTGAGTTATCTATTTAGGCCTACTCTTTCTGTTGTGTTGAAATACCTACAGAATTTTGATACCTAATGGTAATTTTTATGAAAAATGCACGTAGTGTTGTTTATTCGTAATTTTCTATATTTTATAAAATAATGATGGTTTTAATCAAAAACATACGTTACAACCGCGTTAGAGTAGCCGAGGGGTCTAAGGCGTCTCGCTGCGGAGCGCGCGGTTGTTCGTCGTTGGAGGTTCGATTACTCCCTAGAGCATGGGTGTGAGTGTTGTCCTTAGGTTAGTTTACCATAGTTTAAGTAGTTTGTAAGCTGTGGACTGATGACCACGCAGTTTGATAGATATACAAACATTTGAACGTACGTTAAATTTTTACAGTTTGTGAGGAGCTATGACGCTGTTTTTAGATAGTCATCTCCATAGCTACTAATGGCTTTCCAAGAAGCTAACCTACTCGTTTTAGGTGACGACAAGGTGTTCAGCTCGTTTGCATAAACATAAACATAAACATAAACAAAAACTGACACAACACATGGAATTAGAGATCCATAAATGTTTTAGGTAACTGAATTAGAAAAACAACGAAAAATAGCTATTCACAAACTTAACAATCAAAAACTACCGTCGTCAACTAACAGTGAAGCCGATACTGTAAAAAATGTAACGTATATTTTTTTTATTGAAACCATTATTTTATAAACTATAGAAAATTACGAATAAACATAAATACGTGCATTTTTCATAAAAATGACCGTTAGATATTAAAACTGTAAAGATATTCGAATACAACAAAAAACAATAAATATATAAACCTTTTACTGCAGCATTCGAAAAAAAAATGTTCAAATGTTTGTACAGCTTATGGGACTTAACTACGGGGTCATCAGTCCCTAAACTTACAAACTACTTATGAACTACTTACGAACTAGGACGGCACAAATATCCATGCCCGAGGGGGGATTCGAACCCCCGACCGTAGTGGCCGTGCAGATCGTGACTGAAGCGCCTCAGTCCCCACGGCCATAGCGGCCGGCGCAGCATTCGAACCACCGACTATATAGTTGGGATGCCACAACGCTACCACCTAAGGTACACCAGCTGTTAATGCAACTGTTTTAATTACTGGTACTGCAAAACTTCAAAGTCTTTTTTCTAGAGAATATTTTAGAGTGGCGTCGATTGACTTGGGTGATTGTTATTTAAGTTCTAAACTTCATGTGACACACACACATATATATAAAATCCGACACCCCGTGGTCTTCTTGTTAGATCCAGCACAAAGTCCGAAGCGTTTGTGAAAAAGCGCTGGCGACTCCCATTCATAAAAAAAGCTACGAAATGGACCAATATCATTAACCTCAGTTATCTGTAGAATTTGGAAACACAGTCTCAGCTTGAAAACCTCTCAGGAGTGGCTGTGTGTTGCAATGCGCTTTGATGCCGAGTGCACGTCTGTTCCACGTCGGATGTTCGATTCCTTCCTCGGTTAAGGTTAGTGTGCCCTTCTTACTATAACTTAGTTTAAGTAGTTAAGTAAGTCTACGGCCTGATGACGACTGCAATTTGGTCCCATAGCTTTATAAACATTTTATTTTGATACTGAACAGTTCGAAAATAGTAAAATTTTCTCGAGTTGGTATTACTTATGTCCGTTAACCTACTTGCTCTTAGAATAACTTGATATTTTGCGAACCATGAGACATTGCATGTTTCTGGATTTCCGTACGACGTTTGATACTGTGCCACACTGCAGACTGCCAACGAAGGTACGAAAATGTCAAGTAGGTTCCCAAATATGTTAGGCGCTCGGACACTACGTAAGTTACAGCTCGACGACGAGTATTCATCAGCGGCAAGCATACTGCAGGGGTGCCCCAGGGAAATGCGTTAGGACCGTTATTAATTTACGTCTACATGACCAACGCAGTCAAGTCCCTCAGATTTTCAAACATTTGATGATTTTGGACAGAGTAAGCAGCAATATGCTACTGTTTGCAGGTGGTGGTGTGGTTACGGGATGGTGTCATCATTGAATTATTGAAGAAAGACCTAGGAAGATTCAGAAAGCAATTTTTTGTAGGTGCGAGGAATGGTAGATGGCTCTAAATGTAGGAAATTGCAAATGAAAATGCAGATGAAGAAGAAAAGCAATCCTATAAAGTTCGTGCTACATTACTATGTAGTTTGCTGGTTTAGATATCTGCGTCGATTAAATATCGAGGCGTATCGATGCGAAATGGGACAAGTAAGTAAGGACAGTCGTGTGGAAGTCGGATGATGGACTTTGATATATTCGTAGAACTGGGGGAAGATTGGTTTATCTGTGAATGAAACGGAGAACAAAACACTTGTGCGATCCCACCTTGAGTACTGTGTTTGCGAAACCCATCAGATTGGTTTTGAAAGTAGACATAGAAGCTATTCAGACGCGGGCTGCTAGGTTTGTTGCTGGTAGGTTCGATCAATGCGGGAGTGCTTACGGAGATGCTTCGTGAACCCAAATGGAAATCGTTGGAAGGAAGAGACGTTCTTTCCAAAAAACACTGTTGAGCGCCGCTGTGGAGTTGCCGAGCGGTCTAAGGCGCCTCGCTGCGGAGCGCCCGGTTGGTCGCCGTCGGAGGTTGAGTACTCCCTGGAGCATGTGTGTGTATGTGTGTGTGTGTGTGTGTGTGTGTTGTCCTTAGGTTATTGTGTATTATTTCACCGTAGTTTATGTAGTTTGTAAGCTACGGACTGATGACCACGTGCCATAGTGGAGTAGCCGAGAGGTCTAAAGCACCTCGCTGCGGAGAGCGCGGTTGCTCGCCGTGGAGCTTCGAGTCCTCCCTGGGTAATGGGTGTGTGTGTTTGTCCATAGGTTAGTTTACCTAGGTTTAAGTAGTTTGGAAGCTACGAACTGATGGCCACGCAGTTTGGTCCGATAGATTTACAGACATTTTAACATTTTGATGACCGCGCAGTTTGGTCCGATAGATTTACAAACATTTGAACACTGTTGAGGAAATTTAAGCGGCCAGGATTTGCAGGTGACTGTAGGACGAATATACTGTCTCCAACTTATTTTATACATAATGGTCACAAATATAAGGGAAATTAGTACACGTCTGGTAGCATACAGGCATTTCCTCTTTGCCTAATCTCTGTATGTGTGAAATAGAACGAATGTTTGTAAAGCTAATGGGCCAAATTGCTGACTCCATCGATCCCTAAACTTACGGACAACTGATATGTGTTAGTTATTATTCCGACTTTCTGTGTCTTTCCTCTCTCTACTATCATGTTTTATACTTAATTGCATATCATTATATCAATCAGTATTTAATTTTATTGCTGTTATATCTTCTTATTTCCTGTCCTTTACCTCTAATAGGGGGAATGGTTGTAATAGTTTTATTTTATTAAATTCAGTTCTTATAGAAACTACATTTTATTTATTCTACTGCCTTGCTTGCTGGGGAAACTTGGCTGTAAGTAGAAGGGACGCGATCCGCGTTAACGTTACTCGGGGGTGATGTACGAGCGGTCAGCCTTGAGTTCAAAAAATGTTCAAATGTTTTCATAGTCTATGGGACTTAACTACGGGGTCATCAGTCCCTAAACTTACGAACTAGGACGGCACAAATATCCATGCCCGAGGGGGGATTCGAACCCCCGATTGTAGTGGCCGTGTAGACCATGACTGGAGCGCCTTGGTCCCCTCGGCCACCGCGGCCGGCCAGCCTTGAGTCCGCGGCTTTCTTCAAAGGGGGGCTGGAGGCTGTGACCGGTCTGGTCAGTGGCTGTATGCCGCGCTACGCTCTTTACCTGCCTCGTCCACCAGCGGAAGTTTTACAATGCGCGTTTGTGGCTGTCCATCTGCGACCGGTGTGGCGCCTTCAGTTTAACGAAATGCAACGGACACTAAGGCGGTGACGCTGTTTGACCTTCACGGGAACTCGGTATCTCCAGTTTGTTAACTTAACGGAATACAGAGAATTTTGACATTAGTTATATTGCTGGGACCACCAGGCTGGGTGAGAAAGGAAAGCAGAGTGTGCCCCACACAGTTGGTGGGTCCCACAGAGAGCTGCGGTGCCCTGATGGCGGAAGCTGATTATTTTATTGCAGATTTTCTAAGAATCTAGCTGGAATAGGTGACCAAGCGTGGGTACTCCGCCAGGTTATGCGAGGAATGTGCCTTTAGGTGGCGGGAAAGCGCGCCATTGGCTGTGGCTGTCCTCGCCGCTACCGAGTTTTTTTGGCGAGGAGCGGAGTGAGGGCGAGAAACGGTCACTCGGACGATCATCGGCGATCGGGTAGGTCCTACGGCGTGGTGCTAACCCACCGTCGTGTTGCGAAATTTTTCTGAATCTTCAGTTTTAACTTGTATTTTCCACCGCTTTGGTCTGTCGGGAACTTTGATTATTTTTCAGAGTGTTGATCAGTTGGTAGTGCACTTTGAACTTTCATGTTGTGTGGCATCGTCATTTGCGACTACAGTTAGTCTAGCTTAGCGCAGACACGGTTATTTTCTTATTGTGTGTCGCTTCCGCAAGCGCATACAATAGAGGTAAATATCGCCACTCCGCATCTCTCGCGCAGTTTGTACTTCATGTTTAGCGCCGCCCACCGCTGACCCTGGTGACTGCCAACGACGCTGCTGATGCTACGAGTTCTGCATGACTCCTATTTGGGTACAGTATATTGCTTGCGCAACCCCGACCCCTGATAGGGCACTCGTCAGTAATCGTTTTATAAGCTTGTTTCAGCAGCAAACTAGTTGAATTCATGTTCGCTATCGACAGATATATCCAGTCATTTTCAGTCTTGTTAAAGTAATTGTGTATTACGTGTTCTATTAATTCCTGTTCGAACTTTCTATATGTTAAAGTGACAACTGGTCACAAGCTTTGATTTTTGTTAGGCTGTATTATCTTTATTGTTAAATATAATCATTGATTTTGAAATTGTTTTACCTCATGAAAACCCCTCACTTATTTTGGTGGGTTATGTTTTCATGTCTATTAATATATCAGTGTGAGATGACTTGTCGCCATTCGACGGTAAGGAAAGGCTCAGTTAATTTTTCTGTGTTTTTATATAAAATACAGTGGCGACCCATGATAAAGATAAATTTCCATAAAAAATAACTTGTTAGATATTAAAATAAATCTGCAGGTATGCAAATTACAGTGCAGGATTAGGTGTTACGCTTTAATTTATCATATGTCATGTTTAATGAGCTATGAACAGTCGCACCTAAAACTTACACCACGATAACACGCGCAAGATACTTTTTTCAACTTAAACTGACTTAGGCTAAGAACAACACTCACTCCTAAGGTAGAGTGAGAACTGGATCTCCGATGGAAAGCGGTCGCACAGTCTGTGACAAGTCGCCTTAAACTGCCCTGCCATTGCCCGCGGTTGTGGAATAGAAATGAATTTGGGTAATAGTGGTAAGAGACACCTTTCACCATGCTCCTTCCACTGGATGTAGATAAAGTCCGCGATTCTAAATATGTATTATAAATTGGCCCTCTGGGCTCAATGTCTTCGCAAAAATGATATTCAGTCCTGGCCATTCGGAATTGTTAGTACCAGAGAATAGTAATAAAACGTGAAATCTGCATATATATATATATATATATATATATATATATATATATATATATATATAGTTTGATGGCAAGTCTTTACACTTTGTTCGAAATTTCCTACACTTACACACATGGGAAAACACTGCAGTTTAGTTTCAGAGCACGCTAACAGCCTTTTTACTTGTTTTGAGGCACGTATGTGATTACATGTTCACACGGCCACAACGGAGGGAGTTGATGTGGTTCTTTGGTAAACTACGAAAGGAAATACGAGACGATGGACCCAGTCATATTGGAAATCTCAGTGTTTTGCGATTTCCCGAACGCGTTGTAGTGGAGGATGCGACTGAGTTTGTTGAATATTTGATTTATATATGACAGACTAAGTCTTCCTGCTGAGGCATTTCATCGATTCAGAGAGACGGCAACTCATCTTAGGCTTTCTTAAAGAGAAGTATTATGACAGAAATATCCAATTTGTGATTATTGTGCTCGGGACACAAAATGGATTAGAGTTTGAAAAAATTGCTAAGATTTGTAAATTGCAAGGAATATCGTGGGTCGACGTGCATTTGTAATCGATACAAGATAGATGAAATTATTGTAACAATGAGAAACCCCATTAATAACACACAAATTACGAGACAACCATCTTCGCTTACATTTTTTTATTTTAAGATATGCCGTTTTCTTTAAAAATAAAGGAATCTATAAAAACAAATCTGCTTTCATAATTTAAGGAAAAGTAGTTGCTCTTGCTTTTATGAAACTAAAGTACAGCAAACCATTTACCTCGTCACACAAAAGCTATACAAATGCAATATAAAGCTATCTGAAGAGCTTCTCAGTTGAGAACAGATCTTTCATAGTAAAGCTTTTAATAAATGAGAAGTCGTCACCAATCCAAGTACAAGCGGAGCTAACAACCAGGAACATATATGCAGTTGCAACTACACCCTGTGTGCACTTGAATAACGCAACGAAAGAAAGCTTCGTCTAATAACCGCCACAATCCAGCTTATCGAAATACAATTAGAGACTCTTATTTAAAGTAATGGACTTACAGCCACATGGATTCATGTGAGCTTATAAATATTTACATAACAAATTATTGCGTGAAGGGCAGCTAGTAACTACAATAATGTGAGGACGGCTATGCGAGAGACGTTCAACGAATTCGAAAGTAAAGTTCTATATTCTGACTTAGTTGAAAATCCTAAGAAATTTTTGTCTTATGTCAAAACGGTAGGCGGATCAAAACAAAATGTCCAGACACTCTGTGACGAAAATCGTACTGAAACAAAGGATGACACTCTAAAGGCTGAATTATTAAATGTCTTTTCCAAAGCTGTTTCACACAGAAATATTGCACTGTAGTTCCTTCTCTAGATTGTCGCACAAATGACAAAATGGCAGATACCGAAATAATTGACAGAGGGTTAGAAAAACAATTAAAATCGTTCAAAAGAGGAAAGGCCGCAGGACCTGATGGGATACTTGTTCGATTTTACACAGACTACGTGAAGGAACTTGCCCCCCTTCTTGCAGTGGTGTATCGTATGTCCCCAGAAGAGCGTAGCGTTCCAAAATATTGCAAAATGGCGCAGGTCATCTCCGTCTTCAAGAAGGGTCGTCGAACAGATGTGCAGAAGTATAGGCCTATATCTCTAACGTCGGTCAGTTGTAAAATTTTGAAACATGTATTATGTTCGAGAATAATGACATTTCTAAAGACTAGAAATCAGCTCTGTAGGAATTAGCATGGGTTTCGAAAAAGGCGAACGTGTGAAACCCAACTTTCGTTTTCCATCCACGACACTCAGAGGGCCATAGACACGGGTTCTAAGGTAGATGCTGTGTTTCCTGACTTCCGCAAGACGTTTGATACAGTTCTCCACAGTCGTTTAATTAACAAAGTAAGATCATATGGTCTATCAGACCAATTGTGTAAATGGATTGAGGAGTTCCTAGATAACTGAACGCAGCATGTCATTCTCAATAGAAAGAAGTCTTCCGAAGTAAGAGTGATGTCAGGTGTGCCACAGGGTAGTGTCTTGGGTCCGTTGCTATTTACAATATATATAAATGACCTTGTGGATAACATCGGAATTTCACTGAGGGTTTTCGCGCGAACAATACTTGACTTGAATAGGATGCAGAACCGATAGTGGTACTGAAGAAGGTACCCTCCGCCACACACCGTCGGGTGGTTTGCGGTGTATAGATGTTGATGTAAAAATGGCTCTTTTCATTTGAAATCAGTTTAATTAATGTGAATCATAAAACGTAGAAAATTGTGAAGAAAAATGGGTTATGTTTATAATTAATTAAGTATGTTAGAGAGGTTGTAACAATGGAAAATTGTATTGTAATGTAGGAGGACCTGCATATAATTGACGCACGTTGCAGGGAATGGCAACTGAATGTCAATGTAGGCAAGCGTAATGTGCTACGAACACGAAGAAAGAATGTTAAAATGTTTGTAGAGATTATGGGACTTAACTACGGGGTCATCAGTCCCCAAACTTACAAACTACTTATGAAGTAGCTTATACTAAGGACGGCACAAACAGCCTTGCCCGAGGGGGGACTCGATCCCCGACAGGGAACGGCCTCGCGCATCGTAGCATAGCGCCTCAATGCGCTCGGCCGCTCCGCCGCAGCCACATAGAAAGAAGATCCTTTATCACATACCTACACCATAGCAGGTCAGCAACTCGAAGCTGTTAATTCCATAAATTATCTAAAAGTAGGCATTAGGAGTGATTTAAAATGGAACAACCATATAAAATTAATCGTCGGTAAAGCAGATGCCAGACTTTGATTCATTGAATGAATCCTAAGGAAGTGCAGTTCGAAAACAGAGGAATTAGGTTACAGTACACTTGTTCGCCCACTCCTTGATTACTGCTCACCAGTGTGGGATCCGTACCAGCTGGGATTGATAGAGGAAGTAGAGAAGATACAACGGAGAGCAGCGCGCTTCGTTACAGGGTCATTTAGTGATCGTGAAAGCGTTACGGAGATGATCGATAAACTCCAGTCGAAGACTCTGCAGGAGAGACGCTCTGTAGCTCGGTACGGGCTTTTGTCGAAGTTTCGACAACTTACCTTTACCGAGAAGTCTAGCAGTATATTGCTACCTGCTACGTATATTTCGCGAAAAGATCATGAGGATAAAATCAGAGGGATTAGAGCCCACACAGAGGAATACCGACAATCTTCCTTTTCGCGAGCAATACGTGACTGGAATAGGAGGCAGAACCGATAGTGGTACGCAAGGTACCCTCCGCCACACACCGTCGGGTGGCTTGCGGAGTATGGATGTAGATGTAGAAATGGCTATATTCATTTGAAATCAGTTGAATTAATGTGAATCATAAAACGAAGAAGATTGTGAAGACAAATGGGCTATGTTTATAATTAAAGTAAGAGAAAATTTTGTTACAACTTCAACTTTATGTTAAGATGAAAGTATTTAATTGCGGGCTCATCAGTCCCTAAACATACAAACTACTTGTAAACTAACTTCTACTAAAGACTGCACAAACGTTCATGCCGCCGGCCGCGGTGGCCGAGGTGACTGAGGCGCTCCAGTCACGGTCAGCACGGCCACTACGGTCGGGGGTTCGAATCCCCCCTCGGGCATGGATATTTGTGCTGTCCTAGTTCGTAAGTAGTTCATAAGTAATTTGTAAGTTTAGGGACTGATGACCCGGTAGTTAAGTCCCATAAGCTTAACAATCATTTGAACATTTTTTTTTATCTTTCATGCCAGAGGGGGGATTCGAACCCCCGACGGGGAAAGTCCTCGCGCATCAGCATAGCGCCTCAATGCTACTGGCCACTCCGCCGTGGCTTTTTCGCATGAAATGTAAGTTACTTGCATTCTTAGCACATTGAAGTATTATGAAACGTACTATGATAAGTACATTAAATCGTCAAGTAGTGAAAGACTTGCATTTCTCTAAATAAAAATCGTTTGCCGTATTTACTTGAAGCATTGTCACCTGAAAATTACTTCAGAAATTTGGAATATTTGCCTGTGTTAGTAATTGTCCGAGCAAGGTTTGTATGAAAGAAAAATTTGAAAAGTTTGGCCGGAAAAATGTAATTTTTTTTCTTTCTATTGAATTTTGTATGTAAAGACCATTCAAATGATGGGTATACGTAATCCCCTTTTTATAGTTCATTATGGCCTGGAAAAATTTTCAGAAAGAACAAAATTCGCGACAGTTAGAAATAAAAGTCGGAAACTTTGGACAAACAGGAAAAAACACAAGTTATGAACACAAATGTGATCTTAACTGACAACAGGTATGACATATTTAGCAGATCACCCTGATCGGTGACACTTGTCATTGACATAGTTTGTATATTCCAGAAACCATCCTTTGGTGCATGGGAGAGGTTATCTTACTGTAGACATCAACACCGTTTGACTTATCATCATGAACTTTGGCAGATGTTGGTTATTACTCATCTCATAGATAAACTGAGAGAGGCCGAGAGGGATGTGGGGAGAGAGAGGAGGAGGGGAGAAGTTGGTGATTGGCCATGGGTGTCTGCGGAAGGAGGGGGATGGAAAGAGCTGGACAGAGGCACGGGGAAGCAGGAGATGGATCAGAAGAAGTCTGAAATTAATAAACACCCAAAAGAAAAACACCTTCATCAGAAGTACCAAAGAATGCATAAAAGAACAGTGAATATGAATTCAAATTTATTTCATTTCAATAACTTCTTGGTCTTACTGAAATTGTTTTCTTTCCATTCACACTGCATGTACAAAAGATTTTCTTGGAGTAATTCCTTCGAAACGAGTTGACTAACTGACTGATAGACAATGGACTGCCCAAACCTTTGAAGATAGCGACATGCTATAACATAAACAAAATTTTTTACTAAGTGCACTTATCATTTTCTTCATTAGTAAAAGACATCTGTCAAGATTGTTCTGCTTTAGGGGAGCTACTGAAATTCAATTCATCTTTGGATGTTTTTCTTCTTTGCTTCCATAAAACTCTTCATCTTCTCATAATACTCCTTCTTCCGTTTCTGTGTCCAATTTTTTACCAGGATGTTGCAGTTTTCTTTCCTCAAACTTCACACTAGCGATTTTATTCCAGCGCTCTTCGAGATATTTGTTTTTGATGATCTGCTGTAGATCCCTCTAGTCTTCTTTCATACATTCTGTGCCGCATTTAGGCTTTGTTATAATGCTCAATAGTTTCTTTGCTGTTCTAGAGTCTTCCATCCTGTAGATGTGTGTATCAAATCTGGCTCGTCATTTTTCCGATTTCATCTGTTACTGTGTTGATATAGCTGTAGAGTTCGTTTGGTAGTATCTACATCCAAATACCGTTTTTCTTGATTGCATCATAAATCTTACAGAGAAATTATTTTTTGCCTTTCTATTTATCTAATTTTTGAATGACTATCAATCACCGTTGTTTCAGCTGCACAGATTGTTTCTGGAAGAATCACTGTTCTATAGTGCCTTAATTTTGTGTCTACCGAAACGCACTTCTTGTTGTAATGCGTCCATGTTTGCTTGTAGGCCTTCTGGAGCCTGGTGTTTCTTTGTTCATTGGCGATTCGGTTTAATACTGAGGACTGTATAGTTCTTCTGGGATATTTAAAATGGCAGTCCTGTGGTATTTTACCATATTTTGTGATTAAGCCGGATTTATTTTCTGGATGTCTTTCCATAGACTGTTTTTTTCTCGTAAGATATCTGTAGTCCTTTTTTTGTTAAATTTCATGTGGTATATATATATATATATATATATATATATATATATATATATATATATATATATATGCCTGAATGGCGTCTGTTCTGCTGTTGGTGATCATTGCAGTATCGTCAGAGAAAGCAAGGCACTTGACTTTAATTCGGTTCTCCTTTTGATACTAATTTGGATGCTCTTAACGTGAGGTTTCCATCCCCTTTTGACCTTTTCTAGAACAATATTGAGAAGGATTGGGGATAGTCCTTCCCCCTGGTGGACTCCAGTTTTGAATATATGGTATCTCTCTGTGGATTAATGACTAAATTCGTGATGCTAAAATTTATGTAAATTCGTAATATGAATTCTCTACAATAATGCAACGATGATAAAGTAAATTACTAATCTAGTAGTTGACCCGCAAAGCCTTGCTCTACCAAATATATAATTTGTGCTAAATATTTTGGTTGCTAATTACAAAATAAGGAGTGCACTGTAAGTGGGCATGTGAAATATTCCAGAAAAAAAGTAAAAATAACACCAAACATTTATTTTGTCAATGCAATGTATTTCATTGACGTAACATATTCATTGTTTGATCGTTAAAAAATTACAAGTAAATAGGTAATATATTTTTATCCTGAAGTACTAAAACTGAAATAGAGAAAGTAAATATTCATTTCTAAGAGTAACTGAGTGTACGATATTTTTTGTCAGTCATGCGAGAGCATGCTACTTGAAATTGCCTGTGAGAATAATCTAAGCCGCAAACAGACATCATTTGACCTTGGCACTTATTGATTGCCATCACGAATGTCAATCAAATAGGAAATTTGAATTGAACTGGCATGTCTATGGCAATCATTGGAATTCATGGCAGAAAAACCTCGTCGGTTCGAAATTTAACATTGAAAATGGTGATTTCGACAACGTTTTCCATCAATTTTAATGACAAATCGCGTGCCCTTGAACAGTCATGTTGATTTAAAATTCTAACTCGAGATCCAACTTTCAATAGTCGAAGAAACAGTGACATACATGGCAAAGTTACAAAACTGCGTTGGATAATTTACAGCTTCGTTAGCATCGCAAACTGGGATTATTCACTGTAAAACTACACACAAGTAAACAAAATGTTTGTAATTACTGATGAAAAGCGGTATACCGACAATGTATTTCTTTTTACAATCATAAAACACTTACTTATTTCTTTAAAATTCCCTGCGTTGTCACAGAAACCTAATGCAGAAAGAAATGTCAAATAACTTCTTTGTCGGCAATCAACCTCTCTGGCGAGTGCTATCTGTGGCTACATTCACATGGGCCCGGCACGCGAGCTTAAAAGGATGGACCGAGCGCATAACGTTATAAACCGAAATATTAGAAGAAGTTAATTTTATGCCACTGCTTTTCTCATATTTAGTGAGGCAACATTTATTTTGTAAGAATGCAGAGTATCACGGCGATAACGTTCATTAAAATACTCTCGGGTTTCCAACAGCGTCAAGTCCAAAAAAAACTAAAGTAAATAAATAAATAAAAGTAAAATCTTGATAGGGTCACTCTAATCACGTTGTGGTATGAAGTATAATTTACGAGCTATTCTCATATCTACCTTTCGGACGAGTACGAACACAAACAACGTGATACCAGATTGTTATATAGAGAGATTGCTTACTATCATGAAGGCAGAGCCAAAAAGGAACGGAAATATCAGACTCGAGTTTATTTTTGAGATTACGAGGTGTAGTTATTAAATACAACCCCATCATGAAGAGAAATAAGTGAAAAAGATGATAAAAGAGTGGTGAAAAGGGACACGTTTGACCTCGAACGCTCGGAATCGTATGGAACCATCCAGCCGGCCTCGGTGGCCGAGGGGACTGAGGCGCTCCAGTCACGGTCTGTATGGTCACTACGGTCGGGGGTTCGAATCCCCCCTCAGGCATGGATATTTGTGCCGTCCTTAGTATAAGGTAGTTGATAAGTAGTTTGTAAGTTTAGGGACTGATGTCCCCGTAGTTAAGTCCCATAAGCTTAACAAACATTTGAACATTTTTGAAACCATCCATAGATTAACAGGAGTCATAAAAAACAGTGGTGTGTGTCATAGCCATGCACAACGGTGCACGTGTCTGCTAGCGCCACTAGACGGTGGCGTAGTGTAGCTGCACTAACCTGTGCTCTACTTGCGTGTGATGTATAGCTGCAGTTCTAGATGCAAGTTCTCCAGACAAAGATGTTACGCTGAAGTTCTTGCCACCGTAAACAACAAAATATTGCCCAGCCCCTTGATGTTTACTTCCTACGACAATAGAAACTCTGTATCAGGAGGATTACTGACTGCCGCTAAGGAGGTCTGGAGCGCCATGTTAAGGATCGCGCGGCCTCCTGCGTCGAGGGTTGTAATCCTCCCTCAGGCATGGATGTGTGTGTTGTCCTAGGTTAGATTAACTTAGTTTAAGAAGTTTGTAAGACTAGGGACTGATGACCTACGCAGTTTGGTCCCATAGGATTACAAACATTTGAACATTTGATTACTGATTTTGTATGGCTACAAAGGGTGGTAAAGGATGACTATTTTTTCGTAAAACTTCAACCCATGATTTACAATGAATTTGCTCCAGCTAGGTATAAGCCTATATTGCAATATGCTTGGCGAAAGCCAGGGTATGACAGTATCATACCAACATCATCAACTGAAAATGTAATTAGTGTGGCTATAGATATTGGGCTGCGTGAATGCGAAAATGATTTCGAATGTGATAACGTGAGGTGTGTACGTTGTTGTCTCCCACTTTGTTTCAACCAATTCATTGAAATCGCGCATCTGCACTTTGAGAACTAATACAAGCACATTCAGGTATGTGATACTCTTGTGTATGTGTTTTTCGGGGTAAGAGGTTTTTGCGTTGCTGATGGAATAGGTAATAATACATTAACGACATTAAGTTACATATAATTCCCTTCCTGTGGTATTGATATCTTGTTACTTTCTGTCTCTCTGTAAAAATGTTACATGAGGTACAATGCAACGTTTTGCATGAAAATGACGCACACTACAGTCCTGTTTATGATTGCCTGTTATTCCAAGCACAGTTTTTTGCAGTTCCAAGCGTTCGGGGCCAAGGTGTACCTTGTGAGTGTAGCTGTATTGCAGGCTGTAACCGGCACTACGCGCATCGTCTTCGAATGAGAGAGAAGCTAGCAGTGTGTGGCCGTCGACAAGTTACAAATGCTGGAGAAGACAACGGTCTCCTACACTTTGGCAATGTAACACAGACTGGCTAGAATACCACAAATACGTACTAAAAAGTTGCGGTGGTGGAATCGTATACCACCAGAGACTACACTCCGGGAAAAAAAAAAAAAAAAAAAAAAAAAAAATAAAAAAAAAAAAAAAAAAAAACACACACACACCGTGAATTCGACGACCCAACAGAGCAAAATGTTATTGGCACATTCGTTACGATGTCTAGAACACACGTGAGTACAGTTATCAGACTGCATATCGCCTTGTTGGTGCAAGAACGGTATCAAGACAGGTTGAATGATGGTTTCAATGTTCCCTCGACGATCACCAATGTAGGGCATGACTCACGACACCATGATTCACGATCATGGGCGTCTTCCGTTCACGCCTCAACCTCGTCTCCAGGGATGTCGCGTTAGGCGCTTATAGAAGGATGAATGGAGACGTGTCGTCTACAGTGATGAGAGTCACTTCTGACTCGGTGCCATTGATTGTCGTAAGCGTGGGTGGCGCCGTAGAGGAGAGCGCCAAATTCTGGAGTGTATACGATAAAAGTACAGTCGGGCTCAAAAGTATCCGAACGATCTGAACTGCATATCTCCAGACTCGCATGCAACCCAACAAACGTACCTGTCTTGCGGGTACTCTACTCGCTCCTCGACACAGTCATTCGACTATTGAAAATGGTTCCAACAAGCCGCAACTAGAAAACGCTGCTCTTTATCGCAATAACTCAAGATGTAAAGTAATACCACGGTACTAAAAATATCAGGGAATACCTTATCACATTTATTACAAGAAATGACACACATGAAATGTATGTAATTATGTCAGATAGGTAATGTACGTACAGGGTGTCCAGAAAAGGGCTCCCTGGATTCAAAATTAAATATCGCAAAAACAAAGATCGATATAGGAATGCAATAATCGGTATGATTATTGTGAAAGCTGTAAGGAGTTTATACAGCAGTTTGAAATAATAGTTACAAAAACTGCTAACAGATGGCGCTGTACAGCTCATATCAGCATACATAAGTGAAATAATCGTATGAAAATACTCTTTGCATACAATCACATCACAATGTTTTCAAAATGTTCACCATTGGCACTACAGAGGTGGCGCAAACGAAGAATGAAATTCGCCATCATATTTCGTAGTTTTTCAACCGAAATGGATTCACATGCCACAGAGATCGCCGATTCAAAAATCGTCCAGCGTGGCGGGATGCTTCGGGTAGACCATGACTTTCACTGTTCCCCACAAAAAATAGGCACAGGGAGGCAAATCAAGCGAATATGGAATTCATGCCTGCACCAGTAAATTTGAGTTATTCCAAAGCAATGACTCGATTCCCGAAGTATTCCTCAAGAAAGCGAAACACTTGTTCGGTCCGATGTGGTCGGGCTCCATCTTGCATAAACCATTCAGTTCCTGGTCGATCCTCTAACGCTTGCTGTGTGGCTACAAATTGTTCCAAAATTGCAACGTAACGTGCACCAATGACCATTTCTCGAATGAAAAAGGGCAAATAATGCTTCTGCTGCATACTGCAGCCCACACAGTAACTTTAGGAGAATACAGAGGTTTCGCTTCACACCAATATGGATTTTCGGAACCCCAAAAGCGCCAGTTCTGCTTATTCACGTATCCATTCAGTGGAAGTGTGCTTCATCTGTAAACCAGATGCAGCCAACATCAAATCCTTCACTATCAATCATTGTGAGCATCTGATTAGTAAAGGCAACCAATTGTTGCACAGCTCATTTGGGTATGGTCTTGTGCGTTTGAATTTTGAATGGAAACACGTGTAGGCTCTTTCTCAGTATTTTCTGCGTGCTGAAACGCTTCAAACCGGTCTCAGATGCAATTCTACGGACGGATGACATTGGATTTCGCTGAATAATTCCAGAAACTGTGGAGATATTTTCAGGCGTAACTGCGGTTTGCTTGCGGCCAACATGCCCCAGTAAATCATCAGTTACACTGCCTGTTGGTTGAAATTTTACGAAGAGCGTACGAATGGTTTTCGCATCGAGTCCTTTTGGAACATTAAATCGTGCTTGAAAACTTCGCCTTGTTGCCGTAGGACTCTCTTCTAACCTGTGGAACTCTAGCTCCAAAAAAACGCGTTGTTCAATGGAGTACATGGTTTTTATCTCTTCCTTCGGTAGGCTAACCTCCTTTCACGTTCAATAGTGGAACTGATCGCTCTGGGCTTCAGATCACTATTTATACTAGGCATTACGTATGGCGATTACAGCGCCATCTGATAGCAGCTTCTGTAACTATTATTTCATACTGCTGTATACACTTCTTACAGCTTTCACAATCTACATCTACATCTACATGGGATACTCTGCAAATCACATTTAAGTGCCTGGCAGAGGGTTCATCGAAACACCGTTATAGTATTTATCTCCCATTCCATTCTCGAATAGCGCACGGGAAGAACGAACACCTGAATCTCTCCGTCCGAGCTCTATTTCTCGTATTTTATTCTGATGATCATTTCTACCTATGTAAGTGGGAGTCAACAATATATTTTCGCATTCGGAGGAGAATGTTGTCGATTTGAGTTTCGAAAAAGCCCACGCCGCAGCGATAAGCGCCGTTGTTGTAATGATTCCCATCCCAGATCCTGTATCATTTTCGTGACGCTGTCTCGCCTGTATCGTGACAATACGAAACGAGCTGCCCTTCTTTAGACTCTTTCGATGTCCTCCGTCAAACCCACTTGATTTGGATTCCACACTGGGCAGTAATACTCCAAAAATGGACGGACAAGCGTAGTGTATGCAGTTTCTTTTATAATTCTGTTGTATCTCTTAAGGGTTCTGCCAATAAAACGCAATCTCTGGTTCGCCTTTCCCACGACATTATCTACGTGTTCTTTCCAGTTTAAGTCTGAAGTAATAGTACTTCCTAGGTATTTTGTGGAGTTTACGGCCTTCAGTTTTGATTGATTCATCTTGTAAACAAAGTTTAACAGATTTCTTTTCGTACTCATGTGGACGACTTCACACTTCTCATTATTTAAAGTTAATTGCCAATTTTTACACCATAGTGATATCTTATTCAGATCGTTCTGCAGTTGGATTTGATCTTCAGAAGATTTTACTAGATGATAAATGACGGCGTCATCTGCAAACAACCTAAGAGAGCTACTTACATTTTCCCCTAAATCGTTTATGTAAATAAGGAACAGCAGAGGACCAATAACACTATCCTGTGGAACACCCGATATCACCTCTGTTTTAGTCGATGCCTTACCATCGATTACTACGATCTGTGTCCTCTCTGACAGGAAATCCCCTATCCAATCGCAAATTTGAGGTGATATATCATAACCACGCAATTTGATTAAAAGTCGTTTGTGAGGTACGGTATCAAAAGACTTCTGGAAATCAAGATAGCACCCATCACTTCGTGTGAATAAAGAGCTAGTTATGTTTTGCATGAACGATATTTTCGAAATCCGTGTTGACCTTGGGTCAATAGATCATTCTGTTCGAGATAATTCATAATATTTGAATACAGGATATGTTCCAAAACCCTGCTGCAAATTGACGTCAATGAAATAGGCATGTAGTTTAGTGGGTTACTCCCATTGATTTTCTTGAATATAGGTCTGATCTGTGCAACTTTCCAATCTTTTGGTTTAGATCCTTCTTTGTGAGAGCGGTTGTATATGGCTGTTAGGTAAGGAGCTATCGCTTCAGCATAATCAGATAAAAATCTATTATTGAGCATATCTGGGCTGCCTTGCAACGTGCATACCGTTTACTGCATTCATCTATCGATCTTTGTTTTCGAGATATATAATTTTGAAATCAGGGAGTCCTTTTCTGGACACCCTGTAGTAAGTTCGTCGCATTCATGACTGATTGTTCAAAGTAACATACCGTACTTATTGTTTAACACAAAATGACATTAAAATTGTGTCTCACGAGCAGCTTGTTGAGAATATGTATGAACTTCAAATGACACGACGAACCGTCTCGTTCTTCTTATGGATTCAAATTAGGGTGATGCTGACTGAGAAAGATTTCGTGACTGATGGAAACTAACAGTGATTCCTGACTAAGCATACAGAAAGTGCTATACCTCGATTTTAGACAGTATCAGTTAGCAACTATCAACTTTAAATTTCATAACGTAAACATTTGTAATCCTACCCAGCATCTAATGTCCCTGATAACGAACTTCGAGCGCTGTTAAATATTGCTTCTTCACAAGTAACTTAATTGAAATGCCGTGAGGTAAAGGTTTGTGTGTTGGACTGGACAGGGGTACGAACCTAGAACCTAATCGAATTGTTATCAAAGCACAATCAACTGAGACATATCGGATTTTCTCGGCAATAGCTACATGTTTTAACTGAAAGGAAGAGACAAAACATTAATTTTTCTCCGTCCCAGGACTCCAACCCGGCACCTATCGCTGTTATATTCTAGATAAAACGAACGTTAACTATGGCTTTATTACACCAGCAGTAACATGTGAGTATGTTTGAACTAGAAATAAAATGACGAAGAGTTCAGTCCTGACTGTGAATCGAACCCCACACATATCGTTGTTGACTACACAAAAAGAGGCGTCAGCTACCGAATTTTTCTCCACCAGCAGCTCGGAATAACGTCCTTGAACTAAAAGTGATCTCGCAAATAGTTCTGTGTCTCACTTGGAGTAAAAGGCGTCAGATATCTTTACTGTCCACACCATCAGATAGGTGTTCTCATGCTAGAGCTTGATAATACATAATGAAAAATTTAGTGCCGGGCCAGGATTAGAACCCATTCAAGCGCAATTTGTGGAGATGTTGACGAATGTGCAGTTTTGAACAAACAACAAATTGTTGTCGAGCTGAATTGTCACTAAGGGATCAAATTCCTCGTCGAGGGCGGTCAGAATTGCATTCCCAGTGCAAAACGAATTTTATCGACGTACAAATCGACGAGGAAATCGAAGAAATATATGAGGAGCTAAAGGAAATTATTCAGACAATTAAGGTAGAGGAAAACTTAATTGTTATGGGAGACTGGAATTCGGTAGTAGGACGAGGAAGGGAGGGGAAGATAGTAGGTTTATATGGTCTGGGCAAAAGGAATGAAAGAGGAAGCCGCCTGGTAGAATTTTGCACAGAACATAATTTAGTTATAACAAATACCTGGTTTAAGAATCACAAAAGAAGGTTGTATACGTGGAAGAGACCAGGAGACACCGGGAGATACCAGACAGATTTTATAATCGTAAGACATAGATTTCGGATCCAGGTTTTAAAGTGTACGCCATACCCAGGGGCAGATAAAGACTCTGACCATAACTTGTTGTTTATGAACTGTAGGCTGAAACTGAAGAAACTACAAAAAGGTAGGAAAATAAGGAGATGGAACCTGGATAAATTGAAGGAACCTGAAGTTCTTAAGAATTTCAGAGGGAGCTTTAGGCAACAATTGACAGAAACAGGGGAAAATAAAACAGTAGAGAAGGAATGGGTAGAACTGAGAGATGAAATAGTGAAGACAGCAGAGGACAAAGTAGGTAGGAAGGCAAGACCTACAAAAAAACATTGGATATCATTGGAGATACTAAATTTAATCGATGAAAGGAGAAAATATAAAAATGCAGTAAATGAAACAGGAAAAATGGAGTACAGACGACTAAGAAATGAGATTGACAGGAAGTGTAACATGGCTGAGCAGGAGTGGCTGGAAAACAAATGCAACGATGTATAATAATGTATAAATAGGGGAAAAATAGATACAGCCTACAGGAAAATAAAAGAAACATTTTGAGATAAGAAAAAGAGCTCTGTGAATATTGCCACGAGAGAGCACGAACACCACCTGCCGGCGTGGCGCAGGGGATAGCGTCACGGACTGCGGAGCAGAAGATCGCCGGTTCAATCCCGCCCAGCGGCAAAAACTTATTTCTTTGTAATATACAATTCCAGAAGGTTCTACATCTTTCTTATGTTCACTTGTAAATTCTGCTTGTTTCCTATGTTAACTGTTCTTCTAATTTCTGGTATATTCTGTCTGTGTATAAATAGCAGAGAACTCTGCCTGAGAGGCAGTCAGTGCTGCGTGTATGTTGAGTTCGTAATAAACGTGCTTTCAGTATAAGTGCTGTGTTTAGTTGCCTTCGAAGTCAAGCCTGCTTCCATTGCAACGCGACAATATCAAGGACACTGATGGAAAACCAGTTCTCAGCAAAGAAGGGAAAGCTGAAAGGTGGAAAGAGTATATAGAGGAGCTCTACAAAGGAAATGAACTTCGAGACAATATTGTAGGAGGGGAAGAGGATGTGGATGAAGATGAAATATGAGATGCTGTACTGAGAGAAAAATTTGACAGAGCCCTGAAAGTAAGTCGAAACAAGGGCCCTGGAGTAGATGATATTCCCTCAGAGCTACTGAAGTCTCTGGGGGAACCAGCCATAACAAAATTGTTTCACCTGGTGTGTAAGATGAATGAGACAGGTGAAGTACCCTCAGAGTTTATGAAAAATGTTATAATCCCCATTCCAAAGAAAGCAGGTGCAGCCAGGTGTGAAAACTACAGAACCATCAGTTTAATAAGTCATGGTTGCAAAATATTAACACGAATTATATACAGAAGGATGGAAAAGCTGGCAGAAGCTGATCTCGGGGAAGATCAGTTTGGGTTCAGGAAAAATGTAGGAACACGGGAGGCAAAACTCACTTTACGGCTTATCCTAGAAGATAGATTAAGGAAAAGCAAACCTATATTTCTAGCTTTTGTAGATTTGGAGAAGGCTTTTGACAATGTTGATTGGAATAAACTTTTTCAAGTTCTGAAGCAATCAGGAGTAAAATATAGGGAGCGTAAGGTTATTTACAACCTGTACAAAAGCCAGACAGCGGTTCTTAGAGTTGAAGGGCATGAAAGGGATGCAGTGACTGGGATGGGAGTAAGACAGGGTTGTAGTCTTTCTCCATTGTTATTCAATTTGTACATTGAGCAAGCTATAAAGGAAAGCAAGGAGAAATTTGGAACAGGAATTAAAGTTCAGTTTGAAGAATTAAAAACATTGCGTTTTGCCGATGACATAGTAATTCTGTCAGATACAGCAAAGGACCTGGAAGAGCAATTGAACGGAATGGACAGTGTGCTGAAAGGTGCATATAAGATGACGATTAACAAGAGCAAAACTAGGGTAATGGAGTGCAGTGTAAGAAAATCAGGTGATGCTGAAGGAATTAGATTGGGAAACGAAGCAGTAAAGGAGGTAGATGAGTTTTGTTACTTGGGCAGTAAAATAACAAATGATGGTCGCAGTATAGAGGATATAAAATGCAGAATGGCAATGGGTAGAAAAGCGTTCTTGAAAAAGAGAAATTTGTTAAAACCGAGTATTGATTTAAGCCTAAGGAAGTCCTTTCTGAAGGCATTTGTATGGAGTGTTGCCTTGTATGGGAGTGAGACATGGACGATAAACAGTGCGGACAGGAAGAGGATTGAGGCTTTTGAAATGTGTGCTACAGAAGAATGCTGAAGATTAGGTGGGTGGATCGCGTAACTAATGAGGAGGTACTGAACATAATTGGGGAGAAAAGAAATTCCTGGCATACCTTGACTAAAAGAAGGGATAGGTTGGTAGGACACATTCTTAGACATCAAGGAATTGTGAATTTAGCGTTGGAGGGAAGTGTGTGGGGTAAAAACCGCAGAGGAAGACCAAAAGATCGATACAGTAAGCAGATTCAGTCAGATGTAGGTTGCCGTTCTTATGTGGAGATGAAGAGACTTGCTCAGAATAGGGTATTGTGGAGAGCTGCATCAAACCAGTCTCCGGACTGAAGACCACAACAACAACACAAATAAAAAACGAAATAAGTGTCCTTGGACCTTACATAGCGTTTGTTTGGTCACTAGAAATAAATAACTAGTATAATAAAGGTTACTGGTTATAGAATTTCTACGTGTCACGCTGCGGCGGTGCACATGGCCGTTCCCCGGCGAGAGTTCCGGTCCTCCCTCGCTCCGGCAAGGTTGTACGTGCTGTCCTTAGGCTAGTTTACCTTAGTTTAATTAGTTTATGGGCTAGGAACTAATTACGGAACAGTTGTGTCCCATAGATTTACAAAGATTTTAACATTTTTCTACACATCACCCCTCCTAACTTTATTGTGGTTCAACCTAACCTCTACTTGGTAGGGAAGGAATATCATGTTTAGTGTGAATTTCAGACCACAAAAGCCATCATACCTGCTTCACTTGGCGTAGCCAGAAGTGAATAGAATTCCTCTCTCCCTTTCAAAAATCATCGGCAGATGTTGGAATCGAGCACAGATTGTAATTATATTAAACTATCATCAATCCAACAGACCACCAAATCCTCTTCTCTGTGACTCATTTTCCTATCGTAACGCCATACTGGATCAAAATTCTAAAACACTGGCTCCCTGTAGTGGTTTGCAGCATGTTCAGTACATTCATTTAGATGGTTGACTGAAACGCCATTACCTAGCTGCCTCGGCTATCCAGTACATACATTCGTGTCTATTTTATAAACACCGAAATAAAATAACGTAACTGACGGTTACACAGTATTGCCAACAGTGTAGGATGCACATTTTTTAAAACGCAATTCTGCTGTCCTCTGAAATTATCAATCCAATGGAACGTTGAACATAATTCCCTTCACTTCTCAACGCAAAATAGTCAAATGTAGAAAAAGGGCTAACTTCTGCGACATTTTGTTCTTTTCAGGTTTAATAGATGGGTGGAGGCAGCAGTTGCATTTCGAAACTTTTGTATTATATATTGGGTGAGCGCATCATGCGAAAATTAGTCAGAAAAGTATTTTCTACATTAGCTGTTTTGTGGTTGTAGTGTTGCACAAGTCTGAAGTGCGCGCCACGAACTTTCGCCGCACGCCGCCATGGAAGCTACCAAGCGATCCCTTCTTTTAGCCAGGGTATGCCAAAAATTCCTTTTCTCACCAATTCTGTTCAATACTTCTTCATTGGTTATGCGATCTACCCACCTAATCTTCAGCATTCTTCTGTAACACCACATTTCAAAAGCCTCTATTCTCTTCCTGTCCGCACTGCTTATCATCCATGTTTCACTCCCGTACAAGGCAACACTCCACACAAGTGCCTTCAGAAAGGATTTCCTTATGCTTAAATTAACATTCGATGTTAACAAATTTCTCTTTTTCTAAAACGCTTTTCTTCCCATTGTCATTCTGCATTTTATATCCTCTGTACTGCGACCAACATTTGTTATTTTACTGCCCACGTAACAAAACTCACCCAACACCTTTATTGTTTCGTTACCTAATTTAATTCCTTCAGTATCGCCTGATTTGCTAAGACAGCATTCCATTACCCTTGTTTTGCTCTTGTTATTGTTCATCTTACATGCTCCTTTCAACACACTGTCTTACGTTCAACTACTCCTCCACGAAATTTGCTGTCTCTGACAGAATTACATTGACATCAGCAAAACGCAATGTTTTTATTTCTTCCCCCTGTACTTTAATCCCTATTACAAATTTTTCCTTGCTTTCCTTCACCGCCTGCTCGATGTGCAAATTAAATAACATCGGAGAAAGGCTACAACCCTGTCTTACTCCCTTCCCAACTGATGTTTCCCTTTCATGCTCTTCGAGTCTAATGACTGCGGTCTGGCTTTTTTTCCCTATATTTTACCCCTGCTGACTTCAGAATTTGAAAGAGTGTATTCCAGTCAACATTGTCAAATGCTTTGTCCAAATCTACAAAAGCTATAAATGTAGGTTTGCCTTTCCTTAATCTATCTTCTAAGAGAAGACGTAAAGTGAGTATTGCTTCCCGGGTTCCTATGATCCTCCTGAATCCAAACTGATCTTCCCCGAGGTCAGCTTCTACCAGCTTTTCCATTCTCCTGTAGATAATTTGTGTTAAAATTTTGCAACCATGACTTATCAAACTGATGGTTCTGTAATTTTCACACCTGTCTGCGCCTGATTTCTTTGGAATGGGGATTATTACATTTTTCTTAAAGTCTGAGGGTATTTCGCCTGTCTCATACATCCTACACACCATTTCAAATAGTCTTGTCATGGCTGGCTTTCCCAGAGACTTTAATAGCTCTGCGGGTATGTCATCTACTCCTGGGGCCTTGTTCCGACCTAGGTCTTTCAAGGCTCTGTCAAATTCATCTCTCAGTATATCATCTCCTATTTCATCTTGATCTACTTCCTCTTCCCTTGCTATAACATCGTCTCTAAGTTCACTTCCTTTGTAGAGCTGTTCTATGTATTCTTTCCACCTTTCAGCTTTCCCTTCTTTGCTGAGAACTGGTTTCCCATCTGAGTTCTTGATATTCGTAGAGTTGCTTTTCTTGTCCCCAAATGTCTCTTTTAATTTCCTGTAGGCGGTATCTATTTTCCCCCTTCTTATACATTCTTCTACACATTTGCATTTGGCTTCTAGTCACTCCTGCTTAGGCATTTTGCGCTTCCTGTCAATCTCATTTTTTAGTCGTCTGTACTCCATTTTGCCTGTTCCATTTACTGCATTTTTATATTTTCTCCTTTCATCAATTAAATTTAGTATTTCCTGTGATATCCAAGGATTTTTTGTAGGTCTTGCCTTTCTACCTATTTTGTCATCTGCTGCCTTCACTATTTCATCTCTCAATGCTACCCATTCCTCTTCTACTGTTTTATTTCCCCCTGTTTCTGTCAATTGTTGCCTAAATCTCCCTCTGAAATTCTCCAGAACTTCACTTTCTTTCAATTTATCTATGTCCCATCTCCTTATTTTCCTACCTTTCTGCAGTTTTTTCAGCTTCAGCCTACAGTTCATGACTAACAGGTTATGGTCAGAGTCTATATCTGCCCCTGGGTATGTCTTGCAGTTTATAACCTGGTTCCGGAATCTATGTCTTACCATTATAAAATCTATCTGATACCTTCCGGTGTCTCCTGGTCTCTTCCATGTATACAACCTTCTTTTGTGATTTTTAAACCAGGTGTTTGTTACGATTAAATCAGGTTCCGTGCAAAATTCTACCAGGCGACTTCCTCTTTCATTCCTCCTGCCCAGTCCATATTCACCTACTATTTTTCCTTCGCTTCCTTTTCCTACTACCGATCTCCAGTCTCCCATCATAATTAAGTTTTCCTCTCCCTTAACTGTCTGAATAATTTCCTTTAGCTCCTCATATATTTCTTCGATCTCCTCATCATCGGCAGAGCTAGTTGGTATATAAACCTGTACTACTGTTGTCGGTGTTGGCTTCGTATCTATCTTTACAATTATAATGCGATCACTGTGCTGCTCATAGTAGTTTACCCGCATTCCTATTTTCTTATTCATTATCAGTCCTACTCCTGTGATACCCCCAACTGATTTTTTATTAATAATCCTGTACTCGCCGGACCAGAAATCCTGTTCATCCTGCCACCGAACTTCACTAATCCTCACTATATCTAACTTCAGCCTATCCATTCACCTTTTTAAATTTTCTAATTTTCCTACCCGATTAAGGGATCTAATATTCCACGCTCCGATCCGTAGAATGCCAGTATTGTCTTTCCTGATGACAACATCCTCCTGAGTAGTCCCCGCCCGGAGATCCGAATGGGGGACTATTTTTCCTCCGGAATATTTTACGCGAGAGGATGCCACCATCATATGTTCATACAGTAGAGCTGCATATGCAGTTATGGAAAATTATCGCATTATGTGGGTGGCAGTTTATAGCGAATTTCATTCCTTATGTCGTCTTAACTCCTGTACTATGTTTTATGATAGTGAGGAACATGTGTACCAAGATTGACTGATATCGCTCCCCCCCCCCCCCCAAACATACACACACACACACACACACATACACATTTAATTTGTATAGATTGTGTAACAAAATTATGTTTTTCTGAATCAAATACTTTACGAAGAATGAGAGCTTGTAGTTGTCACCCCAATATGCAGTATTCTTAATTGGCTGTACCTGAAAAAAATTTAATTTCTGCAAACCAAATTATCTAATAATAAATTAAAATAAACTTCCATCCTTCTCTCTAGTTGGGCTTTTGTGCACCCTGTGAAACTTTTTTTCTCTACCCTTCTAAAGATATTTTCGTTTTCTTACTTCTCTTATAACAGCAAAGGAAACATTTCAGGAAAATGCAGACCGCTGGGAGATTCTGACTTCATGCTTCACTAAGGATCAATTTCGTAAATTTTGATAACATTCTTCTAAACGCTCTATTTCAGAAGCAGCGCGCATTAGAGACGAGGCGATTTATAATAGCGTCTACATTCTACCGAGATAACGAGAAGATTCTCATAACGGCAAGCAAGTGGGATGAATCTCTATTCATATTTCATAACTTTTTGCTTCACAATTAAGTAATCAAGAACGGAATAGAAAGTAAATCTATATATACTGTAAAATGGATGTGTGTGTGTGCTACCTAACAGCTTTCAAGCGAAGAAAAGATTGACTTTCAGTACTTCGCATAGTTATCGACCGATTTCGAAAAAAAAAAAAAAAAAAAAAAAAAAAATGCTGTCCATTTTTTCCCATAATACGGGAAGAATAAAACACTCGGAAAATGCCATTGAAGGGCTTAGCAAAATTGCTTCAGGCTTAACATGTAACCGCAGTATCGAACATTGCATTTGAATTTCCAAATTAGATTTCGAGTTCTGCAAAATAGCTAAGTTGTGCGTAAACGCACGGCGCATAACAGGCTGGCAGCGCTCCACTCATAAGAATACTGGCGTGCAAGGTAGCTACACAATTTGTCGTGTACGCCAGACTGCTTTCCCCACTCTGTTCCTCCGACGTAAACGCGACGGTGCTGCCACGGTGGCTAGGAAGAAATCAGTCCTCCTCCCTACCCTGGTACAACAGGGGCGGCCGGCAGGTAGTCGAGGCCGTTCCCTCCGAGGTTTGGTATCGAATCCCCTCTTGGGCATGAATGTTGAGTTTGTCATTTTTATTAACAAAAAAAAAAAAAAAAAAAAAAAACAAAAAAAAAAAAAATTGAGGCTGGCGGATTTGCCGCCCCTCGGAAAGTGCCGTCCCGTGCGGCCGCACGTTTCGCACGTGCCTTACGCCGGCGCTGACCGCAAGTAAATTCATAGTAATTGCTAAACAAAATCATGTATTTCACAGGGGGGTCCTACACGTAACTTTAGCCCATATACATTTTATACTATGGATACTAAACTCAAAATACAGTGTTAACACCCACAATTACTGAAATATGACTTGGTAGTAACTGTACTATGTTTGCAAACACCAGTTGTGACCACATGCACTGTTTTCTCTGAGTTATTGGCAACTTTATTTGTGAATCCTAGCAAAAACTTTGCCTTCGTGGTAGTTTGTAGTTTGTACCCATAGTACAAATCTTGGGGACAATAATATGCAACACCATTTATGGTACAACTTTATTTCATGCGGGACTGGATAGCACTCACTAGGTAGCGTTGTGTGATCGAAAATGATCAGTGTTCCAAATGATTGGTATTTTTTTATTACAACATCAGGCTCGGTAGGTGGACATTTGTTTATTTAAAAAAACTCACACTTTACATTAAACTGTCCTAACATACTCCTCTGAGAACCTATACCTGACTCTAACCCCTTAGCGAGCACTAGACGGGACCACGTGAAATACAGTTCAGCCCCATTTATAGTTTGTACAACAGTTTTAATTCTAACAATATTGGTAAGAACAATTTTATGAGCCATTCCATGAGAACAAATGAAAACTACATCAGATGTAGGCCTATTTCTCACTTTTGTTCAGATATGGTGCATTTGAAATATGTAAAGAAACAGCTGCACTGAAACATTTGGCAGTAGTGTATCCACAAGATGGCTTCTTATTTTGTCAACATTACAACCACCATTATTTTAATAGTAATCACTAATCACACCTTAATCCCATGCATCATGATGTGTATTACTGTAGATTTAGAGCAACATAAAGTAAACTAACAAACCTACTCAGGCAATAATATTGTGTGTTACCCCTGAGACAGTATTGCACATATGCCAAATTTCAACTAAAAATTTATATTAACTTACCACATTTCTTCACTTTCACACCACATGGCTTGAAGGTACATGTATGGCTTTCAAACGTAACCTGTGTTAATCACTTATTAAACAGCAGAAAAATTAAGGTTATTGGACAAGGAGAGAATAGGCTATTAATTATTCAATCAATATATTTCACATCATTTCAAATCACATAATGACTTCAATGAAACACTATTCATTAATTCACATAAATTGCACTCAGTGTATTTCACATATATGTATCATCCCTTTCAAATCACCTAATGACTCCAATGAAACACTGTTCATTCTTAAACATATTTTGTACATGTATATCAGTTTTGGCTCTTTTACGCTGTTATTACTTCAATAGTTGACTTGTCCTGAATCTTCACGTTTATCTCTCAGCTTCTATTAGATGTGGATGCATTCGGAGCAGGGCCGGCGCAAGCCAAAGTGCCGCCCCGTGCGAGCTGCTAAATTGCCGCCCCCCCTTTTGTTTTACAAAACGTTTGTGGAATTTTATTTAAACCAATCTGTCATCAATCAATCTCAATTTTTGTTTTTACTTTTCAGATCTACCTAGGTTTCGGCCACTGAATGGCCAGTCTCAAAACTTTTAATATGTGCTTACATCTAAAACCGTCATGTTGGCAGTTACGTTCAGCATGACCGTATAGATGTAAACATAAATCAAAGCACTGAGAATAGCCACACTGTGTCCGAAATCTATGTAGATCTGGAAAATTAAAAATTTCGACTGGTTGGTGACATTCTCTACAGATTTGTACAAAACAGTCGCTGGGCACCGGCTCAAAAATGGAGTCAAACCTGATTGAAGAAATTTAGCTAATTTTAATAAGCCTTTTGAATTAAAAGAAATGTTCAAATGTGTGGGAAATCTTATGGGACTTAACTGCTAAGATCAATAGTCCCAAAGCTTACACACACTCAACCTAAATTATCCCAAGGACAAACACACACACACACACACACACACACACACACACACACACACACACACACACGCCCGAGGGAGGACTCGAACCTCCGCCGGGAACAGCCACAAAATGTTCAAATGTTTGTAGAGCATATTGGACTTAGCTACGGGGTCATCAGTCCCTAAACTTACAAACTAATTTTGAACTAGCTAAGACTAAGGACGGCACAAATATCCATGCCAGAGGGGGGATTCGAACCCCCGATCGTAGTGGCCGTGCAAACCGTGACTGACGCGCCGCAGACGGCTCGGCTACCGCGGCCGGCGGACCAGCCACACAATCCATGACTGCAGCGCCTAGACCGCTCGCCTAATCCCGCGCGGCATGAACTGGCAGTTAACGTAAATGAACATTTTTCAATGGTTGCGAACAGGTAATGTATTCAACGGAAAACAGTATACAGTAAATAAATGTTGGCAAAGTGATAGTGTGCGAGTAGTACTGTCAAACAAAAGTGCCGGTCAGAGTTTAATTGTTGATCGTGCAGGCGGAGCAAGTGTTTCATGGCTCAAAATCAAAACGTCCGACTACCACTCAGAAACGGATAGCAAAATTTTTTTAAAATACTTCAAACCCAACTTCTGCCAGGCTTACTACCAATATCTTTATACTTTTTAATTACTCGCAGCGTATTTACCCATTCGGAATACTTTTAGTCATTGTAGGTGTTCGACATGTTTGACTATATTAATGTTCAACAAATTTTTTCCATAATGCGGGAAGAATAAAACACTCGGAAACTGCCGTTGAAGGGCTTAGCAAAATTGCTTCAGACTTAACACATAATCACAGCATCGAACATTGCATTCGAATTTCCAGATTAGATTTCGTCTTCTACAAAATTAGTTGTGAGTAAAAGCACGGTGCGTAACAGCCTGGCAGCGCTCCACTCATAAGAATACTGGCGTGTACGCCAGACTGCTTCCCCCTCCCCCCCCCCTCGGTTCCTCCGGCGTAAACACGACGGTGCTGTCACAGTGGCGAGGGAGAAATGAGTCCTCCCTCCCGTTGTTCAACAGGGGCGGCGGGCAGGTAATCGAGGTGCCATGCCACAGTTCCCGAAGCTGCTCCCTCCAAGGTTTAGCTTCGAATCCCCTCTTGGGCATGAATGTTGAGTTTTGTACTAAAAAAATAAAAAAATAAAAAGGGGGGGCGGCACTTCTGCCGCCCTCCGGAAAGTGCCGCCCCGTGCGGCCGCACGTTTCGCACGTGCCTTGCGCCGGCCCTGCGCCATCTGTTATCAATGTGGCAAATCAGGACACGTACAGACAGTGTGTATGCAGAATAAAACTTTTAAGAACGGTGCTTCGCAGGGTGCGAGAACAGTTCATGCTGTTAATGTCATACACGCTGTGGATTTGGACAGTGTTTCTCTTGAGTCTCAAATACATGAAAGTGTTTCTGCGCCCACTGCAAAACTATGCAGTGAGCCACATAGCAAGCGTCGTCGAGCGCATAAACTATGCAACGGAAAGGGGTTCGGAACAAGCAAAATGACTATGTTCAGTGCAATCCTGTAGTGAACCTAGTGCATTCTGCACCCTCTCATTGTAAAAGTGCCCAGTACTGTGTAGCTAGTGACAGTAGACTTGGTGTAGCTACTCAAAGTAATTTTAATGCAGTAGTTAGTGAATCTGGGGTACCCTCGCATTGCGCCGAAGCCGATCCGGCGGTAGTGCCATCTAGGGACAGTGATATTAATCTCCTGCGTGTCGATTCTGCGCCGCCTCTTTCAGTACGCGTCCCGCGGATGCACAAGTGCAGCAGACAAACTGTAGCAGACGTTGCCCACATTCGCGCACCTGTCGTGCGCCAGAAGCACAAACTTTTTGTGACTCTTTCCATAGAAAATAAGACTGTGCAATTTCAGCTCGGCACTGGTTCCGCTGTCACATTAATTAATAAAGACACTTATGAAATTCTGGGTTCGCCGTCTCAGCAAGTGCTAACAGCATAAACAGATCAAATTATTCCCGTGCTAGGAACGTGTAGCCTGCCCGCCTCTTTTCAAGGTGTAAAAAAACAGTTGCTTTTGTAGTTCTTCAGGTCAAATCAACACAGAACATTTTTGGACTCGATGCATTTGACTTGTTTGATTTATCAATTCAAAGAGATGTGCTTCAAATTTCGTCAGTAGTGCCTCAGGATAAAATCAATGCATTGTGTGAAAAATATAGTGACTTGTTTCGCCGGAACTAGGTTGTGCAAAAGACTTTGTGGCACATGTAACTTTGAAAGAATCTGCAGTACCAAAATTTCGTAAAGCTAGACTAGTGCCTGTTGCAATTCCTGATAACGTTGCTGAAGAACGTAAACGTTGGCAGGATAGTGGAGTGATTTCTCCTGTTTCTGCGACTCACTACGCCTCGCCTTTAGTGATTCTAACCAAGCCGACAGAAAAACTTCATCTCTGTGCGGACTTCAAGTCAACAGTGAACAGTCAAACAATTGTAGACATTTACCCTCTGCCCCGACCTGAGGAACTTGTGGACAAATTAGGACAGTCTTGCTTCTTTCGTAAGATTGATTTAGCAGAGGCATACTTACAGATTCCGCTTGATGACGAGTAAAAAAAGATTTTCTTCATTAATGCTCACATGACCTTTTTCAGTTTCAACACCTACCCTTTGGCAGTTCTTCCGCCCCCCGCCCCCCCCCCCCCCGATATTATTTAGCGTTTCTTTGGAACTGCTGACAGTTTCTGTACTGTGCTGTTCGAACTATTTAGATGATATTGTGCTCTCAGGGTGCACAGTTGAAGAACATTTATCAAACCTGGAGTGCCTTTTCAAAGTGTTGACTGCTGCAGGTCTACATTGCAATAAAGCAAAGTGTTCGTTTTTTCAAACTGAAGTAGAGTACCTAGGCTATTTGATAATTAAATACCCAAGGAATCCATCCCTTACAATCATATCTTAGAGCAATCAAAGACTTGCCTCCTCCTAACAATGTGCACGAATTGCAAGCAGTAATGGGAAAGTTAACTGTTATTTCAGATTTATTCCCAATGCCTCTCAGATTGCAGCTCCACTGTATCACTTACGTAGGAAGAATGTTCCTTTTCTATGGTCTAAAGATTGCCAAGTTGCCTTTGACAAATTAAAGTTTGCACTACTTAATGATGCATGTTTCATTCCCTTTGACCCAGAGAAGCCTGTAGTGCTAGCAGTGAATGCCTCGTCTTGCGGTCTGGGCGCAGTATTGTCACATCGTATTGGATCTCACGATCGTCCCATTGCCATTGCGTCCAAGCTTCTGACGCCAACGCAACAGAATTACAGTCAGAAAAGGAGGCCTTAGCAACCATTTACGGCATCACAAAGTTTCATAATTATCTCTACGGTAGAAAATTCTTTTTGTTGACAGACCACAAACCACTCACGTCGTTGTTCTCACCCACAAAGCCAATTCTGCCTCAAACGGCACAAAAGCTTCAGAGATGGTCCTTGATACTGTCTCATTGTCAGTATGAGATTTTGTACCGACCTACCACTAATCATGCCAACGCGGACACACTTTCCCGACTTCCGGTTGTCCAGGATGTGTCGTTCGATTCTTCAGAAATGGCGTGTTCTCAGATAGACTCCAGAGATGCTTCCGCTGTCGCAGACTTCTCTTTGAACTCTCGTCGGGTTGCACAAGAAATAGCTGCGGATGCAGATTTAAGTGTGGTAGCACGCTTTGTTCGCTCAGGGTGGCCTGCCAGAGCCAAAGACATTGAGCGGCTTCTAGTTCGACGTTATTTTGTACGACATCATGCATTGTCTTTAAGTTAGGGTGTTCTATTGTTATGTACTGACAACCACCAAACAAGAGTGATTGTTCCTCGTTCCCTGCAACGAGAAGTGTTATGCCTCCTGCATCAAGGACATTGGGGTATTGTTCGGACAAAGCAACTGGCTGACGACATTGTACCTGGGTTGGTATCGACGCCCAGATAGAGAGCATGCTGTCGCAGTGTACTGTTTGTGCGGAGCATCAGGCAGCTCCTCTGCAAAGTTTCTCGAACTGGCCACGCCCCAAAGGACCATGACAACGTTTACATATTGATTTTGCCGGACCTTTCTGGAATACGAGCTGGTTAATCGTTGTAGATGCTTTCAGCAAATTTCCTTTTGTGATTGCCATGAACTCAACGACGGCGTCTAGTACAATCAGTGCCCTTACATCAGTGTTTTGCATCGAAGGTTTGCCTGAAACTATCGTCAGTGATAATGGACCTCAGTTTGACAGTGCCGAATATCAACAGTTTTGTCGTGTGAATGGTATTCAGCATATCACCACCGCACCTTTTCACCCTCATTCGAATGGTGAAGCAGAACGTTTCGTTCGAACATTCAAGTCTCACATGGACAAGATGAAAGGTCAGCACTCCAGGCAGTAAGATCTTCAAATTTTCCTGTCTATGTATTGGTGCATGCCAAGTGACGGCCAGTCTCCTGCCGAGATGCTCCACGGCTGCCGTCACCGCACTCTCCTTCATCTGCTGCAGCCTCCCAAGCACCGAGTCGGTTCGTATGGCGCTTTGTGATTTCAGGTTTCTAAACCGGTGCTGTACAAGGTGTTTGCTGGACACAACAGATGGAGGCCGGGCACCATTCAGCGCGTGCTCGGTCGCAAAATGAATGTTGTCCATTCTTCCACAGGTTTGGAGCTGCAGCGCCACGCAAACCAGTTGCGACTGCACAGGCCGCGCGATCCTGTCTCTGGTTTCTTAAATCCAGACCCAGTTCACCGCCAGGAAGCACAGCCACATCACTCGCCGACGGACCCAGCGTCCCCGGACTACGAAATCATCCCCATGGAGGTCGACGCGCCTCCTATGAAGGCGGCCCCATCGCCTCCGTAGCCGCCGCAACTGCCAGCGTCACCAAGTGGGACTCCGAGACCGTGCGTGCCCCCCCCCCCCCAACCCATCGTCACTGTCTGGGCCACGCACCTCAGAAGAAGATGACCTGCTCCCTCTGTGCGGAGGTGTGCGCCCTTCCCCTCGATTTGGTGGGTTTTCCAGGGGATCGCAAGGTGGATAGCGGGGTGCGGACGGCGTCTCGATCCCTGCCTCAGCTACGACGCCCGTCCCACCAGTAACGCCCCCGCGCAGGCCTTCCTCTCAGTGCCGTCGCCGTGGCCCTCAGCCCTACGCCACGACTGCGCGGCAGTTTGGAGGGGGGGGGGAGGGGTGTGCTCTCAGTGCCGTCGCCGTGGCCCTCAGCCCTACGCCACGACTGCGCGGCAGTTTGGAGGGGGGGGGGGAGGGGTGTGGTGTTGCACAAGTCTGAAGTGCGCGCCACGTACTTTCGCCGCACGCCGCCATGCAAGCACGGCGCGGCGTTCTTACGACGTCGGCCATGAGCGCCCTCTGCTGCATCCCTGCTCGTGGCCACCACTGAACTGCATTGGTCACTTGGCATTCAGACAGGCACTAGGACTCTCCTCAGTAGGCAGGCCTCTACCTCGTTAAACTACGTATCTGCATTCCAGTAGTCTTCAGTTAACAAAGTTAAGTATTGTAAGATTTCTGATAAATATATATCTTGCTCTAATCTAGCTTAGTGTTTCTAGTTTCTGCTGTCCCACTGGCTGGTCACCTCAGACTCTGTACCCGCACACGTATGCATCCTATTTCCCTGCGTCGGTCTCTCTCAACTCGGCCACCGACACCAAAGGCAACTAGCGGAAACGAGACACAAAAGTGGCGACGAGGATGGGATACAAAAGTGGCGACAAGGAACGACGAAGAACCTTGGACCAGCCCGCTTGTTGCAGCCAGACAGCAGCAGTCGGAGCAAGCAGAAATTGCTCCTGCCCTCCCATCCTTATTTTAAGATTATGCTTAAATGTTGCGTCGAAGCAGAGCTAACAGCCAGTCGCTTGGATGGTGATATTCGACAACTACGGTCCAAGATAGAAATTTTGCCCAAGGAGAAGTTGGCTGTACGCCAACATGTGTATTACGCTGACAGTTATATGATACGTTTCATTGTTTGTATGGATTCTGAAGGAGCCTTTGCAGATATTTTAACGTTCTGCCTAATTAAATGCTGGTATAACTGAAGGTTTATGTTCGCGTTCACGTTGTCAGCTGCATGGTGCGTTTCATAGACTTGTTCGTTTTCTAGAAAGAACTTTTAAAAGTAGTTTGATGTCCTGTCTAAATAAGTACTATTTAAACTGATGGTTATTGTACGCTGATGCATGTTTGAAGCTATGCAGTAAGTTTAATTCAGTTTTGTCAAGTGGTAAAGCTATTTAAGTAATTAAAATGATAATTGCCCAAGTTGCTGCAAATATTTTATTTTTTTCATGACGGCCGTTTGGTTTTATGCCATTCTCAAGTGATTCCTTCAAAGAACCTATATTTGTTATTTTGTTTTGTGTACGCGATTTTATAAGTTTGAAATTTATGTCTTTGAGACAACAATACTTACATTACATCGATGGATATTGCATTAACATCTCTTAGATATCTCAACGTTTATTTTAACTGAAATTTCCGATTTCGTATCGTCGTAAGATCGAATATTTATCAATTTGTTATATCGGAAATTAATTAAAATCGTTTGTTATGTCATAATGTTTCTCTGGTTACTCATATGCTATGTGTGAATACTTCAAGAATTTTGTTGTCTATGGATCTAAAGCAGTGTACCTTTGTATCACCCGTCGTAAAAAAAAAAAAAAAAAAACAAAAAACAAAAAAAATTAAAAACATTGCAGCAACTTGTGGGTCATTTATTCAAATGTCTTACTATGACATATTTCGTGTAGCGGGCTCTACAATGAAAAAAATCAATAATTGTTGTGAAGCTTGAAAGTACCGGTAGGTGATATATCGTTGAAATTTCAGTATTATTATATATTTCAAAATCAGTTAACGATGTCACTGAGAGTAATTAACGGTTATAGTTCTATCACTGTGCACCTTTTATGAGTGACATTAGGAAACGTTGTCATCTGATGATTAAGGCAAAGAACGAGCCGGCCGCGGTGGCCGAGGTGACTGAGGCGCTCCAGTCTCGGTCAGCACGGCCACTACGGTCGGGGGTTCGAATCCCCCCTCGGGCATGGATATTTGTGCCGTCCTAGTTCGTAGGTAGTTCATAAGTAGTTTGTAAGTTTAGGGACTGATAACCCCGTAGTTAAGTCCCATAAGCTTAACAAACATTTGATTTTGCAAAGAACGAGTTAATAGGTCCTCTTATTAAGTGTATTCTGCTTCTTATGAACCTATGGTTGTACTATTGTGTGAAATTCACAGGACGCTGACATGTTCAAATGTTTGTAAATGTATGGGATTAAGCTGCTGGTTATTAGTCCGTTGCTTACAAACGACTTAAACTGAGGTAAACTAACCTAAAGGCAACACAAAAACCCATGGCCGAGAGGGGACTCGAACCACCGACGGCGAACTGCCGCGTGCACCGCAGCTCGGCGCCCCAGTGCGCACGGCCAATCTGCCGGGGCGACACTGACATGCTGTGTTATTAGAGCGGCTTATTCACGTACAAGTAATTGTAACTCGGAGTTCTGCTATGTAAGTCGGTTGTGTCCGAATTCTCAAATAATGCACGGTGTTCCTTTAGTATGACATAAATTTCACATAGATCTGCCTATGTGTGACAGTATTGTTACCGGTAGTAGTGATACATTTGTTACTAATTTGTTTTCCTCAGACGCTTGTGTCTCGAAAGTAATATTACTAATTTTCAGGTCTCCCAAAAGTGAGAAGTGAAATATGGGGTAGTGTTTAGAAACAATAAAAAATTGGCTCCTTATGAGCTACCTTTTGTACTCATAATATCCACAAGGGTCTATCCCAAACGTTCACGTGCAACTGACTAAACTGGCAACTAGGTAGTAATCGTATTGTATGGTTGGAATGAGGATTCCAACGTTTGTAATGGTGCTTCTAGGGACTGAAATCTTAGCGCCTGGGTAAGAGGACAAAAGTAGATTGTGATTTTTTTAATGAAATGTTTTTTGAAATATACTTTTGTTGTAGGTATTTTCATTGTTGTAATGTTCATGGTATCCTTTGAAGGCTGTAAATTATTCGGGGAAATTTCTGTATGACTATGTAACTTTGAAAGTAGCTTTCATATTTTCTGTGTATGATCTCAGGCAGAAGAGATCTGTAAAAACAAGTTAAAACGCTCACTGCTGCTTTAAATTACTTAACGAGTGGCCACAGTACTTGCGCAATGGACACTTATCTAACTCCTTAAGGGAGCAGCCCACGTTTTAACAAAAACAAATAATATATATATGTAAACATGGGATGGGGAGCATGAAATTATAATGCAGAGGTTTGACACTTTAAATCATTATCTATTCAATAAAATAAACAAGCAAAATATGGGGAGACCAAATAATCACAATAAAGCACACACCTTGTACAAAAGTGAATTAAAACATAAAGCTACTGGCCATAATAAAATTGTTTCTGCCCTTTATGAATGTGGAGGTAAAGTGGAGGGAAATTTGCAAATACACAGGGGATAAAGGAAAGCACATTCATTCACTCATAGACACGCGTATAATGCTTGCGTCACATTACATTACGCGCGAAGACATAGATCGGTTAGCAGTGAAAAACCCCGAAAGTCAACAAATGACACATCCTTTAGCATCTCCACTCTTCATATAACGAAATTCATTTAGTGATCATACCGATCATTTCACACTTATCATTACTAAGGGTCAATTTCCAGTTTTTACATCATGCTGATACCTTAGCTAAATCATTTTGCAGTTGCTTTTGATCTTCTGGACACTTTACTATCCGATAAATGGCAGCATCATCCTCAAACAGTAATAAGAGAGCTACTCATTCTGTCTCCTAAATCGTCAATAGAAATAAGGAAGAGCAGGGTCCCTATAACACCTCCCTTTGCGACACCAGATATTACTTATTCTTGATGACTTACCGTCAGTTACAACGTACTGTGTCCTTTCTGGAAGAAATGTCACAAATCCAGTCGTACAAGTGTGGCGATAGTTTACAAGCACCCAGTTTGATCAGAAAATGCTTCTGAGGTACAGTGTTAAAAGCCTAGAAAAACTTATTCTGTTTGACAATCCTTATCTATAGCACTCATCACATCAAGAGAGTAAAGAGCATGTGGAATTTCACAAGAACAATGCATTCTGAATCAGTGTTGACTATGTGTGAAATTACAGATACAGGGGGAAGCTGATTGTTTCCATATGGATGGCGGGTTTTGTCAGGCTGTTGGCTTCCCCATTCGGCCGGCTGAAAGTTTGGGCTAATGAATGGAATACAATCTGCTCGGAAACCGGAAACGACGCTCTTGGCTCAGTGAGGGCGGGTCTCCCAGATTGCAACTGAAATACTATAGCCACACAGATTATTCTAAATATCCATATAAAATCAGGGAATGATAATACGGCAAATATAATTATATGAATGGATTCAGGAGACTTGTAGTAATCAAACGCCATAATTACAATTTCGTTATCACTTACAGATAAAAAGCCGATAAAATTCAGTACTATAATAATAAAATTGTAAGGCGTATATTTACAATTATTGATATGTAGCGTTTATCTGTAACACTTTAAGAAGCAAATGGGCAGCATTGCACCACGCTACCTAAATTAACAGACATTCCACGTTATTTCTGTATTCTTTCAATGAACTTTGTTTTACTCTCTTGTTCTGCTTTTCGTTGAGGTAGTAATATTGTTGTGTCAGAACATTGATTCCACCACAGAAACATAAAACATGAACCTAGCAAAGCGCATTACATTTATACGTGTACTTCGTTATATTTAATATTATTCTTAATAACATTCGTTTTTTATGTTGCAGACTGCCAGTTAACTACTTCATGGCCGTCTAAAAATAGTAGAAATACTGCAGATAATTTATAAACAAACAATTATATTAATTTGTGGACAAGAACTGAATGTATTTGCACAAAACGCCACGATAAATTAAATATTAATTTTGTAAGTATGTTTCGACGGCGGCAGTACATTTGAACAGTGAGACGCCACTCTTAATAGCTACCTCGGCAAAGAACTGAATTTCAACCGTCTCTTAGTGTTGTTAAATATATATTTGTTCGTTAAATGTAAACAAAATTTGTAGGGAGGTAGACAAAGCATTTAATTCTGTGAGATTCAAATGTTTAATATTTTGTAAGGTACTTTAAAGGTGAGGCGTTATGATGCGCAGAAGGATACAATTTTGGGAGCAGGTAGAGCACGCTTTCGAACGCTTAAGAGGGGACTCGTAACCTGGAAATGGTGGTGAAAGGTTGTGACGCTGGGCGGTCTTAAGCCGGTTTATGAACTTGTGATTTGAAGATGTGTGGACTTAGAAAATTTGCAGGACTGTGACTGAAGAACTTAGTCTCTGGTTGAAAAGTGTTAAACTACGGACGGTAGTAGGCCTGTGGAACTGTCATAAATCAGTATTTGTGTACTCGTGTGATGACAGACTGTGTTTTATAACAAATACTATAATCGCGGATTAATTTGGAACTGCAATGTTCGATGGACGTCACTAATTTATGAGTGATAATTTGGAACTTTTACTCTCGAGTGCGTATGATACTTATTGTGCCTCTAATGAACAATAGTTGGGGAAATATTTAGTTATTTACCGATGTATTAAGTAGGACCACCTCCGCATTTCATGTCCAAAAAGAGTAAAAAATTCCATTTATAAAGAATTACTTCCTGAACGAATCACTTATTTATCTTTACTCAGAGGTTTAATTTATGTTTGTTTAAATATATTTTTGTGTCATCACACGGAGAGTGATAGACTAGTTAAACTACAGATTAATTATTGATCTTGTTTAAACAGATTGGGTATCTGTTTTGGGCATATAAGCTGACATACATAACCCACCCCTATGAACAGACACAACAAGCAATAGACCTTTTACTATCCCGAGTTATGTATTGCCCAATTCTTATTGGTGAGTACCGATAGGAAGGTCGCAAATGGTATTTTCGCCCGGGATGAGAAACAAAGCTACAGTTTTTTTCTTTATTTCGTCCGGTTTTAGTAAAATTCTGTTCGGATAATTAGTGTATACACATTTATAAGCCAAGTCTAATGCATATTGAGTCGTGTGTGGGGGCTCAGAGCTTTATAGTACAGCAGCAGTTTCGTGCCTGTTATATTACGTATAGGACTTGGTATTCGGTCTGGAGAAGAACGTGGTGCACGAGTTACAAATACAGCAGCGCAGAACTTCACATCACGGACACTGACGCAGTCAACAGTGCCCAGCGGTTTCGAGTACTTCACGGCGGCATTTATAGGAGGCAGTAAACATACATCGGCTGCAGCGGCAGAGGCACCATGACAGAAATGTTAAGTACCAACGTCGATTATGTAAATGTGTGTGAGTCTGGGGCTGGATCTTACGTTAACGATATTCCGGTAATTAAAAAGTCACTAAGCGTGTGTGACTCCAAAAATATTAGCGGATGTGCTAGCCCCAGTCCTGCGGGAAAAAAATTTAAATAGGGAGGGCTATAGTGGTTGCAGTAGTCCAGTTGCTGCGGCAGGAAGTTCATTACAAAGCAAAGTTTACATGTGGATAATGGAGTTAAAACAGATTTGGGTGGTATAAAATTAGATTTAAAAGCCGATTTGTGTAATATAAAAGCAGAAGTGGGTAACTTAAAAGCAGAAGTGAGTAATGTAAAGAAGGAACTGGGTTTGGGTTTGAACAAAGTTCAAGCAAACATGGAAAGTATGAGGGCGTAACTAAGTAGTAATATTGAAAATATAAAATTTGAGTTGGAAAAATTTAAATCAAAAGTGGATGAAATGGTAGAATCAAAATTAAACGATTTGAAGGCAGAAGTGGGCAAAATAGGGGAGGAAGTTGATTCTGTTAATCATATAGACACTGCATTAGAGATAAATTTAGATAATAAAATGGAAAAGGTACAGCACGAATTGCACAGCAATACGATGAAGATTGTGATACGACAAGATAATGTTGAAAACGCAACTACAGCTTAAGTAAATAATTTAACGGATTGGATGGCGGGTTGTGAAATGGAGATAAAAGAATGTAGTGGGAGAATTGATCAGGAAAAGGTGCAGCTACAGCAAAAAATGAGGAAGTGCGAGCTGAAAAAGGTAATGCAAATGTGAAAGACGACCGTCTGTCGTCTTCCATGTATTTTAGTACAGTTTCTGTAAAGTTATAATTTATTTAATGTCGCTAGATTATCATTTTGTTAAAACTTGAACCCCACTCTTTTCAAGGATTGAGGAATTATATTTTTATTTCATATGTTAGAATATTAGTTAATATTGCAAGGTTTTTCTTATTTTGTTATGTTAATAATTTATTGTTATATTAATTACTGTGGCATAATACGGCTTCTCCACTACGCCACTGTCCCTGTGAGAATGTGCAGTTGTTTTACCTTTAAGTGTGTGCGTGAATCTATGGCTGTTTGAATGTGTGGAGTGACAGCTCGCTTTGCATAGTTCTCTCTGGCTCAGTATCGATAGCTGCTGATACTACGAAAGAGGATTCCACACCCTTTGGTTGCGAGCTGTTTCCATGGATTTTCCAGCATTCGGTAGCTTCCCGCGTCTTCCAGCGCCCCGGTGGCCGCGCGGCTGATCATTCTCCTTTGAACGTCTGGTGAGGTAAGGTTGGTTCTGCTCTTGTTTCTGGAGGTGGTAGCGTTTCATTGACTAGCACATTTAACGTGGATTCATGAACTTAGAATCATTTTTGGAATATTTTCTGTAATTGTGCGGGGAAATGTGTTCTCGTTTTTCAATTCACTGATTTCCAATAGGTAAACGCGGTGTGTGTGGTTCTAGTTGCAATTTGATAACGGCCTGATACATTAAGACCTTTTGTGATCATGTGGCGGTGTATGAACTCTGTGTAAATACTTTCTAGCTTTGTGGGGCCCGATTTGTAATAGGCGATATGTTCATTTTATACCATGCATGTAAAATTTTTCCCATTGTTTCCTTCCGTGAGCGATATGTGTTTCACGTGGTTGGTCCATAGAACAAAGCCTTCAGCTTCCACTCTTGTTTGTTCCATGCACATCAGACAAGTAACTATGGGGGTATCCTTCTGATATCCACTAACATTTCGGGATCTTCTGTCCCCGCCTCTTTTAATTCTGCCGTTTCTTCTCCGACTTACAGTACGAACACTGTCTGTGTCAGTAATTCTCTCTGAGCCTTGTACAACTTCCTTCAATAGTTTCATAAAAAATGTTCAAATGTTTGTTAAGCTTATGGGACTTAACTACGGGGTTATCAGTCCCTAAACATACAAACTACTTATCAACTACCTTATACTAAAGACGGCACAAATATCCATGACCGAGGGGGGATTCGAACCCCCGACCGTAGGGGCCGTGCAGACCGTGACTGGAGCGCCTCAGTCCCCTCGGCCACCGCGTACGGCTCTGAACATTTCTATGGGTTGCATGCTGTAATTCATATTTTATTTTTCCGACTTTGTAATTATTTCACTTTTATGAGTTTTTTGCGACTGGACTTCATCCGTCTGTGTATGCGCTCCCTATCGCGTGTAGCTGTATTTCATTTGCTTCTTATATAATTCCAAGCATTTCTATGGGTTGCATGCTGTAGTTAATTTTCCGGAATCTGAATTTATTCAATTTTAACGGTTTTCGGAACCACGTGGGTCCGAGTTCCGACTTCCGGTGTCTGCAGCTAGTCGCCTGAGTCCACGTCACTTCTCATATAAAACCAGTACCTAGATCACTTTCTAACAGACTGCAACTTAAGAATCCACCGTGATTTTGTATAATGAATCCGATTTTCATGCACTTCACCTTCAGTGGAGTGTGTTCATGTAACATATCCGTGTGTCGCCGTTAGCGTGTTTGCTCGCGGTCCAGTTCAGATGAAATTTAACTTGCTATACACACGCACCATCTCGAAACAGGCACGACAAACCAGAGCCAGCTTCAAAGTGTTTGTGTATATTGTGTTTTGTGCTACCTCCGACTTGCTGAATTTCGCTTACGATAGCGGCGCCTACCTCCGCCTCGTCTCAGCACGCTGATTTTGGTGAGTTTCGTTGTGGCATTGCATGTGTGTGACAGAATGAGTGTTGTTTGTGAATCTTTCCCCCCCAGTAGCGTTGAATCATTTATAATTTAGGCTGGACACCGACCGCATTAATCCATGTAAGAGATGCATTTTTGTTGTATTAACGAAATTGGTTCCCATTTTGCTTGTTTTCTATCTGAATAAACAAGTTTAAGTTCAGTAAAATCCGTATGTTGCCTATAAATGATAGTTTTATAGCACCTTCCCTCTTTTATTTAATATTGTTTTTCACTAGTGCTGAGAACATTTTCAGATGCGCCGGCCGCGGTGGCCGAGGTGACTGAGGCGCTCCAGTCACGGTCAGCACGGCCACTACGGTCGGGGATTCGAATCCTCCCTCGGGCATGGATATTTGTGCCGTCCTAGTTCGTAAGTAGTTCATAAGTAGTTTGTACGTTTAGGGACTGATGACCCCGTAGTTAAGTCCCATAAGCTTAACAAACATTTGAACATTTTCAGATGCAATAATTTTTTCATGTCTAAATTCCGTTGCGCCATAAATGTTTTCTTAGCCACCTTTCTAAGATAACTTTAATTGTGGTGGCTTGCTTATAAATGTTTTGTGTAATAATGTGTGAGTTGCTATGTATATTGACCACTGTAGTGTTTACTTCCTGTTATTAAAGTAATTGAATCGACTTAGTTCTCAGTTTGGGCCAAGGAACAAGGCTTTATAGCAGGGAGTAACCAGTAGTTCACACGGACCTCATTTACTAATTTTTGTGGGAAATAATAAGTATTTTTCTAATGATGGCAATTGTCACAGAGTAGATTTTCTTGCCTCATTTAAGAATGGATTTGTTAGGGGGATGAGTGAGCAAGATAAAATTAAATTGGTAAAAAGCTTGAGGGTAGTGCGCAGTCGTGGGCTAATGTAAATAATCATTTGTTTGAGACCTATGACAAGTTTGAGATTTGTTTTCTGAATAAATACTGCAGTGAAGCAAAACAAACGAGGTTTCAAAACGAATTTCTTAACGGTCCAAATTTCAAGTATGGCAATGGCTCAATGTGCGAAATTTGTGTGGACGAATTGAATAAGTTAATGCATACAAATCGGCCGCTTGAAATTCTGACGGAAATCATGACGTTAAAGAGGCGATCACCAGATCATTTGCAATGTGATTTGGTGCACAGTTCGAAGTAATCGAATAATAGGTTTTTAGATTTTGTTGACAAGTTGGAACGGGCATTACAGTTTAAACCGAATCACGCAAACGGAAGAGGAAATGGTAGAATTGGAACCATAATAGTAATCATGGGCACCATATAATTAACGGTAACTTCCGGAATCAAAACAATCACAATGGTAATCAGGGGAATATTATAAATGTCAAGGCAGTGGGAATTATCAGGAGGGAAATCACGGAAGGGAACATAGTGATATGCGGTCGGGAAACTGAGGAACGCTGCGTCTCATGTGCGGGAATGGCGAAACAACCCGGCGATAGATAGGACACCGTACTATGATAATATTGTTGGAAATAGATGTTATAGGAGGAAGAAGATAGTTGTGGAAATATGTGTGATAGATAAATCCATAAAAGTTAGTAATTTAAAACAGCTTGGCCGTCTGAGAAATCAAAATTATTTTGGGCAATCATTTGAATCAGATGAGACATGGGTTTACAAAAATTATTTTGTGAAGTGAGAATGAGTGATGGAGTGAATTAATGTATGTTAAATAGTTCTAAGTCTGAGAAAGAGTATGAGGAAAATTTTAATTTGTTGGAGATGACATGTGCAGAAAAATCCGTGAAGTTATTGACCAGTAGCAATAAATGCAACTATGCGTGTACTAGAATGTGTGAATTTGAGGTGGCGGATGTAAGTGGTGAATTTTGTGAAGGCATCGTAGCTAAGGGCAGGCTAGTTGGTAAAAATTTAAGGGTAAATCGGCGGATGTGAGTAAAGTTGATAGGAAAAACGGCATAGCATTGGGATCATCGGCTGTTGACGAATTATATTATGTATGTGGCATGATAGGTGATTTATTGTTGAAGGGAAATGAAATAAGGGAGACATGTGGTAAATTTGATGCTACTGAGATAGATGGTATTGAGGAAGGAATTTTAGCCTATATTTCTGTTGATGAGGATGATCCAACAACTCTTGATGGGATTATGAATTGTGAATGCAAGGTGATGGATGAAAGTGTTGATGCTACCTTAAAGGAACCATTATCTGTAGTGAAGGAAGGAAAGTTTAATATTGGTGAAACAGATAATATTTTTGGGGAACATATGATGTGGGTTACAGATGATGTTAAACTTAAATTGTCAATTAACGAGTGTACTAAAGATCTGAATGAGGAGCGATGCAGTAGCGAAGTAGTACATAGTGATTGTATGGAAACAGATTTTAATAACTCTGTGTTTAATGATATATCGACGGAGGTAAATGATAAATGTAATAAGGTTTTAAGTGCATCGGCTGAAGTCGGTAATGTTTTTTGTGAATGTGAGGTATTTGGTAAGGGCGATGATTTATGTGGGGAAGATATTGTATGTTCTGAAAATAATTATGTAAATGAAGCAGCTAGTATAGTGACTTTTCATATTCATGAAAGCAGTTCTGAGTCCGACTAGGACAGAGATGCAGAGTAGTTAAATGAAATAATTTGTGGGCTCAATTTACAAACGGAAGACAAAGTGGCAGCGTTATTAATGGCAATTGTGGTGAGTTTGGAGAAGGGGTATACGTTGATTGGTTTGGCAAAAGTGAACGAGAATTTTCTGTTACAGACTGGCGGTGGTATAGAAAGATTTTAAAATCAATGTTACCGCACTTATGAGTTAAAGAAAATTTTAAAATAGCACGGTAACTTGAAAGAAGAAAGGGTGAAAGAGGAGCATACAGTGTATTTAAGAAATTGTTTTAATGGGGACGACGAAATTGGAGGGTGGACTGAAGCATTGTGTACTATTTATACGGAAGAAAAAGGGAGATAAATTGAGAACGACTTGTTACATGAAGACTTTTAAGATAGGGAAGAAAAGATTGTCGTACAGCCAATAGTTGAGAAAGATGTTGGAAAAGCAAGAGTAAATGCACTTCTGGATTCGGGAAGTAACATATCAGCTGTGTCAGAATGTTTTCTGAGCAGAAAACATTTAGCTATATTCCCAGTAAGGAGCGTAACAATTAAGACAGCCACAAGGGGTATGAGTAAGCCCATCAGGTAGGAGATCAGTTTAGAATTTAAATGTTGTGGATACGAATTTAATATCAGATGTTTTGTGATAAGTGGGTTGGTGGTAGATGTTATATTAGGTACAGGTACATTTGTAAATATAAAACATTTCTCAACTCTGTAGAAAGATACCTCGAATATGAATTACAAGGAATAAGACGAAAGGTGAAATTCAAGAACTTATTAAAGAGGGAGCAATGTGTTGTCCCTATTGTAATGACTGGGAGAGAGGAGGAGAACAAAAAGGAATTGTGTGAACGCACTTTGATGCATGGAGGTCGGTAGTTTCATGGGATAATGTTGATGAAAATTATTTATTAAATGTTTCTATGATTTGTGGTTTAAAAATATGAGGATACTTGCCAGAATTGTTGTATTATTTTAAACAGTGGTGTCGGATTAATTTCTCAGTAAAAGAGATAATTTTAGAATTGCAGTGTATTGAAAATTATGAGAAGGATTTTAGTGACATGAGTGGTTTATATACAGGTTGATATGGAAATGTAATTTGTGTTTAAAATTTTGGGATTAAAAGTGTCGTAATTAGGATATAATTTAAAAGGGAAAGCTTTTCAAGGGAAGTAATGGTTGGTTGCTTTAAGTTTCTTTTTAAATTTCATAAGTCGGCAATGGGGAAGACTAGTGTTGCAAAAACAAAAATTTCTGTAGTCTGGTCATGTTTTCTTGTGGGAACATTGGCAGAATGATGGTAAAAGCAATATTTATACGTTGACAAAGTTTTATTGCATTTCTGTTGAAGAGTGTGTATCGATTACACTGGGGAAAGGCGTTCAAAGCAGGAACATTGGGGATTCGGTTGGGTTTCCATATATTGGTAACTATACCGTAGTCGAATTTCAACAGGTATTTTCATTTCGTCCGGGGGAATCGGCTGCAGAGTCACACACATTCCAGCGAGGTACGAAACTGGTGGAGAATTGGTGACAGTGCTGCGGACGGTGGAACCAGATCGTCGGAACGATGGGGCGCAAAGGCGCGTTGAAGTGATATTTGCCGAGTGCGATTAATGTGCTTCGCACCAAAGGAACATATTCTTCTCTGGGGATTTATTTAATATGCCATAAAACTTTATAATTCATGTTACTTTAATTTAAATCTTACACTTGACGCGCAAATGGTACGCTGGTCCAAACGCCACTACAGTTTTATACACGTTTATTTGGCACAATAGTTGGTAATAATGTTAAGGTTTTTGTAAATTTAAGAGAAAATGGTAAATAATTTTGGTGCTACTTTACATGATAATTTGGCAGGCAAAAGTGTCAAGTGGAGGTGTGTCACATTACAGATACAGGGGGAAGCTGATTGTTTCCGTCTGAAAGATGGGTTTTGACAGGATGTTGGGTTCCCCAGCCGGCTGGCTTATAGATTGGATCTAGTGAATTGAATACAGGTATATAGGATTTTTTCTAATCTGCCCGGAAACCGGAAACGGCACTCTTGGTTGAACGAGGGCGGCTCTTCCAGATTGCAACTGAAATACAATATAGCCACACGCAGTATTCTAAAAATCCATATAAAATCAGGGAATGATAATATGGCAAATATAATTATATGACGGGATTCAGGAGACTTGTGAGAATCAAACGCCATAATTACAATTTCAGTATCACTTACAGATAAAAAGCCGATAAATTTCAGTACTATAATAATAAAATTGTAAGACGTATATTTACAGTTATTGAAGCAAATGGGCAGCAACAGAAGAACCACGTTATTTCTGTATTCTTTCAATGAACATCATTTTACTCTCTTGTTCTGCTTTTCGTTGAGGTAGTAATATTCTTGTGTCAGAACGTAGATTCGACCACAGAAACACAAAACATGAACCCAGGAAAGCGCATTACATTTATATACGTATTTTATTATATTTAATATTATTCTTAGTAACATTCGTTTTTTATGGCTGTCAAAAATAGTTGAAATGCAGCAGATAATTCATACACAAACAATTATATTCAATTCTGGACAAGAACTGGATATATTTGCATAAAAAGTCATTATATATTAAATATTAATTTTGTAAATATATTTCGACGGCGGCAATATATTTGAACAGTGAGACGCCACGCTTAATACGTACCTTGTCAAATAACTCGGTTTTATACATTTTTTAGGGTTGTGAAATATATATTTGTTTGTTAAATGTAAAAAATATTTGTAGGGAGGTGGTCAAAAAATTTAATTCTGTGATATTCAAATGTATAATATTTTGGAAGGGAAATTGTATTTTAAAGATGAGGCGTTAGGATGCGCAGAAGGATACAATTTTGGGAGCAGGGAGAGCATGCTTTCTAACGCTTAGGAGGGGACTCGTAACCTGGAAGGGGTGGTGAAAGTTTCTGACGCTGGGCGGTCTAAAGCCGCTTTACGAACTTGTGATTTGAAGAGACAGGCATATGTGGACTTAGAAAATTTACGGGACTGTAACTGCAGAACTTAGTCTCCGGTTGAAAAGTGTTAAACTACGGACGGTAGTAGGCCTGTGGAACTGTGATAAATCAGTAATCGTGTACTCGTGTGATGACATACTGTGTTTTATAACAAATACTGTAATCGCGGATTAATTTGGATCTGCAATGTTCGATGGACTTCATTAATTTATGAGTGATAATTTGGAACCTTTACTCTGGAGTGCGTGTGATACTCATTGTGCCTCTAATGAACAATAGTTTGGGAAATATTCAGTTATTTACCGATGTCTAAAGTAGGACCACCTCCGCATTTCATGTCCAAAAAGAGTAATAAACTCCATTTACAATGAATCACATCGTGAATGAATCACTTCTTTATCTTAGAATCCAATTTGTTGGTTACTCAGAGGTTTCATTTACGTTTGTTTAAATATATTTTTGTGTCATCATACGGAGAGTGATAGACTGGCTAAACTACAGATTAATTACTGATATTGTTTAAACAGATTAGGTATTTGTTTTGGGCATATAAGCTGTCATACATAACTTACCCCTACGAGCTGAGACAACGAGCCACTATCCTTCTACTACCACGAGTTATGTATTGCCCAATTCTTATTGGTGTGTACCGATAGGATGGTTGCATATGGGTCAATAGGTCGTTCTGTTTAGGGTAGAAAATATTAGTTTTGAAATCCTGCTGTAAACTGATGTAGATGATATAGGCCTGTAATTTTGCGGATCACTCCTATTGTCTTTCTTGAATATTGCAGTACCTGTGCAACTTTCCAGTCTTTGGGTACGGATCTTTCGCTGAGCGAGCGGGTGTGTATGACAGATAGGTATGGGGCTACTGCATCAGCATACTCTGAAAGAAACCTAATTGGCATACAATTGGGACTGAGAGACTTAATTTTGTTAAGTGATTTAAATTGCTTTAATACTCCAGGAGTGTCTTTGCTTTAATACTCCAGGAGTGTCTACTTCTAAATTACACATGCTGGCAGCTGTTATTGATACGCATTCTGGAATAGCTGCCTCGTCTTCTTTGGTGCAGAAATTTCGGAAAGCTGTGTTAAGCAATTCTGCTGTAGCAGAAGTGTCATCGATAGCATCACCATTGCTATCAGGTAGTGAAGGAATTGAATGTGTTTTGTCGCCAGTATACTTTACATGCAACCAGAGTTTCTTAAGATTCTGTACCAAAATTACGTGACAGGGTTTCGTTGTGGTAACTATTGTCATCCTCTTGCATTGAAATTCGAGCTAAATTTCTAGTCTCTGTAAAATATTGCCGGTCTTGTGGATTTTGTGTCACTGTTGATGCCACTTCGCTGTATACCACACATATGCCCATGGTCTTGCTGCTGTCGAACGCTACCTTTCTCAACGTCCTCCAGACTCCAAGCCCGATACATCATTCCTTATTATCCAACCCAATTACATGCTGGAAAACAATTACTTTTCCTTTGAAGGAAAAGTATACACTCAAATTCGCAGCACAGAATCCGTATGGCACCTTACTATGCCAGCCTATTTTGAACTATCTACAGCAAACCTTACTAGCGTCCCAAAACCCTAAGACCTGGTCTAGTTCAGGTTGATTGATGATATTTTCATGATTTTGACTCAGGGCCATGACGCCCTATCCTCGCTCCTTCAGAAGCTCAATTCATTCTCCCCCATCAATTTCACTTGTTATGACTCAACCTGGTAAGCCACCTTCCTGGATGTTAACCTGCACCTCACTGATGGCTCCATCTACACCTCCGCCCACGTTAAACGTACTTATTACCAACAATACCTTTGACAGCTGCCATCCATTCCACATCAAAACATTCCTCCCATACAGCCTTGCCACCCATGAACGGTGAATTTTCACTGATGAGAAGTCTATTACACAATACACTGACAGCCTCACAAAGGCCTTCACAGGCAGATATTACCCTCCAGACGTAGCCTGTAAACAGATTTACCGTGTCATATCCATCCCTCCAACCCCAATAACCAGTCACAAAGGAGTGTCCTTCTTGTCGCCCAATACCACCTCAGACTGTAAAAACTAAATCACATCCTTCGTAAGGGCTTTCATTCCTTCTCAGCAGCCCTGAAATGAGATACATCCCCTGTCGCCCACCCAACCTCTACATCATCCTAGTCAATATCTATGCCACTCCCAAGCACAACACCTTACCGAATGGATCATATCCCTGTGGAAGACCCCGATGCAAAACCTGCCCAATCCACCCTCGCAGCACTTCCTATTCCAGTCCTGTCACAGTCTTATCCTACCCCATCAGAGGTCGGGCCATCTGTTAAAGCAGCCATGTGATTTACCTACTCTGCTGCAGTCACTGCACAGCGTTTTATATTGGTATGACAACAAAACAGCTGTCCATCAGGATGAATGGCTACCGCCAAACTGTGGCAAAAAGCAAGATGGAGCACCCTGTGGCACAGAATGCAGCTGTACACATTACTCTGCATTTCAATGGCTGTTTCACTACCCGAGCCATCTGGATCCTCCCATTCACCACCAGCTCTACTGAACATCGCAGATCGAGTCGTACCTTCAACACATTCTACAATTCCGTAACCATCCTGGCCACAACCTGCGATAACTACCCATACCTAAACCTTATGCCTATCATGTTCTCGGCTCGCATTCCTTCCTAACTAATTATCCTGTATCTTTCAAATTCATGTCTTCCTAGAAACTGTGTGTCGCCCCTTACAATACGCCCTTACTTAATTATCTTTTATTTTTATTTATCTTTTTGTTTTTACCTACATTACCTATTTTTATTATTCTTTATTATTTTTATCATTTTAAATCCCCCCACTCCATCCCCACACTCCTCTACGCCTCCCTTTTATCTTTTCCCGCCCCTTCCCCTCATTGCATTCATTGTCGCAATTCAAATTCCCGCCTATCAGAGTCTTTACAATTCCTTATGCAACTCATAACTTTCCATCCCCACCCTTACTCGGCATCATTACACCTCCACTCCCGACCTCGCTAACAGTCTAGATGCTTGTAGCGCTGGAGTGTCCGGACATGGTGGATGTGTTTTTATAGTTTTTTGAGTGACTGTATAAATGTATCTGTTTCTGTTTCTGAAGAAGGCCGTGGCCGAAAATTTAAGTTGTGTGAATGTGACTGTCTAGTTTTCGTGTCCGTCAGCAGCTCAGAGATCCTCTTTATGGCGATTTATTATGAATTACTATGTAGTATGCATTATTGACCTTCTTTTAATGTAAGCCATATTTGATCTATACTCACACTGTGAGTTTCGAAAATCTGGAGATTTTCGCTCAGGGAGGCATTAATAGAATTTTTATTTGCCTTTTTTCATTCATTTACACTAACGGTCAAACGTTTTCGATCACCTATCACAATTATGGATTTATGGTTAGGACAGAGACGTAGTCTTAAATGATCTATCATAGCCCTGATTTGATACTAAAACAGGCATAAACATGTAAGGACGGAACGATTCAGTTGTGTATTTGACCGGTTCTCCGTCTGGTAGGGCGATTATGAGTAACCACTCCAACACAGTCGTACTTTTACCCAAGACGTGTCCACTCGAATATGCCTCATTCCTTCAGCTGTCTCCGCAGCAAATAGTTCACATACTTTTCAGTACACTGTGTACAGCTAGCAATGTGTTTGTATATCTGATCATGTGCATACCTCCAAGTGGGACAGAAGCAGGAGATTGAAATTGAAAAAACTAGATGTGAATGTAGCTCTGCAACACGAAGGCTAGTAGGACAATAGCAACAAAAGTTGGTGTAGCCCAATCTACAGTGGTTCAAGCAAACGAGCGCCAATGCTAGTGTTTCGCGATGTGGAAGACCACGCGTAACGTCATACAGGGAAGATCAGTTCATATGTGCACAGAGTAAACGTCAGAGGACTCGTACCGCACCTGAAATTCGCATGAAGTCATTAATATGCAAAGTGCTCCAATCTCTGTCTCAAAACTGCAACGTCGTCTTCGTGAACGAGTTTTAAAGGGGTTCATAGCGGCCAAAAAAAACCTTTATTACGGGCACAAAATAAGATGAAAAGGATGGAATTGGCACAGCTACATAAAAACTGGAGCGTGGAGCAATGGTCCAAGGTGTTATTCGCCGAGGATTCGATGTTTGAAGTATATGGGAACCATCGTCGAATGTTGTTTCGTCGACTTCGTGGAGACCGTATGAAGGGTCAGTGTATGAAACGTAGTCTATAGTGAAGCATGGTGTAGTGTCGGTTATGGCGTGGGGATGTTTTGCGGGTGATATAGTCGGTGATCTGATACGAATTAATGGAACACTGAAGAAGAAAGGATATCACAGGATTCTGATCAACAATGCAGTTCAAACCGGCAAGAGGATTATTGGTCGTTCGTTTCTACTGCAGCAGGACAATGACCCCAAACATTCTTCTCAATTGTGTAGATGGTATGACTATAGAAATGAGAAATGTGGGGATCTGAAAAATATGATTTGGCCAAGTCAGTCACGAAATTACATTGAACTTTTATGGGATGCGCTTAACAGGAAGGTCCGAAAACTGAAGTTGAAGAGCTATGGTATAATTTACAGAGCCGGTAAACTGCAATATTTTCACAAACACTATAAAATTTTATTTCCAGAATGCCAAGAGTTTATGCAGCTGTTAGGCAAAGGGTGGCTTCTTTGATGAGGCTAAAATATAAACCATATTATGTTGTATTTAATAATAGAGAGAGTAAATGTACTTTTGTTGGTCTATTTAGTTTTTACGATGTGTTTGAACATTGAAATAAAGTATCTAGTTTTGTGCACAGGTGATCGAAAACTTTTGACCGGTAATGTACTTTTGTTTTACTTTTGGTGGATATGGGAAGTCGAGTTTTAAGTCTCGCTACGACAACTCTGTGTTCACTAGTCCCTGTCTCTGTTTTGATGTTTTTTATTTATTTATTTATTTATTTATTTATTTATTTATTTTTTGTTTTTTTTTTGTTTTTTTGTTTTATTAGCTCCGGATTATTTGTTGCTAAGACGTCAAGTATGTTTCCACAACCATATACCATTCTAGTGGGTTCATGAACTAATTGCTCTAGATAATTTTCGCAGAAAGCGCTCAGTACAATATCGGACTACTAGAATCCTGACACAACACCACGGAGCTGCCAACAGGGTTTCAAAGATATTCAGATCGATGTGTAGTAATCCACGGTTACCAGTCAATCGCCCTCCCTCCCCATCAAATGTCGACCTTTTGTCACCCTTAGTTTCTACATCTACACCTACATCTACATAGATACTCTGCAAATCACATTTAAGTGCCTGGCAGAGGGTTCATTAACCACTTTCATAACTTTTCTCTACCGTTCCATTCTCTAATAGCGCGCGGGAAGAAAGAATACCTAAATCGTTCCGTTTTCGATCTGATTTCTCTTATTTTATTGGGATGGTCATGTCTGCCTAAGTAGGTGGGTGCTAGCAAAATATTTTCGCATTCATAAGTAAAAGTCGGTGATTGAAACTTCGCAACTTCGCAAACAGATCACGCCGCAATGAATAACGTCTTTCTTTTAATGATTTCCACCCCAATTCGTGCAACATTTCCATGACGCTTTAACCCCCGTAACGTGATAAAACAAAACGAGCTGCCCTTCTCTGAACGTTCTCAATATCTTCCGTCAGTCCCACCTGGTGAGGGTCCCACAAGGGGCAACAGTACTCCAGGAGACGACGCACAAGTGTGATGTAGGCAGTCTCTTTGGTGGAGCTGGTGCATCTTCGAAGCGTTCTGCCAATGAAACGTAACCTTTGATTCGCCTTCCTCACAATATTTTCTATGTGTTCTCTCCAGTCAAAGTTGTTCGTAATTGTAAATCCTAGGTATTTCGTAGAATTTACGACCTTAAGGTTTGACTGATTTATCGCGTAATTGAAGTTCACTGGATTTATTTTAGTGGTCATGTGTATTACTTCACACTTTTCTTTATTTATTGTCAATTGCCAATTTTCGCACCAAGTAGTAATTTTCTCTAAATCGCTTTGCAGTTGCTTTTGATCCTCTGTTGACTTCACTAACCGATAAACGACAGCATCATCCGCGAACAGTCTAAGGGAGCTATTCAGATTGTCTCCTAAATCGTTTATAAACACGAGGAAGAGTAGGAGACCTATAACGCTTCCCTGTGGAACGCCAGATATCACTTCTGTTTTACTCGATGACTTACCGTCAATTACAACGAACTGTGTCCTTTCTGCTAGGAAATCGTGAATCCAATCGCACAGTTGGGAAAATATTCCATAAGCACGCAATTTCATTAGAAGCCGCTTGTGGGGTACAGTATCAAAAGCCTTCCGGAAATCCAGAAATATGGAATCGATTTGAGATCCCTTGTCGATGGCACTGTACAGTTCATGTGAATAAAGGGCAAGCTGTGTTTCGCAAGAGCGATACTTTCTGAATTCGTGTTGACTATTGGTTAATAGGTCGTTCTCTTCGAGGTAGTTCATAATATTCGAACAAAGTATATGTTCCAAAATCCTACTGCAAATCGACGTCAATGAGATAGGCCTGTAATTTTGGGGATCACTCCTATTGCCTTTCTTGAATATTGGAGTAACTTGGGCAACTTTCCAGTCTTTGGGTACAGATCTTTCGTTGAGTGATCGGTTGTAAATTATAGCTAAGTACGGAGCAATTGCATCAGCATACTCTGAGAGGAATCTAGTTGGTATACAATCCGGCCCGGAAGATTTGTTTTTGTTTAGTGACTTAAGTTGTTTTACTACTCCAGGAACTTCTACTTCTAAGTTTCGCATGCTGGCATCTGTTCTTGGATTGAATGCTGGAGTGTTCACTTCGTCTTCTTTGGTGAACGAATTTCGGAAAGCTGTGTTTAGTAATTCTGCCTTAACAGTACTGTCGTCGGTACTATTACCATTGCTATCGCGTAGTGAAGGTATTGTTTGTGTTTTGCCACTAGTGTACTTCACAAATGACCAGAATTTCTTTGGATTTTCTGCAACTGTCTGGCGACTATCTGGCTGGCACTGGGGGATGTTACCTATCTTCTGTATTTTTCATGTCATCACCTACAGTTCCACGTTATCACGTTACTGTCTCGTGGATCTTGAGAGTGGTTTGTAGTTTCTAAAGGCCCAAATTGCCACATGTAGGTTTAGCTACTCTGGTAAACTAGCACCGCCGCAGCGGAGCGGCCGAGCGCACTGAGGCACTATTCTACGATGCGGGAGGCCGTTCGCCGTTGGAGGTTCAAATCGCCCCTCCCCCCCCCCCCCCCACCGGGCAGGGGTGTTGGAGCTGTCTTTAGTATAAGGTAGTTCAGAAGTAGTTTGTTAGTTTAGCGACTAATGACACCCCAGTTAATTCCTATAAGTTTTACAAATATTTGAACATTTTTAAACTACTACCGCACAACCCCAGCTGATCAAGACCCCATTAAAGATTTGTCAAGAAATGAAATAACAAATATTTGACCACATATATATTTACATAATAATTTATTACGCCAAGATCGGCCACATACTGTAATATATCACGTGTCGGAGATTGCTGCCATCTGCCACCGATGCTGTGCTTGTTCGCATCACCACATAGGTTACGTTCTGCATCTTCTTCTTGTGTGAAATATGTACTGCTCTCGTCCATAGCATCACCTCAACTTTCATGCTATTACTTCTCCCTGATTTAAGACGTGAATTATGAGCTGCAGCTCTTGGTCCATGCTAGCGCCTCACTAGTTCTAACGACAAGAAGACGCTGGTCCTTTTCACAGGAAGTCTGAGCTGCGTTGTTACATTTCAGGCACTCCAATCCCTCAAAGGCTTCCCAATTATTTACTAGATGCAAAGATTGTGCTACAGTGTCTCTTCAAGTTCAATGTTGTCGTCTGTGTAGTTCACGAAAGTGAAAGCTTACTTAGTGAATGGGGATTACTTTCAAGTTCTTGCCAAGTAATAGTTTTGTTGTGGTGTTGAGTTACCTTATATTCCATGCTGCTGCCTGGTACGTGAATATTGTACTGGTCCATCATTAGTCTGAATGTACGTCGTTATCAGTCCATACTGTACTCGTTATTGGCTTATGGTTTCTTGTGATATGATGACCGTGCATCACCTGCATGTCGTTACTTTGCTGAAAACTGGAACGTTAATTGTGTACTGTAGGAGTAGATGGCATCGCCTTCGACTCGATACTGTAACCTTACTGTCTCCTTATATGTGTAAGTTGTGCTAGGTTCGTCCATGAAACGAGACTATTAAATTTGTTAGAAGGTGTGTTGGGCTGGACCACATTGTCACTTCCATATCAGTGGTGTTACGTCGTTATTATTTGAGATGTGAAAGCTGATCTGTGTTGCTCAATTGTTCTGCGTCGGATTATATGATCCTCTACTGCTGGATTTTGGGATGTGATGACTGTGCAGTGTACTAGTTGTCGTTCCAGTCCGCTGCCTATGCACTCTTTTGATCGAGAAGGGTGTAGTTTGCTCTTCCGTTTTAGCACCACTCCTTTCATGCTGTTCTCTCTTAGATTCTTCTAAGGTCAAGTTGCTTTCTTCAACTTCACTGGAATCAGACGCATTCCACTGCCTTGATGGTCTTTTGATCGAAAAGGATGTACCTTGCTCTTGAATGCTCCTACCACCGGTTTCAGTGGACTCAGACGCATTCCACTGCCTTGATGGTCTTTTGATCGAAAAGGATGTACCTTGCTCTTGAATGCTCCTACCACCGGTTTCATGCTGTTCGCTCCTAGAATCGTGGGACGCTGTGCGGCTCTCTTCCACTCTATCAGTTCCAGTTTTATTCTGAGGTGTTTCTAGTGCTAAGGAAAAGAATTTCGTGCTGTTTTCTTGCACAGAACCATGACTAGTTTCATGTGGCAACCCCTGTTTTTTTGACGAAGTTGAAACAGTGCTCTCGTCGTCAATGGTACGATATACAGTTCTCTGATGCTCACTTGATGGTTCCTGTGGCGTACAGAGTCCAGTTACGTCACTCAGGGCACAGCCTCCAGGTTTTACATTGCTCTCGGTAATGTGGCCATGCTCAGCTCTATAGCGCCGCCTCTCTTCTTCATTGACTGGCACTAAAGGCGTGAAGGCATTCAGTGTCGTACCTCCGGCTCCATAAGGAAACCTCGCTGGTTCTGGGGATGTAACGTTTATGCTGCGTTCTCCAACTGCGCTACCGTCAGTTGCATGATATCTCATTGGTTCTTGGTACGTGAAAGTTGCTTGGTGCATTTCTGGCTTACCACCGCTGCCTACATGACAGCAACTCGTTCTTTCTTGAAATGAGTAAGGCGACCTTTGTTCGTTCATGGTCGTTTGATTTCCATAACTCATTGGTTCGTGAAAGCTACCACGAGTTCTATGCTGACACCTCACTGGGTCTTGATACATATAGTCAGTGTTGCGCCCATCCATAACAGTAAATGTAGCTCCATGCTGATACCTTGCTGGATCTTGGGGCATGAAAGTTACATGGTGGTCATCCATGACACTAGCTCCAGTTCCATACTGGTACCGTTCTGGTTCTTGTGACCTGATGACTCTTCTCTGGTCGTCTATGACGTCACGTTCTGTAACTTGCCGCCACATTGCTTGTCGTTGAGATTCTTCCATGGGGCTACCTCCAGGCCCATGACGACACATTGATGGATCTTGTGGCATGAAGGTTATGTGATGCTCATCACGGACACCGCCTCCAGTTCCATGATGGTACCGTTCTGGATAATGCGGCCTGATTATTCTCCTGTGCTCATCTATGACTTCATGTCCAGTTCCTTGCTGCCACCTTACTTCTTGATTAGGCTCTTGGATTGGGCAAACTCCAGGTCCATGTTGCCATGTTGATGGATTTTGGGACATTGTAGCCATTATTCTTCTTTGCTCATCCATGACGTCATGTTCAGTTACCTGCCGCCACCTTACTGTTTGCTGGGGCTCGGCTATTATGCCAGCTCCTTGTCCATGCTGGCATCTTACTGGTTGTTCGAATGTGTAGACTGCTCTGCGCTCGTCTATGGTGCCACGTCCAAATCCATGCTGACAATTTGCTGGTTGTTGTGAGGTGAAGACCGCGCCCCTCTCGTCGATGATGCCACCTCTTGCTCCATGCTGCCACATACCTGGTTCTTGGAACCTGATGATTCTTCTTTGCTCGTCTAACTCGTCACGTCCAACTACATGCCGAAACATTACTTCTTGTTGTGGCGAAATGGCCATACTGCGCTCCTCCATGGCTCCAATTCCAGGTCCATGCTGACACCTATGAGGTTCTTGGTTGGCGAAGGTAGTATTTACATCGGGTGGGACGTCAGTTCTAGTTACAAATCGCATCATCGTTGGCTCTTGAGACGCGAAGGATGCGCTGCGGTCGGCCATGGAACTGACTCCAGTTTGATTGACCCATCCTGGGGATCCTCGAGCCGTGAAGTCTGGGTTGCGCCTGTCCATGCCGCCTCCTCGCAGGTGTTGAGAGATTGAGTACCTGTCGTGCAATTCGCGGCTACCTATGGAAAGATAGGAGTGATTAAATGGTAGCCAACGAGTTGTTCTCACATATTAACCAGTACACATTAATAATAACTAAGAAAAAATCAAATTTAGAGAAGTATTAACAAAGACTACATAAGGTTAGAAATATAACAAACTAGCTTATATGCCCATGCTTCGCAACCAGTGTTTAAGAGGGTCCTATGTATATCTTTTTTTTTTTTTTTTTTTTTTTTTTTTTTTTTTTTTTTTTTTTTTTTTTTAGGCTTCCGGACCTAGGTCAGCAAAAACAGAATCCTTGTTGTTGGATCGCTCCGTCAACAATAAACACAGCTCTCCCGGTCAAGATGTCAAATTTAAGTAAATTTAAAGGAGTCGAATTAGATACAGCCGTATATGTAACTACGACTATACACAACATGAACGCCATTCCTGTACACTGACATGAATGGAAGCACGTTATTATTTTTGACGTTACTGTAACATAATACTAATTATAATGTGAATATGTATGTAAACATGATATGGTTCACAGTATGATGTTTGTACTTAAAAGTGATGTCATTTAAATGAACTGTTTTGCTATTTATGCAGACAAGTTGCATTTTTCATGTCGTGGCGTGCTTAATGTAATTATTTAATTAATATAATTATCCTAAAAACGTATTCTGATTGGCTTCAGATGAGACGCTATTCGTGTAACGCGAAAAACAGACTGTAATCTTTTTCTTTCCGCTCTCTTTTTGAAGGACACTCAAACGTGACTTCAAATTTGCGTGTGGAGATTAAATAGCCTAGTGTTCTTTCTTTTTGGCGAACATAAACAACATACAGTTTTTGTGAACATTAACGTTCGCAAGTGTTTATAGTCAAAGTACGGTGAACTGGAAATTTAATTTCACGTCGTTACAAATGCCATCCGGATGTAAATAACAGTAACGAACGTTATAGTGGTTTACGAACGTGACAATGAATAAAGATGATAAAGTGTTTTAATAAGAATTAAAACTATGAAATGTAACGCGGACGTTAACCAACGAATACGTCTTGTTAAGTAAATAGCGAGTGACAGACAATTGACAATGGTAGACAATAGTAGTGAGATAACCCATTTAATTCACATTGGACACTCATAAGTGTACGTGGTCGATTATAATAAAACCACCATGCGAGTGATGACTCTGCACCAGTAAAGAAAAAAGTTGATGGTACTTACTATCTTCAATCTCGCCTTCCTCCGGTACGAAACCAATTGATGACGCAGATAAAACACCGCACATGTCGTCCGAGGAAGATTCACATACACACACTCAAGTAAAAATACCATGAATAGCGCATGTTCTGAGAGAAACGTCGGCCGCGGACAGCGACACTGCTCATCTGAATCTGCGCAACAGTGTTGCCAGATGGCAGTCAGACAAAATACCTGCAGTCTCACAAAAAAGTACCTACGTTTTCCCTACTTCCTCCATACCCCCTCATCAGGGTCGTAGTAAGGATTTGCGTCTGGAAGGGGCTAAATCCAGGAGTTCGGCCAGGAGAGGTTAACCAGTTGATTAATGTGACATGTTACAATTCTGAAAAACTTTAAAATAAATATTTGGCATCATGCTTCACTTTCTAGATATGTTTTTCCGGTGACTGGCGGGAATTCCAAGTGCTTTGTTACAAGAGGATTACTGATTTATCGATCGGACAACGGTACATCAAGAACCGGTCAACCATAGAGAGGAACAGCATTAATTAGTTTCCCCAAATATGCCGCTAATTCCTAGTTCACTACTATACCAGGATAACTGATTTATTGACCGCACAAGGATACATCGAGGCACTATCAACCATTGAGTAGAAACAGCAGTAATTATTTCACAGTCAGCACAAATAAGGAAGTCCGTCACTCTACATGACTAGATTTTCAAAGAGTAATGCTACTAGCACTTTGTACATTTATAACGTTGACTGTCACAAATGTTTTAGCCTCTTCTTGTCAGCATCTTCTCATTTACAAGTACTAAGTACTATATCAACCTGACATAAATAAATAACAGTCTAGCCAAGGTAACAATGGGAACAATGCATTTTACTTGTGCTGACATGTTTCTAATACTATTTCCAAACCCACTCTCCATTCCACTGATATACATGAAATCAGTGGCGTAGCTCTCATGGGACTAGGCGGGGCAGTGCCCCGGGCCCCCGAGCTCCAGGGGCCCCTCGGCCTTCGTGACCGACGATCGAAGAAAGATACAGTAGAGCGTCGAATATTTTTTTTTTTTTTATTATTATTTTTTTTACGCTGGTGCAGGTACGGAGGAGAGCAGCCAGAAACTAGAAACACTAGAGTAAATTAGAACGAGATATATATTGAACAGAAGTTATACAATACTTATCTTTTACAGAGATCAGTACTGCAGAATGCTGATACATAGTTGTTAGAGGCCTGCCTAGTGCCTGTACGATAGACAAGTCTTCACTGGTGCCTATCTGATTCCGAAGGTCCTAACTGGTTGCTATCTCAGTCCCAAGTGAACGATGTCGTTCAGTGGTGGCCACGAGCGGAGTTGTAGCAGAGGGCGCTCGTGGCTGTCGTCGTAAGAACGCCGCGCCGTGCGTGCATGGCGGCGCGCGGCGAAAGTAGGTGGCGCGCACTTTGGACTTGTGCGACACCACACCAAGTTTCCCACAGTAGCCGCCTGGACCACCGGCTGGCGGAACAATGCTTCTAATTGGGTCTTCTTCACAAGACGCCACTATGCGGCGCTGCTGACAGGCGAAGCTAAAAACGTGTCCAACAATCGGCACACTTCAGTCGGCAGACGTAGCGGCAGCATCAAAGCTGCTCACAGCAACAGCTGCGTCTTCCAAGTGTTGCGGCGTGCCGCTCGGCGCAATGCTCGCGCTCCTCCAAATACAGTATAAATACATTTATTGGCGTATAGAAGTGTACAGTTCGAATATCCGAATAAACCGGTTTTCCGAATATCCGTGTCCCCAAATTACTTCGAATAATAGACGTTATGCTGTATATAATATTTTAGTTAAATGAAGGAAGTTCGACTTTTAATTTCTCCTGCCGAAATTGACCTCACATGGACAGTTCACCAATTATGTAAGGAAATTATAACAAAATATTCATTATTAGAATGTGAGGTTGCCGCGGTAGAGTAGCCGAGCGGTCTAAGGCACCTCGCTGCGGGGCGCGCGGTTGTTCGGCGTCGGAGGTTCGAGTCCTCCCTGGGGCATGGGTGTGTGTGTGTTTGTCCTTAGGTTAGTTTACCTTAGTTTAAGTAGTTTGTACGCTACGGACTGATGACCACGCAGTTTGGTCCGATAGATTTACATTTGAATTTGAATGTGAGGTTACGGAAGTTTTTACCGCAGTTTTATTCTTCTGCAGCAACCGGAAGGTCATTTAACAAATTAAAAATTATCAAAACGCATCTGAGATACAGAATAGGTCAAGCTCGACTCGGAAATTTGGCACTCATAGCAATCGAAAACAAGGTTGCATCAAGTCTAGATTTAACAGACCTTATTGATGATTTTGCAAAAACCAAAGCCAGGAAAAGATTGTAAAATAATTGTTAAAATAAAATTGACTACTTTTTAATTGTGTACCCATATTATTACTATAATGTACTGCAGTCACGAAAACGCATACCGATAATTACCGATCAGAAATCATATCTTTGCCAACATCTGCAATCTAACAGTTTGAAGCATTGTATTACTCCAGTAGGTATTCTTTCATTCTGACTTTGGTGCGTGAGGAAACAGGAACGAAATCCCCACGACTTGAAAAACGCCGCTCATTAAGTTCGTGATACACAGTGAGGCGCGAAAACTAATTATGATTTTTTTTCAAGGACTAATAGTATTCGTGTTACAAGAAATAGAAAAATTCCCAACTTTTAGAAAACAATGTTTTAACACATTGGCTGCCACTTGAGTTAAATATAAGCCACAGGAAGTCTTCTCTTCGGGCCCGTGTAGTAAATATAACTTACGAACATTTTTCCATTTAAAGCTCCGTGGTACAGTTGTAACAGTAGCGTGCTGTGACTTGATACAGTACGTTATGGCCCAAGTAGCAAATCATACTCGTGGCCTCCAGTTTTCAAGAGCTCAAGAGTAGTTATTGACACTTGTAATCGTGAATTATATATCTCACATGGCCCAGTCATAGTGGAGTTTCCTTGTTTTTATAATTTATTATTTGGTGTTACATATTACTTATACAGTATATCACATACAGTTTTAATTACATTCTCCAACTCTAATTGCAACAACAATAAAACAGACTGAAAAAACTGGGTAATTCTACTTTGTATCTCTAACGCCTGCATGTAGTGTGCTTCATGAAGAAACACTCTTTGCAAAAATATGATCACAATTTCTTACATTTCCATGTAGTTTGTTTGCATTTCTTGACAGCTTACTCTCGGCCAAATTCATTCTTCATTTTTTCGTAGCATCCTTACATCTGTGACTTACTGCTCCCATGTTCAAAAGAGCACAATCTGCAGGCAGTTCGGTGGCTACGGTGACATTTCTCAGGGGCATCGGCATCTTCTATATAGAGTAGTTTCAAAATTACTTCCTCTTTGAATTCTGTAATTGAGATGATCTTGTTGATGTATCGGTAAATCACAAGAGCATTTACCAGTGCTGACCCTGTCAGCAGTTCAATTGCAAGCTTCCTTACCATTTCAGACCCTGCCTTCAATTGGTGAGAAATATCTAAAAATGACTGATTATAGTCAGTTAACATTGCTGGTTTTTTCTTTGTGCCCCTTTGGTTTGAACTTCAGCTTCTTCCTCTCCATGAGCAGTACTCAGCATCAACACATTCCTCTTATTTTTTCATGTCATTAGTATCTTCATCTTCTTCTCTTATGTCCATAACTTCATCCAAAAGCTTCTGTGCATGCCTTTGTTCATATACATAACTTCTACGAGACACTTTCTCCTGCTACAATATCACTGGGTTACGGAACAAACAACACTGAATAAAGACTGTAGTAACAATGCAGAAAAACAATAACGGAACTGTACGCAAATAATGTTGTGGAATGAAAGACTTACAGGAGTACCAACCCAAAATTATTAGCGACATAGCAAATGACACACCTGGCACTTTACTCTGGCGCCATGTGAGTCATATGTAACAAACACAAAAAAACATAAACTAAGGTACTAAATTGCAATATTTTCAACTTATTTGTACTTAAATAGCTTACTTCAAGCAAACTAAAGCAGAATATGAAAAAAAGTAAATGATCCCCGGGGGTCGGTAACCCAAGTACACCTTTGGCAGCCAATATGTTAATATAGTTATTGTTAAACAGAATGTACTAAGACAAAATATTAAATGCATACAGCATATTTAAGTACAGTATTTGGCATTTGATTTGTTGTGGGGATGTGACAGGTGACAGCAGGAAGAGGTGGGGAGGGGGGGGGTGGAGGGCAGAAGGTGCGGGAAAGGGCAGACCGCTGGAATGGTCAGGCATTGCCGTTCTTTGTGCGCCTGCAAAACGAATAGCGAGAAAGCGAGCCCCCACTCTACGACGCAAAAGGAAATTACAAGGTGTTTTAGAAAGTTATACCGACCCTTCCACAGTGCACCTCATAAATCACAGACGACGTACTGCGCCGCATTCTTTTCAGTTCTTCTATGTGAAAAACAACTTCTCTGTGTTTTAAAGTAATGATGAGATTTCAGCACTTCACGCAATCTTTTAAGGTACGTTTCTACCCACACACTATTTGTTTATTCTGCAATTTAAAGGTTTCATTACATTCATGGATCAGAAGTTTCATGTAATAATTATTTTGTATCAATAGTGAATTGTGCATCAAGACGCTGCCCTCTACACACTGATCTCTATACTACCTGGATGTTGAACTTCAGCTGTCTTAGCGTGCCAATCATAGATGTTAATATTTCGTATCTTGTTAAATTTAAAGATGGCCACTAGGAAGTATTACAAGGAAACGAAAAGAAAATACTTCTCAGTTCCGCTACCATATTATTCTATTAACCACATATTCATATGAATTTCAAATGAAAACGTAAGTAAACAGTTATTTGTCACGTAATAACTGATGGAAAATCGCTCGCCAAATTTAAACATGGCGGACAATGCGAAATCGTGTGAAAAAAATATGAATGTGCAGGCACGCTGCAATTCTATGTTCAGAGACCAGAGTTATACATCCAGTTTGTATATAGATCACTGCCTCTAACCCACTGTCACGATAATAAGCGAAGATATCGACTTAGGTATTTTACTTATTACTTTTTCCTGGCCAGACACTAACTTACTTCAAGAAGCCTGGTAGGGGCACGGCTTAATCCAAACTGTTTCATTTAACAAAATCTGGCAACTTACTCTTGATGAAACCATCCTACACGAATATTTCCCCTATTTTTCTTCTTTGACTGGGCTGTCAACTAAATGCGCTAACAGCGCAGTAGTTTAGCGATAGTGAGTTGTCGGCACTGACAAAAGTCCGCCTGCTGTCACCGCTGACTAAAAATATCCCACGGGCATTTTCAACTGTATGTACTACCCAGGTCCAACTTCATCTCTACCCCTCTGCAAAATTTCATTCCAAATCACCTAGTAATTTTTGTATGTCAGCATAACAAACAAACAAACCTTCACAGTTAGAGAGTACGATTAAATATTATCTGCTGCGTGACACACAACAATTTACTTAGTAGTATTTAGGTTTGTCTTATAATGTCTTCCAGTGGGCGGTAAGGAGCTGATGATGAAGTAGTTTTGCATCTGAACAGTATTAGTGTAAAGAGGGCCCCAATGTCATTTTTGCCCCGGGGCCCTTGGTGACATAGCTACGCCACTGCATGAAATCATTATATTTCTCATCAATTGTAATGTGTCTGACACTAAGTAATTAATATTGTTTACTATGAACAGAAAACAACAACATTGGCTCCTTCAAACTTTGCCACAATTGGTCGGCTTCATTCCCGCGTGCTGAAAACTGTTCTGTTGCCAACATTACCCACTAGGCCTGTGTCGGCGATTGTAAAATTTTACCAAAGTACCTACGCGTTGGGGACTTTTGGTTGAAAATTCCCTACATGATTTTAATACTTAAAAGTACCTATGTGTAGGGAAGATTCCCTACGTCTGGTAACACTGCTGCGCAGTACTGGCGTATTATTATGTCAAAGCGTGTTAGTGTTGACTTATTTAATATCTACTGCCAACTTCGGCGGTGAATTTAAAAGTGAATTAAAGTGCAATATAAGGGACCTCAGGGGACTGGCGTATAAAAGTCTTCTAAAGGACACATTGCCATGTTTATATCGTAAAAAAGTATTTAGTCATAAAAAAATAGTTTTCAAAATGAGAATAACCAATATCAGTAGCATTAAAAAAATATTACTTAAAGAACAACATAAAAAATAAGGTAGCAGTTGAAAAAAATATTAGCAATCATCTCCTTTTTATGAGTGTACGCCAATGTATATAATATCTTTAGAAATAAGTCCTCGGCGTGCATTCATGTCAGTGATCCTCAGATTTTATCTATCGGAAACCATACTTACACCTTCCTTTAAACCACAAAACATATCCTCTCACAGGAACACTGTATAAACATTTTATTACACCAAAGGTTTCTGTGATTCTCTTTCAGAACAATCAGTTAGAATCTATGTGAAAATAAGCCACTAATCGATTTGTGATTTCTTCTTTTTCACGTTCAAAACACATGTAATTAAGCGCGAAAGAACTAAACGGTTTGGCCAAGCGAGACGGACTTCCATACAGACGGAAAAAGTACGACCACTTAGCTGGCCACTGATCTTTAAAGTCAATGCTCACGAGACTGAGGACTCATCTACTGAATTGAAGGCGATATAAATTTCCTTCGCTACTGAGAGAAGAAAAAACAACCTAATTTCAATCGTACTACTGCACCAGAAGTGTCAAGCAATGTGCAAAAAAACGAAAAAGTATATCGTCGTCAAAGAGTTCTATATAAACAGTCTATATAAACATGTAATATAAAGGACACTTGCAGTGTAATATTTGAATTTGATGATTTATTTATTTCCATGTCCTTCGTACTATTTTTGAATGTGATTGTGTTTACAGGAAAGAGTTCAAAAAGGGAACTTTACAAATGTTATTATGTATATAAAAAAACTATACCTGGTTAACTTGTGACTTTAATTGTAAAGTATACATAACGATGTTATCTTGTAAATACTTGTACATTTATTTCTTATGATGTACTCTAGTTCCTCTTACCTGTGTGTGAAGCATTGGTACTTGTGTGAAAAACCGAGTGATTCATGAATAACCAAGGAACTAAAAATGGACATTTATGTGATTAGAATCAAAGTAACTTCAATTATGCAAGTGTACCATTGATCTCTGTTGTTTCTGTATGTAAATAACATTAAATATCTTTGATTTTGGAGTCGACCGCTTCCCTGCCTTCTCCAAAATCAAAGAGGGGGCAGTGAAGTGTAACACGATTCATCTGATAGGTCACAGTTATAACTTTATCGCAAGTGAGCATCTTTCTTTTCGCCGCCAAAAATACATCGCTGTTTGTTTTTATTATTATTTAGCTGCGAAAGAAAGACGTTCGTTCGTCATCTGTTCTGCTTTTTCCGTTGTACTTGAAGGACGTGTGTAATCCCGCTCCTGAAAATTCTACACTTTCAATGTATGTTTTTTTCCGAGTTAATAAATTACAGTTAAAACTGACTTTGAAATAATTATTAATTATTTAGTCACCTATTTTCAACATTGGCGTTAATGTTTGAGTACTTAGTCTTATGGTGATTCGGACGCCATTATGGTGAGATATATCATGTACAATCGGTTTTCATATAGTATTTCATGAACAATGCAACAATTCAAGAATGAAACATTCACTCTGTGGTTGAGTGTGCGCTGATATGAAACATCCTGTAAGATTAAAATTGTGTGCCGGAACTGGGACCCGAACCTGGGACCTTTGCCTTTCGCGGGCAAGCGCTCTACCGACTGAGCTATCCCGACACTCCTACAAGGAGGCGAGGTACTGGCGTAAGTAAAGTTGTGAAGGCGGCATCGTGAGTCGTGTCGGGATAGCTCAGTCGGTAGAGCGCTTGCCCGCGAAAGGCAAAGGTCCCAGGTTCGAGCCCCACTTACGGCACGCAATTTTAACCTGCAAGGAAGTTTTAATGCAAGAATTCCGTATATCTCATTTTACAGTACCGTTAGAACCTGCAATCATTTGATGCTGTTACAAAATACTTATTTATTTAATCAAAGTCCGAAACGTATTCATGGAAAATATTTATTGCTAAATTCTATTGTTACGATCAGATCCAAAACATTCTAATCAGTCTCGTTGTACATGATACTATACTAATAACTGATCCGGATCACTGTAGGAATAAGTTACCAACAATAAGATTTTAAATTTACATCATAAGCGACGGCAGAAAGATGCAGTAGCAGCATCTACAAAAACATGAGGTAACTTTATTCCTAATTTTTATAATGTTACCCGCCAACTTATTTACGACCTTCATGCTCAGATTATACGCAAAATTATAATCAGTTATCAGTTTTAGGCCTTATTTACAGTTCAGTATATTTTCTCTAAATTTTATTCGCGATCTTTTTTTAAGGTCCTAGACTTTAAAAAAATTCCGTAATCCAAACTATACTCAATTTACCTGTGTACACCCATGAACGTTCGTGTAGTACTTTTGGAGATTATCATCAACAAATAAACATACACGATGGCTTTTAAACAAATGATTAAATTATATTTTCTTTATTTTCTCTGATCCGATTGTAATTATTGAAGCCTTTATGTAACCGCACGATATGTTCAAGTTACATGTTAAATCCCAATGAAAATTAGTCAATTTTTTTAGAGATGAACGCATTCAGAGAGACAGACAGACATGACGGTTGTAGATAAAAATTTCAAATTAAGATTTTTGTTTCCTTGATCCGATTTTTATGATTCGAAGTCCATATGTTGTCCAGAGTTACGCTCCAGTTACCTGTGAAAACTTCATGCAAATTCGTGAAGTAGTTTTGGAGATAAGAGGTTTTTAATAGTTGAACAAACAGACACGACGGTTACTGAAAACACTTAAAATTCCCTTTTTTTTTTTTTTTTTTTTTTTTTTCCTTCGTCTTATTTTGATAAAATTATGCCAGTATGCTGACCCAAACATTTTTCATGTTTCCCGTGAAAACCGCGTGAACATTCATCGAGTAGTTTTGAAGATTGCAGTGAACAGCGACATGCCAACATTTTCAGATTTATTATTAGTATAGAGACAGATAGGTCTTATTGGCAATAAACACAATTTTTTACTTTCCAGACAGGGAAAGGTTTAAGAAACTCAGTTCATTTGTAAATATCACTTTGAAATTCCCCTCCCTCTACTAAGCCTTCTTACGGCATATAGGAGGCGAACAGATTTCCGCACTCACACTTTCCATCTGGGAGCTGCGAATATTAAGCCAACACGACCAGCATGTAGAAGTTCCTCATATATGTAATATAGTAATGTTTTCGATGTCATCGTTCCTTGCTGTTATCGTAACGCTGCAGAATAGCTGAAAGTATACTAAATTGTTAATGGGATATCCGGAATCACAATTAAGATGCGTTTATTGCTGACGACACTAATAAAGAAATAACTTTTACCCTCACATTAAAATTCAAGCTAAATTGCTACAACATGATCGCTACATGACATACTCAAAACTGGTCATATCGCCGACTGGCCGACAGGCGTGCAAACAAGACTTCATTCGTACACATATTGTAAAAATTTGTATACGTTCGTAACCTATTGGTCAACATATTTATTACTCAGTTTGTGTATTACAGTGGTTGACTTTTAATGAAGTAAAATTACGGCCATTAATGTCAACAGATGGTGTGTGTCCATTCGGACATGTCGTCCGTAGTGTTAGCTAGTTCATAAGTAGTTTGTAACTTTAGGGACTGACGACCCCGTAGTTAAGTCCCGTAAGCTATACAAACATTTGAACATTTGATTTGAAGATTTTGAACATGAAAGGTGGGAGAATGAAAAGGGTTTCTCAATTTAAATACTTCGAGTGAAAAAAATCGGTCTGAAGAAACCACAAAGTTCGCTGTCAAAAAATGGCTAATGAATGCAGATTAACACAATATACTTATAATAATAAATCACCTTCTAAATTCAGTAAACTTTGGCATTTCAGCAGTATGATCCAATCTCAATGTCGTTATGGAGCAGAAACTTTAATTTTAAGGGGAGTTAGAACGGATTTTTTTTTACACATTTTCGGATATTTATCACATTATGAAATACGCAATTTACCGAATAAAATGATGTATACATCACTTATTAACTCACATGGGAAGTATTTTTTAAAACTTTTTTCCAATATAATCCACACCGGTTGAAAATGTTAAAATTTTTGCATGCATGACTTGAAGATCTAATAAAATATGTAATTTTCTATGCAGCTTGTAAAAGGTGGCTGTATGTATGTATGTATGTATGTTCCACGTATCCTCCTAAACTACTAGACTGATTCCAACCAAATTTGGTACACCAGTCGTTGTTGTGGTAAGAACTACCTAAGACACGTACGTCATAGATATTACATCATAAACAATGACATTCGTAAAACACGGCAGCATCATGCGATAATATTCTACATCTACTCCTAAACTAATGGACTGATATCAATTAAATTTGCTACAATTATTCTTTAAGGTCAGGAATCATTTGCTGTGGTGGCAAAACCACCTACGATATATAGTTCATACAATATCACGTCACAAACACTGCCTCATCTTGCGACGCGTGATACCGTGATTTTATTCGTCAGCTATTTGAGAATATTAGTCTAGCCTATGTACTAGACATCAACCTCAGTAAGGCCAAACTCATGTTAATTGATTGAGAACAGCAGATCCAGCTCACAGGTCAATTAAAGGAACTTGGGTCAACCATCTGCATCACAGGTAGTTGTGAAGAGGAGATAAGAAGACGGATCACGCTAGGACGAGTGGCTATGAAGAAGCTCACGAAGATCTGGCAGAGCAGGGCAATAACAAATAGCACAAAGATCCGGCTAGTTGAAACACTCAAGTTTTCTGTCTTCTTTTATGGCTGTGAATCATCGACATTCAAGGCCAGAGACAAACAACGCATTGATGCGTTTGAGCTTTGGTGCTGGCGTAGGATGCTACGTATAAAATGAACCGAAAAAAGAACAAATGTATCCATTATTGAACAACTGAATATCTCCAGTCGCCTTTCTTCTCGAGTCGACGAAAAAATTCTCCAGTTCTTTGGCCATATTGTGAGAAGAGACGGCGAAAATCTAGAAAAAATAATCCCACAAGGAAAGATCGAGGGCACAAGACCAAGCGGAAGAGCAGCGAGCAGATGGATAGACCAAATCAAGAAGACATCCGGCCTACCTCTTTAGCAGGCACTGAGAGAAGCTGACAACCGTCCGGGATGGAGATGCTTGGTTCATGGGGTCACGACGCTCAGCAATGTGCACAACGACTTATGATGATGATTATTTGAGAATAAGAGCACTTAGCGAGTTGTAATAAATTTTACACTTAATTTCAAATCTTTACGAAACTTTTTCAATAAAATGATGAAAGGAAATAAGTTTATCACTTAGTATTTTTCCGATGTTCCTGATGCATTTGGCATGAAGTTACAAGTTATTACTTCTACACTGTAAATTGTATTCGCGAGGCATTCACAGACAGAACACAAGTACCACTAAATGTTCCTTCGATAACATATCACAGTTCGAGATATAGTTCATGAGATATGAAGTCATAAACAATTTGGTTCATGGAAAACCGCATCATCAGGCATGAGTTTCGATTTATTACGTCTTTACTACTAACAATCTTCGCGGCGCATTTTGCAGAAATTATATGTACCACTGAATGTACGTTCATGTTTACATCACAGTATGCCACATATTTTAGGATACATGACGTCATAAACAATGAAATTTCTGAATAATTGCTACATCATGCGATATTTTTCCATATCTCCTCCTAAAATAATGTACTAATTTTAAGTAAACTTCGGAAACATGTTGCTTACTATCAGACAACAATCGCTGTGGGGTTAAAAAGTACCTACTACACATAGTTCAGGAGATATGACGTCGTAAATAATGAGTCACATAACTTTTAGGTCACGCGAGGCATGATATACGATACTTTATTTATCCACTATTTATTCATCGCAATCAGTTCCCAGCTATTACATTCTACAAAATCGTGAAATTGCATTATTGTAGGACACATAGTCAAGGATATATGATATCATAACTATTGAGCTGCATGAAAACGAAACTTAAATGGACATATAGTATGTTAGGAGACGATGAACAGAAAGGGAAGAACGAGATGGACTAAGTCAATATTGAAATAAATACATATAGTTCATGAGATATGAGGACACAAACAATTAGATTCATGCAAAACCACCACATCACACAATCATCCTATCAGGAGAGGGAGAGAATGAAACTGTGTTCATCCCACGAATACCTCTTATTCCGACATATCTAGCTTTTGACGTCAAGAGACTGCAGTCTCCAGTGAGACTTGCACTTCGTATTACGATTAACAGATCACAGGGACTATATGTTAAATACTGCGGAGTGGATTTGACAACTCCATATGTATCACATGGACAACTCTAGGTCGCCTTCTCAAGGGTGGGCTCCTAGCTCCTGGACAAGTAACAAGAAATGTTAGTTATAGTCAAGTTTTGAATTAATGATATACATCATTTGTATTTTATTACTATTTTTCTCTTTTTGGATACTTATAATTTCGTACTTGGTGCATAATTCTTTATCTCACTGTTGTATAATTCCAAAGCTGTTTTCAGGAATTCATGAAGATGAAATCTTTTCCGAATTATTATTTTCCTTTCTAATATAAGACTGAAAAAATTGATATATATTCGGGCAATACCGGGCTTATCAGCTAGTGCTTTATATATAAGGCTGGGGATTGCTGTTTTATAAAGGTTAAATTACTTGTTTGTATTGTTAGCACTGTCAAAAGTAGTATTGTATCGTTTCATAGCATAAACTCGCGTTGTATGTTGAAGTGCTAAAGTTTTCCGAGGCCGTCTGACAGTCAAAATGTCTGATGAACTACAGCAGTATTATTGGATGGCCATTATAAATAATACTGAGGAACTGAAAATGGAGTAGGCAATATGGGCTTACCATCTTGCACTGACTATCAACTGATGAAAAACCAGTGCAACCATTGCCCTCCTTGACCCTAATTTATGGTGCAGTTATCGCAATGCGCAGTACCCAAACAGTTCATACGGGCCGGCCGCGGTGACCGAGGGGACTGAGGCGCTCCAATCAAGGTCTGCACGGCCACTACGGTCGGGGGTTCGAATTCCCCCTCGGGCATGGATATTTGTGCCGTCCTTAGGATTAGCTAGTTCATAAGTAGTTTGTAAGTTTAGGGACTGATGACCCCGTAGTTAAGTCCCATAAGCTGTATAAACATTTTTTAGTTCATACGGCTATAAACATTCTATCCCAGCAGCTGTCATGGATATCATAAACCTCTTACAGAGAACTCGAAAATCCTGAATTACTGATGAAGTGTCTACATGGTCAGTCATTTAATAGCCTTATATTGATTCGCTTACCAAAAAATGTTTTTGTTGGAATAAAGAAACTCTTGTGGGGGGGGGGGGGTTGTAAGTGAGGCTGTTATTGCTTTTAATAATGGCAACATTCGTAGGGTGGAAGTGCAACAGCATATGGAAATTAATACTGGAGCAAATTGCACCAGAGAACTTGAACGGATGGACAAGATTGAAACTGATAAAGCAGAGTACGCAATGTTGGCTACGAAGGAGTTCAAAAAGAAGAAACGACTTGGAAGACGATCAAGAGGATGTAACACTGTATGTTGCACGGTGCTTTTGAGTGACTACAAATAAGAAAAGCATATATTATGTGTATGATAGACTTCTGAAACTGTAGAAGCCATTCCTGAAAAACTTACATTTTGTATTACATTAATCCCTAAATCTTATAACCCACATTGAGTATAGTATTCAAAGTCTCATATCCTGAGTCTACTGAGTTATAAGAAGAACACAATGATGAGTTTAATTTAAATTGTTTAGAATTACGTACAAAAAAGTACCCAAATTTTAACCGAGTGATTCAGTAACTGTATTTTCCAAATCATACGCTGAAATATAATTTTAGTAGTTTAGTAGACTCAAACATAGTGTTTAATGTCATGTAAAACTTTCATGCCGATGGCTTCAGTGGTTCCTAAAATACCTGAAGTACAGGGAAGTGAAATCAGTAAATTTAACATTGCTGGGATGGGGCGTTCCAACTCCCCTTAAATAGAAAGAGGGGTGGGAGAAATTCAAAAGAAAAAGTATAATTAGTAAAATATTACGGCCAAAAATTACTGACAGAGAATCTTCTGCGTGTGAAGTAATAAGGAAATAGAAGAATACAATAAAATACATGATGACTTGAGAAATCAAGGACTTAAATTTTCTAGGCACATTAAAAGAGTTACATCCTCGAAGTTGACAGAACAAATAGTGGATTTCTACGAAAACAGAACAAAGGCCAAAACTGAGTAAATGAAATGGATGGCTGCGATTAAGGTGGATATTGCGGTACTTTATACTGTATAAGTCATGCAGACGTTACGTACTGAAAAACATATTTACAAAAGATATTCAATAGAAAAGTTGGTCAGAGGGAAATCAGAATACTGACTGGAACACCGTTGGCTGATGAAAGGAAGAGACTTAAATCTGAAAAAATAAAACAAATATGGGCACAAAAGAAAGCCAATCATCAAAAGCCACGCTGACTCATAGAATCTCCCGGGGTAACATTTGCCAGATGCGTGAACAGTAATAACTATATACTGGCGTGTGTCCATATACTTCTGTTTGTAGCCGAAACTGTCCTCTGCAGACTAAATGTGTTTATGCTAGGGATTACCCTTGAATATCACACTGTGCCCTAGGTAGTTAGGTCGCGCATGGCACTTGATGTGTGTGATGAGCAAAAACCCGCAAATATATATATATATATATATATATAATTTTTTTTTTTTTTTTTTTTTTTTTTTTTTTTTTTTTTTTTTTTTTTTTTTGTGGTCCGCAGACTGGTTTGATGCAGCTCTCCGCGCTGTCATGTCCTGTGATAATAAGAGTGGCACCTACATTCTTTTTAATCTGCTTACTAAATTAATCTCTCGTTCTCCCTCTACGAATTTTACCTCACACGCTTCCTTCTAATGCTAAATTGACGCTTTCGTGATGCTTCAGAATGTGCCCAACCAACGCATTCCTTCTCTTAGTCAGGATATGTCAGAAACTCCTTCTCCCCAATTTTGCTGAGCACATCCTCATTAGTTAAGTGATTTACCCATGGGATCATCACTCGTCTGTAGCAAAACATATCACACGTTTCTATCACCTTTTGTCTAAATTCCTTATTATCCAAATTTCACTCCCATACAATGCTACATTATAGACATATGCTTTCAGGAAGGACTTCCTAAGATTTAAAATTTTTGCGTCAGCAAATTTCGCTTCTTCTTAAACGCTTTTCTTCCCATACTATATCCCAAATAACAACACTAATCCACTGCTTTTATTGTCTTGTTACTAAGTCTAATTCCTGCAGCATAGTTTCATTTTCTGACTCTATATTCCAATACCCTTGTTTTACTGTTCTAAATGTACACGTTATACGCTACTTTTTAATGCACTGCTCTTCCAGGTCCTTTCCATTCTCTGAAAGAATTACTATGTCACAAGCAAAATGCAAAATGCATTTTTCCCTCTCTGAACTTAAATTCTGTCTCCAAATTTCTCCTTGCATTCCTTCACAGATTTCTCGACGTACAGATTGAAATAAAACCACTCCGTCGTTATCATATCTTTCTACTTTAATAACTACTGTCTGATGTTTTGTACAAGATGAATATAACTCTTCGCTCCTACATTTTAATCATGTTACATACAGAATTTGGAAGAGTGAATTCCAACGTATATTGTTAAATGATTTCTCCAGATCTGCAAACGCTAAAAACTTAGATTTGCCTTTCCTTGATCTATCTTCTAAGATAAGTAGTATGGAGTATTGACTTCCGTGTTCCTACGTTTCTCTTAAATCCGAACTGATTATCCCGAAGGTCCGATTCCACCAGTTTCTCAATTCAAAAGTCAGTAATTCGTTTTAGTATTTTGCCACCATGACTTATTAAAATGATAGTCATGTAATTTTTACATATTTTGTCTGCACTTGCTTTCTTTGGGTTTGGAATTATTATATACTTCTTGATGTCTGAGGGTATGGATATTGCTTACTAAGTGGGGTAGAACAATTTCTTCATGACTGGCTCTCCTAATGATATCAACAGTTCAGAGGGTACCTTTTTTCGACTCAAATCTTTCAGTTCTCTGTCAAATTCATCCCGCAAAATCGTTTCTATTATTTCATCTTCCACTAATTCGTCTTCCATTTCTAGAATATTGCCTTCAAGTTTATTTTCTTTGTACAGGCCCTGTATATATTACTTCGACCTTTCAACTTTCACTTCTCCACTATCCATTACTGCCTACCCAGTCTGTACTTCCTGACAATATTTCAGACACCTGTACTCCCTGTTGTCTGCTTGCATTGCTGTATTTTTATATTTTCTTTTTTCAACAATTAAGTACAGTGACTCATGTGTTATCCAGGGATATCTGTTAGGCCTCGTCCTTCTGCCTACATGATCATCTATGGCATTAACCACTCTATCTGTCAGAGCTACTGCCCCTATTTCAGCCAGTCCTTGCTTGAAAGTAGCCTGTTATTAAAATATGCATGATCTCGGGCAGTTGAGATCTGCAGATAAGTTAAAACGCTCACTTGTGCTCTAAATTACTTTATGAGTGGCCACAGAACATGTGCAATAGAAATTTATCTAATTGTTCACTCCTTAAGGGAGCAGCCAACATTTTAACAAACACAAAATTAATATTAAGAAATAAATGAATGGATAATTAAACATGGGATGGGGAGCAGGAAATCATAAAGCAGAACTTTGATACTTTAAAATCATAATCCATCCAGAAAAATAAGCAGTCAACTATATGTGGGGAGACCAAATGGAATCAGACATTTTGTACAAAAGTGAATTAAATCATATAATTAATGACCATAATTAAAATTGTTTTCGCCCATTATGAATATGGAGGTACTGTGGAAGGAAATTTGCAATCACACAATTGGTAGCTGAAAGCACATTCATTCATTCACAGACATGCACATAATGCTTGCAGTACATTACTCAGTGGGGACATTCGTTAACAGTGGCAAAATGAAGTGTTGGCAGCATCTTGATAAGATGGCAGGTGTCTTGATCACAAATTTAACTATAATGTGCACGAAACGAACTCATGTTCGGGGAGGCAACGGTTCACTATTCATAAGTACCAAGTGGTGTGTGACCTTGCCGAATTTCATAGCATTTATAAACAGAAATTAATTTTGAATAAGTGAGTAAAGCACACGTGAGAATTCGTATAGAAGAAATCTAGTATTAACAAATGCATGGCTGAAGGCCAAAGTAACGACCGTTACAAAACCATGTGGTGTAATCTGTCATACAAGACAGGAAATACGGAATCAAATTAGAAAATCTGAGAAATATTTAGCATACTCACTGATACAGAAATGTGCACGAAATCGTTAGTTAAAAAAAAACGAAGGAAATTCAAAAATACTAGGTTTACACAAAGGCTGAAAGCCACACGTGTATTCTAACTTGAGCAAAACTGGACACACAATCATCACTGGAATGAAAATGCACATAATAAATTTACACTGAATTTACTTGAGTCCTGTAAATTAAGAAACACTACGCTTCGCATAGTAAAAGAATTACTTAAGAGATCTGTCACTGAAAAACCAAGACAACAAAGAAAGAAAAGTCCTAACAGCACGCCTTCCCCTCAGCATGATTCAGAGGAGTACTTACTTCCACAATCATCGGAGCCAGAATGAAGAGTGAAGCTCTAAGGCAACAAAAAAACCTTCCACCCCCACACACCAGGTATAGATCACACTGAAGGCGATACAGAGTGCGTTCAGAGACTAGTGTTTGCCAACCCTTTCTACCTGGCCAAGACAATTCCCTCTACAACCCCTTCCAGAGAGGTTTTCTATCACCTCTTTCTTCCAAGATTAGGTTGGTACGACACTAAGAACACGGCCACCTCGCCATCTTGCCAAGTAAGCTTGTCTCTAACTGACCCATCACCTGCACTTTGTACATGTTTTTCAAAGGAAAGATTATTTTCTGTTTGATAAAAATCTCCTTGCATTCACAGCATCATTTAAGGCAATGTGCTGATTTTCTGTAGCCACTGAATCTAATTCCCACGACTTATCACGCTTTTCCTTTCCTTGCTCCTTAAGAGCGGTTCGTCTACGTTTTTCAATTGCTGAAACTGAAATGCTATACATTTTTGGAATCACATTAAAATATTCACCACCAAATACCAAATAACAAATTCCTAGCTACCCACGTGATCAGAACACGTGGTGCTTCTGTACGAGTTCACACACAAAAATTGTTTTTCCACTCAGCACAGTTGTAATTGCATCTGCATTTCGCACTGTGTAAGCACGACAATTACTTTCCCGCAAAAATGCACATAGTAAAATAATCACTGCTGAAAGAGAAAACAAATGCACCAGCAATCACACTGAAAACACAATGGAAGTACACTAGCGTTCACGATTTCTACTTATTCACACGCATACACACACACATGCAAAGGACTCGAGGGCACATAGAGAAAGAATCAAAAATTAAAAACAAAATCAGGAGACGCCAGAAGGACGAATCCTGGTATAGGTAAGCCAAATGAAAGTAGCCTGTTATTAAAATAAGCAAGATCTTGGGCAGTTGAGATATGCAAATGTACTTTAAAAAGCTCACTGCTGCTCTAAATTACTTTATGAGTGGCTACAGTATACACGAGCAATGAAAATTTATCTAACTGCTCACTCCTTATTGGGAGCAGCCAACGTTTTGACAAACAGACAATCAATGTTAAAATATAAATGAATAGATAACTAAACATGGGACGGGGAGCATGAAATCACAAAACAGAGGTTTGATACTTTGTAATCATAATCTATTCAGTAAAATAAAGAAGCAAATAAATGTGGGGAGACCAAATTAAGCACACACTTTGTACAAAAGTGAATTAAATCATAAAATTATTGCCCATAATGATATTGTATCTCCAGTTTTTTTAATATGGAGGTAAACATGGGAGCAAAATTGGCAACCACACAGTAGGTTGCTGAAAACACATTCATTTATTCACAGACATGTACATAATGCTTGGTGGTACATTACTCTGCAGGAACATTTAATAACAGCGGGAAACGAAGTTTCGGTGGTGTCTTCACAAGATGGCGGGTGTCTTGATTACAAATTTAATTATACTGTGCGCTAAACGAAATCATGTTTGGGGAGGCAGTGGCAAACTATCCTTAAGTACCATGTGGTACACAATGACGCCGAATGTCATAGCATTTCCAAACAGAAATTATTTTTGAATAAGCGAGTAAAGCACACGTGAGAATTCGTATAGAAGAAAGCTAGTATTAACAAAGGCATGGCTGAAGACTGAAGTATTGACTGTTATGAAACCACATGGCGCAATTGTCATACAAGACAGGAAAGATTGAATCAAACCAGAAATTCTGAGAAATATTTAGCATACTGACAGATATAAAAACGACACGAAAAAGTTAGTTAAGAACATTGAATTTCCTCCAACATACTAGGCTTACACGAAGGCTGAAGGTCACACACATGTATTCTAACTTGAGCAAAACTGGCTCATAATCATCACTGGAATGTAAATGCAAATAATAAATTTACAATGAATTTACTACACTTCAGACAATTTAGAAACACTTCCCTCGCACAGGAAAGAATTACTCAAAAAAACTATCACTGAAAAACCAAGACTGCCTGATTGTGAAGAATGTAAAGTCCTAACAGTACGCCTTCCCCTCAGCATCATTTGCAAAAGTACTTACTTCCACAGTAATCGGAGTCAGAAATTAAGAGTAAAGCTCTAAGGCCACCGAAAAACCTTCCACTGGAGGGTGACGAAACACATCCACTGAATCTGTTGTCGTGTTCCATTTTCATTTATTAATTAATCTAAAGTGTTTCTGCACCATTAAAGTTATCTATCTGTGTGTTAATTATTTTATTCTTTTTATATATGTTTGCCCCATATTTATATATATTTACACACATGTGACTGAACTTGTGTGTTCATGTGAATGTGGAAGGTTGCTCTTAATATTGACTCACTGCCGCACAATGACTTACAGTTGCCGCCTCGCGCTTTAGGCCCCGTTTTGCTGAAGTTAAGAATGCATGGCTTCATTTGTCGTTTGAGCTGGTGTCTGCTGGATGGCCAGAGACAAGGTTACTTGGCAAGATGGCGTGTTCTTAGTGTAGTACCAACCTAATTTTGGACAAAAGAGGTGACATTAGACCTCTCTGCAAGAAGATGTAGAGGGAATTGTCTTAGCCAGGTAGCAAGGATTGGGAAACATTAGTCTCTGAACGCACTCTGCAAAGCCTTCAGCGCTCTCTATATCCGATGTATAGGGGTGACAGGTATTTCTGTCACCTTAGAGCTTCACTCTTCATTCTGGCCCCAACGACTGTTGAAGTAAGGTACTCCGCTGAATCATGCTGAGGGGCAGGCATGCTGTTAGGACTTTGCTTTCTTTGTGACCAGGTAGTCTTAGTTTTACAGTGATAATTCTCTGAGAGTAATTCTTTCGCTATACAATTTCATTCCAGTCATGATTGTGTGTCCGGTTTGGCTCAAGTTGGAATACACGTGTGTGGCCTTCAGCCTTTGTGTAAACCTAGTATGTTCGAATTTCCTTCGTGTTTTAACTAACGTTTTCACGTCTTTTCTGTATCCACGAATATGCTAAATATTTCTCAGATTTCTTCTTTGATTCCGTATTTCCTGTCTTGTATGACAGATTGCGGTCCGTACTTTGGCCTACAGCCATGCATTTGTTAATACTAGCTTTCTTCTATACGATTTCTCATGTATGATTTACTCGCTTATTCTAAATTAATTTCTGTTTTTACATGCTATGAAATTCGGCCTGGTTGCACCATGTGTTACTTAAGAATAGTGAGCCACTACCACCCCAAATATGAGTTCGTTTAGTGGCCAGTATAATTAAATTTGTAATCAAAACAGCCGCCATCTCGTCAAGACACAGCTGAAACTTTGCTGCACCACCAAGCATCCTGTGCATGTCTGTGAATGAATGAATGTGCTTTCAGCTACCCATTCTGTGGTTGAAAATTTCCTCCCACGTTACCTCCATATACATATGGAGCAGATACAGTTTTATTAAACGCCGTAATTATATGATTTAATTCACTTTTGTACAAGGCGTGCGCTTATTTTGGTCTCCCTGCATTTAGTTGCTTGTTTATTTTTCTGAATGGATTATGATTTTAAAGTATCAAACCTCAGCTTTATTATTTTATGCTCTTTGTCCCATTTTAATTATCTATTCATTTATTTTTTAACATTGATTTTGAGTTTGATAAAACGTTGGCTGCTCCCCTAAGGAGTGATTAGTTAGATAAATTTCCATTGTGCATGTACTGTAGCCACGCATAAAGTTATTTAGAGCAGCAGTGAGCGTTTTAACTTACATTTTCAGATCTCTGCAGCACAAGATCTTGCTTATTTTAATAACAGGCTACTTACGTGCTTCATGCTCCCCCTGAAACTTACGACCACCTGTAGTTCCTTATATTTGGTCAGGTCCCATCTCCTCAATTTTCTAGCTTTTTTTAGTCTCTTAAGTTTTAATTTACAGTTCGTAACCAATAACGTATGGTCATAGTCTACATCTGCCTGCGGATATGTCTTACAGTTTAAAACCTGGTTTCTAAACCTATGCCTTACCATTATAAAGTCAATCTGGTACCTTCCTGTGGCTCCTGGTATGTTGCATGTATACAAACTTTTTTCATGATGATTAAACCAAGTGTTTGTGATGATTGCGTTCCCCAACCCATATTCATTTATTACATTTCCTTTTCTTCCTTTCCTACTGCCGAGTTCCAGTACCCCACCACAACAAAGTTTTCGTCTCCCTTGACTGTTTGAATAGTTTCTTTTATCTCATACTTTTTTCTCTGTCTCCTCATCATCAGTAGAGTTACTTGGCATATATACTTGTAGTATTGTAGTCGGTGCTGGCTTCATGTCGATCTTTGCTATGATAATGCTTTCACTATGCTTTTCATAGTAACTTAACAGCATTCATATATTCTTATTCAAAATACTGTAGCCTTGAACGTCGCATTGTACACTAGGGTGCTTAACTGTGGCCGCAGTGTAGTGGCCAAGAGCATTGCGCTATGCTACAATGCGCGAGGCCATTCCCCGTAAGAGTGTTTGAATCCCCACTCGGGCATGGATGTTTAAGTCGTCTTTAGTATAAGGTAGTTCATAAGTAGTTTGTAAGTTTAGGGACTGATGACCCCGTAGTTAAGTCCCTTAAGCTTCAGAAACGCTTGAACATTTTTACATAACTGTGGATACAAGTGGACGGATGATAACTGTTCACGTTCGTTACTATTTATTATAGCTTTCAGCTTCAGGAATACCACTTACGACCGAAAAGTAATTACACATTACAAAATTATACATGCACTTAACTTCGAGTGCTCTAAAATGTAGTTGGATGGAAACTAACAATATGTTAACTGTGGGATGTTAGTGAAAAATTGTTATGTCACTGGTATCAGCAGCGATGTTATAAAGAGAACACTTGTGGTAAAATGCATCAGCAATTTCCGTTCCAAGATCCGGTAATTAGTTACACTGAGTTTTCGTATCACAGCACTAGCACCTATATTGGTCATACCGTGTCCCTCAAGTGACTGAGAATATTCGAGTATACTATGATTCAATTGCATTATCTACAGTGCTTAAATCAATTAGGGGCCGGCCGTGGTGGCCGAGGGGACTGAGGCGCTCCAGTCACGGTCTACACGGCCACTGCGGTCGGGGGTTCGAATCCCCCCTCGGGCATGGATATTTGTGCCGTCCTAGTTCGTAAGTAGTTCATAAGTAGTTTGTAAGTTTAGGGACTGATGACCCCGTAGTTAAGTCCCTTAAGCTTAACAAACATTTGAACATTTTCAGGTGCAACATCATACACAATATACATATGATAACGTCTTTTATTCAGATATTGGTTACAGTTGTAATATTTCTGTGACATAACATGATAATTTTCTATCTCAACTCTTTACGTGAGGTTTACATGGCGTTTCCCTACAGCGAGGCACCATGGGACAGTAGCATTACATTGAATATTTTTTCATTAAAATTATATCTGCAACACTTGTCGCTAGCACCGTTTCTCTCTGCCAGAAATATTTTTGACTATTTTTTGTTTTTCATATACAACGTTTTCATTTGGGCTGAAGAGAAAGTGGAGTTGCTGGTGGTCTTTATTGTTCTCACAGTTATAGTGAACTGACTTCTTCCACAGAGCGAGTTTCATTAAAATTGTAAGAGTGAGCTTTCGATGTTTTATTTGAGAGTAATGACTAATTTTATTGAAAGGCCCTTCCATATTTTCATTAGTTTTGTCATTTTATTTTCCATCAATATCAGACATTTGTAAAATGACACTTGAGCCATTGTTGAAAATTATTACGTGATTATGATAGAAATTTCTGGATGCAGTTTCAACTGTTTCGTAATGTTCAATCAATCTTATTTCAGTGTCCGCAAGAAATCTTCTGTCAGTAAACGATGCCCGATGATTTTTTTTTTTTTTTCAATTAGTAATAATGATTTAACTTAAATTCATCGTGGTTTTAAAACTTTAGCATACACAGATCAGAAAACCAACCGTCACTTTACAGTATAGAATAAATTGTTCTATACAGGATCAACTGCAGAGAAATGACGCAAAAGTAGCAGATTACTTTAATTAGGTAAAGTACGGGTTCCGCCAGTTTCTTTTGTAGTGATGCTTTCTCGTGTTGTCTCTGTGTAATCTATTATTGCCGCTAAACACTGAGTACGGAGTCTTTCATGTTTTGTTCAATAGATCACTTCTTCAAAATTACTTTCCTTCGAAATATATCACGATCTGTTAAATTTTAATAACGGTACCTAAACTTAACCTTAACGGCAACACCAATAAAAAAATGAAAGTATCATTACAGAAGAATTGGCGTGTCCGTAACAGGATGTCGAAAAGTAAAAGTGTAAACTAATTTATCTGAAATACTTTTATTGTGTAAAATTTTCATTTTGTAACATTTCACCAAGGAATGGTATCTAATCCCGATATTGTGTCTGTTTTCATATCAAACTGCTATCTGAACGAGAGAGGTAATGAAATTACTGACGGTAAGCAAGAGTAAAAAAAAAATCCTCGGGACTCTGATTTAAAATTTAAGGCCACGCAATAGCATAAATTATGATGCAGCCAACAAACACAGGTAAGGCCGGATCCATTATTTTTAAATTTTTAAATTTTCTCCGACTATCGCATGTATGCAATTTCAGAATCAGATTTTTTCCTTTTACAATAATTTACCTCTAGAAATTTATCTCGTAGTTAGAAAATTAATTCAAGTAGTAATTTGGAAATATGGCCAATATGGCTGTCGATTCAGTGTTTCAGCAAAGCGATCCTCGCGTGTCTCTTGCTCGAACCTTCTCTCTCCTGCGTGTGACGATCATTAGTGTCTTAACTGTATTGTTGTGCAAATAGTTGTGACGAAATTTTTTTGCGTGTGAAGTGTTTACGACCCCCTCCTTCCAAAATTTTCACAGGTTATTAGTATTGTTGTCAAAACTCGTAGGCAAATTAGCAACATGAACCCCAATCAGAATAGGAATGCTTCACAGCAATCCGTGCAAAATGTAGACGACAATATGGCTGCTGGGACGACTGAATTAAATCCACACGCCCTGTAACAAAATCTTCCATCCAAAGCCCGCGAAATTGATCCTTTCACCCAGACTAGCCACCAAGCCGCAAATCCACAAAATGATTGGATTAGGCGATTTGAAGCGCTTTTTGCTAACATGTCGCAAAAGATAAGTAATCTGTAGACAACAACAAAAGATGAACTTAACAATTTACGGCCGTTAACAGAAAACATGTCGCAAAAGATAAGTAATCTGTAGACAACAACAAAAGATGAACTTAACAATTTACGGCCGTTAACAGAAAAGGAAATAATGACCAGTTTAAACAAAAACAGGCCCACACAAAACAGGAACTATAACAGCAACAAAATTGCACTAAACAACAACTGGATAAGGTAGTGGAACAACAAAATCACAATGCGACAAAGATGATAACCCGCGATAAATTTGAGTCCAGACTGAAAAACGTAGGAACCATAAAACAAAATTTACCTATACTCATTTCTAGTGAAGTAAAGAATCAGTTAAATGGAAAAGAACACATAGAAGAACAGGTAATAAACAGTAAGATTTCTAATGTGAAGCAGACAATAGTGTATGAGATCATGGACACTGTTGATGTGAAAATCTCATCTGTAGTTGACGAAGTAACAGGCAACAAAGAAACCGTCAAAACATTACCAACAGTCATTGACAACCTCGCGCAGAATCTTTCAGAACTAAAAATCACGCAAGAAAATTTAGAAACTACTGTCACTCGAATCACTAATCAAGCAGAGAATATAGTCAAAGAAAATCAGGATCGAGTACAACAATTTCTGCTTAGTACAGAGGCTCAATTAAAAGAAAAAATAGATGACAAATTGACTACAGTAATACAAAATTTAGCTGCGAAAATGTATGAAAAGCATGGTATCACTGTCAAATCTTTGACAGAGGATTTGACGGCGGTAAAATCAATATTAAACACAGAAACGACACACTGTAGGCAAGATAAACCAATGACAAACTTGTCACATGAAAGGAATCAAACAAGAATTGTGACAAATATTCCCAACTCTTCATATAATCAGGGAACGCAAAGCAATTTGACAACAGACAGGACAGAGACTTACTTTAGAATGACGACGTCTAGTGACCATGACCGACTTGGTAAGGAAATTACAACAAAAGTAACATCCTCTGATTGACGTGAATATCATGAAACTGCCGAACTTCTCGACGAAAGTGTGATAAAGTACCATCAATTCAAAATTTTTATCAGTGAAAATCTTACCTTACACCCAGTTATCTTCCTCCACTCATTTATAGGGTTGTTGCCAGAGACATGGTCAGAGAAGAGAAAGATAAGATTTTTAGTCGGTTACATTCAAGGTGAAGAGGAAATCTGGGCTGCAGAAGCTCTGCAATCTTGTAACACCTACGGCGAGTTTGAACAGGCATTTTTATCTTTTGGTCACCTGTTGTACAAGATAGGTTCTGGTACCAAGTACACAATCTGCAGCCGTTCAATGACAGAAACTGAAGCCTGCGGAGGTACTTCGACCCCCCAGGGGGCCCACAGCTCTTTTGTGGGTACGTGTGTGGCGCGCACGGGTCCCCGAGCCATAGCGGCCTTCCTTCCGGTTTCCCAGGCCGCTTTTCCTCCTCCCGGTTCCCTTCCCTCCCTAATCATTCTCCCCACCCTGCCCCTCTCCAACCCCGTCTCTAGGTGTTCTCACAATGACGGCTCGGCTATTTCCACGGTACTCCTAGTTTCTCTCTTATGTTTTATTTGCCGTTTTCACCATTTTCGGCCTAGTTAGGTCCCCTTTGGGGTTTGACCTCCATCTAAATTTCAGAGTTAGTGTGAGCCATTTGGGGAAGAACTCCCAACCTAGCCCCTACGGCGCGGATTCCTACCCTTTCCTTCCACATCCCTTCCTCGCCGTAGCTCCCTCCCCGCTAGGTCACCAGCACGGTAGCTAGTCTGTGTGGTGGGGCTGTTATGTACCCTCATGGTTGAGCCCCCTGAATTGCACAGGGATCACACTGCCGATGCCTGAGCTGTGACCTCCTCATGCATGCCAAGGAGTCGATGCTTGTCTTTGCGGGGCATCAGGACTTCTGGCAACGGTCATCCTGCCAGGTGGCGTTGCTGAGGCTGGGTGGCGCCCTTGAGGAGAGCCCCTGTTTCGGAGTGGGTGGCATCGGGGCGGATATTCCGCAATGAAGAGGAAACAAACCTCTGAAAATCCTGGCTCTAAGTCAGGTGTCTCAAAGTTGGGTAAGTTTAATTTAAATGCTGCTCGATACGACCCCAAATCGTTCCCTTCCCTAACACCATCATGGGGGGAACGTGGGTCCCCGAAGAAGATTGACCACTACTCACCACGATACCTAGTTGTGACCAGACAGGATGGGGAATCTTTCCAGGCAACTAAGCCTTCCTTCTTCGTAGAGCACCTCGAAGAAAGGTTTGGCGAAGTTGCCGGTATGTCTAAAATGCGCGACGGTTCAGTCCTGATACAGGCAGAGACCCCTGCTCAATCACGAAGCCTCTTAACGTGTGACCACCTAGGCGATATTCCTGTCTCCATAACGCCCCATAAATCCTTAAATAGGGTACAGGGGCTCATATACCATAGAGGACTTTTACTGCAGAAGGATGAGGAGTTACGCGACGATCTGCAACGATGGGGAGTCCATTTTGTGAGACGCATTTTTCGGGGACCGAAAGATCATAGGGTGGCGACTGGCACATTTGTCTTGGCCTTTGAGGGTGACAATCTGCCCGAAAAGTCAAAGTCATGATGTATAGATGTGACGTCCAACCGTACATCCCCCCTCCGATGCGATGCTTTAAGTGTTGGCGTTTCGGGCACATGTCCTCTCGTTGCAATGCTACTGCAACCTGTCGGGACTGTGGCCGTCCTTCACACCCGGACGCTGCCTGTGCTCTTTCTCCTTATTGCGTCAACTGCAGTGGTCACCACTCTCCCTGTTCACAGGACTGTCCCACTCTACACAAAGAGCGGAAGATAGTAGAATACAAAACCTTGGACCGACTAACCTACTCAGAGGCTCGGAGGAAGTACGAAAAGCTGCATCCAGTCACGTTACTTACATCATATGCTGCAGCTACAACATTGGCGCCACAACCAGTGGCCACTTCTCGCCCTGCTCTATCTCCATCTGTGGGCCCTATGGGCCGCCCCTCTACCTCGGCCTCCGAGACATCTGGGGGCACACCATCTTCTGCGGGGCCTATACTGCCCCCCACGTCGGGAGTGGTTACCCCTGCTCCCCAGCCAGAAAAGGGTTCACCTTCTCTGACTTCTTCTTCTTCTGGGAAGGGAACCTGTTCTTCCCTTCCACCCATGTCACCACCGAAATCAGACTCTAGCCAGCGGATGAAGGACCCTCGGCCAGAAAGCCGTCTGGCTCCTCAGTCTTCCCACACTCCTCAAGCCCTGCCAGAGAAACCCCCCTCCTCCGGTAGGCCCAAGGAACGACGGGAAGAGAAGAAAGAAAAGAAGGATAAGACAGTGAAGCACAAGGAAACGCTGGCGGCCTTGGTGCCCCCAGCCCTTGCACGTGACGCACCGGAGGATGAGGTCATCCTTCTTGCGACACCAGAAGATTTGGCCTTCGCAGATCTCAGGGATGCCATGGACACGGAGGATCAGACTTCACAGCCAAAGACAAGTGCTCATGCCATCCCTCTTCCATCTTCATCGTCTTCATGCACCGCCAATTGGGAGACAGTCTGATCCTCCAATGGAATTGTGGAGGATTTTTCTGCCACTTGGCTGAATTACGTCAACTGTTAAGCTCATTTCCAACTCTTTGTGTTTCTCTCCAGGAAACCTGGTTTCCTGGTGATCGGACCCCCACCCTTTGTGGCTACCGGGGGTACTTCCATAACCGTGCGGTGTACAATAGGGTTTCGGGTGGGGTATGTCTATATGTACATACCTCGGTCTACAGTTCCCCAGTGCCATTTCGAACAACCCTGGAGGGTGTCGCAGTCAGGATTCGAGCATCACAGGACATTACCGTCTGTTCCATTTATCTCCCTCCTGATGCAGATGTGGCACCAGCCGACCTATCAGCCCTACTTGCTCAACATCTTTCACCATTTCTTCTTTTAGGAGATTTTAACGCTCATCACCCCATGTGGGGGAGCAACGTGACTACAGGACGTGGTCGAGACTTAGAACTACTTTTTAACCAGCTTGACGTTTGTATTCTTAATACAGGAGCTCCTACCCATTTTAGTGTGGCCCATGGCACCTTTTCCGCCATAGACCTTTCTGTGTGTAGTCCGGGCTTACGTCCATTCCTTAATTGGTGGGTCCATGATGACCTTTGTGGAAGCGACCACTTTCCCATCTTCCTTTCGCTTCCCCACCACCAACGCCCTGCACGTCTACCATGCTGGTCCTTCCATAGGGCCGACTGGGCAGCATACACTTCAGCTGCAATGCTGGATACCCCTCTCCCTGCTCCCTGCAACAATGGCAGTCGACCGGATTATTTCCATTGTCGTTTCTGCCGCTAAGTCCGCGATACCATCTTCTTCTGCCTTACCTCGACGAAGGGCAGTGCCCTGGTGGTCACAGGAGATAGCAGCAGCTATCCGCAATCGCCGCAGAGCTCTGCAGCAGTACCGGCGCCGCCCCACCGTTGACCACCTGGTTGCCTTTAAACGTGTTCGGGCCCAGACGCGGCGGCTAATCCGGCAGCGCAAGCAGGCGTGCTGGGAAGAATACGTGTCCACAATTGGACCTCGTGTCTCTTCTAGCCAGATTTGGACGAAGATTCGCCGTATATCAGGTTACCACCCACCGGCAGGGGTCGCGGGTCTCTCTATCCGTGGTACTATCCACACCGACCCGACCATCATTGCTGAGTCTTTTGCAGCACACTTTGCACTCAATTCGGCGTCCACTGCCTACAGCCAAGGTTTTTGTACCTTAAAAGAGCGGGCTGAGCGACGGCAGATGGTATTTCGCACAATCCGCCAGGAGCCGTACAATGCGCCATTTACAGAGTGGGAATTTAAAACTATTCTTGCCAGTTGCCCCAATACATCTCCAGGACCGGACCGAATCCACTGCCAAATGCTGAAACATCTTTCGGCGAACTCGCAACGCCATCTTTTGGACTTCTTCAATCGTCTCTGGATCGAGGGAGCGTACCCATCCCAATGGCAGGAGAGTATCGTTATCCCTCTGTTGAAGCCAGGTGCAGATCCACTGAACGTTGACAATTACCGTCCTATCAGCCTCACAAACGTTCTTTGTAAGCTCTTTGAACGTTTCGTGAGCCGGCGACTGCTGTGGGTTATCGAGTATCGGGGTCTGCTCGCCCCACAACAAGGTGCTTTCCTGCAGGGTCGCTCTGCCATTGATAACCTCCTCTCTTTGGCGTCGGCGATCCGTACTGCTTTCGCCCGACGTCACCACCTCGTCGCCATCTTTTTCGACCTCCGGAAAGCATATGACACGGCATGGCGTCATCACATCCTTGCCACACTACATGGGTGGGGTCTCCATGGCTTCCTCCCGCTTTTTATTCAAAGTTTTTTACTTTTGCGCCGCTTCAGTGTTCGCGTTGGCACCTCCTTCAGTTCCCCCCATATCCAAGAGAATGGGGTACCACAAGGGTCCGTCCTAAGTGTACCCCTCTTTTTAGTGGCCATTAATGGCCTAGTGGCTGCGGTGGGGCCATCGGTCTCTTGCTCCCTCTATGCGGACGACTTTTGCCTTTACTATTCCACCGCTAGTACAAGTGTAGCTGAACGACGACTGCAGGCAGCCATTCATTGGGCGCAGAATTGGGCTTCTGCCCATGGTTTTACATTTTCCCCTGCAAAAACCAGGGTGATGCACTTTTGTCGCCGACACACGGTACATCCGCATCCGGAGCTCTACCTTGATGGTGTGCTCCTTCAGGTTGTGGACACACACCGCTTCCTGGGTCTCCTTTTTGACTCGCGTTTGACATGGCTCCATCATCTGCGCCAGCTTAAGCAACAGTTTCACGACATTTGGACATCCTTCGTTGCCTCAGCCACACTGTCTGGGGGGCAGCACGCCCTGTCCTCCTGCGGCTGTACAACGCTCTGGTACAGTCACGTCTGGACTACGGAAGCCAGGTCTATGGCTCAGCCTCTCCATCTGCACTGCGAGTTCTCGACCCAGTGCATCATACTGGCATCCGTCTGGCCACTGGAGCCTTTCGTATAAGCCCTGTCATATGTCTCTTGGCAGAGGCTGGAGTCGCCCCATTGCGATACCGGCGCCAACAACTACTCGCCCAGTATGCTGCCAGAGTTCACTGTAACCCTCGGCATCCGAACAACAGACTCCTCTTTCCGGGGTAGGTCACTCGTTTGCCGCAGAGGCGACCTCGGTCGGGACTTCCGATAGCAGCGCGTATCCAATCGCTTCTTTCGACCCTTAACTCCTTTCCTCTTAACCGTCCCTTCCACTCGACTCTCCATGCTCCTCCCTGGACTGTTCCTCGGCCGCGGATTCGGTTGGATCTTTCCCGTGAGCCGAAGACCTCTACTTCTCCTCTGGTCCTACGGCATCAGGTTTCTGCCCTGCTCCGTGAGTTCTGTAACTCCGAGATCTTTTATACCGACGGTTCTTCGGATGGCGACCACACTGGATATGCCTACATGCATGGCGCCTATGTTGAACAACGCTCTTTGCCACCCGGCAGTAGCGTTTTCACTGCAGAACTGGTAGCTATATACCGCACCCTTAAACACATCCGCACATGCCCTGGGACCTCCTTCCTGATCTGCAGCGACTCGCTGAGCGGTTTACAGGCCCTTAATCAGTGTTATGCTCGTCATACATTGGTCAGGGTCATTCAGGAGTCGATACTGGCTCCTAGTGACTCTGGTCGCTGTGTTACATTCGTTTGGACCCCGGGCCATGTAGGCATTCCGGGCAACGAGAGCGTTGACCAGCTAGCCAAACAGGCTAGCACTTGCCGCCCTCTGGCGATTGGCCTCCCAGAAGCAGACTTCCGCCCGTTGCTTCGCAATAAAGTACGCGAACTGTGGAACGCCGAATAGTCCGCTCTGGACGCGCCCAATAAGTTGCGTATGATAAAGGACACAACATCTGTCTGGAAGTCCTCGCAGCTGGGATCCCGTAGGGACTCCGTGGTTCTCTGCCGTCTCCGCATTGGTCACACCCATCTGACGCATGGTCACCTCCTCTGTCGAGAGGACCCACCCGTGTGCCAATGTGGTGCCCCATTGACTGTGGTCCATCTCCTACTCCATTGTCCCATTTTAGCTCCACTGCGGCATTCTTTTAACCTCCCGAACACTCTCTCTTTGGTGCTCGGCGACGATGCCTCTGTGGCTAATCTGGTTTTACGATTTCTTCGTGCTGGGGGGATTTACCAGTTGCTGTGAGTCCTCTGGGTGGTCTTTTAGATAATTTTTTATGTTCCCCTTGACGTGTCTTTAGAGTACAGTTTTTATTTTGTACGCTATGTGGTTGACTTTTCCCTTTTTATACACATGGTCGGTCAACCACATTCACTGGCTCTGTCATTTTTGTCTCATATTTGTTACTGTGTGTCTGGTGTCTTTCGTATTGTCTCGTGTTGACTCTGTCAATAATTCATTGAAGGTTCATTCTTTTATTCTGCTTTGTTTTAAATCTCGCTCAGGCACATTTTTCGATGTTTCTGTTTTTCTGCGTGTCGCCTAGATATGAAGCGGGGGACTGATGGCCATAGTAGTCTAGTCCCCCTAAAACCCCACATAACAACAACAACAACAAGGTACTTCGAAAAATCCCTGAACAATGTTCTTCGATGACCGTCTTCCACACAGAGAAGTACTCCGTGTGTTAACTAATACTTGCCTACATACTTGCGATTGCAAACAATAAAATGTACTGACCCACAACGTAGAAAGTTTTCTTGCTATGGTCGATACTTAGGACTTCATTTTTGAAGACGACCATGCGCGTAACAATAATGGTATGTACGGTAACAGGAATCGTTATTTAAACTACTCCGGCAGTCAGTTGATTCCCGTCAGCCAGCAGCAGCAGCAGCCCAGTCATCAAAATATGCCGCTCCCTTCACAGCTGTTACCGTAGCAGGCATTTATAAGGAATGCTGGTCTGACACGTCCACAACAAGTGACAGCCAAGGAAAATGGCGGTAGCGCGGTGCATAATGCACCTGACGGTGGTCAATACTATCGAAGCCGCCGTGACAACCGGTTCAGTACTGTGTATTTTAATAACAGTAACCGAAACTTCAATAACAATATAATTGCCTTCCCTAACCATTACAATGGAAATTCACAACCCCAGAGCAGAAGTAGCAACTACTACCAGAATAACGGTAACGGGAACTTTTATCTCAATAATTTCAATATCCAACAGTTTCAAAGTAATTCATCATCACCACCACAACAACAAAATCCCAACTAAATACCGCTCGCCACAGTGACGACTGATGGTAACGACCGCACAAACTGGACACAAAACGAATCGACCGTGACTATAATTGACGTGATCGAGACAATGAACCAACCGCAACGACAAGCGTCAGTCAATCAAATACACTTTGAATGTCATACTTGTACTCTAGAATCAGGAAGTGAATCTTTTTAATCTCTAGCTGAGTAATTATTGAATCTACCAATGCAACTGACAATCAGAGGCAGCAACTTCTCCAATTGTAACACAAATACATTCGTGTATTTGATAAAAAGCAAGGTGTAATTAGGACATACCAATAGCATATGCAAGTGAAACCGCATGATGCATTCTGTAAACAAACATACTCTATACCTTGGGCTAAACAACCAGCTGTCAAAGCAGAAATTAACCCTATGCTCAGATGGAACATTATAGAACCTTCACTTTCACCGTATTCCAGTCCTCTTCTTGCGATTTTTAAATATGATGAATCTGTTCGTCTTATGCTTAATGCGCGAGCTATCAATTAAATTATTTTCACTGTCAGAACTAGGCCAAAGAATGTGAAGGAACAATTCCAAAAATTCGACAGAGTAAATATTTATTCAGTTTTGATATTAGATCATCATTCCTATAACTGAAGAGTCCCACAAATACACAGCTTTCATCTTTTCGGGACGTTCATACCAGTTCAAAGTACTACCTTTTGGCCTAAATGTGAGCTCTGGCGTTTTCATTACAGCAGTTGCTGTGCTTGGTCCAGAACTGCTTGGCAGTATTACAGTTATCCCGATGACATAATGGTTGCTACTTCTACTTAGGAAGAACATCTCATTTTACTTGAAAGAGTGCTGAATAAATATCTGTCATCTGGAGTGACTGTCAACTTGAAAAAGTCCTAATTTGTTAAAACTGAAATTGAATTTCTCGGACACACCATATCGCCCACAGGCATTGTACCTGACCCAGAGAATATCAAATCAATTCAAAATTTTCCCATACCTCACACTAGGAAACAATTAAAGGCCTATTTTGGGCTCTGTTCTTTCTTCTGCCGTTTCGTACCTCAACGATTGCTCAATAGTTCTCCTCTACTTGCTCTTCTTCGAAGAAACACCCGATGGAATTGGACAGAACACTATCAGCCAGACTTAGTGAAAATCTAACTAGATCCTGTAAATTCAGACACGTAACATCACACATATATGACACAGGACATTTGTATTGTAACAGAATTTGTCTTTTCTAAATTTTAAATAACTTTAATCCACAGTCCCTCTAAGTTATCAGTTTTGCTAGTCGCACGCTCACCGAGTGTGGACTACGATATTCTACCACCGAATTGGAACTTCTTGCAATTGTTTGAGCATTTAGGAAGTTTCATCATGACGTCTTTGGAAAGCACACAAGAGTCTTCTGTGATCGCAAGGCGCTTAGTTTTCTAATTTCTTGCAAACTTCTGCATAACAGATTGGCCAGATAGGCTATAATATTACAAGAGTATGATTTTGCAATCAAACACATCAAAGATTCACACACTGTCATACCTGATGCACTTTCTCGTCTTCCCCGAGGTTTGCCATAATTTGAAGATTACATTGATTCAAACACCGAATTTAAAGTTATGCTTATTATTTAGATGTGTGCAAAAACATGCAGGAGCTGCAACAGGAAGATGACTAGTGAAACAGAATTATCATTTGTATCACACATGCCCTTTAAATCAGAATTACAAACTAACAATGGTGTACTTTTCTTTTGACGTCATGTACAGTCACAACTATGGTGTGTTTGTATACACACATCTCATGAAAACACTGCCTTTGGGCACACGCACCGAGTCTGCAGACACTTTGGTCCGCTAGCTCAAACAGTATTGCTGCTTTCAAAAGATGTCTCGAAAATTCATCAAACCGTAAAATCCTGTCTAATCTGTCAAAAGTTGAAGCCGAACAATCAATCTAGTAACATGCCACTTCATTCTATCTTGCCATATCGACGTTTACAGCTGAATTTAATAGATACTGCCGGCCCACTTCCGATTGGACATGGAGGTGTCAAACATATCTTTGGTATGTATGATGTGTTTTCCAAATTTGTAAAATTGTACGCATTAAAAACTACCACTGCAGGAGCAGTAATTTGGTGCCAGGGAACGATTACTTTCCATTCGTCGGTAAGCCGACGACGATTCTGTCTGACAGTGCAAAGACCTTAATGTACCAAGCATGTAAATATTTTATATGCAATGACGATCTTAAACACATTCTCCTTTCCCCTAACAATACTTCTGCCAACCCCATGAACGCATGTTCCGTGAACTAAATTGCTTCATTCAAACATATGTCGCAAACAAACAAATGCGCCAGGTTGAATACATTGGACTGTTTGAACAAGTAGTTAAGGACCTACCACTCTAATATACCCCCTATACACCCACAGATTTAGTCTTACAAATCAAAGAATCTTATGAATGAGTAAAACCGAAACCAAAAATTCCACGAGGAGAGGTGGCACTCGAGGAAAAGGTAAAACAAATTTTAGTAGCCCTTACCCATGCACCATTACAAAGAAAAGACCACTATGACAAGCAGCTAAAAAGATCACAAATATTGTATTTTTAAGAAGTAAAGCCAAGCGATCAGCTAATTTAAAACATAACAAAAAGTGGCAACGTCTTCATACTGGGCCCTTTAGAATTTTAAAAATACCACATGAAGGAAGTTATTTATCATCTGCTGTTCAGTCTGGAAGCAAACGAAGTTTGTACACCCATAAGCACATGAAAACGTTTTATAGTTAATTTAAAGCTGATCAGCCAACAAATATATGACAGACTGTTGCTAGTAAGTAACTCAAACATCCACAATAGATACTAAGAGAGCAGGCTTAACACAATTATTTTCGACGGTAAGTAAAGAACAACTGGTATCAGCTGACAGTAATTGTTGTCACACGTAATATTTGACAAATATGCAATCTTATCGAATCGCCTTCACACATAAACTTAACATGAAAAATTTATAAAGGGCACTTGTTATTACAGTAATAAGTATCACTATATATATGAGGAGTGACAGAGAAAGTGATTGGGAATTTTTATGATGTTACTAGCTATAAACCCGCCGTTGCCCGGGTGTTTATTCATGTTACACTTTGTAGTCCACATCTCCTTCCACCCTCTCCCTGCATACACCTCGTTCTCTCCCATCTCTCTTCATTTCCACCTTTCCCTCTTTCGGCAAAGTTTTCTGCAAGGTACCCTCTGTCATGTACCTTAGAAATATTTTTCTACCCAGTGATCTTCCTCTCGGTTTAAATGTCATGTGTAAAAAAATTGATATAGATTGGAGCAAAATTATGCATTTTGAATATTCCGCAAGTACCCATGACCATGCACCGAACTAAATTTAATACAGACAGTGACATTCCCCTTGTTTTTAAGGTCAAGTATGCAAAATTTTATCATTATCAGAACAAAATTATAGATTTGAGTGATATAGAAACGCAGGGTTACATTGAAAGACGCACTGTGTTGTTCTCAAATTTTCCATTTTTATTTCATACAACCCTTGTTCTGAGAAGGACGAAACAAACAAAAAGAGGATCTGTGAAATCGGTCGAGCCGTTCTCAAGTTATGGCGCGACTAAAATATTTAAGGATCAATTTTTATGTAGCAAAGTAGCCTCCCCCATGCACAGTATGAAAATTAATGTAGACGGTGACCTTCCTCTTGTTTTGAAGGGCAAGCATGCGGAATTTCGTGAAGATCGGAATGAAACTCTAGATTTCATGAGTCTGTAGGAGAAGTATGCTCCGCTATGCAGCTATCACAAAATACTTTTTTATCTGACGCTTTCTACTCGTAAACTCTAGTGAACCTCACTACTGCAGCGTTCCTTCTGGATCTGTAACGTAAATGTTTCTTTTCTCGCGACGGGTTTTCAGTCTTCGGCGTAACCTTCTTCCTCGTCTTCAGTGCCAACCCTTCTCAGCTTCCCATCCGCTGACCACGTACTGGTAATGTACTGCAGCATTTCAGATACAAAATGATTGTCACTCGTTTACAGAGCCTACGACGACAGCAATTTGTAGGGACAGTAATTGTCACAGGTTTACACAACCTGCTGACTCAATATCGTCACTTTAGAAGATAAGCAGGCCAATTTGTAATTAATTCAATATCAAAAGAGAGAGTGGTTCATTTATCGACTTCCCCATTCATTCACAAACTTTCAACATGAACTTTCTAACCTTATATCACTAGATATTTTCAGAATTACGTGTTGTGCGGAAATATATATTCGCTGCTACATTTAGTGATATATATCGACACCGTAAGCATAATATTTGTGGAACAATGTTATGAGTAACGGAGAAATGAATTAAAAAGTCACTCCTCATTCGGTGGATTTACAAGTATGGAGAAAATGTAGTAACCGATCAAGTTTTTCATTTATCGTTTTTTGGGGGCTGTCTGCGTTAAGAATTTTCGTTACAGTTTGAAATTATATTTAAATTTTTCTGCGTGTCGCTGAGTACTCTCATCCTCAATTTGTGGTTGCGTTAATGTGGGTATTTTTGCTGCTTTATCTCATTGTCTATGACATCTTATCTCCAACGCCGTGTGTCGTACACCTTTGCTTTTGGTAAAACAATTTACGAGATGTGAACCTTCAGATTTTCGCGGCACGTTTCATAATAAATTAAATTACTGGTAGTCAGCCATAACCATTTATATCTCTTTGCAAATATTTCAGCCGTCATTGGAGCGGTGCTGAAGACTAGTTGACTGTCGGCAGAGTATTAACGTCCACCATCTATACTGCGTAAGCGTAGGAAATCGACGGCAAAGATGTATAAGCTGTAGTGCCCTCCAAGGAGATTATATATTGATTATATACAATCATTATCTGTAGTTAACCTAAAATGAAAGTTCAGCCTACAGTATTACATAACATGAAAGAAGACATAAATATAAAGTTGGACAAACAGGAGAGTATAAAACATAAAACGGCGAAAAATGGATGAAGATATACTGCATAAAGTGGAGTGAAAAATGTAGTTGTTATAACCACAAAAGCAAAGAAAAATGGTGAAAACACAACACTACAGCACTGATGTACACGTACATTTAAAATAGACAGTCGTCGTCTTCGGGATGGCTCTTCGAAGTTTTGTTAAAATAACTACTGAATTTCATCTGACGGAACACACACGATTCACATGCATATGTTTAATGCATATAATGAAAGAGGATAGGGGTGGTGGGGCGGAGAGAAAGCGGAGGAGGGGTGATTGGATGAGTGATGGAAGGACGGAAGAGGGGCCACAGAGCTGTGAGGAAAACTGGGTGGGAAGTCCCAGGAATCTGTAAGGAGTGGGAAGGGGGATACCATAGGGACTGGCCAGACTAGGAAGGAGAGGAGGAAGGAGGGGAGCGGGGCCCTCAAGGGGTGATATAGGAAAGAGAAAGGGGAGGAAAAAGGAAGGATCAGAGCTGGTATGGAGCATAGATTTCTGGTTTTAAATGTTTAAATGTTTGTATAGCTTATGGGACTTAAATACGGGGTCATCAGTCCTGAAACTTAAAAACTACTTATGAACTAGCTAACGCTAAGGACGGCACAAATGTCCATGCCCGAGGGGGGGGGGAATTCGAACCCCCGACCGTAGTGGCCGTGCAGACCGTGACTGACGCGCCACAGTCCCCTCGGCCACCGCGGTCGGCTAGATTTCTGTGCGGAGGGCATCGTCTTGGAGGGGGAGAGTATGTAAATCGTCACAGGAAAGGGTAACGAGAGTGGCAGTTGGAGAGAGTGAGGTATATAGTGGTAATGGCGCGGCTACAGACCGAGATTGGTGAAGAGAGGGTGGGCAACAGGGTGAGGGGGATCCAGTTTATGGAAAGGAGGTGTTCAATGAAGCGGACAAGGTGGGGAAAAGGGATGAGGTCATAGAGGAGCCATGTGGGGAATAGGGGGTAAGAAGAGATGCGGAAAATGAGACGGAGGATATGGCATTCCTTAATCTCCAGGTACTTGTAGAATGATCTAGGCAGGATGAGAGATGCAGAGAATGGGACTAGATATGGGAGCCTGTGGAAGGGTTTAGGCCCCAGGTTCGGCCAACTAGGAGTTTGAGGTTGAGGAGGCGGAGGTAGGAGTGGGCTTTGTCTTTGATGAGGTAGAGGTGTGGAGTCGAGGATAGGGTGCGATCACTAGTCAGTCCCAGGTACTTTAGGGTAAGGATGATGTGGATGGGACGGTTATAGAGGGTGAGATAGAAATCATGAGGATGCAAAGAGGAAATGGTACAACCTATGGTGATTGTCTGGGTTTTGGTAGCATTAATATATAGGAGCCAGTGGTTGCACCAAGTGGTGGAAAGATCAAGGTGTTCTTGGTGAAGACAGTTGAAATCAGAGATGGTGGGATCTAAGGCAAATAAAGTGGTGTCATCAGCATATTGGAAGAGGTGTAAGGGAGGGGGGCAGGTTTAGTCATATATGAGGTATACAGAAGATATAGAACGGGAGAAAGTATGAAACCTTGGTGCATGCTAGCAGAGGGCTAGAAAAGAAGAAAGTCACTGTTATAGACGGTAACATAGGTTGGTCGATTGGAGAGGAAGAAAACAATGAACCAGGCAAGGTTGATGTGAGAGCAGGCTGGGATGGCAAGCCCGATCATAGACCCGTTCAAGGTATAAGAACACAAAGATAGAGGCATGACGGGAATTGAGCTGGAGGGAAAGGAGTTGGGTAAGGTGAAGGAGTTTGTCGTCAGTAGCGAATGAATGACGAAAGCCACATTGGGTGCCAGAGAGGAGGTGATAAAGGCAGAATTGGTGATGGATGCGATGGGATAGGAAGGAGTTGTAGATCTTGCTGAACACTAGAATCAGGCAAATGGGACAGTAGAAGGAGCCATCGGAGGGGGGTTTATTAGGTTTATGGAACATAAGGACTTGGAAGATTTTTCCACAGACAACGGTAGTAAACGGTGTAGAGAATGGTGTATAGAGGGTTGTTATTGTGCTGAGGAAAGGTAAGTGGCATTCACAGAGGTGGTGGTTGGTAATATGGTCATAGCTGGGGCAGTGCTGCGTTTTATGCAGTGTCAACTGTAGATCATGTGCAGTGATTAGTGCATTCATCTCTGAGGGGGGGGGGGGAATGTGTCCCAGGTATTGGAAGCTGGGAGCTATGGGTGGAAGTCAGACGTCTGTTTTCTCATCGTCGTCCAGGGAAAGGTATTAACTCATGTCAGGCGAGACAGAAAGCGAAATGGTTGGCCTTGCTGGCATGATCAAGTAGTCGTCTATCATGGTGTAGGAGTGGATAGATAGAAGGGTGTGGTTTTAGAACCAGAAAGGCAGTATCGAGAGGAGTCCTGGAATTTTTTGGTGGTCAAAAGACTGCGCACAAGTCACAGTAGTTGCTGGTGGCGTAGTAATGTATCTTGAGAAAAGAGTGGTTGAGGCGGCGGGATTCCCAGAGGAGAAGGTCTGTCTATGGGGTATGGGAATGGACATATATGGTTGCAAGGGTAATGGTGTAGGAGGTGGGAGAATATAGACATTTAATATGAAAAAGTTGGCAAGTGGGATTGGATGGCGTCAGTCAAGGTGGGTTGGATGAAGGTGGTGACATGGTGTATGTTGGCAGGGAAAAGTAGGGGAAAGGGGTGGCTTTCGACTGGTTGATTAAGGGAATGGCAGAAGGCATCCCAGTCTGCTTGGGAATAATCATGACTGAGGCGATCACACAGGGTTGGACTGGGATTTTTGGGACGGTGGACACATGAGGTAAAAGCAACGAGGAAAGGGTGGTGGACACTGCCAAAAGGTTCCAGGATTTCAGCAGTGACACGCCGCAAGACATTAGTAGGAACAATGATGACATTAAGCATGATGTTGCTGAAAGTGTGGATATGGCAGGGGAGGGTGACGATATCGCCATTGATGGTGAGAAGGAATTGATGCCACCAGTGGAGTTCAACAGAGTACGAGAATGGATGTTGAGATCTGCGTCGATCATGTACGTCGAAAAGGAGAAATTGATGTGGGTGAGGAAATCAAATGGGAGAGGGGTATGGGAATGGAAATACATGGTTGCACAGATAATGGTGTAGGTCGTAGGGAAAATATAGACATTTCCTATGAAAAAGTTGGCAAGTGGCGAGTTAACTTTGACGCAGAAATTGAACATGGAAGCGGTGCTGTGTTGAAAGCAGGTGTGTGACTTAAAGTAGAGCGGGACAAGCACGTTTATGATTTCAGCAAATAAAGTGGAATGGCTTGGCGAAGCTTCTGGTGACGCAAGTGGGTCAACGAGGACACTGTACTGCATAAAATCCAGACAGCTGTATTGCTTAAAGGAACAAGTGACTGGGGCATATACGATCGGAAGTAGGAAACCGATCACTTGTAACAATGATGGGCTACGCCACACTTGTGAAACACAGGCCGACAGGATCAACCACGTCATATAAATACCGGCGGAAAAGACAGGTTTGGCAGAGAGAGTGAATCAGCCATGGCTGGGAAGTCGCCTGCCGCCCGGACAGTGCTACTCGTCAACAACAGTGGTTGTTATTGTTATGTCAAAACTGAATCAGTCGCAGGCTGGAAGCACTTCGACGTAGTGCGGTCAGTAGCTGATCATCATGGTCAACACGGCATCCCTGACGGAAGATGCAGTAACGACTGCGCAGCCTGATGCAACGGGCAGCAGGGTCCCGGCCTCGACAGTGGTGCAACGGGGCATAGAACCAATGCATGGTGCAGTATGGCTGCAGCAAGAGGCAAGCTACTCACCCAGGAGCGTGGTGTGGACTAAATGACGCGGCCACACCTCCACACCTAAAGCGATCCTGTGATCGTCTGAAGGGCGAAGCAACAGTGGGCTAAGGAGGACCGGGGTTCAACTCCCGGGCCACACCCAGCGATGTACGACCATAGCCGGTCGTGGCGGCGGCGCGGGAAAGCAAGATTACGGCGGCGGCCAGGCACGGAAGCAACACCTCGCCTTATGAGCGATACGGCGCGCGCGCACACTCCACTCGCCTCCGGCTGTATTGTAAGCACGAGTGTCAATAAAATGTTTTGTTATACTGGACCAATGTTGCATTGCCACCCAATCTCCCGAGTTGAGTTCTGAGCTCACTGCCCACATGGAAGGAAAGTGAGTGTCGCTATCCTGACATAGGCGAAGTCTATGTGTAAAATATTCGTCATTCAGTGTCAAAACCATCCAATACAATCACAAATTCTTTTACAATGGAAAGAAAGTTAGAACCAACTTATAGATCAGGTGTTTTTATGTGACAGTGAGGAGAGTATGTGAACAAACCGGGTGGTAGCGGAGGTGGCTCAATATCCACTCTCTCTCAGGCAGAGGGTGGGGGGACTCGTGGCGGTGAAGGACTTAGGGGCTTTTGTTAACAAGGTGGTAGGGAAGGAGAAATGTTTCATTGAGGAGAAAGGCGTTCACATGGCGTTGGGAAAGGTGTTGATTAAAAGGAGTTTATTAGTGGGAAGGGAAAGGATGTTTATGTAAAAAAGGGTAACTTGTTCTTGCGCCATGAGAGGGATGACGGATTATGGGGAGGGAAAGGGGAAGAAAAGGGCCTAAACTAGGGTCTGGTGGTGGTCGGTGTAGGACAAGGAGGAGTGGAGGTGGTTCTGGGATGTTGTGGCTTTAAAATCAAACTTGAAATGGAGAATGGTCACAAGGGATACTTGGTGAAGGGTGTGGGGGCATTTAAAAGGGTGAACATTTTGAAGAACGATGGTCAGTAACCTGACAGTGTCCTCTGTGTGTGCATGGACACTGGGAGTTGTTGTCAGGGAAGTCAGGATCGGTGGGACGGACGGGGTCAGTGAATTCTTTCTTGCAGGCCGCGGTGGCCAAGCGGTCTGCGTCGCGCTAGTCAGGGTCTTCACGGCCACTATGGTCGGGGGTTCGAATCCCCCTCAGGCATGGATATTTCTGCCATCCTTAGTAGTAGCTAGTTCATAAGTATTTTGTAAGTTTAGGGACTGATGACTCCGTTGTTAAGTACCATAAGCTCTAAAAACATTTGAACATTTTGAATTCTTCCTTTACATGATGGGGACGAGAGTTACACTTGTAGGAATAGGTTGGCTGAGCCCCTCCACCGGTTTTCATGGTGGGAGGGGGCGGTCAGTGACGGTGGGACAGATTGTTGGGAAGTGGCGACTTTGACAGTGTGGGCATACAGGAGGGAATCAGCAATTTACTGAAAGATGGTCTTTATAAGTCTGGCAATGGGAATGGCAGTAGGATTATAGTGGAGCATGGGAGAGTGCAACAAAGTGGAGGCGGTCATATGTGAGGGCCCCATTGCAGAGGAGGTGGTTGATGGAAGGCGTGTCTTCTGTGAAGCTGTACATGAGGTATGTGAGTCCCGTCGCATTGTTAATGTGATTGGCCTAATTGATGTTAAGGCGGGGAACCTACTGTAGTTCCTCCAATACCTCAGCTTCCGTGATCCCTGGGTTACGTTTTGTGATCATGGCAATGAGGGTGGGAGGACAGCAGGGGAGAGGCGTTAGTGGCAGTAGATAGTAGGGGAGTAAGGGGCAAATTAGGCATGGGACCTGAACTGAATTTGTAGGATTTTATGGAGAGGGAGACAATAGAAGTTGGGGTCCATGGATTTCAGGAAAACCAAGTCCCTTTTAGGGATGATTTGGGAGATTGGAACACAGGAAGTGTATCAGCAGAATAGGAGGGTGAGGACATGGGCGACAAGGATATTTGAGGTCAGGTTTCAAGGGACAAAAGTGTGAAGAGCAGGGGGAGGGGGATGAGGGGGTGGGGCTGGAATGCAGGAGCTGGTTTGCGGGGGAGGACCCACTGCCATTGGGACAGGTATGCTAGTCGTGAGGGTGTCATTAGCTTTATTGGTGGCGTGCAAGAAAGCAGAATCTTAGGACGCTCTTTTGGATTTCTTGGTGGTATTTTGAGTAGGTTGGGAGGCGGGAGTGGGGACAGGGTTTATGCGGAGTTGGTGTGGGGGCAGCCTCAACATCCTCCTATGGTGGGGAGAAGGGTAATCGATTGTGGCCTGCTGGAAGCCAGGAAGGGGAGGAGAAATTTTGGAGGGGAAGGTGGCAGAGGTAGCGGAGCCGGAGAGGGCGGGGGCATGAAAAGGGTGGGCGCAGTTATTGGTGGGGTTTTGAGGGTGAGGAGAGTGGGGATGGTAGCAGGGAGGAGGGAGGCGGCGCCCTAGGAGAGGGTGGTGGAAGCAGGGGAGTCGCCTGTGAAGGTTGTTGTGGTTGAAACATAGGTTGATAGAAGGTCAAAGGAGGACTAAACGAACACTTGGACGAACAGCGACTGTTTCGGAGGGTCGGACGCACAGGTGGTGGTGGCGACGGCAGCAGAGGCTTCGGGATGGGACCACGGCCGACGGAAGGAGCAGGTGGCGGGTCCGAACTGGGCGAGGTGGCGAAAAAACCTACAGATGGGGCAGAGGCAGCATCGGGATGGAGGGCTCCGTCTACATCTACATGGGATACCCTGCAAATCACATTTAAGTGCCTGGCAAATGGTACATCGAACCACATTTATACTACTCCTCTCCCATTCCATTCTCAAATAGCGCACGGGAAGAAGGAATACCTTAATCTCTCCGTTAGAGCTCTGATTTCTCGTATTTTATTCTGATGATCATTTATACCTATGTAAGTCGGATTCAGAAATATATTGTCGCATTCAAAAGAGAATGTTGAGCATTGGAGTTTCGTAAGTATCCCACGCTGCAGTTATAGACGCCGTTGTTGTAATGATTCCCATCCCAGGCCCTTTATCATTTCCATAACGCTGTCTTCTCTGTATCGTGACAATGCAAAATGATATGTTCTTCTTCGGACTTTTCCGATGTTCTCCGTTAAACCCACATGGTAAGGATCCTACACTGGACAGCAATGCTCCAAGAAAGGACAGACAAGCGTAGTGAATGCAGTTTCTTTAGTATTTCTGTTGCATCTTTTAAGGGTTCTGCCAATAAAACTCCTCTGGTTCGCCTTTCCCACGCCGTTATCTACGTGTTCTTTCCAATTTAAGTCTGAAGTAACTAATTCCTAGGTATTTAGTGGAGTTTACTACATTCACTTTTGATTGATTTTCCTTGTAAACAAAGTTTAACGGATTTCTTTTCGTAGTCATGTGGACGACTTCACACTTCTCATTATTTAGAGTCAGTTGCCAATTTTTAGACTACAGTTTATTTAGATCGTTCTGCAGGTAGTTTTGATCTTCAGTAACACAGAATCAATTTGAGAACCCTTGTCGTGTGAGTAAACAGCTAGTTGTGTTTCGCATGAACGATATTGTCTAAATCCGTGTTGACCTTTGGTCAATAGATCATTCTGTTAGAGATAATTCATAATATTTGAATACAGCACATGTTCCAAAACACTGCTGCAATTTGACGTCAATGAAATAGGCCTGTAGTTTAGTGGGTTACTCCTACTACCTTTCTTGAATATAGGTGTGACCTGTGCAACTTTTCAGTCTTTTGGCATAGATCCTTCGTTGAGAGAGCTGTTGTATATGGCTGTTAAGTAAGGAGCTATCGCTCCACATAACTGAAACAGAATACTTGTTCTTGTTAAATGATTTAAGTTGCTTCACTACTCCGAGGATACCTACTTCAGCGCTACTCATTCTGGCCTCTGTTTGTAATTCGAAATCTAGAATATTAATCTCGTCTTCTTTGGTAACGGAGTTTCGAAAAGCTGTGGTAGTAACTCTGCTTCAGTAGCGCTATAATCGGCGGAATCGCCTTTAATATCACGTAGTGAGGGTATTGTTTGTGTGTTGCCCCTAGTATATTTACCATATGACCAAAATCTCTTTGGGGTTTCAATCAAATTATGAGAAATAATTTCGTTGTGAGAATTGTTGCAGGGATTTCGCATTGAAGTCCTCGCTAAATCTCGAGCTTCTGTATAGGATCGACAATCCTGGGGATTTTGTGTTCTTTTAAATTTAGCATGCCTTTTTCGATGTTTTTGCGACAGTGTCCTGACCTGTTTTCTGTACGAAGGGGGATCACCACCTTCTTTTATTAATTTATTTGGTATAAAACTGTCAATTGCTGTGTTTTGACATCCATTTACAATTCCAGTTGGCTCATGCACTAATTGTTCCAAGTAACTCTCAGAGAAAGCGTTGAGTACAATTTCACACGATGTTTTATGCGTAGCTCCTGATTTGAAAATATAATTTCCCCAACAGATTGAGGGTAAATTAAAATGACCGCCTAATATTATTATATCAACCGAGTACGTGTTTAAAATTTGCCGCCGGCCGCGGTGGCCGAGGAGACTGAGGCGCTCCAGTCACGGTCTGCACGGCCACTACGGTCGGGGGGTTCGAATCCCCCCTCGGGCATGGATATTTGTGCCGTCCTTAGTTGTAAGTAGTTCATAAGTAGTTTGTAAGTTTAGGGACTGATGACCCCGTAGTTAGGTCCCATAGACTCTACAAACATTTGAACATTTTTTTAAAATTTGCCACAGGTTTTCTTCGAATCTTTCTGCTAATGCATCATCAGTTTCCGGAGGCAGGTAAAAGGAACCAATTACTAACTTTTTACGATTTTCGAGTACAACCTCTACTCATAATAACTCAAAGGAACTATCAGCTTCAACTTCACTACATCATAGCTTACTTTTAACGGCGACAAACACGTCTCCACCTATTTAGTTTAATCTAGCCTTTCTGAACACAGTTATATCTTTTGTAAATACACTCCTGGGCATTAAAATTACTACACCACGAAGATGACGTGTTACAGACGCGAAATTTAAGTACAGGAAAAAGAAGCTGTTATATGCAAATGATAAATTTTTCAGAGCATTCACTCAAGGATGGCGCCGGTGGCGACACCTACAACGTGCTGACACGAGGAATGTTTCCAACCGATTTCTTATACACGAACAACAGTTGACCGGAGTTGCCTGGTGAAACGTTGTTGTGATGCCTCGTGTAAGGAGGAGAATTGCGTACCATCACGTTTCCGACTCTGATAAAGGTCGGATTGTAGCCTATCGCGATTGTGGTTTATCGTATCGTGACATAGCTGCTCGCGTTGGTCGCGATTTAATGACTGTTAGCAGAATATGGAATCGGTGGGTCCAGGAGGGCAATACGGAAAGCCGTGCTGGATCCCAACGGCTTCGTATCACCAGCAGTCGAGATGACAGGCATCTTATACGCATGGCTGCACGAACAGTTCGACAACGTTTGCAGCAGCGTGGTCTATCAGCACGGAGACCATTGCTGCGGTTCCCCTTGACGCTGCATCAAAGTACCGCTTGCGATGGTGTACGCAATGACGAACCTGCGTGCACGAATGGCAAAACGTCATTTTTTTTGGATGAATCCAGTTTCCGTTTACAGCATCATGATGGTCGCATCCGTGTTTGGCGACATCGCGGTGTACGCACATTGAAAGCGTGTATTCGCCATAGCTATACTGGCTTATCACCCGGCGTGATGTTATGGGGTGACGTTGGTTACATGTCTGAGTCACCTCTTCTTCGTATCGACGGCTTTTGGAATAGTGGCCGTTACATTTCAGATGTGTGGCTATACCCTTCATTCGACTTGTACAGACCGGCGGAGCAGCACACCACGCCCGCCCATCGCCCGTGAGCTCAATTGTAAAAATGGGTTTATCTTGTATCACCAGAGACCTCCGCTTCTATTAAGGGCCACGAGGAAATCCAAAAAACATTCCAGAAAAATAGAAACACCGCACGGAGAGCGCACTATAATCTGAAAATGCCTTGCTAAAGGGCGAAACGCGTCATTAACTAATAAAAAATTTGCAATCAAGACGGTGTGAAGGAATATTTGTTCTAACTGATTGCTGCTGTACACCATGGATTGGAAATCACTTTAATGAATTTCATTTATTATGTGCATTATTTAGCATAGTATTTTTGTGTTATCATTGGTACTGATTACCATGGCTTACAATTTGTGAAGTATAAGTCTCTGACAACAGCAGAAATTACTGTTCGTAGCTTCAGCAACTCACATAATTATGTCATCTCTGTTGTTCTTCTCCTGTTGTGTACGTTACATTTGATCCTCGATGCTACTGGAAACGGTTCACTGTAAAATACACTGGGTGGACGACTTGCAATCTCCGGGTATTTACACTACAGTATAGCAACATCTGTGACCTGTGACAGGAGTGAGTTAACGCTTTGTCATGTAAGCAAGATATGTACTAGAACAATATTATCAGTTCACATTTCCATGAGATGCAGCAGCAATCTACGTCGTTTAGGTACACACATTTTCTTCCTCGAATGAGTGCTAAACATTGCACTTCTGTTTGTTTTTACCTTTCTGAAGCGTTCCGCAGAAACATTATTACCGTTACAGAAAACAACGAAATTTCCAAGATTGGAGATATGTCTTAAATGGGAAAAGTTGATTTACTTCTTGAAGACTATGACAGACGCATATTCACGTATTTATTTTACTCTTTGCACTGTATTATGCGTGTTCAGTCGTCCTCAAGCACTGAAATATTGGCTAACATCTTGTCTTAGCGAATGCGAGAAATTGTAGTCTTCAATATATTACAATTTGAGAAGTACAGTATATTTGTACATTAAATAAATATATGTAGCTTCTTACGTTTCAGTTAGCGATACACGGCATGCGTTGCAATACCAAGGGAAGTAAAAAATGTTTATTTTAAATCTGATTATCGAAGTTCTCTGTAACGCACTTCTTTTTACGTCTGTTAAAAAAGGTAAAGCAGTCAACAATCCGAAGATTGGTTTGAACACTACAGTGCTTTACTAGGCATGGTCCTGTTTGGAGGTGGTATGCCGTTGCCTTCCTCCGACCTTCGAACTGACTTACCCAGCCAGTTATAGGGGGACCTACAGTTTAACGTGGGTTCCGAACCGCGGTGCTACTCGGTATTTTTCACATGAGCAATACTGCCAGAGGTGAAAGAAGTGGAAAGTGACAGATGAAAATCGTAGGACCTGGCGGGGATCGAACCCGTGACCTTTGGATTTGGAGTCTGGCACTCTACCACTGTGCAACCGAGGTGCACTTACGTCTGTTATGTACGAATAATTCAGACGGTTTTCCTACTCGTGAAAAAGTCACCTACAGTTATCCATGTTAATATGTAAATCCAAACATTTTACAATTTTATAGTTGGCGTCATGAACGGAGGCGCTTCCGCGCATAGAGGCGAAGTGATCTGATAAGCGAAAAGGGTAGGAGCTATGGCCGAGCGCCAACAGTTGAGCTTGCGGGAGAAACATTGCGTAACTCAAGACCAGCCTTACCGGCCTAGAGAATGATCATTATTGGCTGCCAGTGCGCCAATGGAGGGGAATGCGCAGAACGGCTGAAAACTGGGCCGCCTTCTTTCGTGACACAGACTATAGTTCACACAAACTTGTAGTGATTGTACCTGTGCCGTACTGATGGTACTTGCAAACACGAGCTGCACGAGAAACTGCAAGCCGAACTCGAATGGCATATCTGTAAAAATCTTTGGGCTATGTGCTACCAGTACATCTTTTTCTTTAAAATTTACTATTGTAGCTTACATGATAATAAGACTTCCTGACACTTTAAAATTGTGTGCCGGAACCGGGATTCAAACCTGGAACCTTTGCCTCTACTGGGAAAGCGCTCTATCATTACGCTATCTCGGCACGCTTCACGGGCCGTCCTCACAACTTTACTTCTGCCAGTACCTCGTCTCCTACTTTCCAAACTTCACAGAAGTTCTCCTGCGAACATTGCAGGAATAGCATTCCTGGAAGAATGGATATGGTGTAGACATGGTTAGCCACAGCCTAAGGGATGTTTCCACAATGAAACTTTTACTCTGCAGCGGAATGTGCGCTTATATGAAACTTCCTGTCAGATTAAAACTTTGTGCCGGAACCGGTACTCGAACCTGGGACCTTTTCCTTTCGCAGGAAAGCGCACTGAGCTATACCGATACTTCTGTGAAGTTTGGAAAGTAGGAGGCGGGGTTCTGGCAGAATTAAAGTTGTGAGGAAGGACCGTGAAGAGTGCCGGCATAGTTCAGACGGTAGATGAGGCGCCAGCGCGGAAGACAAACGTCCCAGGTTCGAATCCTGGTTCGGACACACCATTTTCATATTCCAGGAAGTTTCACATCAGCGCACACTCCGCTGCTGAATGAATGTTTCATTTAGTGAAAATGTTCATCATATTTTTCAATGAAGGAGTGGTACTGATCTAAAGTAGTGGTGGAGAGACATTTCTGAGAAGAATGACAGGTATGCCTATTTCTAATATCAACATGTGCGGCAGCATGATCGGCAAAGCAAAGAATTCAAGAATACGTAACTGAAATAGATACAAGAGCGGACTGCTACGAAAATAGGGACCTTATTAATAAAAAATGAATAGTAGTAATAGTTGATCTCTAATCGACTCGAAGTTTCCGTGCCGACCTCATATATCTCCACCAGATGCTCCTGTCGTCTGGTCAATTTCATATTCCCATTTCTTACCTATTATATGTTTCATTGCACCAAGTGCTCCTTGGGCTCCCTCTGGGACTTTATTTTTGCAATTTTGCCAATTCTTTATTAGTTAATATAGCAATAAAGATGCGTTGCAAATAAAGTAGTTGTCACATTTCATGAATATTATTTCTAGGTTGACTAATAAAAATTATGAAAAAGGTCTTTTATTTACTTCCTACTTGTGGCCCATGAGGTACACGAGCAACGGATGTCTTTGTAATGATGTGACGTTATGGTACACTAAAAATTTATTTTATGTAGGCACTTGCATTATTTTCGAGAGATTCGCACAGTGATTTATCTCTCGGACTTTCATCTGGGAGATTAAATAACAGAATATTCAGTGACCTAAACCAGAGGTAGGGCACAGCACTCCAGGAAATAAAGATGGTTGGCCTTACATTGTGCCCAAATTGTTTCATCTTTCCAGAATGAAGTCCTTTTCTTTTATCAGATGACAGTATTCGAGTGGGTTTTCTAACTCCTCTCTGACCAAGTTTCCAGTCAAACATCTTTTGTGTAAATGTTCTGATATCTGTAACGTCTACCTGAATAATACCGGCTTAATCACAGCGAGCCATTTAACTGGTTCTGTTTACGTACAGTTACTCTATTGGTTTCTTCAGCCTAGTTAGTGAATTCTTTTAATATTTCCATAAAATTTAAGTCTTCGGTTTCTCATGTCACCAGGTATGTCTTTCTCTTCCTCTATTTCCTTATTACTTCTCAGCCAACAAGTACCTCCATCTGTAAATGTGGGACCTAATATTTCCCTAACAATATTTATTCCTTTCCACCACCATGAACCACAGACATTGCTGAGGTGGGGTGGCTTGCGTGCCTCAACGATGCAGATAGCTGGACCATAGGTGCAACCACAGTGGAGGGGTATCTGTGGAGAGGCCAGACAAACGTGTGGTTCCTGAAGAGGGACAGCAGCCTTTTCAGTAGTTACAGGGGCAACAGCCTGGATGATTGAGTTGGCCTTGTAACATCAGCTAACATGGCTTTGCCATGGAGTTACTGCGAACGGTTGAAAGCAAGGGGGAACTAAAGTCGTTATTTCTCCCGAGGCTCTACTGTAGGACTATATGAAAATGGCGTCTTCTTGGGTAAAATATTCCGGAGGTAAAATAGTCCCCCATTCGGATTTCCGGGCGGGGACTTCTCAGGAGAATTCGTCATCAAGAAAAACAAAACAGGCATTCTACGGGTCGGAGCGTGGAATGTTCTAACCCTTAATCGAGCAGGCAAGCTAGAAACTTTGAAAAGAGAAATGGATAGGTTAAAGTTAGATATGGTAGGGATTAGTGAAGTTTGGTGGCAGGATGAACAGGATTTCTAGTCAGGTGTGTATAGGGTTATCAATACAAAATCAGTTGGTGGTAACGCAGGAGTAGGTCCAATAATGAATAAGAAAATAGGAATGCAGGTAAGTTACTATGAACAGCATAGTGAACGCATTATCGTAGTAAAGATAGACACGAAGCCAACACTGACCACATTAGTGCAAGTTTATATGCCAAATAGCATGGCCGATGAAGAAGATATCGAAAAAATGTACGAGGAGATACAAGAAATCATTCAGAAAGTTAAGGGAGACGAAAACTTGATTGTGATGGGGGACTGGAACTCGGTAATAGGAAAGAGAAGAGAAGGAAATGTAGTAGGTGAATAAGGACTGGGGAAAAGGAATGAAAGAGGAGATCGCTTGGTAGAATTGTGCACAGAGCACAGTTTAATGATCACCAACACTTGGTTTAATCATCATGAAAGAAGGCTGTATACGTGCAAGAGACCACGAGACACTGGAAGGTACCACATTGACTTTATAATGGTAAGGAATAGATTTAGAAACCGAGTCCTAAATTGTAAGAGATATGCAGGGGCAGATTAGACTCTGACCATAACTTATTGGTTATGAACTTCAGATTAAAACTTAAGAGACTGTAGAAAGGTTAGAAGATGGAACCCGGACAAATTGAAGGAACCAGAGGTGGTTGAGAGTTTCAGAGGGAGCAATAGGCAAGGATTGGCTGAAAAGGGGGAAAGTAATACAGTAGCAGAAGAATGGGTAGCTCTGAGAGATAGGGTAGTGAAAGCTGCAGAGGACCACCAGGCAGAAGGACAAGGTGTAATAGAAATCCCTGGATAACACAGGATATTCTGAATTTAATTGGTGAGAGGAGAATATATAAAAAATTCAGCAAGTGAAACAGGAAAAAGGGAGTACAAACGTCTGAAAAATAAGATGGACAAGAAGTGCAGATTGGCCAATAGGAGAGGCTAGAGGACAAATGCAGAACCGTAGAAGAATGCATAACTATGGGAAAGATAGATACTGCATACACGAAAATAAAAGAGATATTGGAGACAAGAGAAGCAGATGTATGAATATCAAGAACTCAGACGGAAAACTAGTACTTAGCAAAGAGGGGAAAGCTGAACTGTGGAAGGAATATATAGAGGGCCTATACAAAGGGATTAAACTTGAAGCCAGTATTCTAGAAATGGATGACGAAGTGGAGGAAGATGAGATAGGAGATATGATACTGCGAGAAGAATTTGCAGACCGCTGAAAGATTTGAATCGAAACAAGGCCCCTGGTGTAGATGATATTCCGTCTGAACTGATGATGTCGTTAGGAGAGCCAGTCGTGAAAAAATTGTATCACCTTCTTCAAGAAGAATATTGTGATTCCAATTCCAAAGAAAACAAGTGCAGACTAGTGTGAAAATTACAGAACTATTAGTTTCATAAGCCATGGTTGCAAAATACTAACACGAATTATTTACAGACAAATGGAAAAAAAACTTGTGGAAACCGCCTCGTGGAAGATCAGTTTGGATTTAGGAGAAATGTAGGAACACGGGAGGCAGTACTCATATGACTTACCTTAGAAGATAGGCTAAGGAAAGAGAAACCTACGTTTTTAGCGTTTGTCGATTTGAAGAAAGCTTTTGACAGTGCCGACTGGAATACACTCTTCCAAAGTTTGAAAGTATCAGGGGTAAAATATAGGGAGCGAAGAGATATATTCATCCTATACAAAAACCAGACAGCTGTTATTAGAGTCGAAGGGCAAGAAAGGGACGCAGAGGTTGGAAAGGGAGTAAGACAGGGTTGTAGCTTTTCTGTCAGAGACCGCAAAAGATCTGGAAGAGAAATTGAATGGGATGAACAGTGTCTTGAAAGGAAGATATAAGATGAACATTAACAAGAGTAAAACGAAGGTAAAGGAATGCAATGTCAGAAAATCAGGCGATACTGAAGGAATTAGATTAGGTAATGAGACAATAAAAGTAGTAGATCAGTTTTGTTATTTGAGTAGCAAGATAACTCTGATGGCCGAAGTAAAGAAGATATAAAATACAGAATGGCTGTGGGAAGAAAAGCGTATATAAAGAAGCGAAGCTTGTTAACATCCAATATTAATTTAAATGTTAGGAAGTTCTTTATGAAAGCATTTGTCTGGAGTGTATCATTGTATGGGAGTGAAACGTGGACGATTAGGAGTTCAGATAAAAAGATGATAGAAGCTTTTGAAATGTGGTGCTACAGACGAATGATGAAACTTAGATGGGTAGATCACCACTAACGAGGAGGTGCTTAACCGAATCGGGGAGAAAAGGAGTTTCTTTCATATCCTGACTAAGAGAAGGAATAGATTGGACACATTCTGAGACGCCAAGGAAATGTTAACTTCGCATTAGAAGGAAGTGTGTGGGGTAAAAATCGTCGAGGGAGACCGAGTGACGAATATAGTAAGCAGATTTAAAGGGTTGTAGGTTGCCGAACGTATTCTCAGATGAAGAGACTTGCACAGGACAGGGTAGCGTGGAGAGCTACTTTAAAACAGTCTGCCGACTGAAAACCACAACAACAACATGTTTTCCCTTCTTTTGAATTGCTGCAATATCCCTATTTCAATGTAAAATTAAAATTCACTTTCCATAAAGACATACAGGTCTGATTACAATGTCGTAATGCCTACGTTCCTTAATATTAGAAAGTGATATCTACACATCTTATGAAATTGGCTGTACGTGTGTAAGTATGTTCCACATTTTTGTGTCCCCAACTTCGTCGCCGCTTTTGTGTCCCAGCCTCGTCGTAGGTGTCGGTGGCCGAGTGGAATGAGACCGACACGCTGGTGCAGGTACGGAGGGGAGCAGCCAGAAACTATAAACACTCGAGTAAATTAGAAAGAGATATATATTGCACAGAATGAAACAATACTTAACTTTTACATAGTACTGCAGAATGTTGATACATAGTTATTAGAGGCCTGCCTAGTGCCTGTACAATAGCAAAGTCTTCACTCGTGCTTATCTGATTACGAAGGTCCTAACTCGTTGCTATCTCAGTCCGAAGTGGCCGATGTCCTTCAGTGGTGGCCACGAGCGGCGTTGTCGCAGAGGGCGCTCGTGGCTGTCGTCGTGAGAACGCCGCGCCGTGCGTGCCTGGCGGCGCGCGGCGAAAGTAAGTGGCGCGCACTTTGTACTTGTGCGACACCACACACATCTTCAACTAAACCACTGGGCCGATTTCAACCAGACGTAGTACGCATGTTCCTTATTATCAGGCAGCAATTTCTGACGAGGTGAGACCCACCTACGACACATACGTAAGGGGATACTAAGTCATAAACAATGACATTCTTAAAAAACGGCCGTAACATGACGTACTATTATACATCTTCTCCTAAAGTAATGGACCGATTTCAACAACATTTGTTACAAATATTGTCTAAGGTAAGGAATCTCTTGCCATGGTGGCAAAAACCACACACGATACATAGTTTACATGATATGACGTCATAAACAATGAAAACTGCCCCATCTTGGAGCACCTGACAGCGTGATTTTATTCGTCAACTATTTGAGAATGAGAGCACTTAGCTATTTGCAATAAACTTTAAACATAATCACAAATATTTACAAAACGTTTCTCGCTGACAACCACAGCAAAATGATGAGAGGAAAAAAGTTTATCTCTTACAACTTTTCCTATGTTCACTATCTACAGGGTGAATCACCTAACACTTGCACCGCAAATATTGCGGAAACGGAAAGTGGGATTGATGTGCGGTTTTCACAGAATGGATTGGTAGTCGGGGGCTCGTAATCTTAGCCAACAAACATATTGTAATATTAATTAGAAAGTGTATTTTTATGCAAACATACAGTTTTTAAATGGAACAATGGTTGTTTCTAACATGCACTGGAAGTTTTGACACCAGCTGTGTACAAAGAATTTTGAATGACATTTTTATCACGTTTAGTTTGGCAGCTACAACCGTTCAAAGTTTCGGGGCCGGAAGCTGCGATAGTGTATCTGACTGCCCGAGTGGCTAGCCCATGGGGCACAGCCCACTGTCTCATGACCACCAGCTGACGTAGTGTTCGCTCCCAAAAAGTTAGAATGGTTGTAACTGTCAAATTAAACTTGATAAAAATGTCATTCAAAATTATTTGTACACAGCTTGTGTCAAAACTTCCAGTACATGATAGAAACAACCATTTTCCCATTTGAAAAATTGTATGTTTGCATAAAAAATACACTTTCTAGGTATTTTTACAATCTGTTTATTAGCTAACAATGCGAGTCATTGACTGACTACAAATGCATTCTGTGAAAACCGCACATCAATAGCATTTTCCGTTTCCTCAACATTGGCGGTAGAAGTGTTAGGTGATTCACCCTGTGTATCTATGGCATTTGGTATGACGTTACAAGTTATTACTTATACATTGTATATTGTATTCGCGAGACATTCCACATGCATACCACTGAATGTTCCTTGGATATAAATCACTGTTCGACACATAGTTCAAGAGATTTAAAGTCATAAAAATTCCGTTCGTGAAAAACTATCAAGCATGAGGTTTCTAACTATTATGTCTTTACTTCTAACACCATACACGACGTATTTACAGACATTATGCACATATAGCATTAAATGTAACTTCAAATTTACATCATAGTACGAGAAATATTTCAGGAGATATGACGTCATAAACAATGAAATTTCGGAATAACTGTTACATCCTGCGCTATTTTTTCACACCTGCTCCTAAAATAACGGACCGATTTTAACTAAACTTGGTACACACATTGCTAACTGTAAGGCAACAATCTCTGTGATGTTAAAAACTACCTACGACAAATATTTCAGGAGATATGGCGTTGTAAGCGATGAGTCACAAAAAGTTTCCCAACACGCGACGCGTGTTATACGAGACTTCATTCATTGCAGACTGTTTCCTAACATTACACTCTACTAATCTGGATAAATGCATATATACCCGGGAAATACCGGGTTTAGCAGCTAGTTTTGTTATAAAAAACTTTTTTCATCACTTTCTTGATATTGCCGCTCTTATTCTTGCAGTGTTTGCAGTAAAAGTTGTAGGGGTATGAGGTCCGCCTGATATGCAAAACACTGTTTTATTATACACCCGAACTAGTTTCAGCACCTCTGTGCCATCATATCAGTGGGTTTTTTAATTTATTTAATGGCGTGAAAACAAAATACATTGATTTTACTAGTGTACTATTTGTGAATTTAGGCCTAAACAGTTGTCAGTCTAATTGTGGTTTTTACTTTATTTTTACATCATGTGGTCATGTAGAACCTTTTCTACGTAGTTATGTAGTGGTAGCGTTGTCATCCGCGACCAAAATTGTCTCTTTTGAATCTTGCGAGGATTTTAAAACGCTATTTATAGTGTGAAAAACTTAAATTTGGTATGTGTGGATATTTCGATCGTCTGCCTACTGACTAATACTTATAGTTTCTTTTGGCATACACTTCCTTTTCCGCGTTTTTTTACGTAGCACACATGTAATACACATATTTTGCGGACTTTTTTCTATCACAGTCACTTCCCACTTTACAAATTCGCTGGTGTTTACTTTGATAAAATGCGCATTTGCATATCAGGCGGACCACATACCCCGAAATACTTTTTTGTTAATCTGAATACAGTTATAATTTTTGAGAGCGAACTTTGTTTGCAGATTTTTATCGATTGTTTTCTTACATTCTTTTTCCGAACTACTTAAACTGAGAAACCATTTTTAGGTTTCAACTTTTGAATGAAATGTATAGTTTGCTTTGGGTGACTTTCGTTCCCATTCTGATGTAGTGGATTCATAAATCGTGGTACTTAATTGTTTACGACTTCATGTCTCCTGAACTATGCGTCGTAGATGCATATCATAGTTACTACAACCTCTTTAACGTGTCATTATATGGTAGCCTACGCAATGGGAATAGCGCCCATTATTTCAACTGGCGCGCCCACCTCGTGTGCGCTACAATGCTTCCTCCAAATACAAGTCTTTTAAAACGCCGGCAATTAAAATACTTTATAACTGAACGAAAACCAATAGAGCGGTCATTTTCATAAGGTCATACAAACGCGGTATGCCTCGGACTTGGTCAGAAAGACCAAAGATACTGTTTGTAACAAGATACATTGAAGGCGAATGATGTGATGTTTTACTGTCAACAGGATGGAGCTCCGCCTACAACCGAGGTGTCATGTACTTCAATGTCACTCTGCCAGGAAGGTGGGTAGGTCGTAGAGATGCAACTGCAGAGTACCCATATTGGTTTCCTGATTGGACGCCGCTGGACTTCTACGTAGGGAATGTGGGGTGGGGGGTAAAGAATTAAGTGTATCGACCTAAACCAAGATCAACTAACAAGTTAAGTGACCAAGTGCTAGCGCATTGTGCTGCCATTCAGCCTGATACATTGACAGTATTACTTAGGTCTACAATTGCGCAGTAACAGCGTTGCATACGAGTAGTTCTATTCGAAAATGCAGTGACATAACGTAAGTTTATGTATCATTCTCATACACTAGTGTCAAAAAGTTAAGCATAACCCGGAAAACCGGAAAGTAAAAGGGGGAACTGTAAACGATGGCCGATATTCGCACTCAGTATTTAGCTACCAACCGTACGTGGTCCCTCTGTATAGGAAAGGAATATTACATGATTTGACTAGCGGCGTAACTGTAAGGATAGCAAGGTCAGTGGTTGAGACCAGTAATTTCTCACACTTGTTTGCCATGTTTCAGTGAGCAGAGTGCAGCCTCGTAGTGAAGGGGCAAGATAACCCTCTATAGGGCAAAAAGGTATGTACCTTTTTTTATTTTAAAGTGTTTTGAGATCTTAACGTTGATAATAGGATGGTAGTTATGTGTACCATTGCCTTGTAACTAGGAGAATATTCCGTCAGTGTCCAGTGGTACGCTATTGTACCAAGTCCTGTAAAAGGATAATGGCACAACGACGCATTTTTGACCCTGTTCTGCAGGTTAGAATACTCGGACATCTTGAAACATTTCCAAGCTTTAGGGCGATTCCGAGGCCATTACAGTAACCACCCCGTAGCAGAAACGGTATCTGGCCTTAACTGCGCGAAAAAACCGATATGCACCTGCGCTACAATTATCTACAGATCTTGCAACTGCGGCAGAGGTTGCCGTTTCCTGGCAAACTGTGTACCGGAGGCTGTGAATGGCAGGCTTGTTTGCCAGACATTCAGCGGCATGCATCCCGCTCACTCGAGCACAGAAACGGGCCCGTTTGCTGGGGAGTTGACATCAGAAGTGGACCAGGAATGAATTGGGGAATGTGATCTTTGCAGATGAACTTTGTTTCAGTTTACAGTATGATTACCGTCGCACATTAATCTAGAGATAACCTGGTAGCCGATACGCCCAAACGAACATCGTTGAGAGCGCCAGAAGTGGTGGCGTCATCGTATGGGTACGCATCGTGTGCAATGGCCGTACGAACAAACACAGCTTCTTCGGAGGTCAGAGGAACACTGTTACCGCTCAGAGACACAAGGATGAGGCACTGCGACAATGTGTTCGACTCTCCAGAGATGCAGTTCGTCTGGACTTCGTCTTTATGGATGACAACGGCGGAATGCGCGGAATGCATTAGCCTGGCGAATTGCACCACGACGGCCTCCACCAAGGACCCTGCAAATCAAATGTTCAAATGTTTGTTAAGCTTATGGGACTTAACTACGGGGTCATCAGTCCCTAAACTTACAAACTACTTATTTACTACCTTATACTAAGGACGGCACAAATATCCATGCCCGAGGGGGGATTCGAACCCCCGACCGTACTGGCCCCTCGGCCACCACGGCCGGCGGACCCTGCACATTGTCAATTCACAGGAATGGGATTGATTGCGAAGAGAGCTCTGAGAACATCTGGTAGAAACCGTGCCACGTCGCTGCGAAGAATGTGTCGCACTTAGGGGTCACTCTACATCCTATTAACAGCTTCTGTTGCTGTTAGTGTTCGTATGAGTTGTACACTTGCTAACAAAACCTTTGGACTAGTATGATAATTCGTGTGTGGTTAATATTCAGGTTTCCAGAATGAAACTTTCACTCTGCAGCGGAGTGTGCGCTGATATGAAACTTCCTGGCAGATTAAAATTGCGTGTCGGAACCGGGACTCGAACCTGGGACCTTTGCGCTGATATGAAACTTCCTGGTAGATTAAAATTGCGTCGGGATAGCAGAATCGGTAATGCGCTTGCCCGCGAAAGGCAAAGGTCCCAGGTTCGAGTCCCGGTTCCAGCACGCAATTTTAATCTGCCACGAAGTTTTAATATTCAGGTTGTTCAGCAATCCTTCTGATTTTCTGGTAAGGAAAATTTTTGTAAATCTATCGGACCAAACTGCGTGGTCATCAGTCCGTAGCTTACAAACTACTTAAACTAAGTTAAACTAACCTAAGGACAAACACACACACACACACACACACACACACACACACACACACACACACTCATGCCCCAGGGTGGACTCGAACCTCAGACGGCGAGCAACCGCGCACTCCGCAGCGACGCGCCTTAGACCGCTCTGCTACTCCAATGCGGCTTCTGGTAAGGAGGTATGTCCTTATTCAGTGATTACGCTTAAGACTTGGGCACTAGTATAGTACCAGAATGTATTCCATATACACAAGTGAGCGCACTTTTAACCGCCCTTATTTCGAGAGAAACGGAGTCCTCTAGCCAGCGCTGGGCCACACATGTCCCCTGCTTGTAGCCGCGGCGCCGAGCATTGTCGCCGGCCGCCGTCTGGAGAGGTCGCGTCGGCGGTCCCTCAGCCCTCGGCCGGCCGCTCGCTTCATTGGGCGCCGTTTGCCTGCAAAGTGGCGCTGGGGCGGCGGCGGAGAGCGGCTGGCGCCTCTTTTGTGGCGCCAGGTCGACCGGCAGCTTCGCCTCAGCGTCACGTCCCACTCGCCTGCCCGCTACGCCCGACGGCTTATTCTGGCGATGGGATTGCAGGGTGGAATAGTGAACACGCCGGGGTTCCGGCCGGACAGCAGTCGAATGCTGTCGCCCCCACCACCCCTCACCCTCCCGCCTTGCTGGACGAGATCCGCCTCCCAGTGGCGCAACGACTGGCCGCCCTTTTCCATTGGAGCTGCTCTGCTACACACTATTTTTTATCCTGGACCTTAACTCTATTTCAGCTTACGTGAACTCTTGAGAGGATTAAACTAACTACAATGACGAAGGTCACTACGGAAACCTACGCAAACATAACTGAATATCCTTCGTATAAGTAGCGGGCTGCATTCATCTACGAACATAGCAGGAACAAAATGTTTTTATTATGTGACGATAAATGTCACCTGTAGGACATTAGACGTAATGATACACATTTCAGCTTCGTTCCCCAGTAGTTAGCATAGTGACGTAATTTCAAGAGCGCAATCTGTGTCCAGGAAAGCCCGGGGCACGTTGGCCATATTTTCATATTTTATTTTTCATATTTAAATTTATGAAGTTAAATTTTAGAGAGGTCTTACTGAATCTGGGTGGTAATAATTAAGCTTGAAAATATGTTGAATATTTGAAAAAAAATTTACTGGACATATTTAAGCCCAGAGGCTGGGAGACGTTGACACATGTAATCTTTTCGTAAGTTAAACTATTATAACTTTAATAAATCAAATAAAAACAAATTCTTATCATGAAACATACTGTAATGCTTAACAACCAAATTTGACAGTCTATATACAGACGCCAAGTTGGCAGCCCTGCGCTAGGCGAGACGCGGCAGCTTCGTCCTCTCGGGAAAGATAAGTAATTTAGATTGTAATAAGACTTAGTTTTACACCGATAAGTAATTAATACAGAGTCCTGTCCTAGCTTACAATTAAAGGTTTCACTTTCCCTTGCGTAATTTTTCATTAATCGCGAAAAGTCCATACAGCAGTGTTTACAGCCTTAGGTTTCGTTTACGTTCTTGCACAGGAAATCTAAATAAACCCGGTTATTAGTTCTTTTGCCTTTATTACAAGCTGAGTACATCAAATCCCTTCATTGCTTCTCACTTATTATTCACGTAGAGTTGATTAAGATTTTATTTGCTGTCCCAGAAACTTCGCATTTCCTTTGTTTACATTCGGAGACTAGGCCTAATTTTCAGAATACACAGACTCAGCGTTAACACGTAATAGAAGTTGCTTTTACGTCACTGTTCGACTAGTATTTACATATATTAGTGCCCTATTCAACTTTAGTGCTCCTTTGTATCTGTATCTAATTTAATTATTTCCGTTTTCGTCTAGCTTAATACAGGGAACAACCATGAGTGCTAAGTGTTTGAGCTGCAGTAGGAAAGTTAGTTCAGGGGTTCTATGCAGCTGTTGTGACAGTTGGTTTCACTGGGGATAATGTAGTGGCGTGGGTATTGTAGTCTACATCATTCGAATATTTTTTTCTTTATTTTTTCCCCAAACCCAACAATTAAGTAGCACAATCAATCAATGAAACTTAAAATATTGCTGCTACCTAAGGGGGCGTATCAGCTTGGGCGGAAAGGGAAAAATGTATTTATTAAACACTCTCACACTACATTTCGTCGAATATGATTAAAAGTTACGTTAAAAACAAAATATTTCATGAAGCAGATGAAATTTAAAAATGTACCAATAGTAATAAATAATTTCTCGGAAATTATTACTTCTGCCATTGGGAAAACTGACAAACAAATAAGCCGATTTGTTTGTATGATCCGTGCGAAACGTATGTGTTACACATAATGCAAATTGTTATGCGCGTTAACGAGGAAAAAAGTTATAAAATACCAGTACAATTTAAATTACTGATGAAGGATGCTACACAGAATATGTCAAGAACCATTAATACGTATACAATGGGCGAGAGCAGTAAACAAAACGGACGACAGCTCGATACCGAGCAGTGAGCTGACACTCCACGCAGCCTGCCTGGAACTGGAATGGGGACAGGAACGACCACGTCGCAGTTCCTGAAACTGGAAGTGCCGATACCGTTCCGATGTTCCTGACCGGAACTGCCCATAGTGGCATCGATTAAGAGGACCGAAATGAACAACCTTTCTGGTGTCCTAGGAATGCTTAGGTTCGAAAGGTGGGCCGTGGCTAGCAAGGAATCGATGCGAGGTCTGCAACTGAAAGAAGTGGTTAGTTCACAGATACATTTATTACAATTGAAGGTAATACTCAAATTTAGGTGAGGCAATTGTGGTTATACACTTCTACCTATTATATAGTACACAGTTCTGCAGTTATCTCTCCCTAGTTACAGTCAGTAGTAATGCTCAGGCTTGTCGCTCTATACGGATCTCCTGGAACGATAGCACTGCTAGCTCCGCTATACTCACGTAGAATGAAGTGTCGTGGCTGTGGTGCGCTGCCATACCTAGCCGAGCCCTCTTCTTGTGATTGTCCGGTGCGCGAAGCAATGCAGAGAGGTAACGATGACTGGAGGCGCCCCCGTCGGCCGAAGTACCATGGGGCGACTTACCGCCTCTTCTAGAAGTGGCGCGGCGACGTCTGTAGACCGCCTGCGTTCTGGGGAATGGCGACGCCGCAACACCATTCGTTCGCGAACGACCCATCGCTAGTGAGTACCCTTTAATGTGTGACATATACAGCCATAAAACTCAGTGTGATATCAATGTGTGGAGCAAACAGGCGCCGTGCCACGGACGCAATCACGCTTCCCCCAGCCATATGAGTCAGTTTGAAAGGGGAGAAATTATGGCCATGCAAGCGCCGGGATACTTGAAACACAAGTTGGACATGATGAATCAGTTGTGCAACGATGCTGGTTGCAATGTTAATGACACAGTTCTCACACCCATAAACGAGTTTCTGTACGTCTGCTAAGAACGTCCAATTGCAAGAGTATAAATGGCAATTCTAACGTAAAATTTCTCTTAGACTACCCGTGTTTATCGTTGCTACTGCTCACCGCGCAGCGACATCACTTACTGTGTTGCCGTTGTGAAAGAACATTTCTAGGTTCTCTGGTGGAGGGTTAAGAAGATTGTGATAATGCTAATATATACGAGGGTCGTCCGCAAAGTAAGTTCCGTTTATATTTCTACCCGCGGCAGCGTTACGATCGCAGTTCCGAGCATGCGGGGCAGTTCCTCTGAAGGAGAAGACGTGTACACCACTTTCAGATCGCTGCTGCCGTCGTGTGCATAGTAACGTTTCTTTATAATGTCAACCGTAATTGAAAATGCCGCCGCGTGTGAAATCAGATATGTCATTCGTTTTCTACATGCGAAGAAAGACAAAGCATAGGAAATATTCATCAGCAAATCTGCGACGTTTACTGACAAAATGCTGTGAGAGATTCTCTGGTTAGAAGATGTGTCAGACTGTGCAATAAGTGGAAGTGCACGATGAAGAACGAAGTTGACGCTCGTCTGTGGTTACTGGTGAACTTGTTCACACAATTTAAGAGAAGATTAACCACAACCGTACGTTTACACTTAGTGCCCTCGCTATGAAAGATCCGCACATCACATGATCACTAGTTCATGACATTGTTACTGAAAAGTGAAATTCCGAAAACTTTGCTCACGTTGGGTAGCTACCCAACATTCTTACTGAACAATACAAAAAACAACGGATGGGCAGTGAACTTAAGTTTTGGACATGCTACAATGACGAAGGCGATGGTTTTCTTTCTCGGGTAGTCATGGAGGATGAAACTTCGGCATCGTACGACACCCCTGAAAAAAACGGCAATAAATGGAATGGCAGCATACTTCATTCCCAACAAAGGTTAAGCCTAAGCAAATCTTGACACCTCGAAAAGTCATATTCACCGTGTATTGGGACAGAAAAATAATTTAGCTGATTGATTTCTTACCACTAGGCCAAACAATCAATGCCCATGGTTACTGCGAGGCCATTAAGAAACATACAGAACAAGCGCCGAGAGTTACAGTATCACTGTTAATTTTTTTCCGCGATAATGTCTGACCTGACACGGAGAATGTGACCAAACGACTCTTACAGAAATTACACTGGGACGTGTTTGACCCTCCTCTGTACAGTCCGGACCTCGCTCCTAGTGAATTTCGTCTTCTTACAACCTAAAATCTGTCCTTGGTAGTGGGCACTTTAACGATGATGACGAGCTGAAAGAATATATTACTACATGGTTGAATACACAGTCAACAACCTTGCATGAAGATGACATACAAAAACCTGTGCCACATTATGAAAAGTGGCTACAAAATTTCGGAAACTATGTGGAAAAGTAGTTTAACAGATGTGGATTTCTGTAATATATATATATATATATATATATATATATATATATATATATATATATATATATATATATAACGGAACTTACTTTGTGGACATACCTCGTATATTGTCTATACAGCATTTTCGAAATGCAAAAAAGTGATCGCATTTATCTTAACTTAGTAAAGGAAGAGTAGATTAAAGGCTTAATTCACTCAGTTCAATTTTATGTTAAGGTTTGTAAAAGAAGATATAACAAGGATATCAATCAGGGTTGTGCAAACGCCAATTCTAGCTCTTTGCCACCACATATCTAAAATCTGTATGGATATGATCCACTGTTCCTCGTCATCGCGAGAACCTTCCTGCTATATTGCACTCACTGCAGTTGGCCACAAAGCTGGCAGTTGCTCCCCCGACTGCAAGACTGCTTCAGCGGTGGTCGATACTTCACATTCTGAAGCCAACGAGAAAGACAGGTCGCGACGCGTACGTCACGTTACGTGAAGAAGAGAGGCCTGCACAGAGACGGTCGCTAGCTGAGTGGCTGGCCGCTGCAAGAAGACAGTGGACTGTGCCCCACCGGCCGGCCAGTCAGCTAGCGATCGCGCCGACTCAGGCCTCACTTACTCACGTGAAGTGACGTGCGCGCCACGCCCACGGCCCGTCTTTCTCGTTGACCTCGTCCGCATTCATTATGACGTTAGGACCGTCGATTGCCGAGCAGTTACAAAAGCTATGGTGCGTTAATTTTACCTAGAAATGAGAGTCAACTGCTCGTACCTACTATCCCCGGCCACGGCAGGCAGTCTCAGTGAACAGATACCACAGCAGACCAACGATGAAGTCTCAACAAACACTGCTTCTATCAGATTATTTATAACCAGTGGTACTACGGGCACATACACCTGCAATCCGTCTTGGAAGTCACGCCACAGCAACGACGTGCACGGCTCGACTGGTGCCATCACAGGAGCACTTGGGAGATGGAATGGTGAGCTGTGTTCTTCACGTCGAAAGTAATTCTGTCTGCACACGGGTGATGCTCGTTTCCGCATACGACTACAGTCCTTGTGAGTCCTGTTCCATAGAGTGCACTTGTCTAAGCCACACTAACCTCACCCGGGGCCTTTGTGGAGCGATTGCTAATAGTCTTTAGACCAATTCCCTTGTCATGCTTGCAACAGGAATGTGATGTGCATTTCAACAGGGTAATACTCGCTCACATACTGGGCGTAAAACCCAACATGCTCTGCAAGACGTGCACCAACTTCCCTGGCTTCCGAACAAATCTCCAATAGTGCACATGTGGTATATGATCGGACAACGACTGACTGTGCGAATCACCAACTCATAACGCTAGCAGAACTACGTGAACAAGTCAAGCAGTTTTTGAATAATGGATCCCGAGAAATTACTCGCCACCCACGTGTATTATCGATGGACGCCAGCGTCAGCACTTGCGTTACCGCTCGTACGGGCTACACCTCCTACTATTATTGGTGTTTTAGCGTGAATCGACTACTGGCCCCCCAGTACCGCTTTAGCTACTTAACTGTAAATGTAATTGTTTTATTTGCTCTAAATTACTTCTTTGAAAATAAATCTTAGTGAATTGGAAAATCTCTAAGAGTATGTACTAATTTTTATTTTCAGCAGTGTATTAAAAAAATGCAAAGCTGTTTCTTGGTAGCCGTATCAGATGATTCTTGACCGATAAATGGGAAACTACGGGTAAAAGTGACAGTGAATTTTTCTCTGCTACTTTTATTTGAACTCAAGATTACTGTTTTCTTCATTTATTTTGCTTGTTATGGTCGTGGAAAAGAATTAATGAAAAATAATTCGGCCATGTACAAAGGAAAGTAAACAACAACAAAAAAGACTGTGTTGTATGGCTATTAGTTATTGTTCAGTGCTGATTCCTGTAGAAGATTGTGTCGTACAGTTGGGAAATTTCGAAATGGCTGAGTTACAGGGCCAAGGCATTTGCATTTAATTTCCCATTCAGTAATTCTAAACAGTCACACAAATTTTTGCGCTCAATTAAATGAACTAAAAACAAAATTTCAGTGAAATTCTACAGCAGTTAGACTGGGATAAGATTTGTACAGAACTTGATGCTAATTTATAATATAAGTTATTTCGTGATAAATTTGTAGAGGTATTTAGAAACTGTTTTCCGATAAATTACTTAAATATAATTGTACGAAAGTTCGCAAAAAACCATTGCTTGCTAAGGGAATAAAAACATCTTGTAACCGGAAAAGGGAACTATATCTTCCGCAAAAAAGAGTAATGATACAGAAACAATCAAATATTATATAAACTGCTGTGCTACATTGTTGTTGTTATGGTATTCAGTCCGGAGACTGGTTTGATGCAGCTCTCCACCCTACTCTATCCTGAGCAAGCCTTTTCATCTCCTCATAAGAACGGCAACCCACATCCACTTGAATCTGCTTACTATACGCGTCTCTTGGTCTCCTTCTGCGATTTTTACCCTACACACTTCCCTCCAATGCTAAATTTACGATTCCACGATGTCCAAGAATGTGTCCTACCAAGCGATCCCTTCTTTTAGTCAGGGTATGCCAAAAATTCCTTTTCTCGCCAATTCTGTTCAGTACCTCTTCATTAGTTATGTGATCTACCCACTTAATCTTCAGCATTCTTCTGTAGCACCACATTTCAAAAGCCTCTATTCTCTTCCTGTCCGCACTGCTTATCGTCCATGTTTCACTCCCGTACAAGGCAACACTCCACACAAATGCATTCAGAAAAGACTTCCTTACCCTTAAATTAATATTCGATGTTAGCAAATTTCTCTTTTTCAAAAATGCTTTTCTTCCCATTGCCATTCTGAATTTTATATCCTCTGTACTGCGACCGTAGCATGTTATTTTACTACCCAAGTAACAAAACTCATCTACCACCTTCATTGTCTCATTACCTAATCTAATTCTTTCGGCATCGCCTGATTTTCTAAGACTACATTCCATTATTTTTGTTTTGCTCTTGTTAATGTTCATTTTACACGCTCTCTTCAACACACCGTCCATTCCATTCAACTGCTCTTCTAGGTCGTTCGCTGTCTCTGACAGAATTACAATGTCATCTTGCCTTTCTACCTATTTTGTCCTCTGCTGCCTTCACTATTTCATCTCTCAATGCTACCCATTCCTCTTCTACTGTTTTATTTCCCCCTGTTTTTGTCAATTGTTGCCTAAATCTCCCTCTGAAATTCACCAGAACTTCACGTTCCTTCAATTTATCTAGGTCCCATCTCCTTATTTTCCTACCTTTCTGCAGTTTTTTCAGTTTCAGCCTACAGTTCATGACTAACAAGTTATGGTCAGAGTCTATATCTGCCCCTGGGTATGTCTTGCAGTTTATAACCTGGTTCCGGAATCTATGTTTTACCATTATAAAATCTATCTGATACCTCCCGGTGTCTCCTGGTCTCTTCCACGTATACAACCTTCTTTTGTGATTCTTAAACCACGTGTTTGTTACAATTAAATCATGTTCCGTGCAAAATTCTACCAGGCGACTTCCTCTTTCATTCCTTCTGCCCAGTCCATATTCACCTACTATTTTTCCTTCTCTTCCTTTTCCTACTACCGAATTCCAGTCTCCCATCACAATTAAGTTTTCCTCTCCCTTAAGTGTCTGAATAATTTCCTTTAGCTCCTCATATATTTCTTCGATCTCCTCATCATCGGCAGAGCTAGTTGGCATATAAACCTGTACTACTGTTGTCGGTGTTGGCTTCGTATCTATCTTGAAAATGATAATGCGATCACTGTGCTGCTTATAGTAGTTTACCCGCATTCCTATTTTCTTATTCATTATCAGTCCTACTCCTGTGATACCCCCAACTGCTTTTGTATTTATAATCCTGTACTCACCTGACCAGAAATCCTGTTCATCCTACCACCGAACTTCACTAATCCCCACTATATCTAACCTCAACCTATCCATTTCCCTTTTTAAATTTTCTAATTTTCCTACCCGATTAAGGGATCTAACATTCCACGCTCCGATCCGTAGAATACCAGTATTGTCTTTCCTGATGATAACATCCTCCTGAATAGTCCCCGCCCGGAGATCCGAATGGGGGACTATTTTACCTCCGGAATATTTTACCCGAGAGGATGCCATCATCATATTTTCATACAGTAGAGCTGCATGTCCTCGGGAAAAGTAACGGCTGTAGTTTCCCCTTGCTTTCAGCCGTTCGCAGTAACCGTGTGACAAAGCCACATTAGCTGATGTTACAAGGCCAGCTCAGTCAATCATCCAGACTGTTGCCCCTATAACTACTGAAAAGGCTGCTGCTCCTCTTCAGGAACCACACGTTTGTCTGGCCTCTCCACAGGTACCCCTCCGCTGTGGTTGCACCTACGGTACGGCTATCTGCATCATTGAGGCACACAAGCCACCCCACCTCGGCAATGTCTGTGGTTCATGGGGGTGGGTGCTACATTAAGATAAGTTATTAAAAATCCATAAGCATAAGCATCATGTCTGAGATTAGTTCCTTTGATAATAAAATTAAAAGAATTTGGAATATTATCAGAAGGGAGACAGGGCAGCCAAGAGCACCATAGATGGTATTACCATTAAAGCAAATGCAAAGTTTACTAACAAAAAGTCAGAAGATGAAAACATTTGTAATGATACTTTTTTAAATGTTGTTGAAAAAATAGAAACAAAATGTCCATTAGAAGTAGCAAGACAGTTAAAAAATTAGTAATATAATAAACTCTCTCTCACATGGTTTTGATGACAGTTCCAGAGCAGGGTATTAAAATTGTTTACAAGAAATAAATAGGATTCTGCGCCATATATTTAATACACGTTATTTTATGATTGGGGCATCCGCAGCTGAGTAAATACATTTTCTTTTTTGAATTTATCAATTGTTTTAAAAAATTATCAATTGTTTTAACAATTGATTGTAAGACTTTATATGGTAGAAGAAACACTTTTTTGAAGATTGACTTAAAATGTCCTCTCGTGTATCAACCAATACATTCTGGAGCCGCGTCAGCTGTTTCTATTGAGATCCTTTTTTTTATACACCTCCACTACCGGTTTCGTGTTATTAGAGACGCATCTTCAGTTGTTACTGTATTAAACAACAAAACAATAATTAAAATTACATGACCAATAACTTGATATACGCGATACATGAATTGAACAAGGTATTATTTAAAAAAATTTCTCTCTTTATAATACGTTACTGAGTCCCAACATTCTAGTTGCTTTCATCCGTCAATTGTTTAAAAATTAAATAGGGCCGAATACATGGCTCCAAGTCCAATATCAAATCGGTGTCTTTCAGGATTGAAAACCATGGACGTTAAAATGTGGGGTTGTTTTATGAGATGACATTTTTAAGTCAATCTTCCAAAAAGTGTTTCTTCTCCTATATAAAGTCTCACAATCAATTTTTAAAACAATTGACAATTTTTAAAAACATTTGATAAATTCAAAAAAGAAAACATATGTAATAGCCCTTTAAAGAAGGGTATTTTCCCTGATGGACTGAAATATGCTATCGTTAAAACATTGCATTTAAAGGATATACGTCTGATGACAACGACTACTGCCCAAATTCGCTCTCACAGTTTAATCCAAAAATATTGAAAACTTTATATATTCTCAAGTAGCTTCACATATTAGTAAAAATAAAGTTCTAACAAAATGTTAATTTGACTTCCAGAAAAGCTTTTCAACAGAAAATAGTATGTTGCATTATTTTGTGATCTCTCACTGGCTGGCTGTGTAAACCACAGAAATCTTGTTCAAATGTTTGTAATTCTATAGGACCAAACTGCGTTGGTCACAGCCCCTATTCTTACAAACTAATTAAACTAAGTTAAACTAACCTAAGGAGGGAGGATTCGAACGTCTGACGTGGGAAGCCGCGCGATAATTCTTGTAGATCAGCTTAAGTATTGTGTATGAGTGTGACAGTTCACCAGTGCTGTAAATCATACTTAACTGGAAGTGTGCAGACATAAGCAATTAACACAATATTCGAAAATCAGCTAATTCCTCTAACTGGGGTGATATAAAAAATGGGGTCCCACAATGTTCGGTTTTGGATCCTTTGCTATTTGTATTATATAGCTATCATGCCTGACAAACAGGAATTAAGTGATGAAATTGTAAACGATGTCTTTCAGAAGATTATTAATTGGTTCTCTACAAATGGACTCTCTGTGAACTTTGATAAAACCCATTAAGCACAGTTTCGTACAGTAAACGGCATGACACTATTAATAAATATAGACTTTGAACAGAAATCTGTAGCTTAGGTAGAATATTCAAAATCTTTAGTTGTTTGCAACGATGATGCATTGAATTGAATGAAAGATATTCAAGATCTGGTGAAACGTTTTCGTTTACTACTTATGCTTATCAGAGTCATTGGAATGATTGGTGATATTCGTCTCAGTAAATGAGCTTACTATGCTAATTTTCAGTCACTACTTTCGTGTGGGATATCATATTCTGGGGCACTTAAACATTGAGTACAAAAGTATTTAATGCACAAATGCGTGTAATCATAATAATTGCTGGAGCCCAACAACATCACCATGCAGACATTTATTTACCTATCTAGTGATCTTCAATGTAGGTTAATAACATTATATGCATTAACTTATAAAATTTGTTTTTAACAATTCAAAAGTAATAGATGTGTGCTAAACTAAAAGACTCTGAAAAAGGATGATATTTACTTTTCTAGGTTAAATCTAACTTTGGAACAGAAAGGAGTTAACTATTCTGCCAAAAATGTCTTTGGCCATTTATAAAGTAGCATCAAACGTCTGACAGATAGCCAAATAGTATTTAAAAAAAATTAAAAGAATTTCTGAATGACAACTCCTACAATTTAGATGAATTTTTGGAAAAACGTTAGTAATTTCACTACAGAAATACAATACAAAAAATATAATAATAAAATATTAAATAATCAATTAATTCTAAAAAAAATTGAGCGCCATGTATAGACACCACTTATTAAGTTGACACGTTCCACATAATTGCGAAATGTCGTGTTTATGATCTATGGAACATGTATTAATCTAATCTTAATGTAATCCATTCTTTGCGTGAAACTCAGGAAAACCTTCACAGGAAGCATACAGTGATGAGTACTTCAGCCATACTCAGTGGCACGAATGACTCGTGCGCTTTAAAAGGGCAGGACAGAAGTTACAGACGACCGTTATTCAGAACATCTACGATAGCGCTCACGTCAGGTACGTCAACGATATCGGAGACTGACTGTCCGAGAGATTGAGGCTGAATGTAACATTCCAGTTGGATCACATAATGAAATTCTGACCCAGCATCTTGGAACATGTCGTGTTGTCACTTACTTCGTTTCACGGGTTAATGGTCAAGACCGGAGGAACCATCGACTCGCAATCTGTAGAGAGCTTTTGGATCGCGCACATGAAAAAAATTTGGTTATCCGCTTGGTGATGAATGCATCCATACTTAGGGCAAGCCACCTTAAGTTGTCATGTAATAATGTTGTTGAAATGCCTTGGTCGCCTATATTTTCATTTGTATCTCTTACGCATTTCGGACGATCATCGTCAAAAATCTGTGGCAATTTTACCCACAGAATTTGGACGATGGTGTTCCGAAACTCCTAAGAGATATGAACTAAAATGTATGCGATTAAGACATTTCAGACATTATTAGAGGATGTGGCTATGAGAGGTGGATCTACAGTTACAAAACTGTGATAAACATTCAGTCTTCAGTATGGGTTGGGAAAGGTTCTCCAAGACCAAAAATGTTCCCCAGGTCAGGTGACTAGTCAAAACCCCCGTGTAAAGGACGAAGATTTGAAACGATAAACGAGATAGAAAATGCTCTCGCGGCGCTTCGTACGATCCAGCAAGACACGTACCAAGACTGTATCTTCAAGAAAAAATGCAGCTGGAAGCAGTGTCGTCACTGCGAAGAAATCTATTTCAAAGAAGTTTATGATCAATAAGTAGAACGTCAGCTTAGAAGAATATTGTGGACAAACTTCCGGAATAAAATTGTTCAAGTGTTCGTAATCCTGTGGGCCAAACTACGATGGTCATAAGTCCCTAGTCTTCCAAACTACTTAAACTAAGTTAAACTAACCTAAGGACAACACACACACACCCACACACACACACACACACACACACACACACACACACACACACACCCATGCCCGAAGGAGGATTCAAACCTCCAACGGAGGAGGCCGCACGATTAGTAACGTGGCGCTCCAGACCGCTCGGCTACTCCCGCGCGGCCTTCCTGAATATTTTGAACAGAACTCGTATATGTATTTTTTACGGAGAATATATATACGCTCTCGCAAGCCACATTATGGAGCATGGTGCATGTGGGAAGGACTCTTACAATATATTTATAGACTGAAACTTCCTGGTAGATTACAATTGTGTGCTGGAACCGGGATTCGAACCTGGAACCTTTGCCGTTCGCGGGCAAGCGGTATACCGTCTCAGCTAACCTATATCATATCAGCGCACACGGGGTTTCAGAGTGACAATTTCATTCTCGGATTCTACACTAATTGTCCAATTAGGAATCTGCATCACCGTTTGTCCGTTCATTATGAAAAATACACATTAGGAATATTTTCATGAAGAACTTTTTTTGTAATCAGCATGCTGTCTTGTCTAACCGGTCAGCATTAAATTTGGCAGGTATATTACATTTTTAATATTTACTGGAGAAGACGATATGGACCGGAATATGAAACATATTAGATGATCAGAGAGATGTGGAGGAGATGGGTGGAGAGTTGTAAAAGCTATGTCGAAAAATGTTTAGGAGATTACGGCCAGAAAGAAGGGGAGAGGCGGAAATTGGTTGACAGAGGGGTTGGGAGGTGATTCAGAGATGGGGAGAGAAGCAGACAGAGTGAGGGTCTTGAAAAGATAGACAAAAAGAAAAATTGAAGAAGTAAATAATCAGGTAGACTTGAGGGTTTCAGGTAGACCAGTAAAATAAGTTTGACAAATGAAAAGCCTTCAGCCGTTTTTTTTTTTTTTTTTTTTTTTTTTTAATTACATGTTTTATCTCATCTTCAGGCCCTTATAAGATCCATGCAGCAATGTGAAACTAGCCATACATTATAATACTGCAGTATTACTGCATGGACATTATAAGTGTCTGAAGATGAGAATATGTATTCTCGAAACATGTAATTAAAACTGCAAAAAAATAACGGCTGAAGGTTTTCCATTTGTCAAATTAATACATCGCCGACGTCCCATCATCGGTCTAACCAAGATGGATATACAGAGAAAAATAAGTACTCTTAGCAGCAGAATTTTAAGAATTATTTCTTCAAAGTTACACTTTTTATAGAGGCATCTGCACATTGCTACGTGGGAACAAAAACTGTGTGACAGCAGACGGTTTTCATCGTACGTCAACGAGTGGAAGTTCTTGCTAGTTTCTTAAAATCCACGTACCGCGCTATGCTGAGTGTAGCACGCAGCATGGCCCCAGCCACTCTAGGATAGTATGAAGCCTGCGAAACGAATGCTTGTAAATGCTTGTAATCCTGAGGGACCAAACTACGTTGGTCGTCAGTCCCTAGTCTTACAAACTACTTTAAGTTAAGCTAACCTAAGGACAACACACACATCCATGCCAGAGGGAGGATTCGAACCCCCGACGTGGGAGACCGCTTGGTACTCCCGCGCGGCAAACGAATCCCTACGCTGAAGTACGAAGCAAGGGGCCAACTAAACGAATTATTTCACTCGATTTGGCAGCCTGAAGATGTCTGTATCAGATGAAACGCATTACTCCAAATTAATATTGCTTCATTTTTGCGGCCAAGAACATTATTTTTATTTCTACAAACTCTACTTTTATCGTTGTCGAACTAGCTGATTATCAATCGATTCCGAAAAGTGCGGCTGCAGCAAAAATACTATTCGCTTACAGTTACTTCTACAAGTAAATCTCTTCTCAGATACACTTAACACTGCTGAGGTAGTGATCAGTATTGCAACAGTTTTTCCTCTTCAATCTTTTATCCATGACCATGTGGGAAAGGCCGTGCGCTCTAAGGCGCCTTATTGGGTAATGAGCGGCTGCTCCCCGTTGGAGGTTCGAGTCCTTCCTCGGGCATGGGTGTTTATGTGTGTGTGTTGTCCTCAGCATAAGTTACTTTGAATAGTTTGTAAGTATAGGGACGGATGGCTCATGTACCGTGGCAGTTATTCGTTGATATCCTAGCACATATTAGCCTTTGTTCTCTTCTTGTTAATAAATTCAAATGTTCAAATGTTTGTATAGCTTAAGGGACTTAACTGCAGGGTCATCAGTCCCTAAACTTACAAACTACTTACGAACTAGATAATACTAAGTACGGCACAAATATCCATGCCCGAGGGGGGATTCGAACCCCCGACCGTAGTGGCCGTGCAGACCGTGACTGGAGCGCCCCAGTCCCCTCGGCCACCGCGGCCGGCTCTTTTTAATATTTCCCACGTCTTATCCTTCTGCAGATTATCTCCTCATATCTTATTACTCAATGCATTTTTTTACCCTTGCATCCTTCTACAAGACTCTTTCATACCCATCGAGTCTATGTTTTCCGTTGTTTGTTTGTCTTCCTAAATTCACAAAAAGCTATGCCAGAAACATACAAAACATTCTCAATAATTTAATTTTCGAATTAAGACATATTTTGAGACTGAAACACTACTTTTGGCTACGATGCCCCACTTTCCGGTACCAGTTTGCTTTTTATGTAATCTTTCCTTCTCCATTTGTGTGCCGGCCGCGGTGGCCGAGGGGACTAAGACGCTTCAATCACGGTCTGCACGTCCTAGTTCGTAAGTAGTCCATAAGTAGTTTGTAAGTTTAGGGACTGATGACCCCGTAGTTAAGTCCCATAGACTTTACAAACATTTGAACATTCCATTTGTGTTGCTTTGCTTCGATTCCAGCACTTAACTAACTTCGTTATATTAGTTATGTTTTCTAGGATATTACTAATTGATAATAATTCCATTCTACTGCTCCTGACTATTTAGGCTATTTTTCCACTTTATACAACAGGTTCTGATGACCTTTCTCAGATTAGGTGAGGGTAGTAATGCCGTGAGCGAATTTTATCATTAATACACATTTTACCGCATCCGAAGTTTTAACATCACACCTGAATCTGAGATTTCCGTCTTTGCTTCCTAGAAGTTACTAGTGTTGAGATACTGAAGGTCCTAAATGTGACTGTAAAGTCTTAGGAATGCTAGTGGTGTCTTACAAAAAAAGTTATTATTATGTACTTCTTTTTCAGAAAGTATATGGAAAGACGTTGCAGATTTTATTGAAATTGCGTTCAACGCGCGGAAATGGACGCGCGTTCTGTGTCGCCATGTCATGGATTGGGCGTTAGGTCCTGTCGGAGGGTCGCGTCCTCTGTCGGGCATGTGTGTGTGTGTGTGTGTGTGTGTGTGTGTGTGTGTATGTGTGTTTGTGTTTTGTCCTTAGCATAAGATACATTGATATAGTTTAAGTAGTTTGTATGTCTAGCAACTGCTGACCTCAGCAGTTTTATCTCAAACACTTGAACATTTTCATACCTTTCAGAATCATTCCTACTTCCAAGTATAAATCACTTTGATGCTTCAATCGCGCATCAATTTTTCCTTGTACTAATGGACTACGTCACTAAATTGGATGTTAATTGGTGCAAATTTTCTAGACCTCCAAATAAGAAAATCCAATATTTTCTCTCCTCACACCCTCTACCAGTACTTTCCAAAATAGTAGGAAACGTGTATGTGTTCCGCGTCAAAATAGTTTTTGCATCTACTCCCTCCCCTTTGCACCCCGAGTTGCTCTTCCCAAAGGTCGGGCGTCAGTCCTAAAATTGAAAGCCAACACCAGCTTGCTTAGCCTTTGGGAGAGGATATTCATAATAAGAAGTGATCTATTTGATATCTTACTCCAACGCGACCGTGGGTGGCAACTGACTTCGTATCTACTTACAGGAGTCCCAATTAATCACGAGAGAGAAGAAATTAAACGGTGTGTAAACACTATAATTCAGGATTAAGAAGAAAATATATTGTATCAGATTTCATAAAGCACCCTCATCTGACGCTCTAATGCTTCTTGCGAACAGGGGGAACACTAACAGAGGTATCAAGCAATGAATGCACGCAGCAACACACGATATTGCAGGATGCTTTAAACACTACGTGCTGTAATGCAGTCGGGTGATTGATTCCACGCGGGAATCCGGGGGGGGGGGGGGATGCTAGAGAGTGAGACAGAGAAATAGTGGGAGGGAACGGGCACACAGAGGCGAAACAAAGAGATAACGATCCAGCATTTATAGGCACGTGGTAGCAGCGACTACATAACTATCAAATTACTAACTCATGCTTAGGGCGATCAAGAGGAAAAGTGGTAAACTATAATGTGACTCATCACAGACACCTGGCTGCAGCTGCTTATTCGAAAAGGAACTGCCAAAAAGCGGGGAAGGGTTAGCAGTATCGCTCCACGGTGTTATAGCCTCGGAGAATCCCTTCTGTAGTGATCTTCCGCCCGCAAAGAAATGGCTCAGTACTAACTGCTGGGAAGCGCACTGCCCGACGTCACGGTGGAGTGGCTGAGTGCTCTAAAGCGCCTTGCTGTGGAGCGCGCGGTTATTCCCCTGCTGAGGCTCGAGTCCTTAATTTGTTTCCTCTCAGAGTAATATTACAACAAGCGTTGAAAATGCCCACCATTCGATTCTATACGTTCTTCAAGACGGAGAACCCAGTTTCGTCAGACTCGTTCCCACTCATCCCCATTTGTCACTATTGTATTGGCAGCATCTAACATCCCTTGCGTAGGCTATTTCACATTCTTTACTTGTTGAGTATAGACTGAAATATTTGTTCGATTACGGCCTGTGTGTGTTTTTTTTTTTTTTTTTTTTTTTTTTTTTTTTTTTTTTTTTTTTTTTCTCTCTCCATAAGATTTAATATACAGCAACCAGTTTAGTGAAGTATTGCAAAATATTTTAAAGAGTTTGCAGAGGTAAAAACAAATTGCGTAGACTTCTCGTAAGGTGAAATGGTACTGTCGTTCCGCTTCACGTTATTAGTAGTTTTAAAACCAAATTTGTTCGAATGCATAGTTTCGCGGTGAGTTATGCTGATAAAATTCTCTCAGGCTTCCAGCCGCGTCTAATGGTTTGATATCCACGAGCTTTCGGCCGAAATCTCCTCGACCATTGTGAAGTGGTAACTGTCTTAGCAATGCTGCCATTGTCCTTATATAACTGCGCGGCTTCCTGTGACGTCACTGGTGCTCAGCCGCATAGCCATATTTGGCAATGTTTTGACCGCGTGCATGCCGCGCCCGCTTCAACCGTCTGATGGCCGGGTCCCAAGCTGTGCTCAGCTGCAAGAAAATGTTCAAATGTTTGTATAGTCTATGGGACTTAACTACGGGGTCATCAGTACCTAAACTTACAAACTACTTATGAATTGCTGACGAACTAGGATGGCACAAATATCCATGCCCGAGGGGGGATTCGAACCCCCGACCGTAGTGGCCGTGCAGACCGTGACTGTTGCGCCTTAGTCCCCTCGGCCACCGCGGCCGGCCAGCTGCAAGCCGCCGTCATTATTAAGAGATTATTCAGATATTTTTCTTGGATCACATCTACAGCATCCATGACAAAATCAATTTCACGATGGAGGTAGAGAAAGTTGGTGCCCTGCCTATCCTTGGCGAACTTGTCATGCGCAAAACAAATGGATGCCTCAGCCATAGTGTCTACCGGAAACCCACCCACACGGACCTATATCTGCACGCTACGAGCCACCACCACTCATCGCAAACAAGATCTGTTCTAAGGGCGCTGGGGCACAGAGCAGAAGTAGTCTCGGGCAATAAACATCTGCAGAAGGAACTGAGCCACTTACGGAATGTGTTTAAGAAAAATGGTTACAGCAACTGCCAGATAACACAAGCCCTCCATTCGAAGACACGAAAGCAGGAGACCGTCGAAGAGAAGACAAAGAAGCTTCCATTTTTTCCGTCTTGTGGCTCCGTAACGGGAAAGATTGGCCGGCTTCTCAAGAGACACGACATCGTCACGGTCTTAAGGGCTCCTACAAAATTGAGACATATGATGAGACCTGTGAAAGATGATCTAGGCCTTAGAACGCCGGGTGTGTACAAGATACCGACCGTATGGGTGTGGACAGTTTTCCATCGGACAGACAGTGCGCAATATTGAACAGCGCTGTGTTGAACATGAAAGATGTTTTCGCCTACGTTATGCCGAGAAATTATCAATTGCGGAGCACGCTCTAGAAAACAAACATCGCATTGCGTTCGAGGACACGTCAGTCATTTCCAGAACAAATACTTTCTGAGTTAGCGTAATAAAAAAGGCTATCGAAATCAAAATATCTGAAAAATCTTGCAGCTGAACACAGCTTGGGACCCTGCCATCGGACAGTTGAAGCGGGCGCGGCAGGCACGCGGCCAAAACATTGCCATATATGGCGATGCGGCTGAACACCAGTGACGTCACAGGAAGCCGCGCAGGTCTATAAGAACGGCGGCAGCAGTGATAAGACACTCCACTTGACAGCGGCCGAGGAGATTGCGAGCGAAAGCTCGTGGATATCAAACCAGTTGACGCGGCTGGAAGACCGTGATAATTTAATTTGTTCATTTGCCATGATAGTGGCGCCTATTTACGTGATGAGTCGGCCTTGAGGACTTTAACTTGCTTGATTCACCCAAGGATATGGGAATGGAATTTGCTTTCTTTATTTCTCCATAATATTTTCTAACTTTGAATCAAGCTTTCCTTATCATTCCTGCCGGCCGCGGTGGCCGAGGTGACTGAGGTGCTCCAGTCACAGTCAGCACTGCCACTACGGTCGGGGGTTCGAGTCCCCCCTCGGGCATGGATATTTGTGCCGTCCTAGTTTGTAAGCAGTTCATAAGTAGTTTGTAAGTTTAGGGACTGATGACCCCGTAGTTAAGTCCCATAAGCTTAACAAACATTTGAACATTTTATCCTTCCTGACCTTTCTTAGGACGAAAGGAGGACATGCTGGATTGTACTGTGGTGGTGATTAGCGTCAAAGTACTGGAATTGGAGAGCTGAGCGATATGTTAATTTGAGAACTCAAGCAGCTAATGCCTCTTGCAGACGATAGCTGGTACGTTGGGTATGCCCTGGGCGCTGAGCTTCGGCAGGAAGGCCTTGAGCCAATAGGAACACTTCGCGCGAAAACCAGATTCGGTTTCGCGTGCGGACAAGGGTTCCAGGAGAGACCATGCTGAGGCCTTGAAGGACACGGACGTGACGGGAGAGTGCTGCAGATGCCTCCACGTTGGTAATGTATGAGATTTTAATCATAATTAGTCCCTCAGTTCAAACTCTGTTACCACTGTTTAAGAAATTCGCCTTTCTGCAAATTTACCACTAATTTCCCCCTCGGTCATAAATGTTTGTGTTGCCTTTAATATAAGTTAGTTTAAAAGTATTTTGTAAGTTTAGTGATTGATGACCCCGCAGTTGAGTACCGTAAGCGTAGGAAACATTTAATTTGAAAGGAGTTGGTTAAAAAAAAGTTTGTAAATCTATCTGACCAAACTGCGTGGTCATCAGTCCGTAGCTTACAAAGTACTTAAACTAAGGTGAACTAACCTAAGGACAACATACACACCCATGCCCCAGGGGGGACTCGAACCTCCGCAGCGAGGCGCCTTAGACCGCTCCGCTACTCCACCGTGGCAAAGGAGTTGCATCAAGATTGAATGTGCCAGAGGTCGTACAGAACGACAGTGTCAACAACGTCTTCAAAGGGCGTGCCATACAGAACATTGGTACGTTGAGTGGAAGCCTTGGACGAATTTAGGCAAACTGTGACAGACATGCATCGGGCAGGTCCCCCTAGCATCTCTGAAGAAGAAGTGCATACTGTTTCCGCGTTATTGGACAGAGATCGATGCCAGACGATTCGTGAGCTCGCCCACGACCCACCCATCATTTTGGACGACAATATGCTGGCGCATATAGCGCAAGCTGTGGCTGCTCAGTCCTGTCGATGAGACTGGGAAGTACTGTACCATCCACCATACTCACCGGACTTAAGTCCTTGTGACTTTGATTTGACTCCATAGGTGAAGGAAACACTACGTGGCATTCTGTTCAGAATTGTTCCAGAGACTACACAGGCAGTAGGCAGCTCCGTTCGCACTATAAACAGAAAAGCTCTGCTAACGCCTTCCACATCGCTGGCAACTGGTTCTACACAACGCTGCTGACTACTCTGGGGGACAGTAAAAGATGCAAACATATAACGCTTTTGTATCGGTTGTGAATAAAGAGTTGCCACTATTTAAGTTCCAACACTCGTATAAACAGAAACAGGTCGGAGCATCTAAAAAAGGCGAATACATTCTCTGATAGAAAGGTGTGGAACTATCTACCTCAATCCTCAATGCGACTTCCACACCAAAAATTTTGCCATGCGAACATATTCGTGCTATTTTTGGCCGAAACTGAGTAGGAGAGGGGAAGAGGAGCCACATACGAAGGAACAGAGAAAGTGGCATTCCAGGAGAAATAACACTGGGAGACAAAACGAGGTTATGGATGTGAGGATTTGAGAAATAGAGGACAGCTGGTAGAGGATACAACAATACATCATTAGACTTTTGTCAAGCACACCGACATGTACCGTCTGTATAAGTTATACAGCTTATATCGGTAGCTTTCTATATAAATTACTGTATAAACTATTGTACGTCAGAATGTTCATAAAGCCCTTTCTACACTGGAAGTGAGAGCTTAGAAGACCACCCATGATGCATCGATTACGCCTGCCGCGTACCGTCTAGACGAGTCCACTTGCACAAGATTCATGCATACGATCGCTAGTAGACGGAATAGGGAGGGTCCTATTCTCATTCGTATGGAAGTGGTTCGCGCATGCACAGACGACCGAGTGGGGAAGCCAGCTGACGAACGGAGCAAAGTCGCGAAAGTGTTTGAGATAAGTGTACTTGTCTCATGCCTAGGGGAACAGGCTGTCACAAGAGCAGTCGTAAGTATTTTAGGAGTATTACTACAGACGAATTGCAATAAAAATTCCATATTACACATGTACAATGTTATTGAGAACAGAGATATAGCTGTTAACATGAAATCCAAACAAACTTAGAGCAAATGTAATGAAGACATCTTCACTGATTTTTCCGTCGGTTCTTGGAAGAACATCATCATACTGACTTCAAAGTACAATTTTGTGTATGTTCTACAAGTTCATTTCACCTTAGTTAATCGGTTTTCGGCTTGTAAGGTCATCGTCAGACTTTAAAGTAAGTCGAAAACCGGTTATTTAAATAAAAATGAAAATGATGATTTACCAAGAGTCGACGAAAGTATCAGTCAAAATATTCAATTTTGAATTTCCTTTACATGCAGGTCCTTGATAGTGGCAAAATGCTGAAACAGCTGTAGCGATAAATAATAAAGTATAAGCTGTGGCCTTCAACGACGTTTACCACACTGCAGGCCCGACATCGGGAAGTTAAAATGCTTTAAGTTTGTTTGAGTTACATATTAGGAGCTATACCCACTAAAAATTGAACACAGATTATATAGCGGTTTTATTGCAATTCGTCTTTATTACCATGTCCTAAAATATAACCTATTTTTCCTGAAACGTGCTTTAGTTGATAGTTGAAATATTGGTTTAGGAGAGCATTATTTGAAGCTTTATAGCAGTCGAAGTTATATGTATAGATAGACTTTAATCGACACCTGAGCTTTACCATATATACATAATCGCCTCAAACCGCGCGACCTGGAAGTATTTAATCCACTTTTATAATATGGACGTCTACACAAGTGAGCCACGTAGTATCACATCAACTGCATGGAAACAATGAAATGCAGTTTTACAGAGGCAGTCTAAAACACAAATAAACGTTTTACTCATTACATTAATCACAATACATCTGATAGTCTCGAAAAGTGATCTTAACTCGGCGTTCCATTTGCTCTAAGTTGACAAAAATCGAAACAGACACGTGAAGCAGACGATACTACAAACGCGTACCGTGTAAATTCTTCTTTGTAGTTCAATATCCCATCGCAAGGAGCGCTGCAGCTGATAGAAATGTTTGTAAACCTTAAGGGACTTAACTACAGGGTCATCAGTCCCTAAACTTACAAACTACTTATGAACTAACTCACACTAAGGACGGCACAAATATCCATGCCCGAGGGGGTATTCGAATCCCCGACTGTAGTGGCCGTGCAGACCGTGACTGGAGCGCCGCAGTTCCCTCGGCCACCGCTGCCGGCTGCAGCTGACGACTTTCTTGTGCGTGTCGCACGTCCCGTATAGAAAGGGCTTTAGAGTACTAAGCAAATGTTTAAAGAACATCGGTTAACCACTTGAGCTGATTTTTTTCGTAGCCACATAAAATAATTATTCTTCATATATTACAATAGATTTCACTTCAATCTACAGAAACTGTCCATTGTTAGTTTCTGAGGTTTCAGCATCACCGTAGGAATCAGAAACGTCCTTACCACCCATCCGTGGGACTGAAGTACGTGTTTCAGAGATGCATGAACCTAAATTGAAAACGATACAGACACGACTATCGGGAACCACGAAAAAGTGTAGTACGCTGCGGCTCTCGTCGTCCAAGATGTTACTAGAAAATTCCGCTGCGGCCAGAGTTGGGTGGTAGATGAAACCCAGGTACAGAAATAGTGTAGGAATACTGCGGTGGGGCAGTATGCAGTTGACTGGTCCGCGGCCGCCTTAAGCCTGGACAGCCTCCAGGCCCTCCGCCCGCTCTCCAGGCCAAGCTATTCGCCGGCGCTGCGCCCGCCTGATCGAACGAGAAATAGGTTTCCAGAGCCGCGGGCGATGGCTTGTCTGATAAAGCCGATAGACACGAACTTCTTCCCGGCCGCAGGAAAATACACAACGCCCCCACACAAAGCCGCCGCCACGGAAGGGTCGTCCTGCCTGGCGCCCTTCTTATCAATTGCACTCTCGTTCTCACTCGGGGAATGCAGCCGGCGGTAGCGATAACGGCCCCTTTACAAAGCGGAAGTCGTTTTTTATCGGCGGCGTTTTTCGGGCTGTTTCGGGATGTCTCCTTTAAACGATGTCAGTATCAGACCGGTTAGTATAGTTCTGTTTGATTTTTTTTGGACAATAAGTAAATCATTATTAATACGATTTAAGAAAAATGCAAGCAGTCACTTTTACTTGAAATGATGCTGTTTATTCTATTAAGCGGTTTTCGTACCTTTTCAGGTTCATCTTCAGATAGAGCATGTTGTAGGATCATTTAAGCGTCATGTTGGGTGCTGGCTCTGTGGTGGGAAGACGGAAACACACTTTTAATAACACGAATTACACGTTGTTTAGGTCGTGTTTTGTATTTGGAAGATTACGTGAAATTTGTTGATTTACTTACTCCGACTTTATCGCCGGCTTTTTATAGTTAATTTCCATTTCTCGGATCTCCTTGTGTTTATATAGAAATACAACTTCAATTTTTTTCGCTATTGGGCTCTATACTGCACTGTAAACACCGCTTCAAAACGTCTTCATTTGAAGACGTTACACTCTTCGTACAGGTAAGTTAGTTTTCTTTGTGTATGATACAAGCGATCAGTTAGCAAATAATTTTGTCAAAAATTAAACTGCAAAAAAGAATAATAAATACTGTATATATTGTTTGCATTGTTTCTTTTTTTGCCTTAATAAGTGTGTATATAATCAGTTAAAAGCACAACAATAAAATTCGTAATATAGCTTATTCTAGTGAGTCCTAGAATATTAGTAAACAATACGTTCTGTTTATTGTGTTTAAATATTAATAGGAATGTGGTTAACCTATTATAGTAGAATAGAAAGAATAGTTATTTAGATATGGGTAAAGCAGTTATGAATTTGTTTTTTGGTAGTGTTTTGACCCTATCTGAAGCACATGAAAGAGCTTTCATAATAGAGTGTATTGTGAGGATGGGAAGGTGGAGGGTAAACAAAATGTTCCTCCAAAACTTTTGGAATTTGCTAATATAAATGAACTAATTCACCAAAACTCCTCCCACGCTCCTCTCTCACCCCTCCCCCCTTTCCCACCCTACTTATACGCCCCCTCCACTCATGACAGTTCCTTCATGTGCTCCTCATAAGGTCAAAACACTACCAAAGAACAAATGCATAATGGCGTTCCCCAGGGAAGTGTTATAGAGCCCCTACTGTTCCCTATTTTTATAAACTATTTATGAGACACTCTGAGTAGCTCTCTAAGCCTGTATAAGGATTATTCAGACATTTATCGGTTATTGAAGTCACCAGAAGATCAAGAGCAGCTGCAAAATGATTTATATAATTAATCTGCATGGTGCAAAAATTGGCACTTGGCCCTTAATAATGATAAGTGTGAAGTCGTTCATATGACCACTAAAAAATTACGATAAACTTCATTTACACGATAAATCAGTCAAATCTACAGGCCATAAATCGAACTAAATACCTATAAATAACAATTACGAACAACTTAAATTGGAAAAAACACACAAAGAATGTTGTAGGAAAGACGAACCAAAGGCTACGTTTCAGTGTCAAAATACTGAGAAGATACAACCGTTCTACTGAAGAAACTGCCTACACTACAGTTGTGTGTCCTATTTTGGACAATGCTGCGCATTGTAGAATCCACACCAGGTGGGGCTGACGAACGATTTAGAGAAAGTTCAGAGAAAGGTAGCTCGTTTTGTATCATCGCGATATAGGGGAGAGAGTGTCATGGAAATTAAGCACGGGTTGGGGTGGAAATCGTTAAAAGAAAGGCGTTATTCGCTGCGGCGTGATCTATTTGCGAAATTTATTTCATCAACTTTCTATTTCGAAAGCAAACATATTTAGTTAGCACCCACCTACATAGGGTGACATGATCATCAAAATAAGTCAGATCGGAAACAGAAAGATTGAGGTGTTTCTTTTTCCCGCGAGCGAGCTATTAGAGAATGAAACATTAATGAAACATCATAAAAGTGGTTCGATGAACCCTCTGCCACGCACTCCTATGGGAAATGCAGAGTACCTATGTACACTAGTATTGCCTGTGGTCGAAATTCGACCAGTTGTGTTTGCAAAGTCATGAAAATGGAAAAAAATTAATGGAATTGGAATTTATTGAGCACTGTAAATTTATAGGTTTTGTGTGTATGCTATGAGAAAAGGTGAAAGAAAGGGCAAAGAGGAAACATGAGAAAATGAAATACACAAATGAGGGAATTATTTAACTGACATTATTGTAATGAATCTGTACATTTTAATACTTCATCCATAAAATGAATTGTTTAATTATATTTAAAAACTATATTTAAAAGTTAAGAATTGAACATTACGAAAAATAAAATAGAGGGCAGTAGGAATCAAACACGGACCTTAAAATTTTAACTCCAAGCGCTAACTGACTAAGGCAATTTTATCTGTACCAATGTATCACCAATGATCACCAATGTATCACAACAGGTTATAATATAGTGGTAAAACGTGTGGAGAATTAGGAGTATCATCCTAAAATTTCTTTTTACCACTCTTAACGGCTACGTGCACACAAAACTTTTGTATTCGCAACATCTATGACAAACCACCTATCGAATTATGTACGTTTCATTGGTCTTCTTGTAAGATTAATATTAAAATAATCTGTACCCCCAATTTCGTGTTAGCGTATTTATATGATTCTGTAGATTTGTATTCCTCCGTGTGAGTCCTAATCATACCGCGCACAGCAGTACGCAGTATTAATATGTTGGTAAACGTCGCGTGCTAATTCACGATTTTTCAGGGTTCTATTTAGCACGGAGATAGGGAGTAAGCTGTTCTGGTTAGCCCTTGGCGTAGTAATTATTTGTATACATAGTTGAATAATACATACAATATTAATTTCAGTGTTAGGAAGTCATTTCTGAAAGCAGTTGTAAGGAGTGTAGCATTGTATGGAAGTGAAACGTGGACGATAAGGAGTTCAGATAAAAAAATGGTAGAAGCTTTTGAAATGTTGTGCTACGGACGAATGAAGAAAATTAGATAGGTAGATCACGTAACTAATGAGAAGATACTTAACCTAACTGGGGAAAAAAGATGTTTCTAGCTTATGTTCACTAAGAGTAGGGATAGATAGGTGGGACACATTCTGAGACATCAAGGAATTGTCAGCATTAGAAGGAAGTGTGTGGGGTAAAAATCGTAGAGGGAGACCGAGAGACGAATATAGGAAGCAGATTCAAAAGGATGTAGGTTGCCGAACGTATTCTCAGATGAGGAGACTTGTACAGGAGGGTAGCGTGAAGAGCTGCATCAAACCAGTCTCCTGACTGAAGACCACAATAACAACAGTTGATGAATGGGAATACTGTCTCTAACGTACAGTTCAGCGTAAAATTTTCTAAGCGACAAACTTCCTGGAGACCATGCAGATTGAGCAAATTAATTGGCCGGCCGCGGTGGCCGAGGAGACTGAGCCGCTCCAGTCACGGTCTGCACGGCCACTACGATCGGGGGTTCGAATCCCCCCTCGGGCATGGATATTTGTACCGTCTTTAGTATAAGGTAGTACATAAGTAGTTTGTAAGTTTAGGGACTGATGACCCCGTAGTTAAGTCCCATAAGCTTAACAAACATTTGAACAAATTAATTGCTGTTTTCACATTGCGTGTGGGCTATTGTGGGCTTCATATGTCTTACAAAAGCACCATTCCAGGAAAATAACGGATAAGCAGGTTTTTTGTTTGACAAAACGAATTGTGGAGTCACTTCCATACTTTATATTCATTGCAAATTTTAAAATTTTTTAAAATATGTTCTTATGGTGACAATCTCACGACTCTTCTTATATTTTTTCGACGATTTAATTCTTTACAGCGATTCAAAGATTAAAACTTATGACAGCTTTGAAACAACAACAAAAATAATAACAATAATAAAATAGCCGTGCTTCACCTTGAGCTCAAATATATATCCATATCAAATTGTTCACATACTTAAAATACATCATGTGAATATTTATATTTCTTTATCGAAAATAATTGTTCTTTATGCAGATGCAAACGAAAAGTCGCAATGTTTCGCTAGCAGAAATGCGTATTGTACTGAAATACAGCAAATAAATTTGAATTCCTTGTTCATCTTAAGAACTAAATCTACGCTCGAAGCAGGGGTGATATTTGTTTTAGTTATTCATCACAGATAAAACAGAGCATCCGATTGTATGATGTAGACTTCTCCTAGGGTTGATTTTAGGTTATATAGAGCTGGGTATAAATGTAGATAACATACAGTCGATACCGTTTATATCGACACCGCTTTTAACGACATATTGTTTATGATGGCGAAATCTAACGGTCGCGGCTAAATCCTTATTGCGACCTATCATATAAAATAACGTATTTTTAACACATTTCCGGAGAAATATATCGGCTATAACGTCCAGTGTTCATTTTTGTTTGTTATGCACGTGGTGATTATAACAACAATGTAACGCTTACTTCCAACCTCTTGTTTCCTGCAGATTGTTACTCCAAATCAGCCAGTGAAAGCAGCGCCTTAAAGATGTCGCAAAGAGAGAGGAAAGTATTTAATATTGAAAAAAGTCACAGGTAATCAGGCGGTTACAAAATGGGGAAACAAAAGTCAGCATCGCGAAGGATTTGGGTGTCTCACACTCAACGATTTCTCCAATTTGGTAGGGCAGAGAGAAAACAGAGTTCTTTAAAAATCAAGCAGACGAGGTCATCCAAACACTAAGATATTGAAGAAGCTTTACTTACATGGTTTAAGTGGCAAAGATCAATAATTTGCCGATCAATGGACTTATTCGTCAAGTGAAAGCCTATGAATTTGCGCGTCTGTTGGGAAACCAGAACTTCAACTGCTCTTCATCTTGAATACAACGTTCTGAACTCGCCATGATATTATAGCCGGGAAAATCTGTGGCGAAGCTGCCGGTGTATCTGATGGTCTAAAAGACGACTGGCTCTCTAAGAATTGGCCTGTTTTGTGTGAAGGTTACAAGCCAGATGATATACACAATGCAGATGAAACTGGTTTGTTTTACAACATGACTCCAGATAAGACATTGAAATTTAAGGGTGAACTGTGTTCGGGTCTGAAAATGTCTAAGACAAGAATCACTGTTATGGTTGCTGCATATGTGACAGGATAATGTAAAGAAAAGCTTAACCCAAAATTTTGAATGACTTCTGACGTTTTTGTAAAGTGGTTACGTAACGGAGATTCTCAACTAAAATCGAAGAACCTAAAAATTATTCTCGTGGTCGATAACTGTCCTGCTTATCCAGTAGTCGACAATCTGCACTGCGATTGTAAAAATCTAAAAAATTATTTCCAATATGTGTTATTGTTTCGAAGTACAGAAGTGGAATAATAGTGTATTCGATATTTTGTGGTTCTGTGTACTGGATATTTTCAGTGTTTTAGATACCGCACGTCACATTTGCACAGCAGTTTAAAAAGATACGTAGGAGCAAGAGGAGGCCTTCGTGTAATTTATGAATTGAATGCTGTACTTTCTTTTCATTTGGGTACCGAAAAAAATTACAACGTAGGTGTAATGTGTTTGTTCGCCTTTTTGAAGTTTTAACTCTATAACATTCTATAATTTAGAGTTAGGAATTTTTTATCATAAAAAAACAATAACCCTGTTTGTGCGACTATTGACTATAATGACCGTAACCCATCGATCCCTTCGACGTCGTTATAACCGGTTTCTACTGTATCATAATTTAATTTGAAGGTGAGAGCAGAAATATGATCCGTGCACGATAGCACGCAATAGCAATAGGTTCGAAAACGCTGCATGCGAAAGTTCAATATCTGAGGTATCGTATCTTGGGGAACAGCAAATGACTTATATGTCCATTGTCAGGATGTTTTTCTAGAAAATCAGATTACTGTTTATGAAAGTCTGTAGTCACGGTACCATAGAGAAACCATAATTTTTGGTATCAAAAGAACCAATTGTATGCTTTGGCCAATATACACTTCTAATTATTCATGGCAAATCGTCGAAATTTTTCTGGCTGCGGCGGAACGGCCGAGCACATTGGGGCGCTATGCTACGATGCGCGAGGCCGTTCCCCGTCGGGTGTTCGAATGCCCCCTTGGGCTTGGATGTTTGTGCAGTCTTTAGTATAAGGTAGTTCATAAGTAGTCTGTAAGATTAGGGACTGATGACCCCGCAGTTAAGTCCCATAAGCCTTACAAACATTTGAACATTTTTGAAATTTTGCTATAGGGTGTAAGATGATGATCCCGGGAAGCCTTAAAAGTATTTCCCATAATACTATCCGTTACCGAGATCCATAGATGAGAAGTTACCATACATATCTACGCCAAATATGCAGTTAATATCCGGTCTGACGTGTTGTTATGGTTCTGACTAACGTAGCGAACGTACAGCAAGCGTTCTTGGTTCGGAGGTCACAATCTTGTGTTTATAGTCGCCGTTAACCTACCGGTGCAATTTATAAAATTTACAATCAAAGTAAATTTTTGTATGTGATCGGACATTTATCAATTTATTTGTGTTAGTCACAGATCGCCTTACAATGTATCTGTGACACCTACTTTACTCTAAATTTACCCGTCACATATTGCCGTAAATCGTGTCCGTGACGAAACATTCGTCAGTTAAGACCTTATACGCGTTACATGTTGACCTTAATCGAGCTTGCATTGAATAACTTTGTAGTGTCGAAGATAGTTACATCCATGAGTTAGCCATCACCTAAATTGTAGCTAACAAAAAACTCTTTGCGATGAGCTTTCCTTCTAATTCCTCAACGTTGGTACTTCCCCTTCTTTACACCAGTATTCGAAGAATCACACCACGATTGAAAAAAAAAAAAAAAAAAAAAAAAAAAAAAAAAAAAAAAAAAAAAAAAAAAAAGATTAACTGTATCTCCGTCGGCAAATATACTGTTACAAACTTACAACCAGTCACAGAAGAGAAAGATACTGCCGCAGCTCTGAAAGTTTCGTCCAACACAAATAAGGTAAAAAGATAAAGCAGTCAACAATCCGAAAATTAGTTTGAACACCACAGTGCTTTACTACGCATGGTACTGTTTAGAGGTGGTATGCCGTTGCCTTCCTCCGACCTTCGAACTGACTTACCCAGCCAGTTATAGGGGGACCTACAGTTTAACGTGGGTTCCGAACCACGGTGCTACTCGGTATTTTTCACATAAGCAACACTGCCAGAGGTGAACGAAGTGGGAAGAGACAGATAAAAATCCTAGGAAGTGGCGGGGATCTAACCCGCGACCTAGTCTGGCACTCTACCACTGTGCTAGCGAGCCGCACCCAACACGTATAATAGTGCAATTTCAACGTAACCCGTACCTCATCCAAATGCATGATTCTGATATATTCATGTCAAAATCATTTTTAACTCTAGTATTTCATAAGAAGAAATAGGCGGTTATCTATAAACGCCATGTTCTCCCTTTCGAAAATCTTTATACTTTATCAAGATGTACCCAAAAAGGATGATACTTGGCCACCAAAAGTGTCAGTTGTATTAAGAGACTACGTTAAGACCGCTATGAAACTTATTGGCCGATTTAAGAAATTACTGAATTAAGTCTACATGTAGACTAAACAACAACTTCATCAGAATTCTGAAGTCCTAACCTAAATTCCAAGAATTTATGCATAATTTGAAACGGACTAGAATATTCTAAATGATTTTAAATCTATAGGACTCAACTGCTGGGTTATTAGTCCGTACCTTAGAAACTACTTAAACTAAGGTAAACTAACCTAAGGACAACACAAACACCCATGCCCGACGGGGGACTCGAACCTCCGACGGCGAACGGCCGCGCGCATCGCAGCACGGCGCCCCAATGCGCACAATTAATCAGCCGCGGCGAATGTTCCAAATAAGAAAGGATAACAATATGATTATACTTCAACACTTAAGAAGATGGTTTGCAATTCAAATGATGAGTGGTGTATTAATGAAAATGCACGATTGGGTTACTAAAACCTATCGTACGAAGACAAATGGATCACCATCAACAGGCTGACACTGACACACTAAATATCAATAGACAAACACAAACACACACAAAATAGAAACACACAGTGCACCTAAACATAGTACACATATACAGACATGAGCACCTGCAATAACAAGTAAATTCAACACTCTTACTTACAACAACATAACAACCCTTTAATAGGCAAAATACTCACAAAAAAGTGATCAAAAGTAGCTTACATAAGTGACAACTCAATACAGAAGAAAATAAGAACAACCAAAACAAACACATCTGCTAACGACTAACTGACATGTGAGAACTGAAAATCCATTTAAAGTGAACAAAGAAAGCAGAAACTTTAACATAAGATATACAGAACAAAGAAAAATACTAAAAGATAACAGCTGTCACACTACATTTGCCGAACATCTTATTGACATGAAACTCAGTCCAACAGACATCTGTATTGAGTTGTCTCTTATGTAAGCTACTTTTAATCTTTTTTTTTTTTTTTTTTTTTTTTTTTTTTTTTTTTTTTTTTTTTAAAATATTTTGCCTATTACAGGGTTGTTTTGTTGTTGTAGGTAAGAGTGTACAATTTGATTGATGTTGCAGGTGTTTTCTGCTCATGTCTGTACATGTGTACTGTGTTTTATATATATATATATATATATATATATATATATATATATGACAAATAAATTATCTAAACTTCTCTCCCTCTCTATCTCTCTCACCCCTCTCTCTGTCTCTTTCTCTCTCTCTCTCTCTCTTTCTCTCTCTCTCTCTCTCTCTCTCTCACACACACACACACACACACACACACATACAGGAGGGAATAGAAATCTCGAGCTATCTTGACGAAGAGGTAGGATCAACTGAAAGGACACATTCTTTGGCATCAAGAATTTGTCAGTTCAGTATTGGAAGGGGCTGAAAATCGCAGACGGACAGCAGGAGGTGAATACAGTAAGCAAGTACCAATAGATGTAGGGTGCCGTTCCTATTCGGAGATGAAGAGGCTTACAAATGTTAAGGAAGTGTGGACGGTGACTAGTCTTTAGAATGAAGAACACAACAACTAAACAAAGGTGCAAGGATGTGCATATCATACTTTTGTAAATTTAACAATGGGAAATGCAAGTGGCAGTTTAAAATCCATAAGATAGAAGCAAGGCACCGCAAAGGCTATCATTTAGCCACAGACAGACAAATAACATAAACGACTTACACACTACACTATGGATTTCATCATGACAAGATCCACGAACATATGCACTACACTAAAGGACGAAATATGTGCTATAGAATTGGCCGGTGTTTCATTGTTTCCAAATAATGTTTCGATATGCGAAACTGCTTGAGTGTTCAAAACCGCCGGTGTTTCATTGTTTCCAAATAATGTTTCGATATGCGAAACTGCTTGAGTGTTCAAAACCGCCGTGTTTCACGGTTTAGAAACCGCCATGTTTCATTCTGCTCGGTTTTGGGATCACTTTCGCGGTCGATACTGAAACTATTCCGTTCTGCCAGTTTGACTCTTTCAAAACAGCGGTGTTTCAGAGCAATAATGCAGGAAGACTGAACAGACGAATTGGATCGAAACAATGGTTTTTCATTTTGGTGAAGCTCCGCGCAGACAGACATTTGACTTATTAGTACTATTTTGTCGCGATAACTTTACGATTTTATCGGTGCTGCCACAAGCGGCGAAAGTCCGCAGTAGTTGAAAGATATTCATTTATGTACCAACGCTGCCAACGTTACAATGCTCCTTGTCGCGAAGTATTACTGCACACATTGCCACTCACCGCGGCCGCCATATGTGGGTGCAAGACATGCTTCCTACAGTTCCCAGCAGCCACCGTGCGAATCGTCAAGTATTGTGGCCAAATAGTATATGAACAGATTAAATAGTGCCAAAAAATAATGGACAGACTTGAGTCTGCAGCTTATGATTACTGAATTCAAGATCGGTTTCTAAGTGACTGCTATATTCCGAAATAACATAATTTATGATTTATAAACTTAAACGACAAATAACGTTCACTAGTTGCAGTGAAAATCCTGTAAAATTCTAGGTATATGTGTCCATTTACGGCAATCATATTAAAAATTCATGACTACAACTTCCTTGAAAAAAATAAAAAAGGGACCAACATGAAGCCGGAATTACAAATGACAAATCTAACATGATGTGCCGTATTTGACGAATTTTGTTTTTATGCTTCAATATTATAAAGTTTTGGACGTTAAATGAAACCGCGAACGAATGATATTTCCAAAACTCGAATTTTAAAATATGGTTTATTTTAGTAGTAAAGTATCTAGCTTTACGAAAACGACGTATAAAATCTTAACCCTTCCCAAAATGTTCACTCAATGAATTTAATGCGACAATATGCCTGTTGAATATCATATGTAGGTTTTCACACACACCACCTTTCAAAATTATGCACTAGATTAATGGAAAGCAAAATTTATTCATTATAACTACTTTGATAAAAGCCATTATATTAGGTAAAAACGTCAGTCCTCGGCTAATGGGACAGAAGGAACGTCACTTAATGAGAAAGCAGCACATTTGGTGCAAGGGTAAAATTTTACCTACGATCCCCGCGGCCTCACATTATTATGTTGGCAATATCAACAAAGCGGCAGAATATCGTTGCAAAGATGTTAATATTTTCAGAACTACACATAGAAATAAACCATACTCAGTAATTTTTCTCATAAAGGGAAGATTTCATGACTAACTACTTGGCTCATAACTGTTTCATGGCTTACACCTGTGTTTCTAAGCTTCACATTGTACTGTTTCACCGAAGTTGTAAAGATGTAACAGTTTTCTGATACGTAATGGGCTGGTCCCTGACGCTTATTACACCTTCGCCCTGTACCATGACTGCGAGTAATGCAGTTTACTCCAATATTGGTACGAGACACATTCAGAAATTAAGCTCCATGGAAAGACAGACGTTCATGCAACAATCGCTAAATATCTCACACAAAAGTCTGGGTCGAATCTTACATCTTATAAAATAGGCTGTATGTGTGTATGTATGTATGTTCCGCATCTCCTCCTAAACCACTGGACCGATTTCACCCAAACTTGGTACACATGTTCCTTAATATCAGACAACAATCGCTGTCGGGGTAAGAATCACCCACGACACATACGTAGGAGATATGACGTCATAAACAATGAGAAGCGCGAAAAACTGCTCCGTTACACGACAACGCTGCACATTTTCTCCTAAACCACTGGACTGATTTCAAACAGATTTGGTACGCAAGTTTCGTACGTGAGGTAACAACAACTGTAGGAGTACGAACCACGTACGACACATGGTTAAGGAGATATAACGTCATGAACAATAGGAATGGCAAAAAACGGCTACATAATGCGATGAGACTTTATAAATACATTATATGAGAATGAAAGTACTTGGGGGCTCGAAACACACCTTAAAAATAATTTCAAACCTTCATTAAATTTTTTCTCGCAGACAACCACATCAAAATAATGAAAGGAAAAAAGTTTCTCGCTTTACTACTATTCCACTGTTCATGGAGCAAAACTATGGCATTACGTATAACGTTACAATTTATAATTTCTAGACTACCAGTTGAACTCGCAGGAAATTTTGCAGACAGAATACACAATTAAAGCTGAATGTCCGTTCGAATTTGTATCACAGTACGCCTCGTAATTCATGACATATGAGGACGTAAAGAGTAACGTTCATTGAAAATCGCCCTATCTAGTATCACATTTTAATCTATTACTTCTTTACTACTAACCATATTCGCAACAGATTTTACCGACATACAACACTTAGACAAATCAATATAGTCCTGCAAAATTTTACAATTGTACTACATATCTATACTAATAATAAATCTGTAAATGTGAGCCTGTCGCTGTTCGCATCAATCTTCAAAACTATTGGACGAATTTTCTGGCGGTTTTCACAGGAAACATGAGCGAAGATTGGTTCAGAATATACGCACGATTTCATCATAGTTTTTCATAGACTGTCGTTTATGTCTGTTCATCTATTAGAAACCACTTCTCCAAAACTACTTCACGAATTCACATGGGGTGTTCACAGGTAACTTCAGCGTACCTTGGGACAACATATACACTTAGTTTCATAAAAATCGGATTACGGAAAGACAAACATCACAATTTAACATTTTTCATCGACTACCGTCATGTCTATCTTTCTCTTTCATCTCCAAAACTCATAGACGAATTTTCAGAGGTTTTTCACAGGAAACGTGACGGTATTTTGCGGTTACAGAAACGCTTCATTTCAAAAATCGGATCAGAAAAAGTAAGATATCACAATTTAAACTTTTTTCTGAAAGAATCGCATGTGTCTATTTGTAGAGAGTAATCTCCAAAAGTACTAAATGAACATTCATGGGGGTATCACAGATAAATAGAGAATATCCTGGGCAACATATAGGCTTCATTTCATCAAAATTAGATCATGAAAGTAAAATATATCGTAATTTGAAGTTTTATATTTATTTCAAGCTTGGAAAGAACGGGGTAATGCAGCAACGAACTAATAGGTAGCACTACAGGTGTTTGTGTGAAGTTAAGGGCAGCGATCGAATTATTACTCTTTGAAAATACTACTTAGTCTTTGACTTTTCAAATTTACAACATTTCTGAAAATCGTTTTCTTGGTTGCTATGTTCTACGAAATATGATTCAACGCAATGAATATAAAACAGATACAATCCTCGCCGTTTTTAATCCATATATTTATATACTAGTATCACAGTCTAATGTATATATACAACTGCTATGGAAGTTTAAGTCTCACGCTTGGTGCGACAATAGCGCATCTAACGGAAAGAGAGCCAACCGTATTAATAGTAATTGTTTTCAGTGATATTTCTTCTTCATTAAGGAAATACTCATTACGTATTATATTTCAGCTTTCCGTACCTCAGCCCATTGTCCAGAGATGTGAATGGTCGTGAAATAAATATTTTTATGGCGAAAATAACAGATGTATAATGTTAGCTACATCATATTCATGAAGATATGCTTATTTCTAACGCGTTTCGCAAACGTTACAAAAATACTGACAAATTTTCACAGGAAATTCGAACTAAGATTGGCGCAACGTATAGGCATGATTTCATCAACATCAGTTCACGGAAAAAAGATACATCGCAATCTTTAATGTTTTCAGTAACTGTCTGTTCATCTATTAGAAATACCTACTCTCCTAAACTACTTCGTGGATTTCCATGGAGCAACTTCGTTTCATAAAAGTGGAATCAGGGAAATTGTTTTAGATGCAGGTTATGTTTGAAGTATGGATTGCGTAGTACAGAAAACAAGCGACACAGGCTGAGTTTGAACATGACTCGAACTGTTCAAACAATTTACGTCACAGTTCGGGAAATCTCGGGAAATGTTTGAACATTCGATCACAACGCTATCTAACAATGTCAGGAGGTACTATCTCTACGATTTACAACGATGGTATTCATAAATCTTTTCAGTGCTGTGCAGTGTACGATTTATAATGAAGATAGGTTGCCATTAATGTACTATGGGGATTAATATGTGTGAAATACCGACCATAATAGCTTCTAGGGCGCATGTTATAAGTAAAAACAGTAACGAATACAGGCTATAAGTAAACGATAGTGATAGCGATTTAAAATTCTAGTGCTGCGATCTAGCGACGTCTGTGGGTATTATGTACACAGCAGCTTGTGCACTATTTATTCCGTGGTTGCAATGAAAGTTTGAATGGAATTGTCATTTGCAACCTATCTCTTATAAGCACATTAAATGTAATTTCTACTTGTGAAGGATTCACATTTTTTTTTTTTCCTTTGAATGTTAGCCTTCAGTGATGTGTGGCAGTATTTCTATTATAGTAGCAGATACTTTGTTTATCAATGGATCAAATCTTTTCTTTTACATATACTTGTACTTCCTATGACATTAGTTCTGGGCAAAGCGATAGCCCGGTAGCTTCAAAATTTCCCGCGTATCGTTTGCAGATATGCAGCGCGAGTCATTTATTATCCGAGTGTTCGAACAGTTCGATACTGTATCGAGTTCTCTGTTATATTGGGAAATCCCGAACATGTTCGAACGCGAGTTTCATTTGCCCAGCCCTACTAATAAACACCGCTGATGCATAATGATTAGGGTTTAGTACAACAAGGAAGCGAACGTCTGTTATAGAACTAAGCAATCTTATGTTTACAAATACCAACAAACATTGAACATAGTGTTACTGATTTCGCTTTGTGTATTAAATACTTAACGACCCTTCCTTGCTTATTTTGGCACGTTTCACCTTTTTGTATCAAAATCTTTATGAAGTTACATCATTTCGGACAATTAATTAACCTTATATTTAACATCTTGGCTAGGACAACTGAGTTTATTGACATAGCGATCCAACGATGTTTCTATTTTACTGAGGTCCGGAACCCTGAAAAGCCATGATAACACACAGGGCCTCCTTCAACAACCGTTGCGAAGCACGGGCATATAGGCTAGTTGTTGATAATCTATGTTATTGACGAGTATCTGCTCAAAATACACTTTGGAAGAGATAAACAAAGTTACCAAAAGCAATAAACGACAGTAATTATAATATGAACCGCATAAGGGCTACGGTATTGTTGTTCACTTAATGATTATCAGGTGTACAGGTGAAATAAGTGACGGTAGAGTGAGTAGTAGTTCAGTGGAACCATGATTTGTAAGAAATGTCTACTAGCACTTTCTTATCTCAGAGACCAACAATCCCCTCAATAAGAGTCAACGTGGGTTGCGAAAGCAACAATCCCGTGAAACATAGCTCGCGATATTCATCCAGGAGAACAAGAAGCAGTGGATACAGGATCCGAGGCAGATGATAAACTGATTTCCACAACACGATTCCAAGCTGTCGCCTTATGTTGGCTGACGAAACGTCCCGGTTTTGCCAGGACAGATCCGGTTTCTATTTAAACGTCACGGTACCCTGAGAAAATCGTTCGAGACACACAACTGTCCCGGTTTTTAATCAAGAAACAAAATACATTGAATAATAATTCTCATTTAACGTTATATTTGCTAAAAATTTGGTAGAGATAGAAAACTACCTGTGTCTATATTGGATTCGTTGTAATTGTCTGCCTCAGTTGGCTCATGTTCAGGATTCTCTTCGGTTTTTGTCGCAGTGTGGTATTCCCCTGCATGCTTTCAATGAGAATTAATTATTCAATTGGTATGAATAGCACATGAAATACTTGGCGACAAATAAAGTGCATATGGAAGAATGATGGACTGCTATAATTCCAATGTTTCTTTGGAAAATATAGAGAATATTTTGTGTTATGTTTGCCAGGTACAAAAACGCTACAGTATAAAGTATTTTCAGTTTCATTAACGTGTAATAGCAGGATGAGAAAGTACGTACTAGATTTGATACAATGACGGCAATTATGATCGAAAAACCTCAGTTCAGTTTATGTTTCTTCTATCCAAAAATGAACTCTTAGAGTCAATTCATTCTTCTGATAAATACACCAGAGTGAAATGTAAGATTTCTAAATGATTGCCTAAAAATTTCAGAAAATGTATTCCAGTTATTCTAAGAAACAGTAAGTATCTCTTTTTAACCGACTTCAAAAACGGATGAGGTTCTCAACTCCACTGACTTTTTTACCTCAGAACCGTCGACTATGTGAACCGATTTTGATTATTCTTTTTTTTATTTGAAAGCTGGTGATTCCCCCGCGGTCCCATTTTCTTTTTGGTCCAGTTATGACAATTACATCCATAAGAAAACCATATAAATCTTAAATATTCATTAAGTATGTGCGTAACGAATGGACGAATAACTCAATATCACGCCAACCGATTTCGATGATTCTTGTTTTATTGGAAAGGATGTACTTCAAGGGAAATTTGATGACTGTTTGGTTAGGTTCTGATTATGGAATCAATGACAAAGTAACGGAACTCTTCAGCCCTCAGGAGCAAATTAACGATACTCGGTCAAATCTTTAACAGGGTACTCGGATATTTGAGTCACTCACAGTAATGTCGTTATGGTCAAGTGATTCCCTATTCAAAACGTTTTTCATGTAAAGCCGCATTTTTGAAAGTCTGTTTTTGCGCTCTTCACAAGTCTCTTTTTAAATTGTCCAAGTGGTAGATTTCCTCTGTTCAGATAGGCGTTTCTCCCTGACTTCGTTTGTTTCATTTAAACGGCGCTGTTTCATATGAGTAGCATGTTTAGTAGGTCAACCCGTATTCAGAAAAATTAATTAGTGTACTTCAGATTCACTAAAAACAAAAAATTAACAAAAAATTTAACCGAAAAACGGCTTACAAAAAACTATTGCAAAACTAATTATTAGGCCTGTAAACTAAAAAATAATAAAAGAATTTATATTATTCCACAACTTAATAATCAACTTACTTTTTCTACTCATTAATATGTAGGTACCATTTATGTGTTTACCATGCAACAAGATAGGAAGGGTTACCTACCCACTTTAAATCTAACTCAGCAGATGCCTATGAATACGAAACAATGATCAAAATATATATTTTTTTCCAGTTCTTCTAAGTAAAATGAAATGAAAAAAGTCAATCACCTTATAGCGATAATATAATGTAGTTACAGTTATTGTTGTCTTTGGAGTCGCTGTGAATCAAGGAAACACTTCAAATTACCTAGCAAATATAACACGAGAATATTGCGACTGAAGTCAGATCGGATCGGATGTTCCCTTGTCTTACACCGATTCCAAAACTAACAATAATTGTAACTACATTATATTACCGTAATAACTTGATTGACTTTTAAGTAGTCTAATATTTTTTATTTCATTTTAATTAGGAGAACTGTAAAAACATTTTGAGCGTTGTTTGTTTTTCATAGGTATGTGCTGAATTAGATTTAAAGTGGATGGCCTTTACCCGTTCACTTTACAAACTGCAGATGGCAGAACGCGAAACTAAGCTTTGTTTACGTTCAGATGGGGTCGAAGGCCGCCGACAATACTCAACAGATTGCCGCAAGTGTCGCGTGCATTGTACTGTCACGTTATTGTCGTAGAGCGTCAGTATTCTTAGCGGCTGGTGAAATGGACAAGCATTGCGGAAATAGACGCTATCAAACAGTACGTTCCGATGGAAACGTGCTAATAAATATTGTTTTGTAAAGGAAAAAAACTGAAAAGGATTGTTCAAACCGTTTGAAAGAGCAGCAGCAGCAGTAGGAAAAATTGAAAGAACAGTGCATAATATTGGGAACGATTTTAAATAGTCTTTTTGTTGTAAAATTTTAGAATTGCCCACACGTTTCGAAACGACAAAATTCTGAGGTAGGTGGAGGGATTACAGCCCGCACCCTTTCTGTCATGTAGCAAGCTCGCTATCCACTACGCTTTTTTTTTTTTTTTTTTTTTTTTTTTTTTTTTTTTTTTTTTTTTTTCATCTGGTAGTTCTATGGTTCGCGGTCGTTCGTTCAGTTTGGTCGTGGTTGTTCGTTGAATGGTTGGCTCAGCTTTTTTGTTACAGAGGGCGTTTAGCCCCCTGACCGGACGCGCTGAGCCACGGCGCCCGACTACTACAGAGGCTTCCGTGATATCATCCGCTCTATAACTGATTATTCGTAGACAAGCTCTTCACCAGCTATCAGAATTTGAATGTCTTTTTTATTTCAAGATTCGCAAGATTTGTGCAAAATTTCTAATGTTTTTCGACGCTTACTCATAAAGGAGAGTTCACCAGGGTGAATGACCAACTAGCACTAGCGAATAATAATGGTTTCAAAACGTCGATCCTCTTAGTGCGGACTACGTCTTCCTAGTTTTTAGATCATGCACAGAAATTTATTTTTCATTTTAATTTATTACGCTTTACTGTAGAATACTGTATTAACAGCAAATGTATTTTGGCAGCTACACCACCGACTCTATGTTACACCGTAAAACAACAATTTTAATTTCGTGCTGTTTTTTTTTATAGAAGAATGTATTAAAATCAAATATATTATGCATCGCTTCAATTGTTCAGTAGTAACAATGATGTTCTTCTTCATTCCATACGCTTTCCTGCAGAAGCACACATTAAAACCGAATGTAAGATTGTTTTGTAAAAGCACTTTTGTTTTGTGATCGTAAAAAATACGATTTTATATACTTATTTTTCATTTGGATTGTTTATCTTAACAAGAATGGTTTAACAGGATGTACATTTGTTTTATATACTTCAGCTGACGAGCCACGTTAACGGTAAATGGTATTTGAGCGCTGCTATACCGCTGGTGCTTCATTCGAACAACCAATAGCAGAACAAGTCAAGTAAGCACTGCCCACAGCTGAAATCGGCAATTGTAAAGTGTACCTATCTTGTTGCGTGGTAAACTCGTACCTACATATTGATGAATAGAAAAAGTAAGTCGATAATTAAGTTGTAGAAGGATACACAATTATTGTTTTACTTTTAAGTGATAATAATTTGTCCTGGAATAATTATTTCTGAAGTCTTCTATTTTTTTATGTTTGTTATTTCTACTTATGAAGAAATTAATTTCGTTTGTCGAACAGTAAGTACCTATATTTTCCTATCCAATTTACAAAACGCGAAAACTTTTCGGTTATTGGTTTTTCATATGCTGCGCTGCGTGGGAATGGACGTGTAGTTCTAGGTGCCATGTTACAACTGCGCCGCTGTTCCCGCCTCCCTCGGGCATGTGTGTGTGTGTGTGTGTGTGTGTGTGTGTGTGTGTGTGTGTGTGTTCAAATGTTTGTGACGCTTATGGAACTTAACTGCGTGATCATCAGTCCCTAAACTTTCAAACTACTTGTGAACTACCTCTTACTAAAGACAGCACAAACATCCATGCCCGAGGAGGGATTCGAACACCCGACGGAGAACAGCCTCGTGCATCGCAGCATAGCGCCTCAATACGCTCGGTTGCTCCGCCGAGCCCGTGTTTAAGTGTGTGTTTGTGTGTGTGTGTTGTTCTTATCAAAAGTTAGTTCAAGTAGTTTGTAGGTCTAGGGACTGAATAGGTTACAAACATTTGAGGAAAACATAGATTTGCTTGGACTGCGTTCTAATGGAACATTTAACATGGAAGCGGAGCACATTAACTCCCCACTCCACCCACCCAAACAAATGTGTCCTCTTCGTTAATATGGCCAGCCTAGCTTTATGAATAAAAATCGAGCGTACGGAATATCAAAACAACTGTGTTATTCGGTTGACGAGGTTCTTGCTATTAGCTTCTCATTCTCAAAGGAGAGAATTATTTAGACGTGGAAGTAATTCGTGGAATGCCACAAAGTAGTATTATAGCACCGTCCCTTTTCTCGCAGGTAACATCGGATGTGCAAAGGGAGAGAGAGCCGCGAGGGAGTAGCCGAGCAGCCGGCCGCAGTGGCCAAGCGGTCTGCGACGCGCCAGCCACAGTCTGCACGGCCGCTACGGTCGGGGGTTCCAATCCCCCTCGGACATGGATGTTTGTGTCGTCTTTAGTATAAGGTAGTTCATAAGTAGTTTGTAAGTTTAGGGACTAATGACCCCGCAGTTAAGTCCCTTACGCTTAACAAACATTTGAACATTTTGAGTAGCCGAGCAGTCTGGAGCGCCACGTTTCGGATCGCGGCCTCCGGCATCAGAGGTTTGAAGCCTCCCTCGGTCATGGCTGTGTATCTTGTCCCTAGATTAGTTTAACGTAGTTTTAGTAGTTTGTAAGACTAGGGACTGCTGACCAACGTAGTTTGGTCCTATAGAATTACAAACATTTGAACATTTGATTTTGCAATGGGAGTTTTAGCAGATGATTCTGTAGTGTATGGATTACTCGAAACGCTGGAAAATTGTGAGAGATGCAGCAGAATCAGTAGCTTATCGGTACACGGATTAGTTCTGAGTTAAAATGAAACTTTGAGGTCTCTAGCCCAACGGGAAATTGTACTGACCGTATGATAAACAAGAGCGCGACCTAATAAAAGCGTGTTGAAGCAGATAAGATTTACAAAGCAAGTGATACCTGCAGAGAAAGTTAGAAATAACTACAAGTTTAGTACATAAAAGCCGCGGTGGAGTAGCCGAGCGGTCTAAAGCGTCTCGCTGCGGAGCGCGCGGTTTCTCGCCGTGGAGGTTCCACTCCTCCCTGGGGCATGGGTGTGTGTGTTGGTCCTTCGGTTAGTTTACCTAGGTTTAAGTAGTTTGTAAGCTATGGACTGATGACCACGCAGTTTGGTCCAATAGATTCACAAACATTTGAACATTTGAACATTTAGTACATAAAAGGAAAGTGCCAGAGGAAAAAAAATCAGACTGAACTGGTTGTATATACAAATATTCACCATCACCCGTTAGTATAATAATCAAACTGTGTCTATGACTGCACAATGCTACTATTGAAAACAAATAAGGAATTGTGAGTGGGAACAAAGTTTGTTGTAACTCAAATTAAGTAACGATTACAGTTCCGATGTAATAGAACTGAAGGGAATCAACTACGGACATAACTACAGAATAATAATAATAATTATTATTATTATTTTATAATCTGAAGAGCCAAAGAAACTGGTATAGGCAAGCGTATGCAATCACAGAGATATGTAAACACTCAGAGGACCGAGTTGCAGTAAGCAAAACCTATAACAGGCAACAGGAGAGACAGATGAATGGCATCAGATAACCCGAGAATCAAGTTTGGGCTGCTTTGAAATATCACTGTTGGCACCACTGATCTACATACATACTTTAGCTCTAATTGGAAAATGTATTTAAAATTGTATATCGTATCCTGTCAGCTTCAAAATAGAACAATTCCATTCCAGAGAAATGTAACATATGCGGTTCACAGTAGCAGAGGCATAATACAATTGCCTTTTTGATACGGAACATCCGATTGTTTCGCGATGTCTGGATTGGCCACAAAATAAAATGAAGTTCTCATTGCATTATCTGGGCTTTCACTGTAACATGTTTAAAATGTCACAGTGCATTTATTATATTTTATAAAAAAATCTCACGTACTGCACATAATTCCAATTGGACAATTTTAAAAGCTAAAATTATACATTTTAATTTGTGTTTTCAGATAGACAGCGTGAGACTCGAATAATTTGCAATTTAGGTTGAGTGGGACATTTAACGTTATCGTTTAATAATTATTTTGTTTGAGATATTTATAACTCTTCACATGAAAGAACTAATTTTTGTTAAATCTAATAACACACTTTCACTTATATTTATGAATAACTTAAAGCGATCTTCAGTTTGTTTGTGTAAAGTTTGCAAATTATCGCTAACATAAGAGCAACATTAAATCATTAAGAAATATCTTCTAGAAGGCTAAATTATTGTTTAGGAATAACAAAGAGCTAAGAACACGTACGATTCCCCACCCCAAAAAAGAAATAACAAAAATAATATAAATAAATAAATAAAATAAGGAGGGTTAGAGATGAGCACTTCTAGTGCAAAATAATATTAATATGTAGCAGAATTTTTAACAAAGCTTAGCGCCATAAAATTTATGCGGCAACAATGATTGTTAGACATTGTGTCTTGAATTGATGTCGCACCTCAACAGTCGGAAAAATGTCTGGACCAAAGATGCTTACGCTCGAACGGACTGATCATCCTACAAGCCGAAGCGCTGGTTACGGTATCTATCATGATTGAACAATCACGTCATATTAATTTCCGTGGGTCGAGTGTAGGGGAGAAAGGGGTACGAAAGTTTCTTGTTCACCGTAATGAGCTATGCCACTCTTTAAAATTTTACATTTTTACGGAACAATGTACTAAATTGCATTAACTTCTACCATTGTTAAACTTCTATTGCATGAATACATCAACAGATTTCACACGTAGTTTCGTTATTTATTGATGTATGAGAATTTATACTTATTTCTAAGTAAAGAGACTAGATAAATGTTGTTCTTCAAAAACTATTTATTGACATCGCCAGTCCCATATTTTATTAGTTTATAAGATAGTGTTAATTATTTCTTAACTGGATTATTCACGTGCAGTTTAATTCGTGAACCCATCTTAAACCCAATCTATATAAATAAAAGTCAGTTGCCGCATGTGTTTAGAAGCATACTTCAGAATGGCTCTATCGATTAGGCTGACATTTCTTTTTCTCTGTTTTCCTAATTCTCAGTACAAGATTTTTATGAAACAAGATTTTCGAAAATGTTCAGGAAAACTGGAAAATTTAAGAAAAAATAAAAATATATATTTTAATGTGTTTATCATGAATTCAAAACTACATCACGATTATATATGGTCCTAGAAAAGTTTTCTGAAAAAAAAAATCGGGACAGTTATAAAGGAAAGTCGTAAATTCGAACAAAATGCAAAAATCATAATTTTTGTATGTACTCTTTATCACATATTTCGTTTAACAGATCACCATTAAATTTGGAACATTTCCGTATACTTTCATGGAGAATGTTTTTATTCTCCGCAACCCATCGTATGATGGATGAGAGAGAGTACCTTGCAAAACACTTCGACACCATTTCACCGAACAACACATTTCATCGTCGTTTTTCAGATCACCGTGAAACTTGGCACGTGTATTTACGTTTTCATGGGGAAGCTTTTTAACCTCTGCGATCCGCTATATGGTGCATGGCGAAAGGTACTTTGAAATAGGTTGCGACTCATCATAATTTCTCATACATGAGTTGAAAGAATAAGGTAAGGTAATGTACAATTACAGCGGCACGAGGACAACGGCAGTGAAATAGATGAGTAATTGAACATAGAGAAACGGGGACATGGACTAACGTAAGATTGGGATATATACATAAGAAAGGAAATGTTACTGTGGAATGCACGTATCATGTCTTTCTCAAAAAGGAGGGGAGAAGTAAATGTACACAAAAAAAAAGGAAAAACAATGGGTAGTTGGAGGAGGAGCAGGATAAGGAAAATGAGACGAAGGCGGATGTCGACAGAGGAGGAGGACGGGATGGGCAGACAGAGGAGGAAGAAGGTGATGAGCTGAGAGGGAAGAAGAAATGGACTAACAAGTCAAGTACCGCATGTGTGGAAGATCATCACTTCGGAAAGAGTCGACCTATTTGACTGATTATGTTGTTGTGTTCGTAATATCCAGGAAAAGATTTGGATGAACACGATATTTTGAACATCCACATGGAAAGTCGGAGATTTTGATGGTGTATTTGTATGAAAATTTCTATAAAATAAATTAGGCGATCCGTTTGACAGTTCCGCTGTCACCCATTTCAATTAAAAGAATTGAAATTTAGAAAATGTTCAAATGTTTGTTAAGCTCATGGGACTTAAGTGCGGGGTCATCAGTCCCTGAACTTACAAACTACTTATAAACTAACTTCTACTAAAGACAACACAAATATCCTTGCCCAAGGGAGGATTCGAACCCCAGACGGGGAATGGCCTCGCGCATTTAGTTTGTCAATTTATCTATCACATGTTTACATAACAATAAGGAGATATGCGTTGAATATTGTGTTGTGAGACAAAGAGTACAACTGAAAGTGCCATGTCAGTGTGTTATCAGTGGTTATAACATCTTTGGTGTGTCGCAAAGTTGAATTAATGGATCTTCCCGATTATCTCGAGCGTTGCAAACATGAAATTGTTTTCTGTTAGAATGTTAATGCTTCAGAAAATGTGCAACCAGTATGGTGTTTAAACAGCGGTCGGTTTACACGCTGCACAACTTTATACATTGTAGAGTTGGTCACTGTTTCATGTTTCCATAAGCGGAACTGTTTCAGTGGTACAAAACGGTTTCGTAACCGTCGTGATCATTCCGCTCGGTTTCGGATCACACTCGCGACGACAATGAAACTATTTCGTACTCTTTCAAAACAGTCGTGTTTTAGACCAATAATGCAGGAAGGCGGAACAGATGAATTGCAGGCCTGTCGAAAGAATGGTGTTCGATTTTGCTGAAGCTCGGCTTAGATAGTGTATCGGCAGTTTAAGGAGTTTCAAAAACTAATGGACAGATGTGTGTCTGCAGTTTAATGTAACTAAAATCAAGATTCGTTTTTAAAGTGACTGCTAAAATCTGAAATGACATAATGTTTGCTTAAACTATATGGCAATAAAACACAGCTCACTAGTGCATTGAAATATCCAGTAAAATTCTGGGTTTAGTATCTGTGCATTTACGGTAATCGTATTAAAAACACACGACTAAACCTACAACCTCATTAAAAAAAAAAGAAACAACATAAAGCCTCAATGACGTATGACAAATCTAGGGGGACTGATAACCATTGCAGTTTAGTCCCTTCCAAAAACCAACAACAACAACAAATCTAGCACTATGCCGTATTTGACTAACTTCTTTCTTATATTTGCATATTGCGAAAGTTTGGTCGGTAAATGAAACCGTGAATTAAAGATCATTCCAAGACTCGAATTAAAAAAAAAAGTTTATTTTAGTAAAGTATCCAGGAGTGTGATAACGTTGTATAAAAACTTAATCCTTCTAAAATGTTATCTCAATAAATTTAATGTGATAATAGACCTACAGTATGACGTGTACGAAATTAGGCACTAAAACCTAATAATTAAAGGTACTTTGATAAAAACTAATATATTAGACATGAAAACGTCAGTCCTCAACTAATGGGAAATCAGGAATGTCACTAATTGAGAAAGCAGTGCATTTGGTAAAATTTTATTTACAATCCCGATGGCCTAGCTTGACTATGTTGGCAACATCGACAAAACTGCAGAAAATATTTGACTAAATGTTAATATTCTTAGAAATTCACATATAATGACGTGATTGGCGTTTCACACGGCCCATGAAGAAAATAACTAATGCTTTTCATGGTGTACGTTTGACAAGTTATTGTATGTACCCTTATCCACTCAATAAAAGTAATTGTTTCCGTAAAACGAAGATTTCATGACAAAAAACTTGCTTTGTTACACAATTGGCTAATTCCAACGTCACATGATTGCCAACATTGTCACGGGAGACCCGCAGGACGGTAAGTAAAATTTAACCGGTGCGGGAAATATAAAACTGCCGTGGTATCTACGCAAAAGTTCAATTTATAATCGGTAATTGTGAAGAACGCTTGCACGGACGCCCGTTTCGATGAATCTCGAAAGCGCGACTACACTTCGATATAGGGTGCATTTCGATATGTTCCAAGTTGGCGGGAGAATCTGGCTCCGAAGTAAATAAAACAGTTGACTTCGACTCTCTCTATTGGAGCTTGCGCACAAAATAATATGGAACGCCGAAAAAAACAAATACAACAGATACAGGGTGTATATTGATTTTCATAGAGGCTATATTAGCCACTGCGAAGAACTTCCTGATTAGCTACTAACTGATACACATTTGAAACAAGAAAGGAAACGGATTAATAATTAAATGACTATCAAACGTAAATTATAGCTATAAGCCCCGTGTTGCAGGTAGGTCCATCACACATAATTAGTTCCAGATCTAGAAAGAATGATTGTTATTTGTTACATGTTTGTTAGTTCAAGTTGTCATATATGTTTCACTGATTAGGAGACATTTGAGTCTGTGGCTGACAGTGATTTATTATTATTAAAAACCACAGTGGACGAAAAACTGACAATTCGTTGACGTAGTACCAGTATAATTCACTAGATGGTAGGCCAATCGAAAGATTCAATACAATCCGATATTTCCAATAGGGAGACGTGAACTGTTCGTTAAGTTTGAGTCGTTTTTAAAACTCTTTGGTTCAAACTCAGCTCAATAAATATTCAGTACTAACAGTGGTAATTTCCATGAATGCTTGCAATCGAAATAGACGGACATGATTCGATATATATCGAACGTACAATATTGCTACTCATTACTAGAACGCGTTTTTCGATGTGTTCACCTAGGATACCCGCGACTCAGTCTGTCAATTTTCGTTCGTGATAGCGTGTGTATATTTCTATATACATTTGTGATGAGTGGAAGCGTTTGTTCTTCCGAAAATGAGGAAAAATTTAGTTCCATGTTTATCTACTGTTGAAATATGGTTTACTACCCGACGACAGAAAGAGAAATTGTGTACATTGCCATGGTGTAGAGTGTGTAAGAGTAGGTGTAAAATCATCTGATACCGAAATCCGATTTCAATTGTTTCGTAATAAATGAGGAAAAAGAACTACTTTGAGGAAAAACACCTTGTTCGAGTCGTCAAAATTTTCAGTAGACAAAAACATAATCTTAATTGCTTGTTGGATAAGAAACCACACTCTGCAAGAGAAAGCCGCAGAAACCGACTTCTCTTTAAACACTGTATGTGACTATTTTGCTTTCTGCCGTGAAGTAACATATGTAATCGTGACTAATGAAAGTGTTCCCATAGGGGCTCCAGGGAAAACAATGGAAGTGGACGAATCCCATATATCAAGAAGAAAATATCAAAAAGGACGACCACTCAAAAACGAACTAGAACATATTTGGGTATTTGAGGGTATAGAGAGAGAAAGTCGGAAGTGTTTCATAGTTAGGGTGTATTCCAGAGGAAGAGAGTGTTTAGTGAGCCTGTTGTTGTTATGGTCTTCAGTCCGGAGACTGGTTTGATGCAGCTCTCCACCCTACTCTATCCTGAGCAAGCCTTTTCATTTCCTCATAAGAACGGCAACCCACATCCACTTGAATCTGCTTACTATACGCGTCTCTTGGTCTCCCTCTGCGATTTTTACCCCACACACTTCCCTCCAATGCTAAATTTACGATTCCCCGATGTCTAAGAATGTGTCCTACCAAGCGATCCCTTCTTTTAGTCAGGGTATGCCAAAAATTCCTTTCCTCACCAATTCTGTTCAGTACCTCTTCATTAGTTATGCGATCTACCCACCTAATCTTCAGCATTCTTCTGTAGCACCACATTTCAAAAGCCTCTATTCTCTTCCTGTCCGCACTGCTTATCGTCCATGTTTCACTCCCGTACAAGGCAACACTCCACACAAATGCCTTCAGAAAAGACTTCCTTACACTTAAATTAATATTCGATGTTAGCAAATTTCTCTTTTTCAAAAATGCTTTTCTTCCCATTGCCATTCTGCATTTTATATCCTCTGTACTGCGACCATCGCATGTTATTTTACTACCCAAGTAACAAAACTCATCTACCACCTTCATTGTTTCGTTACCTAATCTAATTCCTTCAGCATCGCCTGATTGATTAGTGAGCCTAATAAAGCATTTTACACTGTCAGGGTCTAAAATAATAACGGATGGGTTCCAGTCGTATATGACGCTGAAGAACGAAGGATTTGACCATTCTTTTGTTATGCAATCATTCAGTTGAATTCATTTCATCTCAAGGTCCTGAAATCCAAACACAAAATTTTGAACGTCTGTGGAAATATCTGAAGTGTACCATTAAAAAATAGGGCCGTCCAGGAGACAGCAATTGTATTTACTTCAGTTTTAATAATTTTAAATTACGCGGCATCACTGACGTTCCTGGAACATTCCCTATGTTTTTGCAAGATATCGGAAAAGTCTATCCTGGTTACAGAAGAAAAGGATTACAGCCACCTGCGTATATGACAAATGGAGTCGTTGAAGAGGATTTCGTCGGTTAGGATTAATGTAACTACATAACCCATATTTGTTTTACTTTCCGCAAAAGGCAAGTAGTCATAGTAATCAATATAATCACACGTTCGATATATATACCACATGTTCGATATATATCGAATCATGTCCGTATATTTCGATTGCAAGCTTTCTTGGAAATTACCCCAACTGTAGTAATTCTTAACAGGTAGCGCCGTCTCAGATTACTGTTATGAGGCAACAGTCAGAGTTTGAATTAGGCTATCATAAACAAACAATAGATGCACTTACACTACTTGTATTACTAATTTTCCCCAACAGCAACTGTAGTGTGTGCTCTACCCACGTAATGGGACAATATTTGGTAAGTTTATTGAGTATACATCTGTCAAAGTACTAAACCATACTAATTAACGGCTGCACCGATGTTACGTAGCAGCGAGCTGCACTTCTATGTGTTGTGTCTGCTCTTACCTCGGATCCAGGAAGTGATGTGGACGCGATTTTAGTGATGCAGATGCACTCCCCACTCCACGCATCTAGGGCTTTCAGATTTCGGCACCATATGTCGTGGGTTAACCATCAAGAACCCACGTGTGTTTTCCTAAAGATTTGTTATTACTTCTCGTCAAAGATATTACATAACAGAGATTAATTACAATCAGAGTATTTATTTTAAATCTGCAGCAGCCATTAAGCAGGCATTATCAAGAGTCATACGACTTTTACTTAACGAGAGAAAGGTATGTGTTCGCATCGCTCCGAACGATAACAGGAGCAACCGGAAGGTCAGTCCTGGCTGAGATGTCGGTAATTTCGCAGATATCCCGTATAGAGCGGGTATAGCGAGGATTCGACCTCCAAACGATATATATCGAAGCGATTAAGTATCAAAACGATAGGTATCGAACAGGTGAATGTCGTAGTAGAATAATGGATTAAATTTGCGGGCCACTTGAATAGTGACATTCTGTTGTTTCGTTTTCAATGTAATGGCTAGTGGCAGTGCAGAGGAAAGTGTGATTTCGTCGCTGACATGGAAGGAACTGATTCCGAAACTGTCAACTACACAGAAATGTGGAGTTTTGCCGATTTTTTAAAATTATTACCACACGTTGACTTAAAGAAATGTATTGACTGTCATAGTGATCGTAGTGTGAAAGTTGTCCGTAATAGTGCTGACAAAAACTTCCCGTCCCTATTATTTTGCGGCAATTGCAAGAAAAGAACGTCGTTAAGAAGAAATACGTGGTTTGAACATTGCAGATTTGGAATAGAACCAAATATTATATTAATTTCATGTTGGGTATGGAACGTTTCGTTAGAAATTGCTGCCTCAGAAACTGGTCTCGTATTGAACACAGTATGCGAATATTAAGGGTTTTGTAGGTAAATATGTTACGTTATTGTAACGAATAGTAGTCAGCCTATCGGAGGAGTGGGGGAGATAGTTGAAATCAACGAAACTCGTATTAATAAAAGAAAATATAACAAAGGACGCGTACTGAAAAACTAGGTGGAACACACATTTGGGTGTATGGTGGTATTGAGAGAGAAAGTAAAAAGTTTTTTATGGTAAAGGTGCATTCAGGGGAAAAGGCAACTTTAGTACCTCTTATCAAACATTTCATACTACCCGGGACGAAAATTACAACGGGCGGATGAATTTAGTATCAAACATTAAAAAATAAAGGCTTCCAACACGAGTTGGTCAATCACAGTGTCGAATTTGTATCTTCAGAAGACTCATCTGTGCACACAAAGAACGTAGAACGACTGTGGAAAAGTGTGAAGAGCAATATAAAACTGGAGGTTCGGTCAGGTGAACTCGACGAGATGTACTTGTTACGATATATTTACTTCCACAATTTACGTCTCGAAGGTAACAAATTTCCTCAGAGATAACAAGGACTGAAACCAGTACCATACACAACAAAAGGACTGGAGCAAGACTTGAGCGACACCGAACAAACTACCGATTAAGAAAGATATGTAAAGTACATTTGTAATTAATACTTTTTTGTGACGTTTTCTTTTTAGTTAGTGAGGACGCGTAGCGGACAAATCTCCAATTTAGAAAGCTGTAATATAATAGAAAGCTTACTCTCGAAGTAGCTCGGCCTGAAATGGTATATTTGGAACGCACAACAGTAAATCCATTGAGTGGAATGTAAGTTTTCTTGTAAATTACCCAGAAAGCTGCACTCCCGGGTTCCTGCCTAACCACATCCTTTAAAATCAATACGAATACGTAAAAATCATAACATTCGCTTGTCCGATGCTCAAGCGCTTCGATATATATCGTTTGGAGGTCCAAGCCTCGCTATACGGGATATCTGCGAAATTACCGAGATGTAAACGAAATATGTGTAATTTACAAGAAAGCTTTTCATCGAAATAGCCGCGCACCTATCGATATATCGAACGTATGCGATGGTTGCTGATGCGTCGCGCGAATTTTGAGATGTTTACTTGTCATACAGGGGACGCATTTTCTATTTCTTCCGTCTGTGTTATTGAGTGTAACGTGACTGAAGGTCTTGAAATGTTTACTAGTGTCATTGATATGAGTTCCCGTTATACCTTTTGACGAGTGAACGCTTAGAGTTTAATTTCTTTTTTGACGACGGTGGACAGAAGTGAGGAATTTTATAGAACGTACGGTTTATTACCTGATGACAGACTTCTAAATTGCATTAATTGCAAAGCTTTTCAGACAATGCGAGTAGGAGTTAATCGGCAGATAAGGAAATTCCTTTTCTGTTAGTTTGCAAGAGATGTGGGAAGAAAACAACGATAAGAAGAAACACATGGTTTAAGGCATCTAAATTCTCCATCGCCAAAAATATCATTTTGATAGCTTGCTGGATCAGATGGCTTACACATCAAATGGCTCAGGAATAATGTCAGTACACTATATACTTCTGTTTGTATTGTGATAGTAGTTGATGACGTGACACATGCAGTAACTCGCCGAAACAGTAATCGCACGTTCGATATATCGATAGGTGCGCGGCTATTTCCATGGAAAGCTTTCTTATAAATTACCGGACTATGCGCCTCACGTATTAACTGTGCGGTATAAAAAACTGCGGTGTACTATTTCGAAGTAATGCCGCATTTAACATTTAAAAGAAAAATTCATTCTTAATATTACCTAATGACACTACGAAAGTTTCACTTATTTACTTATCTATAGATAAGCGTAGGACAAAAAAAATTGAGATATGATAACGTGTTGGAATCTTATCTCATGAAAAGATTCTCATTTTAACCTTTTTAAACTAACACTGAGCCTTTTGCTACAAGTATAATACGAGTATGTTATGCAACATTCCACCTTATTTACATAACCATATGAATAGAAAACGAAGGATAATGATTGGCTGTTTATTTCGGAGTGTGGGACTATTCCAATTTCTGTAGCTGTATTACGCAATCTATACTAATAATACTAATCTATACTAATAATAAATCTGTAAATGTAGGCCTGTCGATGTTCCCTTCAATCTTCAAAACTACTGGATGAATCATCATGCGGTTTTCAAAGGAAACATGAAAAAGTTTGGGTTAACATATGGGCATTATTTTATCAAAATCGGATCGCGGAAAAAACTGATATCGTAATTTTAAGTGTTTTCAGTAACCGTCGTACCTGTGTTTTCAACTATTAAAAACCTCTTATCTCCAACACTACTTCACGAATTTGCATGGAATTTTCGCAGGTAACTTGAGCGTAACTGGTCAATATATAGACTTCGTTGCATTAAAGTCGGATCACTGATTAAAATAACATCGTAATTTCATTTTTTAAGTACGACTGTCATGTCTTTCTGTCTCTTTGAACACGTATATCTCCAAACCTACTTGACTAATTTAACCCAGCTACGGCACACATTTTTACTAGCTGTATCCCCTATTCCTTGCAATGCCATGGTAAAAAAGTGCTTCTTTTCGCGGATATCTTTTGAATTTAAAACATATCAACGTTCCTTACCGTCTATCGATGCTTCATTCCGTGGGTATCATTTGAATTTAAAACATAACAACTTTCCTTTGCGTCTATCCATGTTTTCATTTACTAAGAATTCTTTGCAAGAAAACAGGAATTTTTGTAGTTTCCTTTTTTATTTGAGTGCATACTTATTATGTCTTGAGTCCATTCTGTTTAGGAATGCCTAGAAAACAAATAGAGGCCCTGTTAGTTACGTAGTGCACCAAAGGACTAATAGTTGGCGCTGCTGCATTTCTAATATATATATATATATATATATACTTTAATTTCTTTTAGATGGTTATGCCATAGAACAGTGACAAACCACTAATGGTGCTGTTGGCTTTGTAGTGCTGCAAAGAAACGATACGTTATCATGTTGTGCTTATTGCCTTAGTAACAGAAGTATTTTAAATTAAGAACCGCAATCTCATCTCTGCAAATACAAACATTGAACAGTGAGTTGCTGGTTACACTTTGTATATTCACAGCTTAATGACATGTCTTTGCTTCTTTTGACAGGGAACATTTGAATTTAAAACATAACGAAATTCCTTCCGGTCTATCTTACATAAGAATTCTTTGCAAGGAAAATGGAATTTATGTAGATCCCTTTCTGATTTCGGTGTATTCTCATTACATTTTGAATGCGTTCTGTTTAGGAATGTCTCGAAAACGCCATAGTACAGGAAAGAGCAAAGTGAGGCGACGTTAATTACATAGTACACCAAATAACTAATTATGGCATTGCTTTGTTTTTTTTTTCATTCTCATTACTATGGTGTAATACACTACGAGAAGAGGTACAATTTTACTTACAGCGGTGGCGTTATGTGCTGATGTTGCCAACGGCCGTTGAATGCTGTTTCAAAAATCAGTCACGTAGTATGAAGGGAATAATTTTTTATGTTGAACATGAAATAAATAATTTATGCGCTTCTGGTCAGTAACTTATCATCCTCCTAAAGCGAGTAGTTCGTTGCCAACGGCAGCAAACTAAACCACTGCCATTGAAAGTAAAGTTTATCCCAGGTAGAACACAATTTTTTTTTCTTTCTAGCTGTATCCCATATGCTTTGCAATGTCATGTAAAGAAAAGAAGTGCCTCTTTCGGCGGATATAACCACTAAATTATACATAAAATAGAAATATCTATGGAGTGAGCATTGGATTCTGTGTATCTTCTTAACGTTAAGCTGGAATTACCAAGTGACATTAAGACAAATTCACTCTTTCCACATATTTATTTGCTATTACGATTGGTTGGTACCGCATTGGCTGCAAAAAAGCGCCACCTCCTTTTCGCAGAGTAACCAAGTAACATGAAATAATATCTAAATAAATGTGTCACAGAAGCAACAAGAATCTTGAGAAAGCGTCGCTAAAAGGGCCATTTACACATAGTCATCCGTCTTAACCGAATAAAAAAGGACGAATATAAAGTCATCGATTAGTAGATTTTTCCAAATATTGGGTGATATTTCCACTTTAATATTGAGGACAGAATGTGTTCTGCGCATCTGAATGCTCACTCCATAGATATTTCTGCTCTATGCCTGCCAATGGAGATAATGTACACACCTGAGCGACAAACTCATCAGAAACCTCTCTGCTTTCATAATTTGTAATTACTTTTGGTGTGAACTGCATGGAGATATAGAAAGACATCTTCTTTTGCGGAGACAATTGTACTTTGAGTTATAAGCAGACTTCTGAATATATAGTTCTATTACATAAGATCGATTTCAACTTCGTGCTTTACGAAGTAATCACTGCAGGACGTGGGGATATGTATTAGCTGAAAGAGTGTTCGATTCTGATAACACAGTCAAGAAAATTCACTGAAAATACCACATTTAATGGAAAGTTCTATACAGACGATCAGCTGACGCCATTCCTTCAACGATTTCCCAAACTTTATCGCACATTGATACCGCCATGACGTCTTACTTAAACAGACGTGAACTCTTTTAGTATTCGTCAACTTTCCGATAATATGGAGCACTGCATACAGTATAACTACATTGTCACCAGTGCAACAATGCAACATTCTAATACTTCAGCATACACTTACTGTGAGAGATAAAGAGTTTAGTACTACACAATTGAACCAATACATGGCGCTGTTATTATTATTACTATTTCACATCTCAACGATAGAAGTGTTTTCAGGAATTTACGCCAAAGAGACAATTACATATCGCAGTCTTAACTTTATGAACACAACATAACACTGATTTACATCGTTCTGGAGTACGAACTTAAATTAATTTCACTTTTTGTTTGAAAACCTTTGTAAACATACTTTATTTTCGACAATGACTTCTACTTAAATTTGACATATTGGCTAGAAGAACTGAGTTTATTGACAGAGAAATCCAACAAGGATTCTGTTTTTGCTGACCTAGGTCCGGAACCTAAAAAGCCATGACACAGGTCCCTGTTTAACAACGTTGCGAAGCACGGGCATATAAGCTAGTATTTAATAATACGATAATGCCCTACAAGGAAATCATTGTAGTTCATGGTAATGTTGCAGAAACAAGTACTCTTTTGCGTATGAGACATCATTAATGACATTTCGCTTTGATATTATGGTATAATAATTTATAGTAGTATGGATCGATTTTAGAAGGTATGCTCACAGGAACGTCGGTTATTGATTTATTTACTAATTTATTTTTTCGGTATATTTCTGCCGCTAACAACAAATGTCCCCCAATGTCATTCGTTATCATCTTGAAATTTCTTAACCCAAGCCGCCACTTAACTTGATGTCACTATCATTAGTTATTATACGCAAACCAGCTTGAACATGTGTAGGATATCCGTCCAAGCATCAGTATTTTTACAAGTCGCCTGATGCTTGATCGCCTGGCAGAAGTAACCGCATTTTGTTACAGTCACATAACAATGTAATCAGTTACTGACTGCGTTTTAGTGTTCATGTGCATATACATATGTTCTCTGTGTTTATTATCAAAGAAAAATTAATTACTTCGTTTAACCTTTGAACAGAAGTGTGAAATAAAGAAGCTTGGTTGGCCAACGCCTCAGGTCGAGTTGAAACAAGCGAAATCAAGCCGAGGTAAGACATTCTGTAGATCGTTCAATGAAAATATATCTAAAAAGGGGGGGGGGGTGGTTGGCAAACCGGGACGCTCTCTCCTGGTGCCACTCGCAGAGGAGCACCAAATTGTCTCTTTGCACGCCGAATGAGGAGAGGGATGGATGGAAAATAGGAAGGGGGGGCTCCACTATCGAGATCTATCACTCAAGCAAGTGCACCCCCAGCAGCGCCACAACTACGATCGGTGTACGAGGGGAAGGGGAGGGGGCTATTGGGGCTGATGCCGCTCCCCCAGAAGTTGCTTAATTATTTTACGAGCTGATTACATACACTCCGTTTCCACCACATTGCTTCTCTTTCACTTTCAAATCAATGCGAGCCTACTCATTTTATTTCTTGTCCAGTTGTTTTCGAAGTGTAATTGAATAAATTATAGAAAATGTAAAAATAAGTCATACATTAATAAATTCAGTATGCCACTGACACCCAATCATATGAAGCACCAGCCGCCACTGATCTTTAGTATTAGTTCTAGTAGTCTGTAAGTCTGGGGACTGATACCATAGAAGTTTGGTCCAATTGGATTACAGACATTTGAACGTTTGATCCTTGTTTGTAATCCTAATACCAGTTACCAACATATGCACGCTATAGCTTATGTTCCAATAGGCTGTTTAAACTAACCTGCAAAATTTGTGGGATTTTCGGAATTATCGTGTCGAGCTACTCGAAACATATCAAGCGTGAGTTGATGAAAGACTTCATTCTTGCACAGTATCCAGTCAAATCCATACGATGCTGTAGCAAAAAGGAATGCTGCTGCTGGTATCTTGTTAAATACAATTCATTTAATCCGCAGCACATAAAGATAGAGGAATAAAAAAGATAAATTCAACCAGATAAAACAGACGCAGGGGAAAAAATGTAGCCTAGTTATCTATACATTTCATTCCATTCTATGATGGTGGTGGTGTGGCTGGTGCTGCAACAGTGTTGAATAATTAAATAATTCTCATTCTCTGTTGCAATATTTTTATTACTCCAATTACGCGTTTCGCGCTGTTAGCGCATCATCAGACTGGAAAAGACAAATGTTTTCTTACAGTCCGTGTACCTGGCGGGTAGCGAATCTAATGTGGCTAAGGTGAGTATATTTTGAAAAGTCAGACTTCCTTGGGCGGAGATGGAGCCACAGAACTGTCTAAAGCTGTGGTGGAGGTAGCTTAACAATTTCTGTTCTGTCATTGGGCCCCTGCAAAGAGGCAAACGTACAAAGTACGTAAGGGCTATTTGAAGGAGAATAACTAGGGACTAAAAGAGTATAGTTTGGAAATTAATAGAATGCTTTTTATATGATAAAACTCACCATAGCGGCAGAGGAGTCGCTGTCGCGGCAGGTCCACGTTTACAACTGGTAGTATTGTTAATAACTGCGGAACATAAATGTGACCGTTAAACAAAGCGGCATGGGCAGAGAAACGCCTGCGAGAATGAGCCGCTTGCCAATCGGTAGCTTGGTGTTATCAGAGATGTTTGTGACGTAGGGGAATTAATCTTGTGAAATGATACTTGGTGGTACTGAAACAATAATAAATGAATGAAAACGAAATCATTAGAGGCCTGGGGATGGGGCGGAAGAAAGATGTTGTGAACTGTCAGAAGGGAGTTCATTTTGGAAAACATTGATAACATAATGTCGTAAAAAGTTTGATTTTTTGTAATGAGCTGTTCGTTGCGACTGTGTTCTGGGGACCGTTTCACAAACTTAGTGATTTCTAATTCTTACAGTTTTTTTTTCCTTTGGGGGTAATGTGAAAAAAAAACTCTCACTTCTGTAAGAATTAGAAATCACTAAGTTTGTGAAACGGCCCCCAGAACACAGTCGCAACGAACAGCTCATTACAAAAAATCAAACTCCTCTGCTGCTATGGTGAGTTTTATCATATAAAAAGCATTCTATTAATTTCCATACTATACCCTTATAGTCCCTAGTTATTCTATTTCAAACAGCCCTTACGTATATTGTACGTTTACCTCTTTGCAGGAGCCCAATGACAGAACACCACAGCTTCAGATAGTTCTGTGGCTCCAGCTCCGACCAAGTAAGTCTGATTGTTCAAAATTTACTCACCTTTGCCATATTAGATTCGCTGCCCGCCAGTTACACGGACTGTAATAAAACATTTGTCTTTTTCCAGTCTGATTATGCGCTAAAAGTGCGAAACGCGTAATTGGAGTAATGAAACTGAGAATTATTTAATTAGCGTAGATATCAATTATGCAATGCTCAAAATCAGGTACATTACATATTTTTATGTAATTTCAGTTTATTAATTTTCCAGAGAATAATGGAATACGCAGAAGTTTCGGTACTAACTGAGATGACAGTGAAGTAGGTGATACAGGTTTTCAACAGTATCTTTAGTTAGCTGTACCAAAACTATGAAAGATACCTGCCTTCACCTATTTACACAAATCCTTCGAGCTCAGTTTTATTTTAACTAGTCCAATTCACTTTATCAGCTTATAAAGTTGTGTGCCAGAGACTTGTACTTCATTTACTAAGTTGTTCACGATCAATTTTCAAACACGTTTATCAGAAAGTGTAGTATTCATAGCCACAGACATCTGTAATAGTAACAAATCAATTACTTAAATTATACGAGCATAATTTACTTCGTGTTCTACATTCTCACAATTGACATCATCACAGGGTGAGTAGATATTACCCACAGTGGTCATAAAACGTTTACATATGTATATACATGAGTGTTCTATATCTCCTCCTAAATTACTGGACTGATTGGGAAAAAAAAAAAAAAAAAAAAAAAAAAAAAAAAAAAAAAAAAAAAAAACCTTGGTACAGATGTTCTTCACTATGTGGCCACAGTCGCTGTTAGGCTAAGAAAGACCTACAATGGCGAAGTTGAAAATTTGTGCTGAAACGGACATCGAACCTGAATTTTCCGCTCGGGGCAGATGTCGCTTTACTAATTACGCTTTCCAGGCGCGCTTCCAGTCCACCTCAAATTCTCAAGCGCCGGCCGAGGGGACTGAGGGACTGAGGCGCGCCTGTCACGGTCTGCACGGCCACTACGGTCGGGGGTTCGAATCCCCCATAGGGCATGGATGTTTGTGTCGTCTTTAGTATAAGGTAGTTGATAAGTAGTTTGTAAGTTTAGGGACTGATGACCCCGCAGTTAAGTCCCTTAAGATGAACAAATATTTGAACATTTGAACAAATTCTCAAGTTGTAGCACACTATCATGGTAGTACCCCTCCCCATTTAGTTCCTCTTGCTCGCAGTATATACTGGATTCCTGCAAAGGATCGAGCGTATTAATGCGTTTGCATTGTTGGGGCATAGTATTTCCGATGTAGCGATGGGATAGGGATTTTCCGTTACTTCCTTTTCACGGGTGCACCGTGAATATCTGAAATCCGGTAAAACATCTAATCTCCGACCAAAAGAAGATCCTGTAAGAACGGTACAACCGTCGACTGAGGACAATCGCTTAAAGTGACACAAATACAACCATTCCGCAAAGTGCTGCTGATTTTAAAGCAGGACGATCAACAAGTGTCAGCGTGGAAACCGTTCCGTAATGAACAGACACCATATCAATAACCCACAACATATAGTTCAGGAGATATGACGTCATGACCGCTGTGTTAAAAAAAACTGAATTCAGCTACATGTGGTTTACTCGACGTCATTAATCCACTTTTCAAGAACGAGAGCACTTAGCAACTTGCAAGAAATTTTACTCATAATTTGAAACTTCTACAAAACTTTTACTTGACGGCAACTCCTACAAAGAAAGATTAATGGAAAGAAGAATATTCCTTAGTACGTCTCCGCTATTAATATTAGTGCAGCTACGGAACTCGTCGTGATATCATATACAGGGTGGTCCATTGATAGTGACCGGGCCAAACAACTCAAGTAATAAGTATCAAACGAAAAAACTGCAAACAAAAAAACTTCGCTAGCTTGAAGGTAGAAGACAGATGGCGCTATGCTTGGTCCGCTAGATGGCACTGCCATGGGTCAAACGGATATCAACTCCAGTTTTTAAAGTAGGTAGTTTGTAGAACTTATAGGACTTAACTACGGGGTCATCAGTCCCTATGCTTACAAACTACTTATGAACTACCTAAGACTAAGGACGGCATAAATATCCATGCCCGAGGGGGGATTCGAACCCCCGACCGTAGTGGTCGTGGAGACCGTGACTGGAGCGCCTCAGTCCCCTCGGCCACCGCGGCCGGCTTTTAAAGTAGGTACCCCCATTTTTATTACATATTCGTGTAGTACGTAAATAAACGCAAATGTTATATTTGGAACACATTTTTTGCTTTGCGATAAATGGCGCTGTAATATTCACAAACATATTGCTCACAATTTTAGACGAACATTGGGCAACAGGTAGGTTTTTTAAAGTAAACCAGAACGTAGGTACGGTTGAACTTTATTTCGGTTGTTCCTATGTGATACATGTTCTTTTGTGAAATTAACATACCTTACGAGAACGTATGCTGTTACTGCGTGATTACCTGTAATTACCTCATGACTTCAATAAATTCTCACATGCACTGAATATGCACTGACGCATGTTTTCAGGCGTTGTCGGTGAATCGCAATAACAAATATCCGTCTACGACCGATCCACCGGTCGTTAAATATTCCATTTAAGACCGCTTCATCTGCACGCGAACCATGTGCCAGACATCCATCATGTTGAAAGTACATCGCCATTCTGTCATGCAGTGAAACATCTTGTAGTAAAATCGGTATAACATTACGTAAGAAATCAGCATACATTACATCATTTAGGGGCCAATTATCCTTCTCCTATAATGCAACACCATATATTAACCGCCGTCCGCGGTGGCCGGGTGGACTGAGGCATGTTCGTTCACATACAAAAATTTACTTTGATTGTGTATTTTATAAATGTTACCGGTGGGTAAATGGCGACTATAAACACAAGATCGTGACCTCCGACCCAAGAACGCTTGCTGTGCGTTCGCTACGTTAGTCAGAACCATAATAACACTACAGACCGGATATTAACTGCATATTTTGGCCGCGGTGGCCGAGGGGACTGAGGCGCTCCAGTCACGGTCTGCACGGCCACTACGGTCGGGGGTTCGATTCCCCCTCGGGCATGAATATTTGTGCCGTCCTTAGTGTTAGATAGTTCATAAGTAGTTTGTACGTTTAGGGACTGATGACCCCGTAGTTAAGTCCCATAAGCTATACAACATTTAAACATACATTAACCCGCCAAGGTCGCTGATGTTCCACTTGTTGCAGTCATCGTGGATTTTCCGTTGCCCAATAGTGCCTATTATGCCGGTTTACTCTACCTCTGTTTGTGAATGACCCTTCGTCACTAAATAGAACGCGCGAAAAAATCTGTTATCGTTCCGTAATTTATTTTGTGCCCAGTGGCTAAACTGTACACGACGTTCAGTCTTCGCTATGAAAATCCTCGTGCATAAAAATATAGTACGGGTGAAATTTATGTTGATGTATAATTCTTAACACCGAAGTTTTTGAGATTCCCGATTATCGCTCAATTTGTCTGTAGTTATTGAGCGGATTAGCCCAACTGCAGCTAAAACACCTACTTGGGTATCATCATTTGTTGCAGGTCGTGGTTAACGTTCAACTGGTGTCTGAACACTTGCTGTCTCTTTAAATAATGTTACTATCCGACGCTAACGATCCAGGAGAACGATCAACATACATATGACAGGCCCGTTGGGCATTTCGATCACAATAGCCATACATAAATACCATACTGATCTTATCTGCAGTTGGTAAACGGTCCATTTCAACACAAGTAATGAATCACGAAGCAAATGCCGTCAGCACTGGCGAAATGTTACGCGGTAGCACTGATCAGAATTGGGGAGAAAAAAATTTCTGGCATACCTATACTAAAAGAAGGGCTATATTGGTAGGGCACATTCTTAGACATCAAGGAATTGTGAATTTAGCGTTGGAGGGAAGTGTGTGGGGTAAAGACCGCAGAGGAAGACCAAGAGATGGATACAGTAAGCAGATTCAGACAGATGTAGGTTGTCGTTCTTATGTGGAGATGAAGAGGCTTGCTCAGGATAGGGTATTGTAGAGAGCTGCATCGAAACAGTATCCGGACTGAAGACCACAACAACAACAACCACGTACGTACAACTATTACAGCGCCATCTTACAGAAAGCGAAAAATGTGTTTCAAATAAAACAGTTGTATATATTTACGTACTAGAGGAATTTGTAATAAAAATGGGGGTACCTATTTAAAAAAAATGCCGTTGATATCCGTTTGACCTATGGCAGCGCCATCTAGGGGGCCAACAATAGCGCTGTCTGTTTTCCCCCTTCGAGTTAGAAAAGTTTTGTTCGTTGTAGTTTTTTTTTTTTTTTTTTTTTTTTTTTTTTTTTTTTTTTTTTGTGAGATATTTAGCCCGGTCACTATCAATGGACCACCCTGTTTATTATTTCTCATCGGTGTTTATTTTGTGAGAACGCCATGTCTTTATATATTGTGGGGAAGGCGAACCAAAGGTTACGTTTCATCGGCAGAACGCTTCGAAGATGCACCAGCTCCACCAAAGAGACTGCCTACATCACACTTGTGCGTCCTCTACTGGAATACTGTTGCCCCTTGTGGGGCCCTCACCAGGTGGGACTGTCGGAAGACATTGAGAAGGTTCAGAGAAGGGCAGGTCGTTTTGTTTTATCACGTTACGGGGGGGAAAGCGTCACGGAAATGTTGCAAGAATTGGGGTGGAAATCATTAAAAGAAAGACATTATACATTGCGGCGTGATCTGTTTGCGAAGTTTCAATCACCGACTTTTAGTTCTGAATGTGAAAATATTTTGCTAGCACCCACCTACTTAGGGAGACATGACCATCCCAATAAAATAAGAGAAATCAGATCGAAAACGGAACGATTTAGGTGTTCTTTCTTCCCGCGCGCTATTAGAGAATGGAACGGTAGAGAAAAGTTATGAAAGTGGTTAATGAACCCTCTGCCAGGCACTTGAATGTGATTTGCAGAGTATCTATGTAGAAGTAGAAGTATGACGTCCGAGGAATGTAGCTCGTGGACGACGAGTCTTTGCGGTCGGCCTATGATTGAGCCTCGTGTAAATGAAACTTTTGGTCAAAATTATCTGCAACTGCAGGCGAAATTAACAGATAGACTGGCAGAAAGCTACAGGCAGAGGAGTACGAAAGAGATGCATAGACGAAAGAATGTAATAAGTAAATGTGCGTGTAACGCGTGACGGTAACCCTGGTGAAGATATAGGCAACATTGCGTGGCTACATTATCACCACCGGTTACGGCCATTATGACACAATCCTATTAGAGACCTGTGCAAACCCCGGGTTCACAATTCACCCTCTGCTTAACCTATAGTTGTAAATTTTTCTGTTCGTATTTCGTCAATGTGCCTGAATGGTTTAATCATGTCCCTCAGTCCTCTAAGAAAGAGTATCGTGAACATATAAATTTCGGTTTTCATGAATTTTTTGTTGAGTTTTGCCACTGTCAAATGTTCAGTGACTTGCAGATGTTTCCTAAAAATTATGTATTCTCTAGAACGTATATAATTTTTCTGCTGTGGCGAGTAGAAGCATACTGTTAGGGTGTTTATAACAAAAATACAATGAAACGCTCGGAGCCAGTGATCACGATGTAAACAGGATATACAACTGTAGAGCTCTGGAACTGTGACGATCCTGAAGGTCTTTTATTATTATGTTCTTAATACCATAGGAATAGTATGTGTTTTTATGTTTGTGCTTTGCGTCCTTCGATAACTTTTATAAGTATATAATGGTGACGTAATGCGTAGCTTAAAACTGCAGTGAACTCTGAGAAAAGGATGTTTAGCTCAGTTTCATAGGTGAGGTATTTTCATGTTCGGTACAACTGGTTCTACCAGATTGCATAGCGCTGCTGTGGAAGGTACTTCTAGTGTTGACTTCTTTATTTGCCCGTTGTGTTAATTTTTGTTTTGAGGTCACTGGTAGGATATGCACACTATACGAACATTAATGTTCATGTCATGTGCCTAGAAGCTGTTGATTTTACATCTTTATTGATGTGTATACAGAAATGCAATTTATAAATTAAATGTAATTTGGTACAAACAATAGTTCTTAATAAAGACAAGCCGTTTCCTGCTGTTTTGTTACAGCAAAACGATTATTCAACGTCTCAACTATTATGTAAGTAATATTAAAATTTTCGTAATGTATGTGTGTTAGATTCTTCGGAATCTTTCAGATTGTTAAATTCTTTGTGAGCACATAATACCGTCTACTTCACAAAGAGAAACAGATATGTCATCGTGCGCCATGATTTCGTAGATACAATACTTCCTGTAGAGTATATTTGAGCTCTTTGTTTTAAGATGAAAAAAAAAAAAATAATTCCTGTCTGTTTTTAGTCAGTTCAATAAGCACAGCGTCGATCGTTACAACTATTTGCAAATTCATGTACTGTTTACTGCAAAACGCTTGATAATGCGCGATTGTCATTCATGCCGCTATGTGTATATTTATGTATGATAAGGACAGCTTCTATTGGGTATCTTCGCTTGTACGTAAAATATCGTTATGTACGGAATCTTCAGTGAACAAATTTTCCTTTATAAAATGTAAACATACGTGCCATAAAACATTCAGGAAATAAGAAAGCGAACCAGTCAAAGATTTTAGTATATACACCTCATTGCTCTGTCCACTCCCATATTGCCACTTAACGTCAATTATGAACCATACTCTCATGCAGCCATTGCTTGATCAGTTTATTTATTGCATGAAAATTATGTTTCCTTATTAAAAGGAACCCATCAGATTTCCATGAAGCAGTCACTTGCTGATATCTCTGAGCAAAGCGTAGAAGCGGATGTAACGTTTTCTTCCGTGTTTTATTTCATAATTGTTTATGTTTCTATTCTGTGTGTCCTGTCCCTCAATATGTGAGAAAGAACATATGAGTTTTACCGTATTTTATCGCGTAATCCCCCCCCCCTCCTTTTTTTCTCGAAAAATTTTCTTGGAATCACTAGGGAGGGAATTATGCGAGTAGTTATTCAGAAAAGAAGAAAAACTCTGTATTAGGCAGGTAAAAGATACCGGTATACGGCAATTTGTGAAAAAATTGTACCTACAGTGCGTTTAAAATTAGTTGCGACTTTTGACATGTCGGTGCGGAGCGAGTGGAGGGTTCGCATAGTTTCCAGCGTATGCTGAGCGCGCCGGCAACATCTAACGCCACGCTGGAGCCTGGAAACAGACTGTCGGTAGGACACAACAATGTAGGATAGAGAACGCAAAGGGCCACCGCGCGACACCACGTGCTACTGTTTACACACACTTTGGCAACAGCGGTGCCTCACAAGCAGAGCCGATGGCGGCGGGAGTGGAAAAAGCCGGCTCACTATTGCTGATACCTGGGCAACGGTGTCTCCTTCACCCCGACAAGCCAAACGTCAGAAGTCGCAACTAATGTTAAACTTACTGTACCGCTATTTATTTTCTTAACACAATTTATTTTCAATTACCGTAACACAAAAGAACTGGATTACCGCTAATGCCACGGCTTCATTATTCCTACAATCAAGAGCAGCAATGCATTGTTTCATTGTTTACCGTATTTTCTCTCTCTATTCTGAGATCTCACTTTCGTCACTATCATCACTATTTTCAGGATCAGATAACACGTCATATTGTCATTTTCACTACCGGTATTCCACAACATGTCGTCCTCGGATCCGTCAATAGCACAAGAAATTCCAGTTTTTTAAACTCTTCTTCACAATATCGACACCAATTTTCTCCCATGCACGGGTTATCCACTCGCACATCGTCGGTACTGATGGCTTCCTTATCTTGCCTCCTGGAGTCAGCTGATGAGATCCCACCGCCATCCATTGTGAAAACAAGCGTCGTAGGTGTTCTTTGGAAGGTTTGTTCACGCTGACGTCTAAAGGTTGAAGAATGGACGTTAAACCTCCGGGAATGATAACAGGTTGGGACTTCGTTTCATTTTCTCCTGTTCGAGTATTATGGACTACCTCGAAGAGAACGACCTATTAACAAATTGTCAACACGGATTCAGAAAGTATCGCTCTTGCGAAACACAGCTTGCCCTTTATTCACATGAAGTGTTAAGTGCCATCGACAAGGGATCTCAAATCGGTTCCATATTTCTGGATTTCCGGAAGGCTTTTGACACTGTACCCCACAAGCGGCTTCTAACGAAATTGCGTGCTTATGGAATATCTCTCCAATTGTACGATTGGATTCACGATTTCCTATCAAAAAGGACACAGTTCGTTGTAATTGACGGTAAGTCATCGAGTAAAACAGAAGTGATATCTGGCGTTCCACAGGGAAGCGTTATATGTGCCCTACTCTTCCTCGTGTTTATAAACGATTTAGGAGATAATCTGAATAGCTCCGTTAGACTGTTCGTGGATGATGCTGTCGTTTATCGGTTAGTGAAGTCAACAGAGGATCAAAAGCAACTGCAAAGCGAGTTAGACAAAATTTCTACATGGTGCGAAAATTGGCAATTGACACTAAATATAGAAATGTGTGAAGTAATACACATGACCTCTAAAAGAAATCCGCTGAACTTCAATTACGCGATAAATCAGTCAAACCTTATGGTCGTAGATTCTTCCAAATACCTAGGAGCTACAATTACGAACAACTTTGACTGGAGAGAACACAGAAAATATTGTGGGGAAGGCGAACGAAAGGTTACGTTTCATTGGCAGAATGCTTCGAAGATGCACCAGCTCCACCAAAGAGACTGCCTACATCCTCTCCTGGAGTACTGTTGCCCCTTGTGGGACCCTCACCAGGTGGGACTGACAGATGATATTGAGAAGGTTCAGAGAAGGGCAGCTCGTTTTTTTTTATCACGTTACGGGGGGGGGGGGGGGAAGCGTCACGGAAATGTTGCACGTATTGGGGTGGAAATCATTAAAAGAAAGACGTTATTCATTGCGGCGTGATCTGTTTGCGAAGTTTCAATCACCGACTTTTACTTCTGAATGTGAAAATATTTTGCTAGCTCCCACCTACTTAGGGAGACATGACCATCCCAATAAAATAAGAGAAATCAGACCGAAAACGGAAGGATTTAGGTGTTCTTTCTTCCCGCGCGCTATTAGAGAATGGAACGGTAGAGAAAAGTTATGAAAGTGGTTAATGAACCCTCTGCCAGGCACTTAAATGTGATTTGCAGAGTATCTATGTAGAAGTAGAAGTACAGCTTCCACAAGGTGACCCGGAAACTGTCTGGGACAAGAAGGGACTTCTTTTGTAATAATTCCCCTGGTCGTCTTCCCCAGACTTTCTCCAGCCAATCCACCATCAATTCTGCTTTCATCCAGCCATTTTCTTGAACTCGTAAGTGAATTCCATGAGGGATAGTCTCCTTTGGTAATGTCTTCCTCTTAAAGATGACATGCGGTAGAAGTTTATAGCCGTCTGCTGTAACGCACAGCCGGCCGCGGTGGCCGAGGTGACAGAGGCGCTCCAGTCACGGTCAGCACGGCCACTACGGTCGGGGGTTCGAATCCCCCCTCGGGCATGGATATTTGTGCCGTCCTAGTTCGTAAGTAGTTCATAAGTAGTTTGTAAGTTTAGGGACTGATGACCCCGTAGTTAAGTCCCATAGGCTTAACAAACATTTGAACATTTTTGTAACGCACAACATCACTGTGCATCTTAGTTTCTCTGCTCCAGTCGTTTTCACAAGGACACTTTTTGAGCCAGTTGCAGCAATGGTTGTGCTCCGTGGCATATCAAAAAACACTGGCGTTTGGTCAGCGTTACCAATCTGGGAGAGAAAATAGTCATATTGCTCTCGCACTTGTATTACGTAACGATGGAATTCGATTACCTGTGTAGTCTTGAGGTAATCGCTGGCACAAAGATGTTCTCCTTCGTAGACTGAGATTCTGCCGTCTCATAAAACGAATCACCCAACCAATGCTTCCTTTAAAGTCCTTTCTGTCAATGTTTAGCATGGCAGCTATCTCGCGAGCTTTGTCCTGAATCATTTCATTGGAGACAGCACAACCATCATTCCGAAGTTCATTGACATAAGCAATTACACCATTATCAATTTCGGCATATTTCTCTGTTTTAGGCCCACGGAAAGCTCTGGAGCTTGCCTTTGCAGCCACGAGTTTATCTTTTCTCTCCGCCAATACCGTATTGAATTAGGATCGACGGAGAAATGCTTTCCTGCAGCTTTTACTCCGTTTCTATCGGCGTAAGATAACACATTTAGTTTAAATTTTCGCCGTGTAGTTTGAATATTTCGCCATTATGACGACTTGTAGCAAACTGACCTTAGAAATATGTCTGCGGCTTGACGTTTCAAATTTACGGTTTGTTATGACAATGGAAATATTCGTTCGTGGCAGTACCGCTGCGTCCATTGTTGTCCATTGTCAAGTTATTTGGAGGCCGCTCCTGTTAGAACGAACCAGGAGAGGGAATTATGCTAGGGTTACCAGAAGTCAGCGCTCAAAAAAGAGGACATTTCTAGAGTTATACAAAAATGAACATAAGATTATAATTTGAAATTATTAGAAGCTGAGTTATATTTTATTTCTGCATATGTAATTCCTTTATATGGTCACCTCGCAACTTGTATTACGCCCTAATTATTTCAAATTCTCTGAAATCGTAAGTTGAGCTCGACGCACGGGCGATATCAATGGATGATAATCTAGAAAAGCTAATCTAAAAAATCTGGAAAACAAGCTAAATTCTATAAAATTATCATTTATGAGTTTTCGAAAAAGTGTACTTTTGCACTTTTAAATTGAATCAATTGTATAACTTAAGAAAAGAGGACTTTTTCCAATTTTGCTAAAAATCCACCCGGACTATTTTTAGGGTCCAAAGAAGAGGACATGTCCGGGTAAAAGAGGACGTCTGGTAACCCTAAATTATGCGCGATATTAATAAAATAATTTTTTAATTATGAAAAATCGTATGGGAGGGGAATATGAGAAGAGGGAGCTTATGCGATAAAATACCGTATTTACAATTCTGGGTGAAGTTAAAGATAAAACAGTAGAGAAGTCAACTACATCCTTTTCGCAAATAGTGGAATTAGTTCAAAGAATTTTTGCAAGCTTTGGCTGGATGTCAACCGCAGTCAGAAAGGGGCTAGCAAACGCGTGAAAGGAATGGATCCCACCCGCTTTCGACAATCAGCACGCGTCTTGTTAAGGCGAGCTGAATGGAAGAATCGTTGGGATAGTGGGCAGCCATGTTCAGATAGACTGAAGACAGAAGGACATGTGCAGCAGGTGCTGCTGAAACTCTGCAAATTTGGCAAGATATGCGCTAGAAATGAAGATTTTTGTCGTTGATCAGGTTACAAAGAAGTGGTGCTGGTAATGGAGACAGTAGATATTGAGACAAAAAGTGAATTATTTGTGTCTCTAAACAGTAATATGTGTTCAGGAAGAAATTGTAGTCTGTGGCAAAGGATTGGGATTGGATCCAGTGCAGCACCTTTCTGTTCTAATATGGAACAGTAACTATTACATTATCCACCTGCATTTTTAATTCTCCTTGTATTAAATAAAACTTGGTTGTACAGAATTAGCGGTTTTCGACTTCCGTTTTGTGGAATTTATAACTTAACTTTTGGCGTGAAACCTGACGTTCAACTGCTATGCCAGTTATTTGACCTGAATCGCTTGTAGGGTTTGCTTAATAGTTTCGCAGAAGAAGAAGTTTTAGGCAAGATATTATGTTTCACGTTTTGTAGAATTAACTGTACTGTTCTTTGTAAAAATGTGTTGTGATAGAGCGATTGGCCACGTTGGGCTATTGATAAACAGAGTGGTTTAGTCTTGTGCTCTCAAATAATTCGAATAAAGCCGTGGACTTGCAATATTAAGAAGTACCTTGGTGGTTATTTAAATTTTGAGATATTTCGAGCTACTTTTCTTTGAAACAGTGGTAGTTTTGGTCAGTGGCGTAACTAGTTCAAAATGTTCAAATGTTTGTATAGTCTATGGGACTCTACTACGGGGTCATCAGTCCCTAAACTTACAAACTACTTATGAACTACTTACGAACTAGGACGGCTCAAATATCCATGCCCGAGGGGGGATTCGAACCCCCGACCGTAGTGGCCGTGCAGACCGTGACTGGAGCGCCTTAGTCCCCTCGGCCACCGCGGCCGGCGGCGTAACTAGGACTTGGCTTTTGGGGGGTGGGATAGATCTGCTTGACGAGCAAAATTTTAGTCAGTTTCCAGACAGACTACCATCTACCACTTCCGTTGAAGAAACTAATTCACTCCCATCCAATTAAAGATTATGGTAAAACACCCCAAGTTTTCAATCTTTACCTTTACCAGATTGCTGTTATACGATTTCTTTTATTTTTTTTTTCCTTTTTTTCCTTTTTTTTTCTTTTTTCGTTTTTTCTTCTTTTTTTGGGGGGGGGGGGGGTTTCTATCCCCCTCATCCCCCTCCCCATAGTTACGCCACTGGTTTTGGTCATGACCACTTGCAACCAGCCAGGCAATTTCGTGTTCAGCTGTTGAATTTGCTAGTTTTAAAGTACAGTATAATAATAGTTTGCAAACCAGTGAAATAAGACGGTAGATCATTTTATTCGAGTTACTGAAGTAGACGTGATGTGTTCTGTGAAGTAGTTACACAAGTGGCACTTCGTTTTTTGATGAGCCATCTTAAGAAGCAATGCAAGTAATCCAACGCACTGTTAAATCCGACCCATACATCAATGCGAAATAATGTGCACAGGCAAAGAACAGAACGCAGTAGCTTTTCTTTACTAGTCCCTTCGACAAGTTCACATATTTATATTTAAATGATTTCCTTTTGGGTATGAGAACGGTGTGTGTGTGTGTGTGTGTATGTGTGTGTGTGTGTGTGTGTGTGTGTGTGTGTGTGTGTGCGTGTGTGCTTTTCAGCGAGCTGTTACTGAATTTATTAAACGAATGGAGTTACGTATGGAACAGGTTCCCGCCTCCCGTTTCTATTCGCTACTTTGACTTAATATGCTTAGTATAAGACCTAATTTTGCATTGGATTTACGCATATAAACATTTTTCATCCAGTTGTAAGAAATTTAGTAGAAATAATAGCAGAAAGGAACAACCTCCTGCTGTTCTGCAAAACTTATTTATTCGTCACAAACCGGCTTTCGGCTTCTCAGGCAATATTCAGGTGACAACTGCTTGTAGTATACATGTTTTCAAAGATGTTACGATTTAAAAAGATGTTGTTGATGATGTTGATATGGTCTTCAGTCCGGAGACTGGTTTGATGCAGCTCTCCACCCTACTCTATCCTGAGCAAGCCTTTTCATCTCCTTATAAGAACGGCAACCCACATCCACTTGAATCTGCTTACTATACGCATCTCTTGGTCTCCCTCTGCGATTTTTACCCCACACACTTCCCTCCAATGCTAAATTTACGATTCCCCGATGTCTAAGAATGTGTCCTAACAAGCGGTCCCTTCTTTTAGGGTAAGCCAAGAATTCCTTTTCTCGCCAATTCTGTTCAGTACCTCTTCATTAGTTATGCGATGTACCCACCTAATCTTCAGCATTCTTCTGTAGCACCACATTTCAAAAGCCTCTATTCTCTTCCTGTCCGCACTGCTTATCGTCCATGTTTCACTCCCGTAAAAGGCAACACTCCACACAAATGCCTTCAGAAAAGACTTCCTTACCCTTAAGTTAATATTCGATGTTAGCAAATTTCTCTTTTTCAAAAATGCTTTTCTGCCCATTGCCATTCTGCATTTTATATCCTCTGTACTGCGACCATCGCATGTTATTTTACTACCCAAGTAACAAAACTCATCTACCACCTTCAATGTTTCGTCACCTTATCTAATTCCTTCAGCATCGCCTGATTTTCTAAGACCGCATTCCATTATTTTTGTTTTGCTCTTGTTAATGTTCGTTTTATATGCACTCTTCAACACGCTGTCCATTCCATTCATCTGCTCTTCCAGGTCCTTTGCTGTCTCTGACAGAATTACAATGTCATCGGCAAAACGCAATGTTTTTATTTCTTCCCCCTGAACTTTAATCCCTATTCCAAATTTTTCCTTGCTTTCCTTCACCGCCTGCTCGATGTACAAATTGAATAGCATCGGAGAAAGGCTACAACCCTGTCTTACTCCCTTCCCAACGGCTGCTTCCCTTTCATGCCCTTCGAGTCTAATAACTGCGGTCTGGCTTTTGTACAAGTTGTAAATAACTCTCCTTTCCCTGTATTTTACCCCTGCTGACTTCAGAATTTGAAAGAGTGTATTCCAGTCAACATTGTCAAACGCTTTCTCCAAATCTACAAAAGCTAAAAATGTAGGTTTGCCTTTCCTTAATCTATCTTATAAGATAAGACGTAAAGTGAGTATTGCCTCCCGGGTTCCTACGTTCCTCCTGAATCCAAACTGATCTTCCCCGAGGTCAGCTTCTACCAGCTTTTCCATTCTCCTGTAGATAATTCGTGTTAAAATTTTGCAGCCATGACTTATCAAACTGATGGTTCTGTAATTTTCACACCTGTCTGCGCCTGATTTCTTTGGAATGGGGATTATTACATTTTTCTTAAAGTCTGAGGGCATTTCGCCTGTCTCATACATCCTACACACCAGTTCAAATAATCTTGTCATGGCTGGCTCTCCCAGAGACTTAAGTAGCTCTGAGGGTATGTCATCTATTCCTGGGGCCTTGTTCCTACCTAGGTCTTTCAGGGCTCTGTCAAATTCATCTCTCAGTATAGTATCTCCTATTTCATCTTGATCTACTTCCTCTTCCTTTCCTACAACATCGTTTCTAAGTTCATTTCCTTTGTAGAGCTGCTCTATGTACTCTTTCCACCTTTCAGCTTTCCCTTCTTTGCTGAGAACTGGTTTCCCATCTGAGTTCTTGATATTCGTAGAGTTGCTTTTCTTGTCCCCAAATGTCTCTTTTATTTTCCTGTAGGCGGTATCTACTTTTCCCCTTGCTATACATTCTTCTACAGATTTGCATTTGGCTTCTAGCCACTCCTGCTTAGCCAGTTTGCACTTCCTGTCAATCTCATTTCTTAGTCGTCTGTACTCCATTTTGCCTGTTCCATTTACTGCATTTTTATATTTTCGCCTTTCATCAATTAAATTTAGTATTTCCTGTGATATCCAAGGATTTTTTGTAGGTCTTGCCTTTCTACCGATTTTGTCCTCCGCTGCCTTCACTATTTCATCTCTCAATGCTACCCATTCCTCTTCTACTGTTTTATTTCCCCCTGTTTCTGTCAATTGTTGCCTAAATATCCCTCTGAAATTCTCCAGAACTTCACTTTCCTTCAATTTATCTAAGTCCCATCTTCTTATTTTCCTACCTTTCTGCAGTTTTTTCAGCTTCAGCCTACAGTTCATGACTAACAAGTTATGGTCAGAGTCTATATCTGCCCCTGGGTATGTCCTGCAGTTTATAACCTGGTTCCGGTACCTATGTCTTACCATTATAAAATCTATCTGATACCTTCCGGTGTCTCCTGGTCTCTTCCATGTATACAACCTTCTTTTGTGATTCTTAAACCACGTGTTTGTTACGATTAAATTATGTTCCGTGCAAAATTCTACCAGGCGACTTCCTCTTTCATTCCTCCTGCCCAGTCCATATTCACCTACTATTTTTCCTTCTCTTCCTTTTCCTACTACCGAATTCCAGTCTCCCATCACAATTAAGTTTTCCTCTCCCTTAATTGTCTGAATAATTTCCTTTAGCTCCTCATATATTTCTTCGATCTCCTCATCATCGGCAGAGCTAGTTGGCATATAAACCTGTACAACTGTTGTCGGTGTTGGCTTCGTATCTATCTTGACAATGATAATGCGATCACTGTGCTGCTCATAGTAGTTTACCCGCATTCCTATCTTCTTATTCATTATCAGTCCTACTCCTGTGATACCCCCAACTGATTTTGTATTTATAATCCTGTACTCACCTGACCAGAAATCCTGTTCATCCTGCCACCGAACTTCACTAATCCCCACTATATCTAACTTCAACCGATCCATTTCCCTTTTTAAATTTTCTAATTTTCCTACCCGATTAAGGGATCTAACATTCCACGCTCCGATCCGTAGAATGCCAGTATTGTCCTTCCTGATGACAACATCCTCCTGAGTAGTCCCCGCCCGGAGATCCGAATGGGGGACTATTTTACCTCCGGAATATTTTACCCGAGAGGATGCCATCATCATATTTCCATACAGTAGAGCTGCATGTCCTCGGGAAAAATGACGGCTGTAGTTTCCCCTTGCTTTCAGCCGTTCGCAGTAGCTGTGTGGCAAAGCCACATTAGCTGATGTTACAAGGCCAGCTCAGTCAATCATCCAGACTGTTGCCCCTGTAACTACTGAAAAGGCTGCTGCCCCTCTTCAGGAACCACACGTTTGTCTGGCCTCTCCACAGATACCCCTCCGCTGTGGTTGCACCTACGGTACGGCTATCTGTATCGTTGAGGCACGCAAGCCACCCCACCTCGGCAATGTCTGTGGTTCATGGGGGTGGAAAAAAAAAGATGTTATCACAGAAAATTAACTAGTTCACAGGAAAGTACAACACTTCTATGAGAGCTACTAACATTTATATAAAAATATGAATAGTGTTTCTAAAGGATCAAAACTTACATGATTATTTTTGTTGCAAAGGAAAGTTGGAAATTAAACTTATTTCAGTAGAGGTGTAAAGAGGAACTGGATTTGATGGTTTAATGCTAAACTTTCATCCTAAGCTAAATGTTTATTGATTTCCAGTATTTCCACTAGTGTCATCTTTCTGCTTTTCTCCAGGAAATGTGTGATTGCACAGTGTACATCGTAATCATGGTTTTCAATGAGCAGATGTTCAGCAAAGGTTGAATCTGTCTTGTTTAACCTCCAGCTTCTCTTGTGTTCTGACAATGTAATAGTCGCAGCCCTTCCAAACTGACCAATATAAACTTTCCCACAAGGTTTGTATGTGATCTTGTACACACCATCTGTGCTAGGGGTTGAATTTTGTCTTAACTATTGAATAAATACTTTGAAATGTTGTTTGCGTTGTAAAATGTAGGTCCGTAATGTACTGAACCAAACTGCTACGGTCATCAGTCCTCAGACTTGCAAACTACTTTAATTAAGTTACACTAAGGACAATACGAACCCATGCCCGAGTGAGGTCTCGAACCTCCGTCGGGAACGGCCGTCCAGTCCGTAGCATGATGCCTTAGACCACGCTGCTATTCAGCGCGACTATGATTAGAAGAAACGCATAATTAGAAAACTGAATTCAGGTAATACTTACTTCAATGTTTGATAAATTCTGTAATAACCACTAATATTACTCGGACACTATAGCGTGGCAATGGCCGCGAGCGTAATCAAATGACAACTATTCACGTGCCACTTTTAACAATTGGTAAAACCACCTCCGCTAGAGTTGGTTGCTTTGGAGAAGCACGTCCCCCGTTCTGTGAAACGAATTGTCTTCCTACAGAAAAAGAATAGTGTCTGTTTGTTTCCCTCATTTGTTTACGGTCGTGGCTGACTGCTACATTATAGTGTACGAGTAATATCCACGTATATGCTGACCAAATTTAGTAACACCAGTTTTATAGGTCCCCTTACTATACTGTCTCCTCGATGCATGAAAGAACTATTTCATGTTCAACGTTAAAGCAAACTGTCTCTCATCCAGTAGTGTTAGTTGTTCCTATTACTTTACTCATTCTGGACTGAGGTGGCGATCTTGATTCACTTGATAAGATAAATTATTTGTTTTCCAAGATTCCAAATTAGATTTTATTACCGCGATAAACGTTTAGCAATTTACTAACGTATGGTCTGAGAAACGTAATACATTCGTTCAGCCATGTTATTAACTCTTATCAAAATGTTGTTATGTACTTTCCTGTGAACTAGTCAATTTTCTGTGATAACATGTTTGTAAATCGTAAAAAACATCTTTGAAAACATGTGTACTACAGTCAATTGTCACCTGATGTAGGCCTGAGAAGCCGAAAGCCGGTTCGTGACGAATAAAGAAGTTTTTCGGAACATCAGGAAGTTGTTCCTGTTTGATATTATTATCATGTTCTGTCAAGCACCGACAGAAAATTCAATTAATTTGGTAGAATCTGTATTTAGTTGTTGTTGGACTTGGAGGATGAAATAATGAATAATTATTAGTAATAAAATCAGATTTCACACTTCCAGTTCACGCCACTCGAGTGAAAAAAAGGCAGTTAAATGAAAGATGACTACCATTTAAGATTTTATATTGATGTATTTCAAGTTAAAAATCACAATTTATAGGAGCGACACTATACTTACACAAAATTGAGTATGACCAGGGGAGAGCTGCATCGAATACGTCTTATCTCCAGAAAGGCGATAAAAAAAAAAAAAAAAAAAAAAAAAAAAAAAAAAAAAAAAAAAAAAAACGGTAATCGCTGTTCCTTCTCTCCCGCAGTAAAACAAGGGAAGGTGGATCACAGATAATTTAATGGGAGAGAAAGAAAAACTCTCTTTGTTCTACTGGAAATTTCTCTGATTCATGGAATTAATTATTTATTTATTTATCTACGATTTATATTGTGTCGTTTCAGTAGGCATGTCTAGTTGTGTCATTCTGTCATGGAATCTAAATGGTTTAACTAAGACTAACTGTTATTATAAAACAGGGTACATTACACATACTGTGGCTCTTTTTGTCGGAAGGAGATAATGTAATTCTTCTGCCAAAAGACTCACGCCGCAGGGACCTTCTCCTTGGTAATCAAGGCAAATGAGTGACGGGGACCCGGTCTGGAGAGCTGCGCAAACGGAGCTGGAACAAAAGGACAGAGGAAGCGTGCGAAGAAGATGGCGGCTCCCAGAACGAGTAGAACAAAGGGAGGGTGCCAAAACCCGGAATTCTCCAAGTCGTCCAGAGACAATCCACTTTCAAGCCTACTCAGGGTGGTGGGAGAGGAAACCTATTTACAGATGATTCGTAAAGCGGCACTAATGTGTGCCGAACTTTCGATGATGCGTACTGGGAAGAAGTGGCCGCTAATGCAATTGAGTTTGGTAAGATTTTATTCACAACAGTAAAACGAAGACGAAAATATGCTTCTGATATTTTTGTGGCTTTACGTCTTGGAGGTAAGTAAATAGAATCACTAAAGAAACTGCTTATACTAAATTTGTGTGTCTCATTTTGGAGTTCAAATGTTCATATGTTTGTAAATCTTATGGGACTTAACTGCGAGGTCATCAGTCCCTAAACTTACAAACTACTTATGAACTACGTTATACTAAAGAAAGCACAAACATCCATCCCCTAGAGGGGATTCGAACCTCCGACGGGGAACGGCCTAGCGGAACGCAGCATAGCGCCTGAATGCGCTCGGCCGCTCCGCCGCGGCCATTTTGGAGTATTGCTGCATATTATCGGATCCCAAGCAGTTGGGACTGACGGACGATATAGAAGAATTTCAGAGGACATCGTTTCATGCTATCACGATACGGAGGAGGGAAGGAGAGGGAGAGATTGTCACAGAAATGATGCACGAGTTGGGTTGCAAAGCATTAAAAACATGCCGTTTTTCGTTGCGGCAACATTTATTTGCGAAATTTCTTTCAGCAATTTTCCGTTCCCAATGCGTACATATTTTATTATCACCCTCCTACACAGGTAGACATGTTCATCATACTGAAAGAAGTCAGATCGAAAATCCCGCGCGGTCTTAGAGAATGGAACGGTAAAGAAATGTAAAAAGAAGCAGTTCGATAAAATGTTTTCCACTTAAATGTGATTTGCGGAGTATTTATGTAGATGTATATGTAGATTCAACATTTCATGGGCCACATGGATACCAAAAGGATTTTTTTCTGTACGTTACTTAAATGGCGAAGGGCTAACAAACCAGGTGAATGATATTCGAATGCGTGCATGACTAGGCGGATCTTCACATAACGATAAATTTTGTAACATCTGTGAATTTTTTGTCAATAGAACTTAATAAGTACGTAGAGACCATAGGAAGGAAATAGTATATGTTGCATGAAAGACATGAAAATTTCTTTAGTTCTATTATTATTTGCATCACAAACTTTTCCTTTGTAACGGAAAGATAATGAAAATAAATTTAAAAAAATGTTTAGTAGAGTTGTAGTCACAAAACAGAGGCTGAAGTCATTAATGGCAATAACTATGATTACAAATCGAATGTTTGTAAACTTATTGGACCAAACTGCTACGGTCATCAGTCGATAGACTTTCAAACTACTTTAATTAAGTTACACTAAGGGCAATACGAACCCATGCCCGAGTGAGGACTCGAACCTCCGGCGGGAACGGCCGCCCAGTCCGTAGCATGACGCCATAGACCACGCGGCCATTCAGCGAGATTATGATTAGAAGAAACGCATAATTAGAAAACTGAATTCAGGTAATACTCACTTCAATGTTTGATAAATTCTGTAATAACCACTAATATTACTCGGACACTATAACGAGGCAATGGTCGCGAGCGTAAGCAAATGAGAACTATAGGCGTGGCACTCTAAACACCACCTCCGCCAGAGTTGGTTGCTTTGGGGAAGTACGTCCTCCGTTCTGTGAAACGAATTGTCTTCCTACAGAAAAAGAATAGTGTCTGTTTGTTTCCCTCATTTGTTTACGGTCGTGGCTGACTGCCACATTGTAGTGTACGAGTAATATCCACGTAGATGCTGACCAAGTTTAGTGAGACCAGTTTTATAGGTCCCCTTACTAGACTGTCTCCTTAATTTAGGAGAGAACTATTTCATGTTTAACGTTAAAGCAAACTGTCTATGATCTAATAGTGTTAGTTGTTACCTATTAGTTTACTCATTCTGGACTGAGATGGCGATCGTGTTTCATTTTATAAGATAAATTTTTCGTTTTCCAATATTCCAAATTATTATTACCACGATAAACCTTTAACAATTATACTAACGTATGGTCTGAGAAACGTAATACATTCGTTCAGCCATATGAGTAGTTGAAACATGACTGTAGAAATTCAATAATATTTTTTCTCCTGTCCTGTATCAATATTTGTATGTGAAATGATATGTGAACTTCTTTGAATAACTACGTCTATGGTTTACTCTGTTGTGTAACATCTCTGTAAAAGACTATGCATGTGAGTAGTAGCTGAACAGAAAGTGAGAGTCGGTGTGTAGCTCTGGTATTGAATGGACGTGCTTTGGTTGGCTGCTGAGGCAGCACGTTTTGTACGAACTGATGGAATAATTTTGAAATCTGATTTTCACTGACACAGCTCTGTCTTTATAAGATTTTGTATCATTCATATATGTATCAGTCTGAAAAGATTCTTGTTGTTCTCCGATCATAAGGTTATGATTATTCTTAAAATAATTAAGAAAGTTAAACTTCTTTACCTATGTCACCTGTGTAGTTAGAAAGCTAACTCTCTTCCGTCCATCGAAAGTTATTGACTATTAAAGTCAAGCATAGTGTTGACTAAGTTGAGTTTGATTAACAGATTTCGTTATTGGTGTGACATTTAATGATAATAGTGATTGTTGTGCAATACTACACTGGTGGGCGAGATACCAAGTTTCTGCATTTAGCCAGTTAGCGGGATAAATTCTTGCAGTTTCATTATTATAAAGTGGTTTGTCTTTTTTACAGATTTTTCTCGCAGTCAAATTCATAGTGCAGTCAGTGAGCCTCATGCAGTCTACGTATTGTTCTTGCTGTGTTCAAAATATCCGTTGCGCTTTCAATCAGTTTAAACCCACTGATTCTTAATTAACTGTACAGGTATTAATATTAGGGCCATAACCAAAAAGAATTAGTGTTAATGAATAATAAATGTATTCAACTAATCTTTAATCAGCTTGATTGAAAAGTTAGTTATCGTGAGTGTTAACTACCAGCTGATGACCATTATTAGTGCTGTATTTAACATCAGATCAGTTTTGAACGAGTAGCTTTTGAAACAGACCACCTTTAGCTGGCTCACAATTGCCAAATCCCTGTAGCGACCCTGTTTTTTCTATCAGTAGAACAGCCTTACCTTTATTTCATCAAGCAGCATTCCAGTTTTATAGTTGTACTCGACATCTTATTTCGTCCGGTCACAGACTTAGAAAAATATAACGTCACATTTAAAATAATGATATACAGTTAAACGCAGTACAACAGCATAAAGTTATCAGACCAGATGACGGTAACTTATATTATAAAAACCGGCCTTTGTAATAAAGATATATTAGAGATAATGGAAAAAGAATAATTCCATATCTCAATTGGTACTTACCGGTCTTTGACTAACTGAGCCAACATTTGATGGTAAGTACTAAGCAGAAAATCAAACAACATATTTGCCTGTTTCGAAACCAAATAATTTATAAGTATTCTCACCACCTTCTTTGCAACCTTCCAATTCTTCTACATTTGGGCTTGTAGTTTTTCGTTTTCTTTCCTATTCTGTTCTGATCCATACGTAGTAGATGGTCATGCCATTCCTTCATATATTTTGGATCTTTTCTACTATCACAGAGCTCATTTCATATTGCCTTTATTTCTGATGACCTTATTTGTCATACATTATCTGGTGATCTTCTTATTTGTACCCTGTCAAAGGTATTAGAAGTCTTATTACTGACGCTTCATTTATCTGCCATTGTTTGACATTAAAACTCCACATTTCGCATTCATAAATACGGAGAACTATTGAAGTATTGTATTTTTGGTTTTATTCATATGCCTCCTCTTAATCGTATCTAAAACGCGTAAGTAATTTTTTGGTTTCTTTTCAATATCGTGAGAGATAACACAGACCAGGTATTTGAAGATATTTTCTCGTTCCTGTAATTTACTGGCTTAAGATATTCTTTTACATAGAATATCATAAACATTGTTTTAATGGTGAATGTCGATGGATTATAGGGTTTTGCGACGAGCGATACGGTTCGTTGAAGGTGGTTTTGCGTGCAGATTTACGAGACAGTCATCGTTTTTGGACCCTAAAAATGGCCCGAATGAGTTTTTAGCTACATGGGGAAATGCCCGCCTCTGTTTTTAGTTACACAACTGCTTCAAATTGAATGTGCGGAAATAAATCTCTTTTACTCTCTTGATTCCAAACCATAAAGAATTTAACTATTTATCCAATAACGTGACGCTTCTCCTATACATTTCCTTTTTCTATGTCTACCCGGCGTTGAGCTCGCTACGATTCCACGATAACTGAAACAACTAGTATGTTTATTATCGTGTAACACGCGCTGTCATGCAGTTCATTAAAATAATTTCGTATGCAGCAACGCAATTCCCAATTATTACACTTTTGTAAATTTTTGTATCTAGAAATGGCCTTTTTTGAAGACCAACATCTGGTAACCCTACTCGCGTATCTCCGTGTAAAGTCTGTTCGTTCACAGAAAGTAGTGACGTAAATGCTCCGAGCCTCGGTGGGATACGGATCTCCCATTTTCATTTGCTAACTTCTGAAAATATCAGTTTGTCTTCTTTCATGATATTAAAAGTAGCAAAACAGTGTTGTCTTTAGCCCTAACATTGGACAGGAATTGTAAGCTCCTTTCCTGCCATCTATTTTGGTAATATTCATGCCTCTTACAGCAGGGACGCACAGGAACGAGGCTCAAAAGCATTATTGGTTGTATTGTCAAGTTACGGAGCTGTTTATGACCCTCTCGGGTTATCAACTTAGTCGATCGATGTGAACAAAGAATACTTTTACTTTATCTATTACACAAAACATTAAGTCGTAACAGTTACGTATAGAACATACACCTCTACAAATTCTAAAGACCGATCCGTCTGCGAAGAACGTGAACCTAGACTACAAAGTGACTTACTCTCACGCTTACTAATGCACATCACAAGCAGCGCGCTGCATGGGCATTGTTAAGACCAGCAGCGAAGAGTTATGCAACGTCAGCATTCACCCGACAGGACATAGTTCAGCAGTGGCGGCTCTTACTAAGTTTCGTTGGTGGTACCTAGACAGAAAGTTAGTACCTAGCATAATGGAATCAGTCTGAAGCGTTCATTATGTAACCTCCATTTATATAACATCATTTAAACACGTTCCAAAGATATTAAATATGTTAATTATACAGTAATTAATGTAGCTAATAAAAATAATAGTAATGTGCAATAAACATTTGTATTTTATCACTTTTATTATTATTATTTTTTGGGGGGTCAGGGTTATGTGTGTGTAATATTGTTGTTGGTCTGGTCCACTAGCTCCGCTGGTTTTCCGTGTACTTTTGAGGGTGTCTGAGTTTATGCTGTAAGAAGTTCGTACTTATTGTAGTTGTGATTCTATGTATTGATAGTGATGTCAAAATCAAAACGAACTTTGGTAGGACGTATGTGACTTCTTCCCCATTGAGAATGCACCAGAAAGGTAACGGGAACCCTGCTGCATTTGGCCTTACGGCTAAGGTAAAAACTCTTTGAAAAAACGTGGCTAGGAGCTGTTTCATGTTTTTTACCTGACTAGCACGTTAACTAAGGAGGTCTGGGTTGTGACAGGTTATTTATATATTAAATGTGCACGTCTGTTTTTCTGACTGGCAAACTTCTCAATTACTCTGTTAATGAAGTTTGGAACGTCACTGATTTCTTCCTTATGAATGGAACAAACAGCCAGTGAGTTCAGCCTTTCCTGACTCATACTGTTGCTGAGGAAGGTTTTTATTCTTTTTAAGGTGCTGAAACTGCGCTCTGCTTCTGCTGAAATTGGTGTAATTAGCTCAATTTGTAATTTTCTTGGACATTGAAAGATTCCTGACTTCTTTTTAAAACCTCACTATGTCCATATGCTGCCCTATCATCAACGTATTTAAAGGAAAGAAATCTCTCAACAGGTTTCTTCCTCCTAATATACTACAGTATAATAACAAATCGACTTCTGCACGTAATATCTGTTATTTCGTCAGCTTGCATAAAAATGAAAGTGGCATTGTTTACCTCTTTAATCAGTTGGATGTAAACTTGATACATGCAGTCCTGAAGCTTATTTTGTATTACCTTTGACGTATATTTACACACGGAATTACTACAGCTGCTTAATGATCATCTTATACACTGTCAAGATTTCCCAAAAGAGATGGCAACTTTAATAAATTGTCACGGTTTGCTGACTTGGTTTTCATTGTGAGCTCTTAGTGCTACTCATGAGTTTCACAAAACATTAAGCACTCTACTATTCTGTTTAAGATGTGTCTGTTTTTCGTAACTAATTCATTACGTTTCTTAATGGACCTTTTATATGACGAATCAATCTGAGCAGCAATGTTAATTGTCCACAAACATTTTTTTTTAATTTTACAAGCATTTTCTAAATGAAGTCCACTTTCTTCATTTTCTTGATTAGTTCACTTAAATGCTTTAGATCCTTTCAGCCAACTGTAGTCCACAATCCTACAGCACCAAACAACACACACAGTAAAAAGAATATAATATTTGTTTCTACTCACTCACAGTTAAATTCAAATGTTCAAATGTTTGTAGAGCTTATAGGACTTAACTACGGGGTCATCAGTCCATAAACTTACAAACTACTTATGAACTAGGTAATACTAAGGACGGCACAAATATTCATGACCGAAGGGGGATTCGAACCCCCGACCATAGTGGCCGTGCAGAACGTGACTGGCACGTCGCAGACCACTAGGCCTCCGCGGCCGGCCACTCACAGTTACGCAAGAATTTTTGCAGAACCATTTATAGCAGAAAGTTCTCTTCTTCTTTCCGTCGAGTCAAGGCATCAAGAAATCTTTAGTTTGATGTGCGCCTAACTGCTCGGCGAGTCAGTGTTCCAGCACTGTCACCTGAGGATGGCAGCCAGGTGGACCGCCGAAATATTGTGTCCAGTTCACGTATTGATCCGGCAGGAAACCTGAAAAGAATATTATGAATCATTACGTCACATGCTTGATTTCTAGGTTCTCTTCCATACTTAATAAATGAAAGGACTTTTAAGCAAAGGGTCTACTTTATTCATTTTATACTCAGTTTCGGAATAATAAAGTTGCAATGACACAGCTCCAGAATACATTTTGACGTAGGTTCTAAGGGCTCTGGGACACCGGCCCTCGGCCGGCAGCAGTGGCCGAGGGGACAGCGGCGCGCCAGTCACGGTCTGCACGGCCACTACGGTCGGGGGTTCGAATCCCCCCTCGGGCATGGATATTTGTGTCGTCCTTAGCTAGTTTATAAGTACTTTGTAAGTTTAAGGACTGATGACCCCATAGTTAAGTCCCATAAGCTATACAAACATATGAACAATTTTTTCACCGGCCCCAAACTCTGAAGGTGCACGACGGGTGGGGAGTGGGAGCGAGACAGGTAAAGCCCGCTTCACCGGAGCCCGCTTTGCCGGGCCACAAGCAGCACTTGAGTGTGGAGTGGGGAGGGGAAAGTAAAACAGCTCTTTGACGTCACTGCGACTGCAGTTTTAGGAGCGCGGGGTGCGAGGGGAGTAACGACCAGACGCAACTGGACCTAGGCTGTCGGCATGGCTAACGGAGAGGAGGGGTCTGCGTCCACCAGTCACATGCTAGCGGTCCCTCAGCTATGTTTGGCGAGAGGGTAGGGAAATCATTTAATCGCATCATTGTTAGAAGTCGAGGGGATCGTGTCACATTCCAACTGTTTGATATAATACTTTAAAAGTACATCACAAATTTTCTGGTGTGGCCGGCCCCCTGCGGCCCTTTAGATCGAGCCATCAAATGTTCAAATGTTTGTAGAGCTTATGGGACTTAACTACTGGGTCATCAGTCCCTAAACTTACAAACTACTTATGAACTAGCTAAGGACAGCACAAATATCCATGCCCGAGACAGGATTCGAACCCCGACCGTGCAGACCGTGACTGGCACGCCGCAGACCGCTCGGCCACTGCGGCCGGCCGATCGAGCCATCCCTGTATGTCATTGAGAAACGTGATCGAACACTGACTTGCATCAGTGACTCATTCAATAAACTGACACAAACCTGAAATACCTGATGAAAATGTCACATATCTCACGAATTGCAAGTTCGATGGTTCACAACTGAATTTATATTTTCAACTATTTGATAGCCATAAGTCGATAAATGACAACTTACATAGTGACCACTGGTCCAGATCGTAATTTGAACTGCATTGATTGAAAACAGTTTGAACAATATCGCTATTTTTTGATCGCTATAGTATGAGTAATTTTTTTTTATTTTTTTTATTTATTTTTTTTTTATTTTTTTTTTTATATGGAAGCGTAAATTAGAAGAGTTGTTCTGCAGTTTAGAAAATTCAGATAAAAATGAAAACTATTTTTCTATGCGGTTTATATATGGACTCATCTTAACTCGAGATTGGAACGATGTATTTGCGTAAGAAGTTTTTTTTTTTTCTTTTGGATTAACTTTTATTGTTATTATTATTGTTTATTACTTATCATCCTGGGAAAAATTGGGAAATTTACAAAGTAAAATCCTAAGACTTCTATACACAGCAAAAAATGTCTTTATCCCATATAGGTCGTAACTGACTGCAGGAAAGTGTTATTGGGCATGGCCATTCATAATAATGGTACCTGCTGGGTGTTTCACAAACTATATAACGCACCGCAAAATGTTCAAATGTTTGTAGAGCTTACGGGACTTAACTACGGGGTCTTCAGTCCCTAAACTTACAAACAGCTTATGAAGTAGCTACTACTAAGGACGGCACAAATATCCATGCCCGAGGGGGGATTCGAACCCCTGACCGTAGTGGCCGTGCACACCGTGACTGGAGCGCCTCTGTCCCCTCGGCCACCGCGGCCGGCTAACGCACCTCTGCAGGTTGTAGATCACGATTTCCATATGAATTCATATACATAAATGACTCTAACCATGCCATCAGCAGTTCGTTATCTTCCATATGCTGCAACAAATCTCTACTAGCGCAAGCTCCTTTCTTTCCATATTATAGAGGAGATACTATGAACCAAAGCAACAAAAAAATTCTACTAAATCTGGACTCTAAGATGTATAAGAACCAAAGCAACAAAAAATTCTACTAAATCCGAACTCTAAGATATATACGATAAGAGCTATAAGAACTGGTATGCCACAGTATGGAAAGTGAAGAACAGCTGATAGTAGCGTTTTTGAATGAACTTTCCGGACATGGATTCCTACGCAAAATGTGCTTTACGAAATCCCGTCTACAACCTTTAGAAGTGAATATCATGAATTTTGAAACATCCTATATACATGTCTTCTCACGGAGAATATTTTTATGCTACGAAAGCTTCTATATCGAGCATGGCGTAGGGTTTAATCGATCAGTCGTCTTCACTGCTGTTTGACCTATAAACATGAAAATTGAAACTTCCTGACAGATGAAAATTGTGTGCCGGACCCGTGACTCGAACCTGAAAAACTTGCCTTTCGCGAACAAGCGCTCTACTAATGAGCTATCCAGGCACGACTCACTGTCCGCCCTCACAACTTCAGTTCTGCCAGTACCTCGCCTCCTACTTTCCAAACTTCACAGAAGTTCTCCTGCGAACCTTGCAAGACTAGCACTCCTGGAAGAAAGGATATGGTGGAGACAGCCTAAGGGATGTTTCGGGAACCATGAAAGTTGGAAGGCACGTGCAAGTTTTAGATTGCTAGTAAATGATCTGAGAGAGGGGGATTATGATACGGCCAGAGACAGGAAGAATAGGAGGATGAGGACGATATGGATGGAGGAAGATGAGCGATGGTCTGATGGAGAGGGAGAAGATAATGGAGAGATGAAGGGCAGAGGAGGATATTGCTAGAGAGTAGGGAGGATGTGGTGGTGGTTAGATAAGATTACGAGGTGAAGAAAGAGAGTCATCATAGAGGTCAGGTGGAGGAAATGGATGGGTAGATAGAGAGAGGGGGAGAGGAGAAGAGGCGAACAGATACAGATATTGAAACTGACTCGAAGTAAGGCAGTGTCGAAAGAGAGCGGTCAAATCTACTGGGAAAAGATCCGTTATATGCCGACACTGCCTTACTTTTCCGAAACAGAAATTTTATCTACAGCGACGAACTATTATCCACGACTGCACAGAGAAGCAATAGAAATATACAAACATAGGGATAATTTTAATAGAAAGGAAGAAACAATGAAACTTAATGACATATGGACTGTGGCTCTTCAGAGTAGGTAGTTACGTTTTTTATCTTTGACCATCGACTATCGAAAGTTATGTTTTATCTTTGACAAGGCTTATCTCTGCTGCGCACGTGAACACTTGACCACGCCCCCTTTTGGACAGTATTTATACCGCTCTCCGACGCCCGACTCGTCAGTCGGCAAGACTCACCGCTACCAGTACCTCTGAAGATGTCCGGCGCAGCTCCGGACGAAACGTCAGGAACGGATATGTTTCGTGGACCACGACCACATAACCCGAAAGAGACTATGAAGTTCTTATTACAATGAACATTAGTTAAGCATACCTGACAAAATTGGATAACAAAAGGTTTCGGTTAAAGTTTACAGCTTGCGATTCACTCTCATAAACGTTCAAGTACCAGCAGGATACAGCTTTTGGTATAACACTTCAGACAACTTGCGTATGCACACGACAGAGCTTCGCTAACCGGGAGCCGTATAATGGCACTCTAGTTAATGTATGGCAAGCGGCTCCAATCACGTTTCAACCTGTTTCCGTTCACGAGGAGCAGGTAAAGCTGAGGGAAAACACAATTTCCTGCTACGGAGATTAGACTTTAGAGTGAATTAGTTTAGGTTAATCGAGTTCGTGTTCCGCTTATTTGTGACGCAAGTTCTATGGAACGACAATTTAGCTCCCTTTTCCCTCTCAGAACCAGGAATTCTAATTTGAGATTAATGCCGCTTCCATGTAATGGGCAGTCACATGTCTACAAAAATTTACAGTCGTAATCATCTGAAATAAATGTCTGAGAGAAAACGTTCAAAGGGCTTCGAATACCGCTAAACGTATTATATATAACGTGTGATGCAATTTTCTCTTAACTTCATAAATTAAAATTTTGTTGACCGTTCAGTGGAAACAGTGAGCTGTAACAATGTATTTTTATCAAACGAGTTTCGTAGTGACAGTGATATTTTGCACATCGTGAAATGGAATGATTAATTTAGAATTCGTAGGTCTCTTGTTAACAACGCAGCAACTGTAATTCCAATCATTATGGAAGAATGACATTTGGTCTGATTAAGGCTGAGATTATGAAATTCTTTTCGAATGGACTTCTGTGGTTTGCTGAGGGATCTTCTTTATATATTTATATATAAAGCAGAGTGTCCATACATTTGCGTGTACATATTGTATACAAATCTACAGTTTTGTTTCAATCTTTATGAAATTTTGTACACGCAAGCTACTTCGCATGAGGACGGTCGCCGTAAGTGTAAGAATCACGTACAACACACAGTTCACGAGTTATGACGTTATAAACAATGTGATTCGCTGAAAAATGCTGCATTAAGCTACAATACTGCTCATATGCACCTAAACTATTGGACCGATTTCAACCAAATTTGGCACACATATTCCTTACGTGAGATACCAGTCGCTATAGTAGTACGAACTACATACGACACACGGTTCACGAGATTTAACGCCATAAACAATAAGAGCTGCAAGAAACTGCCACATAATGCGACGAAATATTATAAATACACTATATGAGAATGGCAGTACTTAGCGAATTGCAACAACTTTTAACATAATTTCAAATCATTATTAAACTTTTTTTGCTGACAACCACATCAAAAAAATGAAAGGGAAAAGATTCTCGCTTACTACTCTTCTGCTGTTCATGGATTAAAACTACGGCGTACATTATAACGTTACAATTTATAATTCCTACACTACAAATTTTAGCTGCAGGAAATTTAAAGGCAGTATACACACATAACAGCTGAATGTACGTCTTAAGAACTCCGCACCGTGCTTGCATGGCGGCGCGCGGCGAAAGTACGTGACGCGCACTTCCGACTTGTGGGACACCACAGTTACAAACAAGAATACAAATGTAAGCTGCCGTTCTCGTCTTTCTGGAAGGACGTCAGCGCTATCTTGGTTAAGGAGCTGGTCTCCGTGGCCATAGAATGAGTCAGTACGTCATATTGGACAAACGAGTAATAATTAATCAAATTAAACGCGTAGCAATCATATGAAAACATGTCTGAGCATAGGTAAAAAGGACCAACAACGTAGCACTGATATTACGAGGGTAAGTCAAAGATAAGTCGCACACGTGTGTGTGCCGTATACCATTCAAGGCCCCACAATTCCGTAAGCGGTCAACTGCGAACAGCGGGCCAATTGAAGAGCTTAGTGGAGAACTTAACGCTCGAACTTTAAATATGCGTAAGACTCTTTTGATTAGCGTTTGTATTCATTCGAGTTAAGTCGTGAAAACTGTTTCATTTAAACATACAACTTCAAAACAGCTTCAGACTCTTTAAATGTACGGCAACTATCGGTTGTGTGTAAATTTATCACACGTGCAGTGTGGAAATCGGCCAACAGATTTTCGTCTTCCTAACTAAACCGAATTATAACATTTAGCTTTTTAGTGTTCTAATTGCAGCATATGAACGGAATTTATCTTCAGAGACAGTTTTTTTGGCACTTTCTTAGTATATTATACGGTGGTGAAACGTTTGTACAAATATTAATTTCGGAAGAGTTTCACAACACTTTACGTCTTTGTTTGAGTGTATTTTACGATATTTAGATATGTTATAGCATCAGAAAATGAAACAGAGCTGCCTGAAACAGCTAATGTTCAAAAGTGACTTTGAAAATGAAATATTCCATCAGATACAAAACTGTAAAATAGCTTCTTACCTTGTGAATACAGCAACCAGTCACTACTAAAATCTTTTAAGAACACGAAGCATGCCATAACCTTTTCTTCGCTAACTGCATCTAACATTAGCATTAGGGCATCTAGCACGAATATTATCATTTTTAATGGTGTAACCATATACTGTCCTGCACGCCGCTTTCAGTTGTTATACCTATTTGTAAAGCAGATGACCTTTTAAATTCTGTGTTAAATGTTGCTATTTTAATTTCATAAACAAAAATTCGAACTGCAGTAAGGTACCAAATTTCGTGCGCCCAACAGTCATTTTACGCATCATCAAATGAAACTTTTGTATTTCCTGTCCACCAGTACTGCCTAAAGTAACTCGTTTTTCAGAGTTACCAGTAGTGTAAAAACCTGTTATTTATTTCATTCAATACCATATTGTCTTGACTAACAGCCTGTTAAGCAGGAGTAACTATCTCTGAGCACAAGCAGTAGAGCTAGTTGCATTCCTGAGAAATATAAATGGGAGAACATTATTCGTTCTCTTTGTTCTTTTCTTAAAACGATTTGTACAGTTAAACGCAGAGCAGTTCTACACCAACGTGTTTCATGTACAGTAGTTAAACAGTACACACGTCACTATGAATTGGGTGTATATACCGCAGTAGCTATATTACACACTATTTATCTCCTAACAACACCGGTACTTATGTGATGCTTACCCCTATCATGGCACCCGGACGAAGGTTCAAATTATTCCGCGACAGCAGCGCCTTTAGTGAGTCTAGTTATTTTTACAAGGTCTTTGATACCATTTGACATTTCACGCGCACGTTTCGCCAGCAGATAACAGCATATGTATGTTTGTCGTACGACATCTCGCAGGCACTCAGTCAGTCCAAGACCGTTAGTGCGCATGCGTTGCATGATTGTATACGAAAAGAAAAGCGTGCAGTTGTGCGTTTTCTGTGGGCCAAAGGACTGTCCACACAAGAAGTGTATCGTGAAATGCGTGCCGTCTCTGGTAACGAACGTTTTTCTCGGAAAGCTGTGTTCAGTTGGATCCAGAAGTTTAACCGTGGAAGGAAAAGCATCAGACACGGGTAGCGTCCTGGTCGTCCTGCGAAGGTGTCAGCTGCAACCACATTGCAGCGTGTGGATCACTTCAGCCGTAATGACCGGCGTGTGACGCTTGATGACATAACGCGTGCTGTAGGCTGTTCACGTGGAACAGCATGGAACGTCGTGCATGAGCAGCTGCAGTTCCGTAAAGTTTGTGCATTATGTGTGCCCTGCCAGTTCACTGAGCAACATAATCTGATCGGAATGGGTCTGTCTTTGCAGCATCTCACTCGGTACACAGAGAAAGGAGAGGACTTCATGGCACGAATTGTTACAGGAGACGAGGATTGTGTTCGCGATTTTCAAACCGAATATATACGATCGTCTACGGTATGGAAACATACCACCCAACAAGAAAAAAAGTTTAATACGATTCCATCGGCCCGCAAAGTTTTGCTCGCCGTGTTTTGGGACATGCGGGTAGTCATACTGCAAAAATTCTAGCCTCTTGGTGAAACTGTCGCGTCGTACTGCACCACTCTGTGGGAACCCCGCAAGCCATTCATGGTAAGCAACCTGGACTCCTGTCAAAGGATGTGATTCTTCTGGATGACGATGTTCGCGCTGATACAGCAAGACCTACGTGGGAGCTGTTACGAAAATTTAATTGGGAACGCTTGGAACATTCACCGTACAGCCGTGACTTAGCCCCCAATGATTTTCATCTTTTTTGGGCCCCTAAAATATCATTTAGGTGGCCGTGATATTTATACAGATGATGCCGTAATCTGTGGGGTTACACGTTGGCTGCAACAGCAACCAAAGGACTTCTTTGCTGCTGGCTTCCAAGGACTTGTAAAAATATTGAATAAGTTCCTGAATGTCCAGAGTGAATATGTAGAAAAATAAATGTCAGAAAATATTATTAAAAATTTCCGGTCTATTATGCCGTGGTCTTATGGATTTATTATTGAAACCCAATGTTTCGTCCCCAACTGCGGAGGACATTTTCAAGGGGAATCTTCGCGCTTATGAATGACCGACGCAGAACCTGGCTCGCTACTGACTAAATCCAAACTCTATTTACGAGGGCTCGCGCGCAGAGGTGTGGTGACGTCAGATGTTTTTGATACGCGTGCGAAATTCGTCGTTTCCGATTGCCGTCGTCCGTTAATATCGTCTCATGGTGGAAGACTTTTACATTTCTCCTTTAACACCGTAATCCAGATTTCATTTAGTTTCACGCCCTCCTCCATCCTATTGAAATTATTGGGGTGTTTTACAATTTCCATAGCTTGTCTGTACAGTCTGTTGTGGTATCCATTTGTGGGTTCTAAAACCTGAGTCTTATCAAATTGAATAAGATGGTACCCTGGTTGAAAAACATGTTTAGCAACAGCTGAACTGTCAATCTCTCCCCTTCTACAGTTCCCCTCGTGCTCTTCTAGTCGTTTTTTGACTGTTATTCTTGTGGTACTCACGTATACGTCTCCGCAGCTACACGGAATCCTATCAATTCCTGTTTTTTCCAGCGGTTTGCGAGCATCCTTCGCCGATTTCAGGTGTTCCTGTATCTTGCGAGTAGGTTTGTAAATAACGGCAACATTTCGTTTCGTCAAAATTTTACCGGTGCGGTCGGTGACGTCCTTAATAAAAGGCAGGAAGACTTCGTTTTCAACTCTACGTGTCGGTCTCAATGCTCTACTTATCTCTGTGGTCAAATAGCCATTCTTAAGAAAAGCATTACTCAGGTGTTTCAATTCCCCGTCGAGTAATTCCGGTTCGCTGATGTTCCTTGCTCTGTCCCCCAACGTCTTTATAATGCCCCACGTTTGTTGTGGGTAGTGGTTTGAATTCCGGTGCAGATCACGGTGTGTGTGGGCTTCCGATAAACTGTATGGCCCAATCTGCCATTCCCCTTTTTGAAAACTGACACGTCAAGAAAATTTCGTTTTCTGTCTGCCTTCTTCTCCATGGTAAACTGTGCATCGTGCATCGGACATTCAAAAGTGCCACGATGCCCCTTCAAAACGTCCTCCACAGTTGGGGACGAAACGTTGGGTTCCAATAATAAATAGCCCGGAAAATTTTAGTAATATTGACTTTTACGACCATGAAAGTTTAAATTTTAAAAATGTCAGAAAGATACTTTGATTATTTATTTCCTAAATTCAGTTTTGCGACGTATTTCTTGACTCGACCTCTAGGCATTTAAAAAATTGCAGGAACTCCTAGACAGAATAGGAAGAGTGACCCAAGAGGAAACTTTTCAGTTTACTGCGTTGAATACTACTAAGCGTTTTGAGTACTTGTGGCAGCTTATTAGAAATGGACGCGGCAGAATATTGCACACCTTTCGGCACCAGCGTCAAGGAGATGTGATCCAAATTCATATTCGAAATCTGCTAATAACTGAGTGAAAGCTGCTAACTTCTGGATATAACCCAGTATTTTCAACAGCAAACGATATTATTCGGCCGATGTCAGAATTCCGAGGGTATTGAACAAGAATCTACAAGAGGTACGCGAGGTTATCCATTGCCTGAACCGATCGTTTCTGCGCAATAAATACACTTTTTGAATCAACGGAATTATCGCAAAAAATAACATCATACGCTATAACCGAAAGAAAGTAAGCAAAATTGACTACGTTTCAATGCAGCATTTGGTTTTTGTACAAGATACTGTATATAGGATTGCCACGTCAGCTTACTATATATCTTAACGACTTGAAATTTGAATAGTTCAATCTCACTTATGGTGTCCCCATTCGGTGTAATTTAAGGCTCAGGTTTTGTTGAACTGTGTCTTAGAACCTGTAAAAACTGTAGCTTACTGTGATATAGTATCAATTTATTTTCCAAAACACGTGAACGTATTTCTTGAAATGCATCATTTGATACTGCATCAGTATTGCCAACAACATCTATCACGACCAAAATAATGTCATCGGCAAACAGAAATGTCATATAATTACCTGTCATACTGAAGGTATATCAAATACATAAATGAGTAACATCAGTGACGACAGAACAGAACCCTGGGACACCCTTCGTCCCACCCCCTTTCATTTTACTCTGCCCCATTGTTAGTGTATATCACATCCATTTTCAACACCGCAGAGGATCACTTTCTTCTGCCTATTATAAATCCAGAAGTGAACCAAGTGTGAGCTACTCACCTTACTCCATAAAGTTCCTACTTCTGAAAAAAAAAATCGCCTAAAGTACCCGGTTAGTGTATATTTCCGCTGTTTGAATCACCAAACGTCGTCTGTTTTATTTTCGTCGGATTAGTATCAGCTAACCAAGTGAACCAAGTGTGAGCTACTCGCCTTACTCCATAAAGTTCCTACTTCTGAAAAAAATTCGCCTAATGTATTCGGTTAGCTCTAGTCGTCTTAGATTACCTTCATTACCCTCTGTGGAGTCTACATCGCGGCTTCTAGTCGTTAGTTTCTCCGGGTATTGTAATCATGAATAGGGTTCAAATGTTCAAATGTTTGTAAAGCTTATGGGACTTAACTACGGGGTCATCAGTCCCTAAACTTACAAACTACTTATGAACTACTTACGAACTAGGACGGCACAAATATCCATGCCCGAGGGGCGATTCGAACCCCCGACCGTAGTGGCCGTGCAGACCGTGACTGAAGTGCCTCAGTCCCCTCGGCCACCGCGGCCAGGGTTGAAAATGTTCAAATGTTTGTAAATCTATCACACCAAACTGCGTGGTCATCAGTCCGTAGCTTACAAACTACTTAAACCTAGGTAAACGAACCTAAGGACAAACACACACACCCATGTCCCAGGGAGGACTCGGACCTCCACGGTGAGCAACCGTGCGCTCCGCAGCGAGACGCTTTAGACCACTCGGCTACTCCACCGCGGCCATGAATAGGGACTGTGACTGCTGTGAGCGGATGCAGACCAAACTGGTGTCACTTCGCTCCCAGCTTCGGGCTGTGTTAACCTCGGTTGCACAGCTCGAGGCTGCGGTCGAGGTGAGCCGATGTTGTTGGCCGGTCGTGGGAACCGAACGAATGGCCGCTGCGTCCACCGATCGACCTGCTGTTCCGACATGCCCTGATACAGCCAGCAATGAGGCAGACATCCCACCCGTGTTTGCGTAGGCGGTCGCTCCAGTGCGTGGCAAGCAGCTTAGGAAATTGTAAGGGATCGATCATGAAGCCTCCTCGGTTCGTCTTGCCAACAGGTGTGAAGCGCTATCTGTTCAGGACAACATATCTGTGCCGGTTGGTGTCGCTCATCCTGAGGCCACCACGCAGCCTGCAAGATCCGGGCTTTCACAAGAGGGTGGGTTTGTTCGTAGTTAGGAGCTCCATCTTTAGGCGGGTAACAAATGATTCTTGCAAAAATCAAAGAAAAAATCCATGCCAAATTTAGAAATACACAAAATCCGCAAGACTGGCAATCTTTTACAGAGACTAAAAATGTAGCTCGAATTTCAATCCGAGAAGCTTACGATAGTTACCAGAATGAATCCCTGTCACTTAATTTGGTAGAGAATCCTAAGAAAGTATACTAGCGGCTAAACAAAATCAATGCTTTCACTACACAGTAGAAATGGTGATGCTACTGATGACTGTTCTGCTAAAGCAGAATTGCTTAGTACAGCTTTCCGAAATTCCTTCACTACAGAATACATCTACATCTACAACCATCCTCCGCAAGCCACCTGTGTGTGGCGGAGGGTACCTTGAGTACCACTATCGATTTTCCCTCCTATTCCATTCACGTATTGTTCGCGGAAAGAAGGATTGTCGCTATGCCTCTGTGTGCGCTCTAATCTCTCTGATTTTATCCTCGCGGTCTCTTCGCGAGATATACGTAGGAGGGAGCAATATACTGTTAGACTCCTCGGTAAAGGTATGTTCTCGAAACTTCGACAAAAGCCCGTACCGAGCGACAGAGCGTATCTCCTGCAGAGTCTTCCACTGGAGTTTATCGATCATCTCCGTAACGCTTTCACGATTACCAAATGATCCTGTAACGAAGCGCGCTGCTCTCCGTTGGATCTTTTCTACCTCCTCTATCAATCCCACCTGGTACGGATCCCACACCGGTGAACAGTATTCTAGCTGTGGGCGACCTGCTTCATTTGGTTTCGGACTACATTTCCTTAATATTCTTCCAATGAATCTAAGTCTGGCATCTGCTTTACCGACGATTGATTTTATAAGGTCATTCCATTTTAAATCCCTCCTAATGACTACTCCCAGATACTTTATGGAATTAACTGCTTCCAATTGCTGCCCTGCTATAGTGTAGCTAAATGATAAAGGATCTTTCTTTCTGTGTATTCGCAGCACGTTACACTTGTCTACATTGAGATTTAATTGCCATTCCCTGCACCATGCGTCAATTCTATGCAGATCCTCCTGCATTTCAATACAATTTTCCATTGTTACAACCTCTCTATATACTACAGCATCATCCGCAAAAAGCCTCAGTGAACTTCCGATGTTATCCGCAAGGTCATTTATATATATCGTGAACAGCAACTGTCCCACGACACTTCCCTGTGGCACACCTGACATAACTCCTACTTCGGAAGACTTCTCTCCATTGAGAATCACCTGCTGCTTTCTGTTATCTAGGAATTCCTCAAGCCAATCACACAATTGGTCTGATAGACCATATGCTCTTACTTTGTTCATTAAACGTTTGTGGGGAAGTGTATCAAACGCCTTGCGGAAGTCGAGAAACACATCATCTACCTGAGAACCCGTGTCTATGGCCCTCTGAGTCTCGTGGACGAATAGCGCGAGCTGGGTTTCACACGAACGCCTTTTTGCTGATTCCTACAGAGCAGATTCCTAGTCTCGAGAAATGACATTATATTCGAACATAATACATGTTCCAAAATTCTACAACTGACCGACGTTAGAGATATAGGCCTATAGTTCTGCACATCTGTTCGAGGACCCTTCTTGAAAACGGGGTGACCTGAGCCATTTTCCAATCTTTGGCAACGATATGCTGTTCTAGAGACCTTCGATACACCACTGCGAGAAGGGGGTTCCTATGCGTACTCCGTGTAAAAACGAACTGGTATCCCATCAGGCCCTGCGGCCTTTCCTCTTTTGAGCGATTTTAATTGTTTTTCTATCCCTCTGTCAGTTATTTCGATATCTGCCATTTTGTATTCTGTGCGGCAATCTAGGTAAGGAACTACAGTGCAACCTTCCTCTGTGAAACAGCTTTGGAAAAATACATTTAGTAATTCTGCCTTTAGAGTGTCATCCTCTGTTTCAATGCCGTTTACGTCACAGAGTGTCTGGACACTTTGTTTTGATCCACCTACCACTTTGACATAAGACCAAGCAAATACTCCAGAATTCTAATCGAGAACAGCTGCCAGCATGCATAATTTAGAAGTAAATACCCCTGGAGTATTAAAGCAAATTAAATCAATAAAAGTAAGTCTCCCGGTCCCGACTGTATACCACCTAGGTTCCTTTTCGAGTACTCTAGTGCAATAGCCGCACACCTACATATCATATACAACAGTACGCTCAGCGAGGGATCAGTAACCAAAAGTATCGCACATCAGAAACACTGCTACCTCTTTACTCACATAATGTGATGAGAGCTATAGACAAGGGATGTCAAATAGATTCCGTGGTTCTACATTTCCGGAAGGCCTTTAACTCTTTACCTTACTATTGTCATCAAATTACGTCCTTATAGAATATCGCCACAGTTGTGCATTTGAATGCGTGATATCCTGTTAGAAAGGACACAGTACGTTCTAACTGATGGTGAGTCATCGAGTAGAACAACTGGCATTCCCCAGGTAAGAGTAATAGGGCTCTTACAGTACCTTTTTTTTTACCAACGATTTACGAGACAATCTGAGTACCTCCCTTAAATTGTCATTTATCGTCTAGGAAAGTCACCAGAAGATCAAAGCAACTGCAAAATGATTTAGATAAGATATCTGCATGTTGCAATAATTGGCAATTGATCCTTAACAATAATATGTTTGAGATCATCTACATGACCACTAACAGAAATCCGTTAACCTTCATTTACACGATAAACCAGTCAAATTTACAGGCCGTCAATACAAATAAATACCTTGGAATAACAATTACGAAATACTTAAATTAGAAATATTGTCGGGAAGCCGAACCAAAGACTTCGTTTTACTGGAAGAACACTTAGAAGATGCAGCGGTTCTACTGAAGACATTTGTGCGTCCTATGTTGGGGTATTGCTGTGCATTGTGGGAACCACACCAGGTGTGACAGACGGACGATTTAGAGAAAGTTCAGAGAAGGGCAATTCGTTTTGTATTATAGCGGTATAGGTGACAGTGTCACGAAAATGATGTACGAGTTGCGTTGGAAATCATTAAAAGAAAGGCATTGATCTACTTGCGAGATTTCTTTCACCAACTTTCTTTTGAAAACGCGAACATATATTGTTAGTACGACCTATTAGTCAAGTCAAATCGTGCACAAAAAGGGCTCAAAGTCGAAAAATTTGGTGTAATTGTTTTTAGTGGTTTATTTTATGTTATTTGGGGTGCTGAATACGAATCTGAAGTTTTCCAACAAAAATTCCATCGGCAAATATGGGGAATCATCAAAAAACAACTAAAAATCGCAATTGTCAGTGGTTTACAGCTTGTAACTTGAAAAGCAAACTATTTACACAAAAAGTGGCACAGTAATAAAATGAAGAGGAGAAAATTACGCACAATTTATGTCTGTAACATTTTTTTGTACGTCGTATGGTTTCCACGTAAAACAGCTTTAAAAAAAAAAAAAAACCGGTGAAATCGGTAAATTTTGGAAAATAGAAAAAAATAGTATGTTTTTTTCGGATGGATTATTTCATCAGCAGTTCCTTGCCTTTCAACGTTTTTACCTTGTGAACCATGGAAGCAGCTATTCCTTTTGTCCTTTTTGCACTCGGCTGCGCGCCCACGCTGTCCGTCTACCTGTGGCTGCGGCCCGCCCCTCTGTCCCACCTTTGCGGCCGCTGCGCTTAAATTTATGACAGGCGAAGGGGGGGGGGGTCTTCCTGCCGAAACACCGAACTGTCCTCAATTCTCCAGTTTGTGTACGTTCGCTGCCGTGATCGTGTTATTTCCCTTTCTCTCTCAGACATGAAGCTATGTTTGAATGTTTTCGTTGAGATATAGCGCAAAAACTCAGGCGCAATGTCGAGTGATAAGTGTTTTATTTGTGAAAAAGATTAGGTGAGGGTGCAGTGATAGTGGTCAAGGAAAATGGAATAGAAACTTTACGTGATGCTAGTAAAAAAAGAAATGATAGGAAGGTGGCTATTTTAGCGGGTAAAACATCTGTCAGCGTACATGTTTCATGCCAGAAAAGTTACATAAATGAAAGAATGATAACTGTCTACTTGAAGAAAGCTGCTGAACCAAGCACATCTTCAGGAAAATTAAGATCATCCTCTGACTATTTCCATAGGAAAACACATTCTTTTGTGTGTGGAACAGGTATTCCTGAAGATTACGCAAGGTCACAACAAAGACTGCCACCTCATAAACGTAATTTGGTGCATCTAGTGACGAAAATTGAGATGAAAGACACAGTTATGAAACAGGCTCAACTACGTGGAGATTATTTTAGTGTAGCAGTTATTAACAGGATCCAGCCGATAACATACATGATGGCTGCTGACTGTAAGTACCATGATAAATGTTTAAAACATCTTTACATTAGTAGGTCCAACGCTGATAAAAAGAAAACCGTTGGCCCTTATGCTGAAGAGATTCAGAGGGCTTTGAATTACATTTTCAATTTTATGGAAAGGAATGACGAGGATCAGCTAATAACTCAGATAGAGGGCAACTTAATTCGTGAAAGAAGAACTGTAATACAACATTTATTGAATAGATATGGGGAAGATATTATCGTATCAAAGATCAAACAGAATACAGTCGTATGTTTAAAAAATACAGACCATAAGATTTTGACTGAAGCGCGGTACATGGAAAGACGTTCGTCAGAACGGGAAGAACGTCTTCGATTAGTTGAGACAGCAGCTGATTTAATTCTCGAAGAGATACGATCAATACCGTATGCTATGGACGACTATCCTCCTCCAGACTCTTTCATGGACGAAAATGAAAGCCTTGTCCCGGAGGTTCTCAAAGTTTTCTTGGAAAGACTGATACTCAAGAAGAAGCGAACAAGCACTGACAAGTGGAAAAAAAAGTTGCCATTTCACACAGTGTTATTAGTGCTGTCAAGCCAACTTCATTTCTTTCCACGTTACAAACTGGGCTATCAGCTTTCTTTTATAAGAAGTATGGCTCACGAAAACTGATTGATGTTGTTCATCCTGGGGATTTTGCGCCTCTTATTCCGAAGCTGTTCGTCTTGAAGTGTCAGCAATCATGAGGCCACCACTACAAATGCATCCGACAGCTTTCCATCAATTTGTTCATGACAACGCTGATTTTAACACACGTACATTAGATAGATATAATACCTTCCATGCAATGGGAGTAATACATTTGATTACTCCTAGAAATGCCATTGCTCCGGATCAAAGAATTGTCCAAGTAAAGAAACCAATACCAGCTCCGCTAATTGGTGGGATGGGAGCTGTTTCCTTAAAACATTTTGAGAAGACACGTTCTCTTGGGTTAAAGAATATTAACATTGAGGATCTCAAACAGCTATTTGTATCACCCGATTCAGTATTGCCCTCTTTATCAGATCTACTTTGGCTTTATGGCAAGTGGAAAGATGTGCCTGGAATTCCAGGATGAAGTGGCTTCATGGAGCAAATCACAAGTAGTCTTCCCTTTCATACAACCTATGTTGCTTGTCTACCATTTATAAACACTCCACCATCTGATCACAATACAATATATACAGCTTTAGTTGCATCCATAGAATAGAGCAAATCAATTAATCAACAAGCAGATGTGAACACCTTCGACCAGCTTCTATACCTAAAGGCAAGATTTATTGTAGTTTTCCAACGAGGAGATCCGGAATTTGATAATGTCATCATCACAATAGGTGGTCTCTTTTATAAGGATTTACAATAATCTTTAATTTCAAGAAATAAAAACTTAATATTCTTTTTTGCTGATTTCAAAAAATAACTGATTTTCCTGATATTTTATCACTGTTTTTCGTGGAAACCATACGACTTACAGAAAAATGTTAGAGACATAAATTGTAGGTAATTTTCTCCTCTTTATTTTACTACTCGGCCACTTTTCGTGTAAATAGCTTTCTTTATGAGTTATAAGTTGACAACCGCAAAAAAATGAGATTTTTAGAGATTTTTTGGTGATTTCTCATATTTGCCGAGGGAAATTTTGTTGGAAAACTTCAGATTCGTGTTCAGCACCCCAAAAAACATAAAATAAACCACTAAAAACAATTACACCAAATTTTTCGACTTCAAACTACCATTTGACTGGACTATATAGGGAGATATGATCATCAAAATAAAGAAAGAGACAGGAGATCGGAAACAGAAAGTATTAGGTGTTCCTTTTTCCCCGCGATTATTAGAGAATGGAATTATAGAAAAATATCATGAGAGTGGTTCTATGATCCCTCTGCAATGCCCTTCAACGTGACTTGCATAGTATCTATGTAGATGTATTGTTGTGGGTCTGTTCTGTACCTTTGGAAATGTTAGAAGCTTCTTCACCCCTTCGAATGTTTCATTTCAGAGTGATTCTACATGTCTGTGAAAGAAAAGCTGTTTATCTAGGGAGATCCCCAGGCATGTCACCCGTTGGTCCCATGGAATATCATGTTCATGTTAAGTATAGCTCTTTTCATTTGCCATTTTGTTATTTGTTTTGCAGCAGTCAGCGGTGACATAGAGTTCTTGTTGCAAGGGTGGTGTGATGGTCTGGATACGTCTTCCGCTGGTGATGAACGCTATATCATCTGCAAATTGTCCTGTACAAATGCAACTCTTGAACAGTCGGCACATGGTTGACAGAGATATTTAATAACCTAGTGATAAGATGAAACCTTTTAAATGAACCGCTCTTCCAATACAAGTAGCCCAAGATTTACCTTCCACCTATGCAACCATCTTCCTATCAGTCAAAAAATTTGCAATTAACATCGGTCAGTTACGCAAGAATTATCCTAAAGTTTCCTTGTCAATCTCGCCATTTCATCCCATAAGCATTTGATGTGTCAGTAACTACTGCAGCTGGGGCGTTTGACAAGTTCCTTGTCACGTATTCTGTCAGTCTTAATTGATGAAGCGTGTTGATACTTTACACTGACTCTAATGTGAGTTTCGATTAACCTTTAGATTGTTTTGCTCTTTTCGTTAACTTGGCTCATTGCTCGGTAATTCGATGCAATTGTTTCGTCTTTTCGGAGTTTGAGGATATATTTCCTCAAGAGGCATTCATTTTAAATTATTGTCAATAAGACCAACGACTTGCGTGTAAAACTTTGTAAGCGATAGATGTAAATTTTGTCAACTCCAGGTTCCATATTTACACGTAGCATATTAATCATAGGTCTTACTTTCCTGCGTGTTGTACGTATGCTCTGTATTCAGTCTTCTTTCCTGATCAATCTCTCTGCTAGTTGTGGTAGCTTCATATTCTCTCAGGGTTATGTTTCAAGTTTCTTGCAGTAGTGTTGTTTGTTGTTGAAATGTGTTACAAAAAGTGTAACTTCGTTAGTGGGCTTACGATTAATCCGTTATAAGGCGGAAAAGCCATTTCTTAAACTTACATATGCAAGTCTCCATGTCATGATTCGAATTACACGTTATACAAATACTCCAGACGAGTTGACTTAATTTGCATAATCAACAAGTGATACACAACTATATGGTTCGTACATCAGGAGGCTAAATAAACACTCCCAATTGTATGCAGATGCGTTGAACTACTGGAGTGGCTTCGAGAGTGCCACACTTGGTGCCAGCAGGCAACATAGGTCAAGAAGGCAGACGCGCCATCCCTACCGGGATATCGCAAAGCGAAATGATCCATCCAGCCAGAAGGAAGGCCCATCAGTATACAGTATCTTAGCGGCTTTCGCATCAAGACCACGCGCATCCCAGATTAAACTGCGTGTAACGTTAATAGCATCCTAAGATAATCAACAATAGAAACTAACCACTACGCGGAGTGGTGAATGAAAAGAATGTTTTCAAGAAGCGCATGCAATACATTTGCACCGCTGATTGCAGAATCAGTAAGTCACAGTAAACTACTCTTAAGAGAGACAAATAATATAAGCACCATATAAATTATTAGAATAAGGTGACACTTAAGCTGAAGATTTAGTAGCACTCAACACGCTTCTTAACAACGCCTCACATCTACATGATAAACCGTTAGCACTGCAAAAAGTTTTTTGATGTGGATTTAGGTTCTTTTTTGTTTGATAATTTAAAAAATTCATAAAATATAAAAACAAATATAACTATTTTTTATTTAGAGGTTTTGCACCACATTCAGTGTTTATAATTTGTAAATGTGTAACGCTAAGCGTAGCAAAAATGCTCACATGTGTAAAAAACGTCAGTGCTCAATGCATAACTTGGTTACACGTACACCTACAATAAGAACACAAACCGCCATGACAGTATATACCTACACTTAGTGGAAGATAAATTGCCTGTAAAGTATCCACTGAAGATGAGCTGCAGTGGCTCGAAAACTAGTTCCGGATGAAATAAAAAAACATCCAAAAAGGTAGCTGGTTGCAATTCATTTACCGAAAATAAACCGTAAATTTACGCTACAGCTGCAGTTCGTGTCCAACATGGATATCTTGAGGCTAAATGAAGGCTGATCACTGTATTGTGCTTGTTCTGTCCCGGGCATTTATCGGAAAGTTTGTGAAGTATTACACTGATGTAACTTAATAGAAACGTACGAACTTATTTGGCACCTTTCTTCGCAATCCCTTCATAATAAACAGATGACCTTGTATGTAGATTACATATACAAAATACTGCAACAGTCAACTGGCCGAAGGAGAACAGTTCTTGCATCGGTACACTAAGAAGTAGGAACATTTTTCATGTAATCTAAACATAAAGCAGAACTTCTAGGATTAGTCTCCGACTGTCTTTTCCCGTCTTGCAGAACATCGTAAAACTTCTTGGCTCTTGGAATTTGGACAATCTGACAATCCTTTGGTACTGCTGCTTGTTTTCATACTTCATTGAGTATTTTTGACTTAATCTTCAACGTCAACTCTTCGCAAGTATCTACCCTTGGTCTTCCGAAATCAAGTGAAGAGTTTTCACGAAAAATATTATTATAGTGCTCGTATTTTACTGGCGAGTTCGGATGTTTGGCAATGAAATCCTGGTGCATTTTTTACAGATATTTCCAGTCAATGTAGTGCATATTGTGGATGCCATATTTTTTTTAACATGCAGTGATATGATTTAATCTGCAATTTTGACGATTCCCTCTGACAGCACAGCATTGACACTTATATTTCCCTCTTCCGTCTTTCGGTGTCGGCCCACTACACAGGAGTTGGCGAATTATTTTAACTCTTGCATCAGTTATTGCATAAATACTTTAAAACGATTTTCTACATCCCTTAAGTCGTTTGTCTCCAACGATGACAAAGTAGGTAAAAGATTTTTCACATCTGCACCTCTTCTCACCTCTTGGGCGGTGTCTTTTTACATCACTAGCTATGATCAGTCCTTGCCGGAGATCGTGGTCGTTCTTGAATTCAATTTTAAGAGAATGTGCTAAAGTTTCAGTTTTGTTGTCTTCTGCAGTCACACTAAAACAGCTTCTCCTGTCACTTTTTCCACAATCGCTTTGCCTCTATAATTCTGATTTTGCTCTCCATGAATTTTAGCTTTCTTCATTATATTTCGTTGATATACCGAAGAATCATTCATCCTTTTCTTCCCGTAACTGTAGTACACATTACTTCGTCCATTTTCACAAGAATACTAAAATCAACAATGCCAATTTCTACCGTACTGTAGTACCGAGCCGGTCGCGGTGGCCGAGGTGACTAAGGCGCTCCAGTCACGGTCAGCACGGCCACTACGGTCGGGGGTTCGAATCCCCCCACGGACATGGATATTTGTGCCGTCTTTAGTCTTAGCTAGTTCATAAGTAGTTTGTAAGCTTAGGGACTGATGACCCCGTAGTTAAGTCCCATAAGTTGTACAAACATTTGAACATTTGTAGTACCGCACATTACTGCAGTGCCAACAGTCGAGAAGAAAAATAACCACAGTCCTGGACTTCGAACGTTTCTGCATTCAGTTCAGACTTTCTACCTCTATTTGAACTTCAACAAATGGAGACTTCGGCTGTTTTCGTGCACAGTCTGATGGAGTTATATTCAGAGTATGCATGTTTGCCTTTATCTCAGTTTCCATCAAAGTTGGACTTGGGAGGTTTTTGCAATCAGCGATTCATTTCGATTAAATCGATCACTATTGCAGCATTGCCAGTCTGTCATCGAACCTAGTGAAATGAGTGGATGGCTTCCTTGGCCGGGAGAACCCTTACGGGATTGTTCGGACGCCTGAGTGCCTTTTATTTGACGCCACGTGGGCGAGTTACGTGCCAATGATGATAAGAAGATGATGAGTAGGATAACACACCACACACAGTCACTTGCCGGGAATCGAACCCGGGTCCCATGCATGGTAGTGAGCGGCACTGCCACTGAGATACGGAGGCGGACATCGAATGTAGTGATAACCCACGACACACGTGTTGAAACGTCACCGATATCTAATACAGACACTAGATGAACTGGTAAATTATAGGTATAAGTCATTGATGACATTAAGCTTCGAGGAGGTTATGGAAGAGATGTGTTAGAATATTACGAAGTCCCTGCAAGACGCCCATAGTCAACACGAACTCAGAAACGTTCTTGTGAAACACATCTGAATCTTTATTCACCCGCCGTAATGAAGGGCCGGCCGCGGTGGCCGAGGGGACTGAGGCGCTCCAGTCACGGCCTGGACGGCCACTACGGTCGGGGGTTCGAATCCCCCCTCGGGTATGGATATTAGTCACGTCCTTAGGATTAGCTAGTTCATAAGTAGTTTGTAAGTTTAGGGACTGATGACCCCGTAGTTAAGTCCCATAGACTCTACAAACATTCGAACATTTTTTCATAATGAAGGAAGGAAGCTTCGGGTTATACGACCCGTCGACAGCGTGGTCATTACGAACTGCGAAGTGATTAGTGCTATCAACAATGGATCTCAAATTGATTCCCTGTCTCTCTATTTCCAGAAGGATTCTGACAGTTTACCTTTCAATCATATTGCGACCTTTTGAATGTTGTCTCACATATGTTACTGAATTAGTGACTATTACACTCAGTTTGCAGTGATTGATGGAAAGGCATCGACTAAAATAGAAGTCGTATCTGGCGTTATCCAGAGACGTGTTATAGAACCTCTGCTGTTCCTTGTCTACATAAAAACTGAAAAGAAAATGTGAACAGCCTGAGGGATTGTTGTTACTTATCATTGAGTAAAGTCAGCATTAGATGAAGTCTTACTTCAGAAAGATTTCGATATCTGTAAGGTAGAAAATTGGTATGTAACCCTAAATGTTGCCAAGTATGAGGTCATCCACATGTATAGACCCGGATCTAAGGGGAGCAAACTGGAGTGCCTACCCCGTGATGCACTCCCAGATAAGCACCAAATGGACTCTAACAAGGAAACCATGGGTTTATCGGAGTTATCTAACACTTTTGTGTTTATGGTGCGTGAAATACAGATCTAGAACAGTAATTGGTAAAAGCCATTCGATGCAACTCTGAAAAAATCGCGATAAATTTGACTTTGAAGTTTTACAATTAGATTTTAATGTCTGTTGTGGTGCTACATCGTATTGACGATCTCGATGATATTGATTTGTTGACATCATATCGTAATCTCTTTTTTTCGTTATGTGCCAATACTTACTTCTGGTAAGGAACACATATTTCATCGTTATTTTTATGAAAGGTGCACGCAGTTTTATTTATTCTTACTTTTCTATTTTCATAAAATTTTCTTAATAATCGTGGTTTCAATTTAAAAAAAAAACTGAAAAATATAGGAAATTACTAACTTGGTGTTGTGACTAAATTCTAAAACCCTTCATTTAGACTTTGCTCATTGTTTTACATTATATAAGAATCGCAAAAATATAAAAAAAAAAAACTATTTTAGGGCATTTTTACAGTTGCGATTTTTCGTCGATAAATCATCTGGAAAACGAGCACAATTTACGTTCATCAAGATTTATCTTTTTTCACAGAGTTTAGTAGCAAACTATGCGTACCTAATCAGTTCACGGAAGATTGTATAGGAGACTGATTATGAGTAACTGAATTTAGTTTTATACAGTCCTCTCTAGCACTAAATTTACGTCTTTGTTTGAACGAGGTAGGCAATAATAGAATTACGGTGGATTCGAACGACTGAACCCCTTTATCCGTTGGCGACAATCTACAATACTACCAAACGAGTGTCGCCTGTAACTGGAAGAAATAGGGGCATAACAAATATTTGAATATGCCTGCAAAACTTGAAAGTCGATTTTCTCGAGATATTTTGAGAGATGTATTGAACGGCTAAGGCTGATTACTATTTGACGTCTGAACTTCAAATTCCTTAAATTAAAAAAGAAAAAAAAAATACAAAAATCTGATACCCATGCCGTCTCCTTGTTAGACAAGATGACGTGACCCTGATGAGTAGGAGGTGGGGGAGAGAGGATAGGGGAATCAAATAGAGGGGTGCCGAGCGGTGGTGCTCGGAAAAAAAAACTGGATTGACGAGTGGATGGGGAGGGGCTCGTAAATTTGGTCACCGAATAGGGGGGAGGGCGCCGCTATTGTCTTTGTGCTCCAGATGGATAATGTTGTAAATCCGGCACTGCACATCACTACAAAGCGGAATTCGATAAACGTCGTTTACAGTATAAATGAATCATATATGAAAGCCCTAAGGTAAACGAAATACCTTTGATTTACAATGATGACCGACTTAAACAGGAAATAAAAATTAGACATTTATGGGGAGGTTAACCAAAGATTGTATTTCATTAGTAAAAAATTTAAAATATGCAACAGTACTACTAAACGACCTGCCTACATTACGCTAGTACATCCACTTTAGGAGCATTTGCGGCTGGTGTATGACCGAGGACACCTTTTATTCTATAGCGATACAGGGCAGAGAGTGTACCGAAACATAGTGCAGCATTTCGGATGGGATTCATTCGCCCATTTTATATGGGCTCCCAAAATCGAATTTCGTTAACCAATTTTCAAATTTCAATTTTGTTTGTCTTTGTAAACACTCCAAAATATATTCTGGATATCAATTTCTGTTAAGCGGTTTTCCAGTTTGACACAATCGATTTTCGTACCCATGTAATTGCAACCATTTTTGAAACGTCCTTGGCTTATTATATTGTTTTTTCTTGTTCGGAATTTTCGGGTCATACGGACTGAGTGACATTTTCTGCAGTGAAAGAGGTGTATGAACATTAGGGTGAGCATGAATCTGTGTATTTAAGTAAAAAAAAAATAGCGATTGTCCAGACTAAATAAGGAACTGAATTATTTGCTAAAGTTCTAAAACCTATTATAAGTTACAGGCAGGTTTCACATCCATAATTGGTAGAAGTTTAGTTGTTTTTTCCGCCGGAATATTGAGTGGTCTAGGAAATCCGTTCAGGCTACGACATGTAAACACGAAAGCAATAAACGCTTTACGAAAATCGGTCTTTCGGAAGATGTGCTGCTCAAATGTTCAAATTCAAAATGTTCAAATGTTTGTTAAGCTTAAGGGACTGAACTGCGGGGTCATCAGTCCCTAAACTTACAAACTACTTATGAACTAACTAATTCTAAGGACGGCACAAATATCCATGCCCGAGGGGGTATTCAAACCCCCGACCGTAGGGGCCGTGACTGGAGCGCCTCAGTCCCCTCGGCCACCGCGGCCGGCGATGTGCTGCATGTAACGTAGTGATTACAACAGGGACGTTTCTCCATGCGGCGTGCTCAACTTACAAAATTTGGAAAGCTAAATGTCTCATCCGAATAAAGAAATAAATTTTTGACTTGGCGTTGCATAGGGAGAAATGATCATAATAATAAAATAAGAGAAATCGGATATGAAAAGGAAAGATTAAGGTTTTCTTTCTTTCCATGCGCTATTCGAGGATACAATGGTAAATAAATCGTCTAATGTTATTTCTCTAATCATATTTACAGAAGTGTGTGTGCACTGATATGAAGCTTGCTGTCAAACTGTGTCTCATATTGTAAGGTAACCCTTAAGGTAAGCCTTACATTATAACGAGGAATTAGCTTCATTGTGAAACATTTTATTCGTTTGAACCTGTTTATAGTGAATACGTAGTTATTAACTTCTCATATGATTTAATTAATTATTGTGACGCACAATGTATGTAGGTAATTTGACTGTGAACCTTTCATCTTATTTATTTATTATCTGTATTGTAATTGTTTATGCATTTATTTTTTTATTTTATTTGTACTTTGTATGTTTTCTATATGACTGTGATTACTTGTTATGCTTAATTTGTCAATGTAAAATATTTCTCTGTAAACGAGATCAAATATCGATCTGAACAGTTATCGATATGGCTCCTCAGGTCAGAGACTTTATTGTACAGCAACGCTCGCCTGTGGGAGAGCAGGCAAGCAGCAGTATCTGCCGCCCCGTGACGTAGATCAGACGTTCGTACGCGGTCCGCGGAGTGCTCAAACAATATAAGTAATAAAGTTAAAACAAAGTGAAAGTTATAATTTGTTATAAGTGCAACGATATGAAAGTTTATGTGAAACCAGTGAACATAAGTGAAGTAAGAATTGATCTTAATGAAACATTTATTCGTTCGTTCTGCTGAGGCAGAAATTCGTTACCTGTTCGGTAACCGTCCCAGACGTCCGAAACGCGGTTCCGTCATCGCGAACGCTAACGGTCGCGCTATATTACACGATTCGCGAAGCATCACGGCGAACTGCTAGCAGGCTGCCAAAGGAGGATTCACCATCAAAATGATTTCTGTATGAATTTATGTATCATTTATATGACTTCAGAGTACCACGTCGCTGGACTGATAAATAAGATAAGTTAAATGCTATTGGTTGTAATTGACTGTGAATGCATGTTTAAGTTTTATTAAATACAAGAACATTAGACAGTACTTTTTCTATCTTATTTGAACAACTAATTAACCACTCATGATTAGTATGACAATCCTCAATAATACATGAATAATATTTCTACACAATTTTACAATCAAGTGAGTGTCATTAATTATTGAAGACTGTGATAATCATTCAGTTGAGACAATTTTGCTAAAATTGATGATAGAAGATAACAGACAGTTGCATGCCAGTGTTACGTCACCAAACCTAACAATTAGCAAAGAATCAGATTAGGTCAAAAATTGAGAACAGTAATTGATTATCATCATATTAATTATTGCAGATTAAGAAATAATTTTTCTATTTCGTTTTGCACTGAGTTCAACAATAATAGCCACCGGCACATCTATCCTATAAAGAAGCAAACTCGTACAATTGCCATATGCATAGCATCAATTAAGACTGATTTGCTTAAGTTTCCTATCTGCTTGACAGAATTGATTTTATCAGATACTGATTTTGGGGTTGGACAGCACCCACTTGCAAACCAGATGGTTTTAAATATCCTACCATTCATAAATTTATAAATTATCATTACCATTGGCGTACTAATTGAGCCGTACGCATTGCACAGACGGAGTAGTTTAATTTCTGCTATCTGTGTGTGCTCAGTCTCCGTAGGAGATTTTGTAAGGAAAGGAAAGGTGAGTGATCTTTTGAAAAGATAGGGCCATAGTATTTGTTAATTACACTAATTGTCTTGCTAATTATTTTCAAAATTTAAATTACACCACTTGCATTAATCACGAGTTCAACGCAACTAACCACGATATTAAGGTCAGGTTTGTTATGTTGCTCAAACATTACAACATCAGCAACCACAGTTAATAAAACGTAAATCAAAATTCAGTTGTTTCTTCCATTCACACCTTTCATTCTTCAATCAAATAAACACCTTTCACCCAATATCCCCAACAAATATTTTCTTTCCTTACAGCGCATTACGAATGGCACCAGGAATGTTAGCGTAAACGTGAACATTGTCGTATAAAATATGTTGCAATTGTTGTGTGTCAGAATTAGACGCAGCTTCACAAGAAAGTAATCTCGATTGGATGTCTTGCTGTATATCAGGTAACGAATTTTCAACATAGTGAGAGGATGAATAATCAACACAAGTATAATACGAAGTGAGCCATTTCCCGTCTTTGTTACAAAGTAAAAAATGAAAAGTGTTTAATTCCTAATCTTAAGAGGATATGGTATTTTCAAAATGAAGAGTGATAGGTTTTGTTTCAACGTGAAGTAAAATGGTGGCGGTACGAAAATTGATGATCGCCTTATAGTGGTTCAGAAAATCGATACCCAAGACTGCTTCAGTAGTCAAAAGGCCTTGCACCTCAAAACGTAAATACGTTTACAATTTAACATCGACACTTCTACCTGACACCGCTGCACTGATCTTTGTTTTATGAAACGGAAGCGTAGGACAAATTAAATCAGCCTTACATTTGGCAAAAGCAAAGTAACTGATAACTGATACAGGTGATCCCAAAAAATCAAATGTTCAAATGAGTAGGAAGTCTTTCGCGACTTACTTAGTTCTTTCGTAAAATATGTTCGGTGTTCTTGCCACGTCAAAGATGAGTAAGAGCCCATATTTGACGCGGCAAGAACATCAAGAATATTTTACGCAAATGTTCAAATGTTTGTTCTATGGTACCAAACTACGTTGGTCATCAGTCCCTAGTCTTACAAACTACTTAAACCAAGTTAAACTAATCTAAGGACAACACTCACATTCATGCCCGAAGGAGGATTCGAACCCCCGACGCGGAAGGCTGCGCGAACCGTAACGTGGCGCTCTAGACCGCTTGGAAACAACTGCGCGGCAGGTGATTCCGAATCAAGAACAACATTGAAAACGTGTTTACCTATTAGAATCGAAATTATAGGGTGTGAAATAGTTTTACATGGTTCATTTTTTCCTCCATATAGAGTATCTGAAATGTCTTGAAAAGAAATATAATTCTCAGAAATGTCGTGAGCAGAAGTATTAGTTTGTAACGCTGGTTTGTTGTAGGGAGAAAATTCAGAAGAACTGCAATGTTGAGAGTCGGTAATACTATCCTGAGTTTCAGAAATCAAAAACGTTTTCTCGCCCGTAGCCGACTGGTGGGCGGTTAGTCATTGTCGTTCTCCTCCGTCTCTCCTCCCGCCGTTAGACACAGGATTTTCAACTAACTGTACTGTGCGTTGCGGTTGAGAATTATTGGAAGACTGCTGTGGAGGTTGCAAGCGACTGGCTACCGGATTAAACTGCAGATCTTTGTTATTGTGTGAATTTGGGGCATTGTGATACTGATTATTGTGTTGGCGATTGAACAACTGACTGCAATCACAATTTTCAAAGTTGTTAGCATTGCTATGATTTCTGTGTTGATTATCATAGGAATTGCCGTTGTCATATGAATTGCGATTGTAGGGCTGTTGCCTATTAGGATACGAGTTGCTGTTGCGATGTACAAAATTACTTCTGTTACCATTTTGTTAGGAATGAGGTTGAATGACTGATCAAGATTGCTGATTGTAAGATTGCTGATTCAGATTTTAGTTGGAGCCGTTAATGAAAGTTTTCATTACGAAAGCGTGAAAATTGTGGCCATTCTGCGTACCATGAAATCTGTTGTCTCTGAAGTTTTAATTGAAATTATACGATTGTTGTCGATTGCAAACATAATTAATTACAACTGCGTTTGTCAGGAAAACGAACGGGTGAGCATCTTGAATTTCTAATAACTGACGAACCTGTCAGAAACCACTAATATCATCGTTGTACTTGCCATTTAATAAAGGAGTACGCAAAAATCTAGGTAGTTTAAATATACACAAATGAATATGTGCCGAGGGAGAGAAAGGGTGAATTAAGCGCTAGTTCTGTTGTACCAGATAATCAAAATACTGTGACGGAGTAGTAAAGTGAGAACTTTGAAAGCTCGGTAATGAAATGAGTTTTGTCTTTTATGCCTTTTTGTGTTACATCTGACTAGTAAGCATATAGAAAAACCGTCTGAAATTGCTGAAATGAATCTCACTGTGAAGCAATTGGACTCATACGCATTGCAGGTTCACCTTCTAAGAGATCAAAAATAAAATATAATTTTTCCTTCAGTGGCCATGACGGAGGGAGCGAAAATGTAAATTGATGTATCCAGTCGAGTGGGTGAAGATCATTAGGTCCGTTACGAAATATTTTAAATTTGCGAACATAAAGAAAGTGTTTGCAATCAAAGGAATCACATGGGGCGGAATCATCAAAGCGATGCGGTGTTACATTAATTGATAGAAAATCTACGTTAATTTGCTCTCAAGCTGTTGTAGCTGTAACTGTAGTCCTTGTAAATCCTTTTTGTTGTGTTTATTGAGGTCAACTTTGGTGTTTTTGAAATTTTATAAATCACGAAATTCGTCAGTGTCAGTAAAGTGAACAGGTTGCGTATTATCGGAATGATTGTCAGCATTAATTTGTAGTTCAGAAGTAGATTGGGTAACTTAATCAAATTTGGAAAGTAAGGATTGTACACGTTATTTGTTACAGTTGACTTTTGAGTGAAAATTTTTAGTTATCAGTGTGTGTCTTTTAGCAGTTTTCTGCAATTTAGAAACAGCAGAGGTGGAGGCAAGTTTACCGATTTTAGAAACAATGATAGTTTTGTCTTCCTGATGGTCGGGGCGAAATTGTTGTAATAGTTCTGTAACTTCAGCATCTCTTAGTAAAACATGATTTTGTAATTGTTCTTGCGCATTAGCAATATCATCAATACCAGAAGATATTAAAAATTTCGGTTTTAAACTGACGTCAAAGATTTTGTTGGAGTAGACTGCTCATTTCGGAAATGCGTTCATCCTGTTGTTGTAAAAGTTCCCGTTTGAAAGAATCAAGGTCCTGTTTGAGAGCGGCATTTTGTTGTAAGCAATCCTGTTTGAATTGTAAAAGAGCGTGTTTAAGCGAATCAAACTTAGTGTCCTGTCGTTGTAGAAGTTCCCGTTTCAGAGAATCATTATTTTCCTTTAGTTCACAAAATGCAATTACAAACATTATTTTTAGATCATCTAACAATATACGCCTTAGCACATTACTCGTTTCCGAAAATGATTCATTGTGGAAGTGCTTAGATTGTGTCTAATTATCGGAAGAGGTTGGTGTTTGAGCAAACATGATGTGTGAAGATTTTACATCTAATGCATCAGACCTCGCGTCCTGTAAAACATTTACAGAGGCACTATTCATGTTAGCATTTTCAACAGTATCAAAACTTTGGGAAATGGCTGTGTTGTCACGCAACAAGCACGCAGCGCCAAGACGGGAATTTTCACCCACCGTGATATTAGTTTGAGATAAATTCACACTGAGAGAGAAAGAGAATTTTCTAAATTGTCATTAATTAAGCATTAGGAAATAGTTTCAGCTTGTAAAGCAGAGTTCATGCATGACGTACTATTGACAGTATTTCGCGACAAAACGACAATGCAACAACATCAACAGAAAAAAAGACGAACAACGCTATAAAAGTTGGTGGTGGAAGCTGAAAGAGAATCAGGTTATTATAAAAGAGAGTAGAATTAAATAAAACTGTCTGGAAGCAGTAAATCATGAATGCAGTGCACAGCTGTCTGACCACGAAAAATTCAGCGATCAGTGTAATTCGGTCCAGTTCAAAATGTCGCCAGGTGAAAGTCACTAATTAAATAAAATGTATGTATGTGTGTGTGTGTGTGTGTGTGTGAGAGAGAGAGAGAGAGAGAGAGAGAGAGAGAGAGAGAGAGAGAGAGAGAGAGAGAGAGAGAGAGTGTGTGTGTGTGGATTGCAAACTGAATTGTTGAGTGATTGAATGTGTGTGGAACAGATTAATTTGCTTTAAGGTCTCTGTGATTACCAATACCGAATGACAAATAAAATACTCATTTAAAACTGATGAATGAGCGAGTGAAACATAACAGGCTAACTACGCTATGTGAATTTAAAGTCTGTATCATTTAAAAGTAACTGTGCAATATTAAAAAGATGGGGCTGAGAACCTTTACTAACTTTAAACCACCTAACTGAAACTGAACTCAGTGAACAGATCGTTACAGAAATTACAGACACTTACCTCGAGAAGAAAACAGCATGCAGATCTGTACGATAACAATCCATGATCAGTAGAAAAAAATTAAGTAATATTTGAATGAGTTTGTGATCCACCCAAAAAACCAAAGAAATATTCTCGGTCACTGATACCCCTGTATAAAATCCAATTGCCACTACCAAAGAATGTGAACAGACTGTTTGAAACTTGTGCTCCAAATGAAACTGAAACTGATTTAATTAATCACGGTCCTTATATTAAAACTGTTTTCCCTTTAACATAGTCAAATCAAGCACACACAAAAGTAAATAAATAAATAAAATAAATAAATAAAAATATAAACAGAATAAAGGCAAAAATACATCTGAGCAATTGTAGGTGCGCAACGGATAACATAACAGTGCAGTGCAAAACAATCAGTTATACAGTGGTGTAATTATATTCCTCAACAACACTATTTTAATTCAAGTTTTAACTTTTGTCATTTGTAGCACTCAAAGATATAGAGAGAAGAATTACTAAAAATTTCCGGGCTATTATGCTGTGGTCTTACGAACCAGGGTGTGCATCGGATATTCAAAAGTGCCACGATCCCCCTTGAAAATGTCCTCCGCAGTCGGGGACGAAACGTTGGGCTTCCACAATAAATCCGCAAGACCACGGCATAATAGCCAGGAAATTTTTAGTAATTTTGACCATTCCAGCCGTAGAAGTTTACATTTTATAAAGAGAAAAATGTTGGATATAAAAATGAAGAAGCAGTACCAGGAGAAATTCAACTGCGGGAATGAACCAACAGAGAACTGATCATGTTTAACAAGAAAAGTGAAAGTCTTCCAATTCCATCTTGATGTAGTGTGGTACAGCAAGCGTGTTAAGTCGAATTCTTGAATAAAAGAATGTCTTGATTGCAATTTTTTTTTATTTAATGACGCGTTTCGCGGCATCTTCTGATATCTTGTATGATGTCCCTCTACCATAGAGTAGGTCGTCAACTCATTAATTCGACTTGCGTCGGTCGGTTTAGGTACTGGTACTGCCTGGGGCAACGTTCAAATTTGTGCTGCGAATAATCGCCAATAAAGCGTAGTGCTCAAGAATACTCAGTGTTGTTGAGCACTACGCTTTTCTGGCGGTTACTTGCAGTACATATTTGAACGCCGCCCAGGCATTATCAGTACCTAAACCGACGTAAGTCATATTAATGAGTTGACGACTTACTCTATGGTAGAGGGACATCATTCAAGATCCAGAATGAAACTTGCACTCTTCAGCAGACACTCTTCAGCAGAGTGTGCGTTGATATGAAACTCCCTGGCAGATTAAAATTGTGTGCCGGAACTGGGACTCGAACCTGGGACCTTTGAAAAGTTCACCAGCCTGAAAAAGACTGTTCGTGACGCCCTGTATCGGTAATGCTAGAATTCAATATGGTGCTGACCCACTCTTAGCATTTATGACAGCTTCCTTTCTCGTGGGCAAATCAGACACTGGAAGATTTCTTGACGAATGGCAGTCCATTCTACACGGAGTACGGCACAGAGGACAAGTATCGATATAGGTCGGTGAGGCCTGGCTCAAAGTTGATGTTTTAAAACATCCCAAACCTGTTCTGTAGGATTCGAGTCAGGACTCAGTGCCGGCCTGTCCATTACAGGTATGTTACTGTCGTCTAACCACTTCGCCACAGGCAGTGCATTATGAACAGGTGCTCGATCATGTTAAAAGATGCATTCGCCATCCCTGAATTGCTCTTCGACAGTAGGGAGCAACATGGAGCTTCAGACATCAATTAGGCCTGCGCTGTGCTAATGTCAAGCAGTAAAACAAGGGGTGCAAGCCGGTCCATGTAAAACACGCCCACACTGTAACACCAGCGCCTCTTTTACTGTTGACACCACACATGCTGTCAAATTAAGTTCACCGGGCATTCGCCATACTCACACCCTGCCACAGGATCTCAATATTATGTATCATGATTATTTACTACACACAACGTTTTTCCAGTGTTCAGTCGTCCAAAGATTACGTTGCTTACACAAAGCATTGTCCTCCGTGATGTGTGCCATTTGGGCAGCCTCCTGACCATGAGATCCCAGTTTTCTCACCTACCATCTCTCACTGTAGCTATAGCTGATCCTGATGAAGTTTGTAATTCCTGAGTAAAGGTATAGATGCCTGCCTCTTACACTGTACGAACCTCTGCAAGTGTCGGTGGTCTCTGTCAGTCAACAGACGAGGTTGGCCTGTACGCATTTATGCTGTACTTATCCCTTCACGTTTCCACTTCACTATCACATCAGAAACTTTGGACCTACGGATGGTTCGTAGTGTGTAAATCTCGTGCACAGACCTTTAATACAACAGAAACCCAATCACCTGTTTTTAAATTTCCAATTGAGCAATTTTATATATTTTAAATGTCTTTTGGTGTGAGGTTCAGCAGTTTGGCTTCTTCTAGTGCCTGACATGGTGGCTCCTGGTTCTGATTCAACGCCTGCTTCCTGTTTGACGTTCTTCTGTTGCTAGCACTGGGTAGTCCACCTTGTTTGTTTTGTTCATGAAACTTTAGTTTTAATATATCATTTCCTCTTTATTTTTCTTCATATTGTTATTATATCTACCTTGTGATTTCTGTTAACGTCGCGTACCTTGATGAGCGCATCGTTAAATACTTCTTACAAGAATACATTTTACAGAACCTTCTATGGTGACCGTTCACGCATGTGAAGTTTGACGACTTGTTAGCATCGATTGCGGTTTTACATACTACCTCCGAGGGCGTCGTTGTGATCGGTAAGGGTCCAGCTCACTCTGTACTGGCAGTGAGTTGTGACTAGTCTATAATTGTGTTAGTAGTGTCTATGGACCGTCTGCGGGGCCTGTGAGCCATTGGTGTTTGTGGCGACCCTTGGCGTCTGCTGACAGCGGAAGTGTGATAGCTGTCATCTATGGGATTTCACCATGGCCACACTTGGTGACCTGTTCTGAATGTGGAGAGTGACTTGCTGGCATACTGGGATGTAAATCATTGTCATGTAGACCGTCTAACATGTCCATTTCACAAGTAGCTGCATCTTCGCCGCGGCAGAACCTATCATAAGATTAGTGGCCTTGTTTTTACCTTGCGAGGCACTTTCCTCTTCAAAATATCTTCTGTTGATAGCAGGTTACATGTCAGCGTTCTTCTGGTTCTATTTCATACTTATTTTTTATCATTCATCTCGATTTGTTTTGCTAAGCGCAACCAGCGTATCATCCTCTGAATTGCCGATCACTTATCAGTCACCTGCCTTGGCGTCAGCCTAAATTTTGGCAGCGTAATTTTCCTCCCCGACCAAAACTACTTGGCGGGACGGTGTGTTTTGGCTGTCCAGTCTTAATTGCCTTCGTTGTTTTGGTATATAGTGTGGTTTGATATATGCCCACCACAACAAAGGCTGGAGTAAACTTCACTAGGGGTAATGTATTTCTTTGGTTGTTTCGTGTGTGGGTTTATCTGACTTCAGTCACACTTCCTGTAACTGTAGGATCTGGCTACCACTCCATGTATGTTTTCACTTATAGGACTGTTACCTGTTTGTGTTTAAAGGTTGTCACAGTTTACCAGCTGCAGCGATTTACCAAGTTTCTTGCCATAAATATTGTATCTTAGTGAAGGTCGTTGTATGTTATTAGATGTCTCTTAGTGTGTACGTAAAGGTGTACATGAGGTCTCTACGGTTTAGCTGACTAAAATTTGGAAAGGCATTGTACTGATTATTCTGTAGGTTCATGCTGTTTTATTTACTTTTTAAATGTTTTTCTTGGGACCTTTAAGAATATATTCATAATCTGTATTTACATCTACATCTACATGAGATACTCTGCAAATCACAATTAAGTGTCTGGCAAAGGGTTCATCGAACCACCTTTCTACTATTTATCTCCCGTTCCATTCTCGAATAGCGCGCGGGAAGAAAAAACACCTGAACCTCTCCGTTCGAGCTCTCTCGTATTTGTCAGCGGGAGTCAACAATATATTGTTGCATTCGGGCGAGAATATTGGTGACTGGAGTTTCGTAAGTAGCCCACGCCGCAGCGATAAGCGCCGTTGTTGTATTGATTCCCATCCCAGATCCCGTACCATTTCCGTAATGCTGTCTCCCCTGTATCGTGACAAGACGAGCTGCCCTTCTTTGAACTTTTCGATTTCCTCCGTCAAACCCACCTGATTAGGATCCCACAGTGGGCAGCAATATTCCAAAAAGGACGAACAAGCGTAGTGTATGCAGTCTCTTCAATAGTTCTGTCACATATTTTACGGGTTCTTCCAATAAAACGCAGTCTCTGGTTCGCCTTTGCCCTGACATTATCTACGTTTACTTTCCAGTTTAAGTCTGAAGTAAGAATAATTTCTAGGTATTTTGTGGAGTTTACAGCCTTCACATTTCATTGATTTATCTTTTAAAGAAAGTGTAACGGATTCTTTTCGTACTCACGTGGATGACTTCACACTTCTCATTATTTAGAGTCAATTGCCAATTTTTACACCATAGTGATATCTTATTCAGATCGTTCTGCTTTTGGTTTTGATCTTCAGATGATTTTACTAGACGGTAAATGACGGTGTCATCTGCAAACCACCTAAGAGAGCTACTTAGATTTTCTCCCAAATCGTTTATGTAAATAAGGAACAGCAGAGTACCAATAAGACCACCCTGTGGAAGCACGATATCACCTCTGTTTTAGTCGATGCCTTACCATCGACTATTATAAACTGTGTCTTCTCTGACAGGAAATACCCTATCCAGTCGCAAATTTGTGGCGATATACTATAACCACACAATTTAATTCAAAGCCGTTTGTGAGGTACGGTGTCCAAAGCCTTCTGTAAATCAAGAAATACGGAATTAATTTGAGAATCCTTGTCGATAGCACTCATCACTTCGTGTGAGTAAAGAGCTAGTTGTGTTTCGCATGAACGATATTTTCAAAATCCGTGTTGACCTTGGGCCAATAGAGGAGGCATTATTGAGGAGGAGCGTTTCGTCTTTTTGGATTTTGAAGGAACTGGGAGGCGTGAGTGGGGATGGGGTTGACAGTGAGGTGGCGTGGGCTGACAGTCTGGAAGCGGCGTCTTGGAGGGGTGGTGGAACTCATTGGTGGGCTGCTGTGCACGAACCCTGGCAGCTCACTGTGGGAGTCGAGCTTCTATGGCAGCTAGTATGGGGGCCGGAGGAGAGGGCGACTGTTCTGTTGAGGGGGTGGTGAGGGTGAGAGGGAAGGAATTGTGGCAGGATTGAGGCGGAGGTGGCGCTCCAGAAGAGGGTGGTTGTGGCATGGGAGGGCGTGGTGAAGATGAGTAGCAGTGGGGGGCAGGGACGACGTCATAAGAGTTTGCAATAGTTACCGAAAGATGTTGGGCACTGCAGCATCAGTAGCAGCGGTGGCGGGAACCTAGTCGGCAGTCTGCGGTCTGCGGCGGCGGCGGGAGCGGAAACTCGCAACGACAGGAATAGACGTCGGCGTAGGGGTAGTCAGGATTTCATTGGGGTGGAGGGTTTATACCAAATGAACATATTAACGTGGAATGGCAACAGGAGTAACGGGTATTAATGCCGCATATAACATTAAAAACTAAATAGCTAGGTCATCAGCGTCCGGTGAAATATTCATTCCAAAGAACTGTATGCTAGGCATACGCAACTTCTTAAGAATCTCTGTTTCCTAGACAATATTCTGTAAACTATATCCTGAATACAAGCAAAAGCTCATAGAAATAGGAGTGGCAATCGGAAATGCATTGCGTCAAACTATAAACAGCTTCTGAAGCAAAAACCTTATCTCCATAACTAAACTTGCTGTCGTACATAAGGCTATAAATGGTAAAAAAATGTGTACTGACTCTCGATTCTGTGACAAGAACCGAAGCAAAAGAAAGCAAAACTAAAGCTGAAATCTTCGACACAATTAGCCGCCCTGTTTAACTATAATTTATTGGGGGACCTTGCTGAAGAACTTGCTCCTAACGATTGAAAAACAACACAAATCAGGCCCATCTACAAGGTGCACACAAATGAAAAAGGTAGATAAGACGAAACTAAGTAAAATGCTTATTGTTTCTAAAGTAATAATCATAACTATATTTAACCCACTGTGAGACAAGACGTTTATAATTGCCTATAGGATTGTAATCTACCCAAATGTGCACCTCACCGTCCAAAGCAGTCCCTAGGTCGCGAATGTCTTTTTACAGGGCTCCAAAAATTTACCGGGTGAGCTGGCGCATAGGTAACACACTGGACTCGCATTCGGGAAGACGACGCGGCAGTTCACATTTAGGCTTTCCATGATTTTTCCTAAATCATTCCAGGTAAATGACGGAACAGTCACCGATTTCATTCACTATTCATGATAAAACTATGTGAGCATACGCTCAGACTCTAATGACCATGATGTCAACAGAACTTCATTCCTTAATCTTCCTCCTTCTTCCAAAAATAAGCGTGCGGAGAAATGTAAACTCTATGGAGGATGTATAAGGGTTTCTTAAACAAACATAATCGGTGTGTCCATAAAACGGTGACGATACGTGTACGGGCACCTTGCACAAATGAATGACTTTTTTTATCTTTGTCTACATTTCGGGAGGGTTTTGAACCCCTAGAACCACCCCTCTGGCTACCCCCATGCCACGTCGTGACATCTACAAATGGGCAGAGGGCACTCTGTTCTGTGGGGAAAGGGGCTACTGATCACAAAGCGAGCAGCCCTTGCTATCCTATGTGAAAATAGCGGGTGTATGGCCCCTTATGTGCTATGCTTTTTGTATCACAAAAAGAAGCTTCAGCAAGGAGTGCCTTGTAACAAGACATGGGTAAAAGGAAGGAAAAAAGTTAGAGACTTACGTTCTCACTTTCAAACAATGAACTTTGTCGAACATTAAAGAGATTATCATCTACATTTTCTTTCTCATCCCTTTGTACTATGCCTATAAGTATGGCGTAGTACAGCAAAGAAGCAATGAGTCGCTGTTAGTGACATACTGCACCGAAGACCCAATATATGGCACTGCTGTTTTTCCCCCTTGCTTATAGGAATACAGTAGTAAAGACAAGCAACCAATAGAGGCGCTGTCAGTTTCGTAGTGCTCCAAAGAATGACCTCAAAATTCTTTGCAATGACAATCGTATTTATGTAATTAGATTAGTGATTTCAGTGCGTAGATTTCGAATCAGTTATGTTTACGAACAACAGTATCTAGGAAACAGTCCACCTTCGCAATGTACAAGAGCAACTAAAAGGCTCAGTAATGTACGATCTCTTCGCAATGACAACTGAATTTATTGCAAATGCGAATCAACAAGGGGTGGAATCCCTTTAAAACGCTGGTACATAGAGGACGTTTTTTGGGGTCCTGCACCGACAGTTTTAATAGTGCATCGTCCACTGTTGTGTATCAAGTGCTTCAATGTATTTTATCTGCGTGCACCGTTTACAGACAAGTTCTTCATCGTTCAGTTTTACACAGTCTCCGTCTTGTTTTGGCATCGTAAAACATGTTTTCAACGTCACCGTGGCTCACTGTTTTAACTGATTGTGCATGTTTACTCCTCTGCCAAACTGCGAGTCATTCAAGTTTGTCTTTTTCTCTATGTTTTGATTCACCATTGTTTTAACTCCATCTCATGTTTTGAATCTCCATGCCCGTGTTCTATGTCCTTTTGGCTGAAGAGCAGTACTGAATGCAGCTGCCAGCATATTGGCGTGTACATGTTGGTGTTCAATAACAATAAAGAAAAAAGACCTTTTTTAACGTCCATTGCAAAACACGAGCTTGTAGTTAGAATAATTACGAATCCAAGAAGAAATGTTTCAAAGGTATATTACTTCGCATGCCTTGTTGCTTCATGCGTACGGTGCATGTGGTGAAAAACTGATTACGCTGTAGCCGGAAGGTGATTACGTCCTGCGGTGGACCAGCAGGCACGTTGCAGCGATGCAGCGCGCTGAAGCTTTCAGGGTGACCGCAAGGAAGGGGAAGGATGGGTGGGGAGGGGAGGGGAGGGTGGAAGGAGGAGGAGAGTCTGGTCCTGAGTGGGCGACATGACTTTTAATTGCCGCCGACGAGAGGAGCCCTAATTGAAAGAGTCGGCCAATATCGACGCCGCCGATGGCGACGTCCTGCGCGCCTGAATAATGCATGTCCTCCGCCAAAGGAAGCTCTTTTCCAGCTTCCTGGGTCATCCGCGGAGCCCTCATCGCAGCCGCTCTTTTGCTTAGCCATTCGGCGAGCATCGCCATGTACATAATAAGTGAATTACTATTTATCGCGGTCTAATGAGAACTGTTGAGCATTTGATAAGAGCCATTGTCGCACCATTTCTGACGTGAAAAATGGGAAAGAACGAAGTTATTAGATTACTACTTCTACAGCTACATACTGCAAGCCACATAATGGAGCATCAAGGAGGGTACTTGTTATAACACTGTCACTTCCTCATTTTCCTGTTTTTTAGAAGAATGTTTGTATAGTCCATGGGACTTAACTACGGGGTCATCAGTCCCTAAACTTACAAACTACTTATGAACTAACTAAGACTAAGGACGGCACAAATATCCATGCCCGAGAGGGAATTCGAACCCCCGACCGTAGTGGCCGTGCAGACCGTGACTGAAGCGCCTCAGTCCCCTCGGCCGCCGCGGCCCTTCATTTTCCTGTCCCTGGTTCAGGATGCAATATATTTTTTTTAATTTCGCGATAGGATGTGCCTCTTAAACGTTTCACCGCGAATAACTCTGTTAAGATTATCTGACACTGCCGGTTTTGGAGGCGATATTTTTTTATATTCTTTAAAATGAAATGCAAAGATCGCAAATTAATAATTTATTCAATGACGACCGGTTTTGGTGAACTGTGTGACCATCATCTGGTCATATGTATTTTAAATGCTGGTCATCTGACAAAAATATAAAAGACATGCGAGAAATAACGTACAAACATAAAAAATAACATACTTTTGGGATTAAGAGTCAGTGACCCTACCATATTTTAAAAATAGATATAAAATAATAAGTGCGACATAGCACTTAAGTCACTATATAAAAATACACAAGCTAAGCCACGACAACATACAAAATACTTTGTAAGCTGTCATATAAAAATACACATGTTAAAACATGACAGCTTAAAAAATATTTTGTAAGGTGTCATGTTTTAACTTGCGTATTTTAGCATAGTGACTTAAGTGATATGTTGCCCTTATTATTTTATATCCATTTTTAAAATAAGGTAGGGTTACTACCTCTTAATCCCAAAAATATGTTGTTTTTATGTTTGAACGTTATTTCTCGCATGTCTTTTATATTTTTGACTTGATGGCCAGCTTGTAAAATATGACCAGATGATGGTGACACAGTTCAGCGAAACCGGTCGTTATTCAATAAATGATTAATTTGCCATCTTGGCATTTCATTTTGAACAGTATAAGAATATCTCTGTAACAACAGTAGACAAATCAAATGTTCAAATGTTTGTAAATCTAAGGGACTCAACTGCTACGGTTTTCATTCCCTAGGATTCCAAACTACATAAAATACCGAAACTAACTTTCGATCAGGTGAACACACATACACCACTGCCCGAGGGAGGACTCGAACCTTCGACGGCGAGCAACCGCGCTCTTCGCAGCAAGGCGCCTTGGATCGCTCGGCCACTCCACCGCAGAAAACAATAAATAGTGAAAAACGATTTTCATGGGCAGGGCCTTATGAATATGCGGGACGGTCTAGAAAGTGAAGAAATACAATTTTCGACACTAACATTTCTTAATGGACACCCCATATGACTTTTTGTGCAATCAGTATCATGAAAAATCACAAAAAGAGTGGTGTTTGTGGCATGGTGTTTGTGGCATTGCTGTACGTCATTTACATCCGGAGAAAAAGGAAAGCTAAATTTACGCTTGAACTAAGCGAAATGCGCAGACGACGCCCGTTCCGAGACTCAACCGTCAACTTCACGCTGACTATATCGTTTGGTATCTGCGCACGCGTCCACCTGAAAGACTTGCACCAGACAACGGCGCCACACGATGTTATAGTTATTATTATTTCAAGCGTCAAAATCACTTCGCGATTTCTCGGGATGTAATTGAGTATTGCCATGCTTCAAACGCCATAATTTTTCGGATTTTTCATGCTATCATATGAATGCAGAGTCTCGCGGAGACAATTTTGAATGAAAATTCCTCGGGTTTTCGACCGCGTCAAGTGGTTAAAATTCCAAGAGATTTCGGCCATGCACTCCTTGGCCATAGTCAAGTGTTATGACTGCCTGGTGGCTGCTTGTGGGGCCTTATATACGCTAGCCGCCGGCCGTGACGTCACTGTTGTCCGTGCCATCTCCATATACGGTAATGTTTTGGCTTGGTGGCCGGGGTGCCCGCTTCAACTTCGCGATCGCCGGGTTCCACGCCGCGTCGAGCTACAGACCGCCGTCTGTGTTGAGAGTGTTATCATTGGCTTTCATTTCTATTGCTTCCTTAATTACGCAGTCCCAGAAACCGTTAGTGCGAGCCACGACCAAGGTATGAACAAACTTGATTCGGTGCTATCGATAAAAAATATGTGGTATCCATTTAAAAAACCAAAATTTTGTGTTGGAAATAATATGTGTTCACGTTTCAGTCTCGTGGTACCTATATTCATAAGCCTCTGCAGTAAGTTCATGCTGGTTAAAATCGATTTTTCAATATTTATTGTTGTTCCACAGAATTTGGATTAAAGTTTGATTGGGACACCTTGGATACATAGGTGGAAGAGATGTATTGGTTTAATGTTTCAGAGATGTACGCTCTTACAACTTTGACAGAAGCCAATACCTTAAAGCAGAACGTCTCCCTAGCCGCGTCAGCCACTGGTGTTTGTTCATTATCTCCGAGATGCTTTCGAGTTTATTGAATCGATCTCTACGAATATGTGCTACTCTGTTTTGCATCTGCTCTATCGCTGTTAATCCCATCTGCTAGGGATCCAACACAGACAAGCAACTTTCAAGTATTGGTCGAACAACGTTTAGTCAACTACTTTCTTTGTTGATGAATTACATCTCCAGTGAATCACAGTCTGGCCCCTATCTTGCCACGAGAAATTTTGTGTTATCGGCTAACGTCAGATCGCTCCTTGTGCCTACTCCTACACATTTTACGGTAGTAACTGTTTCTCTCGATTGTCTAGTCATACAGTAGATCTTTTTTTCTGTGTATTCGCAATGTTTGAGATAAAGTGCCACTACCTGCACTAATCATCGACACGCCGCAGACCCTCCTGCATTTTACTATAATCTTTCAGCTTTGCGATTTCTTTCTATACAACAGCACCCGCAAATAGCCTCATTGAACTTACGAAATTATCCATGGATTGTATATACATTATGAAAAGAAAACGTCCTTAGCACTACATTTTGGCACACTAGAAATTTCACGGAATGTATGAGTTTAACTGCGATTGGGTAAAACTGAAAATGTGTAGCCAGCCGGCGTTCGAACCCAGGTCTCCTGCTTTCTAGGCAGTTTTGTTGTCCCCCGACACCACTGGGGAGCCAGCGATCACTGCACCTGCAATGGATTACTCAATCACGCCTCCCGTCAGATACAAATTCTCAACTTTACCTTGTCCATTATTACTCAAACTCGTAGTTATTTAAAAACTCATTCCCGTAGGAGTAAGGGCCTACGACTGCCTGCCAACTAGAACTCAAACTCGTAAGGGACTAGTCCGAACGAACAGACACTACGTATATAGGGTGTCCCAGCTATCTTGTCCACCCAAAATATCTCTGAAACAATAACAGCTATTGGGAAACGACTTTCACCGGTATCAATATACGGCTGAGGCCCATGAATGTACATATTTGGAATCATTCTAAAACGAAAGAAAATGTGTACTATGTTTTTTTTTTTTTTTTTTTTTTTTTTTTTTTTTTTTTTTTAAATGGACACCCTATATTTTTTCTTCAGCAATCCATAGCATGACAAATCAGATAAACAATGGCGTTGATTGCATCGCAATATTCCAATTACATTCCGAGATATTGCGACGCTAAATTCACGCTTGAAATACGCGAAACGCGCGGCTAGCGCACGGCCTGAGACTCAGGCGAGAACACCATGCTGTTCAGGACGTACGCTAGCCTCGCGTTTCGCGTATTTCAAGCGTCAACTTCGCGTCGCAATATCTCGGGATATAATTGGAATATTGCGATACAATCAACGCCATTGTTTATGTGATTTGTCATTCTATTGATTGCTGAAGAAAAAAATATAGGGCGTCCATTTAAAAAATACATAAGTTTGTGTTAAAAACGCATGTGCTTTCGTTTTAGAATGTTTCCAAATAAGTACAGCCCTACATTGATACCGGTGAAATTCGTTTTCCAATAGCTGTTATTGTTCCAGAGATATTTTGGGCGGACAAGATAGCTGGGACACCCTGGGTACAGCTTATAATCGAGAAAGTACTTTCACGTTAGAAGACTTCGTTCTATTGCAAACGACATGCTCTATTCCGTTCACCAGAAACTCTTCCTTTCGAACAGCTGATCTGATATTACGTACTACGCCTGTTTTTTTTTTCGATACGTGACAGTGTGTAATCCTGTAAAAGACTTCCCAGACGTCATGAGCATAGTATCTACATTGCTTTTTGATTCACGTAACGAAGTGGGTTTCTCATGATTGTTGATTTGGAACCCATGTTGACTACTAGAAAGGAGATCTGTGGTCTCAAAGCCATAATAAACCAGCATAAAACATATTAAAAAATTCTGTACTAGACCGACGTGGCCTACGTTTATTGAAAACGGAAATGTCCTATGCCCTGTTCCAATCATTAGGAAAGGTTCGCTGCTCTAGATTCCTGTTGTTCGATGCTGCTAAAAGAGTTGCGGGTGGGACGGGGAAATTTCTTCGCATACACTACAAATATTCAAAACTTCTGCACCGATTAAGCTCAAAGTTTGACACAACGTTACGTTCTTCAACGGGAAGGTTTATAGATACCTATTTCTTCAATATATCATGCATAACTTAATCTCTATCTGTATAAAAGCGAAAGGAAACTCATTCACTTATTAAATCATTCACTGACTAAAGACGAAATCTTGAAAACTATTTCAACTATGAAGCTGACATTTGACAGGAATGTAGTTTAAAGATAGAAGACGTCAGATGAGAAAGGATTTTGCAATAGGGCCGATAGTTCAGGAGATATGAAGTCATAAACAATGAAAAAGTCCCCGTCTTCTAGCACGTGATAGTGTGACTTTATCAGTCCACTGTTTGAGAAGGAGAGAACTTAGCGATTTGCAACAAACTTTAAACATGATTTCAAACCTTTAGGAAAGTTTTTCTCGCTGACAACCCTAGTGAAATGCTGAAAGGAAAAAAGTTTGTCGCTTACTACATTTTCAGCGTTTATGCAGTAAAATTACGGCTTTTGGCAAGACGTTACCATTTATTACTCATACACTATGAATTGTATTCGCGAAAAATGTTACATACAGTATACATACAAACCACTGAACGTTCATGAGATATGGAGTCATAAACAATTAGGTTCATGATAAAACGCCTTATCCCGCATCGTTTTGATTTATTGCGTCTTTCCTACTATCTCTATTCGCGACGTATTTTGCAGACATTTTACATATACACCACTGGATGTACTTTCGAAGTAATATCGTATTACGATATGTAGTTCAGGTGCTATGACGTCAAAGACAATTAAATGCATGAAAATTCGCCCTAACGTGAGTGAGATTGTAATTTACGACGTCTTTTCTACCAACTCCATTTCAACATTTTTCGCAAGCAGTTTCGTAATATTCCACTCTACGAACCTGGTAAATAATGTTTTTGTAGGACACACAATTCAGGGGATATCTCTCTATATATAAAAGCAAAAGGTCACTCACTCACTGACTAAACACGAAATCTCTAAACTACTGCACCAATAAAATTGAAATTTTGCGGTATGTAGTTCATAGGTAGAAGACATCAGCTAAGAAAGTATTTTGCGATAGGACAGAATTAAGGTGCATGGCGGAGGATACGTTTCCTACAGACTGACGAAATCTACAATTTCATTCCGATGTTCACAAAATTTTGCACGCTTGGTCTTCAAAACAAGAGGTAGGTCACTATGTACCTAAAATTTCATTCGGTGCATGTACGAGGGTAGCTTGCAACATAAAAATGGATCCCTAAAAAACTGGGTCGCGCTATAACTTGATAACGGCTGGACCGATTTCACAGATCCTTTTAATGTTATTTTTGTTAATCTTAGAACAAGGGTTGTATAAAATAAAACTGGAAAATTCTAGAACAACAAAGTGGTTTTTTTCAATGTGACGCTGTCTTTCTATTGCAAATAAATCTATAATTTTCTTCTGATAGTGATGAAATTTCGCACAGTTGACTTTAAAAAGAAGAGTAATGTCACTGTCTGTATAAAACTTCGTTCGGGGACTGTGGAGGATACTTACAGAATTTTACAAAATTCATAGTTTTGCTCCGATCTTCGATGAAATTTTCACACATGATCTTTAAACCAAGGAGAAGGTCACTGGTTACAAAAATGTTTATATGATACATGACAGAGGGTACCTTGCAAAAAGCTTTGCCAAGAGAGGGAAAGGTGGAATCGAACAGAGAGCTAGGAGAGAAAGAGATGGATGCAGAGAGAGGAGAGAAGGGGAGATGGTCTACGACAGTGTAGGGTAAATAAACATCCGGGCAACGCCGGGTTTACATCTAGTTTTATATAATTTTGTGATATTTAATAACAACTTTTCCCATCATAAAATGTATGAAATCCATGTATGACATATAGTAGAAATTAGCGTGCGCGTATTTCAGTACAATATAATGTGAAAATTTCAGAGGATTCGGTCAAGACATTCGAGATTTACGGTTAGGAATATTTTCAACACCATTCTGCATTTTCATTTTGAAGTCTCGGAAAATTGTTCACAGATTGCGTTGAAATTTTGATATTATGTTGACTTAGATTTTTCACAATTCCTTTTTAGTATTTATTGCGTTTAATCGTATTTCGAGATAATAACAACCAGAGTATTTATTCTTCCGTATTTCACGTTACATGGCCTCAATGTATGACACCCTAGACAACCAGCTTAACAAATGGTTTTATGAATTTTTTGCGCCCGTAACATACCAGCGACTGTGACAAAACATTTAATTGTAATATTAACGATAGAAATGACATAGGTGATAGGTCTACATCAATACCATTTATTCGATTAAGAAAGAATGTTTGCATGTATTACTTTTAAAACAAGAAAAATCGCACTGTCTACTTAATAATTAATACGATGTGTAGGAAAATGTACTCTTCTAAAGACTTCCAATCTACAGTATTAATAGGATCTCGATTTAATTTTCACATTTCACCTTCGAAACAAGGAAAACATCACTGCCTATATAAAATTCCGTATTATGTATAGGGAAGGGTGTTTTACTCCAGACTCCTACACTATTAGAACAATCACTATAAAATTTGGAAAATTTATGTAATTTTTCATATACAGGGCGAGGGAGGAGCTTGGCGGAGAACGGGCGAAGGTTGGCTATGTATGGTTGGACAAATGTAAAACAGGAAGACATGGATGAGGAGGAGGCAGAGGTAGTTACGGAAGAGGGGCATATAGGGAGGAGGAATAAACTAGTGAGTACAAAAGAAATGAGATAAGATATATACGTAATGAGAAGGGAGGGGGAAGGCACGGATACAGTATGGCATAAGAGATGTATGGGGAGCGATGTGAAGGCGATGGACAGTGACCACGTAAGAGGTAGGAAATTGATGGACGTGGGAGGGGGGGAAGGAGTATAAAAGGGAGGGTGGAGGATGAAGGACAATGGCAGCGGGAGGAGGCGATAGACAAACAATGGTTGACCATCAGCTATTACTTATTTTGCGCGGAGATACCGATCTTGGATCAAGCCACAGCAGAGCTAGTTCAACCTCTTAAAACCACATTTGAAATGGAAAATTTTTGAACAGGCGGAAGTACATTATTAACAACATAAGTAGGCCCCAAGGTGACACGATATGATTAATAGCACAAACGATGCAGTAAATTTCTAACTAAACGTATCATCTCACTTTTGGGCTTATGTTCTTATAATATTAATAATGCATTTCCATCTGTATCAAAGTTCTTCATTTCGGATGTGGTTATGTGAAGCTGATCTCACTCTACTGTGGCTCAATAATCATCCAACATTGATACCGGTAGCTTTAAGCAAAATAAATAACAGCTGATCGCAATCTTAAATTATATAGCTGCTAATTTATCAAATGAAATGTGTTACCTGTCGAATTTCCAGTTTCAATCTCGTCAAAAGGCCTCGGCTTCTTTAGACGTTAGCATTTACGCAGATGCAAAACAACATTGCTAAAGATCATCACATGATCAAATGCATAGTGTACGATTTTATAAAGGACATACAGACATGCGTTGAAATGCCCGTATCGCAGTGCAGCATTGTGTCATAATTTCAAATCAGCATTTCAAGAAATTTCTGAGATTTGCTATCAAAAAGCAAACGAAGAGAAACTGTTGATGTTTCTGCTCTCATATTTCCAAAAGTTGTCCTATTTTTTGGAAATTTTGATACAACGTTGGATTTGAATTTGCGCGTGGTTGTATATAGCTTCCTATTTAATTCGTTTCCAAAATTATTTGCGTATAGCAATAGAACTGAAGGAATAATAAAACGAAAATCCATAAAAATTTTCCGATAATAAACAGTACGGCAGGTGCTTAAGTTTCATGGGAGCGCTGCAGTTGATACACCCTTAATAAGAAAAGTCATCGCAAAGCTAAGAAAGAAGTAATACAATCTAGGTCAATTGATGACTGTAAACAAAACATATTACTTACTGGAACATGAGGCAGGATTGACGTTGGTGTTGCGGAAAAGCACGTGCTTTCAGACAGTCCGTGACTGCTGTGGCTAAGTGTTTAAAACTCTGCCTAAAACTCAGGTTGTTCCAGTTTCGAAACCCAACCACACCACCTGTTCCTTCTGTTTAACGTCGTTGACGTAACTGACGCATAGGTTGGTGCAATAATGGATAACATTCCGTTGGCAACTATGAGAACAAATTACAAAAAGTTTAAGCTGTTCTCAAAACTAATAGTAGGCGACCTTTACACAAATAAATTAATAATGTGTCAATGTTTGTATACTATAGTGTCCAACATCCCCCTATATTGTCAGGATCTATGAGCCTAGACGGTCACAGCAAAGCAATGAATTGATTGAAACCTCTTCATGTAATGAATATGCAGTGTTTATAGTGGTAGGCTGCATCTACATCTACTTACATAGTCCGCAATTCACCGTAAGGTGCGTGGCGGAGGGTACACTGTACTACTACTAGGCATTTCCTTTCCTATTCCACTCCCAAATTGAACGAGGAAAAAAAGAATGCCCATATGCTTCCGTACGAGCCCTAATTTCTCTTATCTTGTCTTTGTGATCTTTACGTCAAATGTAAGTAGGCGGCAGAAAGATCGTACTACACTCAGCTTCAAATTCCGGCCCTCTAAATTTACTCAACAGAAATTCACGAAAAGAACGTCGTCTTTCTTCCAGCGATCCCCAATTGAGTTGCCGGAGCATTTCCGTGACACTCGCGCATTGGTCGAACCTACCGGTAACAAATCTAGCTGCTCGCCTCTGAACCGCCTCTGTCTTCCTTTAAACTGATCTGCTGCGGGTCCCAAAAACTTTAGCGATACTCAAGACGTGGTCGTACAAGCGTTTTATACGCGGTCTCCTTTACAGGTGAAGTACATCTTCCCAAAATTCTCCAAATAAACCGAAGTCGGCTGTCCGCCTTACTCACAACTGTCCTTACATGCTCGTTCCATTTCATATCGCTCTGCAGTGTTACGCCTAGATATTTGAACGACGCGACAACATCAAGAAACTCACTACTAATGCTGTATTCGAACATTATGGGATTGCTTTTTCTACTCACGCGCATCACCTTACAGTTTTCTACATTGAGAGCTAGCTGCCATTCTTCGCACCAACTAGAAATTTTGTCTATGTCATCCTGTATGCTATTACAGTCAGTTACAGATGACACCCTCCCATACATCACAGCATCATCAGCAAACAGCCGCAAATCACAACTTACTCTGTCCATCAGATCATTTATATAGATAGAAAAAAATAATAGCGGTCCTATCACTCCCCTAGGGCACGCCTGACGATACACTCGTCTCTGATGAATACTCGCCGTCGAGAACAACGTACTGCGTTCTATTACTTAGGAAGTCTTCCAGCCAGTCACAAATCTGTGAACCTATTCCATAAGCTTTTATCTTCGTTAGCAGTCTGCCATGTGGCACCGCGTAGAACGCCTTTTTGAAGTCGAGAAAAACACAATCCGCCTTTTGCCCTTCATCCATGGCTCGCAAGATGTCATGTGAGAAAAGGGCAAGCTGAGTTTCACATGGACGATGTTTCCTAAACCCGTGCTGATTCATGGAAAGAAGCTTTACCGTTTGAAGGAAATTTACTATATTCGAACTGAGAATATGCTCTAAAATTCTACATGAAACTGATGTCAACGATATTGGCCTGTAATTGTGTGGGTCAGTTCTCTTTCCTTTCTTATAAACGGGAGTCACCTGCGCTTTTTTCCAATCACTAGGAACTTTGCGCTGAATTAAAGATTCGCGATAAACGCAAGCTAATTAGGGGGCCAATGCCGCTGAATAGTCTTTGTAAAACCGAACTGGTATTCCATCCCGACCAGCAGACTTTTTCGTATTTAGCTCTCTCAGCTGCTTCTCTACACCGGAAATACCTATTCCTATGTCCCCCATTTCGGAATTAGTACGTTCATCAAATGATGGTACATTTGTGCGGTCCTCCTGCGTGAAAAATTTCTTAAAGGTTAAATTTAGAACTTCAGCTTTCCGTTTGCTTTCTTTTATTACTGCTCCGGAATGATCAACGAGTGACTGGACAGTGGGCTTTGACCCGCTTATCGATTTTACATAGGACCAGAATTTTTTCGGGTTCTCGGAAAGATCTTTTGCTAAGATATGGCTGTGATAATTATTGTATGCTTCACGCATCGATCTTTTTATAGACGCACGAATCTCTGCTAACTTTTGCCTGTCATAATTTGCGTGTTCTTTTTTGAATCGAGAGTGCAACAGCCTTTGCTTTCTCAGCAGCTTTCTAACATTATTATTATACCACGGTGGATCTTTTCCATCCTTAATCGTCTTTACTTGCACATATTTCTCTAACCCTTTATTAACAACGCACTTAAATTTAGTCCACAATTCCTCTACATCCATAGTCCCGGAATTAAACGATGACCATTCATTTTCTAAGTGCGATCGTAACATTTGCTTATCGGCTCTTCCCAACAAAAACACGCTCCTATCTTTCTTGATTGGTTTATGAACTTTGGTCACCATCGACGCTATGACGATATCATGATCACTAATTCCTGTCTCTAAACAGACATAGTTAATAAGGTCAGGCCTGTTTGTGCCTATAAGGTCTAGAATATCTACATAAATATACTGCACGTCTCATTGAAATGCATAGCAGAGGGTTTGATGTTTCTCTACAGTCCCATTCTCTAATAGCTCGCGAGAAAAAGGAACACCTAAAACATTCCGTTTTCGATCGGATTTCTATTATTTTGATTCGATGATCATGTCTTCCAAAGTAGGTCGGCGCTACAAAATATGTTCTCATTGGGAAGAGAAATTTTGCCTTTCTTTTTATGATTTCCACCCCAACTCGTGCATCATTCTTGTGACACTGTCTCCCCTATATTGCGATAATGAAAAACGACTGCCCCTCTTTGAACTCTCTCTAAATCGTCTGTCAATCCCACTTGGTGAGGATTCCATAATGCGCAACAATACTCTCAAATATGACGCATAAGTGTGAAGCAGTGAGTTTCTTTAGTAGAACTGTTGCATCGTATAAGTGTTCTGTCAACAAAAAGTAGTCTTCGGTTCATTTTCCCTAAAATATTTTCTTTGTTCTTTCCAATTTCGGTATTTAATTGAATTTACGACCTGTAGTTTTGACTGATTTATCGTGTAAATAAAGTTCAGCGGACTTCTCTTGTTGGCCATATGGATGACTTCACAATTATAATTATTAAGGGTCAATTGCCATTTGTTGCAGATATCTTATCTGGTGACTTTACTAACCTGTAAGTGACAGCATCATCCGCGAACAACCTAAGAGAACTGCTCAGTAGTTTAAAAAAATAAGGTACAGTAGGGGTCCTATAACACTTCCCTAGGACATGATAGATGTCACTTCAGTTCTACTCGACAACTCTCCGTCAGTTACAACGTACTGTGTCCTTTCTCTCAGGAAATCACGAATCTAATCGCACAATTGTAGCCATATTACATAAGCACGTAGTTTGATTAGAAGGCGCTTGTGAGTTACAGTATCGAAAGTCTTCCGGAAGTGTAGATATACGGAATCTATTTGACATCCCTTGTCTATAACACAGATCACATCACGTGATTAAACAGCTATGTTTCACAAGAATGATACTTTCTGAATCCGTGTTGACTGTGGGCCAATATGTCGTTCATAATATTTGAGTAAAGTATATGTTCCATAATCCTGCTGCGAACCGTCAGTGATATATATATCTGTAATTTTGCGGCTCACTCCTACTGCCTTTCTTGAATATTGGCGTAAACTGTACAACTTTCCCGTGTTTGGCTACGAAACGTTCGCTGAGTGAGCTGTTGTATATGATAAACAGGTATAGAGCTATTGCATCAGCATACTCTGAAAGGAACCTGACTGGTATATAATCGGAAGCGGGACACATACTTTGGTTAAGTGATTTAAATTGCTTTAATACACCAGGGATATCAAAATCTAAACTACGCATGCTGCCAGCTTATAATCAGTATATGCTGTTTCTTCTGTGACTAGCTTACCATAGTTGTCCATCGATGTGTAAGCCCAGGTATCTTGTTACTGTTTTCCTTTGTACGACTTCCCCATGCAGTTATATCACTGGATCCCTTATTAGTTTTGCTTTCTGATCTATGTGTGTAGTTTTATTTACAGGTACAGTCAATTTGTTTATGAGTCACCATTTGCATACTGTGCTCAGAGCTTGAGATGCTTTGTATTGCATGTCAGCTCATCAGTCTGCAGTAACAGACACCAGTGTACGCAACAATGTTCTTATGTGTATGTCGTGGTCGAGCGTATGGAGGAGTGGTTCCATGAATGTCCCAAAGTATGGATCTGCAGTGGAAATGGGGGGTCCACAAGTGGCTTCTTGTACACATACCTTTGTAAGAGGGTTACGTGTACAAAAGTTCGGATATGGAGCAGCACTTTGGAATACAATGTTCCAAAAGATGGAGCCGTACATGGACATTCGTGCACTTCACTTAATAAGGCGGTAAAATGTATCGGAATTCGGATGAGGAGCATAACTTCGTCATAACATCTTCCAAAAATTGCTCCGCAGATGGATCCTTATGAACAGCCTGTTGTAGAAGGGTTAACACTTTGACGACCAAGCCCGAGCATATGTCGTGCTACGAAACTGCTTCAAATCGACCGCACCCAAGAATATGTCGGACGGCTGTTACGCGCCGCTCCCAGCCCACTAGCCGTCCGGAAAAAGCCGTCTACTGTGGTAATTTCGCGTGAAACAACTGCCTTTATGTCCCTTGACTGCTGTTGTCTTCTATGATCTGGTTTTAGAACTACGTCAAAAGAAACAGCAAGTCACACTTAGCAGCTTACGTGACATGCGCCATTGTGCATTGATGTAGCCATGAGACTGAATGTTCGTGTTACTGTTTGCCGTTTCTTGTTTATTGTTTTTTCATATGTGTCACATTTTCTGAGTGAGAAAGAAATTGTATATGCTAATTACCTTCGACTTTACACAAAACTAAGGAACGCTTTTTAATTTTTTATTTTTATTTATTTTTTGTGAAACCGAACTCGGAAATTATAGGATTGTCGTTATTAAGTTTGTCATCAACTGATACAATTAATATTCACGGACTGTACGACATTAACTGCGAAATGGGTAAAGTTGAGAAACTTGTATCCAGCCGGGATTCGAACCCGGGTCTCCTGGTTTCTAGGCAGTTGCGCTGACCCCTACACCACTGGGGACACAGCGGTCATCACACATGCACGGATTAGATTAGATTAGATTAGATTAATACTTGTTCCTTAGATCATGTATACGACATTTCGTAATGATGTGGAACGTGTCAGTTTAGTAAATTTTGTCTATACTTGACAATCTATATTTTAAGAATTTTTTTGTAAATTTTTTTATTATTTTTTTTATTTTTTATTATTTTTTTTATATATATTTTTTGTGTTTTATCTAAAAATTCATCTGCATTGTAGAAGGAGTTGCCATTCACAAATTCCTTTAATTTCTTTTTAAATACTAGTTGGCTATCTGTCAGACTTTTGATGCTACTTGGTAAGTGACCAAAGACTTTTGTGGCAGCATAATTCACCCCTTTTTGAGCCAAAGTTAGATTTAACCTTGAATAGTGAATATCATCCTTTCTCCTAGTGTCGTAGCTATGCACACTGCTATTACTTTTGAATTGAGTCGGATTGTTAATAACAAATTTCATGAGTGAATATATATATTGAGAAGCTACAGTGAGTATCCCTAGATCCCTAAATAAATGTCTGCAGGATGCTCTTGGGCGGGCTCCAGCAATTATTCTGATTACACGCTTTTGTGCAATGAATACTTTTTTACTCAATGTTGAATTGCCCCAGAAAATGATCCCATACGAAAGCAGTGAATGAAAATAGGCGTAGTAAGCTAATTTACTGAGATTTATATCACCAAATTTTGCAATGACTCTGATAGCATAAGTAGCTGAACTCAGACGTTTCAGGAGATCTTCAATATGTTTCTTCCAATTCAGTCCCTCGTCAATGCAAACACCTAAAAATTTTGAATATTCTACCTTAGCTACAGATTTATGTTCAAAGTCTAAATTTATTAATGGTGTCATGCCATTTACTGTATGAAACTGTATATACTGGGTTTTATCAAAGTTTAATGAGAGTCAATTTGTAGAGAACCACTTAATGACTTTCTGGAAGATATCAGTTACAATTTCATCAGTTAATTCCTGTTTGTCAGGTGTGATAGCTATACTTGTATCATCAGCAAAAAGTACTAGCTTAGCATCTTCATGTATGTAGAATGGAAAGTCATTAATATATATTAAGAACAGCAAAGGACCCAAGACCGAACCTTGTGGGACCCCATTTTTAATAACTCCCCAGTTAGAAGAATTAATTGTCTCATCTACATGGTGTGAACTGCTTATTTCAACTTTCTGGACTCTTCCAGTTAAGTATGATTTAAACCATTTGTGCACTGTCCCACTCATACCACAATACTTAAGCTTATCTAGAAGAATCCCATGATTTAAACAATCAAAAGCCTTTGAAAGATCACAAAAAATCCCTACTGGTGATGTCCGGTTATTCAAAGCATTTAATATTTCATCAGTGAAGGTGTATATAGCATTTTCAGTTGAAAAGCTTTTTTGAAAACCAAACTGACATTTTGTTAGAACTTTATTTATACTAATATGTGAAGCAACTCGAGAATACATAACTTTTTTCAAAAATCTTTGATAAAGCATTCAGAAGTGAGATGGGCCGGTAGTTGTTGACATCGTATGTATCCCCTTTTTTATGCAAAGGTTTAACGATAGCATATTTCAGTCTATCTGGGAAAATACCCTGCTTTAATGAGCTATTACAAATATGACTGAGAATCCTACTTATCTCCTGGGAACAAGTTTTTAATACCCTGCTGGAAATGCCATCAATTCCATATGACCGTTTACTCTTGAGAGAGTTTATTATTTTCCTAATTTTATACAATTTTATACAATTGAATATATATATATATATATATATATACATATATATATATATATATATATATATTATATAATGTGAATGTATGTTCGGTGTACGCTTATCGCGTCCGAACGACAAGACGCAGGGACAGTACAGTTACTAATTTATACCTGTGGAAGGTTTTAGGCATGGTTTCATAGCGATCTGATGGATATTTAGTAATTTGAAGAATATAACGTGAAATGTGGAACAACAATTACTCTTGAACATCATATTTACTCTTTAAAAATGGTTTTATTGGTTGCATTGTTGCTTGAGGGTTGATAATGATAAAAGGGTGTAGTATATTGGGATGGAAAATTCTACGTGTGTTTGTGGTAATATTTCGCTCTGCAGCGAAAACTACAGAGCGCAAACGAATGGTCTGTGTGTAATTGTTGTCCGACGTCTCCTCTTGTACACCATAGCAGTTCCATGCCGATAGCTATAAGGGGGTGGAAGATATGGGTGTTGAAAGTTGTCAAATTGTAAAAAAAAAAAAAAAAAAAAAAAATAAATAAATAAATAAATCTGACTGAAGGCCAGCGATGACGTTTGCGACTATATAGCAAGGAGATTACATACAGCGAAACGTGATACCACAGACCAAATCTTTGGTCTATGTGTGGTACAATGTCTTCAGCTCTTTCTCTGTAAGGATAGCCGCGATGGAGTAGCCGAGCAGTCTAAAGCGTCTCGCTGCGGAGTGCGCGGTTGCTCACCGTGGAGGTTCGAGTCCTCCCTGTGGCATGGATGTGTGTGTTGTCCTTAGGTTAGTTTCTGTTAGTTTAAGTAGTTTGTAAGCTGCGGACTGATGACCAGGCAGTTTGGTCCGATAGATTTACGAACATTTGAATTTTCCGTAAGTATAAGCATACGCATAAGGAAATATAAGAATAAATAAATACCACACTAATGAAAGATAGCTTACCTCATAATCAACCAACACGCGAGCGGAGCCGCGGGTTTAAGCAAAATTAAAATAAACATTTAAACTAAACCTTAAAACTGTTATTTTATAATATGTATTCTGTTTCAGTATATGTTACATAGGAAGCGCCAGTGACATTTCAAAGAAAGGTAAAAATGGCCGCTCCCCTGGACCCAGAGAGTGTCCCAGCTGCCAGTATTCAGAGTGTTTAGGTACAAATTATCGTCTCCTGAACGGCACTTAGATCCGTCGATAGGGCTTTGAGACTTGGGATGACGGTAGACGAGAAACTGTGGCAGCGGATACCCGAGGCGGGCAGCGGAAGGCTGCGGCTGCGTGCAGCGCCCCCACCAGTTAGTTAATTAGTGGCTGGGGCGCCTGATTAGCGGCTACCCGGCGCGCACCGCAGACCGCAGAAACTGCCGGCGACTGTTACGCAATGCGGCCTACCTGCAGGCGCCGGCACATCACTGCGGTGGCCGCTCGCCCCATACATTACCACCTGATACCAGAAGAGAGCTGCGGGTGCTCACTTTATACTCACAAACGGGTCCCCTAACATTATCTGCCAACTCGCTCTCTCTGTACGCTAGGAGACTCGACTCTCCGAGGACCCGGCGTATTTCTTCTATGTTCGATAATTGAGTTGTTATACGAGGCGCGTCCAAAAAGTAAGTTCCGTTTCAATTTATCTCGGCTGCAGCGCTGCGATTGCAGTTCCGCACATGCGCTGTAGACGATGTGTTCAAAATGTTCAAATGTTTGTAGAGCTTATGGGACTTAACTTTGGGGTCATCAGTCCCTAAACTTACAAACTACTTATCAACTAGCTAATACTAAGGACGGCACAAATATCCATGCCCGAGGCGGGATTCGAACCCCCGACCGTGCAGACCGTGACTGGAACGCCTCAGTCCCCTCGACCACCGCGGCTGGCTGTAGACGATGTGTATCAAGGAGAAGAACGTGCGCCATTTGGAGATCGCTGTCAGTTACGTACGCTTTATTGTGCTTGTTTGAAAAGTCGGCGTTGATTGAAAATCCCGCAGCCTGTGAAAGCAGGTCGGTGATTCGGTTTCTGAATGCGAGGAAAGTGAAACGAAGTGAAATTTATCGGCAAATTTGCGGTGTTTGCGGACCAAATGCGATGAGTGATTCGATGGCGAGAAGATGGGTCCGACAGTTCAATGGTGGGCGTAGTGATGTGCACTATGAAGAACGAAGTGGGCGTCCACCTTTGGTTACAGAAGAACTGGTTCACGCGGTTGATGACAAGATCCAGGAAATCTGTAGGTTTACTATTAGTGTTCATCACTTCACCAATGACGACGAGCTGAAAGAAACTATATCCAACTGGTTGAAGACACAGGCGGCAGATTTCTATGAAGAAGGTATACAAAACCTGGTGCCACGGTATGACAAATGCCTGCAAAATTTCGGCAGTTATGTGGAAAAGTATTTTAAGAAAATGTTCAAATGTTTGTTCAGCTTATGGGACTTAACTACGGGGTCATCAGTCCCTAAACTTACAAACTACTTATGAACTACTTACGAACTAGGACGGCACAAATATCCATGCCCGAGGGGGGGGATTCGAACCCCCGACCGTAGTGGCCGTGCTGACCGTGACTGGAGCGCCTCAGTCACCTCGGCCACCGCGGCCGGCGTATTTTAAGAGTTGTAGAATTTTGTGCAATAAAAATTTCTTCTGTATCTGTGTACAATTTCATTTTATTACCAAACGGAACACTTTCTGGGCGCGCCTCGTATATCAGTATCATAAATGTTTCGTAAGAGTAGGACATCCTCCTGTTTGATAATGCAGGATGAATTTTTACAGCATGTACGAACTCTAGGTATTGATCAGTCCGAGGATGCGGAACAAAAGAACCATAATGCCCACAAGTCCGGCAATGCAAGATTTCCATGCTATCCTGTTTATTGAATCATACTTTGCTACAAGGACTACTGTCCAACAGACACTCTATCATTCAACCACAGTTACAGTGTGCATTGTTTCCTCCTAGATGGTGCTTTTTGTCCTCACACATCATGCCCTAAAGCCCTCTCCTGTCATAATAACTTTTGATGTTGTGTCAATTCATTTCTCTTGCTCACTTACCTTGTAGTGGATGTGATAATGTGCTTTACACAATGGTTCAGCATACGAATCGAGAGCTGTAAGAAGTATGCCATGCACCTATGCTTAGGGTGGTGCGGGAGTTTAGAGTAACCTCTTGGTACGGAGGAGGTCGATTCACAAACCCAACACAACATTTGGTATGTCGATTTTGTATGATTACAACACCCGATTACAGCAGTTGACACTAAATATTACCTAAGTTAAAATAAATTTCTTTTTAAAATAAATATTGTTAATCTGAGTACTTAATTGTATTGCCAAGAAGAGAGATCACTGAGTATGAAATATCAGCTGAATTTTGAAGAATTAAGTTTCAGTCGAGAGGGAACGTTGTGAAAGAAATAATTCAAAAATCCAGTTCTAACGTCTGTTGTAGCTCATTGTAGTGCCCTCGGTTTCATTTCTCAAATAAGTGTTACTTATTCCTACCTTAGAGGGGAAAAAGTACTCGTTATTACAAAGGAAGATCTTTTCAGCTGCAACGTAACACAGATTTTTGGAATTTTTGAGAAAGAAATACCTTGGTAATATTAATGAGAACATTCCGAACTGCAGTCTGGAAAACAAAACATATGATACATGATCGACGAAAAAGAAATATTCGTTTCTTTATTAGGGTGTTAATACTACTATAAGTTACGAGACATTGTGTGTAATGGAGACACCCTGATGTTAAATGCGAGTCAACTGTTCTAGATATTGTAGCTGTTCTGTGTTAACTCTGACACTTTTTGAAACGCTAGATGCTTTCCATTAATTATAATTTAATTATGAGTTGCTGCAACAACGCAACAGCAAGCAAACGCAGTCGTTCTCAGCTCATGGAAGTTATTTTTACTAAGCTGCAGACAGGACGCAATGGTCCACCACCTTCTCACCTTCTCCAGGCAGCTCTGGGTATAAAAAACTCACTGTTTCATACTGCACTCTCTTGTTAATTAGCTCTGATGCATTTTTGTTTGGAGCTCCCATTTTACAGTTTCTTGCTTTTTATACGAGTAAGCTCTGTCACTGGCACGTAGCAACGACAATCCGGATTCCTTTGTTCTTCTTTCAGCGTTTGACGTTGCTAAAACTTTTGTCTGGCTAGTACCGTTGCACAAAGAAACAATAGCATGACCGTAGGTGGCTTCCATCATCATCCTAACGTTTTGAGACAAATATTTTTTCCATTAAAAATTTCCCTGAAATGAATGTATTGCACACATTTATAAGTTATTTAGGACATGCTCTTTAGTCAGACGACGAATATATATTACCTTAAATAATTCAAGCTTTCTCCTAAGGACTGTTGGTTGGTTGTAACTTTTAAACTGCCTTATTCGTTAATGCATGGTACTAATCATAATTAATATCATTAATGGAAATGATTGTTTGTTTGTTATGCTTTCACGCCTTAATTGCTCAACTGAACAGCATGAAATTTTGCTTACATGTGTTCAGGGATGCATTTAAGGATATATTGTACCTATCACACACAAAAATCTACTCTTCTAGAAGGTTCTGTCTTAGATACCTGCACTAGATGCTCAAAATGGCTCCTACCAAATTGAATACAGGCATAGCATTGTAGAAGAAAATTCTGGCACACTCTTCAAAGTACGAGGGCCACTCCAAAAGAAATGCTTACTAGTTTTCATTCTGCATGTTTGAAAGTTTTACAGTGTGTAGATACATCCTTTAGGAACAATATTTTCAATTCTCCACATAATCTCCATCCCTCTCAACTGCCTTACGACGTCTTGGAACCAGCGCCTGTATACCCGCACGGTAAACTTCTGGACCAACACAAAGAGCCACTGTTTGGCAGCGAGCACAAGTCAGTCATCATCCTCAAATCTTGTTCCACAAAGATAGTTTTTCAGTTTCCCAAAGAGATGATAGTCACATGGAGCCAATCTGTCTGTAGTCACATTGTCTGGAGTGTGTGCAGTAAGAGGCCTGCCGCTCCGAGGACAATCCTCAATATTGCCATGCCCGCTTTCATCACATAACCTGCTTTCCCACCGAGTAACTGTACTGCGATCGACTTCAGCATCTCCATAGACCTTTTTCAACCTCTTGTGGATGTTTACCAATGTCTCGTTTTTACAGCACAGGAATTCAATGACACATCGTTATTTCTGACGAACGTCAAGTGTAGCATCCATCTTGAAGACAAGCTGTGCTGGCGTCACTTGAAAGACGACCGTCTGTCGTCTTCCATGTATTTTTTATGAAATTGTAATTTATTTTATGTCACTACATTAGCATTATGTTAAACCTAGAACCCCCACTCTTTTCGAGGCATGAGGAATAGCATTTTTATTTCATGTTTTAAAATATTAGTTTCTGAAATGTTAGTTGATATTTCTAGCTTTTTGTTATTTTAATAATTTATTATTGCCCCTGTGAGAATGTGTACTTGTTTTAATTTTAAGTGGATGTGCGAGAATCTAATGGCTGTCTGAATGGGGGTAGTAATATCTCGCTTTGCTTGGTTCTCTCTGGCTCAGAGCCAATAGTTAGTCGCTTACCAACCTCTGCTGCTGGTGCCACCACAGAGGTTTCTACACCCTTTGGTTACAAGCTAGTCGACGAGCCCTCTCCAAGGCGAGTCTCTCCTCCACCACCTTGTTTTTAGTGAGTTTTGCCAGTTTCCAGTAGCTTCGCGCCTCCTGTTTTGCGCCCCCTGGCCGCTCAGTCTTCACTTTGCGCTGGGATCATGGTGAGGTAAGGTTGTTTCTGCTCTTGTGTCCGCAGAGATGGTAGCGATTCGTTGTCTAGCATGTTTCACTTAAAATCTTGAACCTAAATTCATTTTTCGGAATATTTTTCCCGATCGTTTGCGGAAATGTGTTCTAGTTTTTCAATCCAGTGGTTTCCAACAGATAAATGTGGTGTATGTGTTACTAGTTGCAGTTTGATAACGACCTGGTATATTCAAACCTTATGTGATTGTATGCTGGTGTAAAAAAACTATGTGTAAATTCCTTCTGGCTTTGTGGGGCCCGACTTGTAACACACGATATGTTCATTTTTGTACGGTGCATGTAAAATCTTTCTTACCATTTCCTTCCATGAGTTATATGTGTTCCACGTGGTTGATTCTTAGAACAAAGCCTTCAGCTTTCACTGTTGTTTGTTCCATGCCCATCAGGCAAGTAACTATGCATGTATCCTTCAGATTTCAACCAACATTTCAGGATCTTCCTTCCCCGCCTATTTTAATTTTGCTGTTTCTTCTCCGAACTTGTAGTATGCACATGGTCTTTGTCAGTAATTCTCTCCGAGTCTTGTACAAGCTCCTTCAATAGCTTGCTTATGAAATTGTATGTATTCTAAGGGTTGCATGTCGAAGTTTTTATTCTCATTTTCCGCCTTTGTAATTATTTCACATTTCTGGTATTTTGAGACTGCACTTCATCTGTCTCTGTAATCGCTCTCTATCGCGTGAAGCTGCATTTCTTTCGCTTCCTTATGTAATTCTAAACATTTCTATGGGTTGCATGCCGTAGTTTTTATTTTTATTTTTCCGACTTTGTAATTATTTCACTTTTCCGGGTTTTGAAAAAAAAAATGTTCAAATGTTTGTATAGCTTATGGGACTTAACTACGGGGTCATCAGTCCCTAAACTTACAAACTACTTATGAACTAACTAATATTAAAGACGGCACAAATATCCATGCCCGAGGGGGCATTCGAACTCCCGACCGTAGTGGCCGTGCAGACCGTGACTGAAGCGCCTCAGTCCCCTCGGCCACCGCGGCCGGCCCGGTTTTTGAGACTGGACTTCTTCCGTCTCTGTGAACGCCCCCAGTCGCATGTTGCTGAATTTCAGTAGCTTCCTTATGAAATTCTACGCAGTTCTAGGGGTTGCAAGCCGTAGTTAATTTTCTTTATTTTTTGTAAATTGAATTTATACATGTTTTATCGGTATTCGCAACCACGTGGGTCCGAGTTCCAACTTTAGCGGTTTGCAGCTGGTCACCTGAATTCACGCCACTTCTCATAAAACCAGTGCCTAGATAGTTTACTCTCAGATTGCAACTTAAGAGTCCGCCGTGATTTTGTGTAATGAATCCGATTTTTAACCACTTCACCTTCAGTGGAGTGCGATCACGTAACGTAATCGTGTGTCGCCATTAGTATGTTTGCTCGTGGTCTAATCTCAATGCAACTTAACTTTGCTATACTCAGTCACCATCTCAAATCAGGCACGACAGGCCAGAACCATCTTCGCAGTTTTATTGTACACTGTATTATGTGGTACCTCCGGGTTTACTGAATTTCGCCTACGATAGCAGTGCCTGCTTCTGCCTCGCTTCAGCACGCTGATTTTGGTGAATTTCGCTGTTGCATTGCGTGTATGTGAGCGAGTGAGTATTGTTTGTAAATCCTGCCCCCAGTATCGTTAAGTTATGTGTAATTTATGTTAAATTCAATGCTGGACGTCGTCAGTATTTGACTATGTAAATGGGCTGCATTTTTATTGTATTAACAAAATTGGTTCCCTATTTTTGCTTGCGTTCGACCTGACTAAACAATTTAAGTTCAGTATAATTTTGACTTTCCTATAAATTGTAGTTTTCGAGCACCTTCCCCCTTTAATATTGTTTTTCGCCAGTGCTGAGAACAAGCTCAGATGCTGTTTTTTTACGTTTAAGTTACGTTGGGCCATAAATGTTTTTCTTATCCACCTTTATGAAATAACTTTAATTGTGGTGGCTCGTTTATTATTGTCTATGTGTAATTTAGTTTGAGCTGCTACGTATATTGGCCACTGTATCGTTAAATTCTTGTTCTTAGAGTAATTTGAAGCAAGTCAGTTCTCAATTTGGGCCAATGAACAGGGTTTTGCACCAGGGAGCAGCCGGTAGTTCACACGGACCTTTTGCTAATTTTGCTGCTGAAAAGAAGCTTTGTTACTACATTAAATTCTTATCTGGGTACCTCCTACCAAAATTAAGCTTTTATTTCGTACAGTGGCCCACTTTTACACTCACAGGAACCGGTTGAACTAAGTTTGAAAACAAGCGGGATGGATGCATCTACACACTGTAAAACTTTCAAACATGCAGAATGAAAACTGTATTTTTTTTTAAATAGTGTGAATTTCTTTTTCAGTGACACTCGTACAGTACGCATCTCACGAACAGTATCACATGCTGCAAGTATTCAACCGATCAATTGGTCTTCGTCGAGAACTGGTATTTCGTACACGATGCTTTTAATATCCCCCCAAAAGAAAAAGTCAAGTAGCTTGGGATCAAAAGAGCGGATTGTCAATGCAGTCGGACCTACCCTTGCGATCCAATGCCCCCGATAAGTGTCACTGAGAACGCCATAAACTTGGCGAGTGGAGTGTGCTGGTGCTCCGTGCAGTTGCATCCAGATCTAACGACGCACGGTAAGTGGTGCATCCTCTAACAGTTATGGAATAACGTCTTGGAGGAAGATCCTGTACCTATGTCCATTGAATGTTGGTGGCATGAGGTACGGTCCGATTATGTTGTCAACCATAATAGCGGCCCATACAATCACAGCAAACCTACATTGGTGGTGACTTTCCTTTACAGAGTTCGGATATCGCAGCGCCCAAACAAGGTTGTTGCGACAGTTGAAGAATCAATCTCTTGTGAATTTTGGTTTATCTGTAAACAATAAGTTCTTTAAAAAGTTAGTCTCATTCTCAAAACGGCCAACAATCTATAAATTCATAGACAAGTGTATCGAACACAATTACTCGTCGAAACGTAAGTGTACATCCATAAGTAGTTGTAGTCCTGTACTTTTGCCAACATCCCACACAGGTATTACTCCAGAATTTCTTTTCCAAACATGAGATCCTAATAGAGGGTAGTTGTACTTCGACAGCTCTACAACCTCTTTAAGTTCGTGCGTCAACTTTCATGGTGATCGGTGAAACCTTTGAAAAACTCTGAGGTAAGTCACTCTCCGCCCTGCACTGCATGACATATTAAGTAGAAAGTAAAGTTCCCTTGTTCTGAGATCAAGTGTGCTAAATTTCAGTGAGATCCTATCAACCTGTAGAGTTACATGAATTACATGGCAGCAAACGGACTTTGTCCTTTACGAATATGTCTGTCCGAATCTTTATTGCAGCATCCTATAAATATCTGGAGTTAATCGGTCAATAACTTTACGAGTTTACTGGAAACAATATTACATAATGAGTAGTCTCTTATAAATTATAGCCAATGTATATATTTATTCCGTTCTTACGTTAGTTCATCCTCTTCTTACGCTATTTCCATCACCTTCCTTTCTGTACATGTCATCTCTGTTTGTAGAGAAAATTAACCTGTGGTTTCCTTGTCACGAACTGCAACGACGCCTTATATCCTGATCAATGAGTCACACAATAACGTAATTTTCCAAAAGCGTAGAGTGGCATATTAGGAAACACCACGCGAAAGGCCAAGTAGTGAAGATGTTATAAGTTTAAAGATTTTGCGAGAGTGGGCTGTGTATCATGCATCTCATTACTTATGATCTCATAATTGTATTCTGTACAATCTTTCAAATACTGAAGTCAGCAAGGTCAAAATTCAGAGAACGGGAGGTTATTTACAATTTGTAAATTAACCACACAGCTGTAATTATAGTTGAAGGACATGAAAGGGACGCAGTGGTTGGGAAAGAAGCAAGACAGGGTTGTAGCCTTTCTCCAGTGTTATTAAATATAAGCTGTGAAAATAAGCCAAGAGAAATTTGGAGAAGGAATTAGAGTTCAGGGTGAAGAAAAAACAAACATTTCGTTGTGCTGATGACATTGTAATTCTGTCAGAGACAGCAAAGGGCCTGGAACAGCAGTTGAATGGAATGGAAAGTGTGTTGAAATGAGCGTATAAGATGAACGTTAACAAGAGCAAAACAAGGGTATTGCAGTCTTAGAAAATCAGGCGATGCTTAAGGCATTAATTTGATAACGAAAGAATAAAGATTGTAGATTAGGTTTGTTACTTGGGTAATGAAATATATGACGGTCGCAGTACAGAGGATATAAAATGCAGGGTGTGACACCATAATTTATGGTGTTTATTTACCAAATATTACATATCTGATGAAACGAAGGGAACATCTTATGCCATATCTGATAGGTATACACACAGTCATTTTAAATCCTCGCAGAGGGGCACACTAAGACTATGTTAGTTTTGTGAAGTAGTATTTTGATGTGGCCGGAACTGGACGGCAGACGTAATTTTCCGTTACCTTCATTGTATTATTGACCTGCACTAACATGAGTAGAAGTGTTGCAAGGGTAGCAATGGGAAAAAAAGCGATTTTGAAAAAGAGAAATTTGCTAACATCGAATAGCAAATTAAGTGTGAGGAAGTCCTTTCTGAAGGCATTTGCGTGGAGTGTTGCCTTGTATGGGAGCGAAAATTAGACCGGAAGAAAGCTTTTGAAATGAGGTACTACAAAAGAATGCTGAAGAATAGGTGGGTAGATGGCGTAACTAATGAGGAAGTATTGAAAAGAATTGGGGAGAATAGGAATTTTTTGCATACCTTGAATAAAAGATAGGATCGATTGGTAGGACATATTCTTAGACATCAAGGAATCGTAAATTTAGCATAGGATGGAAATATGTGGGGGAAAATCGTAGGGGAATACCAAGAGACGAATATAGTAAGCAGGTTCAGACGGATATGGGTTGACGTTCTTATGTGGAGATGAAGAGGCTTGCTCAGGATAGAGTGGAGAGCTGCATCAAGCCTGTCTCTGGACTAAAGACCACAACAACAACTGTATTCTGAACCTTATATCGTAATATGATATGATTTTGAATGTAAATTCAGTGAGATAGGTGCATGCTGTCTCTAAAACGTGCTGCGAGGTCAATATACAAGTACTAAATTGCAGCGTTATGTTGAAGCCGTAATGTACTGCGTAAACAGCAGAAACGTAGTAAGCGATAAACTTCTTAACTTTAGCCGTTTCTCTGAGGTTCTCGGCGAGGAAAGTTGCGTAAATATATGAATAACATGTAAAGTTTATTGGAAGGAACTAAGTGCCCACATACTCAAATTGTTGATATATATATTATAAAGGTGGTTCGCTGAACCCTTTATCAGGCGCATAAATGTATTTGCAGAGTATCTGATGTAGATGTAGATGAAGAATAAAGTCTCGTTATTCATGCGTCGCGTTAAGCAGCAGTTTTGCAACCGTCTCATAGTTTGTAACTATGTATCGGTCTTGGCAGAAATTGGCTCTGTGGCGTACGAGCACAAGAACAATATTGTGGCACAACGCAGCAATATTTCCCGCATTTCATATATATTAAATCACATCTCCTGAAATATGTGTTGTACGTGGTTCTTACCCCCCCTCCCCCCTAGTGAGATTTCTCTTGTTTCGAACATTACAATTTAACCAAAATCGGAATAAAATTGTAGATTTTTATAAAATACAGACTAACAAACTAAACTAACACACAGACAAACAAACGAACACACCATACACAACTAGTGTGTATACAAATCTACAGTTTTAAGGGAATCTTGATGAAATGTTGTACACTTGGCCTTTGAAACAAAAGGAAGATCGGTACATGTAGTACATAAGATATCTTACGGTGCATGGCTGACACTACCTTACAACTGATTTCGACAACGTTTGTCCGATCACCATGAAAGTTGGCAGTGTGAGATACCGTACTTCACTTTTTCGATAGCTTGAAGCTTGTTATTTAAACACATGTAATTTACCCAAGTCGCGATGTTAATTGAAAGTCAGTGATTCAGTGTATCTAAAATGATCTGACGGGTCGGTATTTAGACAGGAAACATAGTGAAGATTCAAGTCCTTTTCCGGTTTGCTCCCCAAATTTCCAAAATATCCATCAGCAATTCGGTCAGTAATCTATAAATTGAAATTGTTAATATATATATAAAGCTGTTCAGTTCACATCTATAGTTTTATTCCGTGATATTAATTACCTCCCACAATGTAAGTTATTTAAAATATTTTTAAACAGTCTATAAAGTAATTTACTCATTGGAATGGTTAGTTGTCAAAATGTTTTAAACATAGATTTTCGAGATTGAAATTAAGATTATTCATTTTCCCCCTTTCTGTATATTAAATAATGATTGTTTTATTTGAACTTTTTAATTGTACTACTAGAGTAGAGCCAAGGATGATAAATGTTATGTGTATAAATATAAATATAACGAGTGGAATATCTTTCAAGTCTATATCAAAACATTGCATTTTCTTTGAAGTAAACAGTAAACTCTGAAGAGGTCGTTATAAGCCGAAAACCGGTCTTCGAAATAAAATAAACTTGTGGAACACACTCACAATTGTACAAGTCTGACATAAAGTCCTTATGGAGGTATGCAGCTATAATGATAAGAATACAAATGAAGATTTTGAAATATAAGGAAAATAAAATCCACATCTACCGGGATTTTCTTCTATTCTGCAGCCCAACAGCCTTTTAACGTCATTTTCATACTCAAAATTGCGATTTTTAATACAGTGGAGTGAAGCTTCTCTGTTCAAGTGAGCGTTTGGGACAAGTCAGCTTCGGACACCTGTGAAACAGACACTTAACCTTTCCCAGTAACGGTGCTCTTGTACTTTACTGGACATTAAAATTGTTACACCACGAAGACGACGTGCTACAGACGCGAAATTTAACCGACAGGAAAAAGATGCTGTGATATACAAAGCATTATTTTTCAGAGCATTCACACAAGATTGGCGCCGGTGGCGACACCACAATGTGCTGACATGAGGGAAGTTTCCAGCTGACTTATCATACACAAGCAGCAGTTGACCGGCGTGGCCTGGTGAAACTTATTGTGATTTCTCGTATATGGAGGAGAAATGCGTACCATCGTAAAGGTCGGATTGTAGCCTAGCGCGTTTGCGGTTTATCGTATCACGACATTCCTGCTCGCATTGGTCGCGATCCAATGAATGTTAGCAGAATATGGAATCGGTGGGTTCAGGAGTGCAATACGGAACGCCGTGCTGGATCCCAACGGCCTCGTAGCACTTGCAGTTGAGATTAAAGGCATCTTATCCGCTTGGCTGTAACGAATCGTGCAGCCACGTCTCCATTTCTGAGTCAACAGGGCATTTGCAAGACAACAAACGTCTGCACGAACAGTTCGACGACGTTTGCAGCAGCGTGGAGTATTAGCTCGAAGACCATGGCTGCGGTTACCCTTAACGCTGCATCACTGATAGGAGCGCCTGCGATGGTGTACGCGACGACGGACCTGGGTGCACGAATTGCAAAACGTAATTTTTTCGGATGAATCATAGTTCTGTTTACAGCATCATGATGGTCGCATCCGTGTTTTGGCGACATCGCGGTGAACGCACATTGGAAGTGTGTATTCGTCATCGCCTTACTGACGTATCACCCGGCGTGGTGGTATGGGGTGCCATTGGTTAAACTTCTCGGTCACCTCTTGTTCGCTTCGACGGCACTTTGAACAGTGGCCGTTACATTTAAGATGTGTTACGACCCGTGGCTCCACCTTTCATCGATCCATGTGAAATCCTACGTTTCAGCAGGATACTGCACGACCGCATGTTGCAGGTGCTGAACGGGCCTTTCTGGATTCGGAAAATGTTCGACTGATGTCCTGACCAGCACATTCTTCAGATCTCTCACCAACTGGAGATGCCTGATCAATGGTGGCCGAGCAACTGGCTCGTCAAAAGACGCCAGTCACTACTCTTGATGAACCGTGGTATCGTGTTAAAGCTGCATGGGGATCTGTACCTGTACACGCCATCCAAGCTCTGTCTGACTCAATGCTCAAGCGTATCAAGGTCGTTATTACGGCCAGAGGTGGTTGCTCTGGGTACTGATTTCTTAGGATCTATGCACCCAAATTGCGTGAAAATGTAATCACATTTCAGTTATAGTATAACATATGTGTCCAATGAATACCCGTTTATCATCTGCATTTCGTCTTGGTGTAGCAATTTTAATGGCCAGTAGTTTAGTTTAGTGGGGTGCATGGAAATCATAGGTAAATCTACTAGACGCTATAAGATCCCTTAGCTTTGTCTTGAAATAACATAATGGTATTAGAGTGGTGTTAGATGCCATGAAACTGAATGAAATTGGGATAAGTGAAAGTGACAGCCCTAATAACATAGATGAAAGAATGCAAAAATCTTATGGATGTATGTTTCTGACTTCTTTTTATGTAACCTGTGGCTATTGGTATATTAGTATGGCTAAGGAGTCTAGACCAAGTACAACGTGGTGGCTTTTGGACTGAATAATCTTTTTTTATTATTATTATTTTTATTGGTGGCTATCTTTGTCTGTATTAGTGGCTGCACACAGAGGAGGAATGAAAATGAAGCTACATAATTCTGAGTGTGTGAAACAAGAAATTTCACTACTAAGTCATAGGATAAATGAGGCAGGTATTCAAACTGATCGAAAGAAGTTAACAGCTATTGTTGATTTTCCACCACCTAAGAATATGAGAGGGAGCTTAATGGAATGTTCGGCTTGACTGATCAGTGATTCAATCATGCTTGTGTGGAAACTTTGTGAAAAATTATGAAGTATGGAATTGTCAGAGGAATGACAGAAAACTTTTCAGAAAATGAAGAACGAGTTACTCTATAGTAAAGTGTTGTATCTCCCTGATTTCTCATAACCTTTTCTATGAACACTGAGGCATGTATTTGTGGTCTGAGGGTCGAGTTTTCACCTAATAACAACTTAAACAGGTATTGAGCATAGGACAATTGCATTTGCACGTCAACCAATGCAGGACAGGAATTGGAGGCTTTAGCCATTATTTTTCGATGTCAGAAGTTTGAATACTATTTGATATGGCATAAGGTAATTGTATAAAGAGATCACAAGGCTTTAAGCTACCTACAGAAGTGTAAATTGAGACATAGCTGATTAACGAGATGGGCAGTGTATCTACAACAATTTGATCTTGAGGTGAGGTAAGTTAGTGGTAAGAATAATATCATTGCCGATGCTCTTTCCAAGATGCCTATAGGAAGGAAAGATCATGACAGACAGGAGGGCCAATACCAAATTAGGTTATTCTATTTGCAGGGAGTGAAAGATAAGATAATCAGGAGAATTTGTAGAGAAATGAGGATCCAAATTTTAGATTGATAAAGCGGTATTAACATTCAGACAGTATGCCGAAAGTAAAGCAGCACTAAACAATATACAACGGTGCCTATTTAGAAGGAAATCTTTGGGTAGTCAGGAATGGAAATTATGTTTTCCTCACCAACATGTAGACAAAATTATAGTCAATCTTCATGAGAGTAATGGTCATTATGGCGCTAGGAAAAAATTGCAAAGATTCAAGAGACAGTGATTATCAACTATTTGTGGAGAAGGGTTAAACAAAGTCTACAGGGATGTGATAAGTGTCTGAGAGTGAAAACAGGTCTGTCATCTAAAGGATTATTGAACCCTGCTCTTTGTACTGAACCTAGAGAGCTCATAGCTAATTATTTGTGAGGTCCGTTACCAACATCAACAGGGGTTTTTAAACATGTATTTGTGGCTTTTGCTACCTTCTCTAAATTTGTGAAATTATATCCAATCAAAGGAGCTAACACCAAGACCTTAGTGGAGAAGATGACATCTGATTATTTTTGTAATGTGAGGTGACCAAGTCATTGTTATTTGACAATGGTCCAGAGTCTTTTCTGAAAGGTTTACACATTTTGTGTCTGTACACCAACTAGTTTTAAGGTAAATGCCTGGGTATTGGTAAAAACAAAGGAGAAATCCAGTAAGGTCAATGATGAAATCAAAACGTCTTCACATGTATACCATGGTCCATTTAAAGTTACCAGAGTTGCAGATGACAATGCATATGAACTTGCCTACACTAAATCAGGTATAGTGTTTGGTTTGAAAAATGCTATTGATCAGAAACCATATGTATTGCCCATAAGGTGTTTCAAACTTGACCCATAGCAATCTGAATTGTTCAGAAAATTAGGTAACATAGATTTTCCCAAATGGACGGAACATATAGTAAATAAGGATTAAGTCACCAGTACGTGAATAAATTACTTGGCGAGTAATGACTTTCCTCATGTGGGTGATACTAATTCTTATTTCTTAGGTCACTTCAATCTTCTTCCACTATTCTATGAATATATAAGTTAGTAAATTTCTCCTACTATGTTTTGTTTAGTATAGTTAGATGTAATGGTGTACTTCTAGGTTACTGTAGTGTAATGAAAGTTAAGTTTGGTATATACTGGGATAAAGTCAGTGTGTTATACTACATATTAATACAGTACTGATCTAGCAAGTGAGCTGTGAACATAATGATCTGTAGCTATGTGAAGAATTTGTATCTGTGGGCATGAATTTCAAGTAGTATAATAATGAAAAGAGAAGTTCTGAAATTTATATGGCTCTGTCTGTATTGAAGGAAAAGCTGTTGAGTTGCTATGGAGTAGGGTTCTGGAGATTTGTTGTGGCTTATGCAGGATTTTCATATGTTCTTTGATAGGGTATTGAAATGAATACAGATGGAGTAATGTGGCATTATGAGTAATAAGGTAATGGAATATTATGATGATATGGATAAAGTTTGTGATAAGATGAACAATATTAATTGATGAGATATGATGAGTATTTAGTTATGAGGTATAATGAAGCAATGATAATGAGTAGGTAAGGCCAATGGTTGTGGAGGCTGTCTTTGCTATTGCAGATTTTCTATGGATTCTATCTTACAGATAACTAGGTAAGGTTTGTGAGTTTGGAAGTGATAGATTTTAAACAGATGTACATAAACGTCATCTTGGGCAGATAAAACTGGTTTTGCAAATTTTCGGTGTAACACTAGTTTGAGACACTACTGACTTTCTTTTTCTCGATATTCTTATCACTGCTCTGTACTTGTCACCTTTAAGTAGGAAGTGGGAGGTCATATATTTTGGTTTATATGCTGTCTATAGGAGTATGTTCGATTATCTTGGTACTGTGATGTGATAGGATAAAATTTAGAATTTGGCATTGGAAAAAAACAATATCATTTTCAAGGTTTTGCTTTACATTTCTTTCTTTACTTAAGTGTAGCCTATATAGAAATTTTTGTTGTGCAAAGCAAGTTTCCATTCTTTTTCTTTTATGATAGTATTAAAATATTTTGTGCATGACATTTTTAGAATAAATATATATTGGTTTATTCTTGCTTCCTAATATAATTCATTATGGAAGAAATGGATATTTCATGTAATTAATGATAAATTCTGTTGACGTACTAATGTAGGGAATTTTGTATATTTTTAATGTACTATGCTGGAGTAGAGCTACAAGGACACTGTGCAACAGGTGGGACGATCATTTTTGGACCTGATGAAGGCATGGACCCACTGTGAATCTGATTGAAAATTTAACTGCTCTGTAAAAATTGAAGTGTAATTAGAGGACTGGGAGATAACGTGTCTTCCATTTTGTGACAAAAACGAGTAGGATTGGGAGAGAAGTGTTCCTCCCTTGAAATGCAATACTTGCTTTGATGATCAGAAGTGTTCAACTTTCAATTTTCATTCATTTGTTTTGTAAATATAGTAAATATTTATGTTACTAATTATTGAATTTTATTGCATATTGGAGTTTTATATAATTTTATGGTCAGCATTTTCATAATTTTTAATTGTAGCTATCTGGTTGATTTTTATCAACATGCTTTTGTTTTTATCTTACAAGTACCCATTTAATTATTTTCTCAAATAAGTATCTGGTTAATTAAATGAGGGGGGGGGGGAAGATATAAGGAAGCATGATGGGATATATTCTCATCTGCTTGCAATGGTAAAACTCCCAATGCCAGTGTTGCATAATAATAGGTACGAATGCAGTTAGTCTATTATCATTTTATTTTGTTATTGTTTTTTCTAACGTGATTAGCTGAAGTTATTTTCTATAAATCAGAGGTCGCAGAGGTTTGTTCAATTAGCAAATGTTAATTAATTTGTGCATGAGTCGTATTGTTGTAGGTCATATATTAATGTAATTAGTATTTCTGTTAAGACTAAGTTGTTTGTACTTAATATTGAAGTAGGTATCATTATCCCTCACAGTTAACGGTAGTTTCTGTAAAATTACCATTCATGAGAAAGTTATAACCAAGAATTGTATACTAAATTACTCAGTATTATTTACGCTATCTTGTACTATAGCCAGTTGCATGCAGTTGTTCACTTTTCCATTATAATTAATTTAATGAACTCAATTAACAATACGTAATTCTCAGAGTCATTGTTTAACTATTATAAATAGAATGCTTTTGCGCCATGGACATGAGTCGTGAAACGTGTTTACTCGAGGACACATTTCACGTCATTCTCATTTGCAATTCTACGTGTCGCCTACATTATTTGCAGCAGAGGTTTGTTCAATTAGCAAATGTTAATTAATTCGTGCATGAGTCGTATTGTTGTAGGTCATATATTAATGTAATTAGTATTTCTGTTAAGACTAAATTGTTTGTACTTAATATTAAAGTAGGTAACATTATCCTTCACAGTTAACGGTAGTTTCTGTAAAATTACCATTCATTCCAGCAGAAGTATGTATGCTTTTATGGTGAAGGTTTTTATTCACAGCAGGCTGTAGAGGGTACCTTTTCAATCATTTTTAACACTGTTTAACCATCATGGACGGTAGGTACATGTATTTTTTTTATACAGATAGAGGTGTTGCATCTCCTATTGTGAGGCAAAGAGAGATCACAACACAAGCAACACTAGGGTATCGGGAAGAACGACAGTTGGCAGCAGTTTACAGATTGCCGGCAGAACCCGCGCGCGTATGAACAATATCGTGTGCGCGAAACCTGATTGGCTGATGCTTAGTTTGTTTGTAAATCTATCGGACCAAACTGCGTGGTCATCAGTCCATAGCTACAAACTGCTTAAACCTAGGTAAACTAACCTAAGGTCAAAAACACACACCCATGCCCCAGGGAGGACTCGAACCTCCACGGCGAACAACCGCGCGCTCCGCAGCGAGACGCTTTAGACCGCTCGACTACTCCACTGCGGCTGATGCTTAGTCAAATAGTATGTGTATACGACTCCATACAAAATGTGCATCGTGTTGATAGAGACTGCAACGTGTTCATCCAGACTGCAACCTATTCATTTGAGCAGTGCAATGTGATCATATAGAGAGAGTGCAACTTAGTCGATCTCCTCCGCAAATGAAAAATTATATATCTGCCAACATTCATGGGGTTCGATGAAAAGTTCTGATGTTTACTAAAATGTATACTTCTTTGTGCGGAAAAGGGTCGTCGTTGAATAAGAGTAGTAGACTGCAAAATGACTTGGACAAAATTTGTAGCTGTTATAACGAATGGCAGTTACAACTAAATGTTGAAAAATGTGAGGTGCTGCAGATTATTAGGAAAAACATTCCCACGATGTCCGATTACAGGATTAGCATTGTCCTGTTTGATACGGTCAGGTCGATTAAACATCTAGACGTATCGTTTCAGAGCTATATGAAATGGAATGAGTAAGAAATGGAAAAATGTTAGGTGCTGCCGATTATTATGTAAACAATGCCATAATGTTCGAATACAGCATTAGTAGTGAGCTGTTTGATACCGTCACGTCGATCAAAGAAGATCCGCACCAGATCAGTTTAAAGGAAGACGTAGAAGAAATTCAGAGTCCGGCTAGTGTGATCGATCATTCCACGAATGTTACAGAAATAGTTCAAATGGGGAGGAAAGGTGACGTTATTTTCGAAAAAAAAACTATTGCGGAAATTGAGAGTCCCGTATTTGAACATTACTTTATAACTATTCCACTGTTGCCATTAAATATTTCGCGTAAGATACGAGAAATTGAGGCTGATTCAGAGGCAAACATGTGTTCGTTTTTCACTCGTGGTATTCGAGAGTAGTACAGATTATGCAGAAGTACATGAGGAAATGTCATTCTTTCTGGGGTCTTATACTGCTCACGTAATACGTACGAAAGGAAAAAGTTTATGTAGTCCCCAAATTTCACTAACTGTGTCTATTTATCATTCAGTAACAGAAAAAAATGTAATACATTTTTAATGCGAAATCAGCTAAGTTTTAAATTATTACGATATTTCAATAAGAGGAAACCTATTTCGTGTAATGTAATTTTAATCATGTTATTCTAACGAGAAACTGAAAGCATGGATCTGGATAGCACACTATACTGGACTCTTCTTTATTTATACGAAAGTTTGGATGTCTCGTTTTGTACACACGAAGCATGACAGAACTCCTCTTTATGAGCTATTGGTTGATGTAAGAGTTTCATAACGCTATCTACGTATTTCTCGACACGGTATACTCGAGAATTAATATAGATAAGCTGGTCTCCATTAGGTGGGGTGGGGGGGGGGATGGGAGGGTAAGAACATAGACTTTGATGGTGACGCCAACGTAAACCATGACGTATTAATATTCTGAAAACATACCGACAGAGTCATATTTTCATGACCGAATAAGATATGCAATAGAATTCTTAGAAATATTTCTAAAATCTAAACTTTCCATGTTATTCTCAAAGCCGCAACAATAGTTGGTTTCTAAGAGTAACTTTATTTGTGTTAACTTTTGCGCGGTTACGACTCGTCTCTTGACGCAAATAAACAATCTTCTCCTTTTCCCTTCTTTTCCTATGTATCGATGGGCGTCATTCTAAAGAAGCCTCTTGTCATTTACGTTGTACTATTTCTGTGGAAACTGAACGTAACGAACGAAGAAGACCTTTTTCTACGCCTCTCAGAAACTGGTTGTAATTTTGATATTCCATTTACTGACAATAAAATGTCAGTAAACTGCTCATTTAAGGTCTTTGAAATTTTATATCTGAATAGAAGTCACTAACATGCTCAGTGTTTCTAGTCATTCTTGTAAGACGTCACTATAAATGTTGCTGGATTAAAAAATGTAATCATTGATTGAATAGTGACACCGCAGATGTAGGCCTGAGTCAAAAGTACACACACAGATCTGTAAATTTAATTTCAGGAAAGATAAAACGGGGATGAATATAGGGAATGAGTATAGCTGCACTAGGGTCGTTTGATCCTTTGAGGAATTGAGATGGTGTTTCTTCTATGTCGTTCGTTAAATTCTTGGTCACGCGGGAATATCCGAGCGGTCTGGAGCGTAATGTTGCGGATCGCGAGACCTCCCGCGTCGGGGGTTCGAATTCACCCCCCCCCTCCCCTCCTCCCTCAGGCATGTATGTCTGTGCTGTCTTTAGTACAAGGTAGTTTAGAAGTAGTTTGTAAGTTTAGGGACTGAAAACCCCGCAGTTAAGTTCCATAAGCTGTACAAACATTTGAAAATTTGATTTAAATTCGTGGGACGTTTCTTTTATTACAGTGTACGGCTAGCACTCTGACCGAGCGCGCAGAGCTACCGTGTGGCCTAAACCACTTAGCTACCCACGTTAGCCTCCCGTCGTTCTGAAATTCCCACAGTACACACATAACGGCTGTAGCGCCCTTATCGTCCGTGACCTCTTATGCTCGCCATTTCTGATTGCGCTGACTCACCGCGCCCTAGCAAGTTTCGAACCAGCGTCTAACATGTTGGTACCTGACAACTACTTCCTCGCCCATTACGCTATGGCGAACAGATGCGAGAGTAATCCGTAATTCTAGTACCATCGATGGCAGGTGTTAACTAACAAACATTAGACTATAATTCATTGTCCTAAGAACGTCGTGTTTTTTGTAAATTTCAGTGCGCCATTGCTTTGAGACGACAACAATTGAGCTATAATAAGAAAATCATCAAGTAGAGGAAGCAAAATGGTGTACGAAAGGCTATAGTCATTCGTAACCAGTACAGGCAAATAATAATAATAAAAAAAAAAACTTTGAACAACATACCATGGCAAGACAGGTAATAAAATTTTAACGAAAAAATGTAACGAAAATGTGGGCGAGACATTAAAATGATAGATTAAAGAGTTATAAGTTCAAAATAGTACGTTTGTCAAAGCTAAACTCAAATATCGTATAAATTTGGCTGTTTGTTAAAATGCGGTCAGAAAGAATATTCCGTGTTGAGTGCATAATATAAGCACTATACTAGAGTCGTAATCGTATCACTAATTTACATTATTCTTTTTGTCCGAAATGTTTCCAAAAAGTTATAAAACTACAAATCTAAAGTGGGCCGTAAAAACGACAGTGCGACTTTTTTTTTTTTATAAAGAACCTAAGTGAAACTGACCCATGAGAAGTGTGACATCGGATCAGTCAGATGAAAAAGCTGGTACACATCATTATTTTCATTAACTGAAGATACATCTCTACTAATTACAGAAGGAACATTTAAAAACTACTTGCGGTTCACATTTAATTGTGAGATTTTGCAATGGTTATTTCTCATTGCGGCTCAAAAATTATGCTTGTGCACTTGGTTAACAAACACAGAACGGGCATAATATCTTACAGGGAAAGTGTATTGTGCTCTTTACATGATTACAATTACATTTATGCTGGGAAAACAACCAACGCAATATATTTCACTAAGCCAAATAATGGAGAGACACATAATAGTATAGGCCGGTAGGCCGGTCTTCATAAGGCCCCTGTTGTCCAAACGGAAGCGTATGACAGACTATTCAAGCAAGAGTTATGCAGATGAATGAAAAGTAAAATATATATGCGCGTTTAAACACTTATTTGTGTGGTTAAATATCTGTGTTACGGTGCGATGACACTTGTCATAAACAGTTCAAGTAAAAGGAAGGCTTTTCCATTAAGAACTACACAAGGGACCTAATGATGGATGTGCTACTTAAAGATTTGATTGTAGATTAGAGTAAATGCCCAAAAGAAGAGGGTGCAGAAGATCTGAATATTATGCTGCAAGGAGAACAGCAAGATGTTTAAAGATATGCGTTCTTACATGCAAAGTAATGCTGAAATACAACACAGGATAATCCAAGGGTGGATGAAATAATACAAAGTAAGTGGAATACAGTACGATGAGAAGCTTAAATGAAAGGAAAGGTGTGAAGGTCTTTGGTGAGGCTTGCGATGCTTTACATTGCTATAACTTGGTCAGTCAGGAAACAAAGAAAGGTGGAAATGGCCGATATGAGAATGTTAAATTGAATGAATAGAATTATAGAATAAGGAACATTGAAAATTGTACTCATAACAAAGAAAATTCAGTAATGTAGAGTAAGATAGTATGCGTATGTGCACGCAAGATGGCCAAGGAGGAAAGGATGACAACAATGGGATGGAAAGGCAAGAACTAAGGGATCTAAGAGGAAACGATTGGAAGTTGCATTGTATATGCGTTTATGGAAGAGGAGAATCCAACAAAGCAACGTTGACCCAAGTGATATGTGAAAAGGCTGAAATGAAGAAGACGAAGAAGCTATAATGAAAGGAGTTGAGTGCAATGACGGCCAGTGAGGTATTTAAACCGCTGTAAAGCGAGGTTTTAGTACAGACTAAAGGTGCTTCTGCGATTTTTGGGGTGGTTTCCGTACCAAGACTTGAGCCCGTTCGCGATGACTAAATATTACGCTCTCTTCCGCAACTTCATGAAAATTACGCCGAGACTCTCCTTACTTCCAAGATGATAACAACTATTTTTAAAAGACTGAGTGCATATGTTATTTGTCTTATGGACACAGGGGAACCCATCGCAATTCGACTGGCCCACTAAATTAGCCCATTTTAATATAACACAAGACGTGTTTGAAACGGTAAAGTTTATGTTAACGATTTTAGAGCTTTATGATGTAGTGGACCAACATGCATGACTATCTTAGTCTGAGCTGAAGTGGTAGGCTGCAACAGTAACGCCAGAGGAAGATGGGTTGTTTGAATATTTCAACAAGTCATATGCATTATCACGAGACAGTTCACACGTGGAACCGGCTGGCTAAGAGATAGCCAACAAGCAGAAAGGCGAATAACCCACCCAGCAGAAGCAGCATTGTTCAGGAAAACGTCATATCGAATGACGCGTATGCCGAACAAATACGCCGCTACCGAATGTAAGTATTAGGTACTCTATAAGGAAGTGTTTTTCGGTCTTTGATCACTGCTGGACGAGGGGGCTGAACTATGTGTAGTTACCAGATGGAGCTGCCAGCTTTAGTCACCTGTTCGAGACCATGGCGACTGGCCAGTGATCAAGCGTTAAGGCAAGCCGGCTCTTTGCGCAACACCGCATTGTAGCATGTAAACCTGACCCTATTTTGACAATATATTTGACAAATATTTATGAAAATTTTGAAAAATGTGAGAAAATTTTAATTATCCGTCAATTCGATAAGCGAGAGAAAGGCTTCAATCAGGACACTAGTTGATCAGATTGATGTAACAACTGAAGAGCCGGCCGCGGTGGCCGAGGGGACTGAGGCGCTTCAGTCATGGTCTGCATGGCCACTACGGTCGGGGGTTCGAATCCCCCCTCGGGCATGGATATTTGTGCCGTCCTTAGGATAAGTTTGTAAGTGTAGGGACTGATGACCCCGGCCGCGGTGGAGTAGCCGAGCGGTCTAAAGCGTCTCGCTGCGGGGCGCGCGGTTGCTCGCCCTGGGGCATGGGTGTGTGTGTTGTCCTTAGGTTAGTTTACCTAGGTTTAAATAGTTTGTAAACTACGGACTGATGACCACGCAGTTTGGTCCGATAGAATTACAAACATTTGAACATTTTTTTTGATGACCCCGTAGTTAAGTCCCATAAGATTACCAAAAAAAAAAAAAAAAAAAAAAAAAAAAAAAAAAAAAAAAAAAAAAAAAAAAAAAAAAAAAAACAACTGAAGACAGCAGAAGGAAAACAATAGTACTTAAATTTCGCTTTTAGTAATTTGTTGAGGCAGGAGGATCGTACAACATACTGTCGTTTCACCATCGTGTAGGCTCCTTAGTGGTCCACCTAATAGTATGAATCGCTGATGATGGGAGTCAGCTAAAAGAGTTAAAAACTGAGGCGCTCCAGTCACGGTCTGCGCGGCCACTGCGGTCGGGGGTTCGAATCCCCCCTCGGGCATGGATATTTGTGCCGTCCTTAGGATTAGTTAGTTCATAAGTAGTTTGAAAGTTTAGGGACTCATGACCCCGTAGTTAAGTCCCATAAGCTCTACAAACATTTGATTTGAGTTAAAAACAAAACAGGCGGAACTACCGCACTGAATCGCATTTCGGTTATATAAAGAATACCCTGCACCTTTGGATCCTTCCTTTGTTTTTCAGTAACCCAGTGAAAATTCTGAAGCAACTGGAAACTCACGTAAAGGGTACAAGAACGTACCCGGAAACTTACAGACCAATATTCGTAAAGTTAATTTTCTGCAGAATTCTTGAACGTGTTATCCCGTCGAGTAATAATTCTCTTTAGATGAAAACTGTTCTGTACATGCAACACACGGTTTCATGAAGCATCGTTCGTGGCAAACTCAGCCTGCATGTTTCCCAAATATCTTGCAAGTCATAACTCAAGGGTCACAAGAAGACTCCGTATTTATTTATTTCAGAAATGCGATTGACTGCTGACGAAAATGCGAGCATACGGTACAGGTATGGGAGTGTATGAAAAGTTAGCTAGTAATAGAGCCTAGTCCGTTGATCTTCACGTGAGTGTTCATCAGAGAAAAGGGTATTTTCTTGAGTGCCAAGGGTTGCCATACTGGAAGACTAACATACCCAGATAAAAAATTGTAAATGTCAGACATTTGGTGTAATTGTTAGCAGAAATATTTGTTGCAAATAAAAACTTTATTTTCAAAAGAAATTACCTGCAAACGTAATTAATACTATGGCAGATAATTAATTTAAACTTAACTTCATTTGTCACTTCATTTAGCATTAGATTTTACGGATGCTACTAATTTTATTCTTAATGTAACATTTGTAGATTTGGAGGAAGCTTATGACAATGTTGACTTTAATACACTCTTTCAAATTCTGTAAGTAGCAGGGGTAGAATAAAAAGAATGAAAAGCTATATTCACTTTCTACGAAAACCAGACAACATAAGAGTGGAGGGCATACAAGGGATGTAGTGGTTCGATAGAAAGTAAGGCATGTTAGAGGCCTTTCACTGATGTTATCCAATCTTTATAATGAGCAAGCTGGGTAGGAAAGCAAGGGGAAATTTGAAGAAGGAATTAAAGTTTAGGGAGAAGAAATTAAACTTTGAAGTTTGCAGAGACAGCATAGGACCTGGAAGAGCAACTGAACGGAGTGGACGGTCTCTTGAAAGAAGGGTCTAAGATGAACTTTAATCTCAGAGAAAGAAGGGTACTGGAATATGGACTAATAAAATCAGGTGACGCTGAAACAATAGCTTAAGTAATAATACATTAAAAGTAAATGTTGAATTCTGCTTTTTGGGTAGTAAAATAACTACTGTTGGTCAATGAAAATAAGATACAAAAAGTAGAGTGACTACGGGAAGAAAAACCTTTCTGAAGAAGAGATATGTGGTGATATTAGAAAATGCTGAAGGCTAGGTGGTAGATCGGGTAAATAATTAGGAGATTATTATTTTCGCTATCTATCCACCTAACCTCCAGCATTCTCCAGTAGCACCAGATATGTCTTCTTCAGAAGGGTTTTTCTTCCCGCAGTCATTCTACTTTTTATATCTTATAATATATAAAAAGGAAATCCCCTCCCATGAATCACAGACGTTGCCGAGTTGGGGTGGCTTCCGTGCCTCAATGATACAAATAGCCGTACCGTAGGTGGAATCATAGAGGAGGGGGTATCTGTGGAGAGGCTAGACAAACGTGTGGTTCCTGAAGAGAGGCAGCAGTCTTTCCAGTAGTTACAAGGGCAACAGTCTGGATGATTGAGTGAGCTGGCCTTGTAATACCAGCTAATGTGGTTTTGCGTCATACTACGAACGGGTGAAAGAAAGGTAAACTACAGCCGTTACAGCTCTACTGTATGAATATATAATGACGGCATCCTCTAGGGTAAAATATTCCGGAGGTAAAATAGTCCCCCATTCTGATGTCCGGTCGGGGACTACTCAGGAGAATGTGATCGTCAGGAAAGACAACACTGACATTTTATTGATCGGAGCGTGGAATGTTAGATCCCTTAATCGGGTAGGGAAGTTAGAAAATTAAAAAAGAGAATTGGATAGGTTGAAGTTAGATACAGTGGGAATTAGTGAGGGTCGGTGGGGAGAGGAATAGGATTTCTGGTCAGATGAGTACAGGTTTATAAATACAAAATCAGATGGGGGTATTACAGGAGTAGGTCTGACAACATCTAAGAAAATAGGGATGCAGGTAAACTTCTATGATCAGCACAGTGATAGCATTATCATAGATACGAAGCCAACACCTACAACAGTAATGCAGGTTTATATGCCAACTAGCTCTGCCGATGGTGAGGATATTGAAGAAATGTACGAGGAGTTCGAGGAAATTATTCAGACAGTTAAGAGAGACAAAAACTTAATTGTGGTGGGTGACTGGAATTCGGTAGTAGGAAAAGGAAGGGAAGAAAAAAAAGTAGGTAAATATGGATGGGGCAAAAGGAATAAAAGAGGGAGCCGCCTAGCAAAATTTTGCATGGAACATAATTTAATTATAACAAACACCTGGATTAAGAATCACGAAAGAGACCAGGAGACACCGGAAGGTACCAGAAAGATTTTATAACTGAGATATAGAATCCGGAACCAGGTTTTAAACTGTAAGACATATCCAGTGGCAAATGTAGACTCTGACTATATCTTATCGGTCATGAATGTTAGGCTCAAACTGAAAAAAAGGGGTGCTTCAGGCAACAAATAACAGAAATGGACGGAAATAAAACAGTAGAAGAAGAATGGGTAGCAATGAGAGATGAAATAGTCAGGGTAACAGAGGAGAATATTGGTATAAAGGCAAGAGCTACAAAAATTCCTTGCATATAACAGGAAATATAAAATTTAATTGATGAAAGGAGAAAATATAAAAATGCAGTAAATGAAACAGGCAAAATAGAGTACAGACGACTAAGAAATGAGATTGACAGGAAGTGCAAAATAGCTAAGCAGGAGTGGCTGGAAGGCAACTGCGAGCCTGCAGAACAATGTATAGATAGGGAAAAAATAGATACAGCCTACAGGAAATTAAAAGAGAGATTTGGAGACAAGAAAAGCTGCTGTATGAGTATAAAGAACTTGGAAGAACAGTTCTCAGCAAAGAAGAGAGAGCTGAAAGGTGGAAAGAGTATATAGGGGGGCTCTACAAAGGAAATGAACTTTCAGACAATATTGTAGTAAGGGAAGAGGAAGTATATATTGATGAAATAGGAGATACTACAGCGAGAGAAGAATTTGACAGAGCCCACAAAGACCTAAGTCGAAACAAGCCCCCTTGAGTAGATGACTTTCCCTCAGAACTACTAAAGTCTCTGGGAGAACCAGCCATGACAAAACTATTTGAAGTGGTGCGTAAGCTGTATGAGTCAGGCGACATACCCTCGGACTTTAAGAAAAAGGTAATAATCTCCATTACATAGATGCAGATGCAGACAGTTCTGAAAATTACAGAACCACCAGTTTAACATGTCATGGTTGCATAATTTTATCACGAATTATTTACAGAAGGAGGGAAAAACTGTTAGAAGCTGACCTCGGGAAAGATCAGTTTGGATTCAAAAGAAATGTAGGAACACGTGAAGCAATACTCACGTTACGGCTCATCTTAGATTAAGGAAAGGCAAACCTACATTTCTAGCTTTTGTAGATTTGGAGAAAGCTTTCGACAATGTTGACTGGAATACACTCTTTCAAATTCTGAAATCAACGGTAGTAAAATATAGTGAATGGAATGTTATTTACAACTTGTACAAAACCAAACAGCAATTACCAGAGTTGAAGGGCATGAAAGCGATGCAAAGGATGGGAAGGGAGTAAGGAAAGCAAGCTAAAGGAAAGCAAGAAGAAATTTGGAGAAGGAATTAAATTTCAGGGTGAAGAAATAAAAACATTGCGTTTTGTCGATGACATTGTAATTCTATCAGAGGCAACACAAGACCTGAAAGAGCAGTTGAACGGAATGGACTATATGTTGAACGGTGCATATAAAATGAAAATTAACAACAGCAAAACAAGGGTAATGGACTGCAGTGTAAGAAATTCGGGAGATGATAAAGGAATTAGATTAGGTACGAAACAATGAAGGTGGTAAATGAGGTTTGTTACTTGGCAGTAAAATAACATGCAATGGTCGCAGTACGGAGGATACAAAATGCAGAATGGTAATGGGAACAAAAGCGTGTTTGAAAAAGACAAATCGGATAACAATGAATATTAATTTAAGTGGAAGGACGTCCTTTCTGAAGGCATTTGTGTGGAGTGTTGCCTTTTACGGGAATGATACATGGACCATAAACAGTGCGGACGGAAAGAGGCCTCTGATATGTGGTACTACAGAAGAATACTAAAGTTTAGGTGGGTAGATCGCGTAACTAATGAGATACTGAACAGAATTGGGGAGAAAGGAATTTCTGGCAGACTAAAGACTAAAAGAAGGGATCGATTGGTAGGAGACATTCTTAGACATCAAGGAATCGTAAAATTGGCAATGGAGGGAAGTGTGTGGGGTGAAAATCGCAGAGGGATGCCAAGAGATGAATGCAGTAAGCAGATTCAAATGGATGTAGGTTGCAGGTCTATTGAGGAGATGAAGAGGCTCGCTCAGGATAGAATAGGGTGGAGAGCTCCATCAAACCAGTCTCCGGACTGAAGACCACAAAAACAAGAATGCAACTTGTGTGGTTGAAGGTAGATACAAGACTCTTCTGGGAAAAACACTTTCTGTCAATTCTGGCGAGTCCATTCAGCATGCTGTTAGGCTTATCTGTACCGCGTTGCAAAGTGTCTACGTGTCAGAGCTGGACCTCGCCATGGATATCGAGAGTGAAGATGCATGTTAGACAGCCTATTACGCACAGATTCGATACACTACGTCCTGTGACTTCGTGAAAATCGTTGTTCAGCATAGCGGCTTTCCTCTCAGGGTTACTCCGAGCTGAAAGTAGCAGCCGTCACTTGCTGTGGCAGCATGGGCGGCCAGAGCAGGGGAAGTAGTGGGCACATTCTGTCTCTCTGCACCTCCTCCATCTCCAAACAATATCGCGTTGTTTCAATCCGAGACGTGTCGAAAATTCTCTTGATGGCAGTCCGCTCCCGACGCAAAATAACAATGCGAATATCATCGAACTTCAAAACTGACCTAGGCATGGCAGAACTACAGTAAACACCCGAAGTGTACGTCCTTCCAGAAGTTATGACTGCAACTGTTGGCTGTCTTACCCACTGCGGTGCATTGGCAGTGCTCATGGATGATGATCAGTCTTATTACACAACGCTGTAAGTAAACATATAGAGCACAACTAATATACCTGAAGATGGACAGTAATAGTCCAAACAGGTTGTGAATAAATCTGCATCCCTGCAACTGGTGCCTGTTTCCTTTCTAGCCTTAAACCACAGTTACTGCCATTGATACAACATTTCATGTATGGTTGTTTAACACTTTTTTGGGTTCTATGGGCAGTCTAAGGAACGGTGTTCTTTATGCAATTTACACAGTCTACGTCAGTGCTAGGAATACCTCGGCACGTAAGTGATGCAAGACTTTTTTGTGTGTTGATTAGCTGCTGCTATGACGACTGGTACGACTTCGATCGCATTAGATGGTCCCCTCGACAGAGGAGAAACAATCTGGCGACAGACGCCTTCCCCCTCCGCCGTGGCGCTGTCTGCTACGCATCAGCCCATCTCGCCCTCACATCCCGCTCGGATTTACTTTGACGGACGCAGATGAGGCCTGCGCCTAAAAGCGGCCGCTATCATCTGTCTCCTAAGAGTGACTCCCCCTCTACCAAACACTGTGCCTCCGCGTTTCTTTTGAAGTCTAGCCACAATCCTTACACTGAACCCCAAATGATCCCGCCATGGTACGATTTTTCGCAACATACATGAAAAGTTTCGTCTCCTAAAGATTGGAAAATGTTGCTAAAGAACTGACACTTGTCCACTAGCCTTTGTGAAAACTATCGATGATGATGCTCTAGTATACAAAGCAGTCGCTACGTTTGAAAATTGTACCGAAATGCAGAAGGGACGGTAGCTAGATGTAATGAAGCAAATTAAAAACCTTCGACCAAGTTATTTTGCAGCGAGGGAATTAATTTGCGCCTCGTGGTATAAGGCATCATGCTACGGACAGGGCTGCCACACCCTCCGGAGGTTCGAGTCCACCCTTGAACATGCCTGTGTGTGTTGCCCTTAGGTTAGTTTAACTTAGTTGAAGTTGTTTGTAAGTCTGTGGACTGATGACCACTGTAATTAGGTACCACAGAATTACCAACATTTGAATTTGAACATACTGATCGCGCATAAAGAAATAAAACTGAAATCTTTCCATTTCGATCGGATATTGTTAATTGTATTATGATGATCATGTCTCGCTATGTAGGTTGGTGCTAACTATATTTGCGTTTGGAGGAGATAATTGGCTAACGAAATTTCGCAAATACATTTTCCCGCAAAGAGTAACGCCTTTCTTTCAATGATTTCCACTACAACTCGGGCGTCATTTCCTTGACACTCTCTCCACAGTTTCGTGATAATACTAAACGAACTATTCTACAATGAACTCTTTTTTTATGTCCTCCGTCATTCCTACCTCGTAATGTTCCCACATTGCGCAACATAATCGAAAAACAGGAGAGAAAAGTGTAGAATATTAGTTTCTTTAGCACTACTACTGCACCTATCCGACAATAGAGCGCAGCCTTTGATTCAGGTTCTCCACGATATTTTGAATGTATTACTTCCAATTTAAGGTCTTTTAATTCTAATTCCTAGGTATTGAATTAGAATTAAAAGACCTTAAAGGTATTGACCCCACCCCCATGAACCACAGACATTGCCGAGGTGGGGTGGCTTGCGTGCCTCAATGATGCAGATAGCCGTACCGTAGGTGCAACCACAGCGGAGGGGTATCTGTGGAGAGGCCAGCCAAACGTGTGGTTCCTGAAGAGGTGCAGCAGCCTTTTCAGTAGTTACAGGGGCAACAGTCTGGATGATTGACTGAGCTGGCCTTGTAACATCAGCTAATGTGGCTTTGCCACACAGTTACTGCGAACGGCTGAAAGCAAGGGGAAACTACAGCCGTTATTTTTCCCGAGGACATGCAGCTCTACTGTATGAAAATATGATGATGGCATCCTCTCGGGTAAAATATTCCGGAGGTAAAATAGTCCCCCATTCGGATCTCCGGGCGGGGACTACTCAGGAGGATGTTATCATCAGGAAAGACAATACTGGCATTCTACGGATCGGAGCGTGGAATGTTAGATCCCTTAATCGGGTAGGAAAATTAGAAAATTTAAAAAGGGAAATGGATAGGTTGAAGCTAGATATAGTGGGGATTAGTGAAGTTCGGTGGCAGGATGAACAGGATTTCCGGTCAGGTGAGTACAGGATTATAAATACAAAATCAGTTGGGGGTATCACAGGAGTAGGACTGATAATGAATAAGAAAATAGGAATGCGGGTAAACTACTATGACCAGCACAGTGATCGCATCATCATTTTCAAGATAGATACGAAGCCAACACCGACAACAGTAGTACAGGTTTATATGCCAACTAGCTCTGCCGACGATGAGGAGTTCGAAGAAATATATGAGGAGCTAGAGGAAATTATTCAGACAGTTAAGCGAGAGGAAAACTTAATTGTGATGGGAGACTGGAATTCGGTAGTAGGAAAAGGAAGAGAAGGAAAAATAGTAGGTGAATATGGACTGGGCAGGAGGATTGAAAGAGGAAGTCGCCTGGTAGAATTTTGCACGGAACATGATTTAATCGTAACAAACACGTGGTTTAAGAATCACAAAAGAAGGTTGTATACGTGGAAGAGACCAGGAGACACCGGAAGATATCAGATAGATTTTATAATGGTAAGAGATAGATTCCGGAACCAGGTTATAAACTGTAAGACATACCCAGGGGCAGATATAGACTCTGACCATAACTTGTTAGTCATGAACTGTAGGCTGAAACTGAAAAAAATGCAGAATGGTAGGAAAATAAGGAGATGGGACTTAGATAAATTGAAGGAAAGTGAAGTTCTCGAGAATTTCAGAGGGAGATTTAGGCAACAATTGACAGAAACAGGGGGAAATAAAACGGTAGAAGAGGAATGGGTAGCATTGAGAAATGAAATAGTGAAGGCAGCGGAGGACAAAATAGGTAGAAAGGCAAGACCAACAAAAAATCCTGGGATATCACAGGAAATACTAAAATTAATTGATGAAAGGAGGAAATATAAAAATGCAGTAAATGAAACAGGCAAAATGGAGTACAGACGACTAAGAAATGAGATCGACAGGAAGTGCAAAATGGATAAGCAGGAGTGGCTACAAGCCAAATGCAAATCTGTAGAAAAATGTATAAGAAGGGGAAAAGTAGATACCGCCTACAGTAAAATAAAAGAGACATTTGGGGACAAGAAAAGCAACTCTACGAATATCAAGATCTCGGATGGGAAACCAGTTCTCAGCAAAGAAGGGAAAGCTGAAAGTTGGAAAGAGTACATAGAGCAGCTCTACAAAGGAAATTAACTTAGAGACGATGTTGTAGGAAGGGAAGCGGAAGTAGATCAAGATGAAATAGGAGATACTATACTGAGAGATGAATTTGACAGAGCCTTGAAAGACCTAGGTCGGAACAAGGCCCCAGGAGTAGATGACATACCCGCAGAACTATTGAAGTCTCTGGGAGAGCCAGCCATGACAAGACTATTTGAACTGGTGTGTAGGATGTATGAGACCGGCGAAATACCCTCAGACTTTAAGAAAAATGTTATAATCCTCATTCCAAAGAAAATAGGCGCAGACAAGTGTGAAAATTACAGAACCATCAGTTTGATAAGTCATGGTTGCAAAATTTTAACACGAATTATCTACAGGAGAATGGAAAAGCTGGTAGAAGCTGACCTCGGGGAAGATCAGTTTGGATTCAGGAGGAACGTAGGAACCCGGGAGGCAATACTCACTTTACGTCTTATCTTAGAAGATAGATTAAGGAAAGGAAAACCTACATTTTTAGCTTTTGTAGATTTGGAGAAAGCTTTTGACAATGTCGACTGGAATACACTCTTTCAAATTCTGAAGTCAGCAGGGGTAAAATATAGGGAAAAGAGAGTTATTTACATCTTGTACAAAAGCCAGACCGCAGTTATTAGACTCGAAGGGCATGAAAGGGAAGCATCAGTTCGGAAGGGAGTAAGACAGGGTTGTAGCCTTTCTCCGATGTTATTCAATTTGTACATCGAGCAGGCGGTGAAGGAAAGGAAGGAAAAATTTGGAATAGGGATTAAAGTTCAGGGGGAAGAAATAAAAACATTGCGTTTTACTGATGACATTGTAATTCTATCAGAGACAGCAAAGGACCTGGAAGAGCAGTTGAATGGAATGGACAGTGTGTTGAAGAGAGCGTATAAAATGAACATTAAGAAGAGCAAAACAAAAATAATGGAATGCGGTCTTATAAAATCAGGCGATGCTGAAGGAATTAAATTAGGTAACGAAACAATGAAGGTGGTATATGAGTTTTGTTACTTGGGTAGTAAAATAACATGCGATGGTCGTAGTACTGAGGATATAAAATGCAGAATGTCAATGGGAAGAAAAGCATTTTTGAAAAAGAGAAATTTGCTAACTTCGAATATTAATTTAAGTGTAAGGAAGTCTTTTCTGAAGGCATTTGTGTGGAGTGTTGCCTTGTACGGGAGTGAAACATGGACGATAAGCAGTGCGGACAGGAAGAGAATAGAGGCTTTTGAAATGTGGTGCTACAAAAGAATGCTGAAGATTAGGTGGGTAGATCGCATAACTAATGAAGAGGTACTAAACAGAATTGGTGAGAAAAGGAATTTTTGGCATACCCTGACTAAAAGAAGGGACCGCTTGGTAGGACACATTCTTAGACATCGGGGAATCGTAAATTTAGCATTGGAGGGAAGTGTGTGGGATAAAAATCGCAGAGGGAGACCAAGAGACGCGTATAGTAAGCAGATTCAAATAGATGTGTGTTGTCGTTCTTATGAGGAGATGAAAAGGCTTGCTCAGGATAGAGTAGGGTGGAGAGCTGCATCAAACCAGTCTCCCGACTGAAGACCATAACAACAGGTATTGACTTTAAATGTAACTCATTTATCGTGTAAGTAGAGTTTAACGAATTTACTTTAGCATTAATGAGAATGGCTGCACATTTTTCATTAATTGGATACGATTTTCTATCAATTCCCTGAACTACGTACCTTCTGAACAAAAATCACGAATTCAGGCGCCCACCTGAGGTGATATTCTATAAGCACGCAATTTGTTCAAAAGCCGATTTTGAGACACAGTGTCAAATACGTCAGGAAATATAAAAATATGATATCAGTTTACAGACCTTCTCGATATCATTCATTAATTCATTCGTGTAAAGCGCTTGATGTATTTCACTAGAAAGATGCTTTCTAAATCCGTGTTGACAGTGGGGTGAATAGTGGTAGCTGGTAATATTTGCAAAAAAAGGGATTATATTCCAAAATCGAGTTGCAAACCGACGTCAGTCCTATTGCCTTTCTTGAATATTGGAGTGATCTCTACAAATTTCCAATCTTAGGGTACAGATTATTGGCTGAGCCAGCTACTCCACCGCGGCTTGTGATCTTCAGTCCGGAGACTGGTTTGATGCAGGTCTCCGTCCTACTCTATCCTGAGCAAGCCTCTTCATCTTCTCATAAGGACGGCTTACTATATTCGCCTCTTGGTCTCATTCTGCGAGTTTTTCCCGAACACTTTCCTCCCAATGTTAAATATACGAGTCTTCGATGCCTAAGAATATGTTCTACCAATTGATCTCTTCTTTTAGTCAAGGTATGCCAAAAATTCCTTTTCTCCCCAATTCTGTCCAGTACCTCTTCATTACTTACGCGATGTACCCCCTTTAGCACTCGTCTCCAATGATATCTACCTCTGAAGTACCCATGCTGATAGCCGTGCATTAACAGAATTCTCGAGAATTTGCCTCGTGTTTTTTGTGAAGGAATTTCATAAGGCTATGTTTAACATCTCAACTGTATCTTTGCTCTGGGTAGCATCACCGTTGGAATAAGCGTATTGAAGGTATTGATTGTGTTTTGCCGCTGGTGTACTTCACATCTGACCCGAATTTATTTGTATTTTCTACCGAATTACGAGACTATTATAAGCTACTCGCGCTGAACTCTTTGCAAAATTTCGAGTTTCTGTAAAATATTGCCAGTCTTGTAGCTTTTGTGTCTGCTTAAGTTTTTTCTGTGTTTCCTGAACTGTGATCTGATCTGTTTAGTGTACCACGGGGTCAGCCCCTTATTTTGTTAATATGTATCGTGTAAATCAATTTCTGTTAATATTACTTCTTTGTATATGAGCCAAATCTGAATTACAGTCACATTAGGTCAGTAAGACCAAAGACTCTTTCGCAGGAAAGTATGAAGCTCATTTTTCAAATGTTCAAATGTTTGTTAAGCTTACGGGACTTAACTACGGGGTTATCAGTCCCTAAACTTACAAACTACTTATCAACGACCTTATACTAAAGACGGCACAAATATCCATGCCCGAGGGCGGGATTCGAACCCCGACCGTAGTGGCCGTGCAGACCGTGACTGGAGCGCCTCAGTCTCCTCGGCCACTGCGGCCGGCAAGCTCATTTTTATGTGCTTTTACGAACACCTATATTTTTCCCTTCATTTCGATTAAATTTGGGATTTGTGTATTCACTCTCGCTACTACTCTGTGTTCATGATGCTCATTATTATGTTTTGCTAGGAGGTCAAATGTGTGTTCACAACCACTTACTATAATACTTGGTTCATGATCTAATATCTAGAAAGAGTTTTCAGAGTTCAGTACAATTTTGGACTACGTTTACTCTATCCTCTGGTATTGCAGTATTTGCCATCATATCGAGCGTAAGTTAAAGTCACCACGAATTATAATACTTTTACTAACAAAAAATTAAAATAATTAATGTTAAGAAAGAATTATCGGTGTCCAGTTACATTATGATGGAATAAAAGTAAGGTTCCTGACTGATGTGTTGTCGATGTAATGCGCAACTATCTCCCACTATCCGTATTAATAGTTATTTTCATGAGCTGTACGTAACTATTATGATCTAGTTTAAGCCCTATTCGATCCTTATATCATTCTAATGTGAACTGGTTCATTGTAAATACGACCATGTCACATAAAAGACGAATCCACCTATCAACAACAATGGAATGAATTGCTCGACTGTTTTCAACTATGTAAATTTTTCAGAACAGTCCAACTGGTCATCAGTATTACATTCGAAGTGAAAGAGATTTTACAGCGATGAGTGCACTCAAAGACTGGTTCATAGTACATTTTTCAACATACATTGCCGAACGACGCAGAACTCACGGAGAGAATACATCATTAATATCTCAGAAAGGTGCATCAGAGTAGGCATTGTCAGGGCGTACATGTGCGGTCTTTGGTTTATATGGTTGGAAAATAGGGCAGCGAGCGGGACAAAAAGGGTCCGTACGATAGTCGATGACTGTCAGATACAACAGACCGTAAATATAAAATGTATACTGCCAAGACAAGCAGATGCCATCGAGAGTCCAAACTCCTTGCGGAAATACAGCAAAATTCGGCGAGCAAAAGGTGGGTAGAAACGTGCGAGGATGGTTGAAAAGTATAGTCTTCGTTCAAATGATGTGGAAGCACGGGTTCGAATTCCACTCAAATACAACTTTTATTTGTCACCATTGTATTCTCAGAACACTTACAGTACAATGAGATGGAAATTTCTCTCTAATTTCTACAATTTGCTGTGCAATCAAGCACATTTCGGGTACCCGCGAAATGCCCTACAGACACCCTACATCAGACTGACTCGTTCGCTTGCCATATATAGCATGTGTCACACCTGGCCTATAAGATGTGTCACCTACCCGTCACCAATGCTACTAAACGTTTCCAGCTGTTGCGTACAGAATTGATATATGTGACCTAACAAAAAACGCTCTGCATAGTCTTTCCTTATATATATCTACATAGATACTCTGCAAATCACATTTAAGTGCCTGGCAGAAAGTTCATTAACCACTTTCATAACCTTTCTCTACCGTTCCATTCTCCAATAGCGCGTGGAATCGTTCCGTTTTCGATCTGATTTCCCTTATTTTATTGGAATGGTCATGTCTTCTTATGTATGTTGGTGCTAGCAAAATATTTGCGCATACAGAAGTAAAAGTCGGTGATTGAAACTCCGCAAATAGATCTCGCCGCAACGAATAAGTCTTTTTCTTTAAATGATACCCACCTCAAATCATGCAACATTTCCGTGACGCCCCCCCCCCCCCTGTAACGAGCTGCCCTCCTTTGAACCTTCTCAATGTCTGTCGTCTGTCCCACCTGATGAAGGTCCCACACTGGGCAACAGTACTCCAGGAGAGGTCGCAAAAGTGTGATGTAGACAGTCTCTTCTGCGGAATTGTTGCATCTTCGAAGCGTTCTGCCAATGAAACGTAACCTTTGGTTCGCCTTCTCCATAGTATTGTCTATGTGTTCTCACCAGTCTAAGTTGTTCGTAATTGTAACTACTAGGTATTTGGTAGAATTTACGACCTTATGGTTTGACTGATTTATCGTGTAACTGAAGTTCAGCGGATTTCTTTTAGTGGCCTTGTGTATTACTTCACACTTTTCATTATTTAGTGTTAATTGCCAATTTTTGCACGTCTAAATCGCTTTGTAGTTGCTTTTGATCCTCTGTTGACTTCACTAACCGATAAACGACAGCATCATCCGCGAACAGTCTAAGGGAACTGTTCAGATTGTCTCATAAATCGTTTATAAACACAAGGAAGAGTTGGGGACCTATAACGCTTCCCCGGGTAACGCCAGATATCTCTTCTTTTTTACTCGATGACTTACCATCAATTACTACGAACTGTGTCCTATCTGATAGCAAATCGGGAATCCAATCGCACAATTGGGGCAATATTGCATAAGCACGAAATTTCATTAGAAGCCGCTTGTGAGGTGTAGTGTCAAAAGCCTTCCTAAAATCCAGATATATGGAATCGATTTGAGATCCCTTGTCCCTGGCACTTATCACTTCATGTGAATAAAACGCAAGCTGTGATTCGGAAGAGAATGTTGATGACGTTACTCCTACACAGTTCGTGTGGTTACGCCAAATTGATAGGTTTTAGATGTCGGAGTATGTAGTACGTACACTCGAAACATATTCTACGTTTCTATCTATATCTACATCCAATTGTAAATACACATTCCGCATTGCACCCTAAAGAGGCGATGGTGTTTCCGAGCGTTCCAAGGCGCCTAGCTGTGGAGCGCGCCGCTGTTCGCCGTCGGATGTGCGAGTCTTCCCTCGGGCATGTGTGTATTTTTTGTCCGTAGCATAAGTTAGTTTAAGTAGTTTGTAAGCCTAGGGACTGAAGACCAGAGTAGTTAAGCCCCATAGATTTACAAACATTTTTTTTGCACCAAAAGGTACTTGCCGGAAGGTACCTAATCCACAACTAGTCACTTGCTTTACTAATTCACTATCAAACAGACTGAGGGAAAAACGAATGCTTGTATGGATCAAATCTCTCGGATCTAATCTCTCTGATCTCTGTGGTCTTACTTGGGGATGAAATATTATTGGCTTAGAGTGTAGTTTTTCAAAGGTTGTATGTTGCCATTGTGTACAGGATTTCTAAAAAATCTCTGGCATAAGACTTCCCCATCTGGCTTGCTTCAATGTGGGAGGACTGGGGAAGGGTGTTACTGAACATCAGCCACACACGAAAATATTTCTAAAAGACTATTTATCAGCATGTAAATCACCAAATAACCAGTTAATCGGTTTAACCACCTATCGTGTAACTAAACAAATAAATGGAACTAAAAATTGAATAAACCTCTGATCTTGCTTAATTGCTGAAGCCGATGCACATTAAAAGCTTAAAATCAGTGTCTCAGGGCGTATTACATAATAATTTAGAATAACAAAGTTCTTATTAACCATTAGAACATTCTTGTAGTAAACATTTACATCATTAAAACTAGACACAACACGTAATTAAAGCCTTTAGTATCATTAAGGTAGAATTAATAATGCAATTACAACTGTGTTAATTTTTCGAGGCTTGGTAATTTATGACAGAACAACAGAACCTTTAGTGAAGTATGATTTAATTCACGAAATGGACAATTTATTTCTCGTGTCACCGTTTGTATCGCGAACTTGGAACAGTTAATGAAATTAAACTCCGGCTCTGTCCTAAATTATACATAGGACACTTGTGACAACAAGAAAAAGACATGTTATCAAAAAGAATGACAGATAGAGGCAAACTTTATCAGAGCTAATAACAAAAACAAAAAAATGCTGCAGTTGGCAGCAATGCAATAATCCTGAATGCCGCACTGGAGGACTGACAAACTACGCAGCTAAATAAAGTATGTGAATGGGAGTGCACGCAACGTAATCTAGAAAGAGCACTTTGTATGGAGGCAATAAATCTACCCACAGGCACTTGAGCTTCAGCCAGTTATTCCACACAGACCGAAGTAAGTTCAACGCCAACCATCAATCATTCTCACGCCTTTTGCGCGGAGCAGTAACGCCAGACCAAACAACCTGCCCCCGGGTATAATACCGAGGTTTATTAGGAGCTTATGCCAGGCACAGACGAAATCCTTATCCACGAACAGTAAAGACAAATGCTCCGAGGAAATTTACTACGAACTAGAGCGAGATACAAGCTTCTAATTACATGTCGGTACAGATAAAGAGTTTCAAGCAACATAATAATCTTAAACAAGTTCAACTCCTGATGAAAATATGCATAACTAGGTTGGTTCTACATCCAACAGCCAAAAACCAAAGTAATATAACTGAACCATTGTGCCTGATTGGTTGACTGATAGAAGAGGCACGCACAGTATCTCTTTTCGAATAGAAAATTGTTTCAGTAACAAAATTGTAATGAATAATTTGCGCATATCGCGCTGTTAGCGCATCATCAGAATTGTTGAGTGCTGATGGCATAAACGTGTGGGACTTTGCATGTCATGTCAAGCATGGGTGTAAAGTAGCTTGAAGGTCACTAAATTTATGATAAATGACAAAATAACACAGGAATAGCTGGTGCCCCAGTAGGTCTGCGCCTACAAGTAATTGTTGAGTTCTAAAACAATTACTATTACTTACGGGTCTACCGGAACACGGGGATTTAGGTGGCCGAGGGGACTGAGGCGCTCAAAAAAAAAAAAATAATTCTAATGTTTGTATAGTCTATGGGACTTAACTACGGGGTCATCAGTCCCTAAACTTACAAACTACTTATGAACTAACTAAGACTAAGGACGGCACAAATATCCATTCCCGAGGGGGGATTCAAACCCCCGACCGTAGTGGCCGTGCAGATCGTGACTGGAGCGCCTCAGTCCCATCGGCCACCGCGGCCGGCTGAGGCGCTCCAGTCACGGTCTGCACTGCCACTACGGTCGGGGTTCGAATCCCCCCTCGGGCATGGATATTTGTGCCGTCCTTAGTATTAGATAGTTAGTAAGTAGTTTGTAAGTTTGGGGACTGATGACCCCGTAGTTAACTCCCATAAGCTATACGAACATTTGATTTGGATTTAGGTTTTCTATGAGTTCCGTAAAATCATTCCAGACAAATACCGGAATAGTTCATTTGAAAGGGCATGGCCGATTTCCTTCCCCAACGTTATCCATTCGTGGTGATTCAATTTTACCGACCACAATACAATTCCAGAAAAATGACACAACACTACGTCTTACTGAAGGCCACCTAATGATGTTAAAATAACGACGCCCGGTGTGGAAAGCTGTGGTTGTGTTTATTAACTTACATACACATCCAGCAGAAACTTTCCCCCGCGGCGGATTAGCCGTACGCACTGGGTCATTGTGCTGCAGTGCGCGCGGCCGTTCGCCGTTGGGGGTTCGAGTCCCCCCTCGAGCATGGGTGTTTGTGTTGTTCTTAGCTTACTTTACCTCAGTTTAAGTAGTTTGTAAGCTACGGACTAATAACGAAGTATTTGAGTCCGATAGATTTACTAACATCTGAAGTTTGAGAAACTTTCCGTAAAGAAGATATTTTGCGGTTCGACAGGTAAAATGATGATCACATTTGATTATATTATAAACCAATTAATTCCGTTTACGTAGCTTCATTAGGCATTTCATTCCATTATATGCAGCATTTTTACAACACCTTTAGCCTTAAAAATCTTTTGATTTTATTATGGTTAATCATTTAACGTAATACCTGACACCAAATATGTTTACCTAGCACTATATATATGTTAGATCTATGTGACATTTAATAATTTATTTAACATCTGCTGAAACTTTTCTGTATCAGCAGCTAAGATGGTTACTCAGTAACCGAAATCGATACGCTATAATAAAAGCAAAAGATTTTTACGGCCAATACTGTACTTTTCACTGTTTGTAATAATTTCATGCTACGCTTTCCACAAGTGTCAATATATGAATATCGCATTATACCAGCGAGTTTTGTAGCTGTTGATTGTAATGCGTATGGCATGTTTTTGTCTCATCTACCTTCATACTTTTCTTCCGCATGTTTAAAATTCGACTTAATGAACCTTTAATAGAGGTGTTGAAGTAGATTCTCAGAGCGACATATTTGAACTATCCTAGTAATTTTAGTCTGTTGAACAAACAGCACAGGTATTGAGGGCCGCGGTGGCCGAGGGGACTGAGGCGCTCCAGTCACGGTCTGCACGGCCACTACGGTCGGGGGTTCGAATCCCCCCTCGGGCATGGATATTTGTGCTGTGCTTAGTATTAGTTAGTTCAAAAGTAGTTTGTAAGTTTAGGGACTGAAGATCCCGTAGTTAAGTCCCATAAGCTATACAAACATTTGAAACAGGTATTGAGGCAAATCACGCATTATTTTCAATTGTATAACCCTTTATGCCAGTACATTTTTCTGGACTACTTACTCCATTCTCAACTACTAATGTAGTTAGTCTGCCATTAGGGAACGTCATCAATAAAATACATGCAGCTTTATTATCGTAAGGACGTCGTCTGCAAGAACAAAATGCCGATCATTGAGTTGTCTACTGAACGACGAGCTTACGATATCTTTCACAGATGACGTTGCCTAATGGATGACTAAACTTTTTAGTGTTTGTAAATTGGATAATGCAGTCCCGAAAAATGTCGCAGTGACATAAACCTACATATAATCGTCAACTGAAGTGTGGTTTGTCTCAATACTTTGACAAACATTGGTACGTTGGCATCGAAATCGGTTATATCTACGAGTATTGTTGTCTGATAAGAACAAAGGCCTATTTCAATCAAAGGAAGATTAACCTGCTTTTAAAGGTGTTGATAATAATAGGATATTGTGGTAGGTAATTACAACACCTTTCTCTCACTTCAGCGCGAGAATACCATCGGTACCATTACCAGCACACAAAGATTATTACGGTTACAGTGTAAGAAGATTGCCTGTTGGAGGTCGTCAAAAAATCTCAAAATTCAGAATGCGTAATGATATGCTCTAGTAATAATAATTTTGTTATTGAATGTTGTAGCAAATCACAACTAATGGGTCGCAACAATACTTTCGCATTGTAAGTTAGAATTTTGAATAAATAAAAAAAATTGATATTAATTAACTTAAAACAGTCACTGTAGTAATTAATTAAGCTTGGCCCTATCTGACTTAGCATTGACTACAGCCTCCAACTAGCACCTCTTACGATTCACGAACAGCACAACTTCACTAACAAATGTGTCAGAATTCATGTAGTGGTGATGGCGTGTTCGTGTTATAATCAAAATTGTAATAGCAGATAGACTCTAATTACAATGATAATAGCTCAGTACAGTGAAACTCCGTGGTGCAATGAGCTTCACAAATACTACAGTTAAACTTCTCAATAATTTTGATAATATTCTTTAAAGCATTCAAGTTTCTTATAAAACTTTACGTGAACTATTTTTTTTTGTAATTGGTTCCAGGGCCTGGGTAGCGTACGCGTGTAACTAGCTGAGCGAAGTTTGGCATTTAACGTATTTCATAAAAAAATTACTTCAGTCAAGTCTGGTTACTTTCTACATAAATGAAATCAACTTTACTTTACTTGCAAACTCTCTCGCTCCTTAATTACTAGTCTCTGTGGTTGTAACACGTTTAGCAATTATTTAACTTATCTAGCAATTTCTTTAAAACTGATCATAATTACTTTGAAAAATGATTGATCTTGTTGGTCAATGTACAGGCTTGCATAATCAACATAATCTAATAATGGTGATATGGGGTGACTACAACTACTTACAAAATTAAGACTGGTTTCAAAATAAGTCATGTATAATTGAACCAAAGTTCTGATTGGGTTGACACTACATTTACATGCATACAAAATAAAATGTTACAAAAGTACTCATCTGCTTTCGTCGTCTTCGTCGTGAAGTCCATACAAGACAGATATGATTACAATAGGTACTCTTACTACAACAACGATCACACTCGGTGACAATAGACTTGATACCAAACAATTACTTTTCTTGCACACATGAAAAAAGATTACACTGATCGAGTATAAATAAACTTATTTCGCACTTTCTTCAATACATTAAACAGTACGCCTCTCAGGCTTATTGCAATTGCATTAAACTCGCGCCACACTGCGCCTACCGTGCCTCTGCACTATCAACAAAACATTTATGTGTTTACTATAGCGAGTCCGCTCCGCGACTGCATTTATGTCTTTACTTTGGCGAGTCCGCACCGCGACTGCATTTATGTCTTTACTTTGGCGAGTCCGCACCGCGACTGCTTCAGCAGCGCGACACTCACAGCTACTACTTCTGTGCCAAAGACTGTCTTTACAAGAGGTTCAACATTGTCTCTGGCGCATTGCTAACTTATAGCATAAGAATGTCCTTGCATTCATGCGGGTTTACACTAAATGATTCAATACTGAAAGTGACGTTATATAAGAAATATCTCTAGCATACAAGAAATGAAAAATACATGAACTAAGCAAATTTAAAACAATATATACATTACTTTAAATCAAACTGTAAGATACACCAACAGGTGTACTCTTACAACAGCTCATTGGGAAATGGCTCATGTTTACTAGAAATGTGGGCCGATCTTCACTAGCGCTAATCATTTACTGTGTTCTAAGCGGTGATTTGACAGGCAATGCAATGCCTTTATAGTTGTAGATTACCTTGGAATATCTGTATTGCCGAAACGCAGATGAAAATACTGTATCCAATGTTGGACAATACTACCGGAAACCTGAACACCTGCACACGATTCTCACTTGGTGCAACTTATCCTCGACACACAACGAGGCGACAAAAGTCTCGGGATACCTCATAATATCGTGTCGGACGTCCTTGACCCTTCTGCCCCTACACCGATCTATAACTGCGAAAGAGTTGCCTATGAGGGGACATTTATCGACAGGCTATGTCGCATAAATATTTTTATGAGGTTCACATCCGGCTATCTTGGGGCCAGAACATTCACGATATTTATCCAGGATGTTTTTCAAAGCCATCGTGTCATCCTCTAATAGCGCACAGGAAAGAGGAAAAACTATATATTTCAGTTCCAGATCTCATTTCTCTTATTTTATTATGATGTCTCCCTATGTAAGCTGGTGCTAACAAAAGAAAGCCGGGATGTGGATTATAGATGGGTAGTTTGCGACCGAACAGCTGCCAAGGAATGTTTCATAAAACTGAACTAAAGGATATACTAACTACATACAAGGAACGACAGTTTTCCGTTCACTTAGGTGCTGCTAGTCGGTAACAATCAGTGGTCCCGGTCCGGAAAGCCGGAACGGTTGCGGCGACTTCCAGTTCCAGGAACTGCCGTGTGGCCGTTCCCGTTCCAGCTCCAGGCAGGCCACACGGATGGTCCCGTTCCATTCATTCTGTTTCAGTTCCAGCTCACTGCTTTGTGACGAGCTGCCGTCCATTTTGTTCACTTCGCTCCTCCGTTGACATTGTGTTTCACGCATTTTTTAAACTTTGTACTATTGGTTCTTCGTGTATTTAGTTTAGCGTCCACAATCAGTAATTTCAATAATTTGTAGCTTAATGCATATATGCTAACACATATGCTAGAAGGTAATCATAAAGGCAAATCAGCTTATTGCTTCGTAATTTTAATCAACGGAAAAAGACAATCCTCTCAAGTTTTTAATGTTAGATATTTATATTTTATATGCTTCATTTAATATTTGGTTTTTAATATAATTTTTAATCATTTTTCTAAAATGTAGTGTAAGAGTGTTCAAATAAATAATTTTTTTCCGTTTTCTCCATAGCCAATACGTGATACTCGGGTGGCTGTAATTTTTTTCATTTCTTTTTTCTACCTATTTGCTAGGCTTCATGCGTAAAAAGTGAAACAAAAGTTGTGCCTGATATCAGATGACTAGTTCGATTTCGAAGGATGTAGACTGTAAATGTTTGTTTGTAAATCTATCGGACCAAACTGCGTGGTCATCAGTCCGTAGCTTACAAACTACTTAAACCTAGGTGAACTAACCTACGGACAAACACTCACACCCATGCCCCAGGGAGGACTCGAACCTCCACGGCGAGCAACCGCGCGCTCCGCAGCGAGACGCTTTAGACCGCTCGGCTACTCCACCGCGGCCGATGTAGACTGTAATAATATCGTATTAATAATATCGTATTAATTTTTTACCTCAGAAATGGTTGTTCAACTTTTATAAACAAACCACTCAGTGTCTGTTTTGATTATCTGTTATTGGATATTCAATCGATAAAAAAGGAATGTGATCGAGTAGTAACAAACGGTTCATCAATGAACTACTTCCCAAAAAGGAACTAGTTTACTTCTCTCAAGTTTCGAGGCGAAAGTGTATGAAACAAATTTCGCAAAGAGATATCGCCATAACGAATAACGCTTGTGTTTTAATGACTTCCACCACAACTCGTACATTATTTCTCTGACACTCTTTCCCTTGTATAGCGATGATAAAAAACGAACTGCCCTTCTTTGTTACTTTCTCTATATCATTTGTAAGTCCAACTTGGTGGAGATCCCACAATGGGCAATAATACTCCAAAATAGGACGCATGAGTGAAATGTAGTCAGATTTTTTGTAATCTGATGCATCTTCTAAGAGTTCTGCCAATGAAACGTAGCCTTTAGTTTCTTTCGCTACAATATTTTCTGTGCGTTCTTTCCACTTAAAGATTTTGTAACTGTAATTCCTAGTTATTTAGTTGAATTTACAGTCTCTGGATTTGACTTATCATGTAAAGCAATTTTAGCGGATTTTTTTTGTGGTCACATGGATTGCTACACACTGTTATTATTCATGATCAGTTGCCAATTTTCGCACTATGCGGATATTTTATCTAAAGCGTTTTTCAATTGCTTTTGATCTTATGATGACTTAACTAACTGATAAACGACAGCATCAGCTGCTCACACTGTCTCATAAATCGTTTATAAAGACAAGTGACAGTAGCGGCCATTCAACACTTCGCTTGGGAATGCCGAACAACATTTCTGTTTTATTTGATGATCTTGTTACTACTGTGTCCTTTTTGTCAGGAAATCACTGATCCAATTACACAATCTTGGCGATACACCATAATAGACATGACGTCGACATCTGATGTCAACAACTACCGCATCTAACTTCTGACTGCTTTATCCAAATATTTTGAAAAAGTTATATATTCTCGATTAGCTTCACATAGTAGTAAAAGTAAAGATCTAACAAAATGTCATTTCGGGTTTCAGAAAAGCTTTTCAACAGAAAATGCTATATATACATTCACTGATGAAATATTAAATGCTGTGAATAACCGGACATCACCCGTTGGCATTTTATGTGATCTCTCAAAGGTTTATTATTTTATAAAACATGGATTTCTTATTGATAAGCTTAAGTAATGTGGTATCAATAGGAGAGAGCACAAATGGTTTAATCATATTCAACCGGAAGAATGAAAAAAAGTTTAATTAAGCAGTTAACATAATTTGCAAGAAACTCTTAATTCCTCTAACTAGGGGCTATCAAAAATAGGATCCCACAAGGTTCGATGTTTGGTCCTTTGCTGTTCCGAATATATATTAATGGTTTGCCATTCTATATTCACGGAGATGCTGAGCTAGTACTTTTGCTGACGATACAAATCTATCACGCCAGGAAAACACGAATTAACTGATGAAATTGTAAATGATGTCTTTCAGAAAATAGGGTGGTTCTCTACAAACGGACACCTATTAAACTTTGATAAAAACCAGTATATACAGTTCCACACAGTAAACGGCATGACACAGTTAATAAATATAGACTTTGAACAGAAATCTATTGCTAAGGTAGAGTGTTCAAAAGTTTTTGGTGTTTCGAATTTGAAGAAACACATTGAAGTTCCACTGAAACGCTTGAGTTCAGCTAATAACGCTAACAGGGCCATTGCCAAATTTGGTTATATACATCTCAGTAAATTAGCTTACTATGCCTACTTTCATTCATTGTTTTCGTATGGGATGTTATTGGGGGACAATTCAGAAGTATTCATTGCACAAAAGCGTGTAATCAGAATAATTGCTGCAGCCCACCCAGTATCATCGTGCAGACATTTATTTAAGGATCTAGAGATCCTCACTGTAGCTTCGCGAGGTGCTCCATATCGCTTTCAAAAGGCCGGCCAATGTTCGATGTTTTCCTGATGACGGGATTTGCCTGCCCGGTTCGCGAACTGGCTAGAGCGATCTGCCAGAATCGGAAAACAGATAAAGATGGGATGAAAATGTATAAATTCAAGTTGCATGAAATTAATTTATCAAACTCAGTTTAAAAAAATCCATACAATCCGTTCACTTCATAAACATTTTCAATACAACACAATATTTTCTTATTTTTGCATTTGCAGCGATTTGTGGTGCATATAGTAGAGCAAATGCACAGATTGTATCCTTTGCCACTGGTCAGTGACTGTAAGGATGATATGGTCCGTAATCAGTTTTCTTTCTTGACCATGAATTTCAGCATGTGCAGTTTATTGGGCAGAATAGAAAACTCGAATATAGTTGCTTCAGAACAACATGCTTTCGTCGTTCATCACAACAGCAATAACGTTTCCGCGATCTCCGCGACCTCTATCAACATCTGGTATGAGGATGCGAATATTGTCTCCAATATTTGCGCGTTGGAATTTTGCGTCTGAATTTTTAAGCATCATAGCACCTTGCTTCCAAATTGGTGTGAGCTCCAGCATTCTTCTTTCTAATTTCTTGATTATTGTAACATTGTTCAAATTCAAAAGTTTGTTAAGCTTATGGGACTTAACTGAGGGGTCATCAGCCCCTAAACTTAAAAACTACTTATGAACTACCTTATACTAAAGACAGTCCAAATATCCATGCCCGTGGGAGCATTGGAATCCCCGACGGGGTACGGCCTCGCGCATCGAAGCATAGCGCTTCAATGCGCTTGGCCACTCCGCCGCGGCTATAACTTTTCCCCATATCCTTCCATGGTTCAGTAGTTCTTCCACATAAAGCATGCACATGTTTGCTGCAGAACGACAGTGAGGTGCACTGTACTCTTCTTCAGACTATACAATATATTTTCGGGTTGTTAGTATCAGGCAACTGGTTCGTCGGTTCGATATCCACGGTGTCTGTTTCATAGTTGGGAGTAATCTCTACATTTATAGTGCCATCCGTTTCTCTTTAGACTTTCTCAAGGTCTTCCTCTGTCACTATGTTATCAATAACTTCTTTAGGCAGATTAGATGTACTCAGCCCCACTTTCGGTTTAGAGCCAAACATTCCCTGGGGATGTTGAATTCCACGATGAACACAACGGTTTTACATGAATCGAAAACTCTCACCCCAATGTGCTGAGTTATTTGTCTGCATCCATGTCATTAGTATATTCTGTACATCGTGATTGGCCCGTTCAGTGGAACCTTGGATTTTGACTTTGTCGGGGTTTTCCATGTACCAATTTCAGTTCAGGCCACATGTTATTCTGCTTATTTGTAACTTAGTTCGAAAACTCTCTACCCTTATGACTTGGAGCGTTTGTAGTTGGAAAGATGTCAAGCAAATGGTGCACGACTTCATCTGCTCTTTAGCCTTTCCGCGGTCGCTATAGTATAAATTTAGTTTAGTTAATTTGGTATGAACTTGCACTCTCTTTCAGGCCTACTTTGCTTGTCTATCAGATCTACCTGGAACTTTGAATTAAATTTTTTAAATATTAGAGATCTGAAAACTGAAACTTTCTTTGGATTAGATAATTTAGTCTGACAAGGTTTGAATTATCGAAGATACAATGTAATGACCTCTTTGGTGACATTTTTGTACGTTAAGTGCAGTTTCTTTACCATCCGTGTACAACCACTATATCCTATTTTCAAGTGAGTACCGTGCAGTATTTTGAACAGTCTTCTGTATAGAGATAGTACAAAATAGTGCTGTTGTCCCCTATTACTGTGCAATAATTTTTTCTTTTCCGTCAACTTCAATAACTTCGTACTTTCTTAGTGACGATAGTCAACACTATCATTTCTCTTATTTGCTTTGGCTTGATTAGCGTCCTCTACAAAAGAATAGTATCTATCTATGACGATTATTCCGCTATTATTTGCTTTTTCTTGTAGCAGAGTATGCCAAGTGTCAAGAAATATCGTTTTAGCATCTGCTTGTATCCCACCTTCATCGTAAATGTCATCCCAGTGTGATGTAGCGATGGGTCAGCCTGTGAAAGAATGATACGGAAAATTGAAAACGAATGCCTTTACTTGAAATCAGCCTAGGTCTCACAAAACAGTGCTGGTATGCTTGATAACTGATTTAGGGCAAAGTGGGAGCAAATAATAATAATAATAATAATATTAAAACAAAGAAGCTGCTCACATAATTAACCGACTTTCCCTTGCCACTTCTGAAAGTGCACTAATATCAAAAATAAAAATACCACAAAACTTAACGTTACTCACAACGAATCCAATTTTTTAGGAAGGAAAACAAGGCGCAGAGGTAGTATCTTCTCTCAAAAGCAGCAGCTACGACGTGCACGGGACATTTAACACAGAGATACATGCTTTTTTAACATTTTGGATAAACGGGATAACTGCCGGATATATGCGTCGTTCTGGCACAATATTTCGGCCGCGTAACTCGCTGCCTTCTTCAGGTGCTACCTGAGACTGCCGTTTTTGGAGGACCTGGTCCAGTATTTATGCCCAACAGACGCTAGGCGCTTTGTCTGCGGTCCGCGCCCAGCTGGCGCTGCTTGTAGGGTGTTGTCTCTTCCCTGGTGTTCCGTCGGACGTCCGCGCCCCAATCGGCCGCCATCTGTGGCAGCGGCATCTTTCTGAGGCCCCTCCCACGTTGGGTGCTCCCTCCGCGGTCCGCGCCCGTCTGGCGCTGCTCCTGAGGTGTTGTGGCTTCCCCTGTGCTCCGACGGACCTTCGCGCCCATCTTGTCCACCATCTGTGGTCGGTGCAGCTGTCTGAGGCCCTACTGGCGTCAGGCGCTCTGATCTTGGTCCGCACCCGCCTAGCGCCTCTCCTGAGATGTTGTGGCTGCGCAGATGCTCCAACGGACGTCCGCGCCCGCCTCGGCCAACTGCTGCTATAACAGCTGTTTGAGGCCCCTCCTGCATTGGGCGCTCCATTCGTGGTCCGCGCCCGCATGGCGCTTCCTCTGAGGTGTTGAAACTTCCCTGCTGTTCCGACGGACGTCCTCGCCCAGCTCGTCCACCATCTGTGGTCAGAAAAGCTGTCTGAGGCCTGCCTGGAGTCAGGCGCTCGGTTCTTGGTCCGCTCCCACCTCGCTCCGCTCCTGAGATGTTGTGGTTGCCCACATGCTCCAATGGACGTCCGCGCTCGTCTTGGCCGACTTCTGCTGCTATGGCAGCTGTTTGAGGCCCGTCCGGTGTCAGGCGCTCCATTCTCGGTCCGCGCCCGCCTAGCGCCACTTCTGAGATGCTTCTACTTCTTGTGTAGTTATTTGGTTCCTTCCGCTGGGCCTTAACAAGTTCCAGAGCGGGACTCCACGCTGTGCTTAGCTGGTAACCGCTATCTCGGTTTATTAGGTTGTCAGTGAATTTTATTTCGTTGGCCTCCTTTATGAAGCTGGCCCAGAATCTTGGGGTCTGTGTCACAATTTTGGTTCTTTCATAGTCCATCGTATGGCCAAGCTCTACACAGTGCTCTGCTATGGCTGACTTGGTTGCCTGTCCGAGTCTGGTGCACCTCTGGTGTTCTTTGCACCTTATATTCAGAGCGCCTGACGCCAGAAGGGCCTCAGACAGCAGCCTCGACCACAGATGATGGACGAGCTGGGCGCGGACGTCCGTCGGAACAGCAGGGAAGTTTCAACACCTCAGAGGAAGCGCCATACGAGCGCGGACCGAGAATGGAGCGCCCAATGCAGGAGGGGCCTCAAACAGCTGTTATAGCAGCAGATGTCGGCCGAGGTGGGCGCGGACGTCCGTTGGAGCATCTGTGCAGCCACATCATCTCAGGAGTGGCGCTAGGCGGGTGCGGACCCAGATCAGAGCGCCTGACGCCAGTAGGGCCTCAGACAGCTGCACCGACCACAGATGGTGGACAAGATGGGCGCGGACGTCCGTCGGAGCACAAGGGAAGCCACAACACCTCAGGAGCAGCGCCAGACGGGCGCGGACCGTGGAGGGAGCACCCAACGTGGGAGGGGCCTCAGAGAGTTGCCGCTGCCACAGATGGCGGCCGATTGGGGCGCGGACGTCCGACGGAACACCAGGGAAGAGACAACACCCTACAAGCAGCGCCAGCTGGGCGCGGACCGCAGACAAAGCGCCTAGCGTCTGCTGGGCATAAATACTGGACCAGGTCCTTCAAAAACGGCAGTCTCAGGTAGCACCTGAAGAATGCAGCGAGTTACGCGGCCGAAATATTGTGCCAGAACGACGCATACATCCGGCAGTAATCCCGTTTATCCAAAATGTCAAGATCTCGCCGGGAAAGCATGAAGAATTACAGAGATACATGCCTGTCGTACATTTTTGCGTTGTCAAAGCACCCAGTGTGTTTTAGACAGGTATTCCATGACATATGCGCAGTCACATCGCGTTCTGGCCAGGAAACTCCAGCCAAGTCGCGAACTGGCTGACCAAAGTCGGAAATGCGTCGATTCTCAAGTACTCGGACTTTGGCTAATCAGCTTGGCCAAAATATGAAATGGCCGGCAAATTCGCGATCTGGCCTCTCTTTGGGCTTCGGCTACTACATGTATACTCACTTATGAAATTCGTTATTAACAATCCGACCCAATTCAAAAGAAATAGCCGTTTGCTCCAACAACACTAGGAGAAAAGGTGATATTCACTATTCACATTTAAATCTAACTTTGGTACAGAAAGGAGTGAATTATGCTGCCACAATATCTTCCGTCATGCAAAAGTCTGACAGATAGGCAACTAGTATTTAAAAAGAAATTAAAAGAATTTCTGAGTAGAAACGCTGTCTAGACATTAGATGAATTTTTAGATAAAACTAAGTAATTTCGCTAAAAAAATACATACGAGGGCATTTGAAAAGTCCGTGCAAATATAAAAACGTTAGTAGTTTTCATTTTTGCAGGAACCTTGGGGAAATTCATTATTTTTCGATGTAGTCTCCTCTCAGACTTACACACTTTGTCGAACGCTGTTCTAATTTTTTTTATCCCTTCCCAATTATAGGAACTGTCCAAGCCTGCAAAGTACCTATTAGTTTGTGCAATCACCTCCTCGTTTGAATGAAACCTTTGCCCCACCAGACATTTCTTCAAATTGGGGAACAAATAGTAGTCCGAGGGAGCCAAGTATAAAGAATACGGGGGGATGTGAAATGAGTTGGAACCGTATTTCCAAAAATTTTGCGGCCACAAATGCTGAGGTGTGTGCTGGTGCATTGTTGTCATTGAAAATGTCTTTTTTGCGGGCTAATCGCCGGCTTTTTTCTTACATCTCGGTTTTCCAATGGTCCAATAATGATGGAAAATATGCACCTGTTAGAGTTTTACACTGTTACAGAAAGTCGATGAAGATTATCTTTTGCAAATCCCAAAAGACCGTCGGTATAACCTTCCGGCCGAAAGACCAGTCGTCTTCTTTTTAGTGCAGGTTCTTCCTTGGTAATCCATTGTTTAGATTGTTCTTAGGTCTAGTGATGTATACATCTTTCATCCACAGTGACGAAACGACGCTAAAATTCCTGCGGATTCTTCCTGAACAGCTGCAAACATTCTTTGCAGCACGACACACGATTCCGTTTTTGGTCAAGCGAGAGCAATCGCGGCGCCCATCTTGCAGGTAGCTTTCTCGTGTCCAAATGCAAAATATTATATCCCCCTTTCATTCGAGATGTCCACAGTACTAGAAATCTTACGCACCTTAACTTGTCTGTCATCCATCACCATATCGTGGATTTGATCAACGATTTCTGGAGTATTAACCTCCACATGGCATCCAGATCGTTCTCACTTGTGCCCATATGGCCACTTCGAAAATTTTGAAACCATAATGTTTATGAAGCTTCTCTTTAGTCTCCTAAATAGTTTTGCCTATCATAAAGTAATGTTTAATCCGCACACGAAATTCTTGTCCGTTCTTTGACAGTCACTAGACTTCCTTCATTCAAACGAATGCCAAACACAAAGAAATAGACCAATATGGCTGAAACTAGGTGAGCGTTCTTTCGAAAGATGCTACTAACTAAAGATGACTTCGATACGCGCCGGTGTTGCCATCTTTCGGACTTTGCACGGACATTTCAAATGCCGCTCGTATAGACACCATTTATTAAACTGACATGTTCGACATCATTGCGAAATGTCGTATTTATGAGCTATGGAACAAGTATCAATCTCATCTGATCAAATGTGACTGACAACGTATTGTCATAACCATTTCCAGTTAATGATCGATTTGATTGGAACAGGGGACCCAGTCAAACCATTAAGGGGACTCGAGGTTGCAACTTGCACATTGTCTTTTTAACGAGACAAAACCTTACCATCAGATCGTACCAACTGAAATCTGGACGCATCTGACGTAGCTACTCGTCTAGAGTTCGAACAATTTGGTCACCAGTCCAAGAAAGGCGCTGCAGGTCATGTCCTTCTGCTGGAAAGACAGTTCGTCTGCTGCCATAGACCATTAGCGCCAAATTGCGCTTAAAATTCTTAACGGATACGTTCGTTGAACGTCCATCATTCAATTTCTGTTATTGTCTCACACTGTGTGGCTTGTCGTTGCTACTGAAAACTTGGCGCAAACGTCACTGCTCTCTGTCACTGTATGCAGGACGTGGGCAACTGCGATGTTCGTTGTAAGAGATAATGTTCATAAATTTTGTATTTTCGGCACACACTGCTCACTGTGGCTCTGGAAATATTGCATAGCGACTCTAGAAATGGAATGTCCGACGCGTGTAGCTCGAACAACAATTAATCGTTCAGAGTCTTTTAATTCCGGTCGTGCGTCCATGATCATGACGGAAACATTTTGCGTGAATAGCCGGAATACAAATGAAAGCCCGGTCAATGCACAGCTGCCTTTTTATACTTCGTGTACACGAAACTGCTGCCATCTGTACCTGTGCTTAAGCAATACCGCGTGCGTTGTCGAAAAAATATTGGCAACTGAAACGTACTTTCAATACATAGACAGAAATACTCTTCCAATACTTTGTGTAGTACATGCGTTAATAGATAGAACCGAGCAAATGTCCTCGTTTGCTTATCATTACACGATTCCAGAATAGCCATTGCAAGCACTTACTTTTGTAAATTATATAGGAGTGTGAATACAAAGCGATCTGGCGTGGAAAAATAACATCAAATTATCGTTGATGAGGCCGATGCCATAATGAGATTCATTAAATAATTCTTAAAAATATGTTCATTCAGTATGCGCTAAAGCAATGCGGAAATGTAGAGTCAAGAAGGTTGCCGACGTTGCAAGGGAAGCGTGTATCACAAACGATCCTTGGTTAGACGTCCAAGAGCGTACTTCCCTATAAGACTTATCCAACATATTGCTTATTTCTTCGTTGATCTCGGAAAACTGGTTCTCTCCGGTACTGAACTTACAATGCTTTGACGTCTGAGAATGTATCCTACCAAACGATCTCTTTCCTTAGGCAAGTTATGCTACAATTCTGTTCCGTATCCCCTCATTACTTATGACATCTATTAATCCAATCAGCCTCATTCTTATGTAGCACCATATTTCGTAGTTTCCTATCCTTCTCTTGCCTGAACTGCTTATCATCCATGTTTCACTTCCGAAAAAGATTAAAATCCAGATAGATGCCTTCATAAAACACTTCCTCATAGTTATGTCAATATTCTGTACTTCAAAAATACATTTTTATTGTCAGTCTGCATTTTATATCTTCTCTATGTCGTTCATAATAAGATTTTTTTGAGGAAGTAACAAAAATCATATACAATCGTTACTTCCTCGTTTCCTGATCTATTTCTCTCGGCACTATTTGATTTAGTGACCTATGACCTAATAGTTTTTTCCCTGTAAAACGCAACAAAATGCAATCGAATCTGACTACATTGCAGTATCCCTATATGCTCATGTCAGTGTTCTTTCTATACCCTTCTTTGAAGGCAATGTCCAGTCCTTCCACTTACTCTTCAACGTCCTTTACTGTCACCGATCCAATTCCATTGCCTAGGGCAAACTTCGAAGTTTATCTCTTCTTCTCCCAAAACTTCTTTTCCAAACTTTCTTTCCTCAAAATCTTGCTTACTGAACAAATTGAATAACGATGTGGAAAGAAAACAACGCTATCTCACTACCTTGGCAATCCTTTTATGCTCCTCATCTCTTATAATTGCTGACTGGGTCCCGTACAAGTTGTATACAATTTCTCGTTTGCTATATTTAACACCTACTACCTTCAGAATTTTAAATTATGTATAACAGTCAATACTGTAAAAAAAAAAAAAAAAAAAAAAAAAAAAAAAAAAAAAAAAAAAAAACCTATACAAAAGCAATCAACTGATTTTTTTGTCAGAACATAAATAGCCTCTTATAATAGAGGCAGAATGGAACGTTAAAAAGTAACATCGAATAAGATTATCTCCAACGCTTGTTGTGGTTAATACAAGATTAAAAATAGATTTTAGAGTAGTTAAGATATATGGAACATATTTCATATTGGAAAATATTTTGTAAAACGAAAGATCGCACATAAGTCCCGACCATGTCAGGCTTTAGATATGGTAATATTGAATGTTTCTTGCTTGTTCTTCTCTCTCACAAAATTTACGCCTGCTACGAAAGTTATGTGTTTTACCATATGATGTAAAAAATGTAAATGACTGACGCAACTTGAATGAAATGTAACTGAATATGTTTGAACTTGTTCTCTCTGAATGCCTGTGCTGTGCACAACGTTATGCGTATTTATTTTTTAATTGTATTCTATGTGAATGTCAAGGTATTGCAAAACCTATCTGAGTGCATATCGTTTATTATAATGAAACACTGCTAATTGTTTCTGTATGAAAATGTCGTAAATAAAGATAACTCTCTGAAAATTACTGATACTAAAAATCACTGTCTAATAATTCAGGCCCTACAAACTTGTTTCTGACTGAACTAACAATCTTTAACTGAATGTAACGAACACAATATTTATCAATGCAATCGGCCTCAGTGCAAACACTTGTTAACCTCTACTGAACACTGTATGAATTGTCCTACCCTGAAATATGTAAATCATACTGAACTGTGAGCATGACAACAAAAACTGATTCTTTCTCACTTTCACTTACTGCATAAATTTGTGCAACACCAAACTGCTTCCTGCTGTACTAACTACTGAAAGCTAACTACAGAAAACATCTATGGCACATTTAATAAAAATGTGAGGAGGGATAAACTGGTAATCCCCTTAAAAAACTCGAAATAATAATAAAAATGAAATATCTGGTTTATTTTCTAACTGGTGCAACTTAATGAAAATTACTAACAATATCATGTTTTGGATTTTAAAATCTTTCAGAGAAAAGTATAACTTAGATATTTAATCTGCCTACAAAATTATTTTCAAACAAGGATAAACATTTAACTTGATTCACACAAACAATGTTACAAAAATACCATATTTCAAGAACACTACCCATGGAATTCTTATTTCATAAAAAACGCACTCTCAAAACTAAACTATTACAATAAATACTTTTCCTAACACAGAAAGGGGTCCCTAGCATGAATCTTGAGACCACAAGCAAACAGCAAGATCTTTTCCGACCGTTACTGTTACCATCAGTTCAAGCTAACAATGCGAAGTTGAAAAAAAAAAAAAAAAAAAAAAAAAAAAAAAAAAAAAAAAAGCTTAGCCCAGCATTCAAGTCTCAAAATCTCATCTCCTCGGTTACCCCGGCGGTACGACAAATGCGCACAACCAACAACCATGTTTCCCACGCTTCTGCAATCTCATCCGCGCGCCTAGCAAATTCTGTCCTCTCAATAATCACAACCCTACTTCCCGGCAACAATACTATCACCGTCTCCAATATCGATAGTGCTGCCATCGAAAAATAAGCTTGCAACCAAAGGTAAACAACCCATTCCTGACTAGCTTGACACTGGTCTCAAATTCGCAGTACATTTGAATATGAAATGTATACCTTCCCATAGCAGGTATCTTACATCGTCCCATTTCTCCCTATCAAGAATTTGATAGGATTTTGTTTGTTTTTTTAAACAACCTAGAGTGAGTTAATAACGTTTCAATATGTATCAACGGCTGGTCATACAATATGTCCTCACAAAGAAAACTATGACTGTCGCTCTATTTTTTCTCCTCCCTCCCTCGCGAACACACATTCACATAGTGGCATAGATGTCAGCGGGAAGTGCACGTGTATATGAAAGAAACAGAGAGGGAACAGAACAGAGAAAAAGAAAGATTTTGGGGAGACGGAAAATGTAAAAAGTGAAGTCATATATCATTTGCTTTTTATAGCCATTATGTGGGGACAGTGGCGGCTGGCGGCTGGTGCTTCAGATGACTGGGGGTACACTTGTTTAAGTGACTGATCTTGATAGTGCCCAGTGTCCAAAGACACAATTTGGCGCACCTCTGCGATTGGCGCTTGGAATAGCGGCCAGACTTGCAGAATGTGTTGTATGCGCTTGCTTTAACTCGAGCTGAGGTGTCGGACTACCAAGCTTCTTTATTGTACACTTTTGTTCCAAGCTTTAATATGATAAATTTGTTTCTAAAATATACTGTATGTTGTTCATTTTTCTTTGATAATAAACACCAAGCACATATGCAAATGGCAATAAAACACTGTTAAGTAACTGTTACACTCTTAAGTGACTGTAACAAAATGAATCTGTTACGATGAAGATACAAGCTACCTTCAGGTCTCGTAACACTGTAAGCAGCACCCCCTCCTAACCTTACGCTTGTGCAAAGGCTGCTCTCTCCCACATCTTTTCAGACAGTTAAATATTTGTTACAAAGAAGAGTATAAATGCTATTTACACTCAAAATCGCGACACATTTGCTAAAGTAACAATACAAAATCATTGTTGTTACCGTATCTGTTAAAACGAAGATTGGGTTTGAAAAAAATTTGCTCGCAGTGGGTCTGGAACCCACTACGTTCGCCGGCGCAGCGCGATGCCGCTAACCACATGGGATTGGAGAGTAGGGACTTCATTATCATTCACGATCGGATCTTCTGAACGATTTATAGTTGATACGTCTTTAATTTGTAAACATAGGATATTTTACCAAATACAATATATTTTTGATGAATCGTCAATGCACGAAAACCAAATATGTAGGGCGGATGTTACCTTCATGGAGGATTTGCACATGCGCAACGCGAGGTGCGCAGTAGCTCCATTGTCTTGCTTCGGGACCATTTGCGTAACCGCCAGATCTCGAATAGCGAGGAACTGGTGTCTCTACCAGCTCCAACGCCAATGTTAAAAGCAGCGTTTCTTTTCGCTCCTCTCTGCCGATGGAGCGCCCATATGCCGCCTTCACAGGATTCAGTAGAGAATTTGACCCTCAGGCGCGCATGTGCATTGCAACCTATGTTAGGGGGCTGCTCTACGACTCGCATACGTGCTGTCTCCGCGACGTAAAACGTTTCTCATGCGATAAAAAGTACTTTGAATAAATGAATTGCTGTTCGTTAGTCTTGCTGAAACTCGAGAACGGCTGAACCGATTTGACTAATTTTAGTCTTGAGATATACGTGTAAGTCCAACGAGCGTTTAAATGGACATAAAATATGCAAAAGTTGGCCGGAAAAGAGGAAAATCGGGAAAAACTGAAACAGCTTTTTCCAGTGAGCTATCAATGCCGTTCCTCCAATTGTGATAAAATTCTGTACATTTCGTGATGAAAGCAAGATGAAGGTATGTATCAAATAAAAATTTCGAAAAGTCGTCCAGAAAGTAGAAAAATTTAGGAAAAACTGAAAACGATTTTTTCTACGAATAAAAATAATTTACCACATGGTTGTAAGAGCATCTCTTGAGTATGGCTTGACAGGACGAGGTTTGTATGAAATGATTTTTTTTTCAATGTGTTTTTGATTGAATTCAGTACTATATCTGACTATTCGCACGGCGGAGAGGGGTAATTCTATTGTTGTTTTGTTCATTGTGGTCTTGGAAAAGTCTTCACAAAAAAAAACAAAAAAAAAAAAAACAAAGTAAATAGAGACAGGTAAAAAGGAAAGATTTTTTTTGCAATGTGTTTCCAAATGTACTCTATACTGTAAGTTGAGAACCGTTCACCCGCTCGCAATAAAATTTTGATCATTTGACGTTCAACGAAAGATGAACGTTCTTATGAACTAAAAATTCGGGAAAGTTACCCAGAAAATGTGGAAATTCGCGGGAAACTGAAAGAGCCTTTTTTCAATGTAATATCAATATCGTTCCTCTGGCTGCGATACGAAAGATGAACGTTCTTATGAACTAAAAATTCGGGAAAGTTATCCGGAAAATTTGGAAATTCGCGAAAAACTGAAACAGCTTTTAATGGGATATCAATATCATTCGTCTGGTTGCGATAAAAGTTTGCATATCTTACATTCAAAGCAAAAGTAACGTTCTTGTAAAATAAAAATTTGGAAAAGTTTCTCGGAAAATTGGAAAATATAGAAAAAATAGAAAGAGATTTTTCTATGAAATATCAATACCATTCATCTGATTGAGATAAAATTTTGCACATTCGACGTTAAAAGCGAGCGGAAGGTTTGAGTGAAGTATAGGTTTGGAATAGTTGGCCACAAAATAGGAAAATTTGTGGAAAAATAAAAGAGCTCTTTTCTTTGGGATATAAATGTCATACGTACGATTGCGATAAAATTTTGCACATTTGACGTTCAAAGCAAATGCCTTTATAAAGCTAATGGGTCTAAAATAAATATGATTTACATTAGTATGGCTTATATTAAGAAGTGATACGAAGTTGACCAGGTCATCTAGTGTGCGTATAAAATGATCTGATAGAAGAATGAAACGAATAACGATAATTTAAAGAGACTTTTTATTTAATTTTTTTGAACGGCTAGCTTTTTTCAGGGGTTCACTGAACCAGTAAATATATAGGTCGCGCTGCCACTGTGTGGAAGACTGTCGGACATGAATAAGTCACAGATGCAAATTCTGTACATCGCTGAGGTTACAGAAAAACTAACGTGCATGTACGTCTGCGGGAGGACCGTACCGGCGACTCCACTTTATCTACCACGTCCGCCTCTTGTACTCCCCGTGAGGTGGGGTCGTTCCAGGAACGACAGAGTGAACGTAGCAGAGCGGCGGAGTAGAGACAACGGAAGAGGATGAGGAGGAGGAGGAGTAGGAAAGGGGAGGGGGGGGGGGAGACAGCGGCGAGCGACGCAGCAGCGCAGGTTGCCTGTGTGGGGGGAAATGGAGCGAGGCCCCGCCAGTGGACTAATTAAACGCTGTTTGCTGTGGTGGGCGGCGCGAAGGACGGCCGCCTCAGGTGGAGTAGTGCGACGGAGCGCCGCGTGGCGCGCCCTGATGAGACTCGTTCCGATATTAGGGCTGCGGGGGGTTGTCTGGGGGGGGGGGGGGGGGGCAGCGGCTCGCTAAACTCGCCGGCGGAGAATATTAAAAGCTCGACAACTGCTCTCCGCTCCGCCCAGCTGCCGCCGCAACGCCGCGATTGCTTCGCCTTGCCCGGCTCGTATTCTGATTGCCGATCGTCGCAGCAGCGGCGCCTCGCAAAAAACGCGTGTAAGGATTTACGAGTTTAAAAGCGAAAAATTACTACCGTCATTGCGGGACAAAAAAAGAAAAAAAAAAGGTGGTAATAAAACTGGTGGAGAGCCGGTTCCACGTTAGTAATAAAACGTGGCCACCACTCGCTTGCCTGCGCCCCCGTCGCCTAATTGCGAAGAGTTTCGGAGAACACGCTCCATCATCGGGAGGTAAATTGGATTCTTGGTTGGCGTGCTTCGGACTGTGGTACCGGGTGTGTGTGTGTGTGTTTGTGTGTGTGTGTGCAGTGGCGTAGAGGGCAAAAGACTTTGAAGTTGTTTTCGGGCGCAGCGGGGTTGAACACTCGGCTGACCCACCTTCGCTTTTCTGATGTTTCTGTGCATCACTCAAAATGAATGTGGGATCGGTTTCTTAATTAAGTTGCCAGCCGATGTCACAGTCCGTCACAGGTGAAGCTTTCGACGCAAAGTGGGTAAAAATTGATATTTAACTTTTCATAAACTGCAGATTCCTTGAGTACAGCCCTGCAATTAATCTTCAGTGATACTAATTTTGTATTCAGGCTAGTCGAGAGTTGACGTGTGTGAGTATTCTTGAACTGGGCATTATTTTATATCGGGTGTTACAAGCCCTGCTCTTCGTTGTGAAAATAAATGTTTGACGCGACACTACTTTCACTTCTCGATTAGTAGATTGGTATCCCGGAGACCAATACCACTTGCAGATTGAGTCTCTGACACTTTCATGGGGAAACAAAAATATTATTTTCAATATTTCAAATTATTATTAACTAAATGTTATATATTAAAAGAATCTACGAAAAATGAAATCAGTCCGTCAGACCAAACTACCCGGCTGATTTCCTTCTTTTTTGTTTTAAACGAAAGGTATTCATCCACAGATTTATCATCAAGTATCAGAAGTTTCATAACTCTCGCCTTCCTTTTCTATACTCAAACGCGGTTTCCTTCTCTATATTTCTTATGGGGATGTCAGTCGGTCAGGCCGTTCTATCCGACCGATTTCCTTCATTTTTGCTTTAAACGAAAGGTATTCATTCGCTGGTCATCAAGTATCTGAGTTAACTTAATTCTCTCCATCCTTCATTTTTATTCAAACGCGGTATCCTTCTGCCCTTGCATGGAATATTGTAATCGGTTTGTGTAACGATATCTTCGGTTACAATTAAGGTACGTAATTCTTTTTGACCTAACAACACTCAGCGGATCGAGCCCTTTCATTTGCCCTTTGATTCTGAACAAAGCTATGCTTGAACATCAACTTTTTTTCCATTTTTTCCCAAAATTTTCTGTCATTCCACTAACGGTACGAACTATTCGCACGGATCCTCTAGAATAATATTTAAAATGCTCTTACAACCTCCCCATTAAAAGGTGTAATGCTATAAATTTTACATGGAAGACAAGTATTATATGAGTTGCACATGTTAAAGGGTTTGACCGTTAATTGTTGTAATAATGAACAAGTCTTCACCAGATCGATTTTTAAATACTCATTTTATTTAATGACCGGTTTCAACAGTGAGTCATCTTCAGATCTTGTGTACTTTGTATCTCGCTATCAAATTGACAGCACATTTATATCTTAGCGACACAAAAGTTTTACACAAGGATGAAACTGTCTCATAGTCGCTGCCGTGACGTCACGATCGTCTACGCGATGGCTACGAGGAAGACAGGCCCCGGCGCGCACGTCATGCGACGTAAGCATAGCAGTCCTGAGCCGGCCGGCCGGCTAGCTAGTAGGCCGGCCACTGTGAGGCGGTGGGCCGTGCCCCAGCGGCCGGTCAACCATGTAGCCAGCCGGCCGGCAGGCTCAGGACTGCTATGCTTACGTCGCATGACGTGCGCGCCGGGGCCTGTCTTCCTCGTAGGCCTCGCGTCTACGGGCATGCCTTAATCACGATACTTCAAATGCACGAATTACATTTGAGGTGGCGTTTCCACGGCCATGTCTGAAGACGATCAAGCTGTCATGGCAGGAACTATGAGACAATTTTATCTTTGTGGAAAACATATGTGGTGCTATTACAATAAGATACAGACGTGCTCTTACAAGCTTCCTAGGGTTTTATTTGTGGACGGAGAAGTTAGTACTGCTTCCTTCCACAAGTCCCCTAAAACCTCCACATCCTTGCGGATGCTGTTGCGTAGCATTGTGCGTTTGTACCGCCCTACAGTACGCACGAGGTGCCGTAGTTGCTGTCCAAGTCTTTATGGAAAGCATAAAGTTCTGAGTAACCTGTTGTCTTCTATAGTTGTGTCTCCAGCGCAGAAGACAGCACACAGGTCGTTGGTTCTTGTACAGCATACAAGTTCTGAAAATGGAAGCATAAGAAGCGACTCGCGAGATTTTTAACTGTCAGGGATGCCATTTATTAAATAAATAATTAAATATGAACAACTTTTGTTAATACGACACGGCCTATGCTGCCCATAGCTCATATTGAGACCTCGACTGTTATCACTATTACACAAATCTTTACTCATGACCGGCGCGGTCCGGCGCGTATAGCGGTCAGCTCGAGACTGAAACTGCAGCGCGCTGCGAGAGGGCACCTGACGCTCTATTTCGCGCCAAAACAGGGCCGTCGCGCGCCTTCTGCAAAATCGCTCTTCTCTTGTTACAATAAGAGAAGGCACCTTAAACTTTTTAAACTGTCAAAATCTAGCCTGTCCTTGAGAGATATTTATTACAAATTCTCAGCTCTGAGTAATTAATATTTAGTTTATAATAAACAAAACTAATTTCAAAAGAAATCACGTGACGTGAAATGCAGCAGCCAATGCGAGGAGAGCACCAGTAACATAGGCGGGCTTTCCCACGGGAACCAGCACCTACTGTGCCGTATGCTACTGCTCCTCACCCCACATTTCAACATATGCTGCACTTGTGTCTTTCTTCCGCGTTTAAGACACGTACGATGTTAGCAAAGAAACGGCCAGTGGCCAGAAATATGAAGTGGCCACAGGCCAGGAATATCACACTCTCAATTTGATAGCGATATACATGTTTCACAGTACGTCCACAAGATATGATGATAACAGCTAGACCTAAATCGGCCATGAAATAAAGTGGATATTAAAACTCGATCTGGTAAGATTTGTTAATTATTACAATAAGTACTATAAGTGTTATAGCTATGAACAGTGTTTCTATTAAAGCAGAGTAACCAATTGTGCAAGAATACCTGAACGTAACGCATTCTCAATTTTATTTTCCATCCTATAGTATTATCTTTGATAGGTAAACTGTTAAGCTGATTGTACGATAGTTCTCACATTTAGCTGCCTATCTTGCCACACTTGCTTACTTGTCTTAGGAAATGTAAAAATGATATTTTTCTAAAAGTCTGATAGTAGGTCTTATAGATTTAACGCACAACTCGATTGGTCGTTTGGATCCTCTTCTCACAATGAGAAATCCTCACATAATACTGCCTATGTCTTCTGCCATATTTGTTTCACGTCGTTCCGAAATCTTCCATATTAACACCCATTTCTTCATCTACCATGTCATCAGACAAGTCTATCCACGTACAGAGGTCTTGCATGTACTCTGCCAAGCTATTTCAAATCTTTCAAAATATAAATGTTCACTCTATCCGACTGTCCACATTTCAGAACCATAAGACACCTCCCTCCACACAAAATATTCGGGGAACTCTTCCGGAGATGAGTGGGGATTCTCCTGGCTCTCACAAAATCTTTCTCTCTTCTAAATGCTTTCTTTGAAATATATATTCTCACTTCTGTACAACATCCATCGGAATTTAACAAGAGTCCCAAATATTGTCTGTAATAATTACACCTATTATAGGTTTCTTCCGGATATTGATCTTGTTGCTTTCCTTCCGATTCCAACCACTTTGGTCTTACCGATGTTTATTTACATTCCGAATTATTTCCCCACCCATACAGTATACTCCATCATTACCTGAGAAGCTCTTCTAACAATACAGACATAACATCTGTATACTTTACACTTTTTATACTTTCCCTACCCACTACAAGTCCTTATTGATTAGTTTTTCAACATATATATCAAAAAGTGCTGGTGAAATACAACAACCGTGTCTATCACCTTCCAGTATCCACCACTTCAGTTTCATCTTCATCTATTCTAACCACCATATTCTGTTCTGAATAGGATGGTTTTATCAGCATTCTAACCTTACATTCCATACCAAAATTTTTCAGAATGTCCAACAGCAAACATCAAACAATTTTGCCAAATTATTTGTCCCATTTGATAAAACAGATATACATTTCTGCCATAACTTCTAAAAAATTCTCTCTTCTAACATACTCAGTCACCCATTACACTCTCTAGTCCCTCTTTTTATTCTAAATCCCAACTGATCTTCTCCTACTTTTTCCTCTTTTAATCTGTTTATTCTTCTCCGCACTAATGTTGTCATAGCTTTGGTATCATTGCATATGAAAATAATAGTTCTATAACCTTTACACTGTTGGGCACAGCATTTCTTTGGTAAGGGAACGATTCTGGTCTTTAGGAGGTTTCAGGTCAGATACCTGTGTCATAATTTTGTTCATAAGATTAGTAATTATGGGCCTAGACCCGTTCCCAAGGGCTTCACTGCTTCATTCGATATTTGATCAAAACCAGTTTTCTTCCTTGAGATCCTGGATCCATTTTTCTGTTGTTGGTCACCTTTGGTTTTCGTCACATTATTGTTCTCCCTGTGACACCAATACTTCACGATCGGCTGCAGAATCGTACAGATCTTTTAAGTATGCCTTGCTAACATTTTTGTTTTATTCTGAATCCTTTGTTATCATTCCCTGTTCGATTAGCATTTCTTGATTTCCAATTTTCCGCGTATCTTTCAATGTTAAATACTTTTCAACACTATAAATATCAATTGTTCTATTTTCGCTTGCCTTTTTTTTTTCATCCAGTCTTATCTTGTTTTGTCAGTAGATTTCCCTCATATCATTGATCAGTTGTATATATTGTTACTTTCCTTCTCCTGAACGGTCGTTCGTTCCATTTTCTTCGTTTATCGATTTTGTCTTATTCATTCTTCATTCTCATCAATCCTTGTTATTCCTACTATTTTACATTTTGTCTTATTAATTCTTCATTCTCATCAATCCTTGTTATTCCTACTATTTTCCACTTTAACAACATCTTTCTCTAAACTTTCCAATATTGATCCTTTGATGGTAAACTATTTTTCTGTTATGTCCAAACTCGGTGGTACTCTTGCCCAGTTACAGAGATTTAAGTCTATCGCTAGTACCAGCTTAAAAATGGTGACAACAGTAATAAGACTAATGTAAAAGATAGTGGAAAGGATCGCAAGCAGTATATGACGAGCCTGTGAGAAAAAATATAACAGAGCACAGAGGAAGTGTGTGATGTGCTGCCACAGAATGATTTAGAAAATTAGGGGCAGGCTGGAATGGCCGAGCGCTCTAAGCGCCTTGCTTTGAAACGCGCGGTTGCTCCCCGTCGGGGGTTCGAGTCCTCCATCGGTCATTGGTGTGTTTATTGTCTTACGTTAGATTAAGTAGTTTGTAAGCTTAGAGGCAGAGAACTATAGTAGTTAAGTCCCATAGATTTACTAACATTTGAACAATTTGAAAATTAGGCGACTGTAAGACAACGAATGGAACTTCCCTGGCTTCTTGGATTTACATCTAATCGAGTAGCCTATTCATGGAGTGGACCCCAGCCTGTAAAACTTGCTGACTTGCTTGACGGTACTCGTGATCGAATGTCTCCAAAACCCTGCAGATACGTTGTTGACTACCTCCCTGTATGTCCCCCAATGGTCCGTACTGGCCGGCCGCGGTGGCCGAGGGGATTGAGGCGCTCCATTTACGGTCCGCACGGCCACTACGGTCGGGGGTTCGAATCCCTCCTCGGGCATGGATATTTGTGCCGTCCTTAGTGTAAGCTAGTTCATAAGTAGTTTGTAAGTTTAGGGACTAATGACCCCGCAGTTAAGTCCCATAGACTCTACAAACATTTGAACATTTTTTTGGTCCGTACTGCTAAAGGCGACTATTCAAGCTTTTCACAGGTGGTCACTGCACACAGTTTACAAAAATGCCCAACAGCTATTGAACGTCAGTGATTCTGAAAACAAATAGATATTGGAGAATCAAGTTTTCGTAATACTATAACTGATATTTGGAATAATATTTTATAGAAATTAAATACATACAATAAAATTTTACTCTTCTGAAATTAAAATAAAATATTTGACAATTCAAAGGACCTAACTGCCGCGATTATCTGTTCCTAGGTTTACATACTATTGAAACTAAGTTATGCTAAGGACAACTCACACACCCATGCGCGAAGGAGGATTCGTAGATCCGACGGCTAGCAAACGCGCGCTCCGCAGCAAGGGTTTACTCGGTGATATGCCGCCATTCCTCTTGTAGTCTGACCCACAGGTGATTGACGTTGGTAATAGGCCTTGCTTTAACTGCTGTAACGAGTGATCAGCAAGCAGTTGAATAGAATAATTCCTGTCGGAGGGATTGGGGCAGCCAGAGAAAATTTTTCAGTTCCATCTATTTTTCTAAATTTCTCAAATATGCTTTACACAGTTATGAATTGTGTTTAGCGTGTAGTTATCTTCCAGTAGTACGAATCCTTTGCCAACAGGACGTCATCCACCTGGTTTTCCATGGTATTATAGACTGTACTGGTGATCCCCTTCCTTCGTTGTTCCGTTTATTTGTAAAAAATCAGCAGTCTTATAGTTTCCAAAGCATGTCCAGATCATGAGAGAACCCCTTACTGGCTTTAATGTGAGATATACACATTGGTGTAATATTCGTTCCCCTTGCAACCGACGAGAAAAGTTGCGTCACATTGTGCCCAAGACCTGAAATTTGGTTATGTCGGAGAAAAGTATCTTTTTCCACTGATTTATTGGCAACTTGGGACGTTACTTATCAGTGTAGCCTTTTCTTTCTGTTAATAGCCACCAGTAACGGTTTCTTAGCCGCTACAAGCCCGTTAAAGTTCACTGCCAGTAAACTTCCTATCACAGTATTTACACTGACCGGATTTTCTCTATTCTTGTTGAGTTCTGCTGCTAAAAATGGCGCTGTTTCGAAGTGATCACGTTTACTCGTGACTGGTACATATTTTTCAACACTATTGAGGTCTGTCCTTATCCTGGTACGGCGGTGGAATGGCCGAGCGTTCTCAGGTGCCTTGCTACGGAGCACGCGGTTGTCGCCGTCGGAAGTTCGAGTTCTCCATCAGGCAAAGAGAGAGAGAGAGAGAGAGAGAGAGAGAGAGAGAGAGAGAGAGAGAGTGCGTGTGTGATATCTTTGCATACATTAGTTCCAATAGTTTGTTAGGCTAGGGACTGATAACCGCATCAGTTAAGTCCCTTAGATTTACATCCATTTGAACATATTCTGGTCAGTATCAGCACCAGCAAGATATATTGGACATATCCCACGATAATTACGTACTTGATGTGCTATTTTTCTAATCCTGAGATCTGCCGCTCGTAAAGACACAATTACAGGACTTTTTCTGTTTAAAGGGAGCTTCTATTGTATATTTTCACACTGAGCTTCATTCTTTGCTAACTCGTACATAACCTCTTGCATCTTTCTTACCCGTAATCGTGTTTACAGATTTGGTTAGATCGTATGAATTCAATATAGTGTGGAAAGATTATATTATGCAACTACAATACAACATTATCGCCATGCAATGCTTGTAACAGGTCAACAACGATTAGTTATGTTGTGTATGCTTTCATTGTTTTGGAAAACTGTTTTTAAAGTTTATACTGTACATGATACTGGGGAAACAGAATAGCTGATTCGCGTTTGAATCTGATAACCCTTTCTTTATCAAGTGTTACGCAACTTTTGAGCGTTAGTGTACCTCTGTAGCCTAACACGCTAACTCCAATGGCTGACTAAAATTGTTTAGTACGTAGTGGGATTTTTTTTCTTTGTATCGATCTGAGCCTGCAAGGCAAGCAAAAACGGTGTCGTGAAGGAAATTAAAATGGCATTGTACCCAGACTTCTTAGGTTAAATTCAAAACAGCATCTGAGTTTACAGGAAGCGAGTACATGGTAATATTGGTGGAAGTCGATTTGTCGATTCGCGATGTTGAGCCTACGCAGTACTATTAGAGATTAACCCTATCTGTCTAGGCACTTTGTCTCCGGTCCTTTCGCTTCGAAGAAACGTGAACAGCAACATTACTCTTTCTCAAGAAGTTTGAGTACGTCAACACAAAACCATATCATCCAAGAAATCAGCGGACAAATTTATGCATAATTTCTCTTAGCGTCATTGTGACGGTAAGAGACGCTAAAAGAAATTCGCTATTGCGAAAAAATATTGATAAAATATATCATCACTGTAATTCGTCATTATACAGTAATTTTATGTATGCAGAATTGTACATTGTAAACGCTACATATGGCCTGAGTGTGCTGTATGGTTGATGTCTTTTTTTAATCGTGTCTTTGTATTTCTGTTCATAAAACCAGTAATACATTTCACAAATTTCTCATTATTACTTTTTTTCTTACTCCGGAGTAACTTTCATGTTTTCATATCCCAACATCGATTTTTCTAGTTTTCTTTTTTCCTGTTGTAAATGTCTTTTTTTTTTTTTTTTTTTTTTTTTTTTTTTTTTTTTTTTTTCCCTTGCGTCATTCTGGAATTCATTTCTACAAGTTTCATATACCTTCCACACAAAACGGGCAGAATAAAACACTTAGAGTTCTGAAATCAAAGCTACGAATTACAAATTATTTCTTCTTCATCCTAAAATAAAGTATCATCAACACGTTTCAGATATCTTACAAAAGACATAGACAATAGTAAAATATTGTGAGTTCTAAATTCAGAAGCACAAATTAGTTATATAGGTCAGAATAAATTGATTAAAAACATGAGGGGGTATTTTATAATACTGCAGAGGGTCACGCCTTTACTGTGGTTAGACCGTCATACGGAATTAATTTTCAGTGCTAAGTGCTTAAAATTCTTTGCCTACGTCCCTCTTACAGCATTATACCAGCCTTGTAATTAATATTCCTTCGCCCTTCCAACAGCTTCTTTGTTGCTTTCCACAAAATCCGGGCCCGGTAATTAACAAAGTGGTCTTTCTTCTATCAATCTTCTGGCTCGTGTCTACGTATTCAGTGAAGTTTCACTCGTAGGGAGCGCGCAATACAAACTGGGCGTTAGCTGTATGATATACCGAGTTGAACAATCCGCCATTTTGATTCCCAGTCCGACGACAGTGTTGTATGCTTTGTGTAGTGCAGCGAAGTGAATCTCTGAATGTTTTGTGATTTTTATCGTTTCACAATGTGAAATGTTTGACTGTGCAGCTCCAAACTGCTCAAGTAATAGCAGACATGGTCACAACACATTTCATCCGTTTCCTTCAAACACATAGCGTAAAAGGTCGCTTGTAAATTCCAGATGCCAAGTATTGATGCAAAAGCTAACAACTATCTGTGTAACTTTAAGAACAAAACCTTTCTTTTTAAATTTTTATTAGAAAAGTTATGCTCACAGGAAGGTAGTAATGAAAATATAGTCCAATATATGTAAGCAATAGTTTATTTTAATTTCGCTAAAGATTGTTAATACAACATGCAGTGTGATTCAAGTTACTTTTCTTGATTTTATTTAGAGAAACTAAAGAGTTGTTATAACGGCTGTTAAGTGTTTATAAATGATGTATGAGTGCAGCTGGCTTTACAATGGTAGTAGTTTTAAATTATATGATTTCGCATTAGTGCTTTGTTTAATTGAAATGTTACTCTCAACACGGGAATAAGCTGAAATAAGGCAAGCTTTAAGAAGGATGTCTGATAAATAATAAATTGTACTTCGCAAAGAATGGGAAGAGGAAATAAGTTGTACGTGAAATGCATTAAATTCAAAACTTATCATGCAACATTCACTTTATTTCAAAGTTCATGCTACCAGAGAGACTTTACTTAGTTGTTGCCTAACGAAACCACATGTTCAAAGTTATTAAACACATATTTGACGTAAAATCTCTTCTGAAATAGGGTGTGTGTAAAATATGCGAGATTTTACATGGTTGATTTTCTGACTTTCCATTACATTACCCTCGTTTTACTCTTGTTAATGTTCATCTTATATCTTCCTTTCAGGACACTGTCCATTCCATTCAATTCCAGACCCTCTGCAGTCTCTGAAAAAATTACGATCTCATCGGCAAAACGGAAAATTTTTATTTCTTCTCCCTGAACTTTAATTTCATCTCCAAATTTCTCCTGGCATTCCTTCATTGCTTCCTCAATGTACAGACTGAACAACATTGGGGAAAGGCTACAACCCTGTCTTACTCCCTTCCCAAACTGAGTCCCATTCTTGCCCTTCGACTCTAATAAAGGCAGAAATAAAATAATTTCAAAAATAATGACTACATCTTACCGACACCTCACAATACAAAGATTCTTGAGTTATTGTGGCAGCTTGTTGAAAATGGATTTTAATACAGAACAACTTTCTGCACAAGAGTGAAGGAGGTTTGTTTGAAATGTAGATTCGATTTCTGTCTAGTGTTCACCGATTAAAAGCTACTAGCTCGTGGTAATAAGCTGATATTGTTAACAAAAAACGACATTAAAGAAAATATGCGTATCAACGCCAATGCCAGAATACCCAGACTACTGAAAAGGGATCGACACGTAGTTCAAGAACTTACACCACAAATTGCTCAAACCGCCTGTTTCTTAGCTAAAAACTTCATTTGCGATTCAAACGAGTTACCCGAAACAATAACACCAAACGTCATAAGTGAATGCAAGTAAGCATAGTAGACCACTTTTCGCGTTGAAAATTTAGTTATTAGAGATAATTTAGTTTCTGAACAAGATCCTGAACCTGGGCTTTCCACTACAGCTTACTATCTATCTGAATACCTAGAAATACGATCATTTCTGTCTCTCTTATCATATTCCCATCATCTGTAATCAAAATGTCAGCTTTTGTTGAGATTGAAGAAAACGGAAAAACTGAGTTTTACTGTTATTTAGCATCGATTTTTTTTAACAAGCCAAGAACTTATCTTTTGAAATGCACTATCTGATACTGTATCAATATTACAATCAACATCCTTCACAAACAAGCTGTCATCATCAGCAAACGAAAATATTTTACAATCACCTATTATACTCGAAGGCATATTATTTACATAAATAAGAAACAGCAGCGGTCCCAGACCAAACTCCTCGGCACCCTGTACTTGTGACCCATTGTGACTGCACATCATAGTCATTTTCAACACTGCCGAGAATTAACTCTTGCTGTCTGTTATTAAAGAAAGAGGTGAACCAGTTGTGAGCTATTCCTCTTAATCCAGAATGTTCCCACTTCTCTAAAAATATTTTGTGGTTAACACAATTAATATCCTTTGCTAAACCACCGACTACGCCTAATGTTCGTAGGCGTATGTTTAATCCATCAAGTGCCTCACAAGAATATAGGATTTACAGTCGTTAAATCACTTCTGAAACCAAACTGTACATTTTAGAACAAATTATGTGAACTGAAACGATCAATAAACCTGAATATACAGCATTTTCAATAACTTTAGAAAAGGTCGATGGCATAGAATAGGTGTACAGTTGTCTACATTACCCATCCCTCCTTTTTTACAAAGTGTGTTTTCACTGCGTACTTTAATCTGTCAGGAAACTGACCAATCTGTAAGGAAAAATAACAAATAAGGCTAAATAATGGGCTAACATGGAGAACATTACCTCAGATATCTGCTAGCTACCCCAGCGTACCCACAAGCTTCTTTAGTCTTTAGAGATTGAATTATTGACTCAATTCACCCTTTGTACTATTTCAGGTGACATCCTAAAATACTATTTTCTAACAATGTTATATGATTACCATAAAACTAGTGTTCTGTTTAGTTCATCTGTTATATTCAGATTGTGATTATTAAATACATTACACATATCCGACTAATCAGTAACAGAAGCATTTTTACTGTGCATTAAGTTTATATCACGAACTCGGTGCTGCTGACCAGACACTTCCTTCTCGACTGACCAATAGTTCCAGTTTTATCCTGAGAGTTTGTTATTCTTTTTTGCATACCACATACTCTTTGTCTACTTAAAGACATTTTTCAGAACCTTACTATACTGTTTGTAAGGAGCTACTGCAGCTTGATTCTGACTGATTCTAACATTTTGATACAATTCTCGCTTGCTTGTACATGATATTCGTATGTCCTTTGTCAGCTACCCAAGCTGCCCACCACTGAAAGTACCCTGTTTTGAACGTTCTAGCGAAAAGGAACTTTAAACAACGTGAGAAATGTGTCGAGGAAAGCATTATATTTACTATGTATTTATCAGAACTATAAAAGTCCTGCCATTCTTGTTCCTTAATTAGGTTCAAAAAGGTCTAAATTACTGTGGATTAGCTTTTCTTACTAGTTAATTATTGTACTTAACATTTGTTTGAGCAAAAAGACCTTTTACAGTTAAAGTTTGTACATCATGGTCTGAAAGGCCATTTATTATTCTCTGACAATATCGTAATAATGACGACTGAACAAAAATATTGATAATGATGGTGATAGCGGGTTTTGAGCGCTCGACATCTAGGTCTTCAACGCCCTATCAAATTAAGTAATATAAGGACCAACAAGTGTGAACAGTAAGAAAACAAATTAAAGGGCAGCGATCCAGCAAGTAACACGTGCAGCTGAAGTGAAATGCATAGGTGAACATTAGACTTGAAGCTGGGGAAAAGTACCCCAATGCCAAAGCTCGAGAATGAATTAAAACTACTAAGCTGAGGACCAAGGCCGGTAGACCACAACGATATAAAAGGGTGAGCCAGCCACGCTAAAACATATTAAAACCTCCAGCCTAAAAGTTTAGGCCAGAGTTGGGACAAATTACAAAAATTTTAAACTTTGCGCACAGACGCTTGGTCATTACCTAAAATGGCAAATCTGCACCAAGATTCGCCACAACCCTCTGTGTACTATATAAATAACATTCAATTAAAATGTGGCGGACAGTAAGCTGCACGCCACAGGCATCAGACATCGGGGGCTCCTCACGTCGAAGTAGGAAAACATGCGTCAGTGGACATTGCCCAATGAGGAGGTGTGTAATGGCGACTTCATCCCGCCTAAGAGGTCAGCAGGAGGAACGCCACGGACGGACAGTGGGCTTCAGGTGACGCAGTTTATTGTGAGTCACTGAGAGCCAGTCTTCCTCCCACCGCAACAGTGAAGTAATATCCCGCAAGGGAACAGGGCACTGCGTCACATCAGGGGTGTTGCAGGCCTCGTTAGCTGTCCGATATGCATCTTAATTACCCTGAATGCCCTGTGTCCCGGCACCCAGCAAAACAAAACTTCCTTCCCGCGACGTTGAAGGAAGGACAGTTCGTCATGTATATGCTGCAGCAAGGTCTTAGACGGATATAGCTCGTTCAACGACTATAGTGCGCTCAGAGAATCAGAGCAGAGAAAAAATCGTCTGCCCCGAGAACGACGTAGCTGCTCTAGTGCCTTTCAGATCCCATGGAGCTCTACAGAGAAAACAGAGTAATTCTCGGGAAGGCGAATCATGGTGACCCGGTCGGGGAACACAACGGAACATCCGACCGAGTCCCCATGCTTGGAGCCACCAGTATACACAACTGCGAAATCGTGATGCCTATCAAAAACACCGACTGATAAGTAAAATCCGAAGATTGTTCCTTCCTAAAACTCGCCATGTCTAAAATAACCCTCGGCCTCTGGAGAGTCCAAGGTGGGACCCTACCCCGACTTCTATGTAAAACATTAAAATCAGTCACTCCCATTTCTAAAAGGAAATCATTTCTGCGAATCACATGAACAAAAATATTGTGAGTGGTAGAACAGTTACTGCCTTGCACTGTCACTGGAAAGAATATTAAATGTTCAAATGTTTGTAAAGCTTACGGGACTTAACTGCAGGGTCATCAGTCCCTAAACTTTAGTAATACAAAACTTCAGTGTAAACAACAATTTTCGTCAAAGTCCTTTCATCATTCGCTAAATATCCTTGTTCTCTATGTTCACAAATATAAAATTTCAAACCATCAAAGGATCGATGTGCGAAAACTAGTTTTCGTGATGGAATCCTACTTTTTCGAATAATTGTCCTTGAGACTTATTAAAATACTGCGTTCATAAACTGAATTGTTTAGTTACATTTAAAAACTATATTTAATAGTTAAGAATTGAACATTACGAAAATTACAAAAAAATTGGGAGCAGTGGGACTCGAACCAGGGGCCTTAAGATTGTAAAGTGTGTGGAGAGGGTGTGTGGGATTTTTTTGGGAAAAAAAAAAGAAAAAAGGGGAACGGAAACTGACAGGGGACGCTAAATATATAAGGTGGAGATGTTAATTAAATTGGAATGAGAGACAGGAGTGGCTGACCCTGAATTAATAACTATGATAATAAATCATGATCTCAAGCAGTTCTGCCAAGTCAGAGCCACTTCAGTTAGCGTAGACAGGTACGCACAAGTACTGAATGCCTAGATGACTCCAGAAGCTGAGTATATCGTAACTACTCGGTGCACTAGTATTGGCTGGCTGACCTTATCCAAACCGAAAACAAGGACTTTCAGCTCAAGTACAAATCGCAGAGTGTATCCTGAAATTTATACAAGTTCACCTGTCTAAGTATCGGCTCAATAAGCAAAATCTCCGAGTCCGTCCACTAAGACAACAGGGCGAGAGCAGACGCGTCCGTATTCCAGCGGAGCAAATCATGAATTCCTCCATACACCGCGTCTGCCGCGCAAGACTCCGCAAGAACCTGTTTTTTACAGAAAACCAGTCAACATCGAGTTCTCAAACTCCAGCCACTAAAATTTCACTTAGCGACCTCCGATTTCGAAAAGCTGGCGCACTGAACATCAGCCAATCAGAGTCGGCTACCCCTTCCACACACACACACACACACACTTTACGCGCGATTGCTCACGAACGTTACAAACCGTCACCGTAGAAGCGCAAACCAAGCTTCTAGAAAAATACAGGTACTTTCGGTGTCGTCTTCCTTCTTTAGCGGACAAGATTCTGGGCACTTGTCTCAACGGAGGGGCCAGCTATCTTTTTCTAAAATCGGAAGGAGTGGTTCTAAACGCACAGACAATACTCCTCCTCCTCCCAAGTTCGGGACACTAGGCTAACACATTTACAACCTGCTGCTCGGCCAGAGCACCGAGGCACCTTGCTATCGGGACCCTACGGCGCGGCCCCCAGTGCACGCCGCTGGCCGCAGGTAGGGAGTGCTGAAACGGCCGCCTCCACCGGAATTCCACTCTCCCCCGTTAAGAGAAAGTCAGCACTGTTTCTCACCTCAGCAAAAATCTTCCCTGCACTACACCCCCGACAGCAATGGAAAAATACATGTACTGGTCACTTTACATCATTACACGAACGACAAACTCAGTTAATAAAGATAAGAGATGGACTGCCATCTCTCAAGATTGGAACTACAAACACAAACTGACTGAACAGAATTTACTTGTACGAAGGTTCTACCTACAACGGTTAGAATACAGTGGCAAAACTTATGGAGAATTCGGGGAATCATCCTAAAATTTCTTTTTATTCTTACCATTCTTAATGGCTACATGCACACATAAATTTTATATTCGCAAAATCTATGACAAATTACCTTTCGAATTATATAAGTTTCAATGGCCTTTTTGTATGATTAATATTAAAAATCCGTACCCGTTAGTTTCGTGTTAGCGTATAATGATGATGTCACGAAGCTTCTTTGAACCAAGCGAAATGAGAAGTGTCGCGGCGGAGCGGCCGAGCGCATTGAGCTGCTGTTATTACGGTAATTATTCCGCTATTATTTGCTACTGGCCGCAGTGGCCGAGCGATCTGCGGCGCGCCAGCTACGTTCTGGTCGGCCACTATGGTCGGGGGTTCGAATTCCCCCTCGGGCATGAATGTTTGTGCCGTCGTTAGTATAAGTTAATTCATAAGTAGTTTATAAGTTTAGGGACAGATGACCTCGTAGTTAAGTTCCATAAGTTCTACAAACATTCGAACATTTGAAATGAGAACTAAAAGGTCATCTTCGTCTGAGAAACTGATCGTGTGTACACTCTCCGCAGCTGACAACCCTACAAACGCCTTCAACGAGTGGAACGCCGAGCGCTGCCCGCGCCATGTCTGAATCAAAATTCGAGCTCGGTTTTCTGAATGCTGGGGAACGCGCAGTTGCTCGCCGCCCTCGGGTGATAACATGGATGTTTAAATACTAAGCAATTATATCTTTGCCTCTGTCTATATCAGCTGGTAAAATTCATCCAGATGCCCAGTTGTAAAACTACAGCTATTTTAAATTACTATACTCAAATATGATTATGTAAATCGACAGCTGTCAATTATTATCAAACTTATGTCTCCAAAGTAAAACTGTAATTTATCATTAATGTAATATCAAAGTAAAATGTGTGTTCAAATGCAAATGTTTGTAAAGCTTATGGGACTTAACTACGGAGTCATCAGTCCCTAAACTTACAAACTACTTACGAACTAGGACGGCACAAATATCCATGCCCGAGGGGGGATTCGAACCCCCGACCGTAGTGGCCGTGCTGACCGTGACTGGAGCGCCTCAGTCACCTCGGCCACCGCGGCCGGCAATGTGTGTTCGATATATTACAGTGTACCTACTTTTGTTCATAGAGTGAAACCGATAAAATTCAATAAATAATTGTAGCGCCATGTGTCTGTTTCATAAAATCAAGCCGGCCGCGATGGCCGAGGGGACTGAGGTGCTTCAGTCACGGTCTGCACGGCCACTACAGTTGGGGGTTCGAATCCCCCCTCGGGCATGGATATTTGTGCCGTCCTTAGTCTTAGCTAGTTCATAAGTAGTTCGTAAGCTTAGGGACTGATGACCCCGTAGTTAAGTCCCATAAGTTCTACAAACATTTCATAAAATCAAAATTGACTTCAAATTGTAATAAAATCTTATTAACCCAGTTACACAGACACTTGTCTTTATACTCAAACGAACCATTTTCAAACCAAAATATGCGGTGTCCCTCTATCTCACTAGCCCTAGAAGGAGAGATGGCAAAATACAGTGTTCTTAGATTTTATATAAATTTCATTCTTATTGATGTATTTACAGAGGCGAGCTTTCTTTCTGAAAGATGAGTTCCAAACAGTTTCCAAGCATTTATACTTTCGGATATCAATTTTTACAGGATTTCTACATCGTTTTCTAGATGTGCGTCTTCTCTCTTAGCTTCTCCTTAAATGTCAGAGGGCATACTGGATTTTTATCTTGGATCTCATCCAAATAAAACTGCCAAGGTAACCGGAAACAACGAAAGCGTCACTTATGTACAAAATATTTTTGATTATTCCTCCAACAAAATGAAACGTTCACTTTTCAACACTTTCCGAATCCCGCATTGATACTGACAGAATAATTCGCGATCAACCACGCTAAACTATCCACGGTTGATCAGTTACATTAGCGCACTTTACTAATGAACAAATGGCGTCATCTATTTGGTCTAACTTTCCAAACTAGCTGATCAGATTAAAATGATGTGACTTTAGAGACTGTTCAAACAAAAGGGAGAGCTCTATGACAATGGCTCCATTGCTTTTTTTTATACATATAGCAAAACTCTAGTATCAAACTTCATTTTCTAAGTATCGTAGCTTCACTTTGGTTTTTATAATTTCTTAGATTTATATATATATATATATATATATATATATATATATATAAAACATGTTTCAAATGTTTGTTAAAATTTTGGGACTTTACTACGGGGTCATCAGTCCCTAAACTTACAAACTACTTACGAACTAGCTAATCCTAAGGACGGCACAAATATCCATGCCCGAGGGGGTTTCGAACCCCCGACCGTAGTGGCCGTGCAGACCGTGACTGGAGCGCCTCACTCCCCTGGGCCACCGCGGCCGGCTCTTAGTTAAATAATAGCACTATTTATTTAATTTTTGAACTTCTAATATAACAATTAATCATTATATAACTTGTGCTTAGTGATCTTGTTTTACATACTTACTTATTCACTGACCTCGGAACAACAGAGAACCGCGGAACACAAAAGTAATCTTCCTATCTCCTGTATGTCATCTAGTTCCGATAAAGAATGATCTGGACATCATTCTGTTCAGCAGATAATATGTAAATGTTATAAGGAACAGGGTTGTCTCCTTCTCATCCATCGCTACTCACTGTACTTCCACAGAACATTCTATGGAATATACTGCCAAGGTAACTTCTCGACGCCACGTACTTCAAGGAATCGTTTTCCGTAGAATCCGTGGAACTGCAGTTGGCAGAAGTTCTTGTCGATCTTGATGGCATATTTAACCTGCATAATGTGTGGAATCAGGTCATTTCTGTAATGCACAGAAATAAAATATTTTGTGGCTATTTACACGTCAAGTGACAGTTTGTTTTACTATGTCTAGTTTAAATTTTACCTTCTAAAGCTATTAAATTACCAACAAATTAAAATTAATAATTGTCTCAGATCAATAAATTTTGGTTTGAATAAAGACAGTTTACACAATTTTATGGTCATTCTATTCATTCCATTCGAATCTTAAATAAATGGTATTAGTGACCAGGTAACACCCGAAACTAACTTTGGAAATATACTTGGATAAGTGGTCAAAGTCGATCAAAGATGAGTTGCGAGTATGCCATGATTTACAACTATAGAAACATTCTAATTCAACTTCAGATGAAAATCACTGTTTCAAATGTCAAATAGAAACTGTGTGAAGCACCTTAATGTACGTACGGTTTACCGCCGACTTTGACAGTAGTAACTTATTTCACTCGAAGTAAAAAATTATTTGAAAACTTGAAATCATATGACTTTGTTTCTTGGAGATAACTATCGGTATAACCCGCAGTGCTAATAAACTGAATGTAATACGAGAGATGCAAATAATGTACTCTAGTATAAACCGTCCGAGCCCTCACCTAGGTTTTCAGACTGTATTGTTGCTTAACTTAATGGAGCAGTATATATAATAGCACTGATGCGAGGAAAGTTTGAGGTGCGTTACTCAGTATGAAGCTAATACTGTAACTGGAACAGCAGAGTTCTATAAAATAACTTACCTTCAACAGCATCAGATTTACAGCAGCAAAGGCTAATTTTTGGTCGCCGCACGCTCAAGTTCCAAATCACTCATGTGAACCTCTTGAGAGCACATAGGGGTCTGGCTAACCATAAGCGCTTCTAGTTTATTTCGCGGCGTCGCTCATAAACAGTGAAGTTTTAGGAGTTAGAGGGCGGGTAGGGACGGGGTGGTTGGAGGAGGGCGAGAAAAAGAGAGAGAGAGAGAGAGAGACTCCGCCGGAGAAACATCACGTGGCCATCCCCACGCTGTGGCTAAGAGGAGCATAGGTTTCAAAATTCCCAAAATACAGCAACGTTATTCTCTACTTTGGGGACTACTCCAAAGAACATTGCAGCATGTGGTTAACATGGAAACACGTGTTATGTAGTGGGAAAAGATAGTCGTACTACATTTTCCTACGTCAGCCCTGTTTTGAAGTTATTAATAAAACTGAAAGAATACGAACCTTTTATTTAGAATGCATACATATTTGATGTTTATGTAAATATTATTATTTTTTATAGTTTGATTCTTAAAATGTTTTGTTTCTGTATGTTTCATGTACGATCGAGGCGCCACAATCAACAAGGGCAGCGTCGTCGCCGCCGCAGCCAACATTACAGCAGACGGCCACTACGAAACTTTCACCGACAGCTACGGGGCTACGAATGCTGCAGCTCCTTCTTTATTGCCGCGCTTCAATCGTTTTAAAGAAGAAAATAAAAGATTATTAAATTCTTGTTAGTCTTATTTGAGATTCAGTCCATTACAAGAAACTATGTTCATAGCTCCGCACAAAGTGTCACATTTGAGCCGGCCGCGGTGGCCGAGGGGACTGAGGCGCTCCAGTCACGGTCTGCACGGCCACTATGGTCGGGGGTTCGAATCCCCGCTCGGGCATGGATATTTGTGCCGTCCTTAGTCTTAGCTAGTTCATAAGTAGTTTGTAAGCTTAGGGACTGATGACCCCGTAGTTAAGTCCCATAAGTCCTACAAACATTTGAACATCAGTCCAAGCTAGTTGTCCATGTTCACGTTTCTTGGTAGACGTACGCTGTTTTAAAATGAAGAAGAATAAATATTTGTCAATGTTGAAAGATATCTTGCATTTATGAACATTTATTTATGATCAAGAATATTTTATAGCAAGAGAAATTTGATTCTTGTGAAGAATCTCGACTTATTTTAGAAAACAATTTAATTCTGATTGGATCACTAGTAATTAGCTTCCAATGTGACATTATATTTTTATTTAGTGTGAATGTGGAAAACCAGTGTTTAGAATGCAATGGATTATTAACATTTTTTCAGTACGAGTTAAGGACAGCAAATACAAGTGCTTGTGTTTAACTTTCATGAAATTTTAGTAACGGCTACACACTATTTTTCATGCCCCGCTCGTACAAGAACGTTATTTATTTTTGATGAATTATTCCTACAAATTTTAATTTATGTTGTGGTGCGAAGCACTTCGGACGAAGTCTAGAGAATTTACACGGTTATCTTATGACAATTGATGTTGCTAAGGAACTGTAAATAACTAATCAACAACGTCCTAGCAACTGATAAGCCTTTCTAGTGTCAGAATAATTTCATGATTAAGGACTAAAGAAGAACATGAATAACAATATTAAGCATCGCAGTTATCCCGTCGCGTTCCACCACAGCGTTGCATTCCGTTCCTATCGCGTGTGGAACGTGAGAGGAACGGCAGCTGTAATGAATCTGCAAGCCTCTGCAAGTGGTTTAATGTAGCCCTTTGCGGTCCTTAGAAAAGAGATACTTTATTTGTTTATGTAATTATCGTGTTTCGAAACTTAATATGGAAATATCTGTCACATATTTGATATTTTTCTTGATGCGTCTGCCAATTCCGGTTTTTCAAACTCAATCGTCACAGTGTCCAGTGGTTCAAACAACCCTGTCACGACTCACGTTGCCCTTCTCTGAATATGTTAAGTACCCCGTGTTCTATTTCTTACGAGTCCCACACTCTTCAGGAAATGCAATGTCGCGGCGCTTGAGAGATATATCAGCTACTGTTATTTCTCAGGGCACTGCCAACGCATTTACATCCACCACCTAAGGAATCTGTCATGGTGTCTGCCTGAACATCCCATTTCACAACAATACACATTTTATAAATGCAGCATATTCTGTTTATTGAAGGTGTAAGACATTCATATTTAAGGCTTTCGATAACTCTTTGAAGGTTGTTGATGCTTAAACTGTGTTTAATATCACCGTGACGTGATTACTGATTTTGCACCTCTACTGAAGATTTATTAACATTTTCTGATCCACATATTAACTTCCAGTGATGCCCGGGGGAGGGGGGAGAGTGATAGAAAGAAATAATTGCCGATGAGCGTTAGGTAAATCGTAACTGCAAGTGAGGGCCGAGGTGGTAATTTACGTTATACGATTTAAATGAAACAGAAGACGTATTTGTATTATAAGACGAACCGATTTTCAGTTGTAACGCCATCATCAAGTACTGACTAGAAAAATATCAGTACCTTATTAAGACGTAACAGCCGAAAACTGTTTGTCATAAAATAAAATACTGTAGAATATTACACAATTGTGTTTCATTCAAAATAAATCATTTTCTGCCAAAAACCGAAGGAACAGTCAGTTAATGCACTTACGTTACGGTTCACATACAGAAAACTTGATACTTGTTATCTGCTGAAAAGAAGTCCGTAATTGAATTTAATTCCACATAACAAATTTACTCGTGGGTATGGAGCAAGGTATTGTTTACGAGTAAAGGGTTGAAACTCTTAGAGTGTTACGTACTTAAAATTAAGGGTCTCAAGCAAAAATATAAACAAACCAGATGTTTGCTAGGACACACATGCCGTACGCAGCGCAATTTAAATAACACCATTAACATAAAATAATTTACTTACATCAGGAAGTATTTAGTTTACTGTCCAACGCCAGCAACTGTATTACAATTTGTTTTAAAAATGCAGAAATAAGTTGCACACGTGCAATTTATTTGGACCGGTTTCAGACACTAATACCCTCCATCTCGAGATTACTGGTGACCTGTGGTGGAAGGACATGGCAGTGTCCATCCATTATGTTTCGACGGCACATGCGGAGTCAACAATGTATACCGAAAGGTTGGCTGGTACTGTCAGAAACCGGTCAAACAGAACGTCTTACCTAAGCAACTTCTTTAACAACGAATCAGGAAATATGACATTCATCTACATCGACATATACATAAATACTCTGCATGCCAAATTGAAGTGAATGGCAGAGGGTTCATCAAACTGCTTTTATGATGTTTCTCTACGGTTCCATTCTCTAATAGCTCGCGGGAAAAAATAACACGTGAGTCTTTCCGTTTTAGATCTGATTTCTCTTATTTTATTTTTGTGATCATGTCTGCCTATGTATGTGGGTGCTCTGAAAATGTATTCACATTCGGAAGAGAAAGTCGGTGAAAGAAATTTCGCAAATAGATCTCGTCGCATCAAATAACGCCTTTCTTTTAATTATTTCCATCTCAATTCGTGTATCATTTATGTGACACTCACTCCCCTATATCGTGATAGTACAAAACGAGCTGCCTTTCTCTGAATTTTCTCTAAATCCCACATGTTGAGGATCCCACAATGCGAACAATACTCCAAAATAGGACGCACAAATAGGCAGTTTCTTTAGGAGAACTGTTACACCTTCTAAGTGTTCTGCCAACGAAACGTAGTCTTTGGATCGCTCCCCCTACAATACCTTCTATGTGTTCTTTCCAATTTAAGTTGTTTGTAATTGTTACTCCTAAGTATTTGGTTGAATTTATGACCTGTAGTTTTGACTGGTTTATCGTGTAAATGAAGTTTAACGGGCTTCTTTTGGTGGTCATATGGATGACTTCACGCTTCTCATTATTAAGGATCAATTACCATTTCTCACCATGCAGATATCTTATCTAAATTATTTTGCAGTTGCTTTTCATCTTCTGGTGACTTACTATCTGATAAGTGACATCATCATCGGCCAACAACCTAAGAAGCTACTCAGATTGTCTCGTAAATCGTTGATTAAAAAAGGAACAGTAGGGGCCCTATAACACGCCAGATGTCACTTCAGTTCTACTCGATGACTTTCCGTCAGTTACAACGTGCCGCGGTGGAGTAGCCGAGCGGTCTGAGGCGCCTCGCTGCGGAGCACGCAGTTGCTCGCCGTCGGAGGTTCGAGTCCTGCCTTCGGTATGGGTGTGTGTGTGTGTGTTTGTCTTTAGGTTAGTTTACCTTATGATAAGTATTTTGTAAGTTACGGACTGATGACCACACAGTTTGGTCCGATAGATTTACAAACATGTGAACATTTTTAACAACGTACTGTGTCCTGTCTGACACGAAATCACGGATCCAATCGCACAATTGTAACGGTATCCCATAAGCATGCAGTTTGATTAGAAGACGTTTGTGAGGTAACGTGTCGAAAGCCTTCCGGAAATCTAGAAATACAGAATATATTTAACGTCCCTTGTCCATAGCACTTATCAAATCATGTGAGTAAAGAGCTAGCTGTGTTTCAGAAGAATGATATTTTCTTAATCCGTGATCAGTATGGGTAGTTCATAATATTTGAAGAAAGTATATGTTCTAATATCCTGCTGCAAACCGACGTCGGTGATATAGCCCTCTAATTTTGCGGATCATTCGATTGCCTTTTTCGAAAATTTGCAAAATCTGTGAAAATTTCCAGTGTTTGGATACGAAAAGTTCGCTGAACGAGCGGTTGTATATGATAACTAGCTATACCATCAAAAACATAAAACGTACAAAAATGCAAGTCTCGCCACGAATTCCGTCCTCCATAAAAAGTCGTGAGAACTCATGTAAAACCAATTCAGTTATTTTAGTTAGTGTTCATGGAACCACCTATGTTACATCTTGTCATAATATTTCATCTAATTCGTTATCTACCAACATCAAACTTATAGATCTTTATATCTATAATGAATAGAATGGCTCAGCAATCGCACCATAATATACTGACATAAGTATAAATATAATAATCTGACAATTGCATATCGCCATAGTGATATAACAACAATTTATATTCCATTATGTAACCAAACGTAATCACGTAGAAATGAGATACCTCACATTTGCATAAAGTATTTTAAATATCAGTTTAATTTGCCACCGGCAGTAGAAGTTAGTGAAAGCAATGAATCGCCAATTTAGATACAGCTAAAACAACAGAAAGTAAGGCCATTCCTGTTTATAATATGATTGTACATTTTGCTTAATGGAAATTCTTTATGTGTTACAGAGATAATCGTATAATCGTATTTTCATCGATCCCTTGAGTACAAAGTTCAAGTAATGGAATGCTGGAGGAATAAATTGCGTGTCTCTGAAAGACATGTAATGCCCTTCATTATGGCAATATTCAGCCACGCCAGGTTTCTTAGGTTGGAGCAGATTTGTGTGCCGCTGTTATTCAAAACATCGGTCATGAACCAATCGAACTGTTTGTCCAAGTCGGGGCGGAATGGGCGAGCGCATTGCTCCGATTCGCCAGGCCGTTCCCCGTCGGGGGGTCGAATCCCCCCCCTCCCCGCGGGCATGGATGGTTGTGCTATCTTTAAGATAGTTTGTAACTTTAAGGACTGATGACCCTGCAGTTAAGTCCCATAAGCTTAACAAACATTTGAACATTTTGTTTGTGCAATGTATGCCGACAGCAGATGTTGTACACTTCAGGCTTGCTCTATACCAAATCATCATTTACAGATCCAAGAAAGACTCTGTTTTGCGAAAGGCTGTAAAACAATTTTAATATCGTATTTTCTGAGGATAATTTCAATATTTGAAGAAATACTCACTACATAGGGTAAAATAGCCCGTGGTGGTCCAAACTGGAAAGTTCGATTATTGGAATGATCTGTGTAGCCATCTGCCTGAAAATAACCTCAAGATGATCTACTTCTATATCAAATTATAACAACAGAAAACTCACTACCTCCACGTTACCGCATCAACGCATGGCGTTTTACGCAGATTAGCTCATGCTGGTTTTTGATCTCGTTTTCTATCGGTTGTTTCTCGATTTGCGATTCATCGCTTTCGCCAACTTCTACCGCCGGTGGCGTCGCATTTGTCTTCGCTCCTCAGGCACGCGCTGCGGCTGTTCCCAGGGTTTAAAGGAGCTGTCGTATCTGGTGTCCTCCGTTACGGCATGAATGTGCTCCAATATTTCCTGAAAATGACGGCCAGGTGGACCATTGAAATACCGTATCAGAAGAACGATGAAATCTGCGTGCAAACCCGTGGACAGAGTAACGCTAGGGTTCTTGCTTCATGCTTATGGATCTTATTATATTATAAAGTACAATAAAATTTTTGACTGTTGTTGCCATTAGATGACATATGAACTAAGAAACTGACGAAGGTCTTTTGCAACACCTAGTATCATCTGTGGGCGACACATTCGTCAATCGTCAACATGTCGACGCGGCCATGTATCTGAGAATTTTTAAACTATAAGCTACGCGTCCGTGTGGATTGTTTCATATTAAAATGAAATGTATGATAAACAGAAAGCACACATTTATAATATGAGCATTTTCACAATCTTTTTTGAAAGGGAATTTGCATCTTACACTTCTTGCTCCCCTTATATTCCCCCTTCTCTCCGCTCATCTTCTTTCTCTTCCTTTGCCCGTTGCCTTCTTCACCTTCCTCCGCTCTCGGTTTATCCCTTCTCACCCCTGTCCTTCTCCTCTTTCTCCTTCTCCCCTTCCGCGTCCTGTCTCCTTCTCTGCCCATCTGCTCCCCCTTCCATGCCTTTTCATCTCCTACCTATCCATATCCATTTACTCGTAGACCGTTCCCTTCTCCTCAATCTCCTCCTGCACGTAAGACTAATCTAGATTCTAATATAATTATATGTTCAGAAAGTTGATTGCTTTGTGCTTTTTATACAATGTTGCATCGGGTTACGAGCGTATTTACAGACAACCTAATAGTTTAATGTGTGTAAAATATTCATCATCATCATCATCATTAGACACTGATTGTGCCTTTCAGCGTTCAGTCTGGAGCATAATGCCTCAAATAAAATTCCTCCATGATCCCCTATTCAATGCTAACATTGATGCCCCGTCTGATGTTATGCCTTTTATTTCAAAATCATTCTGCACCTAATCTACGTACTTTCTTCTTGGTCTACCTCGACTCCTCTTACCCTCCGCTGCCGTGCTCATGACCCTCTTAGGTAACCTTCCTTCTCCCATGCGTGTAACATGACCCCACCATCTCAGTCTGTTCGCTGTAACAGCTTCATCTATGGTGTTCATTCCCAATTTTTCTTTGATTTACTCATTATGGACATCCTCCTGCCATTGTGCCCAACTATTAGTACCTGCAAACATTTTGCTACTTTCATATCGGTAACCTTTACCTTATGAATAAGGTAACCTGTATCAACCCAACTTTCACTCACATACAACAAAGTTGGTCGAAATATAGAGCGGTGCACTGCTAACTTAATCTTGGTACTTAATTCCTTCTTGCAGAAGAGAGTAGATCTTAGCTGAGCACTCACTGCATTAGCTTTGCTGCACCTCGAATCCAGTTCTTTCACTATGTTGCCATCCTGTGAGAAAATACATCCAGGTACTTGAATGTTGAAACTGTCTACCTGTTCTAACTTTGTATCTCCTATTTGGCACACAATCTGTTTAATTCTCTTTCCAACAGACATTACTTTCGTTTTAGGGATGCTGATCTTCATATCATAATCTTTGCAGCTCTGATCCATCTCTGAAATATTAGTTTGCAACCTTTCAATCGAATCGGCCATTACATCTAAATATTAATATATTAATTCATATACATTTTATAAGAGAATTGTGATAAAAAAGTTAGACATTTATGTTAAGTATAAAACACGTAATAAAACCGTACTACGTAAAAACATTCTCATATTATAATGCAACGTAGTGCCAAAACTTCAAATCCATAAAAAATTTCGGCGGATAACGATTTTGAACAAAAGAACAAACACTTACTATAACCGACGCCGGGTGAAATGCTGTATTACAATGCAACGTTGTGTCAAAATTTCAAGTCATTAGGTACAGAACCTTTCGAGATTTGATATCAAAAACAGACGAACAGAACACGTAAACCTACTTAAACGCAACTCCCCGTAAGTTCTTTGCAAATGCTTTGAAATTTTGATCCAACGTTGCACTGGAAAACGTCTGAATAATACGAGCCTCGTGGGAGGGGCCGTGCACTCTAAGGTGCCTTGCAACATTGTGTGTGTGTGTGTGTGTTGTCCTTAGCATAAGTTCGTTTAAGTATCTTGTAAGTTTAGGGACTGAAGAGCATTGCAGTTTCGTCCTTTAAGGCCCCTACACACACTCCGATTCATCGTACGACCAACAAGATGTCCAACGAACCAACCAACTGGTAGCAGCCTACACATGTTCCGACCAACTGCACGCAGCGCCGCCCTGTTCTTGTGTCTGTCTGTCGAACTGTTTTTGTTTTCGCGTGATCGCTGTGCAGACGACCTCAGGCATGGAAGTTGGTCGGGAAGCTCTACACACGGTACAACTTGTCGGGTGAAGTGATGGGGGAATCGGAGATTGGGTGGTCAGACACAACCAACCGGCCGACAAGGAAAGTTGGTCGGGTAGCGCCTAAAACCGCCTAATTTATAGGGTGACCAACGAATTGGTCCAATAAATCGCAACGTATGTAGGGCCCTTTAGCTTTACAAACAAATGAACATTTGAAAATGTTTTTAATAATACTTTTTGGAAATTATTTGCGATTAGCTTTACTAGTACAGATGTAGATGTAGATGAGTTTATGACCACGTATGACGTGATATAAATTTTCAAGCATATTTTGTGATATATGTCGATAATGTATGCAAAATATGTTGCGAACGGAGTCAATAAGAACGAAATGCTTGAAGATGTGGATTAAAGGCATGTACAGCGAAAATGTAGTAAGCGTCATACTATTTTTTCTCACAAAGGTTTGCAATTGTGTATAAAGTTTGAACAAGGTTGCAGAGTGTATTTGTTTACATATAGTGCAAGCATAAATATCAGTATTTTACGAGGTAGCTTCTCGTTGCTTATGACGTCATGCCTCCTGAACTAACAAGGAGACCACATGCGTATCAGATTTTAGAATTACTTTATACTTAGGGCACGTGAAATTCAGAACTTGAATAACATTTAGCCAATGCCATGCGATTAAACATTAAAAAATTCTCGAGAAAATAAACTTTGAAGCTTTCCAAATACCAATAATTAAAAGCTTTGTCGTATCTGTCGGTGTAGCTCAGGCAGTGAAGTTCCGGCCTGACAACCATACAGTTGGTGGATCGAATCCTGCTGTGTCGAATATTTTTTTCTTTGTTTTCGAATTTAGTTATGCAAACCATTTTGGGACCTCTAATTACACTTCACAGGGAAGCATTGAGCCGCTACGCTACGGTGCGCGAGACCGTTCCCCGTCAGGGGTTCGAATTCCCCGTCGAGCATGGATGTTTGTGCTCTCTTTAGTATAAGTTAGTTCACAAGTATTTTTTAAGGTTACTTAAGTCCCATAAGCTTTTGCAAAAATTTGCAAATTTCTAATTTCACATGCTGTGTCACTTTTTGTATATGTGTATATAGAAGAGCTGAACACCCTGACGTCACCTGTAACGAAGGCTGAGTAGGTTAGCTGCTTGGAAACCGTAGCCATGGAGAAGACTTTCCTAATAAATCGTCGTAGCTTTTCACAAACTGAACAATCAAAGACTACCGTCGTCAACTAATAGATAACCCAATACTGTAAAAATGTAACTTAACTTTTTTGATTGAAACCATCATCATTAACAACCTTTTACAACATATAGAAAATTATGAATAAACAAAAATACTTGTATTTTTCGTAAAAATTCCCATCAGATATTAAAATTATGTAAGTGTACGAATATATATATAAATATATTTTTTCGTAAAAATTCCCATCAGATATTAAAATTATGAAAGTGTATATATAAGGACAGTTTTAAAACACACCGCAAAGACGTGGCGACGAGCTGCGACAGGCACATACAAAGACACTTTCATCTATCGGCCATGAACTTCTTCAGAAAAAAGAACATTCACGCAATCACACAGGCACATAACACGGTCATATAACCATCACCTCCGACTGCCGAACTTCGAATCACGCTCTGTAGAAGATATGTTATGTGGACATGTGTCCGAAAACGCTTAATTGCCGGCCGCGGTGGCCGAGGGGACTGAGGCGCTCCAGTCACGGTCTGCACGGCCACTACGGTCGGGGGTTGGAATCCCCCCTCGGGCATGGATATTTGAGCCGTCCTTAGTATAAGGTAGTTGATAAGTAGTTTGTAAGTTTAGGGACTGATGACCCCGTAGTTAAGTCCCAAAAGCTTAACAAACATTTGAACATTTGAAACGCTTAATTTCCTTGTTATAGCTCATTTTAATATTTTTCTTTAAATGAAATAATTCGTGCAGACGATTGTCAAAATACCCAATTGTTTCGTTAGTATGTACTGTACTTCTTCGATTCACCGCCAGTTGGCCCAATTGAAGGAAGGTAATGTTGACTTCAGTGCTTGTGCTGACATGCGACTCTTTGCTCCACAGTACTAGCATTAAGCACATCATCCATGGACTCCACGCTCTCCTGACCTCAACCCTCTTGACTTTCATTTATTGAGGCATTTGAAAGCTCTTGTCTACCCAACCACGATACCAAATGTAGAGACTCTTCGTGCTCGTATTGTGGACAGCTGTGATACAATTCGCCATTCTCCAGGGCTGCATCAGCGCATCAGGGATTCCATGCGATGCAGGGTGGATGGATGTATCCTCGTTAACTGAGGACATTTTGAACATTTCCTGGAACAAAGTGTTTGACGTCACGCTGGTACGATCTGTTACTGTGTGTTTCCATTCCATGATAAATGTGATTTGAATAGAAGTAATAAAATGAGCTCTAACATGGAAATTAAGCGTTTCCGGACACATGTCCACATAACATATTTTCTTTCTTTGTGTGTGAGGTATGTTTCCTGAAAGTTTGGCCGTACCTTTTTGTTACACCCACCGACCCTTTGGTTGAAAGTCTAGAAAGCTACCACCTGAGCTGCACTAACAGATGCAACAGATGATACAAGGGTTATATTTATTGATACTTACAAAATATCAAAGTCAATTTTGTCGGGAAGTTTTGAGAGTTGCGTCGAATGGCTTTCGCTGATTGTTATTTGTGTTCTGAACTTCAGGTACTATAAATATGAAAAAATCTAAATTCCGATACCCATGTATTCTCCTTGTGAGCGACGTACTTTTAGTTTATTTTCTTCTGCCAGCAACTTTCGCTAACATACGAAAAAGAGTACACCCCGCCAGTGGTCCCAACGTTCCTTTGTGAGTACGTGCGTGGCGACCACAGGTCCCCAAGCTAATACAGTCTTCCTTCCTTCTTTCTTCCCTGGACTGCACTGGACTGCATTTCTTTTCAATTCCCGTCGTTTCCTGTCCTCACCTCTTCACCTCAACACCGCGGGATTGATTACCTACGCAGTTTAGTCCCCCTTTCCCAAATCACCAACCAAGCAACAAAGAAGAGCTCAACAAAGTTGCATCACAAGCGGGCAATTGGTTCATGAAAGGAACGCATAGCTGATAGGTATGTAAACACACTATATATATATATATATATATATATATATATATATATATATATATATATATATATATATATATGCGCAGGACGAAATTTTGTGAGAGACTTTTTTTTTATTGCTATCATGTGAGGAATAGCGCTGCGAAGCCCGAGTGCGCGAATTTAGATTCGCCCTGTATATTGAGATCGTAACGACCGAGGAGTTCGCTCAAAGTAATTACTTCGTTCATAAAAGTTAATAACCAGTCGGCAACAAAGTGAAGCACAGAACCGTGATGGGGTGAGAAATACATTATTAACAGTTTACATCTGTAAACAGTCAATTAACTTGATTCTCTTTACCCGTTATAAATGACAGGCCAGATTACGTCACTTAGAGGTATCGTCACCATGAATGTATTCTGATACTTCGTACACCTGTGTCAGATCTAAAGTCGAGACAAATTTCACAAGCCTTTCAGGTCACCTGTTACGGTTGAGCGATGGCAATATATTGCTTTCGGCCGATGCAAATTAGCTGACGTACGTTGCAATGTCCGACGGACAGGTTTCGATGGGTGAACATCAGTCATACAGGAGTGCCGGTGGAGAAGCGATCTATCTCAATTAATTAGTTGCGTAAGCCCGCCGCCCCAGGTGCCTCGAGCCGCTACAAGCCGGCAGATAGCAAGCCGCCTCTAATGGATAGGGTCAGGGCGACGCCGGCGGCTGCCTCTCTATCGTTCTCCTGTGAATAGATCACCCATCTTAAAGGCAACCAATAGATGACGAACATAACTGGAATCACGGGTCCATATGGACTCTTGAATAAAAAAAATCCATATAATTCCTATAAATTGTATAATTAACATGTGAATGCACAATGAGTGTATTGGAACAAGTGTTATTTGAATTATAAATCGACTTGTATTGAGCAAATAATTTACATTATGTTCTTTTCTTTAACTTTTAAGTCGTAGGTCTCACATTCAAGGAAAATTTGTCAATTCCTTACTCTCTAATGCTATATGATCAAAAAATAGCTAATATTAAAAAAAAACTACATATATTATGGGGTTTCTCATAACATCCCCTTAACATAAATAGGGACTCTTTATACCACCAACCAGAAACAAAAATAATTAAAACGATACATGAAAGTGTCCAAATGTTATCTGTGTATCTGGCACTTGTTACACGAAGTTTTTAATCTGCATGTCGTTTACAGATTTACTTCAAGCATCTGTCGAGATTTTTTAATTGTTTTCTGTCAGTTTTAGGACCACATAATTAACATTTTCCTTTTTTCCTTGAGCCACTTTGATTAGAAGGTGAATTTTCTTGTCGTGGGTTGAAAATCGCTCAAAGATTTTGTGTCTGAGAGATTTTCGTCTAATAACAGCTCAAAGATTTCTACTCAGTAAGACCCCGCTGCAATGTGGCAATAAAGTGCCTGAAACATCAGAAAATAAGCCAGTATACACTGGCGGAAAAAAATCCCGTATTTGGAATCGCGAGTCAGATTGGACCCAGCGATGGCACTTACGTCTACTTCCAATAAATTTCAAGCTTCGGGTCCCTGGTACACCTAACAATGTACTGACATTGGACTGATATGTAAAACTGACACTCGGCGCGTTTCGATTGTTAGACGGTTTTGTTGTTGTCGGCGGCTCCAAATTGACCCACGATTTCGGTTAAGGGTCAACCTAGATAAGTCTGTTCCCTTCAGGAAGGATTTTTTTCAGTGGAACTTAAAAATATTTATAGTACTATTTAAGAAAGAGCTTCCGCGCATAGAGGCGGAGCGATAGGGGAAGCGAGAAGGGGAGGAGCTACGGCCGAGCGCCAACAGTAATTGCGCCTGCGTGAGGAACATTGCGTAACTTGCGGCCAGCCACGCGCCTACAGAATGAACATCACTGGCTGCCAGTGCGGTAATGGAGGGTGATGCACAAAACGGCTGGAAACTGGGGCACCTGCGTAGCTGACGCCGACTATAGTTTATTCTATCTTCTAACACATGGCAGTAGTATACACTTCATTCAAGTGAACCTTTCCATTGTTTGTCTTTTTAATGTTTGGCTTTCATTCTTGAGTCACTGTTAATGTGCGTGAGGAAACGTCGTTTGCTGAAAATGGACTTTCGGTGTGACATCCTAGTTGATGGGTAAGTATAATATCTCTTTGAACGAATATATCAGCGATATAGCTGAACACACATTCTATCAAAATGTCATACTAATGTAGTAAAGGACGATATGCATGTAGGCAATAACCTCAGTGCGTGTTGTAGCATATCCTTCTGGGAGGACATTAGCTTTCTGCATACAGAAATCAGACACAGTGCTATCTGACATATCTCTCTTCAAAATTACACATGTTTATACAATACTTCAGCAACAAAAGAAAAGTAGTTGGTCACTAAAATGCTTTTAAGCTTATTTATCATCATTCAGGGTGTATTTTTTTGCTAAACGAGATCCCATTTCGTTTGGAGGCATGAGGAATAGCATTTCATTTCTTGTTCTTAAAAGTTAGTTTCTGTATACTGTGTTAATCTTGCTGGGGTTTTATTATGCTAATAATTTATCATTATGTCTATGAGTGTGGCAATATGAGCGGTTTCTCCGTGACTCCACTGTCCCTGTGAGAATGTGTACTTGCTTTATTCTGTATGTGCATGTATGAGCATCTTCTAGCATGGCAATCTGAGTGTATGTATGAGAATTTTCGTCGTCGGGTGCTGGTTGCTCGCATTGCATCTCTGGCTTCGTGTTGATAGGTAGTCATTACCAACCTCTGCTTTTGATGCTACCAAAGAGGTTCCTCCACCCGTTGGTTACAAGTTGGGTTGGCAATGCCCAGTAGCGATCCTCGGCAGGACGCGCGAAATTAGGCTCTCCCCACCACCGCGGTTTCTCCTTGGGTTTTCACCGATTTCCGGCCGCTGGTGGTGGTCCTGCAGGCCGTCTGGACACTCTGTGGTTGCGTTTCAACCTGGTACGACGTTATTATTTTCTTTCCTCCCTTGAGATGGTAGCGATTCTTTGTCTAGTGTTCAAGTTAAATTTCAGAACTTGGGTTCATGTTTCAGAATAAGTTTCTCCGATCATATATGGAAGTGTATTCAATTTCATTTCGTTGATTTTGCATAGGTAAACGTGGTGAATATGTAACTAATTCGGTTTGATAATGGATGAGAATCGGTAACCTTTGTGAGACTAGCTGGCGGTGTACGATCTCGGTTGACTTTCTTTCTAGGTTTGTGGGTTGCAACTAGTGTGTGGGAATATTTTTATTCTGTGTAGTGCATGTGAAATGTTCTTTTACATTTTCTTCTTCCGCAAGTGATATGTACCCTACGTGGTGTGTTCTTAGAACAAAGCCTTCGGCTAACCCTGTGTCTATTGCTATGCTCTTCAGGCAAGAAATTATTCATATATCTTTCTGATATCCCCTAGTACATCACGATATCCTCTCCGTCTATTTTAAATTGCTGTTTCGTTTCCAAACTTGTACTTTGCGTTTGGACTCCGTCAGTAAATTCTCTTCTAGCCTTGTACAACCCCCTTTACTAGCTTGCTTATCAATTAATACGTATTTCTAGGGGCTTCATGCCATATTTCTTAGTTGATTTACTCCGACCTTGAGTTTATTCCTTTTTTATTTTTTCGATTTTTGAAGATTGGACATTGTCCATCCGTGCAAAAGCTTCCAGTCGCGTCTTTCTGTATTTCTTTAGCTTCTTTATGATATCCTACACATTTCTAAGGGTTGCTTTTCTTTATTTTTCGGAAATTTAAGTTTTGTTTCTTTTACTGGTTTTCGGATCCACGCGGTGCCGAACGCCAAACTAGGTTTATAGCTAGTCACTCTCGCCACTGCTCACACACCAGTGTCTTACTATTGTGCATTCGTGCTACGAAACATATGATTCTGTTGATTTTTGTTGAAATGAATACGATCTTTACGCAGTTCGCCTTCAGTGGGGTGCGAATATGTAATGTAGCAGACACGTGCCGTGTGTCTTAGTAAGTCTGCATGCTCATGGTTTAATTTAAATGGAAATTAATCTCGCCATTATCGCGTACCATCTCAAGTAAAGAAAGACAGACCAGAGCCACCTACGAAGTTTATTATCCTTGTGTTGTGTGGTACATCATGGTTTGCTGAATTTCGCCCACGATAGAGGCTCCTGCTTCTGCTTCCTATCAGCACGCTTAGTTGGGTAAGTTTCGCTTTGCTTCGCGCGTGTGCGTGTGGCTGAATGCTTGTTGATTGTAAATCCCTCTCTCGACGATGTTCAGTTCATATTACTTTAAGTCATGTTCAATGGAATGCATTTTTATTGTTTAACAAAATTTGTCCTCCATTGTCAGTGAAATTTTATTCCACTTGAATATTAGTTTATGAATACCCTCCCTTTTTCTTTAATGACTTTTTCACCAGTGCTGAGAAAAAATTCAGATGCAAATTATCATATCTTTAATTCCGTTGCGCCATGAATGTTCTCACAGCAACCTTCATGAAATGGTTAGTTCGGGGTGGTTTGTATATTAATGATTGTGTGTAATTCTCGTGATCTACGACGTATGTTGGCCACCGTCTCTTTGTCTCCCTGATGCTACATTAAAGTTTGAGTAGTTCTAAATTCTGGGCCAGGGAACAAGATTCTGCTGCAGGAAGTATTCAGTAGTACACGCAAATCCTTTAGCTTGTTTTACGACCAGAGTTATATGTTTAAAGTAAGCTTTTTAACTGGCTCCTTTCAGCTAGAATTAATTTTACAATTAACGGTGGTCTTACAATACCGATACCCATTATGACAATTTATTTACTTCCTGTCATCATCTGTGTGACTTGCAGCTACGGAACATTCAGGCCACAGGTACAATTAGGACCAACAACATTGGTAAAGTTTGTAATCTAGAGAAGGGAGAAAACATGAAAAGAATTCAAGAGGGACATTCGATTTCAGAACTGACATTTCAGCCAATACATTAGTTGTTTCATGGAATGATTATAGCATAATGACAATGGCAATCAGCTTTGATACTGTCATTCCAACTCATCCAGTAATGCGATATTACCATCAGCATAGAAGTCGGATAACAATTCAACAACGAAGACTCAGTGGTAAATAAGTTCACCAAAGAAAATGATAGAGCTGACCAAAATATTGCACTCTATAGAGTGTCTATCAGTGGAAAGGAATGAGACTTCCCAATTATTGCTCATTTTGTCGATGTTGCTGAGCATAATGCATGGCAGCTCTACAGGGAGGATGATGGAAAATTCGACCACATGACATTTCGTCGAAGAATCGTCACCGCATAAAGAAATCAATCTGCCGTATCGCAATGCTAAGAGGAATATCATCTAAAATGGCAAAAACTGATTCCAGATATGACAAGCTGGAACACTATATCCCAGATTTTCCTGTAGATCCTGTTTTAGGGAAGGAGAAACTACTCCACTGTCACCAATGTCGGAAACAAAAATTACTACACAGTCCATTAAATGTAGTTTACCACTTCAGGTTTCTTGTTTCGTATTGTTTCATACGAAATAATAAGGCAGAGTAAATAAAGAGTGTAAAACTATTATGTAAATGTAACTTCTTTTATAATTAAGTGATTAATAAGAGTTTTTGATAGAATCCAAACAAAAGATAATTCAGACATATCTGGGTCAATTTCATAATGTTCATTGCGGATAGTCGATAAGAAACCCTAGCCGAAGATTTTCACATGGTTATTAGTGCAAGCTGCGAGCGAAATTGTAATGCGTTGTGGTTTTTTATGAATATGTTTGATGATCTCATTATAGAAATTTATGAACGAAGTACCATTGCCAATTATACTGGAAGCAACGAAGATGTGTTATTCTTCTAAAGTGATACAGGAGGCTGAAAAATAATATGAAAGCCTAATACAGACCAAACATTATATATATATATATATATATATATATATATATATATATATATATATATATATATATATATAAGGAGAGACCAGGATTCTAGCCTGAGACCTCCTGATTTCTAGGCAAATGCTTCATTCACTCGGCTAACGCAGCCATATATATAATGCTGCCATACGGACTCTAGTTCTGCCTTGGCAACTTTGATACTTATTTCATTCTGGAACTTTGTGACAGAATTAAAGTATATTTTGTGTAGCCGCATTTTTCATAAGGCTTCGTTAGCTGAGAGGTTCCATAACAAGAAAAGAAAGAAATTTTATTTTCCTAAAATTCGTTATATAGTTGTTCCAAAACCACATTTATATCTCCACAATGTTTTACCTCTTCTTCAGTTCAAGAGAACCAGTTTTATTTTTTAATACTGAGGATAGGATATTCCCCACGTTTTCCCAAAAGATCGGACATGATTTTAATTTCAGCCTGTTTATTTTTAACAATGTAATATGCCAACAGTACCAAGAGGAAATATTTTCTTTAGATGACGGCAATGAAGCCACAATACCTTTCAGTGCAATTTCAAGAGGAAGCCAGGAGAATTTTTCTTTATTGGAAGAAGACATTTTTATGTTTAAGAAGACACACAAAAATAGGTTAATGCGTCTGTCGTGTAAGAAGGAGGTCCTAGGTTCAGTCCTAGACGCACCAAAAATTTTTATTCAACGCTTCTCCTTACATATTGTATCCTCGATATAATGAAAAAATATGTCTCGGAAGTTTGAATTATTATTCAGGGACAAAATATTTATTGATTAGCAAGGAACATTCCCACCTTTTGTTTTGAGAACAGATGCAACCTTTTGAGGTATAGATTCGTAAATTCTCTTTATATGTTACAACAAAATGTTATCCAATCTTCTATGGAACTCATCCGCTTAGTACTTCATCCATTGTAGAGCTGTATATTTCCTCCTCACTCCCTGCTCTAAAACTGCCCTTGAGTATCAATTATATTGAGACAACGTGATTCTGCTGTTCAGAGGAGATGTTTCACAATTCCCTGATGCTGTACAAGCACACGTTTGGCTTTATGTGTGGCCGCATTGAGATTTTAGGACTTTGCAACGTTTGTCAACACTACATTAATCACAGTATGCAGTTCTTTGCGAAGATGGTGAGACCTACATTTACAGTTATCCCACCAATGAGTGTATGTTAGTTGAAAACCACGATATAGTGGTTCAAAGCATGACAGAACCTTCCCTATGCGTGACTGTAGAAAGTCAGCATGTAGTATCGTGATGTTCTTTTGGGGGTTTCGATATAAAACCTGGTTGTGTGTAGGAAGCAACGTAAACGAGGTCTCATCGTATCATGCCACGTGCTGTACGAGTCGTCCATATTTCATTACAGTCGCACAACTTCCTTCCTGGCTTTACGTTGGCTTCCGTTAGCAACAGCTTCTCAACTACAGCTTTTCCATGAATGTTTAGCTCCACGAATGTGAATGTTCATTTTTACAAACTTTCTGTTTGCAACTCTGAACTTCACAGTCGCTTTTTCCATGCTAGTTTTTGTGGTCTTGCTACATTTATTCTCAATGATCGTTACTCAATGTAAGTTAATTTCTGGTTTCACAAATTATTCCTCTTCATCAATGACGTTTTACAATATTTTGTCTACATCGTAATTACGGAGTATAATATAAGGTGTGAAACGTTAAACAGTACAGTCATTTTCGTCAGAGGTTCTCCCACTAAATAGGTACCAACTACTTGGCCTATTTGTAAGTTCAATAGATCACATATTTGACTGACTATTTACGTTGACCGTCGTAGTACTAAACGTATAATATACTGGAAAGTGTCGTTCTTCAATTGTGCTCTGTACTAGCGCCTCATTGTTACTAACGAGCTTGGAACAAGAGGTGATCGCATGGTGATCATATTATTCTGCTCACCCCTCTATATAGTGAATTTACGATTTTTAATCATCATTAACTGATTTGCTGGAGCGAATGTAGGTATCTGTAGCGTACGTTTATAAATATCTATGAATTTGGTATCGGAAAGAATTTAAGTCATCGCGATTTGAGGATTTCAAGGAAGACTGGTCGAGAGAATCTCGGTGCGAAATGCTCACACCTCAAGTAATTTTTATATCATCTTAGTTGTGTCATGGACAAGTGGACACGTGTTTACAAATATGCTGGTAATTTACCAGGAAATTAGACGTCAATTTGGAGTGTGAGTGGTGCAACACATGCTGAAGGTTTAAAATCTGATTCACATCGGTCGAAGTCGGGCCTAGTCACCGAACAGTCACAACGTAGTTATGTCTACATTACATACGCAACGCAGGATTTTTTTTTCCTCATTCCTATCGTGACAGGACTCATGTCGATGCTATATAAATTTTAAACACCGTATATACAGTCACGACTATCCCTCAAAAGTACACACCTCACATTCAGGCACTTGAATCGCTATTCTTCTTACTACATTTGAGGGCGTCGTTGAAGCGGATGGATGATCACACTTTCATCAACGATCATAAGACCACACCATAGTCGACGGATTTAGTATTGTAGCTAATGTGTAATATCCACCGACAGTTCTCTTCTCTAGTCTGGACTCTAGCAATATCACATAAGTTTGAAACATCATCGGAACATAAGTTTTATGTTCCAAGTTGGTGTGACGCACAGGACTACGTAATGCAGGCGTTGATTAATAGTATTCGGTGATTTTAAGTTACCCTCAATCTGTTTGGGAAATTATATTTTCAAATTAGGAGATGCGCATAAAACATTGTGCGAAATTGTATTCAACGCATTGTCTGAGAATTACTACTAACAATTAGTTCATGAGCCAACTAGAGTTGTAAATAAATGTCAAAACGAAGTTGATCTCTTAGCAATAAATAATACTGAACTCACAAAGTTACTAAAAGTAGACGAAAAGTATATTTGTTCAGGAAAGCAGATGGAAATACAATACATTGTTTCTTGAAAGACATTTTAAGCGCATTGAGGCGCTACGCTACGATGCGCGAGGCTGTTCCTCGTCGGGGGTTCGAATCCCCCCTCCAGCATGGATGTTTGTGTCGTCTGTAGTATAAGGTAGTTCATAGGTAGTTTGTAAGATTAGGGACTTACGATCCCGCAGTTAAGTCCCTTAAGCTCTACAAACATTGGAACAGTTATTATTATTATTATTATTATTTTAATCGTGCCCGGACCGGTACGCCTCCCAGTCTCGGAAAGCGGTGCGTTAGACCACACGGCTAACCGAGCGGGTTGTTATAAAAATTCGAGATACGCCTTACATATGTACATTAATATATACCTGCAATTAAAAAAAATGTTCTGACATGAATGTAGTGAGAATGACTACTTACTAGCCGAAATCTGGATTTGTGGGAATAAAAGACTGTGTTTCACCGTCGACAAATTTCAGCTAACTACTCATTTTAATTTTATTCTGTTGCGAGGCTAATACCTTCCAAAACGTTGCCAACATTGATTCAATTACACTGCAGAAGTTAAGCTGGAACGCATTTACTCTACCTCCGTACAGTCCTGATCACTGTCCGTGCTATTTCCATATCTTTGTATCCAAGGCGAAAAACATTCATGGTCTTACATTTGATGCTGATGCAGAGGTGTACGCCTGGGTAAAAGTAATGCATCCTTAGGCAAACGTAAACATTTTGCTATGAAGATATCGTCAACCTTCTGACTGGAATGCATGTGTTAATTGTTATAGTTGTTACTTTGGAATTAACAAGCAGTTTCCTTATTTTTACACCTGACTTTTTAAATTTCTCTACTCAAATGTTCAAATGTTTGTTAAGCTTAAGGGACTTAACTACGGGGTCATCAGTCCCTAAACTTACAAACTACTTACGAACTACCTACAGCTGAGGACGGTACAAATATCCATGCCCGAGGGGGGATTCGAACCTCCGACCGTAGTGGCTGTGCAGACCGTGACTGAAGCGCCTCAGTCCCCTCGGCCACCGCGGCCGGCAATTTCTCTACTCTTTATATCAATGTCTAAGACAAATTATGGAGCGGACTGTGCAAAAAATGTGAGCTATCTCAACTTACTCAACTCCTAGTAAACAGCGAAATTTTCAGAAACCCCAGAAATGTATGACAACGATGGCGCCAAAAGTCATTGGTTATCTTCCGATCGTCGGAATTTAAGCTATGGTTTTAAGCTTAATTCAACTAGCGGCTCGTAAATAGCGAGCTATTCCAACACCACCTAGAGACAAGGCCTCACAACAGTCCCTGCTACGTCACACCGACCAGGCTGCGACCGCCAGCTAACTGGATGGCCCCTATGAGGCAGTGGGCTGTACCCTAGCGACCAGCCATTCAGCTGGTGACTGCGGCCTGGTCGGTGTGACGTGGCACGAGCTGTTGTAGGCCTTGTCGCTAGGAGGTGTTGGCTATTCTGAAAGGAATGCTTCATTAATTTTTACAAAAATTCCTTGTTAAACAACGTACAGTAATTAAATTTTGTGTAACAGATGTCACGCCTGTGACGATTTGAATGCACTTTGTACCTTCAGCAGATGAGCCGGTAATACATCTCTTATTTACTGTTGCCAAATTTTCTTTAGTTCGAAGTAATACTTAATTTTAGCCAATATAGCGTAGGTTATGCTAACGCTTGATTAATGTTTTGTGCGCCGGCCGCGGTGGCCGAGGTGACTGAGGCGCTCCAGTCACAGTCAGCACGGCCACTACGGTCGGGGGTTCGAATCCTCCCTCGGGCATGGATATTTGTGCCGTCCAAGTTCGTAAGTAGTTCATAAGTAGTTTGTAAGTTTAGGGACTGATGACCCCGTAGTTAAGTCCCATAAGCTTAACAAACATTTGAAACATTTTTTGAAATGTTTTGTGCAGTACTTTTGAAACTAAAATATTTACCATGACTGTTATACGCCATTTTATCCTCGTTTCAGTTTCTTTCTTTCCGAAATCCTATATGGAGAAGCGGTAACAACGCTACACCACAATTTACATTCAAGGAGCAGAAAGTGGAAAGTGCTGAACACGGATCTGTGTGGTGACACCTTACATGAAATAGTGGAAGTCTTGCAGTGATTAGCAATATGTACTTTTAATGAAGGTCAGTGTATAGACCCAAGTCTGGCAATAATGACTTAACTTTTTTTTTTTTTTTATTTTTTTTATTTTTTTTTAATGTACGAATATACTCAGGCGAAGTTCAGAAATCTCGCATTCAAACTTCCTGAACTACCCTCTATCAGCTGACTTAGTACATGTTTTCTAATCAACTCGTTCCTTATTCTGCAAATTTTCGGATCAGGAATGTGAGACTATTCCTGATACAGATCGGATGGTCAGAATTTTATACTCACAATACCAAAGATTATGTTGGCACTCTCATTACGTAAATCAATTTTCTAGTAACTTTATTATTTCTGACAAATCATTTGGCACGTACTTCATGAGTAGGCCGACCTAGGAGGCTCTTCGAAAGATTTATTCACAAAACTTTGTAGTGTTAAAAAATAAACTACATTTTCCTTCGGATCGACTTGAGTTTACCAAGGCATTAATTTGGACACGAGCAGCCTAGCAATGCCGTAGCTACTGTGAGGATCTGTCTTTGTTGCAGATATGACAAGCAGTCGGTCACTGCACAGTGGATGCTAGGAGGAAGTGGAGAGAGGTCACAAATAGACGATGTATAAACTCCGTGTGTATTATCTTTTGTTTAAATTATTGCTATTGTTCTGTAGAAGCAGACACATGTATTCAACTTGGCTTTCTAATAACGGCCAATAAAAAGCAAAGTGAAGAATATACAAAAGTTATGTTTTGTGTGAAACTATTTAATTACTGTTTTCACTCTCAGGTTGAATTTATATAAGTGGATAAGACGTCTGATTGCCTTGGTGGCTAAGAGTTCGAAAATGTCCGGAGGTACAGCATAGCTGGACGTCATTTTATAATTAATTTTTACTCAGAAGATAAATAAGCGACTGTAACAAGATTTTACTAGCTGCAGGCACGGACCTTAGGTGCGTTTTCCCTATTTAATACTGAGCGAATTGGTATGAGCTGTATTTGCAGACAGCAGTAGGGCTCTTTACACCCGGGTCGTCGTGAAACAATACAACTTTAAGAAACGAGATACATTGGTACTGCTATAGGTGAAAAACTGAATTCATTTGTAAGACGATATATTTAATTAAAATCGGTATTACCTTGGTGTTTAAAAATTATTGAAAATATCGCACCTCATAGACGGACATGCTACATCCAGAATGTAAACTTATTTTTTACTTTTTCATGTCCAAATCTGAAAATTATAGCTTTTCAGTCTACAAACGGAGTACGTTGACAGCGTCATTGTTGGCGAACTATAAATTATTGAGGGTGCATGTAGAGGGGCACAGCTCGTATGTAGTCAAATGTGCCATATTCTATATTTCTCACAGTCGCAAATAATGTCATCCCTTGCCATTATACCTCACTTCGCCATGTTTGATTCGACAGGGCAACACCGGTACGCATACCACTAAGCATGCCCCAGGTTTTCCATCTTACTTCCATTCCCTGCAAAGGCTCCTGGTGGAGAGGGTACATTTCTGGGGGTTCTATGTTGACAGATCTCAAGAAGCGGCTCCTGGAATTGTGTCGGCTGGATCCATGAGGTTCCTCGAGCTGTACAAGGGGTCTTTGTCATCAAACTTTTGTTTGAACCTTTCCAGATATTGGGCACTCTCTCTTCGATCTTCCGGACGTGCGACACCTGCTGCTTTGTAAAGAAATGGTAATGGAGCAGCCGTCATGCTGCCGGTAGTTACTCGACGGGAGTCATTTAGTGCCGTGGTGACTTCTTTTGCATGCCTGGATATACCCCACATTGGAAAGGCATATTCTGCAACAGAGAAACATAATGCCTCACCAGTTGTCTTTAGAACGTTTGGGTTTCTCCTCACTTGCACCCTGATAGTTTTCTAAGGAGGTTATTCTTGGTAATAACCTTCTGCTTGATGTTTTGGCAGTGGTTTTTATATGTGAGGTAGCGATCAAGGGTAACTCCCAGGTAGTTAGGTTTGTCTGAATGCTCTAATGCTTGTCTATGCCAAGTTACTTTTAACTTTTTGTCTGCCAAACGGGTGTTCAGTTGGAAGGCAGTTACCTGGTTTTTATTAGGGTTTGGTTTAAGTGAGTTGTACTTGTAGTAGTTTGACATCATTTCAGGGCTTCATCTAGTTTAATTTCAAGCTGCTCATGTGTTTCGCCTTGAACGGCGATGTCAAGATCATCAGCATATATAAAATGTTCTGCTTGTGTGTGTGTTGGTTGATCGTAGGTATAAATGTTAAAGAGGGGAGGGGCTAGTACACTTCTCAGTGGGAATCCATTTCTCTGAACCCTCGACATACTTTTTTTTTCTCATTAAGTACAACGAAGGAACGCCTTTTACATCGCAGTGACACGATTATGTAGATAAGATTGTAATCCATTAGTGTGTTGTATATTTTGGTCAGGAGTGTATTACGATTTGTGGTGTCGTACGCAGCAGTGAAGTCGATCAGAGCCACCCCAGTCATTTCTCTCCGCTCAAAGCTCAGTGATGTTCAATAGCTGACCTGTACAAGATTCTCCTGGCCTGAAGCCCGCTGGGGAGTAAGTTTCGAATCTAGATGATCCTGGATGCGATGAAGGATGAGACGTTCATAAAGTTTGTGTAGACGACACAGAAAGGATATCGGACGATAGCTACTCGGCAGTTCTAGGTCTTTGCCTGGCATGAGAAGAGCAATTACTTTTGATTTGCGCCATAATTATGGAATTTGACAAGTATTTTTACAATTATTATAGAGGTTTAGTAGCCATGTTTCTCTTTTAGGTCCGAAGCGTTTGATTTGTTCTGTTAGCATCTCATCCTCCCCAGGTAATTTTCCATTTTTCATTATATTTATCCCTTTTTCAAGATCTTCGGTAGTTAATGGCTTGATAAGTAAATCTGTTTCCATTTCCAGTCTTGTTATGATTTCTGGGGCTTTGCATTTATTGATTTTGTCATTTACAAGGAGTTGATGAGCAGCCTGATCTGGTCTCACTGCACACGTTTGTTTGATCGCCGTGGGGTCACCATAGAGTTTCATTATATTATTCCAGGCCTGCTTACTACTATGGGTTGTACTGTAACGAATTTACAATACGAAATAAAGGGCGCAAGTAGTACCGACGGGAAGATATCGCTAAAATAACGTTAAGTAGAAAGAGAGCGGAGTTTCTGACTGGCTGAATACGCAAGTGGAAAGTCGGCGTCGCGCTACCTGTTCGGAGTTTCTGAGTAGTATGAAAGAGGCATTGGTTTTTTTTTTAATTTCTTTAAAAAAATTATTTTTGATATTGCCATGCTTGAAGCACATCAGATTAGGAACTATTGAAAGTATCAAGTTAAACTTGCAGTGTACTAAGTAATGGAAAGTTGTGTTTATGTTGTTACGAAAATATTATTAGAAAATATTCTCCGATGCGGAAGGCCGTTCCCAGTCGGGGGTTCGAATCGTCCCTCTGGCATGAATGTTTGCGTTGTCTTTAGTGTAAGGTAGTTTATAAGTAGTTTGTAAGTTTAGGGACAGACGACCCCGCAGTTTAGTCACATAAGCTTAACAAACATTTGAACAAAATATACATCTTAAACGAAGAGTAGCTTTTGATTTGAGATTACGAATATAGACATAGAACTGTAGCCACTTCTTTCCACTAGAAACCTGCAAAGAAGAATGATTCTGGCATGGATGATGGGCACTGGTAGCAGGATCTCTCTTATAAAGCGCCAAGAAAAAATTCTCCAAAGAAGTAAGTGAGAAAGGACGTACACATCACGCCACTCTTGTACAACTATAACCACAAGTAAGCTTGGTACATGGCAGCAGAGGCAACCGTTCATGTGACGAAATGTGGAGAAGAGTGGAAGGAACGACATAAGAAAGAAAAATATTCAAGATTTTTTTACCAAAATAAATTGACGAAGAGACTCTAGTTGCCCATGACAGCCATGTTGTTACGGGAAGAAGAGTGCGGAGCCGACGACGACGACTTCCATGGACATGGAAATAGCTGCTTTGGGACAACGCACGTAGCCTTGCAGCCGCTATAGTGACGACGCTCAGCCTCGCATCAGTCGACGCTAAAACACGTCAACTCAAAGTACATCGCCTCCCTCCGTAATGTAGCAGTAAATATTGTGGGATGAGTGAAATAAGAACACATTATTATTTTCTATATAAATTATTGTGTAGAGAGAACGTTGTGTAGCGTGAAAATAACTTGTTCCGTTCAGTGGGTGATACTTTGTAATATTGATTACTGTTTAAATGCCTAGGACTACTAAAAGTATGGCTTTAGCACAAGTTCAGAATTTAAGGCGAGAATCCCTATCAGTACAAACATTATCAGAAGCAATAAAAGATTTGGGCAAAAACTGTTGAGGATTGTCCTCGCAGCGGCAGGCCTCGTACTCCACACACTCCAGACAATGTTCAGAGAGTTAACGAATTGCTGACCGCTGTCAGACGCATCACAGTGAAAGAATTTGTCACTTTTACGTTGGGATAGGGGAAGGAACTGATTGCAGAATTCTGAAAGTTTTGGCGTTAAAAAAGGTTTGTGCCAGGTGAGTTCCCAAGATGTTGACAGTGGCAACACGAAAAACGGCGTGCAGCGAACTTTTGGAACAGTACGTGAATGGTGGAGATGAATTTGTTGGAAAAATTGTGACAGATGGTGAAACATGGCTCCATCATTCTTGACCAGAGACGAAGAGACAATACATGGAGTCGCATCATGGAAATTCACCCAAGAAAAAAATATTCAAAACCACACCTTCTGCTTGAAAAGTTGCGGCTACGCTGTTTTACGATTCCGAAAGACTTTTGCTTGTGGACATCATGCCACGTGGAACCACCATAAATTCTGATGGTTATGTGACGCCACTGAAGAAACTTCAAGCTCGACTCAGTCGTGTTCGACCACATCGGCAAAATCAGGATATTTTGCTGTTGCACGACAATGGATGGGCACGTGTCAGTCAAAGAACCATGGAAGCGAACAGAAAACTCGGATGGACAACACTGAAACACCCGCCTTACATTCTTGACCAGACTCCATGTGGCTATCACATCTTTGGGAAACTGAAAGACTCTCCTCGTGGGAAAAGCTTTGAAGATCATGACTCCCTTGTGCACTCTGCTAAACAGTGGCTCCAACGTGTTGGTCCAGAATTTTACCGTGCGGATATGCAGGCGCTGGTTCCAAGAGAGCGTAAGGCAATTGAGAGGGATGGGGATTATGTAGAGATATTAAAGTATTGTTCCTAAGGAAAGTATCTAAACACTGTAAAACTTTCAAACATGTAGAATAAAAACTGTATTAAAAAAAGGGTGTGCATTTCTTTTGGAGTGACCCTTGTATTATCACGTTCAGAATTGCAATATAATTCCTATGTTATCTATATTATCTTCACAGAAACCTGAAGATGACAAATGTGCTGACACAGGGCTGTCGTAATTAATAAATAATTTTTTCATATGGCAGCGTCTCTGATACCGAAAAGTTTCTTGCAATGACATTATATGACATTTATGACGTAGCGCAACCAGATAAATACAAAACTTTTGTAGGAGCAAAAGGGATGAGTGGGGTAACCTTTAACTTTTTTATCTCGTTGTAGTAATGTTTCAAAAAATATACTATAGTTCCCAAGATCAATCAATCAAGGACACATGAAAAAAAAAAAATCCTAGAATTTTCCACGAATAGAAGTTACAGAGGTAGCGATCCCCTAAATGTGGCACTTTTGGTAACCAAACTTCATGGTAATTTGGGATTGTTGTTGCTAACGGATAAAGATTTTAGTATTTTGATAAACAGGAGAAATGTAATTTCTTTATGAATGTCCGAAGCATACAGAGTGTTTCAGGAGGAACATAAAATAATTTTGGAGGTGGTAGTAAAGACAGTTTCCAATATAAATGCCATACAACACGTTTTCCTTTCAGTACAGAGATACAGCTAAGGTCAATGCATTTTCGTATCTTTTAATACTTTTTTTTGGTATATCAGTTTTTATTGCTTGCTATGGGCGTATTTATCGAAATTCACCCGTAGACTGTTGGCATTTAAGAAGTGGAGTCCACTTACGTTTACGCTGACTTTTCCATTGTTGTTTGTTGGCCAAGACTACTGTACTTAACGTTTAAACAGACCGCATGCATTTACACATTCTGAGTATGATATTTGTGTGTGGTCTTGTAATCGGAACCGCTGATGCTACTTTCAGACAACACCGCATACGGTTTCGGCACGTATCGGTGATCCAAATACAAGAGTTTGGCGGAGAAAACGTATCCACAGATTCCATCAGTATCCCTTACACCTCATTCAAAATCTTTAGGAGATGAAAATAAACATTTAGAATTTTGTCGTTGGATACTTGAAAATCTATTAGTTATCCAATTTGTACTCTTCACTGAAGCCACTTTCACTCGTGACGGAATCAGAAATCTGTGGGAATAATCAACTGTTGTCACCAGTCTCTTCGCTTACAGACAACATAGAGTAACGTAAGGACAACACACACACACACACACACACACACACACACACACACACACACACACACACACACGCGCGCGCGCGCGCGCGCGCCTGATGAAGGACTCGAACCTCCGGGAGTGACATAGCAGCCCCTGAAATGGCGCCTAGAACGGCTCGGTCATTGCATTTCGGCGCGACGGCATCAGTAACACACTAAATTCACATGATTGGTCCAAAGAAAACCCACCCACCATTGTGGAGACACATTCCTCGATAAATGTGTGGTGTGACTTGATAGAAACTCAGTTGACTGGGACTGTTGTGTTACCACTCACCTTCCAGAAGTCTATTATCTACACTTCCTTGAAAATGAGCTTCCGGCCCTACAGGAAGAGATTACGTTAAAGTTCCTTAATAACTGTTTGGCGATCGCTTTTATTTTCTATGACATGACCGTGTTCGGGACAGCTACCCTTTTTCACATCTGTTAAGAAATGTTACACTGATTGTAAGCTACTATTTAACGTATAAAATCCAAAAAGGTTAATGGAAAAAATTATGAAAAGATACCAATTCTATTAAGTTAAAGAGTACCTGTCGTGTGAAATATAGTTTACTGTTTCAAACAGTATTGCTAAACTGACAATACATTGAGATACACGTCGACTGTCGATTTCGATATTGCAGAACTTTGTGCCGTTGCATGTGTACAAGATCGGTGTTCTTGACGTCATGGATCTTTTAACTTAATGACCACATCATGAGGCTTCTGGTATTTTACTTGTATGATGACAAGATCTTTACATATAGATCAGAGTGTCCGTATGTTTGTGTGTACGTGTTGCATATAAATCTGCAGTTGTGTTCCAGTCTTTATGAAATTTTGAACACGTAAGCTTCAATCCATGAGGACGGTGGCCGTAAGTGTAAGAATCACGTACGATACATAGTTCACGAGATATGACGTCATAAACAATGAGATGAGCGTAAAACTACTGCATTAAGCGACAATACTGCTCATGTTCTCCTAAACCATTGGACCGATTTCAACCAAATTTGGTAGAACCATTCCTTAGCGTGAGGTAACAATTGCTGCATGGTTAAGAATCACATACAGCACATTGTTCACAAGATATTACGTCATAACGAATAGAAATCGCAAAAGATGCCATATAATGCGGCGAGACTTTCGAACTACACTGTATGCGAATGACAGTACTTAGCGACTGGAAACGAACTTTAAACATAATTTCAAACCTTTATTAAACTTTTTCTCGCTGGTAACCATAGTAAAATGATGAAAGGAAATAAGTTTCTCGCTTACTACTTTTCCGCTGTTTATGCAGTTAAACTACGGCATTCGGTATGACGTTACAATTTATAATTTCTACACTACAAATTGTAGCCGCAGGAAATTTTATAGGAAATGTACACACATATCGTTGAATGTGCCTCCGAAATTGTAGCACAGTCGACCTGTAGTTCATGAGGTATGAGCTCATAAAACAGTAACGTTCATGGAAAACCGCCCTATCACGCACCAAGTAGTATCTATTACTTCTTTAACACCAATTGTATTCCCAAGGAATTTTACAGACATGCAGCACTTATACATATGAATGCATACCTGAAAACAATTGTACTACATATAACTGAATAAAGATGAGATCGTGTGAATTTTATATGTCATTTGTGTTTTGACTTCTATCTTTCTTTGTTTGAATAATGAGCATATAATTTTGTACATTATCTAAGACAGCGTTATTCCTTATATGTTCTCCGATAAAGAAAACATATTTTTAGAAAAAGAAGTTGGACAGAGAGATAAGGGTAGGAGAAGTACTAACTCCAGGCAGGAATAAATAAATAAATACCCGGGCAACGCCGGGTTTTCAGCTAGTTATATATAAAGCACTGTGTCCGTATCTGTGTACGTGTTCAATACAAATGTACAGTTTTGTTCCAATATTTATGAAATTTTGTACAAGTGAGCTTCAATCCATGTGGACGGTCGCCGTAAGTGTAAGAATCACGTGCGATATATAGTTCACTAGATATGACGACATAAACAATGAGATGCGCGAAAAACTGCTGCATTAAGCGACAATACTGCTCATGTTCTTCTAAACCACTGGACCGATTTCAACCAAATTTGGTACCACATTCCCTTATCGCGAGGTAACAATTACTGCAGGGTTAAGAATTACATACGACACGTGATTCAGAAGATATGACGTCATAAACAATAGGATTCGCAAAAAACTGTCACATAATGCGGCAAGAATTTATAAATACGCTATATGAGAATGAGAGTACTTAGCGACTTGCAACTAACTTTAAACATAACTTCAATCCTTCATTAAACTTTTCTCGTTGTCAACCACAGCAAGATGATGAAAGGAAATAAGTTTCTCTCTGACTACTTTTCCGCTGTTTATGGAGTAAGACTACGGAATTCGGATGACGTTACAATTTACAATTTCTACACTACTAATTGTAGTCGCAGTAAATTTTACAGACAGTAATACACACATATAATAGAATATACCTTCTAAACTGTATGACACGTAGTTCATGAGATATGAGCACAAAAACAGCTAGTGCCATATAATGTTGGCAAATAAGTGTGTCTTTAAAAGTTTTTATTTGAGATATGAGAAATGAAATGAATGGTGGGCTTGTAAAATGGATGCATTTAAAGAAATGTTTTTCCCTAACTTTTTTGTTTATAGCAATTTGAGTAAGATTTTACACGTGTACTTATAGATTCGTATATGGTAGTTAAACTGCCGAAACCAGTAATCTAAATAAAAATTAAAAGCTATTTTGGCTATTGTCCTTAATAAACAGCGTGGTTATTCTTCGTTCCCTCGAAGATCACCCACGAACAAAAGGTGCTTTCAAAAGCCGTAGAGATAGCCTTAGGCCACACACACGCAGCCTGGCTTGTAGGCAGTACATGACATTTAAATATTAACCCTGTACTGTAGAAAATATACAGTATGCCCATCATTTCATTAGGTATCCAAATGATTACTATCGCAAGGGTGTCGTTTCCGAACAAACCATTTCGTGCCCGGATCCATTAATAACATTTTTGCGTATAATAGTTGCTACAATGTAATGCTATTACCCCCTCTCCCATTCCCAGAGTCTCGTCAATCCTTCTTTCCCCTCCTTTTCTCTCTCTTCCCTCCCCTCCCCCACGCTTCCCCCACCCCTGTCCCACCTCCTCCCCCTCCATCCCCCTCCCCACCCCCCCGCGGGGGCGGCTCGACTTATTAACAACGTGTACAGTGACAGTGTGTCCTGTGTGGTTTTTAATCAGTGCCTCCGCGATCTACGTCTCCAAGTTTTTATCCTGTGCGCCGTCAACTTTCTTCGCGTTTGTCCTTAGTGTTTTCTGCAATGTACTTCGCCGTGGCCAACTGTTTTTACTGACTATGTGTGTTTTATTACTACTCGACTGTTGTCGTTCTCCGATATATGTTTGTCTCGTTGTCCATGTACGTTTTAGTCCTTCAAACACTCAGTGTGTCAATTGTTTTTAAATTCCGCAATTTTATTCCTCTGTTTTATATATTGTTTTTACTCTCTGTCTTACCATGTATGTCACATGGCTGAAGAGCCGCCACCGCAGCTGCTGCCAACCTGCCAACTGTTTCACGCAGTTGGCTTCAAAATTACAATAAAGGAAACAGAAAAAAATGCTATTACCGCTACGAGTGATACCATTTTTCCTGTGAATCGTGTTTCAAGTAAACTCTGTCACACTTTCCGTGACTGACGGCTAGTCCCTCTGGAACGCTGAGCGCCTATGCAACAGCGGTTCTGAGTACTACGAGGCGGTGCAGTCTGGATGGAGGCCTGTTTGTCTCTCTCCGTTCGACCGGAGATTGGCGTAGTCCCTGGGAGGCAATTTCCTGAGCCGGCAGAACTGTGAGTAAGTCCTTTGACGGGCGACCAAGTGTTCCCATAAACCTCGGAGCTCGCCATTCAGTCTGCGACGCGGGCGTTAAACAGATGCACAACAGCGCTGATGAGGCACCGTTTAGTTTCGCCTCCAGAATTAGGTCATTAGTCTCCTTCTCAGAGGAGCGGTATCAATAATGAAAGGCGTTCATTATGTCCAACGAAACTCAAGTGGTATTGAAAAGAAAGCTAATTACTACCCGGGCCTGGGTACTTCACTGTCGTAATTACCTGTTAAAAGTTAAAATGTCCGACATTGCATACAAGAACACAGCGAGTTTAATTAGCATCTCAACTTTATCTTAGAAAGTAGTATCTTTCATTGTCCCAGTGTAATTTTATAAGAGGATAAATGGCGGCATTGGTGGTAATACTTAGGTTTTTACTTTTATCTAATAGATTTCAGTTACATCGTAGCCGTGCGGAAGTGTCCGTGCACTCTAAGGCGCCTTGCCTCGCAGTGCGCGTCTGCTCCCTGTTGTAGGTTAAGTCTTCCCTCGAGCATATGAGTTGTCCATATATGTATTTGTTGTCCTTAGCATAAGCTGGTTTAAGTAGTTTGTAAATTTCGGGATTAATGACCACTGTAGTTTGGACGCAAAGCCTTAGAAAAATTCGAACATTTTGTTACATTGTAACTATCACCAATGCTGAAGCTGAACAGAATGATCAAAATGGACGCTATATACAAAAACTAACTAAATTACCATTGGAAATGAGCAGAAAATTATAAATGGTTGGCACATACCATAAATTTACTCCTGGTCTTACATGAGTTTCAATATGTCTATGTGATACAATATGTAACTCATTTCACAAAATCAGTGACATCTGTGGCATGTACCAACCATCTATCAATTTGTGCTCATTGTGTATGGTAATTTATCTGATTTTTTTGTGCATGGCTTTGATTTTGTTTCTTCTATTCAGATGGCTACTATGTAACTGAAATAGATTTCCTAGACAAAAAAGTACTCCACTTCAGCGGCTTCAGTAGCCATTAGACATTGTGAGAGAGCATAATGGAAAACTCAGCGAAACTCATATACTTCGAACGTGATCCTGTGATAGGGTGTCACTTGTGTCACAAGTCTGTACGCGAGATTTTGGAATTCCTAAACATCCCAAGGTCCACTGTTTCTGTTGTGATAGTGAAGTATAGACGTGAAGGGGCACGTACAGTATGAAAGCGTACAGGCCGACTTCGTCTGTTGACTGACTGAGACGGCAGACAGATGAAGACGGTCGTTCAGTGTAACGGGCAGGCATCTATCTAGACCATCACACAGGAATTCCAAACTGCATCACGATCCACCCCCAGTACCATAATAAGTGCGAGGTGAGAAAACTTGGATTTCATGGTCGAGCGGCTGCCTATAAGCTGCACATCATGCAGGTCGATGCCAAACGAGTCTCGCTTGGTGTAAAGAGTGTAAACATTGGTCGATTCAAGAGTGGATAAACGTGTAGAGTGATGAATCACGGTATACAGTGTAGCGATCCGATGGCCGGATGTAGGTATGAAATATGCCCAGTGAACGTCATTTGCCAACGTCCTTAGTGCCTACACTAAACTTAGGAGGTCTTGGTGATGTGGTCGTGTTTTTCATGGAGGGGGCTCGCACGCCTTATTGTTTTGCCTGGCACTATCACAGCACAAGCCTACACAGACGTTGTGAGGACCTTCTTGCTTTCCAATACTGAACAGCAATTCGGGGATAGCGACTGCATCTTTCAACACGATCAAGCGTCTGTTCCTAATGAACGGCCTCTAGCGGAGTGGTTACACGGCAATGACATTCCTGTAAAGGACTGGCCTGCACAGAAGTCGTGACTTGAATCCGAAAGAACACCTTGAGGATTTTTTGGAATTGCGACTTCCTGCCAGGCTTCACAGAGCTACATTGATATCTATCCTCAATGCAGCACTCGGTGGAGAATGAGCTGCAATTCTCCAACAAACGTTCCAGCACCTGACTGAACGTGTTTGCGAGAGTGAAAGCTGTCGTCAGAGCTAAGGATCGACCAAAACTATATCGAATTGCAGCATTACCAATGGAGGGCACCACGAACTTGTCATTTAGCCGGATACTTTTGATCACATAGTGTATTCTTCTACAATGTTCCTTACAGTTGCGTGGATAATGAATTCTGTAGTCAACTAAAATCGTAGGAATCAATGTTTCCATCATTTATGATGGATCCTTAAGGCAGTGTTACAAAATCTCGTACCACAAAACGAGATTAATATACTGATTTTTCTGCACCGATAATATACATCTAGCTGTTTCAAATTATACACCTCAAGGTAAAGAGGTAGGTGAAAACCAGTGGTGAATAAACCTGAAGGTGTTACTCTCACTGATGTCATTGCTGCAATGTATCAAAAATGTGAACCTCCTGTTATTAAAGAGAAGGATTATCCGTTAATGGCATAAATGCTTCCGTCAGTCGCTTTTTTTTCCTTTTATAATATTACCTGAACACTAAAGGTCCCCAGGAGAAACTTGATCTTCTTCGATGGACACATCTAAGGATACGCTACAGTCAGTGTAATATCATAGCAGCTGCACCACAGTTACGTATGTGAACTCGTATTTTTCAGTGACGATACTCAAGCAACTTACATGGTTCAGGAATTCGATTCTACTTGGTTCTGCCACTATTATAATTCGACTGATCCCTGGTGGCCGTGTTTCAAAATGCTTTCATTTTGTCGTAGATATCTTGGAGTAACTATGGCTTTACTCTGACATCAGCATATTTTCATTTCCTTTTTGTAAAATAGTGTAAATAGAAGTCTGACATCAGCATATTTACATTTTCTTTCTGTTAAATAGTCGAAATGGAAGTCTGTATGTATAAATTCGTAGCTTTTGGAATTGAAAGAACAACAATATGATAGTAGTGTTACATTATCTTTAGCAGGAGACGACTGCAAGTGACTGTGTGTGTGTGCATGTGCTCGAATAAAGTATCTGCAAATGAATGATGTATCCCACGATAATGGAAAGTGTTTTGATGAATAAAAAAGAAAGTTAATGTGTAACCAAACAAGCGAACGTTGTATACCTCATAGTGTTTGTGAGAACAAGTGTAGATATGTTGTGGACTGTATGTAGGAAATAGCTCCGAAGGATGTTGTGACTGCTGTGAAACTGAAAGCTAGAACAGTTTACACATATTGCTGTACAGGATCTGTTCATTTTCTAAACCTGTTATGATATGCCAAGATCACTCATTCAAATTTTCTACTTTTTTTAATGGGATTCGGTGGATCTTGCCCCCATCATCAGAACTAAAAGACACAAAGAAATACACCAATAAATGCACCTGCATCGCTAACGTCAGCATACACTAAAAAAGTTGTCATAATGGGTTGTCGGTGTAACAATACACTAAATGTTTTTTGTTTATCTTTGATCAGCGATGCTTATCGCCTCCGGTTCCCTCTGACTCGCAATGCAACTAATTTAATTTCGTTCGTCATTTTTTTTTTACTTCCGAACAAGCGAGAAGACGGAACCGTGATAGTAGTTTTACTCATCTCTTGTCTGTATTCGACATGTGTAGACGCCTTTCATACCTGTATCCACTCATGTAAGTAAGAATAATGCAAGCTGTTGATGAAAATATATTATTTAAATTTAAAAGCATTTCCTCTCCTTCGTTTTCATTTAAATCAAACTCCTCCACGTCAAATATTTAATTTCTTATTGTTTTCAGCTCCTGCGCATCCGTAATAGTTTAATGTTCAGACGCCATTACAACCGCTTCGCATTGTCTGCAAAATTTCAATCAATCATCCTTATACAATACTTTGCTTGATTTTAGAACCTGCAGTCATTTCTTTTGTAATTTCACAAAGTCTGATCATTTTTTTTTTATTTATCTATCATTACCAGTAACTTTATGTTCCACCCACGGTCACACAACAATGAAAAGCGAAGTGAACAGTCTGAACATTAATCTCCTACGGAAAGTATCTCGAACTTTCACGTATTAAAAAAGTAAAAGTTATCATTTCCAGCTTCTACTATACGAAGCGCAGGATCCAGCTAGATGCTTTCCGTAAGTCTTATAACGTGCTGTTGCTTGTATGGTGCCCGACTTTAATGTGCAACCCGCGGTTTATTTGCTTTAACGTTCATTTTGTGCTGTAATTTAAATTATTTCAAATTAAAAAATTCGGTACCATAAATTCCTTGTCCAAAAATCTCAGAATCTAATTTAACAATTATGGCATCATACGAAGCAAGGGCAACGATATATCGGGTTTTCTTCCGGATGACAGTGCCAAATTTGCTCGATATTTCGATAACGTAGCTCGTGACCTTCGTCTGGTGAGACCTCATTAAGGTTACGAGATACGTAACCGAAATATCGTTCAATTTTGACACTGACAGAACACTCGAGAACCTATGAGGTAATTAGATCGCCGGGAAAACCTGAGTTACACTAAAAAACATAATGTGTCATCCCAATCTACAATGGGAAAGACATACCTGTAGGAACGTCATTACCCACATATTGTGAACACGCATTACATATGTCTACACGGTGTATTGCGGGTTTGTCAACTATATAAAATCTGTTGAAGTTAGAAGCACCAAATTAGAAATGATTGTGTTTTCTAAATCTAATTTACATGTATGATGCTTGTTCATTTTACATAGAAGGCAACATTTTCACGTTCTAGTATTCTTTTATAATTATTTCTGCTTCACGTGTTGTATTCCCGTGTAAAATTTAATTTCGGATCCAGCATTTACATGTCAATGTCCTTACAGTTAGGTCTTGTCACAACTCTAATCATACACTGCCCTCCATAAGTTTGGAAACACCATGCTGCGTATTACAACGGAGCGAGATGGAAGAGTTATATGTGAGTTATTGGTTAGAATACGGATTAGTAAGCTCAAATAACGGTTAGTAATGAACAGTATTGCACATTTAATTAAATGTTCAAATGTTTGTAAAGCTTAAAGGACGTAACTGCGGGGTCATCAGTCCCTAAACATAGAAACTACTTATGAACTACATTATGCTAAAGACGACACCAACACACATTCCCGAGGGACATACGAACCCCCGACGGGGAACGGCCTCGCGCATCAGAGGATAGCGCCTCAATGAGCTCTGCCGCTCTGCCGCGGCTACACTTAATTATTGTACATACACATACATATTGGAACATACTAGTATTGCTCCGTTGTATGTAAACCGACGTTACCTGTCCAAGCAGATCTACTAAACACGTCAGGTGACGCGAGTAGACCGCTTGGCTATCTAGAGATACTTGTGTACAGTTCTGTTCACTTGTAGTTGCGAGTGCATAAAGGTATAATTCGCCACGAAAATAATTGAAAATTGCCCCAAAGTTCAAGATTCCTTATGAATCACGGATAATGACAATCACTTTGCACCAATAAGGCAATAGTGTCCGACAAATAGAAAAGAAAACGAAGATTTCCATCAGCGGAATTGTCAAAACCATACACCGGCGTCGGGAAACACGCTCCTTTGAAGATCGTCCTCGTTCAGGAGCAACCAGAAAAATATCAGAACGCTAGGAAAACTATTTGGTGGTCACCAGTAAACGTAACAGATTACAAACTGTCCGTGAGTTGACTGCTGAACTAAACGCAACAAGGGATACACCGGTGAGTGAGTCAACAGTGAGACGACACCTGGCAGACAACGTCTAAGGTTATGCAGCAACAAGGAAACCTCTGTTGCGACCTGTTAACAAGAAGAAAAGGCTTCATTGGGCTAAGACACACCAACATTACACATTACTAGTTTTATTCCGGGCTTGATGAAATATTAAACTCTAGATCTCCAAAACAAGAGAAACTATACTGTTTACATAATATTTTTGTACGATGCATTTTTTACGCAAGGCTGTGGCACCAATATATAGTTTTATTCCGATCTTAATGAAATATTGCACACTTCACGTTGAATACAAGATAATCTTTACTGTCCACGTAAGATTTCGTACCGAGCGTGGCGGAGGCTACGTTACTCCAGACAGATCATCATGAGATTTGGTGGATAAGTGGATTTTTTTTCATGTACAGGGTAGGGAGAAGTTGAACAGAGAGAGAGAGAGAGGGGGGGGACAGGGGGAGAATGGCCGAGAGCGGTTATAGGTAATGACAGAGACAGGATGGGTGGATAGAGGGGGATGAGGAAGAGGTGCTGGCGAAGGAGGAGGAGCAGGCGGCGGTTGATAGAGGGGGATCACGGGATAGACAGAGAAAGGAGGGAGGAGGATATGTACTAACAGAGGGTTGGAATAAACAAATACCTGGCCAACGCCAGTGTTATAGCTGACTAATGCAGAGAGAAGCCCAAGAGGACAACATGGAAGTAGAAAATAGGCATATAGAAAGGAAAGATTGGCAGGGAGATTAGAGAATTGAGAGTAGGTTTTATATTCATGTTTAGCAATTGCTAGATTTCTAGCGCATCCGCTAGAAATTTATACAAAAATTGGGAAGTTATTGATGAAGGACGGAGAGGAAGAAGGATAAGGAAGAAAAAGATTGACACTGGCTGTATTAGGGCATCGAAATTAAAATATTAGCGACAAGTAAAAATGGGAGCTGGGTCTCCCGCTTCGGGCCAGAGGTCGCCATAACCACTTGGCAACCCGTGCTCGCCTCCCGTCTGTCTCAAACTTACACAAGTCGCATGCTGCGGCTGTAGCGCCCCTATCGTAGGGTGACCAGACGTCCCTTATTTTACGGGATCATCACTCATTTTGCTCAAGTGTCCAGTTGTCCCGAATAAACACGTACGAGACGTATTTTCTGCCGTTTTTCTTTAACCGTCCCGTATTTTTGATATGTGTGTTTAAGTAAATGTACCATAATAACATGGAGATCTAGAATTGTGATTTTAGGCAAAGTATACAGAAAAGCGCACTTCTGATCAAAGAAGAAGGTATAAGGCAAGATTTATTAAATTCTTTGTTTGGTACTATGTAATGCTTTCACATTGAAAGTAGTTGTGTAGTGGTTATTGCTTCAGGACATGTAATTTAGGACGACTATTTAAGCCTTTAAGAGTCACCAGTTGCTTTTTCACATAAATACGGAAAGTATTTAATGCGAGTTTGCCGAAATTACAACAGCAAAGCAATAAATAATTTTCACATTGAACAAAAGTACTTTTTTGGTCGACAGTGGAGATTGCTTTGACGTTATGCAACTAACACGGCCAAGCACTTTAGAGCAAAACTTCACTATGAAGTATGATGTATTTTATTGCAAAAGTCAGTATAATAACATCATAAGAGATGAAGTAAGCATTTTGATGCTGAGGAACGCTTCCTTGCTTTCCATGCTAGTCGGTGGAGTTCACTAAGTGAACAACGTTAGAAATGTGTGTGAAGCTGTAAAGCACGAATCTATAAATACCGCCTTCGTGAAAAATATCTTTTTCAACATATTTCATGCCGGGGTATCTGCTTTACCCAGTGTCTATCTGACGCCATTTCTTAATGGACTGTTGAAAGCCACATATGAAGTATCCTAAACATGAGTCTTATTATCAATAAAATTCTTCCAGGTATGAGACCGCGTCGTCATTTTATAAACTCTTCCGACGTTACGGCCGCTGTTGCAGGCGGCCTTCATCAGGGTCTGTATCTGAGTGCTTAATGTACGATAGCTTGGGGTTTATTTAGCAGCGGATGAGGGAGAGGAAGGGGGACATTGGTTTTCCTTTATTGGTGGTTACATTACTGCACGCAATTGGTGGAAAGGGGCGTTGATGATTGGTGTGTTAGGAGGTAGCATTCTTCCCCCTTATTGGTTAAAATGAACGTTTTCGATTGGCTTTTGCATTAGAAGTTGCTACTGGCAGAATGGACCTGAGAGAACGGACAGCGGTTGTGGCGTGCCGCTGTTAACTTGTCGCCTGGCGCAGACGGCGGCGGGCCGATGCTCTGCATTTACGCCACGCGGCCGCCTTGGTCTCCGGGGCGCCTGCGCGAATCCTTCCGCGCGCGGTGCCGTCACGTAGCGTTGCAACTGCTGGCAGCCAAGACGCCGGCAGCCTGTAGCCATTCTTCCTGTTCATATTAGCGGGACGCTTGGCTATTTCTATAGCCTCTCTAATCTTTCTCCTCGTTGAGAATGGTAGTTTCGCCAGCACGCGGGCCTCACTGAAAGATAACTGTACTCCGCACTGATTTTGGTGCTCAGAAACCGCTGACTTTGTGTGCTGTCCAAACCGTATGTGTATGTAGATTTTCTTGCTTCGTGTGTTGCTCACCATGCCTCCATTACTGATAAGAACTCTGCTGTCTCGTCAATTGGGTGTGAGCACAGCTTCAACCTTCGTTTTGCGGACTGTGGACATAGAATCTGCAGATTTAACGTTTCCCCCAACAAATAATTAGAAATTTAAAATTTCCGTTGGCAGATCTTTCTAACATCTCATCCACCCTTACGAAATCATCGGAAATCATTGTATGCACGTATTAATAACTAAAGCAGCAAACTATAGTCGGCGTCACGTATGAAAGCGGCCCAGATTTCGGCCCTCCTGCGCATCCCCCTCCATTCCTTATCACAACGAAAGTCTTTCTCGAAATTTGACTCAAAACCCTAACAGATTTTGGTCATATGTTAAATATACTAATGGCAAAACACAAACAATACACTCAGTACGTGATAGTAATGGTGATCCTGCCGATGATAGCCCTACAAAAGCAGACTTACTAAACATATCTTGTAGAAACTCATTCACCAAAGAAGTCGAAACCAATATTCCAGATTTAGAATTACGAACAGAGGCCATAATGAGTAACGTTGAAGTAGATATACTCGGAGTAGTGAAGCAACTTAAATTACTTAACCAGAACAAGTCTTCTGGTCCGGACTGTATACCCATTAGATTTCTATCAGATTATGCTGAAGAGATAGCTCCTTACTTAACAGCCATATACAACCGCTCTCACAAAGAAGGATCTGTACCGAAAGATTGGAAAGTTGCACAGGTCACACCTATATTCAAGAAAGACAGTAGGAGTAACGAACTAAACGAAAGGCCTATTTCATTGACGACAATTTGCAGCAGGGTTTTGGAACATATCCTATTGTCAAATATTATGAATAATCTCGAACAGACTGACCTATTGACCCAAGGTCAACACGGATTTAGACAACATCGTTCATGCGAAACACAACTTGCTCTTTACTCACAGGAAGTGATGAGTGCTATCGACAAGGGTTCTCAAATTGATTCTGTATTTCTTGATTTCCAGAAGGCTTTTGACACCGTACCTCACAAATGGCTTTTAATCAAATTGCGTGGTAATGGTATATCGTCAAAAATTTACGACTGGATAGGCGATTTCCTGTCAGAGAGGACACAGTTTGTAGTAATCGATGGTAAGGCATCGACTAACAGAGGTGATATCGGGCGTTCCACAGGGTAGTATCATTGGACCTATGCTGTTCCTTATTTACATAAACGATTTGCGAGAAAATCTAAATAGCTCTCTTAGGTTGTTTGCAGATGACGCCGTCATTTACCGTCTAGTAAAATCATCTGAAGATCAAAACCAACTGCAGAACGATCTAAATATCAGTATGGTGTAAAAATTGGCAATTGACTCTAAATAATTAGAAGTGTGAAGTCGTCCACATGAGTACGAAAAGAAATCCGTTAAACTTTGTTTACAAGATAAATCAAGGCCGCAGACTTCACAATATATCTATATATACCTAGGAATTACTATTACTTAAGACTTCAACTGGAAAGAACTCGTAGATAATGTCGTGGGAAAGGCGAACCAGAGACTGAGCTTTACTGGCAGAACCCTTAAAAGATGCAACAGAACTACTAAAGAGACTGCATACACTACGCTCGTCCGTCCTTTTTTGGATTATTGCTGCTAAGTGTGAGATCCTTATCAGGTGGGTTTGACGGAGGACATCGAAAGATTTCAAAATGGGCAGCTCGTTTTGTATTGTCACGATACAGGGGAGACAGCGTTACGGAAATGGATCTGGGATGGGATGGGAATCATTACAACAACGGCGCTTATCGCTCACCAACTTTCTCCTTCGAAAGCGAAAATATATTGGCATAAAAGTTTTCTGGGTATGGTACCGCGTCATGATGAAAGGCTATTACTTAAATAACCAACGTTTCGGCCAACGTTACAGTGGCCTTCATCTGGGTAAGGCCACTGTAACGTAGGCCGAAACGTTGGTTATTTAAGTAATAGCCTTTCATCATGACGTGGTACCATACACAGAAAACTTTTATGTCATCTGCCTCTGGCCGCGTAAGCCTACGTATTTATATCGAAAATATATTGTTGACTCCCACTTACATACGTAGAAATGATCATCAGAATAAAATACGAGAAATGAGAGCTCGAACGGAGAGATTCAGATGTTCTTTCTTCCCATGCGCTATTCGAGAGTGGAATGGGAGATAAAATGGTATAAAAGTGGTTCGATGAACCCTCTACCAGGCACTTAAATGTGATTTGCAGAGTATCCCATGTAGATGCAGATTAACGCAGTGACAGCCAATAATGTTCATTCTGTAGGCGCATGGATGGCCGCGAGTGTTATGTGTGTAAGAAAGTTTCTTTCCAGCGATAATAGGCAGTATGTACTATCTGAAATAAAAAAATAAATGAATTTGCATCTTTTATTAATTTTGGAAGAACTGTTTTTGCTGAAAGGCTTAGACGAGGGGCTTAGTGATGAAAATTCTAGTGACCTAAAGTCAATCTTCGAAAGTGACACTGTCGACAAATCTGTCTTCTTTGGTGGATATGGTTTGCATTGAAGACATCGACCTATAAAGGAAAACAAGAGAGCAAGATGATCTCTACATAAATCTGACACGCCTTTAATGGGAGTAACAGGCGTAGCAAAAGACGTGAAGAGCTCAATAGAGACAAATGACTCTTTATTTACACGGTTGACGTTCAAAAATAAATATTTACGACTTCTGTCTGTGTATAGATACAAGCGATAATATTGAAGTTGTTCATCTAACTGGTATAAAACGGCACGTGTACTCAAAGTCCGCTCGCGAGTAATGAAAGTAAAATGAAGAGGCTTGTTGAATAGTTCATTGCACTCTATGTCTGACGCACCGATGGAAAGCGTCAGAGTTGAAACCATTCTGGTCGATGGGTAAGGGCTGCTAAAGGGGTTCAGGAGGTCGCAATACCGCGGCGAATATGGTGGCCACGATCGCTGAGGAACGAAGGGGAGAGGAAAGAAGTGGAAGGGAAGAGGACGGGGAAGGGGAGGGCAGTTAATTGAAAAAGTTTCGCTGAAAAATGACCGATATTAGCGCGCCGACGGCCTGATAGGTGGCGGCGCTAAAGAGCCCGTAACTGTTGGCCAGCCTGTCAGCCGCGCTAACGGTTAATTAAAACAAGGCCCAGGGGAATCCCCGTAAACCGTAGGAATGTTCGGCGAGCGGCGGACCCAGCCCCGGACCACCTTCGCTACCTTTGCGTTCCCGATGTGCGTGTTAAGCTCAGCGAAAACGCTGCCCATTGCCCGCGATAAGCTCAAAGGCGGTAATGAACACCGTACAGCTTTATAGGTTCATACCTTTTGCGGGGGCCTTCTGACTCTGTTACATACAAGCGACCTGTTTTTATCCGCAGCGCCACGTCCTTTACTGCACGAATTGCACCTGGGAGGTTTTGGGGTTGTAATTATTCGCTGGCAGGGTAGGGGGGCGACACATAGTAACGGCCACAGGTACAGCGGGTTTAAGCGAATGTGGAGACTGGGGTAGAAGTGAATTCACATTTATATCCCTAGAAGTGACATGCTGAACACGTTTAACGTCACAACCTTCGTGTTATCTAATCTGTAAAAATGTCATCCACCTTTACCTATCCGGACAGAATTTCGGACTCATAGATAACAGGGAAATGTAAGCGGTATTATTAGTTTGATAGGAACAATGACCTGCGGTTGACATGAAAGGGAACACTTTTAAGTTCGTTTTATTCGTATTACTAAACCACTATAAAAGAGACATATAATACATGCATTTTGCCTTTCTTACAGCTTCTATGCAGCTTATAAGGATTAATATAATACATTTTACATTATTACACGTCATTTGGAAGGTATACAAAATTGTCAGTGCTGGCTTATGACGTGTAACCTCATACGTCAATAATCTAAAAAGCCAGGCCAGCAGAAAACCGTTTGTTATTATTTTTATTTATGATCACTTACGGCAGACCTGTACTGGCATTATCAGTGAAACACGGCTGTATGCTGCCTTTCATTAGATTTATTATTTTTCTTCGTACCTTGTAGAGCCAGTACAATCCTTTTCTAAAATTTAACCTCCTTTCGTCCCAACCGAGGCATTAAACAGCATGTTTACTATTTTTATTTATTTATTTTTTATTTTACTTAATTAATTAATTTATTTATTTTGTTTTCCCATTCGCGTGATTGGGAAATACGTTCTGCTTTTGCATCGTGTTGTCTACCTCAATTCCTCTCTGCCTCTTGACTAACACTAACTTACACTACAGGGCTGCCGTCTGACTACAAACAGTGTAGATAGTCACACTCGTATTCAAAATAATAAAGATAGAAGTACATAAAACTTACAATAACATAACAAAATACAATAAAAATAGTGAACGTGCTGTTTAATGCTTCGGTTGGAACGAAAGGGGTTTAAATTTGACAAAAGGCTTAATCTCACTCCACCAATCCAATATATTAATAGAATCTACGAAAACTAAAGTCAGTCGGCCAGACCAAACTACCCGACCGATTTCCTTCAAATTCGTTTTAAATGAAAGGTATTCATCCACAGATTTGTCATCAAGTATCAGGATTTACATAGCTCTCGCCTTCCTTTTCCTATACTGAAACGCGATTTCCTTCTGTATATTTCTTATGGGGATGTCCTTGCTGTAAATTAAAGTCAGTCGGTCAGGCCGTTCAATCCGACCGATTGTCATCAAGTATCAGAATTTTACTTAAGACTTTCCATCCTTTATTTTTATTCAAACGCGGTATCCTTGTGTCCTTGCATTGAATATTTTAATCGGTTTGTTTTACGATATCTTCGGTTCTAATTAAGGTAATGCATATTTTGAACAGTTAAGAGGTACAATAACTGCAGATAGGAACTGTATGTTCTTCTCGAAAATGCATATCTAATGGCACACAAGTTCTCCGATTTCATTTATTCAGTATTTCAGAATGAGAGCAGTCGATAATGAAGAATCTTTATCGGCCATTGATCCCTCACGTTGAAATAGGCTTCATTGTCAATACATGAACCAGAAAAGTGAATACAACTAATAAATATAATTAATAAATTGGTATAAAAGATCCATAATGTGAATCTGACCTTAACGAAATTTTCTTTATTGACACCGCCACAAAATGATAAACGGAACCAAATTTATAATTTTTGTCATGTACGCTGTTCATGCATAAAAACTTCAGAAAAATACATAACGTTTTAAATTATCATTTCTTTATTACTAACTCCGTAACAAACTCTTAGGACAGTATCTGCTAATGTTACTGAATTTATATATTATTACAACATACCTACATCATTACAACATACAGTTCAGGCGATATGACGTCATAAGTATTTAAAAGCATAAGAAGTAGCTTTCCTTTACATTATTACCAAGAATATAAGCTCACGATTTTAGACATGTCTTGCCAAAAATTGCAGCAACCGCACTAAATGTACAATAATTGTAGAAACAGCCCAACAAGTTGCACTTTTTAGATACTTGATCTACAACATACCTACATCATTACAACATACAGCTCAGGCTATATGACGTCATAAATATTTAAATCGTTATGATATTTTTGTAATCTTGCACACTTGAAAATGCCACATAAAGCACAGAAAATAATACTGCATTAATAGTACTAATAGTTAGATGAAAATATATTAAAAACTTTTTACTGAGAAGTGGCTTTGGGTGCTTCCTATATCGGTTATGTGTCATAAAGACTGTAATAAAATTCATTTCTAATATGCAACATCTGCGTGTATTTCAAAATTAGTCTCATTACGTCTATAAGAACGTGTTCACCCTTCTCAGCCTTGAGCCCCCCCCCCCGCCCCCCTCAGAAAAACATTATGTGACCGCCACTGGTTCACCAAGTCATTTCATACAACGTAATGCAATTCCAAAGAAAGCAAGTGCAGGCATGTGTGAAAATTAGAAAAATATCAGTTTAATAAGTCATGGTTGCAAAATACTGACCAGAATTATGTACTGACGAAAGGAAAAACTTGTGGAATATGACCTCGGGGAAGATGAGTTTGGATTTAGGAGAAATGTAGGAACACAGGAGGCAATACTCACATTACGACTTATCTTAGAAGATAGTCTAAGGAAGGCAAACCTACCTTTTAAGCGTTTGTAGATTTGGAGTAAGCTTTTGACAATGTCGACTGGAATACACTCTTCCGAATTCTGAAGGTAGCAGAGGTAAAATATAGGGAGCGAAGAGTTATATTCAACCTATACAAAAACCAGACAGCGGTTATTAGAGTCGAAGGGCAAGAAACGGACGAACAGGTTCGGAATGGAGTAAGGACAGGGTTGTAGCCTTTCCCCAATATTTTTCAATCTGTAAAATGAGCAAGGCGTGAAGGAATGGAAGAAGAAATTTGGAGAGGGAATTAATGTTCAGCGAGAAGAAATAAAAAGTGTGTTGTTTGCCGATGACGTAATTTTGTCAGAGACAGCAGGGGACCCGGAAGAGCAATTGAATGGAATGGACAGTGTCTTGAAAGGAAGATATAAGATGGACATTAACAAGAGTAAAACGAGGATAATGGAATGTAATGTCAGAAAATCATGCGATGCTGAAGGGATTAGATTAGGTAATGAGACAATATAAGTAGTAGATGAATTTTGTTATTTGGGTAGCAAGATAACTTCTGATGGCCGAAGTAAAGCAGATATAAAATTCAGTATGGCTATGGGGAGAAAAGCGTTTCTAAAGAAGCGAAACTTGTTAACATCCAATATTAATTTAAATGTTAGGAAGTCATTTCTGAAAGCTTTGTCTGGAATGTAGCATTGTATGGGAGCGAAACGTGGACGAGAAGGAGTTCAGATAAAAAGATGATAGAAGTTTTTGAAATATAGTACTACAGACGGATGATGAAAGTTGGGTAGGTCACGTAACCAATTAGGGGGTGCTTAACCGAATTGGGCGAAAAGGAGTTTCTGGCATATCCTGACTAAGAGAAGGGGTAGATTAGTAGGACACATTCTGAGACATCAAGGAATTGTCAACTTAGCATTAGAAGAGAGTGTGTGGGGTAAAATTCGTAGAGGGAGACCGAAGGACGAATACAGTAAGCAGATTCTAAATGATTTATGTTGCCGAACGTATTCTCAGATTAAGAGACTAGCACAGGACAGGGTAGCGTGGAGAGCTGCATCAAATCAGTCTACGGACTGAAGACCACAACACCAACAACAACAACAATAACATACGTCTCTGTCATGAACAACACGTGACTTATTGCCTCAAAAACTTATTTTCTTTGAGCATCTCCGTGCTACTCTCGCGCATGTGAAACTAGCACTTATCAGATTATGATACTTCATTCCTATTTCTCGAGTAATTTCACCTGATATAGCGTCATGATTCAGAAGAAAAATTAAAAAAGTATTTTAATAGAAAAGACAAGTATGAGTATAATTTAGTTTTACAGTCTGTAACCTTCCCTTTGAATGTTTAAAAAAAGTCTCAGAGTGGCTACTAGTTTTATGCGCAAGATCTATTTCCAATTCAAATGTTCAAATGTTTGTTGAGCTTATGGGACTTAACTACGGGGTCATCAGTCCCTAAACTTACAAACTACTTAAGAACTAACTAATACTAAGGACGGCACAAATATCCATGCCCGAGGAGGGCTTCGAACCCCAGACCGTAGTAGCCGTGACTGGAGCGCCTCAGTCCCCTCGGCCACCGCGGCCGGCTATTTCCAATTCCTGTAGGCTACATGATCTATTCTTTTTATTTCATGGTTGGGATGCTTTCTATTTCCTGTACGTGCGAAATGTGACCTATTTGTTTCTCCTTATGTGTACCCAAAAGACTTATACACTCACTTGGTCTTTCTGTGCAGTGTAATAATTATTGAACAAATATATTTTTCAAGATCTTTGACTGTTATCTAAATGAGATTGACTTCATATATCCTCCTGACATTAGGGATTATCATCCCGTATTGCAAGTAGTATTTGTGCATTGCCAGATGATGAGAAATATCAAGAGTATCTTGGAAAACCTCTCATAAAACTGTTCACTGCTCAGTGTTTGGCGTGAAATAATGATTGCGATTGTTAAGGTTTGGTGTTAAACCAAGGTTTTATATAAATAAAAGAAATGTTTTATTGATATGGTGTCTGTTCTTTTCGTACATGCCCGCCAATGGTTTACAGTAACAGCCGTAGTTTTACGAATTCGAAATATTGAAACATCTCGACAGTTTCGGGGCAATGAAATAAAGTAAACGGCGAAGTTGAAAATTGGTTTAGACCGGGATTCGTATCCGGATGTTCCTTTTCAGCCCAGCGGTCCGAAAAGAATACACGCCATATGAGAAATTCTGTTTACCCCAAAAGGTAATTGATGATTTCAATACGGAAGAATTAAGATGCTCGATCCATTGCGGGGATGCAGCATAGGCTTCGAGCAAGAGAACTAACGGGCAGGGGTCACTACCATCGTAGTGTGCTAAGATTCTCATCGGCCTGGTAGCTCATCGCACTCGGTCAGAGGGTTTGACATCCTCTGTTAAAGAGAGAGGAGGAAAAAAAAAAAAAAAAAAAGAAAAGAGTGAATGACGAATGAATCAACACTGAAAAAACGAAATTTCGCAAATATCCGATCAGACCAGATAAGAAGGAAAAGGTTAAAGCGACTGCTGGCCCGAAGCGAGAAATCCGGGTTCGAAACCTGGCACAAATTTTCAGCTTCGCTGGTCCATTTATTTCAATGCTCCAAACGGTAAAATATTTCATTATTTCCAGTTGTCTTTCGTACGTGAAATGACAGACGGGATATGCTTAAGGTTGACAAAAACATCTCGATGTCATCAGTATAAAAGTAATGGGCACGAAAGCCTAACATATATGATAATGATAAATATTGGTCAATAATTTAACTGCTCACTGAATATTTGTTGTAGAACATGTGGATAAAGTACTCAGATATCTCATTTTCTGAAGAAAGCTATTAAAATATCAGCGTAAAACACCTGATGAAATTAAATCATTGTTGCATTAGTGGAGCTGTGGCTTCCAACATTATTTGGCTTGATTGTATTATTTGCAACTAAACTGGCTTTGAGACTGATGAGGAGCGTAAAGACTAGAAGTGTAGGCTCTCATTATGAAAGAGAAAGATTCATTGAATATGGCCTGAAAGGTGACAAAAGGCATTAAATGCCCCAAGACTGCACTGCTTAAGTGGGTTATAAGGCAAGGATTTTCCAAGAAAAATTGTAACATCTAGCAAGATAGATACTTTTTAAAGGAGCTGCTGCCAAGTATTTGGGAGGAGGAGAAGTGAATTAATTTTAATCGATGTTTCTAGAAACCATGTAAGATTAGAGTTTCTCGGAACTCATTTTGTCGCGTTAATGAACTTAACTGCGGTAAATTGTATGTAGAATCTCATTAACAATTTTTTTCTTTTTTGTATTGGAAATACCAGAATGCAGACATAGTATATTTCTAGAAGTTTACAAGAAAATTACTCTGTCTTTCATAGTTACCGGTTCCAGCGTCTCTTTGTTGTCATCTTCAAATCTCTTGATATTTAAATATAACATAATAATATTACACCACTTTCTAACAAGAATCTTGGCTGGTAGATGAGTATGATAAAAATATAACACTTACAGATCTAATGTAAAACATACTGCAACCATACTGTAATCGCATTATTGTAATTACTTTGTCTATGGGGTAACTGGGTAAAACAAAATTTAGTTTCATACAAGATTGGACTTTTAACAATGCATCTTGTGTGACAGTAAATATATACTGATTAATTTGAATAAAATTTTGGTCTTCACTTGAATTTTGTTTATGGATCTTATAAACAGTGATGACACTGTTAAACTCGAGACAGTATGAAATTTGTATCATATTTTTTAATAATGCTCTCTTTGTGTTCTACTACTTTCCCTTTTTTGCTGCTGCTATACTCCATTTCTCCTTTGCAAAATACCTTTATCACAGCCCTAGAAAATGAGCTTCTATTTTGATGTTATGTTTCGATTGGTCCTGTCAACTACTGAATGAGTTGGCAGTCTCACTGTATCACTTACTCACACACGTGCGCAAAGAGAAATGTAGAGGAGAGAGAGAGAGACAGAGAGGGGGGGGGGGGTGTTACTGACATCAAAGACACAAACTCACGAGTTGGTAACACACTGAACAGTTGACAACACTATCTGAAACATAATATGAATACAAATGTTCGTTTCCTAGTGCTCAGAGAACGGAATTTCACGTGAGAGAAGTGAAGAAAACTTTTGAAAAGAAGGAACTGCAGTAGAACTCATGTAGCACCTTATCTAAAACAACTGAAAGTACGATTGTATTACACCTCAACAGCACAGATAGCTAGTAAATGCGAAAATTGCTTGCAACCTGCACAGGAAGAATGCAATATCTCGAACAAAACAGTTTTTTAAAAAAGGAATCTGTATATATTTCGGGCCACTGAAGGTAATTTGCAAACAATACTCGTAAGGCAATGTGTGCGTTGTCCTCAGCATTAGTTACTTTAAGTAGTTTGGGCCGTGGCGGAGTGGCCGAGCGCATTGAGGCGCGCCGCGGTGGAGTAGCCGAGCGGTCTAAAGCGTCTGGCTACGGAGCGCGTGGTTGCTCGCCGTGGAGGTTAGAGTCCTCCCTGGGGCATGGGTGTGTGTGTTTGTCCTTAGGTTAGTTTACGTAGTTTTAAGTAGTTTGTAAGCTACGGACTGATGAGCACGCAGTTTGGTCCGATAGATTTACAAGGATTTGAACATTGTTAAAGCATTGAGGCGCTGTGCTCCGATGCGCGAGATCGGTCCCCGTCAGGAATCGAATCCTCCCTCTGGCATGGATGTTTGTGCTGTCTTTAGTATAAGTTAGTTTCGTAAGTTTAGGGACTGATGACCTTGCAGTTAAGTCCTATACGTTTAACAAACATTTGAAGTAGTTTGTTAGTCTAGGGACCGATGACGTCAGAAGTTTGGTTCTTTCGATTTACTAACATTTAAACATTCTAAGAATATCTTTCAAGTGATGTACTCTAGAAGACTGCCAACCACACACTTCAAAAGACGTTTTAATTTTAAACGTGCTTTGGGGGAGAAATTGTACAAGAACTTGGCAAAGAGGTATAGAACCCTGACCCATGTCACGAAAAATACGTCACGTTTATTGCATAATTTAAAACTGTTTCACGTAAGAACACTGCGCGAGGTTGCAGAATTACTTATACATGGAATTTTCGCAGGATTTGTAAATATCTTAGGAGGTAGTAGTATAGACGAATTAAAAAAAAATTCCATAATACAAGTGTCAAATTTTGGCGGAGTACAGAGATACAGCTGCTAGTATGTTAAGCAGATAAACTTAAAGCAAAGGGAAGTAGGGATATTTTCACTGGTTCGTACGTCACTTCCCGGTAGAAAGCCATCATATTGAATTAAAAAGCACATTTTGTGTATGTTCTACAGATTTATTCTTATTAAATACACCTATTTTCTGCTTAGAATGCCGCCTTCAATCTACATATAAGTTAAATAGTAGAACCAAAAGAGAAAAGCAAGTAGCAGTGAAAATGTCTTCATCTGTCTTTGCTTTAAGTTGGTACGGGTTACATATTAACACTTGTATCACTACACTCAATAATAACGCGACAAATGTTATATGGTATTTTTAATGCAATACATCTATACTAGCATTTCCTAAAATATTAACTATACATCCTGAAACAACCTGCATTCATTACGTCGACGCAAACGTGAAGGTTCCTCTGAAAGATGAGAAACAAATCTTTGAGAAAAACCAATTTTCAGAAGAAACAACTATGGCGAGAGAATTATTCATCCGGGCCATATCATACTTGAGAGCATATATAGTCACGCCATATATTAGTCACAAGAGTAGACATGAAACAGAATATCCGAAGGGCCTACAAACATCTTAAAACATTAATAGTTACTCATCAAGTATTACTCAAAACTTTTGTAAGATTACTCCAAACTAAATAGCATAACTTTCTAATTAATGAGAAAACAAACAAAAAGCCTGCAAGAAAGAAATTACAGACATTCACTCAAGAAGATAACAACCAATGCACCCTAATTACTCTAAAATAATTAGAAGATTCCTTTACTCTAATTAAATATAATAAAGCCACTGAACTAGATGGTCTATGACCAGAGCAAATAAAAATATTTGGTGCTCGTACCAGACGGTGGTAGAGGAATCGTCCTTGAAATGAGGATCCCCAAGACTTTGTGGAAAGTGGAGACGATGTTATATAAGTTCCTGATTAGAGCTCCACAGATCGTAAAAATTTTCCGATTGTCTTCCTCGTATTCCACTGCTATAATGCCCTAGATACAATGATCCTCAACAGCATCTTCACACATTGATACCAGAATATAATTAAATAGGAAGCTGGGTTCCGTTCTGGTAGGTAATGCTGTGGATAAATTGACCGTCAAACAGCATTCAGAAGACGGAAGCGAGACAATTAATTACATACGACACTATTAACCCATTAACCATTAATATCAAACACTTGTACTACAACGAAAGATTATGGACTGAATAAATTCGAGCATTGCCTGTTGTCACCTTGCTACTCTGCGGACAGAGAGAAACCGATGATACGTCTAGAAAAATGTGCTATCCAAGGTAGCCTTTGCAAAGATTTATAAGTCTGTTAGGAAAGTTCGCAAAGTTTTTAACATCGAAATCCTGATTTTTGTCGCTTTCATAAAGTTAAAAGTTGTAATCAGTTAGCCCTATAGTCGCCTGTTAAGTTAGAATTGATGACAACATTACAATTTACGGTATTGATGCTATAAATGTTACGAATCTGGCTCGTTTTTATCCCAGAAAATCAAAGGTTCTAAAAGCATCAGATACCACCCAGGGTGAATATTTTTACTCTGGCTGTGAACACAAAACCAGCCTTAGAGAAATATGTAGTCACTACATTCAATAAAAGAACCTTGGTCAATAAACTAAAATTTATAGTCACGTAAACAAACATTCTTACCCACTCAAAGTTAACATCCTCCAACTTAATATGCTACATTATTAATAAAAATGAATTTATTCATTACCGTTATTCATCGTACAAGACTATTATACATCTATTAATCTGATATAAGAGGAACGATATAAGAGGAACGATAAAACAGTTGTTTTTATCAATGAACTGAATACCTTATAAACCATTGGCTTTCAATAACACATATAAAAATCAATTCCTTTTCTTTTTTACTTGAAAATTGTTTTGTAGTACTTTACCTGACGAAATAAACTTCTTTCAAAGATGGAGTTGGGCAATGTAATTTAGACTTTTTACTTCTGAAGTTTATAACGTTTACTTTCACGTATCATTTAAATTTCACAGATATTACTTTCCCAGAAACAAAGGTTCTATTTGTATCACTCTCAGCTAATATCTTGTGAATAAAATATACTCTTTCTTTTAACCCAATACGTACAATCTCTTCTCTAAATACTGCCTCCGATTTTAAAACTCTTATCTTCACAGATCGACAAACATTAGTGCCTTCTGTTTTTAAAAGAAACAGTTATTATTTATATTTATCTCCGTTTACCAACGATATTCACTACTTTTACATGCAACACATCTCCCGGAAGATAAAAACTGAATTTCGTAAACCGTTTATCGCTGTCGTGTTTACATGTCACAGCCTGAATCAGATTTCTTATCAAACTTAATATGGCGGCAGAAAAACAGCTGATTCAGTTCCTGATTTAGACAGCACAATCACTATTTTTCTTTCCTTAAATACACAGATTCATTCTCACTCTAATTTTATTTTATGGTAGAAAATGTCACTCTGTACATATACGACTAAAATTCTTAAGAAGAAAACACAATCTGACAAGCCAAGAACGCTTCAAAAATGGTTGTGTTTACAAGGGCGCGAAAATCGATAGCGGAACTGGAAAATCGCTTTACAGACGTGGATTTCCAGAATCGATTGTGGAGTGTTTACATGACCAGCCAAAAGCGGATTTGCGAAATCGGTTTACAAAATCCGGTTTTGGAAGCCCATGTAAACGGGGTGATTATTTCTTAAGATCCATTTTGATCACTTCCTACAGATCGATATTTTATTCAATTTTATATCTCTTTGAATGACTTGCAATCCACTGAAATAAGAAAAAATTACTCAATTTTTTTTCTGCCTCCAGCCTTAGTATTTCATTTTATTGGAAGATATTTATTTAGTTACAGATGTTAGCATTCGAGTGACTCCTGTCGTCTGATCCTTTCTAACTATCTTTTTAAGCGAATAAAAATAATAAAGGAAAATAAACCCTACGTAGTCACCACCGTTTACAGCTCCGTAAATCTCGAAGACAGCTTGGAGCCTTCTTAAGGTGTTGACTTACACTCGACTCTACGAAATTAAACTAGGTTTACCCACTCTTAGCTGATTTGAGAGATCTCCAAATAGAAGTATTGACACCAACGTGTTTTATCCGTCACAGTCACAGCTTTGATAGTTGTCGGATAATAAGCTGGTTTATTCTTATTTATCTGGAGGACATAGATGGTTCGTAAATAACGATAACTGTTGAAGTAATTGAATTTTGTGATATCTGATCTCTCTCACGGATCGTAGCACAATGCTTCGTTATGATACCGCGCAGTCGTGTTGCGATTTTCCAGAGGACTCGACCTTTAACAGATGCCGATGTTAGTAAAAATAGAGAAATAAGAATTGATTGTACGGCCAGGTATTTACTTGCAGTAAATCTAAAAAAAAAAAAAAAAAAAAAAAAAAAAAAAAAAAAAAAAAAAAAAACCATGTGTACATATACGTTCAAGGAGAGTCCAAAAAGTAGTGTCGAATTACGAATTTCTACATGTTCTTTATTCCTATAATCGGTGGTGCGTAATTGCTTATATAGTCGTTCTAGAGCTTATAGCGTGAATAATTATTATTATCGTATGGTTCTTGTCAGTCACCTTATTAAACTGTTGTTACTACAGTACATAGTAATTGCGTTTAGGGGATTGAAAAATTATGTATGAATATGATCTCCCCTCACAGAGCCAGGTCCAGTGATTTAAGCCATTTCAGTCCTGCTTCATTTATGTTGTGAAGACCAGCCAACCCCTCAGCAAAAGAACGGAGGGGACAGACATTTGCTATGTGGTCCATAGTTTGGGCGTCTGATCTAGTGTCATTCAACATTTACACTTCCAGTAATTGCATCCACCCACTCCTGTGTGAAAGCGATTCAGAAGTGCCCACTCCCTGCGAGGGAGGTTCGTGCCACCGACGTTAGTGAAAGGGCTGGGAATGAGACGTTTGTTTCGCCCTTCAATCATGTCCCATGAGGCTGGCCAGGTGGTGTTGGGCGAGAAATCACCAGCTATCCACCGGGAAGCTAAGTGTAAAGGTGGCTTTCTGGACTTACGTCGGCTGTGGTTTTGTGGGAGATATTGCGTGATGGGAAGATGTGTGTTGAAATATTTTGTTATACCCTCTGATGAGCGCTTCGTGGCGACGAATCTCTGGGGGAGGCACAGAACTGAGAGCCACAGAAGAGGTGTAGCCAAGAGGGTACCACTAATTATCCTCATGGCTCTCTTAAGCTGGACGTCAACCTTTCGCACTTGGGCACTGTACAGCCACACAGGAGGGCAATACTCAGCCGATGAATAAACCAGGGACCGAGCAGTAGTATGCAGGACTTGTGCGTTGGTCCCCAGAATGAACCAGCAATTTGTTGCAAGATGTTAGTTCGGCAGCTGTTTCTTGAAGGTGGCTTTTAAAAGACACCGATCCAACGTTACTCCCAGATATTTTGGATGGTTATTGTGTTTCAGCTTCATCCTGTCGCGATAGATGTTAAGTTTCTGATTGACTAGTTTATTATTCAAGTGGAAGGAGGATACCTATGTTTTGTTTGGATTTGCCTTTAAATTCCAGGTTCTGAAATATTATTGGAGGATGGCAAGATCATTCGTGAGTGGTGCTTCTGTGGTGGATAGGTCAGTAATCTGGGTTGTTGTTATGGTCTTCAGCTCTCCACCCTACTCTATCCTGAGCAAGCCTTTTCATCTCCTCATAAGAACGGCAACCCACATCCACTTGAATCTGCTTACTATACGCATCTCTTGGTCTCCCTCTGCGATTTTTACCCAACACACTTCCCTCCAATGCTAAATTTACGATTACTCGATGTTTAAGAATGTGTCCTACCAAGCGATCCCTTCTTTTAGTCAGGGTATGCCAAAAATTCCTTTTCTCACCAATTCTGTTCAGTAGCTCTTCATTATTTACGCGATCTACCCACCTAATCTTCTGGGTTACCAAAGCGATGTCATCGACGTAAAAGAACTTATTAGACTGTGTTGCAAGAACGGGCCCCTGGGGGAGGCCATCATTCAGCAGCCTAAAAGAACATCCCTTACAACCCAGGTAAACTTTGATTAGCCTGTTATTGAGGGTGGAATTCAAAAAGTGAAGAGTAGGGCCCACGGGATGATATTGTAAAATTTCACTAACAGTCCGTTTCTCAAGATCGTGTCAAAAGCCCTGGAGTCGTCAATAAAGGCTGCTGATTTTTTATTTTATTTTTTTTTTTTTTTTTACAACCTATCTCAATAAACAGTGTCAAGAGAGGACCTCGTCACAGAAATTTCGACCTGGTCTGAAACCAGCTTATTCGACGGGGATGTTGGCATCGAGAGTTTGTGATATCCTGTTATAGACTAACCTCTCCAGCAGCTTATTGTAGACACTTAGTAGGGCTATAGGGCGATAGCTCTCAGATTTCTATTTAGTCCTGCGGCTTTACCGGTTTGCAGCCTCTAGCTCCTCTTCAGAGAAATGTCTTGTAACTTTCAAGGGTGTGTATTGGCTCCTCAATATTTTGTTCAGTTTGTATGCAACACGTTTGTCAGAGGGTAGACGGGCTGACTTTGATGAGCTAAGAATTCCCTTTGTTTTGTCACAGGAGTTTTGGTGTCCCACTGTGCAATTATCAGTTGGCTTTTCGGAGGAAAGTTTCTTTAATAAGGACCAGGCTCTATGACTGCTGTGCGTGAAGTTTTTATCCACTTCTCTTTCCTGGCAGTGTCAACAGACTGCAGCAGATGGTCGGTTGTGTGAGGGCTTTCGGTGTCTTGAAACTCCTTCTAAAGATCGCCGCATTCTCGACTCCATCCTGGCACGTATTCTTTCCTAAAGCCCCTGGGTAAACACTTTTTAGCAATAGCCAAAAGAAGATTTGCGAAACGGTCGTAATTAGTTATTATGGGAGGACTAAACCTGATTCTTTGCTCTACGTTTGAAGTGAAGGTCTCCAAATCGGCTTTGCTGAAATTCCATCTAGTTCTTTGAAATGATGGAATCATTATGATTTGTGTTCCCACAGCAATTATAACGAGCCTATGCTGGGAGTGAGGGAAAGCGCCAAGGACCCTTCCTCTAGCTGTATATGGGCTTCGAAGACCGTTCACATGAGCAGAAGCATAAGTCTGGAGAATAAGCACGGCGCCATCGAGCGAAGTAAAATGTACTGATGTTCTTAGCGTTAAAATGAGGGAAAAGTTGTTATTTTGAGCCCAACTGGTTTGTCTCCTGCCGTTCTCATCATCCGCAGGGTAACCCCATTTGCTGTCGTGGCTATTGAAGGATCCTACATAGAGGGCAGAGTGTTCAAGAATTGAAAAAAAGCTGTGTCTATTCACTGACTATTAGAAGGTTTGTACACATTTACTATGGTGATTTCAGACACCTTAAGTGCCAGCATGAAAGTTTCGTCATTAGAGCTATTGTGTTTTACTGTTACGTCATCCGGGCCTTGCCTGACGTAAGTTGACACCCCATAGACCCTGTGGTTTATAGCCTCCACTAGTCTATATTGTCTCTTGCGTTGTTTAGAGGTTCCTATATATTGGTTTCTTGAAATGCAACGATATCGACATTGTTTTTATGCAAGACCTTACTTCGACTCTCAGAGCCTGATTCGCTCAAACCATCGGTGTTATACGACAAAATCTGAGAACTGGAACTATATTCTTAAAATTATGTTGGTCCTGAGAACGTCCATTTCGATTTTGGTTGGTAGTGATATAGCTGGGAGATCACTGGTGTGACAGTCCAGATAACTGAATTGTTATACGTTTGCCAGCACCCGGGGGAATGCTGCAGACGCGAATTAACACCACAACCAAGTAGCGTGAATAACAGAAGATGACGCTAAAGGGAATTAAAACAAATGGTTAGGCAGTCTAGATCACATAATAAATATTTATTGATAGGTGCCCGGTTTCGATCTTTTACAGGATCGTCTTCAGTCCCATGGCTGGAACAGGTAAAGGTGCTTGGTGATCATCAACTTCTGAAATTGATCAGGTAGTGTAGCTGAGTCTGCAGTTTCTCGCAGCACCATCTCATGTCTCCTGCTTACGGAGTCGCCTATTAGCTGGTCCCTGTAACATGAAGGTCCTGTAGCATCATTCTCTTGTGTTTTCGAGTATGAGTTCCCATCTTTTTATAATCCTGGTCCCTGTAACATGAAGGTCCTGTAGCATCATTCTCTTGTGTTTTCGAGTATGAGTTCCCATCTTTTTATAATCCTGGTCCCTGTAACATGAAGGTCCTGTAGCATCATTCTCTTGTGTTTTCGAGTATGAGTTCCCATCTTTTTATAATCCTGGTCCCTGTAACATTAAGGTCCTGTAGCATCATTATCTTGTGTTTTAGAATACGAGTTCCCATCTTTTATAATCCCGTGTCAAAGTTAGTCTCACTCGTTTGTTGTATCATATGTAGCTCTATATTATTTGGACTCCCAAGAAGTTGCGCATACATAATTATTTCAGAGGTAAATATTCAGCCACGCAATCTTCCGCATTAATCTCTATCAAAATTCTGTATTTGAATTTCACGTCCGTCAGTAGTGTGAGTTCTCAGTCTATAATATCATTTTTTGTACGTCGTTTCTATCACAAACTATTATGGCTCTGAATCCTCATCAATTAAAGTAATTATGACGTATCTGCTGTTAGTCAAGTAATACGAAGACGTGGATGATTATTTTCCTTAGTTCGTTCTAAAAAATAAAAATAAAAGTCAAAGAATAGCAGGAGATTATTTGAATCAAGAGGACGTATACTATACATAAAAAATGTCTTGACTTTAATTAATTTCCACTCGTGGCGCGTATAAAACCACGTTAATACTGCTGCCTATAGGACAAATATTAGTTGTATGGTTGTTAATTATATGAGATAATTCGTTATTGTTTACTCCAATATACAGGATTTGCGCGTCGAATTTAATATGCTCTGGAGACTCGACGTTGAAATAAACACAAAATGAATATACTGGAAACGTGTAGCGCGGGAGCTTTAATATTAAATCCGTATTTGGTCGTAGTTCTCTGTTAGTAATACCTTACTGATTTATACTGTTACACGGTGTCTGAAAATAATGAAATCCCATACACTTTATAACCTGTAACACGAGACTTGCTCAAAGACGACCGTATCCGCATAGCTTCCACAGAAAACAAACCTTAAACGCATGACTGTCAGCCATTACAGAATAGTTGCAAGCCAGTAGGGAGTCTTCTACTGGATGTTCCTACTCAATATTCTCAAAGTATTCAACGAACCCAAAAGTGACTTTTATTTATTTGGTAAAGCGAAATAATTATAAATCGAGGAACTATTGACTATGACTGTTGGCCTCTTCAGCTCTGAAAGCTAAATTCTTTTGAAAATTATCTGTAAAGACATTTCATTGTTCCTTACACACTTTTTCTGGCCGTAGAGACTAAGAAAGACGCTGTGTAACACGTTCATAAAAAGTGCCGCCAACAGGAGCTCCCGTGTACATTTTCTGATTAAGAAGGAGAATTATATTATTTTATTACACATGTTTTTCGCTATACTCTTACATCATTGTCTTTGAAGTTGTCTTAGTGAAGATGAAGAATATATCTCACGGACTGAATTTGTTCACTTATTCGTTAGCTGAACGATAACAGCTTCTGATGCATTATTCATGAGAAATGTTTAATAACACACTGACAAATCCAAACAATAAGTTGGAAGAACGTAATTAATGTCGCCAATCGAAGAGCTGTACTCGATTCTATAAATTAGTTGTTGTTCTATCTGAGCACAGCACGAATTTACGAGATGGAAAAGTATCAGGAAGTAGCTAAACAATCTGACATTTGGCTATAACAGGTAGAAAAATATCTTTCCTATAGAATCTGTTAAGAAAATGAACAAGAAAGATTTAATTAGAGGAAAATACGCGCGAACTCCAAAATATTAGTCATATTCGGGCGCAAACATTAATGTTTTAAAGAGAAACTATACACAGAGAACAACACCCGTACCTAAGGGAAGGCTCGACCCTCCGACGGGCACGGCTATTACTACGCGAACAGTCTCCTTATCTTCGGGATATTGGAAGTCCATCCAGGACCGACACAACCCTCCATATGCCACAATAACTATGTATTTGGAAGCCAAATACATTCAAGCCTCTTCTCATACTGTATTTCTGCACCAGAGAGAAAGAAAACGAAGCTTACCCTACATTATTATCGTCATTACCGCGCTATTCCTACATGGTTAGGAGTGTGGTTTTGTTGGGAAGAGCCGATAAGCAAATGTTACGATCGCACTTAGAAAATGAATGGGCATCGTTTAATTCCGGGACTATGGATGTAGAGGAATTGTGGGCTAAATTTAAGAGCATTGTTAATAAAGGGTTAGAGAAATATGTACCAGTAAAGACGATTAAGGATGGAAAAGATCCACCGTGGTATAATAATAATGTTAGAAAGCTGATCAGAAAGCAAAGGCTGTTGCACTCTCGATTCAAAAAAGAACACGCAAATGATGACAGGCACAGAGATTCGTGCGTCTATAAAAAGATCGATGCGCGAAGCACACAATAATTATCACAGCCATACCTTGGCAAAAGATCTTTCCGAGAACCCGAAAAAATTCTGGTCCTAAGTAAAATCGATAAGCGGGTCAAAGCCCACTGTCCAGTCACTCGTTGATCATCCCGGAGCAGTAACAGAAGAAAGCAAACGGAAAGCTGAAGTTCTTAATTTAACCTTTAAGAAATCTTTCACGCACAAATGTACCATCATCTGATCAACGTACTAATTCCGAAATGGGGGACATAGCAATAGGTATTTCCGGTGTAGAGAAGCAACTGAGAGAGCTAAATACGAAAAAATATGCTGGTCCGGATGGAATACCAGTTCGGTTTTACAAAGACTATTCTGCAGCGTTGCCCCCCTAGTTAGCTTGCATTTATCGCGAATCTTTAATTCAGCGCAAAGTTCCTAGTGATTGGAAAAAAGCGCAGGTGACTCCCGTTTATAAGAAAGGAAAGAGAACTGACCCACACAATTACAGGCCAATATCTTTGACTTCAGTTTCATGTAGAATTTTGGAGCATATTCTCAGTTCGAATATAGTAAATTTCCTTGAAACGGAAAAGCTTCTTTCCATGAATCAGCACGGGTTTAGGAAACATCGTTCATGTGAAACTCAGCTTGCCCTTTTCTCACATTGCGGATTGTTTTTTTCTCGACTTCAAAAAGGCGTTCGACGCGGTGCCACACTGCAGACTGCTAACGAAGATACGAGATTATGGAATAGGTTCACAGATTTGTGACTGGCTGGAAGACTTCTTAAGTAATAGAACGCAGTACGTTGTTCTCGACGGCGAGTGTTCATCAGAGACGAGTGTATCGTCACGCGTGCCCCAGGGGAGTGTGATAGGACCGCTATTATTTTCTATCTATATAAATGATCTGATGGACAGAGTAAATTGTAATTTGCGGCTGTTTGCTGATGATGCTGTGTCGTCTGTAACTGACTGTAATAGCATACAGGATGACTTAGACAAAATTTCTAGTTGGTGCGAAGAATAGCAGCTAGCTCTCAATGTAGAAAAATGTAAGGTGATGCGCATGAGTAAAAAAAAAAAAAAAAAAAAAAAAAAAAAAAAAAAAAAAAAAAAAAAAATCCCATAATGTTCGAATACAGCATTAGTAGTGAGCTTCTTGATGCTGTCGCGTCGTTCAAATATTTAGGCGTAACATTGCAGAGCGATATGAAGTGGAACGAGCATGTAAGGACAGTTGTGAGTAAGGCGGACAGCCGACTTCGGTTTATTTGGAGAATTTTGGGAAGATGTACTTCACCTGTAAAGGAGACCGCGTATAAAACGCTTGTAGGACCACATCTTGAGTATTGCTAAAGTGTTTGGGACCCGCAGCAGATCAGTTTAAAGGAAGACATAGAGGCGGTTCAGAGACGAGCAGCTAGATTTGTTACAGGTAGGTTCAACTAATGCGTGAGTGTCACGGAAATGCTCCGGCAACTAAATTGGGGATCGCTGGAAGAAAGACGACGTTCTTTTCGTGAATTTCTGATAAGTAAATTTAGAGGGCCGGAATTTGAAGCTGAGTGTAGTACGATCTTGCTGCCGCCTACTTACATTTCGCGTAAAGATCACAAGACAAGATAAGAGAAATTAGGGCTCGTACGGAGGCATATAGGCATTCTTTTTTTCCTCGTTCAATTTAGAAGTGCAATAGGAAAGGAAATGCCTAGTAGTGGTACAGTGTACCCTCCGCCACGCACCTTACGGTGAAATGCGCAGTTTGTATGTAGATGTAGATGGTGAACTGAAAGAGTTCAAAATGCTTTATAGAATCTAATTCGATATAAGTGATTACTGACAGGTTGACTGTATTAGGTATAGGTGTACTACCAATGTATTTGACTTTCTGTACGTTACCAGTGTGGTTTACTGAAGTTTAGGTCGATCTTGGGTGACTAATCGAAAGGCGACTACTCGCGAAAAGCGATGATCCGGGCTCGACTACCGGTTCGACAAAACTTTTCGTATGTCACCTTTTGGTAGTACATTTGGACCTCGTACATTGGAGCTACAGATATAAGTTGCTGGATAAAAGGTCGACATCTTATTACTAACTAGGCTCATATTATTCACAATTCATTGAAACAACACCGCATATTCTGTTAAAAATGGCATTTATTTCGTTTTCTTATATTTATTCAGGCGATAAACTTTCTTTTTCGGTCTATATAGGTGATGGCTAACTCGAGAATATTTTGCAAGTCAGATTTGTGACAATACTTTCTATGAGTTACAACCACACGAACAGAAGTTAAATTTCTGAAAAATCGGTAAGCCCAGAACCACGTAATGCGCCAAAGGGAGGAAAGTTGAAAATTTCTGCGGAATAAATGTGAACCATCATAACCTCTGGTTTTCCAAAACTTCTGATAGACGACTATTAGTTTTTTTTTGTGTTTTTAAAATAGCGTATAGGTTGCTTGGATACTCTCTTAGTTGATGAAAGTACATTATTTATTTTAAATGCGGAATATGTTTCGGGCTTAACCCATTATCTGGTGACGGACATAATATACATTGAGTATCAGGTATTCAAATTTGTCATTTAGCAACGGTATATTTAAATGACAAATTTCAATGCGTCAATTCTCTGTATGTATTATATCGGTCACGAGGTGATGGGCTAAGCCAGAAACATGTATTTAAAGTAAATTATCTACTTTCAACAACTAAGAGATCATTCAAGTAATTAATAAACAAGTTTAGAATCATTTAAATATTTTTTTATCATGACGGTTGCATACCTCTATCAAGACTTTCAGTCTAAAATAAGAATATTAGCGTTTTAAAATGGCATACATAGTTATGCTCGAAATCTAAAATTTTTAGTGACAAAACCTCAAGAGAAATTATTATTAACGCCCAATGACTAAGTAGCTGTTGCTGGTAAGGGCTGTATGTGAAGTAATTACATATGCTATGGGAACAAACTTATGAACATGGACATGTACACAGAATTAGCAACGTTCAACAAAACTCCTTTTTTACTTTTATTTATTTATTTATTTATTTTGGGGGTGGGGGGAGGACAGGAATGTCCGGAGGTACAAGAAAAGTTGGAAATCCCTGCGAACAAGCCAAGGACTGTGTGCTCGATAGTCAAACATCTCCCAGCTGTTCTTTTTGTATCCCATCCTCGTCGTTACTTTTGTGTCTCGTTTCCGCTGGTTGTCGTGGGTGTCGGTGGCCGAGTAGAAAGAGACCGACACAGGAATAAAGGATGCACGCGTGTGCAGGTACGGAGGTGACCAGCCAGTGGGACATCCGAAACTAGAAACACTAGAGTAAATTAGAACGAGATATATATATCATAAAACATAGTAATACTTAACTTATACATAGTTCTTGACTGCAGAATGCTGATACATAGATTAGATAGAGGCCTGCCTACTGATGATTCCTAGTGCCTATCCGATAGCCAAGTCTTAACTGGTGCTTATCTGATTCCCAAGTGTCCGATGCAGCAGTCGTGGCCACGAGCGGAGTTGCAGCAGAGGGCGCTCGTGGATGACGTCGTAAGAACGCCGCGCCGTGCGTTCATGGCGGCGCGCGGCGAAAGTACGTGACGCGCACTTCATACATGTGCGACAACACAGTTCTTCTGCTGCTAAACAGTGTGCTGAGCACTGAGGCACAACACCTGCAGTAGGCATTCCAAGCCTCTCCTTCTAAATGGTTGGCCGCAGTTTCCATATTATTTGAAACGACTCTTTCACGCTAGTCCCATTTAGAGGTGTCAGACGTCAACGACAAAGGAATGAAAAAGTTGCTCCTACGATATGACAAATGTCTCAGTCATTTCGGTCACTAATTTCCAAAATAGCTCGAACATTGCTGAACCCATTGCCAAAAAGGTTTCAGTGTAACTGTAGTTTCATTGCTTAAAAAAAATGGGAAACTTACTTTCTGGATAAGCATCGTGGATCTTACAGCATCACTAAGATGTTACTTCGCAGAACTGAGTTATGCAGGTACGGAAGCACAATGCTTTCGAAAACGAACACTATTCAAGGTACACAAGGAACCCACTTACCCGGAAGACAAGGGGCGGTGTAACGCTCGACTGGAAACCGAGAGGTTGCGGCTTTGAAACACATTTTCGTTCTTCCACGAGTCTAGTCGATGTAAAGAGTCGCCAGAAATGACACGTGGTTCGGATTCCATGTGAAACTATAGGTCCCCTATCAAGCTTTGTATAACGGAATAGGCTAGAGACGTGAATATCGCTGAAGTGTTGTCACGCTGAAGCACTTGCACTCAAAGAGAACGACCTATTGACCCACATTTAACACGGATTGAGAAAGCACCGTTCTTGTGAAACAGACCTAGCTCTTCATTCATGTGATGTGATGAAAGCTATAGACAAGGGATGTCAGATAGATACTGTATTTCTAGATTTCCCTAAGGCTTCTGATACTATACCTCACAAGTGTCTTCTAATCAAATAGCGTTGTTATGGAATATCGCCACAGTTGTGCGATTGAATTCGTGATTTCCTGTCAGAAAGGACACAGTACGTTGTAATTGACGGAAAATAATCGAGAAGAACAGAAGTTATATCTGGCGTTTCCCAGGGAAGTGTTATAGGACACCTAATGTTCCTTATTCTCATAACCGACGTGGGAGACAATTGAGGAACTGTTAGACAATTCACGGATGATGGGGTCATTTATCGGTTAGTAAAGTCACCAGAAGATCAAAAGCAACTGCAAACTGATTTAGGTAAGATATCAGCGTGGTACAAAAATGGAAAACGATCCTTAATATTGAGATGTGTGATGTCATTCATATTACCACTATAAAAATCCGTTAATTTCCATTTACACGATAAATCAGTCAAATCTATGGACCGTTAATTCAAATAAGTACTTAGCAGTAACAATTACAAACAACTTCAGATGGAAAGAACACACAGAAAGTATTGTTGGGAAAGAGAAGCAAATTTAGCATAATAATTAAAAGATACAACAGTTATACTAAAGAAATTGCCCACACCACAATTCTGCGTCCTATTTTGGAGTTTTGCTGCGCATTGTGGGACCCCCACCAAGTGTTACTGACAGACGATTTAGAGAAAGTTGAGAAACGTGCAGCTCGTTTTGTATTATCGTGATATTGGGGGGAGAGCGACGCGGAAATAAAGCACTAGTTGGCGTTGAAATCATTAAAAGATAGGCCTTATTCATTGCGAACGAGATATATTTGCAAAATTTCGTTCACCAAATTTCTCTTCCGAATGCGAACAAATTTTGTATTTTGTTAGCACCCAACTACTCAGGGATACATGATCATGGAAATAAAATAAGAGAAATCAGATCGAAAACGGAAAGATTTAGATGTTCCATTTTCCCGCGAGCTATCAGAGAATGGAACTGTAGAGAAATATAAAAACGGTTCGATGTACCCTCTACCATGCCGTTCGGTGTCATTTAAAGAGTATTCATGTAGATGTTGATGTAGCCACTGAGCAACATTATAACCAGGACGATGATCTAAACACTGCGTATCTCTTTAAACTACACATATACTTAATGCATGCAGGTTCTCAGAACTGGAAAAGAAAGCAGATGGCTGTTCACCGGTTTGAATGCTGTAGGGCTATAGAAAAGCTGTAATTGCATCCTTCAACAATTTCCAATCAACTTAGCCAGAATTACTGCAACTTCACATTAACGGAAATTTGTTACTGCTGGAAGATCTGCATGCGGTTCAGATAGCGTGGGCGTCGAGACTGCGGCTGACTTGAAAATTGTCCCCGCCACTTACAGCACGGTTACCATCCACACCGTGAAAGCGGTCATTAAGCTTAATTATGGCACGTTGCGGATTGAGCCATTACGAGTTAGGTGAGGAGACGAAAGCTGTCTGGCGCTTAACATCTGCGGCGGGCAGCAGAGATTTCTCGCGGGAGTCGTACGGTGGCGCTGCTGGCGTATTTATGGCCAGCTCGAGAAGTGTGGCTGTGCCGTCTACCGCGGCTGCTAATAACGGACGTAATACAGCTCTAGACTAAGTGTCTTGATGACTATCAGGTATGATCCGTGTCAGTTAGCTGAGTTGTTACGTAAAAGTGACACAGTGTTTATGTTGTTGTTAAGGTCATCAATCCGAAGACTTCTTTGATGGAGATCTCCACCCTACTCTATCCTGAGAAAGCCTCTTCATCAACTCATACGAACAGCAACCTACATCCATTTGAATCTGCTTACTGAATTCATCTCTTGGTCTCCAAATGTTCAAATGTTCGTAGAGTCTATGGGACTTAACTACGGGGTCATCAGCCCCTAAACTTACAAACTACTTATGAACTAGCTTATCCTAAGGACGTCACAAATATCCATGCTCGAGGGGGGGATTCGAACCCCCGACCGTAGTGGCCGTGCAGACCGTGACTGGAGCGCCTCAGTCTCCTCGGCCACCGCGGCCGGCTCTTGGTATCCCTCTGCGGTTTTTACCCAAAACACTTCCCTCCAATGATAAATTCACGAATCCTCGATGTCTGAGAATGTGTCCTACTAATCTATCCCTTCTTGCAGACAAGGTATGCCAGAAATTCCTTTTCTCCCCAATGCTGTTCAGTACCTCCTCATTTGTACACGATCCACCCACCTAATATTCAGCATTCTTCTGTAGCACCACATTTCAAACGCCTCTATCCTCTTCGAGCCCGCACTGTTTATCGTCCAATACAAGGCAACACTCCATACAAACGCCTTCATAAAGGACTTCCTTAGGCTTAAATCAATATTCGATGTTAACAAATTTCTCTTTTTCATAAATGCTTTTCTTCCCATTGCCATCCTGCATTTTATATACTCTGTACTGCGACCATCATTTGTTATTTTACTGCCCAAGTAACAAAATTCATCTGCCTCCTTTATTGTTTCGTTACATAATCTAATTCCTTCAGCATTACCTGATTTTCTTAGACTGCAGTCCATTACTCTAGTTTTGCTCTTATTAATGTTCATCTTATACGAACCTTTCAGCACACTGTCCATTCCGTTCAACTGCTCTTCCAGGTCTTTCGCTGTCCCTGACAGAATTGCTATGTCGTCGGCAAAACGCAATGTTTTTTTTCTTCACCCTGAACTTTAATTCCAATTTTTCCTTGCATTCCTTCATAGCTTGCTCAATGTACAAATTGAATAACATTGGAGAAAGGCTACTACCCTGTCTTACTCCCTTCCCAACCACTGCATCCGTTTCATGCCCTTCAACTCTGACAACTGCTGTCTGATTTTTGTACAAGTTGTAAATAACCTTACGTTCCCTATATTTTACTCCTGCTGACTTCAGAATTAGAAAGAGTTTATTCCAATCAACATTGTCAGAAGCTTTCTCCAAATCTACAAAAGCTAGTAATGTAGGTTCGCCTTTCCTTAATCTAGTTTCTAAGATGAGCGTGAAGTGTGTATTGACACTCGCGTTCCTACATTTCTTCTGAATGCAAACTTCGGTAAATAATTCGTGTTAAAAATTTTCGACCATGACTTGTGGAATTGATGGTCCTATAATTTTTACACCTGTCAGCGCCTGCTTTCTTTGGAATGGCGATTATTACATTTTTCTTAAGGTCTAAGGGTATTATTTGGGTTTATAACCCCAAAAAATTAACTAATTGTGAAGTTCCTTCAGTAAGAGAAGCGTGAGATGATTGATGTAAATTATTAAACTACGTGAAACAAGTTAGAAGCAATAGCGTGCAAACAATTTATTCGACATGTAATCGGATTTACCTTGCGGCGGCGGATTAGCCGTGCGTACTGGAGCAACGCGTTACGGTGCGCGCGGCCGTTCGCCGTCTGGGGTTCGAGTCCCCCCTCCGGTATGGGTGTTTGTGTTTGCCCCCCATGAACCACAGACATTGCCTAGGTGAGGTGGCTTGCGTGCCTCAACGATGCAGATAGCCGTACCGTAGATGCAACCACAGCGGAGGGGTATCTGTGGAGAGGCCAGACAAACGTGTGGTTCCTGAAGAGGGGCAGCAGCCTTTTCAGTAGTTACAGGGGCAACAGTCTGGACGATTGACCGAGCTGGCCTTGTAACATCAGCTAATGTGGCTTTGTCACACAGTTACGGCGAACGGCTGAAAGCAAGGGGAAACTACAGCCGTTACCTTTCCCGAGGACATGCAGCTCTACTGTATGAACATATGATGATGGCATCCTCTCGGGTAAAATATTCCGGAGGTAAAATAGTCCCCCATTTGTATCTCCGGGCCGGGACTACTCAGAAGGATGTCGTCATCAGGAAAGACAATGCTGGCATTCTAGGGATCGGAGCGTGGAATGTTAGATCCCTTAATCGGGTAGGAAAATTAGAAAACTTAAAAAGGGAAATGGGTAGGTTGAAGTTAGATATAGTGGGGATTAGTGAAGTTCGGTGGCAGGATGAACAGGATTTCTGGTCAGGTGAGTACAGGATTATAAGTACAAAATCAGTTGGGGGTATCACAGGAGTAGGACTGATAATGAATAAGAAAATAGGAATGGGGGTAAACTACTATGACCAGCACAGTGATCGCATTATCATTGTCAAGATAGATACGAAGCCAGCACCGACAACAGTAGTACAGGTTTATATGCCAACTAGCTCTGCCGATGATCAGGAGATAGAAGAAATATATGTGGAGCTAAAGGAAATTATTCAGACAATTAAGGGAGAGGAAAACTTAATTGTTATGGGAGACTGGAATTCGGTAGTAGGACAAGGAAGGGAAGATAGTGGGTGAATATGGGCTGGGCAAAATGAATGAAAGAGGAAGCCGCCTCGTAGAATTTTGCACGGAACATGATTTAATCGTAACGAACACGTGGTTTAAGAATCACAAAAGAAGGTTGTATACTTGTAAGAGATCAGGAGACACCGGAAGGTATCAGATAGATTTTATAGTGGTAAAACATAGATTCCGGAACCAAGTTATAAACTGTAAGACATAGACAGGGGCAGATATAGACTCTGACCATAACTTGTTAGTCATGAACTGTAGGCTGAAACTGAAAAAACTTCAGAAAGGTAGGAAAATAAGGAGATGGCACCTAGATAAATTGAAGGAACGTGAAGTTCTGTAGAATTTCGGAGGGAGATTTAGGCATAAATTAACAGAAGAAGGGGGAAATAAAACAGTAGAAGAGGAATGGGTAACATTGAGAGATGAAATAGTGAAGGCAGCAGTGGACAAAATAGGTAGAAAGGCAATACCTACACAAAATCCTTGGATATCACAGGAAATACTAAATTTAATTGATGAAAGGAGAAAATATAAAAATGCAGTAAATGAAACAGGCAAAATGGAGTACAGACGACTAAGAAATGAGATTGACAGGAAGTGCAAAATAGCTAAGCAGGAGTGGCAAGAAGCCAAATGCAAATCTGTAGAAGAAAGTATAAGAAGGGGAAAAGTAGATACCGCCTACAGGAAAATAAAAGAGACATTTGGAGACAAGAAAAGAAACTCCACGAATATCAAGAACTCAGATGGGAAACCAGTTCTCAGCAAAGTAGGGAAAGCTGAAAGGTGGAAAGAGTACATAGAGCAGCTCTACAAAGGAAATGAACTTAGAGACGATGTTGTAGGAACGGAAGAGGAAGTCGATCAAGATGAAATAGGAGATACTATACTGAGAGATGAATTTGACAGAGCCTTGAAAGACCTAGGTCGGAACAAGGCCCCAGGAGTAGATGACATACCCTCAGAGCTACTAAAGTCTCTGGGAGAGCCAGCCATGACAAAACTATTTGAACTGGTGTGTAGGATGTATGAGACAGGCGAAATACCCTCAGACTTAAAGAAAAATGTAATAATCCCCATTCCAAAGAAATCGGGAGCAGACAGGTGTGAAAATTACAGAACCATCAGTTTGATAAGTCATGGTTGCAAAATTTTAACACGAATTATCTACAGGACAATGGAAAAGCTGGTAGAAGCTCACCTTGGGGAAGATCACTTTGGGTTCAGGAGGAACGTAGGTACCCGGGAGGCAATACTCACTTTACGTCTTATCTTAGAAGATAGATTAAGGAAAGGCAAACCTACATTTTTAGCTTTTGTAGATTTGGAGAAAGCGTTTGACAATGTTGACTGGAATACACTCTTTCAAATTCTGAAGTCAGCAGGGGTAAAATACAGGGAAAGGAGAGTTATTTACAACTTGTACAAAAGCCAGACCGCAGTTCTTAGACTCGAAGGGCATGAAAAGGAAGCATCAGTTGGGAAGAGAGTAAGACAGGGTTGTAGTCTTTCTCCGATGTTATTCAATTTGTACATCGAGCAGGCGGTGAAGGAAAGCAAGGAGAAATTTGGAGAAGGAATTAAAGTTCAGGGCGAAGAATTAAAAACATTGCGTTTTGCCGACGACATAGTAATTCTGTCAGAGACAGCAAAGGACCTGTAAGAGCAGTTGAATGGAATGGACAGTCTGTTGAAGAGAGCGTATAAAATTAACATTAACAAGAGCAAAACAAAAATAATGGAATGCGGTATTCGAAAATCAGGCGATGCTGAAGGAATTCGATTAGGTAACGAAACAATGAAGGTGGCAGATGAGTTTTGTTACTTGGGTAGTAAAATAACATGCGATGGTCGCAGTACAGAGGATATAAAATGCAGAATGGCAATGGGAAGAAAAGCAATTTTGAAAAAGAGAAATTTGCTAACATCGAATATTAATTTAAGGGTAAGGAAGTCTTTTCTGAAGGCACTTGTGTGGAGTGTTGCCTTGTACGGGAGTGAAACATGGACGATAAGCAGTGCGGACAGGAAGAGAATAGAGGCTTTTGAAATGTGGTGCTTTTTGTTGCTAAGAGATCAAGTCTGTTTTGGCATCCATTTTAAAATTCTAGCTGGCTCACGAACTAATTGTTCGAAGTAATTCTCAGAGAATGCGTTGAGTAGAATTTCGCATGATGTTTTATGCGTCATCCTGATTTGAATATATAATGGATGAGGGTAAATCAGAGAGATTAGAGCCCACACAGAGGCAATCTTTCTTTCCGGAAACAATACGAGACTGGAATAGAAGGGATAACCGATAGTGGTACTCAAGGTACCGTCCGCCACACGCCGTCAGGTGGATTGCGGAGTATGTATGTAGATGTAGATATGGATTCCGGTAGGCCAAACTAACGCCAACCGTTCAGACGCTGTGGCGCCACTGTTGGTTCTTATTTATAAAACTGACAGGCCTACCACTATAACAGATGATTCTAAGAAATTGCATCTTAATGATAACACTAGCTTGGTAGTGAAGGATATTGACGGCAGTATTATTGCAGTATCAAATAAATCAGTTAAAAAGAAAGTTCAGTTTTCTAGGCGATCAGATATATTGTAAACCTATGTTGCGAATCTTGTTCAAAATTAAATTCCACGTTGTTTATCAAACGAAATGTTTCTGGAATAAGCGATTGTTCACCACGAATTATAGTCTACGTTCATTTTCACATTCGCTTAAGACGCATGGTGTTATTTTCTTCGGTAACTTCTCTGGTTACAAACCGGTATTTATTGCGCAGAAACCGACTGTTTTAGCAATAAGTGGGGTTATCTCGCTTACCTGCTTTAGACGCCAGTTTAGTAGCCTGAAAGTACCCACGGATATAGCTTTTTGCGCAACGGACCGAATTCGGCCGCGCAGATTGACCACGTGGTCTAAGGCATCATGCTACGGAGACGGGGGGCCGTACCGCCGATGGTTCGAGTCGTTGCGGGTTTTCATTAGTGGAAGTTAGTTTAAGTTGTTTGTAAGTCTAGTTACTGATAGAGTTGTGGCGATTCGTAAATGAGTCGTTCATTTGAACAAATACAAATAATGAATGGGGAGAATGGAATCGTGTTTCGGACGACTCGTAGTTCAAAAGAATCGTAGATAAATAGACAAATCATGAGTGGAGAGAATGGAATCGTGTTTCGGACGACTCGTAGTTCAAAAGAATCGTTGGTGTAGTGAAGATTCCTGATTCATGATACGTAGGTGACTGCCGAATCATGCCAAGTCGTGCCGAATCATTGCGAATGACAGAGAGCTCTAAAGGGGGGTGGGGGGGGGACGAATCGTCCTTCAAGAGAATCGTCACTCTCGTGACTATTCCAAGATCCAGCGATTCATGATTCGAAGTCAAAAGGCTTGTCTTGCCGAATGATTAGAAAAACCAGAAAGCATTCAAGGAGCCTGTGAGCAAAGGAAACAGAACGAAGATCGTGATCCATTAATAACTATCCACGAATTACAGATGACAGAAACGAAACGCTGCGAAATACACAACAGCCAAAACAGAAGATTAACATCAATAAATCAAAGTATGATTAAAAATGTAAGTACCTCTTATGCGTTTCAGATGCAATGCAATACATACACACGTCGTTTATACAGTTTACATTAAATACATTTAAACGAGAAATTTTTGCACATTTATATTTACAATCCCGGAAAAGGCTCTAACGATTTATGTTTTGTATTTAGAGAGGTTTTTGGTTTTTGGGTTCATCTACATAGTATTTTTTGTAAAAACTCAATTTTAAGAAAAATATTCATTTTATATAAAAACGCGAATTTAAATGTTTTTAACGCCATATCAACAATCTTATTTACTATTTAGGTTTTTAAGTTTATCTCTCCTGAGAAAAACCTATTTTACAAAAATACATTTTTATATAAAAAGGCGGATTTCTTGCATCTAGAATAAAATTTAGTATTTAGAGACGGATTTTGGTTTTTAAACTTTATTTATATAGATGTGTTTCCTGAAACTAAGTGATTTTACATAGTAAGTATTTTATAACGATTAGATATGTGTTAATTACCATGTAGTTAACGACATTTATATTTAAATGGCTGAATTATTCAAATTCAACGGCAAAAATTATGAGTTTACAGCAAGATTCGGCGACCTGAATTCACTAGTTTTACAACCTGTAACGCTACCAAAAGAGCTACGCTGCAGGAGAAATAAATGGTAGCTTAATATGTATTTATATTCTCTTGCAAAATTTCAAAGACTACTTTCGCGTTAATTTTTTAAGGGATGAATCGAATGGCTTTGGCTGATTATTATTTTAAGTCTGAACTTTAGGCACCATAAATATAAAAAATGCAAAAAAATCCTATACCCATATTGTCTCCTTTTTGGCATTCTGTAAAAATCGTGCTGTCGCAGACCAGAAAGAATCGTGAAAGAATCGTAGGAATTGATTCACAATGTGGGATTGGATCGCAGAAATCGATACCTGCAAAAGAATCGTATTGCCCAACAGTGTCCTGACCTGTTTTGTGTACCAATGGGGATCACTTACTTCTTTTATTAATTTATTTGGTGTAGGACTTTCAATTTCTGTCGATACCACTTCTTTGAATTTGAGCCACATCTGGCCTATGTTTACGTTTAGGGTTTGGAATGGGTCGAGACCATCTTTCAAGAAGCAATTTAATGTATTTCTATAAGCTTTTCTGAACAAATATACTTTCCGTCTCTTTTTGCTAATTTTGGGAATTTCAATATTCAATCTCGCTACGACAGTCGTGTTCACTAATATAGGCAGGACAAGGCATTTAGTTCATAAAGGAAAACACAGTATATACTGTACTTAATTAATGAGAGGAGAAAATATAAAAATGCATCAAGTGAAGCAGACAAAAGGGACTACTAACGTCAGAAAAATGGGACTGACAGGAAGTGTAGAATGGCTAAGCAGGAGTGGATAGTGGACAAATGGAGAACCATAGAGGAATGTATAACCAGGGGAAAGATAGACACCGCCTACAGGAAAATAAAAGGTATATTTGGAGACAAGAAAAGCAGCTGTATGAATATCAAGAACTCAGACGGAGAACCAGTTCCAAGCAAAGAGGAAATAGCTGAAATGTGGAAGGAATATATAGAGGGCCTCTACAAGGGAAATAAACTTCAAGGTAGTATTCTAGAAATGGAAGACGAAGTGCAGGAAGAGGAGATGGGAGATACAATACTGCGAGAAGAATTTAAAAGAGTGCTAAAAGATTTGAGTCTAAACAAGGCCTCTGGAATAGATGATATTCCGTCTGAACTATTGATATCGGTAGGAGAGCCAGTCATGAAGAAATTGTTCCACCTGTTATGCAAGATGTATGAGACAGGGGAAATACCTACCGACTTCAATAAGAAACTAGTAATTCCAATTCCAAAGAAAGCAATATGAAAATTACGGAACTATCTGTTTAATAAGTTATGGTTGCAAAACGAATTATTTACAGACGAATGAAAAAACTTGTGGAATCCAACTTTGGGAAAGACTAGTTTGGATTCAAGAGAAATGTAGGAACACGCAAGGCAATACTCATATTACGACTTATCTTAGAAGATAGGCTAAAGAAAGGCAAACCTACGTTTTTACCATATGTAGATTTGGAGAAAGCTTTTGACAATGTCGACTGGAAAAAACTCTTTGAAATTCTGAAGGTAAAAGTGGTAAATATAGGGAGCGAAGAGTTATATTCAACCTTTACGAAAACCAGACAGCGGTTATTAAAGTCGAAGGGCAAGAAAGGGACGCAGAGGTTGGGAAGGGAGTAAGACAGGGTTGTAGCCTTTCCAAAATGTTGTTCAGTCTGTACACTGATCAAGCAGTGAAGGATTGAAAGGAGAAATTTGGAGAGGTAATTAAAGTTCAGGGAGAGAAAATAAAAACTTTGCGGTTTGCCGATGAGATAGTAATTCTGTCAGAGACCGCAAAGGATCTGGATGAGGAAATGAATGGAATGGACAGTGTCTTGAAAAGAGGATATAAGATGAACATCAACAAGGATAAAGGAATGTAGCATCAGAAAATCAGGCACTGCTGAAGGAATTACATTAGATAATATGACAATAAAAGTAGTAGATGAGTTTTGATATTTGGGTAGAAAGGTAACTTCTTATGGCCGAAGTAAAGAAGTTATAAATACAGGGTGTCCTTGGGATGAAAAGCATTTCTGAAGAAGCGAAAATTGTTGACATCCAATATTAATTTAAACGTTAGGAAGTTCTTTCTGAAAGCGTTTGTCTGGATTGTGGTATTGTATGGGAGTGAAACATGAACGATAAGGAGTTCAGACCAAAATATTATAGAAGCTTTTGAAATGTGGTTCTACAGACGAATGATGAAAATTGGATGGGTAGATCACGTAACTAATAGGTAGGCGATTAACCGAATTGGGGAGAAAAGCCGTTTCTGGCATATCCTGACTAACAGAGGGATTGGTATGTGGGACACATGAAGGATTCGTAAACTTAGCATTACAAGGAAGTGTGTGGGGTAAAAATCGTAGAGGGAGACCGAGGAACGAATATAGTGATCAGATTAAAATGTATGTAGGTTGCCGAACTTATTCTCAGATGAAGAGACTTGCACAGGACAGAGTAGCGTGGAGAGCTGCATCAAACCAGTCTGTGCACCGAAGACCACAACAACAACAACTGAATAAAAATGAAGGTAATTGAATAAAAATGAAGAACTAATTATATGTGTATTATTTTAACCTTTCCTTCCCACTTACACGGCAAAATGTGGTTCCAGATAACCGTGGTGTCTGTAACCGGCGAGCGTACATCTAGAACCATGGGCTGAAGGATGCAACAGGCATTTCATGGCCAGTGGACTGGTCGGGAAGATGTAGTACTTTCCCTAGGTCTTTGTATTTTCGGTTATGAGACTGCTTGAAATTAGTGGTGTGTGTTCACCTGTGAAAATACTACATGGAAGCGCTATCAGTATCTGCCACTGCATCAGCACCCAACCAGGAGGTTTTGAGATGGAGCACGATTCAATGTGAATTCAGACAGAAGCATGTGTTACTATGATTGGACATCATATTCCCGCCATATTTAGCGATCGTTCACACAGACAGGTAAACAGTAAGCAGATTATATTATTATTTATGTTATCACAAAATAAAAAAGTAATACGACCTTAGTTGTCAACTAACTTGTTTACTGCATACCTGTTTCACAGTAAATAAGGTCAAAAGTGCTCATAGCTCTTCAGTTAAGAATTTAAGATAGTATTTTTGCGGAATTTCTTTTCCCGTTTTGGTCCATACTAGATTTTTTTTCAAAATGTAGAACAGTGTATTTAATAGTCTGTATAATACAGGTTGTCTCACGAAAGACGCCTGACAGGCGTACGCAGATCGCGCGTACGGCTCCCAGCCGCCGCCACCGCATCCGCCGGCCAGGGCAGCGCCCGATTCTCGGACTGTACTGTGACGCGGGCGCATACACTGAGTTAAAGTCTAAGAAACATTGTCATATGAATAACCTAGCTTACCTTCATTTACAGTAGATGTTGAAAATGATGTCCCTCTATGGAAAGAGCGGCCTGACATCTCTTGAACACATTTGTGAACTCCCGACCAATTTCGGCTGCCGAAAACTGGGAAATGACTAGTCGAATCTTTTTCACGAAACAATAAATTCTGACAGATATGTGAATAATATCCTGCATCCATTATTTCAAGAACTTCCACCCAACGAAACGCTGTACGGTTATTTCATGCAGGACAATACATGGCCACACTTTGCCAATGCTTCTATGGCAGCAATACGAAGTGTTTTTGATGATAGGATAGTTGACTGGCCTCGTCGTTCACCAGACCTAAATCACTGCGACTTTTATCTTTGGGGAATATTAAAAGACAAGGTGTATGCAAGTAATCCCCATACACTCGAAGAGTTGGAAGACAGTATTCGACTAGTCATTTCCCAGATTTCGGCAGCCGAATTCGTCGAGTGTTCGAAAATGTGTTCAAGAGATGTGACAGATCTATGATTCTTAGGTTCAACACTTACTGATTTGATTGGAAATGTAGTGAAAAAATACTGACGTTTCTGAGTAGAAAACCGACGTCTCTCTGTAGATGGTTGGGTCACTCTGTTGTTTATTAGCATTTTTTGCTCCTTATAGAAGCTGAAATTCTTGATTAAATATCGCATATTTCAAGATAATCTTATATAAACTGTCCCGCAAAGTACCGTTTCATAACCTCCTATAGTTCTTAGCAAACCTCATATCGAGAAATGTGGAGTTATTTTCTGGTTATTGCCTATTTTTATCGCACTCCATACCTTCCCCGTTGTAAAAATTACGTTAAAATCTATTTAAACGACACTATTCGCACTCAGATGATATCGTATTTAGAAATTTACCTCGCCAGCCGTTAGGAGCGCTGCTGTCGAGGCGTATAACAAAAGTCAGTGGAAGTGTCGTGACTGTATATGTTAGACTGTGGTACGAGTAGCCGGTATTAGGCGCATGGACAATATTTGGGACACAGGTCCCACGGACTCTCCTTTGCTTCCGCACTGACAGCATTGGCTGGTGACGGCTGAGGGCTCGCCCCAGTTCTCTGTATAACCTGGAGTATAAAACTGAGTACAAAACTGTAGCGTGCCTTCACATTTATATGTCTTGCACATGAGTGTGCATTGTCCACATGTTGTACTTAGTTAAACGAATTTCCATCAGTTAGTACGTGACAAATAATTGCAAGATTGGTGGATTCTATTGTCGGTTCTTGGTGAAACATTTCAAATAAGTAATTGAACACTTATTATTGCCTTGTGTCGCAAACTTTATTTTACGACCAAGGTTTTGGGTTATGAGCCAGTTTTCAAGTATTTTACTGATTCCAAAGTTGTTACACCAGTAAAGACAAATCATTAAGTTACTACACGTCTCTGTTTATCGATTTTAACATTGGAAGGAAATACTCTTACTTTACAATTTAGGAACTATTACACTTGCATGACCTTAATAGAATAACCTTAATTGTCTATTGTACTAACATCGTATTTAATGCTGTGCAAGAGGCGGCCATCGGCAAGAAGCAAGGTCTTGCACAATAAACTGTTCAATTTTTTCGAGGTACAATAATGTTTAGTAATTTCAGTAATAGATTATAGCATTAAATACAATGTTAGTACAATAGATAATTAAGGTTATCCTAATAAGGTAATGCAAGTTTAATAGTTCCTAAATTGCAAGGTAAAAGTATTTTCTTCCGATGTTAAAATCGATAAACAGAGACCTCTAGTAACGTAGTGGTTAGTCTTCATTGGTGTACCAACTTTGGAATCAGTAAAATACTTGAAAACGGGCTCAAACCCGAAACCTTGAAAGTTTCTTGCTTGTCCTTCTCTCTTACAAAATTTACATCTGCTGTAAAAGTTATGTGTTTTACCATATGATCTAAGAAATGTAACTGACTGACGCTACTTGAATGAAATGTAACTGAATGTGTTTGAACGTGTTCTGTCTAAATACCTTTCGAAAATGTTATGTTAATCTGACTGCGTATTTTGTAACTGTATTCTATGTGAATTTCAAGGTATTGCAAACCTATCTGAGTGCATAATGTTTATTATAATGAAACACAAACTGTTAATTGTTTCTGTATGAAAATGTCGTAACAAAGTTAAATGTCTGAAAATTAGTGATACTAAAAATCACTGTGTTAGTAATTCTGGCCCTACAAAAGTTGTTTCTGAATAAACTAACAATCTTTAACTGAATGTAACGAACACAATATTTATCAATGCAATCTGACTAGTGCAAACACTTGTTAACCGCCGGCCGCGGTAGCCGAGGGGACTGAGGCGCTCCAGTCACGGTCTGCACAGCCACTACGGTCGGGGGTTCGAATCCCCCCTCGGGCATGGATATTTGTGCCGTCCTTAGTCTTAGCTAGTTCGTAAGTAGTTTGTAAGCTTAGGGACTGATGACCCCGTAGTTAATCCCATAAGTTCTACAAATATTTGAACATTTTTTGAACTTGTTAACATGTACTGAACACTGTATGAATTGTCCTACCCTGGAATATGTAAATCATACTGAACTGTAAGCATGACAACGAAAACTGATTCTTTCTCACTTTTACTTACTGCATAAATTTACGCAACACCAAACTGCTTCCTGCTGTACTAACTACTGGAAAGTTAACAACAGAAAACATCTATGGAACTTTTAATAAAAATGTGAGGAGGGATAAACTGGTAATCTGTTTAAGAAACTGGAACTAATAATAAAGAAGATGAAATATCTGTTGTTTGTTTGTTTTTTTTTTTTTTTTTTTTTTTCTAACTGATGTAACTTCATGAAAATTACTAACAGTGTCATGTTTTGGATTTTAAAATCTTTCAGAGAAAAATGTAACTCATATATACTCTGCCTACAAAGTTATTTTTAAACAAAGATAAACATTTCTTTACTGTTAATGAATTTAACTCGATTCACACAAACAATGTTACAACATTGCCATATTTCAAGAACACTACCCATGAAATTCCTATTTCATAAAAAACGCACTCCCAAAACTAAAATATTACAATAAATACTTTTCCTAACACAGAAAGGGGTCCCTAGCATGAATCGTGAGACCACAAGCTAACAGCAAGATCTTTCTTGACCGTTACTGTTACCATCATTTCAACCTAACAATGCGAAGTTGTGCCATAGAAACGTGCCAAGTATTTCATGAAGAACTATACCTTATAAATACTTCAAAAAATCGTTTCTCCGACGTCATCTATTCCTTTCGACTCCATATCTTGAACAAACAGCTTAGCTCAGTATTCAAGTCTCAAAATCTCATCTCCTCGGCTATACCTCCGGAACGACAACTGCACACAATCACGGTCCCGACTCTTCTTCAATCTCATCCGCGCGCCTAGCAAAGTCTGCCCTCTCAAAAATCACAACCCTACTTCCCCGTAAAAATACTATCACCGTCTCCAATATCGATAATACTGCCATCGAAAAATAAGCCTGCAACGAAAGATAAACAACCCATGCCTGACTAGCTTGACACTAATCTCAAATTCGCAGCGCATTTGAATATGAAATGTATACCTTCCCACAGCAGGTATCTTACAACCTAGGTCCTAAAATAAAGTTTGAGAAACAAGGCAACAACAAGTATTCAATTATTTAATTGCAAGATTACCTCTTAATTTCAAATTTGTGTCAATAACCGAAGGAACAGACTCGCTTGAATACGAAATCAAAACGTATTTCCTTTTAAAATTTTAAAATTTTAAACATGGCTGCAATTCAGCAACGGTGGAACGCGATCCAAAGGTCAACACAGTTTCAGCCGATCAGTTGCATAAAATGGCACTGCGTACTCACTCGACCTGTGTGTGGACGTGCTCCAAAATTTTATAATGTGACATTGTTTTTAAATTTTTTTTAATTTTAATTTTAATCTATTGACACATTTAACAACTTTTTTAATGTGAGCTTTATTGTATACTTCTGAAGAAGGCAAAATTAATTTTGCCGAAACTTAGGTAAAGGTTTATAGATGTAAACCATTTTATGCAACTGGTCGGCTGAAACTGTGTTGTCTTTTGGGGTATTTCCTTTTCGTTGTCTTGTAATACTTTAAAGCAATCATGTTGTAATTAGTCAAAAAACTGAATATGAACATCTTTGGCTGGCACGCTCAGAAATTTGTAGTTGAACGACGAGGTAACACAGAGATCAGTGGCTCGCCCCCAGCTCTGCTTCCACCGCCGGCAGACGGCGGTTGCCAGCGCGGCGCCCCATTGTTATGCAGAAGCGGTCGGCCTTCCGGGCAGCGGGCGGCGGTGTGACCGCTGGACCGCGCAGCCGCCACTCCAGCAGGTGACAAGTGCGCAGCCGGCGGAATTCCTCAGGAAATGACTATCGACCCTGCCTGCCTTAAAAGCCCCCGCTGCTCCTCATAACCATCAGGAATATGCTACATAAAACGGGCTCTACACTTTGAAGACTCCACCCGAACCGGCTGTACAGAGGACTTAACAAAATGAACCATACAACCAACTGGACGAGAAATATGTTTTCTTTTAAATTTGTGTTGCCGTATAATGCACAAATGAAAACGAAAATTGCTGTATGGCGTTCATTTTAGCCTCTTCGCGTCGCGTGTGTGCTATACACCACAAGAAGAGGATTTTGTATTGTCTGCATACAGGACCAGTGTAAAGCCAAATAAATATGCGCTTTCTGTGAGATTCGACCACATACAGTAGTAAGTTGTAGCACTTTATATGCCAGCAGTCACTGAAATTAGGAATTGTTTACCTATAGCTTGTAGTTGAAGAACAGAAATAATCCAGATGGCTTTTGACACCGTACCTCAAAAAAGGCTTTTAGTCAAATTGCGTGGTTATGGTATATCGCCCCAAATTTGCGATTGGATAGGGGATTTACTATCAGAGAGGACACAGTTCGTAGTAATCGATGGTAAGGCATCAACTAAAACATAGGTGATATGGGCGTTCCACAGGGTAGTGTTATTGGTCCTCTGCTATTCCTTATTTACATAAACGATTTAGGGGAAAATCTAAGAAGCTCTCTTAGGTTATTTTCAGATGACGCCATCATTTACCGCCTTGTAAAATCATCTGAAGAACAAAACCAACTGCAGAACGATCTGGATAAGATATCATTATGGTGTAAAAATTAACAATTGACTCAAATAATGAGAAATGTGAAGTTAACCACACGAGTACGAAAAGAAATCCGTTAAAATTTGTTTACAAGATAAATCAATCAAAAGTGAAGGCCGCAAACTCCACAAAATACATAGGAATTACTATTACTTCAGACTTAAATTGGAAAGAACACGTAGATAATCTCGTGGGAAAGGCGAACCAGAGACTGCGTTTTATTGGCAGAACCCTTGAAAGATACAACAGAAGAAACTGCATACACTCAGCTTGTCCGTCCTTATTTGGAGTATTGCTGCTCAGTGTGGGATCGTTATCAAGTAGGTTTGACGGAGGACATCGAAAGAGTCCAAAGAAGGGCAGCTCGTTTCTTATTGTCATGATACAGGCGAGCCAGCGCTACGGAAATGATACAGGATCTCGGATGGGGATAATTTCAACAACGGCACTTATCGCTGCGGCGTGGGCTACTTACGAAACTCTAATGGCCAACATTCTCCTCCGAATGCGAAAATATATTGTTGACTTCCACTTACATAGGTAGAAATGATCATCAGAATAAAATACGAGAAATCAGAGCTCGAACGAAGAGATATGGGTGTTCTTTCTTCTCGCACGCTATTCGAGAATGAAATGGGAGATAAAATAATATTACGGTGGTTCGATGAACCGTCTGCCAGGCACTTAAATGTGATTTGCAGAGTATCCCATATAGATACAGATGTAGACCTTCAGTTGTGCGTGGCCGTTGGCGAGTGCACATCGCAGTACAGAGTACACCGATACTTGTAAGTGTAACCTAGTTCTTACTAGAAGCGACATATTTTGAGTGTTCAGTGACGTTAATACTTGAGTTTATTAAATTTATCTTGTGCTCGCGTGTATATTACATTCAGTCTTGCGTTAAGTATCTAGTTAGTGTACCTTTCCGCCGTGTGAATCGCGACCGCCTGTTGTCTTTGTTGAGGTGTGTATATTAGATTCAGTTTCCGTTAAGCATCTCGTTAGAGTATTTTTCTGCCGTTTGAATCCCGACATACGTCTGTTTCATTTTCGTTGAATTAGTATTCTCTCTAGCCGTCTTCGTTTATCTTAGTTACCCTCTGTCGAGTTTACTCCACGTCTTTTCTGGGTGTTTTAATAATGAATATGGAATGTGACTGCAGTGTGCGAATGCAGACTGAACTGGTGACACTTCTCTCCCTGCTTCAAGCTGTGTTAACCATGGAGGCACAGCTAGAAGCTGCGTTCGAAGGGCGCCGGTCGTGGGAACCAAACGGATTTCTGGCGTCTCCACCGATCGGCCTGCGGCAGTGGCATGCCCTTATAGTGCCAGCAATGAGGCAGACACCCCACCCATAGTTGCGTGGGAGATAGGAGGCCGCTCCAGTGCGTGGCAGGCGGCGTAAGACATTCAGAGGGACCGATTGAGAGGCCTCCCCGGGTCGCCTTGTGAACAGGTTCGAGGCGCTATCTGTTGAGGACAACATTCCTGAGCCGTAAGTCACCTAGCAGGCTGCAAGATCCGGGCTTTCAGAGAGGGTGCGTTTGCTTGTTTGGATCTCCAAAGTTAGGCAGGTACTGGAGCCCCTTAGAGATATGGCTGCTAAGGAGGGGAAGATAGCGAACATGCACTCCGTGTGCATAGCTGGTGGGGTCATTCCAGATGTGGAAAGGGTACTTCCGGATGCCATGAAGAGTACGGGGTGCAACCAACTGCAGGTGGTGACTCACATCGGTAACAATGATGTGTGTCGCTTCGGATCTGAAGAGATTCTCTTTGATTTTGAGCGGCTATCTGAAACGCAAAGACTGCCAGTCTTGCTTGCAATATGAAAGCGGAGCTCATCATCTGCACCATAGTTGACAGAACCAACTGTGGACCTCTGGTACAGAGCCGAGTGGTTGGTCTGAATCAAAGGCTCAGGCGGTTCTGCGACCGTGTGGGCGGCAGATACCTCGAATTGCGCCATCGGCTGGTGGGGTTCCGGGATCCGCTCAATAGATCAGGAGTCCACTACACGCAGGAAGCGGCTGCACGGGATACAGGTCAAAGTTAGTACGAATACAGATCTGAAAACCATTGGCCTAGCAGTTGTAAATTGTCGTAGCGGTGTTGGGAATACCAGAGCTGCAAGTGCTAATAGAAAGCACTGAATCTCAAATCATTATTTGTACCGAAAGCTGGATAAAGCCAGAGATAAGCTCAGCTGAAATTTTTTATAAGAGGCAAATGGTGTTCAGAAAGGATAGATTGGCGAATTTATTGCTGTCACAGTTGGTTTATCTTGTAACGTAACTGAAGTAGATAGTCCCTGTGAGTTGGTATGGGTAGAGGTTATACCTGACAACAAGAATAGATGATTAATTTGTTCTTTTTACCGAGGCCCAACTCAGATGATTCGATTGCAGAAATTTGCGACTTAAACTTACTCTCGATATGTGATTCTTCAGTTTCACCCGGCGTATTTGATAATCAAAATATCCACGGGTCTACTGCCGGTCTACAGCGTCCAACAGGCACAATATTTCGGCGATCATACATGTCGCCATCATCAGGTGAACTGACGAACTGAGCTCGTGGAAACGCGCCGGCATGGAGATAAGAACGCTACGGCGGCTTGAAGGGAACTGTGTTCTAGCCCGGTGGCGGGTGATTTAAATACCCTTCGCCCGCGGAGCGCCCCCATTGTTAGCGCCCCGCGCCGCGGTCGCGCAGTGCAACCGATTGCGACGGCGTCTGAGAGGACGTCGATGTGAGGGCTCTGTCCGCCGTGATCGTCACTTCGTTACGTTTGCTAGATTTACTCTTAATTAACTCAATCGCTGGTTCCCAAGCTTTGCTGACGACGCAGTCCCAGTATCTCGACGTCTGTTCCACTAGTCTAGTGTGTTCATACTCCATCGCGTGATTCTCCGAAAGACAATGTTCAGCGACCACCGACTTGCTCGGATACATCAGTCGTGTGTGCCTCTGGTGTTCAAGGCATCGATCCTCGACGGTACGCATCGCCTGTCCAATATATGATTTGCCATACTGACACGGAATCTGGTACATGCCGGCCTTCCTCAAACCGAGATCATCTTTGGCGCTCCCCACCAGTGCATGAATTTTATTCGGCGGACAAAAGACAGTTCTAACCTGGTGTTTCTTCAAAATGCGGGCGACCTTCCCCGACAGTGCGCCGGTATATGGAATAAATGCAGTGCCTACCTCCTCCCTCGTGTTTTCATCCGTTTCCACAGGTTGTGCTGTAGCGGTTGGGCGAAGAGCCCGCTGAATCTGCCACTCTGAGTATCCATGCCTTCGGAATACAGTTCTCAGGTGTTCTAATTCCTGGGATAGGCTCTCTGCGCCCTATGTACTAGAGTTTTAAGTACCCTATTCCTCTAGTGAAAATGTGATCACTGGGCTCCAAAATTCCTATAAAATGAGGATAGCCGATGCAGACAGGTATGCATCTAATATGGCCAAGAATGAAAGACAAACATCCAGGAAGATGAAAAAGAAGTTGGAAGACCTGCTAGAGGCCAAAGAAGGGCCATCATATGCAGTACGACAGTTATAATTAACTTTCAGTAACAAATTTCAAAAGTTTTTTCTTTAACTTCAATTTCCCGCAAACTAAAGTTTTCAGTACATACGCCCCATTATATCAGAATCTCTCATAGATCAAGGAATGAAATTTTCAGAGACCCTGCATAATATATATATATATATATATATATATATATATATATATATATATATATATATATATATATATAATAAATTAATTAATATTCCCCGGTAGAAAATTCACAAAAATATTTTTTCAGAAAAAAACTTAATTTTGTTTGTTAGTAGATTTTAAAAAGTATAAAAATGGATGAAGTAGATTTTAGTACAGTTTACTCTATTAGCATCATGTAACATACAGTAAATATTAAGGTCCTGCATCAAATAGTTTTTTTTTCTTTTTTTCCGAAACGGGTCAAATCCTTGCCTGAATTAATTCGGGTTAGATAGGCAGGGTGTGGCCCTCTTAAGTTACTCCGCGTTAGTATACTGTTTATCATCAAGAGTTAAAAATGTTCAAATGTTTGTAAATCTTATGGGACGTAACTGCGGGGTCATCAGTCCCTAACTTACAAACTACTTATGAACGACCTTATACTAAAGACGACACAAACATCCATGCCGAGGGAGGATTCGAACCCCCGACGGCGGACAGCCGCGGGCACCGCAACACGGTGCTCCAGTACGCGCCCAAGAGTTACTTTTAAGCTTTGGAAACTAGTTTTTAATGTAATGTAAATGTTAAAACCATATGTAAAAGTATATGTTATCTTTTCTGGCAATTTCGAAAAATTCCACTGTACGAAATAGTAAAAAAATAAATACATAAATAAATAAATACGAAAGCATAAACTATGCACAAGCAAAATTTCAGCCCTTGTTGTACGTCTACTGAGCCGTTGTTATTCACTATCTGAGTCCTCACACCCATCACACATAAAATAAGACACTATCAAAAACTTTCTGGCACTTCACATGATGCCAGTCATTAAAAACTGGCACTCGATCCATTCGGCTCTATTTTTATTCTTGGCATCATCTGCATATAAACTGCCACATGCACCTTATCCACTATCATCATTTTTCTGTGGGCTGGATACAGATGTAGGAGTACCACGTTTACTGTTTTCTTCGATATTTCTGATGCTGATGTCGATGGCTTGTTGTGATTACGTGAAATTATTTTTGCAGAAGGATAACATCTTACTTCTTTACGCTCTTATTGGCACACTAGGAGTTTTATGTCTTTCAAGTATCTGTCTTTTTTGTCAGCTAACTCCTGTTTCTGTTCTTGTGTAACAGAAAAAGGGGCAAGAGCATCACCAGAAAAAGATTCTCTGATCGAAGGAAATACCCCAGTCTTTGCGAAGCTGTTGCAGATAGTGGTCGTCTGGAAGGCTTCTTGGTAAGCTGCAGCGAGAAGTTCAGGCGGCATAAAGAATGGGTTTCCAATTTTCGAAAGGGTTTCACTCTCTGGGTCAGATGAAAATTTCACGTGATAATCCTTAACTGTACTAAATGGAATTCCAAAACATTTACTAAAATTATTTTGTCAAGTAGGCTCAACCACATAGATCGTGTATAAAACACTATAATATGACGCGTTTCGAGGGTCAAGCCCTCATCATCAGATAAAACATACAAGAATCTTTAAAACCCGAGACAAATAAAATCTAAAACGTAATAAAAGAAAACTTGGTTACTTCCCTTGTAACCGTGTCTCCGTAGGAAGCTCCTCAGCATACTGTGCTTCGTCAATATTAAAAACAGTCCCCAGCACTGGCGGCGCATAGCACTAGTGAAGCGCACGGAGTCAACAACACGAGTGGGGCGCACGTATGAACATGAAAACAAAGACCTCTAAATGCCAAAGACTATCCACAAGGCAGTGGGTACATTCAGGTGTACAGTAAGACAGAGGTTGAAATTTAAAATAACCGACTTTTGTTATAATAGATCCACAAAGTTTTTAAAAAAGCTGTATGCATTGCCTTGAACTTGTTCATTTAATGAAACGTCGCTTTTTGCGTTTTGTATTGTAATCTCTAGCTGTTCTAGCATATCTAACTTTCTTCCCTTATCCTGTTTATGTAAAATCTTCAGGTCATCTTCAATATGCTTTAATGGGTGGCCAGTTTCGCGGATATGTGTAGCTACAGCGGACTTGTCAAAATTGTTAAGTCGGAAGGCGTCCACGTGTTCCTTGTACCTAACTTTAAACGATCTACCGGTCTGACCAATATAGCTGGCATTGCAACTACTACACTGTATCTTATAAACCCCTGCTTTGTCATATTTATCAGTCTTTTGGTTTAAGTTATTTCGTAATTTATGATGTAAAGTATTATTAGTTTTAAAAGCAGCTTCTAATTTAAAAGGTTTTAGTATGTTGGCCACTTTCTGAGACAGATTACCAAAATATGGAACCATTACCCTCTTGATATTATCTGTGCCATTTGTATATGATTTCGCACGTTGTTTCTTTCGTATTAGGTTATTAACTACGTTTTCTTGGTAACCATTCGCCTTAGCAAGCTGTCTTATGATGTTAAATTCAGTGGTTCTGTCTTTTTCATTCATTGGCACTTTGAAGGCTCTATCGACTAAACAGCGTAGGGCAGAAAGTTTTTGGCCATTAGGGTGACAAGAGCTGTTATGTATTAGAATGTCGGTAGTCGTAGGTTTCCTATATACTTTAAATACGTGTCTGCCATCCTGCTTCGTAATGTTAAGGTCAAGGAACTGAAGTGTGCCATCCTTCTCTTGTTCAACGGTAAATTCGATTTTCTCATGTAGGCTGTTAAATTTATTAACTATTCCACTAATTTCAGTTTCACCTCCATCTATCAATAGCAAAGTATCGTCAACGTAGCGTTTATAATATAAGATTTTATCAACTGGATGCTGCATATTTGTGAAAAGCCGGTTTTCCAGGTTATTAATAAAAATGTCTGCTATTGTTCCTGAAATACTTGAACCCATAGCCAGTCCATCCTTTTGCATATAAAATTTCCCGTTAAAGGTAAAGTAGTTATATTTCAGAATAAACCGAAGAAGGTCAATGAATTCAACGATTTCTTGCTGAGATAGTCTCTTGTGTTTAAGTAAGTTTGCTTTAATCAAGTCGATGGCCTCGTCAACCGGAACATTTGCATATAAATTTTTAATATCAAGAGACATAAGGTGGGATGTATCTGCTATAGGCTTATCTTTAATCTCATTGATCAACGTAGTGTTGTTGCTAACTGAAAAATAATCCCCAAATACATAAAACTCCTTTAAAACTTTATCGAGTTTTTTCGTAATTTTGCATAGGGGGCCGTTCATTGAATTTACGATAGGTCTAATAGGATGCCCATTTTTATGGACCTTTAATTGCGATCTTAGTCCTTCCTTCTTTCTTCACCATACGCAAAGATTCTTTAAGCGTTTCAGCTGTGTACAAATGCGCCAAGTTATTCCGCGTTGATGCTACGTCAGCGTCAAATCTAAGAAATACCGAACCATTGCTGCTGAGGTCATACACCGTCAACGCATGACCTAACTTACAAGTTAATTATATACATGAATGATATATATCTTACGTTTTAGTGGAGTTAAAAGGGAACTTATACAATGGAACACCAGCGTGTACGGAATTGATCTGTTCACTAGCAGCTTCATTGCATGTGCGTGTCCCGCTCTCACGAAACCACTGAAGGAACACGTGTGTAAAACGTCCTTGTCACCCGAAAGATAGCGTGCGAGGGCTTCTATGAATCCTGTATGCTTGTGCCATATGCTGAGAAAATCCTGGAACCGTTGGAGTTGAGGCTACGCCGTGACATAAGAAATACTGTTTATCACGGAGTTACTTGATCCACGGAGTAACGTGACTTGGCCCTAGATACGATTTTGACAGGTCACACGTACGTACGCAGCCTGGATAATCACTTGCTTCCATTCATGTCCATTATGCATTCCGACGGATTTGGGCAATTCCAGCAGATAGTACGGTATCCCACACGCCCACATTGCTACAGCGCAGCTCAAGGAATACTCGTTTGCGTGTAAACGCCTCCACTACCAATCTCCCCAGTTATAAGATTATTGAGCATATCTTCCATGCTTTACAAAGAGCTGTTCAGAAAAGATATCCACCCCTAAGCGATCTGATGGATTTACGGTCAGCCCTGAAGGATGCGTGGTGACAATTGCTTCCGGCAATACTTCACACATTGATCGAGTGTTGCAGCGCTTGTGCATGATCACGGGGGCTCTGCACGATATTTGGCAGGTGTATCAATTTGTTTGGATCTTCAGTGTTTCTTGAAGCGGTACCACCTACGTCTCTTCTAACCATCTCTCGGTATGTTTTGGAATGTATATTGTGAACAGCTTTCTCTTCCTCCTTTCCTTGTTTCATACTGTGAGGAAGACCGTCTGTCTTGTACCGTCTGTCACTAATAGTGGGTAGACCGTGAATGAGTTGTTCACAATGAAGAATTCACATCTTGAAATATCAACTAACCATTCAGTTCCAATGAATTGGTACGTCAACACAGTTCTCGAATTCCATTGTGTCCGCACAAACAAAATTGACACTTAACGTGTTGGCTGATAGGAACTACTGTAAAGGCATGTCACATTTATAGCTTCTCCCATCAATCACTGCGACTGTGCTCAGTTAGTTTGCACGCAGAATGACATTTCACTGTTCCGAGTTTCAATGTCTGTGGCTCTACTCCCTGTAACTTCTCCGGGCAGTCCTTGAACAGGTCTCCCTCTTACGTTTTACTGTAATACTGAAACATTTAAACCGTTTCAGGGCATTGAAATAAATTCAATCGCAAAATTGAAAATTTGTGCTGGACTGAGTTTCAAATTCGGACATCACGCTTAGGGAGAGCGATCGTAAATTAAGCTATCCAGTCAAGCCTCTACAGCTACCCATATTCTGTTCCTCTTGCTCGCAGCCTATACTGGATTCCCGTAAGGGATCAAGCATATTTGTGCATCTGCACAGAAATTGCCACTTCTGCAGTGGCGTTACATCAGTTTCTTCCTCCGCCCTCAGTCAGTTGCTCAGTGACCGCCAGCCTGCACACACGTCGTGCAGCAGTAGCTCCACATTGTAAGTTAACCGGCTTCTAAATAGAAGCAACTTATTTTCATTTCGTGCTTGCCGTCTCTTACAGTTCATCAGACTTTAGTGTGCTCGCGTATTCATTTATTCAGAATCGCGCTTAGTTGACAGATCACTGTTGATGTTTTGATTTATTAGCTGGCGTATGTATTCTTCAGATTAATAAACAGTTTAGCATTTCGCATATATTTTTCGAAGCTCACTGTCTATCAAACATTTGTGTCCTAAATTGTATATTTAGTGAGCTACGCATCAAAGGAACAGTTTAGTGTCCACGTGCGTATACTTAAATTCGCGTGAAAGTCACAGTTTGGTGTAATCTCCCACAGTTTAAATCTCAACAGTCGTACTTTTTTGGAAAATACATAGGTTTTTAGAATGGCTAGGAACAGTGATGCTGCGAACGGATGCAGGCCGAGTTGGTGACTCTTTGCACACAGTTTCAGGTGGCTTCCCTGGCAACGTTTGAGACTGCAGTGGGTGGGCGCCGCTGTTGTGGGCCGCTCGCGGAGGTGCAGCAGACGCCCTATGCGTCTGTTGTGCCCTCCGATCGGCCTGCGGCTGTGGCCAATCCGCTCACTGACCGCGAGGAGGTCGTCTCCCAATCCGTGCTGGATTGGAAGGTCTCCTCAGCGCGTGTCAGGCGGCGTAAGACTTCCCGGGGGACCGAAGCGCAGGCCTCCCAAGTTATTCTTACGAACAGATTCTAGGTGCTGTCTGTGGCAGAGGATGTTCCTGACGCAGATGGTGTCGCTTGTCCTATACTCATCCCTCTGCCTGCAAGATCCGGGCACTCACAGAGGGTGGGTATGTTAGTAGGTGGGAGCTCCAACATAATGCGTGTGATAGAGCCTCTTAGGGATATGGCTGCTAGGGAGGGAAAGAACTCCAATGTGCACTCCGTGTGTACACCGGGGGGAGTCATTCCAGATGTGGAACGGGTCCTTCCGGATGCTATGAAGAGAACAGGGTGTAGCCGGCTGCAGGTGGTAGTTCATGTCGGGGCCAAAGATGTGTGTCGCTTTGGATCGGAAGAGATTATCTCTGGTTTCGAGCGGCTATCAGAAGTGGTAAAGACTGCCTGTCTTGCTTGAAAGATGAAGGCAGAGCTCACCTTCTACAGCATAGTCGACAGGACTGATTGCTGACATCTGGTTCAAAGCCGAGTGGAGGGTCTGAATCAGAGGCTCAGACGGTTCTGCGACCGTGTGGGCTAGAGATTCCTCGACTTGCGCCAAAGGGTGATGGGTTTTCGGGTTCCGCTAAATGGGTCAGGAGTCCACTTCTCTCAGGAAGCGTCTACACGGTTAGCGGGTGCTGTGTGTCGTGGACTGGGCAATTTTTTAGGTTAGAGGACCTCGGAAACACACACAAAATGGGTTTCGGGCTCAAAGGTAGCAGGTCAGACATAGGAAGAATGTAGATCTAGGAACCGTCGGTACAACAGTTGTAAATTGTCGTAGCTGTGTTGGGAAAGTTCCAGGGCTCCAAGCGCTGATTGAAAGTACTGAGGCACAAATAGTTGTAAGTTCTGAAAGCTGGCTAACGCCAGAGATAAGTTCGGACGAAATTTTTACAAAGGGGCAAATGGTCTTCAAAAAGGATAGAATAAATAAAAAAGGGGTAGGCGTGTTTATTGCTGTTACAAACAGTTTATCCTGCAGCGAAATTGAGGCAGATACTTCCTGTGAGTTGGTATAGGTAGAGGTTATACCTGACAAGCGGAATAAATTAATAATTGGCTCTTTTTATCGGTTCCCTGACACAAACGATGAAATTTCCGAAATGTTCAAAGAAAGCTTGGAACACATTTCAAACAAGTATCCAAAGCATACTGTTACAATGAGTGGCGACTTTAATTTACCCTCGATATGTTGTCATAAATACATATTCAAACCCGGCTGCAAATATAAAGCATCGTTCGAACTAGTTCTGAATGCTTTTTCTGAAAACTACTTCGAACAGTTAGTTCAGGAACTCAATAAAATAGTTAATGGTTGCAACAATACCCTTGATCTCATAGCAACAATCCTGGGTTAACAAAGAGCATCAAAACAGTTACAGGGCTTAGCGAACATGGAGTTGTAGTAGCGAGACTGAACATCGAAATTCCCAAATAAAAATATATCTAATCAAAAGAGCAGATAAAAATTCGCTTCGCGCTTTCCTGAGTGATAGTCTCCATTTTTTCAAAACTAAAAATGCGAGTGTAGATCAGTTGTGGCTTACTTTCAAAGACATAATATTAGTAGCAATCGAGAGATTTATACCAAATAAATGAATAAAAGACGGGGCTGACCCCCCGTGGTACACAAAACAGGTCAGATCACTGTTGCAGAAGCAAAGAAAAACACATGCAAAATTTAAAAAGACACATAATCCCCAAGACTGGCAATATTTCACAGAAACTCGCAACCTAGCGCGGACTTGAATGCGTGCAGCTTATAATAGTTTCTACAACGAAATCCTGTCTCGTAATCTGGCAACAAATCTAAAGAAATTCTGGTCATATGTGAAGTACACTAGGGGCAAAAAATGAACAATGCCTTCATTACCGATGACAGTACAGCTAAAGCAGAATTGCTAAACACAGCTTTCCAAAATTCGTTCACCAAAGAATTCGAAGTGAACACTCCACAAATCTAAATAAGAACAGTTCCCAGCATGCGAACTTTAGAAGTAGATGTTCCTAGAGTAGTAAAACAACTTAAGTCACTACACAAAAACAAATCTACCGGGCCAGATTGTATACCAACTAGATTCCTCTCAGAGTATGCTGATGCAATAGCTCCGTGCTTAGCTATCATATATAACCGATCACTCAGCGAAAGATCCGTACCCATAGACTGGAAAGTTGCCCAAGTCACTCCAATATTCATGAAAGAAATGTTTCAAATGTTTGTATAGCTTATGGGACTTAACTGAGGGGTCATCAGTACCTAAACTTACAAACTACTTATGAACTAACTAACACTAAGGACGGCACAAATATCCATGGCCGAGCGGGGATTCGAACCCCCGACCGTATTGACCGTGCAGACTGTCCCTGGAGCGCCTTAGTCCCCTCGGCCACCGCGGCCGGCATTCATGAGAGAGAGACCCCCAAAATTACAGGCCGATCACATTGACGTCGATAGCGGCTTCTAATGAAATTACATGCTCATGGAATACCGCCCCAATTGTGCGATTGGATTCACGATTTCCTATCAGTCCGCGTAAAACAGAAGTGATATCTGGCGTTCCCAATGGAAGCATTAGAGGGCCCCTACTCTTCCTTGTGTTTATAAATGATTTCGGACACAATCTGAATAGCTCGCTTAGACTGGTGGCGAATGATGCTGCCGTTTATGGGTTAGTGAAGTCAACAGAGGAGCAAAAACAAATGAAAAGCGATTTAGATAAAATTTCTACATGGTAAAAAAATTGGCCATTTACACTAAATAATGAAAAGTGTGAAGTAATACACATGTCTGCTAAAAGAAATCCACTGAACATCAGTTACACGATAAATCAGTCAAACATTACGGTCGTAAATTCCACCAAATACTTATAAATTGCAATTACGAACCACTTAGACTGGAGACAACACGCCGCCCGCGGTGGCCGAGGGGACTGAGGCGCTCTAGTCACGGTCTGCACGGCCACTACGGTCGGGGGTCCGAATCCCCTCTCGGGCATGGATATTTGTGCCGTCCTTAGTATAAGGTAGTTGATAAGTAGTTTGTAAGTTTAGGGACTGATGACCCCGTAGTTAAGTCCCATAGACTCTACAAACATTTGAACATTTTTTTTTTTTTTTTTTTTTTTTTTTTTTTTTTTTTTTTTTTTTTTTTTTTTTTTTTTTTTGGAGACGGAGCGGCAGAGCGCATTGAGGCGCTATACTACGATTCCTGAGACCATTCCACGTCGGGGGTTCCAATCCCCCCACGGGCATGGATGTTTATGACGTCTTTAGTATAAGGTAGTTCATAAGTAGTTTGTAAGTTTAGGGACTGATGACCCCGCAGTTAAATCTCTTAAGCTCTACAAACATTTGAAAATTTAGAAAACGTAGGAAATATTGTGGGGAAGGCGAACGAACGGTTACGATTCATTGGCAGAACGCTTCGAAGTTGCAACCAAAGGGACTGCCTACATCAAACTTGTGCGACCTGTCCTATAGTACTGTTGCCCAGTGTGGGACCCTCACGAAGTGGGACTGACGGAAGACATTGAGAAGGTCCAGAGAAGGGCAGCTTGTTTTATCACGTTACAGGGGGGGGGGGGGGGGGAAGCATCACGGAAATGTTGCAAGATTTGAGGTGGTAATCATTAAAATAAAGACGTTATTCGTTGTGGCGAGATGTATTTGCGAAATTTATATCACTTACTTTTACTTCTGAATGTGAAAATATTTTGCCAGCAGCAACCTACATAAGGAGACATGACCATCCCTATAAAATAAGAGAAATCAGACAGAAAACAGAATGATTTATATGTTCTTTCTTCCCAAGCGCTATTAGAGAAAAGTTATGTAAGCGGTTAATTAAACCTATGCCAGGCACTTAAGTGTGATTTGCAATCGTGTAGATATAGATGTTCACTAGGGGACATCCTATCGAAGTCTGTGATGGGCTTAGACGGAGCGCCCGAAGAACTAGGGGTGATTGGGGGGCGGGGGGGAATCTGATATATACCTGACACAGGTCGTCCTGCCGCCGAGCGGTCTAAGGCGTCTCGCTGCGGAGCGCGCAGTTGCTCGCCGTCGGAGATTCGAGTCCTCCCTGAGGCATGGGTGTGTGTGTTGTCCTTAGGTTAGTTTACCTTAGTTTAAGTAGTTTGTAAACTACGGACTGATGACCACGTAGTTTGGTCCGATAGATTTACAAACATTTGAACATTTGAACAGGCCGTCCCCATAGCAGTACATCAGCACACCTGTAGATGGCAACACGGTCGATTGCCGTAATATTCTCTCCTGTGTACACATCCACTAGGCTGTTGACCCATTACTGTTTCGTCATGGACGGGAAATTTGTACACCCCTAGTAGGTATCGTGATCCCACATGACGCGGCTTTCGCTCCGCTACCGGCTGTGCTCGCCCAACGCGCCCTGCCGGCCCGACCAGGGTTGTCCCTACGCCCTGCAGGCTGGCCGTGTAATTAAGCCTGCCAACTGGCCAGCGCGGCGGCCGAGTTTAATACAGATCTGCGGGCCGCTCAATTAATCGAGCAATTACACGTCCGCCGCCGGCCGCCGGCCGCCAGCCACCACTTTGAGCCTCCCCTGCTGCCCGGAGCCCGCTCCCACTGCCGGGATTACGACGTCTCCGCCAAAGCTGGCCGCGGCCACGAGGTGGACGTGCGACGGCACCGCCGCCTCGCAACGGCGACCGCCCCGCCTCCAGTCTCAGGGGGCGGTCTCATCGAAAGGCAGACTCGAGTCAAGTTTGTCTGTGGCGTATTGACAGCCCGATGTCATTAACATCAGGCTTCAGTAGAATTCTGGAACGCGTTCTCAATTCTAATATAGAGGCCAGAATAACGTTTGGTTTCTGAAGAGGGGAAGCAGCCTTTTTAGTAGTTTCAGGGGCAACAGTCTGGATGTTTCACTGAGCTGGCCTTATAACATCAGCTAACATGGCTTCGCCATGCAGTTACTGCGAACGGCTGAAAGCAATGGGACATGCAGCTCTACTGTATGAATATATGCCGATGGCATCCTCTCGGGTAAAATATTCCGGAAGTAAAATAGTTCCCCATTCGGATCTCCGGGCGGGATGCCATTATGAAGAAAAATAAAACAGGCATTATGCGGATCAGAGTGTGGACAGTTCTAACCCTTAAACGGGTGGTTAATTTAGAAAATTTGAAAAGAGAAATGGATATGTTAAAGTGGATATGGTGGGATCAGTGAAGTTCGGTGGCAGGATGAACAAGATTTTTTGGTCAGGTGAGTACAGGGAAATAAATACAAAATCAGTTGCTGGTAACGCATGAATAAGTCTGATAATTAATAACAAAATAGGAATGGAAGCAAGTTACTATGAATAGCATAGTGAACGCATTATAGTAGCAAAGATAGACACGAAGCCAACACCGACCACAGTAGTACAAGTTTATATGCCAACTAGCTCTACCCATGATGAAATGATCGAAGAAATGTATGAGGAGATAGAAGAAATTATTCACATTGTTAAAAGATAAGAAAACTTAATTGTGATGGGGGAGTGGAGCTCGGTAGTAGGTAAGGGAAGAGATGGAAATGTAGTAAGTGAATATGGACTAGGGAAAAGGAATGAAAGAGTAGAACGCCTGGTAGAATTTTGTGCAGAGCACAACTTAATCAGAATGAACTCTTCGTTTAATCATCATGTAAGAAGATTATATACGTGGAAGAGACCAGGAGACACTGGGTGGTTCCAGACTGCTAATGCAAGCAAGGTTTTAAACTGTGAGACATATCCTGCGGCCGATATAGACTCTGAACGTAACTGTAGATTAAAACTTATAGCACTGCAGAAAGGTAGTAAATTAACGAGATGGAATCTGGACAAATTGAAGGAGCGTTTTAGAGGGACTATTAGAAAATGATCGTGTGAAACGGGGGAATGTAATATAGTAGAAGAAGAATGGGTAGCTCTGAGAGATGGAGTAGTAAAGGCCGCAGAGGGTCATATAGGCTGAAAAACAAGGCGTAATATAAATCATTGAATAACACAGGTATCCCGGCACGATGAGTTCGACAGCCCGCCAGAACACATAGACTGCGACAGCGGCCGTTAATCGGCGCGCACAACCCGCGAGCGCTGCCATCGTCACTGCAGCGCTGCGCACAGTGAAGCCCACACCGCGCAGGCCATCTGCGCACTCAGCCGCGCTATATAGGGCCCGAAGCCGCAATCCGACCTAATAGGTCGTACCACCCGCTCCTTCCGTCTCCATGATTTCTACCTCACCCTCCACAACCGCCCCATCCGCCACACCCCCACCCTGAAGTACCTTGGCCTAACTCCTCACTGGCCGGACGTGGGGTCTCAGCCCCTCTACCATTCTCTACACCTACCGCTCCCGCATGCGTCCTGTCCTTTGCAGCTTCCATCCCGCCTGGATCTCCGCTCCCACATCCTACTATAAAACCCTCCAAGTCCTCGAGCGCCACTCCCTCCGCCTCGCCTACTGCATCCGGCTCCCATCCCCCAGGCGGATCCTGTATGACCTGATCCCGTTTCCCCACCTCCTTGAATATCTTCAGCATATCCGTATCCTCTATACCACCCGTAAAATAGACTCCCGCAACCCCCTGGTCCACCCCATCCTTACCAACCCTGAGCCTCTGCCACGCCTCTACCGCGTTATACCCCCTTCCCTTCATCTCCACACCCTCCACATTCTCTCCCAGGGTAATTTCCGCCGCCTCCCCCTCCCTGATGACGTCCTCCGTTCCGACATATACCCGTCCTACCAGCTCTGATCCCCCACCCATAGATAAAGTGCCCCCTCTCCCCCCTTCCCCTTCCGCTCCCCCGCTTGGCTACCCCCCTCCCTGCCCTGGAGTCCCTACGGTTCCTCCCTGCCGCCCCCCCCCCTTTCCCCGCCGTTTTTTCCTCTCCCCGACGCTTTGCTCCCCCCCCCCCCCTTCCTCGGGGTCCTGGACCGACAGTTTTAAAAGTGCTCCGTCAAGTGTTGTGTGTTGTGCTACAGTGAAGTGTGTGTGTTTTTAACTGCATCCACCGCAACCAGACAAGTGTCGCACCGTGTATTTTACTTAGTGTCTCCGTGTACTCGCCGTCCTATGTTCTTGTCGTCCAACATGTGCTTTTTAGGTCACCGTGGCTCATCATTTTTAACTAACTATATGTGGTTTTAATCATCTGTCTATTGTACTGTACTCCAAACTGTCGCTTTGTCTATGTCTCTTTATCTCTGTTGTTTTATCTCCTGTTATATATTTTAATTCTCCTCTTATATATGTATTTTTACTCTCGGCTGAAGAGCAGCCCATAGTGCTGCTGCCAGCCTACTAGTGTCCTGCTGGTATAAAATTCAATAAAGGAAAAAAAAAATCCGATCTACTGTCGTGTGGGCAAGGATGGGGCCCCTCCACGCCCACACCAACGTGATGACCATCACAAAAGTACTAATGTCACCTCCATATTTAGGTTAGTTTGCTAAGGTGGATCACGGTATGTGGGGACCGCGATGTTATCCGTACGTGTGGGCACGATCACCCATTAATACGGTGCATCTGGAGATAGAATTGGTCGAAAGGTATGCGAAGGGTAAAGGTATGTAAGGGCAGAGGAAAAAAAGTGCCAAGGCAAGAGCCAAGGGAAAAATGCCCGCGACTGCGCTCCTTATACGTTCGTGTGCTGCGTTGTTGTCTGGCATCTTACTCCGCTACTTCACGGTCTCGATTGCTTCACGATTTGGTCAGTCCGTTCCAGTTAGTTGCCGTCGTTGTTTGTCGCCTCTGGTTGACTCGTTTAGGATTGACTATCAACGCCGACGCTCCGCCGACTCCCTTTGTCGGCAGGTCGTTCTCAGTCGTACGGTCAGTGCTCTGTTCCGACGTCAGTCGCAATTTTTCCGATTGCCTCAATCGGTCGGTCGTTCGCGACTCGCTCCCCACCCAGTCCGACTTAATTGAAGAAAGGAGAAAATATAAAAATATATCAAGTAAACCAGGCAAAAGGGAGTACAGACGCCTTAAAAATGAGGTTGACAGAAGATGCAGACTGCCTAAGCAGGAGTCGCTTGAGGAAAAATGCGATACGGTAGAAGAATATATAACTAGGAGAAAGATAGATAGCGTCTACAGGAAAATAAAAGAGACATTTGGAGACAAGATAAGCAGCGGGATGAATATCAAGAAATCAGATGGAAAACCAGTACTAAGCCAAAAAGGGAAAGCTGAAAGATGGCAGGAATGAAAGTCTGTACAAGGGAAATAAAATTGATGGCGGTATTCAAAAAGTGGAAGACGAAGTAGAGGAAGATGGGATAGGAGATACTATACTGCGACAAGAATTTGACAGGGCACTATGAGATATGAATGAATACAAGGCCGCTGGAGTAGATTATGTCCCGTCTCAACTGCTATTATCGTTATGAGAGCCAGATACGAACAAATCGTTCCACCTGGTATGCAAGATGTATGAGACATGGAAAATACCCTGAGACTTAAAGAAGAACACAGTAATTCCAATTACTAAGAAAGCAAGTGCAGACAAGTGTGAAAATTACAGAACTAGCAGTTTAATAAGTTATGGTTGCAAAATACTAACACGAATTATTGACATACGAATGGCAAAACTGGTGGAAAACGACTTCAGGTAAGATCAGTTTGGATTTAGGAGAAATTTATGGACACGGGAGGCAATACTCATATTATGACTTATCTTAGAAGATAGATTAAGGAAAGGGAAACCTACGTTTTTAGCATTGGCAGATCTAAAATCAGCTTTTGACAATGTTGCCTGGAATACGCTTTTCCAGATTCTGAAGGTGGCAAGGCTGAAATTAAGGAGGGGTAAATTATAGGCAGAGAAGAGTTATATTCAACTTGTACATGCACCAGACACCAGTTACTAGAGTTGAAGGTCACGAAAGGGTCGCAGTGGTGGGGAAGGAAGTAAGATACGGTAGTAGCCTTTCCCCAATGTTGATCAATCTGTACATTGAACAAGCTATGAAGGAATGCAAGGAGAAAGTGGGAGAGGGAATTAAAGTCCAGGAGGAGGAAATAAAAATCTTGTGGTTGTGCATACGACGTAGTACTTCCGTCAGAGACAGCAAAATACCTGGAAGAGCAATTAAACGGAAATGGACACTGTCTTGAGGGGAAGGTATAAGGTGAACATTAACAAGAGTAAAACAAAGGTAATGTAATGTAGTGTTAGAAAATCAGGCAATGCTGAAGGAATTAGATTAGGTAATGAAACAATAAAAGTAGTAGAAGAGTTTTGCTATTTAGGCAGCAAAATAAATTCTGATGGCCGAAGTAAAGAAGACATAAAATGCAGAATGGCTATGGAAAGAAAAGCGTTTCTGAAGAACCGAAATTTGTTTACATCCAATATTCGTTTAAATGTTTGAAGTCCTTCCTGATAGCACATGTCTGGAACGTAGCATTGTATGGAAGCGGAACGTGGACGATAAGGAGTTCAGAAGCTTTCGAAATGTGGTGCTACAGACGAATGATGAAGATTAGATGGGTAGATCACGTAACTAATAGGGAGGTGATTAATCCAGAAGAATGAGGCTTGCAATATTGACCAAAACGTCGGTAGAACATTTGATATATTGACGATGCGGTCCAATTCCCAGAAGAGTCTTATCAACTACTTTAAGTAGTTTGTAAGTCTAGGGACTAATGACTATAGCAGATGGGTCCAACAGGTTTACAAACAATTGAACCTAATAAGACGGCGTCGATTTTGATCCGATGACGGTCGATGCAACCTGGATGATAGCAGACGTAATGACAATTGTTTCAATGTCATCCACCAACAGAGAGTGTAGTGGTGTTGCTGCTTAAGATAAAAGTCTCTACGCTAATCAGTTCACTACTTATTATACAATGTCGTGTGCAAGGCCTTGGTCAGGGTTACACTTGAATGTAAACTTCGTCCTCTTTACAAAATTGGGATTCCTATTTTTAAAAATGAATTTGACCTTATTGTGTCCTTCAACGTCACAGTCAAACCACGGCCGCCATTGTATAGCCAAAGAAAAATCGTAAAAAAAAAATCTCTAACATAAAAAATCAAAAAAAAAAAAAAGAAAAAAAATCAATTCCTGACAAGTTATTCAAAGATTTCCATACTTTTGTGCCATATAGTATGTATGTAGTATATTAAATAATTTGTGAAATTTTACACCCGGAGAATAGGCACCCACACTACACTGATGCACGCGCTGCAGCATTTCACTACATGTCAGCATGAGCAACATACAGAGTAGTGTGGGCGACTAACCTCTAGGCGTCAAGTGTCTCAACGTATTGAGTGTACCACGTATGTTACACATAACAAAGGTCATATTTAGGACTTAAAAGGATAATATCAATTTTTTACATAACCAAGCCTGATTAGTGCAATATTGACGAACACTTTCGCACCGTCTCGATTTTTTTTCTCGCAATCTTTCCTCCATATCATTAGAGTTTTATGGTTTATTTATCTAAAGAATAAATATTTGTGTAGGAATTGTTTCCGTTACAAAACATATTCCACCACGTGAATAAAGCTCATACCGTTATGCTGTATTCGCTGGCACGAGGCGCCACGAGCCGTTTCATCGCAAAGTCGGGAGTAAACCAAGCACAGCTGACGTAAATCCACTGTCAAGACTGCCGTCGCTAACGCTTCCTGAGGTAAATAACCGGTTTAAGTCTCGCTCTTCCACTGTAAAAACAATTATTCCGAGAAATTCCTGTCACGCTTCGGATATTAGATTAGCTGCTAGGGAAGAGTTGTGTTTACTTCCCTTGAATACCAATTACCCAAGGGTAAGGGAGCCCGAGACGGGGAGACGAGCCACTTGTCACACTGGAGCCTGATGGAGGAATCGCATTAAGCCCGGGTTAGAAGTCGAGAATATGAATCGCTCCAACGCGGGACGTAACCTCCCCTAAGCCGGCAGCCCGCCCGTATTCGCAGCAGCGCGGTTTCGCCTACAAGGCCGCCGTGGACAAGATGAAACTCGGTAAATACGAAAACGGCGCTTCTTGTTCTTGTCAATTCCTGCCATACCCCTCAATGGAAAATGTTCAGTGCTCCACTTTATGGAATCAAGACATTGTTTTCTGGACTACACACGCTGCAACGATTAAAAATTCTACATTGATCACACACGCCCGATTTCACAAAGCGAATTTGCATAATCAGGTGCTTATTTCATTCAAATCGTATCCACACATTACACGGAGTTTGAACTAGCTGATCCCCGTCATTTACCTCGAGGTGTAACCAACTTTGCATTTAAAACCATCTAAAAATCCCTTTAGTCCACAAAGTGGGGCTCCGTCAACTACGTATTAAAAACTAAATAAAATCTATCCCATACCTCCGGAGGAGACAGCTAGGGATGAAAGCGTGGTTGATGCCGGAACACTAACTTATACTGACATGAGGGAGGAATCGAACCTCCGACGGGGAGAAACCGCGCATTCCACAGCAAGGTGCCTTAAAAGGCTCAGCGGCAATTGTTTATCAAGCTGTGATATTATTCTACAAGCTAGTTCTCCACTTTTACACCTTTGACTCTAGCGAGTACATATTCGCCTTTTGCCGTGCTGTGTTTGGGGTATTCTTCATTCTGGATCCCAACTTCTATTCTACGGCCGTTGATTAACTTCGACAGGGATTGTGACTTAGAAATTCTTCAAAATGTCTTCACTAAAAATTACTTAATCGTTGCATACACAATTATTTTATTGTACATACTAAAAAACCATACTGTAATGACAGAAACAACGAAATGATGATTAACTGAGAAAATACTAGCAACTTTTAGTCCACAAGTGTCTGGAAGTCTAAAGAGTCTCAGTGCATGCTTCATTTAGCAGAACCATAACATCTGGAGAACGAACGGCGATTGATTCGTAACAAATGTTTTTGATTTAATAAATTTATCTACAGTGGTGCAATGTTTGAACTATTTCTTACAAATGTATAGGGCAAGAGTGACGCGCCTCAAAACATACGCACAGAAATAGGAGTTATGCACGATAAATCTGAATATAATCCAAACATGAATTACAGCCCTAATGACATATTTTGCAAACTAAATTCTGCACCAACTTCAATTACACAGCGTAACTTCTGTACCGGTAAGTCAAAAAATACTTTAGCAGCAGACATGATGCCAGAAAATCTCCATTTTGTATGTCTTTGCGCTAACCTCTCCTTTTCTTCAAAGGTCTTGAATTCCGTATCTTTCATGTCTTGGTCTATTTATCTAAGGAGTGGAATTCCGCTTGGTTATTTCCCTCTGATATATCCTTCTGCTGCTGTGCTCAAGTTCTTCATCTCTCATTAGATGGAATGTATGTTATACATTTCACACTCTATGTCCACAATCAATAATGTAACACAGCTACAGCGAAACAAATGTTCTAATGCATACCCAAAAGGATGTTTGTCCGGAATAAGGCGAAAACTTTTCACCCCATGATGGCACCTCAAATAGGAACCGGGCTGTACTCATGACGACACATATTGAGGCAGTCGTATTAAAGTGACAACAGTACACTGCTATTTCTTTCGTCTTTTCCCAATTCCTATTTTGATATTCAATATTGTTCGAAGCTGCGTCAGTGACCAGACTGAAATAAAAGTGAAACAACAAGATAACACTGATAATGTTATCAGTTCAGAATGTGAACCCCAACCATCAAGTGAGCCCTTCTTCTAGTCAATTTTTGGCGTTAATTTACTCTCTCCATGATTTGCCGCAGTATCTCAGCAGCAGTCTAATCATCCCCAGTTAATACACAACGTTCTTCGGTAACATCACACTTCAAAAGTCTTTATTCGCCTTTTGTTTTAACTGTTTCTAGTCCATGTTGAATTTTCATATAATGCCGCACTACAGAAAAATACTTTCATAAAACATGTTGTAACATCTAATTTTAATATGTATCAGAAACGCTTTCTTGTTTATTGTAAATATATATTGTATATGACCTATTCATTCCTCACCATCACTTCGTTTCTTAAACAAAATATAGACGATGCTGAGACATTTTTCTTGATGTGATTTTTCCCTACCTTCATTTTATTTTTTGACGTACTATAATATCTTTTCTGGAAGAAATATTCCGATTAATTCCTCTTCGAACGATTTCACTTTAACACTTCCAATTTAATAATTTAAAGAAAATTACAGAAAGGATACTAGATATGAGAGTGTCTCGAAAATTGTATAGTGAAAGACCCCATTAGTTGATCCTCAACCACGATTGTTGATCAGAGACAAGGGTTTCGTCAGGATTGCCCCAGGTAATTGTGATAGGACTGCCATTATTTTCTATCAACATAAATTATCTGATGTACAGGCTGTGTAGCAATCTCTAGCTGTTTGCTGTTGATTCTGTGGTGAACGAGAAGGTATCGTCACTGAATTACTTTAGTGTGCTGCAACCTGCCTTACACAATATTTACATTTACTATTTTGTGTCACAGTCATGTAATATAATTTGTATGGAAGTTCTGCCGTTCGATTGTACGAAATTCCTTATTCAATTAAACGCTCTTGATTTATACCTCAGAGCATTTTCAAGTTGCTCTATATTGTTAACAATGGCTTACGGTCGAAATAATGACCGGTTATAACATTGAAGATTTTCATTGAAACTAACTTTTTATTGGAGTAATGATGATAGATAGCTCTAAATATAGAAAAGTATAATGTCATAGAAAATTTCAGGAAAACAACCCCGCAATACTCTATACTGAGGAAGGATCTTCATTTCCTCATAACAACGGCAACCTACATCCATTTGAATCTGCTTACTATATTCGTGTCTTCGTCTTCCTCTGCGACTTTTCCTCCACACACTTCCCTCCAATGCTAAATTCATGATTCCTTGATGTCTAAGATTGTATCCTACCAATCGATCACTTCTATTACTCAAGGTATGCCAAAAATTCATTTTTTTCCCTATTCTGTGGAGTACCACCTAATCTTTAGCGTTGTTCTGTATCACCACATTTCAAAAGCCTCTATTCTCTTCCTGTTTATCGTCGAAGTTTCACTCCGGTACAAGGGAACACTTCACCCAAATGCCTTCAGAGAAAACTTTCTTACACTTAAAATTAATATCCGATGTTATCAAATATCTATTTTTTCAAAAACGCTTTTCTTCCCATTGCCATTATGCTTTTTATATCTTCTGTACTGCGACTTATTTTACTGCCCAACTAACGAAACTCATCTACCATCTATATTGTTACGTTATCCGATCTAATTCCTTCAGCAACGTCTGATATTCTAAGACTACATTCCATTACCCTTGTTTTGCTGTTGTTTGTTTTGATGATCACCTTATACGCTCCTTTCAACACACTGCCCATTCCGTTCAGTTGCTTTTCCAGGTCCTTCGCTGTCTCTGACAGAATTACAATATCATCAGCAAAACCCAATGTTTTTATTTCATCACCCTGAACTCCATTTCCTCCTCCAAATTGGACATTGCTTTCCTTTACAGCTTGCTCCATGTACAAACTGGAACACATTGGAGATAGGTTACAATCCTTACTGCCTTTCCCAACCACTGCGTCCCTCTCACGCCTTCAACTCTAATAACAGCTGTTTGGTTAGTGTACAATTTGTAAATAATTTCCTTCCCTATATTTTACCCCTGAAACTTCAGATTTTGAAAGAGTGCATTCCAATCGGCATTGTCATATGCTTTTTCCCAAATATACAAAAGCTAGAATTATAGGTTTGTCTGTCCTTAATCTATTTTATAAGATAAGTCGTAAAGTGAGTGTTGCCTCTCGTGCTTCTACTTTTATCCTGAATCCGAAATGATATTCCTTGAAATCAACATCTATCAGCCTTTCCAACCATTTTTTTTAATAATTCGTGATGTAATTTTGCAACTATGATTTATTAAACTAAATATCAACAATTTTTACACCTGTCTGCGCCTGTTTCCTTGGAATGGGGATTATTACATTTTTCTTGAGGTCTGAGGGTATTTCGCCTGTCTCATACATCTTACCAGGTGAAAAAGATTTGTCGTGGCTGGTTCTCCCAGATACTACAGTAGCTCTGACGGAATGTCATCTGTTTGCATACAGCACTAGACAACTGTATGCTGCTTTATACGGTCACGGTGGTTAAATGGTGAGGTGTAATGTTGCAAGCGATATGGAATGGAACAGCCACCTAAGGATAGTTTCTGAGAGGGCGGACGGTCGGTGGGTTTTTGTTTATTAGGAAAGTTTAACTATTTAATGCATAGCTTTTTATTTGAAGCTATAAAAATACAAATTTTAATGCATAGTGCGTATATACTGAGAAAAATATTGAAAAAATCCTTAATTTTATTATGCACTACTAGCAACAAAATGTTCATAGATGGTCAGCTGTATAGTGATTCAATCATGTACCCGATGCAGTAAATTTCTCTATTGTGCCTCTCACCTTTCCAGAAAGTAACTCATAATGCAACAGTGTAGGTGACTGACTGCTTTTACATGACTAAGGGGGTGTACTAAGTTAAACAAACGCACATGTTAGGAGTAACTCAGTGCAGCTAACTGTCGAACTGATTCAGTAGCGCTCTGCGATTTATAATTTCTAGGATGAGCTACTAGCATATGTAAGATTATGTATACAAGAAACTATGCCGCATTGGAGTAGCCGAACGGACTAAGGCGCCTCGCTGCGGAGGGCGCGGTTGCTCGCCGTCGAAGGTTCGAGTCCTCCCTGGGGCATGGGTGTATTGATGTCCTTAGGTGAGTTTACCTTAGTTTAAGTAGTTTGTAAGCTACGGACTGATGACCACGCAGTTTGGTCCGATAGATTTACAAACATTTGATCATTTGAACAAGAAGCTACAAATGAATTTGTGGTAAAATTAGAGACTGCTTGCCAGATTCGTTACCATTCATATCAACATGCAAGTGTTACGGAGATGGTTCGGGGTCTTGAATGGGATTTCTAGGCGGGCTGGCGAATTTCGTTACGAAGAACACCCCTGAGGAAATTTAAAAAGGCGACATTAGAATATTCCTGTTGTGTCTTGTGTCTCCGTTAATGATTCACGTTTGATTATAAGGAACAATTGAGTGGAAAACATGATCTCTTCACATCTTATAGTCTTACATCGAAGGAAAGAAGTTAGGATGATTATATTTTAAAGTCCCATCGATATCTAGTCATTAGAGATGGAGCACACGTATATAGGGAAGGAAATCGGACGTGTCCACAGAAAGGAACCATCCAGGAATTTTCCCTGAGTGATTTAGGGAAACCGCGGATAACATAGGTCTGTAAGTCCAGAGGCGGATTGGAACCGCCGTCTTTCCGAAGATTAGCCCAGTGTGTTACCATGGCGCCACCTCGCTCGGTCCTCAAATTGTAGTTTTATAACATACTGACTCTGTTTCTGAGGTATGTGAATCACTGCACATATTCTGGCCGCGGTGGCCGAGTGGACTGAGGCGCTCCAGTCACGGTCTGCACGGCCACTACGGTCGGGGGTTCGAATCCCCCCTCGGGCATGGATATTTGTGCCGTCCTTAGTGTTAGCTAGTTCATATGTAGTTTTCAAGTTTAGGGACTGATGACCCCGTAGTCAAGTCCCATAAGCTATACAGACATTTGAACTTCACATATTTCTCAAAGTGTGTACTACAAATTATACATGGTGTTCAGAATGAAACTGGTGCGGTTTAGGTCATACGGGGATGACTTAGTAAATATCTCGTAAACTGGGGCAGACACGCCAGTACTGCGCGCTCTGTAGGGGTATTTCTCTACCACTAGGTTCACTAGTTTAAGGAATTTTTACAGCACAAGAGCGTCACTTATAGGATGCAAACGCTGCCACAAAAATTCCAAGCTCGAGGCATTTACAGTCTTCTTGAAAGACGGGACGAGTGTTTAAATTTACAGGTGTAGTCAGCTGTAAAGTAATGCAATTTACAGGCTTGTAAACACAGTATTGGCGTGCCTACCTCAGTTTGCGACTCACCCTCGTATATTATTGTATACTAATTGTACCTAATACAACGATGTTGTTTTTTGTCTAGGAAAGCCGGACCTCTTTCGTTCTCCAATAAATAAATAAACATGTGTAGTATGTAGATTGCTGGCTGCAGTAAGCTCTTGCACACCACACTCGTGGCTATGGCCGCTTGCTTTAAAGGGATTATGCCGCATGTTCCATTTTCGTGCAGTATCTCATTTATGAAGCTGCCACGCTCACATTTTATTTAAAAGCTGTTTTCACTTTAAAAAAATGGGGGCACAATTAGCTGCATACTGTATGCATTATTTTTCTTGTCTGCACCAACAATTTTATTCATGAAATATTCAGTAACTATTGTTTGTTACAGTGTTTTAAAAACGAAGACTGAAGGTGATACAGTGATAGTTTACTTTGCAAACGACCGATGAAGCAATTCAAAACAGATAAGATTGAAAAGAGGTCTTTAGTTTAATATCGTAAGAAATATTCATAGAACGGAAATTGATGCCTTCATATTCAGTGGAACGCCAAGAAAATAGACTCAGCTTCATTGCATATTACTTTTTTTTTTCCATAGGGTAGCCCTACTCGCTGCTCAAAACTGTGCGATAAAGTTATATGTAAGGGTGAAATTTGCCAAAGAGAGATTATTAGCAGTTTTACGTTTAATGCGCTACAGACGATGCACTCCAGTTTTAAGCTATTTCATTATAAGTTTGTGGAACGGTTTGATAGATAAACAAGACTCAAATGTTAGACAATCTGTAGTCAAAGGATAATGTTTGTGTAGTCTATGGGACTTAACTACGGGGTCATCAGCCCCTAGTCAAAGGATATTCCAGTAAAATTGAGTTCTTTCTCAGACCAAAATAATCTCAGAATATAAATAACTTATCTTAGTAATAAATATTGCTATTTAATTACTTTAAAACCATATTAAAACAAAGGATAACGGTAAGGCCAATACGCAAAAATTTTGCATATGTTCTCCTTTATTTATTTCAAATGTAAAGATAATAAGAAACATGAATGAAATACAAGAGAAATAAAGAAAAAGGGACATAAATAGTGAAGGAAATTATCCCTTTTAAATTCACTTTCTAAAATTACTGTTAACCCAGAATCTGAATAGACGCAGTGTTGTGAAACGTATACTATAACCGTCATTGGATATTTTGATTTTTTAACACTTCTAGGAGATCATCTGCCATAATTGAGCACCTGAACCACAGTTTTATATAATTTGTGGCGTACTCTTACGTGACACATGAAAATGTCGTAGGCTATAGCATGTAACACTATGTAGCTTGCAGGCCAGCTGCATGGAAGTAACGAAAATTTGTGATTAAGTCATCTTGGGTGTTCAAGCATAATGTGATTTTACTTGATTGTCAGTGTTATATTTCAACAGGAATAATATTACGAGCTGTCACACGAGCTGAGTTTTGTCTTCCTTTTATCTGGTGCTGAATACATATGCAAGGAAATTCAGATCAATGTTTTTAGTGCTTCTGAATCATATACAATTTTTAGTAATTTCCCATTGAAGTCTCCTAAGTTAAGACCCTTTTTGGGGCATTCCAGTCCTCGTGGATAAAGGAAGCTGAATATTTTATTATTATTGTTCTGGAACCTTGCTATATACACTATTGTAGATGTTATTGTGAAACAGGTATTGTACATACTACTTACATTACTTTCAGTAGTGGAGAAACATTCTTAGTAGCCCTAGCTCTATAGTAAATTACAGCAAACATTTAAAATTTTCTTATATGTAAATTAAATTATAACAATAACTTGCAGTTTTCTCCCATGTACATTACGATACATCAAGGTTTAATAAATTAGAGTAACGCCTTCATCCAACGTGGACATTAAAATAGTCCATCATTAATGACTGACATAACAAATTACTGTCAGAAATTTTTTATGTAGCAAGTCGTACGCAATATTCAACTGGCATAATAAAATATTACACTTTTCACTCCCCATTTGGAATATTAAAAGAATTACGCCGTTACAACATATAGTTTGCTACCAGCAGTTCACGAGATAATTGTCAAAAAGTTACACCATGTTTTCAAAAAATTTTCGCTCTCAGAGAAAGCATATTTACATTGTCATCGAATAGCAATCCACAACCACCGCTCAGAAATGTTCCGTTTATCGGCTTCTCAAGGACTGTAGGTCAGATATTGTCATTACTCTGCATGACTAGTGTGCAGTTTTAGCTGTTAATATAACATATTCATTAATACGTTAAACAGATCATGTCGAAATATTAAAACAATTATTAAATACTAAATTAAACTTATAACTTACAGTGTGATGATTTCATGTCACTGCATAAAAATGTCAAACCTTGCTGTGAGAGGAGATATGATTCCCATACCTACGTTACAATAGTGAACGAGTGAAGCTTATAAATAGTTTATATGTTGTATTCTAATGATCATATTGGAAATTACAAATGATTTTTATTTTAGGTAATACATTTTAGCGGCACTTTATATATTTAAAATAATTTGTTACCCTGGCTGAAAGAGCCTAAACTTACCCGCGAGGACTCGCGCGTGAGCATTTTGCTCACAGTAAGTTTAAAGCAATCACCATTTATTCAATTTTAAATAGTAAAATATGTTTTCTTTCTTATAAACGCAACTATAAATACTTATTTAAACATATTAAGTACATTACAAATGTTCTTTGACTATCAGAAAAATGCTATATACGCGATATATCGCGTAACTTTTAAAGTCGCGAGTCCTCCCGGGTTTAGTATGTACGAACATGAAATAACATGTCAGGGTTTGTTAATATCATTAACCTTTCGTAAACCTAGTTTGAGAATATATTTGTATTGTCTGAAGTAGTTACCACAGGAAATAAAATGACTACTATAGCAACAATAATGGAAATTGAAAACCAATGAAGTTGCTAGTTCTATCCTCCCATATAGTCAAAGCATTAGGGAGAAGTGGATGCAAAAATAGTTACCTGAAAACAAAAAAAAAATATGAAGCGTATAGGAAATTACATTTCATATAGAGTTCTATTTAATGAAACACGAGCCCAGATGTCCCAAAAATTCGCAAAGTTGCAGAAAATTGTGTTTATTAAACATAAAACGAGAACTCGTATGGGAAAAATGTTAAATTAGGAAGTTATAGGCCTTACGTTTGTCTATAGATTGTTTTTTTGTACGTAGTGATTTCGAGACACTTAGAAGAAACAGATTCCCTACAACTCCTCAACATTCACGTTTCCAAACATAATTAGCCGTAACTAAGGCAAGAAGTCAGTCAAAACAGATATTATTTGCAAAAATTAAGAATATTGTGCATTTTTCGAGAAAAAAAGGCTAATCGAAAATTGGGTAGACTTGCTGAGGGGATCGTCCTTGAGTAACGGTTTCTGGTCTTTTTTCTTCGTGTAGAGTTATAATATCATGCTATTTAATAATTATTTAGATTTTAAGCAATTTGGAAAACATTGTTTCCTTATTTGAAAAAAAAAGAAAAAAAAAACAGAGAACTTATAATTACTTAAAGTTAAAAATAAGTCTACTTCGCAATTTTTTTTTACAATTTATTATTACAGGTAACAGGTATCGATCTAAGATTAGATTATCTACAGCGAGAGGTTTGAAGATGATCTAATCTTAGATCGAAACCGGTTACCTGTAATAATAAATTGTAAAAAAAAATTCGAACTAGACTACTATTTTTATCTTTAAATATTTAGATTTTGTTAATTATAAGACACAAAGAATGACTTTGGAAGACTTCTCTTCAAATGACTATTTCTCTCTTTATGTTATGAAAGGAACTTTTAAAGAGATATAATAGATATGTTCCTGATATCTTTTCACAGATTGTGAACAAATAATGTTGCTTTATGACCTTCTGGAGCCGAAATAAATATTTGTCTTATAGAAAAAAATCTAGTGGACATAATTGACATTATACAGTGACATGCTTCTTGGAGTTTAATATTGAACACTTACAGTAGTAAGGAAAATATTTGGATCTGTTGCATTGCTTTCTACAATTACTAACCCTCTGTTAAAGTGAACCTTGCAAGCCTGTAGTGCCCAGAGCTAGAGCGGGCCTGCGGCTGTTGGGAAATAGGAACGGCGCAGGGGGCGGGAGAGACTGGCACGTGTCGCTCTCTGAGAATATTCTAAACAGCCTGCACTTGAAAAGTCTTTGATATATTTTGGAAACAAGTTTGTTTCCTTTGGGAAACAGCGCAATACTTTTTTTTCTTTCTACAGTCTAGAGCGGACAGCATAGTCCAGAAACGGAGTAACACGAAAAGGTTTTATGCGGGCAAGAAAATGAGGAAGATTTTATGTTTTAACTTGTGTATATGGTTGAGACCATGTATAATCCAAGTTTCCATCCTTTAAAACCCTCGGAAGAACTTGCTGTGGTCAAAAATCTGCTAAATTTTGGTATGTACTTCCTACAGAATTTCGCCTATTACTCGGAAACTATGCATGCTATTGAAAATGATATCCTTACGAAAATAAAAGATCATTACATTTTGCGTGTAATAACATATTCAAATACCAAAATCCGTACAGCCATCTGACCGCAATCAATTTTCAAAGTTTAGGTATTTTTTACCAACTTGGCTAAGAAATCGGCTCCAACGTCTGTAACTGAAAAACGACTATTCCAAATAAAAAATTGTAAAGTTATGAAAATTGTGAAGCATAGAAAAGTACCTAGTTTATTAGTTTTTTCAATATTAAACATGCATACACTGCAAAACGAAAGTAATTCGATTTATGCAGTAAGTGGTAAGATTCGAATGATAAAAGGAAAACCAAGTACATAAAAACGGCCAATAAGTATTTACATTTGAACGTTATTAAAAATTGTTCCAATAAAAAGGGAATTACTTTGGTTTTTAAAAGTATGAACGTTCAATATCGACTAAATCTAAAAACTTGGTACTTATCTAACATCTAATTTCACCCTTCAAAATCTTCATAACCTGACATTTATGATTTGGAGTACCCGTTTTCGAGTTATAGATGCTACAGTCAACTTTATAGCCAAGTTGATAAAACTGACTGACCTTTGATAACTGCTGTCGGTGAAATGGCTGTACGGATTTTGACATTTGAATAGGTCTTATGCTCTTTTATTTTGGATAGGGCAACGTCTTCACTAGGATGCATAGTTTCCGAGTAATAGGTGAATTGGTAGGAAGCGAGGATTTCAATGCTAGATGCCTACAACATTTATCACAACGAAACTCTTTCTCGTAATTTGACTGAAAACCCAAAGAGATTTTGGTCTTATGTTAAATATACTCGGGGAAAGTCACAAACAATACCTTCACTACGTGATAGTAATGGCGATCCTGCCGATGACAGCGCTACTAAAGCAGAGTTACTAAACTTAGCTTTTAGAAACTCATTCACCAAAGAAGACGAAACCAATATTCCAAATTTCGAATTACGAACAGATGCCGTAATGAGTAACATAGAAGTAGATATGATCGGAGTAGTGCAGCAACTAAAATCACTTAATAAGAACAAGTCTTCTGGTTCGGATTGTATACCCATTAGATTTCTATCTGATTATGCTGAAGCGATTGCTCCTTACTTAAGAGTCATATACAACCGCTCTCTCATAGAAGGATCTGTACCAAAAGATTGGAAAGTTGCACAGGTCACACTTATAATCAAGAAAGGCAGTAGGAGTAACCCACTAAACTACAGGCCTATTTCATTGACGTCAATTTGCAGCAGGGTTTTGGAACATATCCTGTATTCAAATATTATGAATTATCTCGAACAGAACGATCTATTGACCCAAGGTCAACACGGATTTAGAAAATATCGTTCATGCGAAACACAACTAGCTCTATATTCACACGAAGTGATGGGTGCTATCGACAAAGGTTCGCAAATCGATTCCGTATTTCTTGATTTCCAGAAAGCTTTTGACACCGTACCTCACAAACGGCTTTTAATCAAATTGCGTGGTTATGGTATATCGCCCCAAATTTGCAATTGGATAGGGAATTTCTTGTCAGAGAGGACACAGTTCGTAGTAATCGATGGTAAGGCATCGACTAAAACAGAGGTGATATCGGGCGTTCCACAGGGTAGTGTTATTGGTCCTCTGCTATTCCTTATTTACATAAACGATTTAGGGGAAAATCTAAGTAGCTCTCTTAGGTTGTTTGCAGATGACGCCGTCATTTACCGTCTAGTAAAATCATCCGAAGATCAAAACCAACTGCAGAACGATCTGAATAAGATATCAGTATGGTGTAAAAATTGGCAATTGACTCTAAATAATGAGAAGTGTGAAGTCGTCCACATGAGTACGAAAAGAAATCCGTTAAACTTTGTTTACAACATAAATCAATCAAATGTGAAGGCCGTAAACTCCACAAAATACCTAGGAAACACTATTACTTCAGACTTAAACTGCAAAGAACAAGTAGATAATATCGTGGGAAAGGCGAACCAGAGACTGCGTTTTATTGGCAGAACCCTTAAAAGATGCAACAGAACTACTAAAGAAACTGCATACACTGCGTTTGTCCGTCCATTTTTGGAGTATTGCAGCCCAGTGTGGGATCCTTATCAGGTGGGTTTGACGGAGGACATCGAAAGAGCCCAAAGAACGGCAGCTTGTTTCGTATTGTCGCGATACAGGGGAGACAGCGTTACGGAAATGATACAGGATCTGGGATGGGAATCATTACAACAACGGCGCTTATCGCTGAGGCGTGGGTTACTTGCGAAACTCCAATCGCCAACATTCTCCTCCGAATGCGAAAATATATTGTTGACTCCCACTTACATAGGTAGAAATGATCATCAGAATAAAATAAGAGAAATCAGAGCTCGAACAGAGAGATTCAGGTGTTCTTTCTTCCCGCGCGCTATTCGAGAATGGAATGGGAGATAAATAGTATAATTGTGGTTCGATGAACCCTCTGCCAGGCACTTAAATGTGATTTGCAGAGTATCCCATGTAGATGCAGATGTAGATGTAGATGTAGAAGTACCAGAATTGCACAGATTTTTGGCCACAGAAAGTTGTTCCGAGGATTTAGAAGGGCTAAAACGTGGATTCTACATACTCTCAACCACATACACAAGCTACAAATATATAATCTTAACCCTCATATATTTTGTAAATAAAAGGTCATTTTTGTGTCTCCGTTTCTGAATATGCAATTCGCTGAAGGCTGTTTTTATATAAAAAATAAATGAATAAAAATAAATAATCAATAAAAAAATAAAAAAATAAAAACTTGTATTGCGCTGTTTCCCGAAAGGAAACAAAAATGTTGCCATAATCTACCAAAGATGTTGTAAGTGCGGGGCGTTTGAAATATTCCCAGACAGAACACGCGCCACTCTATCCCGCTCCCTGCCCCGTTGCCCTTTCCTAACGGCCGCTCGCCCGCTGTAGCTCAAGGCACTAAGTGCTTGCACGCTTCAGTTTAACAACAGGTTATTAATTGTAGAAATCAGTACAACAGATCCAAATATATCTTCTTACTATACAATTATTCAATATTAAGCTCCATGAAGCACGTAGCTGTATAATGTTAATTACGTCCACTAGAATTTTGTTTCTAAGAAAAGTATGTACTTCGGCTCCAGAAGGTCGTAGAATAATATTATTTGTTTTGAAATCTGTGAAGAAATATCAGCAACATAACGCTTTAACAGTTCCTCTCATAACATAAAAATAAAAAGAACCAATTGAAGAACAGAGGCTCAATAAGTGGAGTTTTTCAAACTCATTCTTTGATACTTATACTTAACAAAATCCAGAAAAAAAAATTATTAAATACCTTGATATTACAACTCTTAACGAAAAAAGCAGACCAAAAACCGATACTCTACATCGATCCTCTGTGCAGCTCTAGCCAAGTTTCCAAAATCCCTTTTTTTTTCCAACAAAAGACACATCTTGAAAAATACTGAATATTTTCAATTTTTGCGAACAAGTGCCATACTTACGGCAAATAATAAGATTTGAAATGTGAATATTCAGGAGCTGTAAGGAATCTAGTATTTATAGATTTTTAAGTGCTTTCGAAATATCTCGAAACGTAACAAAGCAATCACTACGTACAAGAAAGCAATCGATAGGTAATCTGTAGCATATACGTTTCTAATTTAACATTTTCCCATTGGAGTTCTGGTTTTTTATTTATTTAATAAACAAAATTTTTTGCAACTTTGTGAATTATCTTGCCAAATTTCGCTTTCTCGGCTCGAGTTTCATTAAATAGAAAAACTATTTGAAATTTTATTTCCTATACGCTCATATTTTTTTGTTCCAGATGATATTTTTTGTAAATTTAATATTATGCCGTAACAGAATGCTTGGACTAATATGTGAGCACTTCATAAACTCATTTGTACTGCGCTGTCTGACAAAAAAGTCGATGCACGCAGACGGAGAGGTACAAATTGTCTCAGTTTGGTATACATGCATACCATTCATGTGTGAGTAAATATGTTGCACGTCCACAAGAAGGCATTCGTTAAGTCACCTCACTTTTGCGAAGAACATACCAGTCAAATGCCGCGAGTCAGACGGCGAAGCAAGCCTACCCACCAACTGAAAGCATTTGGCGGTGGCCGAATGATAGCACTACTTAAAGCTGGGAGGTTGTATCGTGCCACTGCTAGGGATGTGGGCTCCAAGCAGCGCGAGGTTTTCTGGCCTCAGCACTCGCAATCCAGCAACATGTACTGAAGACCCTACGACATATAGTGAGTTGCATCATGGTGTCTCGAAGGATTGGTACCCGTCAACCCACTGTGTTGGGATAGGAAGCGTCAAAAGCAAGCGGCTCATTCTACTAATAATGTGCGGAGCTACACACGCATAACCCCTGGTATCATGGTGCGGGTGACCATGGTATATGAGTTCATGTCAACTCCGATCATGCCTCAGAAGAAATTGGCCGGATAGCGATACCTTACAGACATTCTGCGTTCGCAAGTACTATGTTGGCACAGCACCTTGGGAGTTTCAAATCATGTTCAAATGTTTGTAAATCTATCAGACCAAACTGCGTGGCCATCAGTCTGTAGCTTACAAACTACTTAAACTAAGGTAAACTAAAGACAACACACACACACACATGCCCCAGGGAGGACTCGATCCCCAGACGGCGAGCAACCGCGCGCTCCGCAGCGAGGCGCCGTAGACCGCTCGGTTACTCCACCGCGGCCTTGGGTGTTTGTTACAAGATAATTCACGCCAAGGGATAGTCCATTGAGTCCATTGACTGTCAATATCGTGTTAACGTCTTTCTTTGGACACCGAGATCCCTACATCACTGAGCGGGATGACACTGGCAGGGGCATTCGACCTATTACGAACTTGTGGGATCTGGAGGGACAGCTGAAACAACTGTGGGTGAGTGTGTTGATTCTATTCTGAGTTACATAAGGGCTTGCTTTGCGATCAGAGGGGGTGCGAAACACCGTTCGCCTCGGCGCCAACTTTCCATCTGTAACCTACAACGGTGCCATCTCTTTCATGCCTTATTGTAATCAGTTCAATAAAGGCGCAAGGTTATTTATCATACATACTTTTACTCTCTTCCGGCCATTCCTTCCGGATACATCACATTTTAGCCAGATATTGTATTGTAATGTCGTGTCGAAATACAGCTAGAACTGCAAAGGCTGAATGCAGCTGGGAGGAAGAAATGTCACTACCAATATCATTAACCTAAAATAATAATAACAATAGAAAAATAATTTCTTTTCTAGGTACTTACATTGGCCGAAAGTGTGCTTCTGCCACGTCGTTATGCAAGATATCTGTGGGATGTGGCCGGCCGCGGTGGCCGAGGAGACTAAGGCGCTCCAGTCACGGTCTCCACGGCCACTACGGTCGGGGGTTCGAATCCCCCCTCGGGCATGGATATTTGTGCCGTCCTAGTTCGTAAGTAGTTCATAAGTAGTTTGTAAGTTTAGGGACTGATGACCCCGTAGTTAAGTCCCATAGACTTTACGAACATTTGAACATTTTTTTTGTGGGATGTGCAATGTCGTATTGTGATGACAACGTTCGAAAGGTATATGGTGCTCGTTACCAAACGGTTGACAATTGAGATTACAGCAGTGGCGTAGGAATTCAGCTTCACACGTTGAAACGCAACCGAGTGTACTATGAATGACTGATTGAGGTTACCTCAGCCTACAGCAGACGAACTACCGGCCAACCAGCTATCCTCGATAACCGTGACAGGATACATCTCAGATGAATCGTCAATAATAGATGAGCAACAATGGATCGAATCAGGGCTCAATTCAACATAGGAAGTTGAAGATACATCAATGAGACGACAATCCGGTCAAATGTTCTAATGTTTGTAGAAATTATGGAACTTAACTACACTGCATCTGTAGATGGATCCCGCCTCCACAGAAGGAGTGATCCCCAGCGGTGGTTGTAAAATGGGCCCCCTTGCCTTTGCATAGTTCGTGGTATGCTGAGCGGGTCGAGGTTCTTCGACGGGTCTACAGCCGCATAGCTTAACGTCGCTCCGAAAATTTTTAAAGAACATACACGTGATGACCCAGGACTTAGAAGTCCTCTCTGGAGCGCACAGTTGAATCCTGTCGAGTCTACGTCGGATGTGGGTGTCATGGAACGAGCCTCCGGCATGTTTCCTGCACCAGCAAAAATATCATAATTGTACGTCGCACTGTAAAATAGTTGTATTTCGTGTCAGCTTTGTCCAAAGGAGTATCATTGACTTCTGGTCTCACTTACGCGCCATCTCACTGCGCTCCACTAGGCCAAATGAGGCCACACGCCAATCTCAAAATCTCCAGAATACTGAAAAGAGGTCGACAAGACTTTTACGAACTTACACCACATAATTTTGGAGCCGCCCGTTCTTGAGCCAAAAATTTCCTTCGTGTATCAGTCGAGCTACCTCAAAAATAACGCCGTACGTCATAAGTGACTGAAAAGTGTTGAAAAATCACTTAATTCAGATACTGTGTAAAGTAAATTAAATATAAATTACTTTTTGAACAAGATCCTGAACATGGCCTTTCGACGACAGTTGACTATCGATCTGAACACAAAAATATCTGAAGTGGTCATTCTCACTTATCTTATGCTCATTATTTGTAATGCTTTTGTTAAATTATGTTTTAGAAAATGTGAAAATTGTGTTTTACTGTGATTTAGCATAAATGTATTTTCTACAAGCCATGAGCTTATCTCTTAAACTGCATTATTTTATACTGTGATAAAATTATGAACAATATTCTTCACTTCACAGCAGGTATCGTCTGCAAACAAAAATGTTACAAAGAGAGACCTAAGATGTGACACGATTCAAAATACAACTCGATGCTAAATAGAGAAGATGAGCGTTGTTGCATTTCTGCCACGCAACTCAGCCTGGAATGTAAAAAAAAAAAAATCTCTGAATGCGTTCTTGGGATACAGCAATCCATGATGCTTTTAAATATTAACGAAGTTGATCTGACGTATCTGCGAGTGGTGTATCCTGGACCAAGCGTTTCACAATTGTCGATTAGACGTTTTAAGTAGGTAAGAGGTCGGAAGAATAAGTTGACCAAAAGGCAAGGCTATGCAAGTAACATGTGTTGTCGCACATTATGCTGTTGTAACATGACTATCGGTAGCCTCTGAAGTATGGGAAGATAACACACTCCAATACTTGAGACATGTAATGTTGTCTGGTTAGCGTACAAGCATTATTTACAAAGGGCGTGTGGGAATGGAATCCAATACTACCTAACACTCTTATAGTGAGAGAGGCAATAAGTGATCTGCAAATTTGACGTAGATTTGCAGCAGTATTTTAGAACATATACTTTCCTCAAGCACTGAGAAGTACCTATGAATCAACAGGGATTCAGAAAGTACCGTTCTTGTAAAACACAGCTAGCTGTTTACTCCCATAAAATGATGATTGCTATCGATATCACGGGTCGAGTCCATCTTTTTTTAAATTTTAATTTTATTTTTATTCCCTGAATGCTTTCATACTGTAGCTCTCATACGGCATCTAATTAAATTACGTGCTTAAGGAGTATCGGCATAGTTTTGTGATTGGATTCACGAGTTCCTCTCAGGAAGGCCACAGTACGTAGTAACTGGCAAAGAGTCATCGATTTAGATAAGATGTCTGCATGGTGTGAGAATTAGCAACTGACGACTTCCAGATGATCGCAAAAATAAATCAGTTAAATTTCATTTACAAGATATATCAGTCAAATTAATAAGCCGCAAATTCAACTAAATACCTAGGAATTACAGTTACGAAGTTTAAATCTTTGTTAAGCTTATGGGACTTAACTACGGTGTCATGACTCCCTAAACTTACAAACTACTTATAAACTAATTTATACTAAAGACAACAGAAACATCCTTGCCCGAGGGAAGATTCGAACCGACGACGGGGAACGGTCTTGTGCATCGGAGCAAAGCGCATCAATGCGCTCGGCCACTCCGCCATGGCTACAGTTACGAACCACTTAAATTGGAGAGGAGCAGAACACTTAGGAGAGGCAGCAGTTCTACTAAAGAAAGATCCTATATTACACTTGTCCGACCTAGTTTGGAGTATTGCTGAGTGCTGTGGAATCCTCTACAGGTGGAACTAACGGAGGTTCAGAGAAGGTCAGCTCACTTTTATTATTGCGATACGGGGGAAAGAGCGTCACAGAAATGACACACGATTTGGGATTGAAGTTATTAAAGGTTTTATTTGTTGCGGCGAGAAATATTTGTGAAATTATTTTCTCCTAAGAGCGCGAACATTTTGTTTTGCTTTTTTAGCTGCCAACTACATAGGGAGAGATGATCATCATAATAAACAAGGGAAGTCAGACTGAAAACGAGGGTATTTACGTGTTGGTTTCTCCAGAGCGCTATTAGAAAATGAAACGGTACATAAATCTTATGAAAGCGGTCCGATGAACCATTTGTCAGGAATTAAATGTTATTTACAGAGTAAATATGTAAATGTAGACGGAATTATAAATATATATGTAGAAACTGCCTTGTCCGACCCCGGGTGCCCTTCCTCACGGTTTTCATTGAAGCTTCCTCTACATTCTGTTATTTTGCTTGCTTTTATCCCAACACACCGTATATATGTGCGTTTTGTAAACGCTGACAGTATCCTGCCGTCTACAATATTGTGTTGTGTTACTAAGACTTTGTACAAAAATATGGAAGAAATGAGCGAAAACTGAATATAAGGCGACCAGAATTGATTATCATATTGTAAATACTGTTAATGCAAGTCTTCTCCGCTGTAACCATCTTCTCACGTTACTGCTTGTTACGGCGGATTAGCCATGCGCACAGGGGCGCTGTCGGAGGTTCGAGTCCCCCCCTCCCCCATCAGGCATGGGTGTCTGTGTTGTCCTTAGGTTAGTTTACCTTAGTTTAAGTAGTTTTTAAGCTACGGACTAATAACCAATCAGATGAGTCCCTTAAATTTTAAAACAAATTACTGCTTGTTTTCGCAAAAAAAGATATTCACTCAGGCCTAATTACCTGTATACGTACGGACACGTATTCTCGTTAAGGTGGTGCTTGATGACGGGGCTGCACTTAGCGGTTTTATTAGCATCAGCAAATGCCAGCCACTTCAACTTGTAATTTAACATTAACAGATATTGTATCACAGTACTCCTCTTCAAAGTGTTTTACAAGGCTATTAAGAAGTATCTGCATACTCAGTTGAATATCTCTGTTGAAACATGAATCGAACGAAATAAACAGGAACAGAACAACACGACACTCTGTACTAACACATGTTGTACTCCTTGCTTTTATATCCAGAAAATTTAAATACACAGTACGATGGAATTAGAAAAAATTGTCTGTGTGTTAATTGTAAGATGTGGGATAAACGTCACACACAACTTCACTCTGTCAGATAGAATCGTCACTTTACAAGCACCTTCCACTTTGGTGAGCCACAACATTTTCGAAACGCCTCACCTTTGGGAACACTCTGTATGTAAATTTATGGGCTGGCTAAGCTTAACAGTGCTTGTGGCGTCTGACATTTTGAAGGGGCGTTTCACGATCTGAATGGCTTTTATTGACAAGGAAAATGTTACCCCGGAGAGTAGGCACCACCCCACACTCTAACGGAAGATACCTGTTTGCCTTACAAAAAATTACACGTACTACTTTTAACCATTTGATACCTGCAAGGTTTATCATGGTCAGTTGTGTGACTATTGTCATCGGATGCTATACACATGAGACCGGACCATTTACATTTAGTCTTCTGTCCCTAAAAACGTCGTGGTAGGCACATGAACTATTTACTACCAATTGTTGCCAAGATCGATATTTTATTGTCTGGATGACTAGTTTCGGTAATACACAGTTACTGTCATCGGATCATCTGTAGAAAGGTGACTATTTACCATGTAATTTTAAAATAATTAACTTGTGACTAGCAGTACATGGAACACCTATATGAGTCCTAAACCTGTGCAACCTAATTACCTAGTGATGCATTGTAAATTGACATCAGTCACAATTGACAATGCACCACTATGTAATTAGGTTGGTAAGTTTTAGGACTCACATAGGTATTACCATTTGTATAGGGTGTTCCATGTACTACTAGCCATATCTTACACCCTTCATCTTTGCCTTGTTGTCATGGCACTACTGGTGGCGAATAGCCCATGTGTACCATGTAAACATACGTTTTCAGTTATGGTTGTGATGTTGAGCTGGAATCTATGCATACAATCACCACTAGTTGCATTAATGTGGCAGCCTATGACGACTTTATTGTCGTCGCCCTTGAAGGGAAAATACAAGTGCATTCACTAATTATAAAAATGTTGGGTCTGAAACAAGTACTGTATTTTTTAAAACATCTGTAATTGTCTCACGTGTTATGAGTTACTTGACGTATTTCCTGTCGTTCCCTCTGGAACATAGGGCCGAAACGAAATTTCTCCTCCTGATGCGATTACTAGCAAGTCTCTTCACTTCACTCCAGGCTTCTCCTCCTCTGCAGCTTCTCCCTGGATCGTTCTTTTCCATGTGTGTTTGGGACGACAGCGTTTCATAACTCCTTGAGGGTTCCAGTCCAACGCCACCTTTTAAAAAGCTTCATTAGGTTTTCTTAACGTATGCCCAATCCGTTTCCATTTTCTTTCCTTGATTTGTATGTTGATTGGTTGCTTATTTGTCTCTCTCCAAAGATATTCAATTGTCATTATATTTGGCCATCTCACGTTTAAAATACGCCGGAGACAACGGTAAATAAAAACTTGTAGCTGGTTTTTTATGTGGTTAGTTACTTTCCAAGTTTCGCAACCATACACCAGAACTGCCTTCACGTTGCTATTGAAAAACCAGAGTTTTGTTTTCCTTGAAATGTTCCTGTTTCTCCAAATGGAGTACAGCTGGACAAACGCACCATTTGCTTTGCGGATGCGACCACGGAGATCCTCCTCAGCGGCTCCTGTAGTCGTGACTATACTTCCGAGGTAGAGGAAAGACTGGACCTGTTCTACATCTTCTACATGAATGGTCAACCTAGAGGTGGTGGTCGAGTTTATCCGCATTTCTTTGGTTTTGCGAACATTTATCTTGAGGCCTGCAGCTTCTCCTTCTTTCTGTAACCTGGCCAGTTTCTCTTCGATGTCTGGATATCGCTTTGCCATTAAGCAGATGTCGTCTGCGAAATCTAGATCTTCGTGCGTATCCCTCGTCCCCAATTGCACACCTCTTTGCCGTGTTTTAATTATGTTAAAATTAAATCGTAAATATTAACCTTTCTACAGATTATCCGTTGATGGTAACTGTGTATTACTGTCGTCGAGACAATCAAATAGCCATCTTGGCAACAAATGGTAATAATTATTTAAGATCGCCTCTTAAAACATGATAAAATTAATATGTAAATATTTAAGAAATACCCATCCATTGTGTGTTGTAAGTGAATGTGTCTTCGAGATACGCTACAACGAAGGATATTGGAAAACACTGAGTTAAGGAGAGACAGCCTATCAGAAATCCTTGGTTAATACATTAAAAAACTAAAATCACCCGACATAAATATGAAAGCCGTGCGGGAGTAGTCGAGTGGTCTGGAGCGCCACGTTAGGGATCGCGCGGCCTCCCGCGTCGTCGATTCGAATCCTCCCTCGGGTATGGATGTGTGTGTTGTCCTTAGTTTAGTTTAACGTAGAATAAGTAGTTTGTAGGTCTAGGGACTTATGGCCAAAGTAGTTTGGTTCCTTAGAATTACAAACATTTGAACAGTTTTTTGAGAAATTTGAAACCATCATCATCATCATCATCATGATAGACTGATTATGTCTTTCAGCGTTCAGTCGGTGGCATAGTACCTCTAATAAAATTTCTCCATGATCCCCTATTCAATGCTAACATTGATGCCTCGTCTGATGTTATGCCTTTCACTTCAAAATCATTCTGCACCGAATCTAAGTACTTTCTTCTTGGTCTACCTCGACTCCTTTTACCCTCCACCGACGCGCTCATGAGTCTTATAGGTAACCTTGCTTCTCCCATGCGTGTAACATGACCCCACCATCTCAGTGTGTTCGCTCTAACTGCTTCATCTATGGTGTTCATTCCCAGCTTTTCTTTGATTTCCTCGTAATGGACACCCTTCTGCCATTGTTCCCATCTATTAGTACCTGCAATCATTCTTGCTACTTTCACATCTGTAACCTCTGCCTTATGAATAAGGTAACCTGTATCCACCCAACTTTCACTCCCATACAAAAAAGTTGGTCGAAAGATAGAGCGGTGCACTGCTAACTTAGTTTTGGTACTGACTTCTTTCTTGCAGAAGAGAGTAGATCTTAGCTGAGCACTCACTGCATTAGCTTTGCTGCACCTCGATTCCAGTTCTTTCGCTATGTTGCCATCCTGTGAGAAAATACATCCCAGGTACTTGAAACTGTCTACCTGTTCTAACTTTGTTCCGCCTATTTGGCACTCATTCTGTTCGAATCTCTTTCCTACAGACATTAATCGGAAAGAGATTCAGCAATCAATTTTGGAGGTGGAATATTTTAACGACAGCGAGAGGAGGAAATATGGTAAAAAGTTACTGGGTACCAGATTTTGCCAGTTTTTGTTTTTTAAGTAGTGTAGCATGGAGTTTCCGATGATTATCCTTCAAGGGGTCCTGGCCAATTAATTTGTTACGCATAGAAAAATCGCTCATCGTATGTAGCTGGCGCAGTGCTAACACACTGGACGAAGGCGGTTAAAACTTGCCTCTGGCCATCCTGATTTAGGTTTTCCGTGATTTCCCTAAATCACCCCAGGCAAATGACGCGATGGTTCCTTTCAAAGAGTACAGTCGATTTCCTTTTCCAGCGCTAACAAGAAACTATCCGAGCTTCTGCGTTTCTATAGATCACGATGTCGACGGAACTTTAAATCTTAATCTTAATTCTTTCCTTTGTTTCTTCCTCGAGTGCCTTTTCTTGGTATGTAGTCGGCAGGCAAGTAATACGGTGAGGTAAGCCGCCTAAATAACTGTCCCGCTCAGACAATTCGTCCGACAAGTAACTGCAAGAAGGTTTCAAATGTTTGCCGGCCGCGGTGGCCGAGGTGACTGTAAACATTTTTGGCCGGTCGAGGGGACTGAGGCACTCCAGGCACGGTCAGCACGGCCACTACGGTCGGGGGTTCGAATCCCCCCTCGGGCATGGATATTTGTGCCGTCCTAGTTCGTAAGTAGTTTGTAAGTTTAGGGACTGATGACCCCGTAGTTAAGTCCCATAAGCTTAACAAACATTTGAACATTTTTCAAACGTTTACATGTTTGTAATCTTCAGGGACCAAACTGTTTTGGTCATCGATCCCTTGACATACTAACTACTTAAACTAGAACCCGAGCGACGACAGACTCGGTCGCGCCATCTGTGGCGTGGTACTTTACACTACGCGGCAGTTCTAGTACACGAGAACAAACCAAGTACGCTGTCACTTTTAGACCAGAATGTAGCCAGACACGTTTCCTGCTCCTGACCTTTACCACTGATACTTTTCCTTCTAGTTTCACGCCATATTTTGTTTATCGACGTTACCTTTTCTTCTGAACGTAGAAGAGTTAAATCACACTGCACGTCGTCCTGAAGGATCTTCTCCATCCTTATTCTCTGATGGCATCTATTCTGTCGGTGTTAGCGGAATTGATGTAGCCAGAATCTGTTCGATGCTGTCACTCGTAATGAACTGGGGACTGCTCTTCCAGAACTTTGACTTGAGCCTACTGTCAAGGTGGTTATGCAGATGCCGTAACTGCCTTACTCAAGACGAATAAACTTGACATCACCCTGTAAGAACGACGTCACCCATTGTTAATTTCCTTGATCATGAATTGTTGGAACGGAGTGTGGTCCACATGCAACTGAATTACGATGAGTCATGAACGCATTATAACAATCATTTTCACGCTCTCGTTTACAGTTACAGAGATATTGAGTTCCCTGTAATCATGTTCTATACGAGAAATTTTATTTTTTCCCATCATGGTAGATTTTATGGACATTGCATTGCATTGCCTGTGAACTTTCGAAGCACAATGAAGAAATTATAGATCATCTGACATTTCGCTGTCAAATTGTCTGCAGTTCTTGAAAGTAGTAGAAAAAAGACTACCGACAGGGGGACAGAGGATATTGTAGTAAGGGCAAAACAAGATTCTCGATTTCATGTACAGGAACATTACCTATCTGAGTTACCAACGGATTGGGAAACCAGAAAAGAAGAAGCAATTGAAGGGTCGAAATTGCCACACCCCATTGTGTTCTTTGCTTTTAATCTTTTCATACTGTTGCACAAAAAAGGTTTTTAAGGTTAGTCCGTTATTTATTGTTTTTACCAGTTGTTTTTACACCAAAATCGATTTATTTATGTTTATTTGAAACCAACGATACCTAAATGGGTTACTTGTTTCATGTCTGAAACTTCTAAAAACTTGCCCTACTGTTTTCACGCCCGTCTATATGAACGCCCAGTTTTTGAAAATATGAAAAACAATAAATACTCTAAAATTGTTTTTATTTTTATCCTCACGAACGTTTAGTGAATGGAGATAGCATATAACTAAAATAAAGATCAGGGCTATCTGTGGAACAAGGAATCTACCACCTGTGTTATCAAAACAGGTTCAAATGCTTGTAAACCTTATGGTTCAAACAGCTGATATCATCAGCCACCAGACATACAAACTACTTAAACAGTTTCAAAATAACTGATTGTTAGGACAACGTAGACATCCATGCTCGAGATAGGGCTCGAACCTCTGACGGGGAGCGGCCGCGCAATCCGTAGCAAGGCGCCTTAGCTAGCACAGTCATTCCCGCGTGGCTGCATGGTGGTGTTCTCATGTACTAGCTGCATTAGGTGTCGACGCGTATCTGTAGTGACATTTGTAGAAGTTAACGCTGATTTAGTGTAAGAAGTTTATCAAAGTTACATGGAATATGTTGCTTTAGGAGCGGTACATTTGGTACTCAACTGATTATATCTCCAATTAATCGATCATTTCTCCTTAGCGGTTGACACTACTACACAATACTCTGAGAGATCACGAGCAGTTATTTTATACCGCGGTGGAGTTTCGAGTCCTTCCTAGGGAATATGTGTGTGTGTGTGTGTGTGTGTGTGTGTGTGTGTGTGTGTGTGTGTGTGTTATCGTTAACGTAAGTTAGTTTAAGTAATTTATAAGCCTAGGAACTGATAACTGTTGCTGTTCAGTCCATTAAAGTGATGAACATTTGCATATTTGAATAAATTCATTTGGACTTCCTGATTCCATAACCCGAGGCACAGTTTGAACTTGATTAACATTTTCATAAATACAGGGTGTTACAAAAAGGTACGACCAAATTTTCAGGAAACATTCCTCACACTCAAAGAAAGAAAATATGTTATGTGGACGTGTGTCCGTAAATGCTTAATTTCCATGTTAGAGCTCATTTTAGTATTTACCAATGAGGCTTCATTACAACGTTATCAAATTGTAAATTTTCGCAATCAACATGTGTGGGCTGACGAGAATCCGAATGCCATTGTGCAATCACGTCATCAACACAGATTTTCTATCAACGTTTGGTCAGGGCTGTTGGTTATGTCTTGATTGGGCCTCATGTTCTTCCACCTACGCTCACTGGAGCATTTCATACATCTCTGATATAGCACTGAAGTATTAGATTGCAATTTTTCAGTCTAATCTGCAATAAATCGTCCACATATGCCAGACTACGTATTTTGTTTACATCTGTTTTAATTTCACCCTTCCAGTCTATCGTTATCAACATACGCTCCTTAAATCATACGAACAACATGGGTGACAGCCTTGTCTTGCAGCTGAACTACCCTGAACGATGTATAAGTTCGTCTCCTAGTGCACCATCTCAGTAGAACTGACCATAACTTACTTCTAACGACACAATCATAAGCCTTTTGTAGATGTATAAAACATACATACAACTCACTATCCCGCTCAAACTACTTCTTTATTTTTAGCATACGCTACAGATCTGATCCTGATTGTCTAAGAAGCGGAAAGGAGCAGCAATGATTTTAAACCAGCTTGTTTTCAACGATTATTTATTCCTCCCCTTCATCAATACCTGAGAAATTCTTGACACAAAATTTAAGAATACCTCTGTATGTGATAAAAACTTTTCTGTTCCCATCTTTCAATATAGGTGAGATTACGTTTTTTTTCTCCACACACGGACCCTGCTCCGATTCCCACGCCATTTCATCTGTCCCAATTAATTATTTGAGACCTGGTATTCCATCATGTTTGATGTTTTCCAGACACACCAACCACTTGATTGCACTGCAATCTTTTACGCCGCTAAAATTTGGTTCGGAAACTGCATTGACTATCATGGAGGCACACATGTGTGTCCGTACGCGTGACGAAACTCAGAGGGCATTACAGCGTTCTCTCATTTTAATATATATCACAAAACAATTTTTCTTCACTTGTAAGTCATGTGTAGCTAGAGGACACGTGGGAGTACTTCGCACCCTTAGTGGAATGACAAAACAGTTAAGTACAGTTGAATATTCACGCATACCTTTCTTCAGAATCAATCAATGCAAGTGTTTAAAAGCGCAAATGAAAGAGCTCAATCCGCTGAGTGTTGTTATGTCAAGAAGAACTGCGCACCTTAATTAGAATCGAAGATATCGTAAAACAAACCGATTAAAATATTAAATGCAAGGACAGAAGGATACCGCGTCTGAATAAAAATTAAGGATGGAGAGACTGAAGTTAATTCTGATACTTCATAACAAATCTACGAATAAATACAATTTGTTTAAAGCCAAAATGAAGGAAATTGATCGGATAGAACGGTCTGACCGATTGACGTTAGTTGCGAAAAAATGGCGTCGGCGGAGTGGCCAAGTGCATTGAGGCGCTATGCTCCGATGCGCGGGGCCGCTCCCTGGTGGGGGTTCGAATCTCTCCTCGGTATGGCTGTTTGTATCGTCTTTAGTACAAGGTAGTTCATAAGTAATTTGTAAGTGTAGGGACTGATCACCCCACAGTTAAGTCCTTTAAGCTTAACAAACATTTTAACATTCTGGAAAAAAAAAAAAAAAAAAAAAAAAAAACTGGAAATAAAGTTGAATGTTCACGCATACCTTTTTCCAGAATCAACCAATGCCAGTGTTTAAAAGCGCAATCGAAAGAGGCTGATCCGCTGAGTGTTGTTAGCTCAAAAAGAACTGGGTACCTTAATTAGAATCGAAGATATCGTAAAATAAACGAAGTAAAATATACTGTGCAATGATAGAAGGATACTGCGTTTCAATAAAATTGAAGGATGAAGAGAGTTAATTCTGATACTTGATGAGAAATCTACAAATGAAAACCTCTTGTTTAAAGCAAAAATGAAGGCAACGGCCTGGCTGACTTACTGTAGTTTACAGCAAGGGCATCCCCTTAAGAATGTTACAGTAGGGGCATTTGAGTATAGAAAAACGAAGGCGAGAGTTATGTGAATTCTGATACTTGATGACAAATCTGTGGATGAATAACTTTCGTTTACAACGAAAATGATGGAAATAGGCCGGATAGTTTGTCTGGCCAATAGGCATTAGTTTTAGTAGATTCTTTTAACATATGCGATACTGTCTTGTTAAATCAGTTCGCACCAAAGACCTCAGAACACAGCTATTTCCTCTAGTATGAAATGTTTACGTCAACATCAGGAACACTAGCTATTTCCTGCAAAGTTTTCCCCCGCGCCCAGAATTTTTTGCTGTTACTCTCCTGTCTAGTACGTCATAAATTTTGTTGCGTGAAGGGCGAAAGGGAGGAGGGAAGGGGGTGAGAGAGATCCGAGAAGTCTCGCGTGAGCAGCCCGGCTTGCGCAGCAGCACAGCGGCTCTCGCCGTGAAGTACCTGTGCTAAATCTCGAATAGTTTTCGGGGCGCGTTTAAAATTCCGACAAAACTCGGGCGCTACACCTCGGACGAGGAATTTTGCAGTAACTGTAGTGCTGTGTTTCGCAGCTTAAGCGGGCACCGCGTTAAGAATTCACTCCAGATTCCTGGTTCGCCGTATTTGCATATAAATAAGCGACGCGCCCAGAACGCCCGCCCGCGCCGCGCGTTCGCTTCGTCGGCGCTGGAGCGCGCCACGGTCGTGCCCAGGTGTCGGCAGCCGCCCCCACACCCCCTCCCCCATCCCCCTGCTAATCCCCGCTGCGATTGGCCGAGACCGCCGACCTTCGTCCGACGGGGGCGAAGGTTTATTGCCCAAACGGAAGCTCGCTAATTCTCCAGATTTACTGCTTGTAATGCTCTTAGTCATTTTTCACGTTGCCGACCCTTAGTCGTGAGCAGTAGAGTACCTACAGGTGAAACGAGGTCACAGATACCTCTTATGCAGTAAAAACTAATTGTATATCGAGAAGTACGCGATGAACACCGATTACTGATTAAGACCGTAGCGTAAAACACTATGTGATCAAAAGTATCTGTACATCACGAGGTACAAGCTTCCGAGGGTTTTATTTGCGAACGGAGAAGTTAGTACTGCTTCCTCCCACATTTCCCCTAAAACCTCCACATCCTTGCGGGTGCTGTTGCGAAGCAGTGTGAGTTTTTACCGCCCTACAGTACGCACGAGGTGCCGTAGTTGCTGTCCAAAACTTTATGGAAAGCATAGAGTTCTGACTAACCTGTTGTCTTCTATAGTTGTGTCCCCAGCGCAGAAGACAGCACACCGGTCGTTGATTCTTCTACAGCATACAAGTGAGGCTAAAATAAGTTTTGTTTGATGGAAGCATAATTAGTGACTCGCGAGATTTTTAATTGTCAGGGATGCCATTTATTAAGTAAATAATAAAAAATGAGCAACTATTGTTAATATGATACGGCCTATGCTGCCCATAGTTCATGTTGAGACCTCGACTGTTATCACATTTACGCAAATCTTTACTCATACCGGCGCGGTCCGGCGCGTTTAGCGGTCAGCTCGAGACTGAAACTGCGGCGCGTTGCGAGAGGGCACCTGACGCTCTATTTCGCGTCAAAACAGGGCCGTCGCGCGCCTTCTGCAAAATCGCTCTTCTCTTGTTACAATAAGAGAAGGCAACTTAAACTTTTTAAACTGTCAAAACCTAGCCTGTCCTTGAGAGATATTTATTACAAATTCTCAGCTCTGAATAATTAATATTTAGTATATAATAAACAAAACTAATTTCATAAGAAATCACGTGACGTGAAATGCAGCAGCCAATGCGAGGGGCTTTCCCACGGGAACCAGCACCTACTGTGCCATATGCTACTGCTCCCCACCCCACGTTTCAACATATGCTCCACTTCTGTGTTTCTTCCACGTTTAAGACACGTACGATGTTAGCAAAGAAACGGCCAGCGGCCAGTAATATGAAGTGGCCACAGGCCAGGAATATCACAGAGGAACATTCTTTTCTCCAGTTAGGTGCATTGTGTTGCCAATTACCGCCTGGTACTCCTCATCAGCGACCTCATCAGTCATTAGCAGGGCCCGGATTTTAATGACATGTCATATGTTTTTCTGAACTTCAAGGTGAATTTTAGAACAATTTATACACAAATCTAGGCATTTTAGTGTAAAAAAAATATTTTAATTGTGCGTATAAAGTCATATTTCAACATATTTTAGTAATAGGTCATATTGCGGCTAACTTTTATTATAACAGGTTATATTTCCGCCAAATTTTTCCAAAATACATATACTGTTTCTCTTATATCTTTCGGGATACAGGAATAAGAAAATGAATATGTTGCCCATGAGACAATATTTAACGTGATATTATGAAACATAAACAGACAATTAGGTACATAGCTTTATTTCACAGGATTGTAGTAGAACAACAATCGTTTCACGAACATAAAACACGGTTGCGCAGAGTCGACCATACGCTCTCAGCGCCAACAAAGGCGGCTTCTGTCGTAATAATAATCGCAGTTGCGCAGGTGTTAACAGTAACCAGTTTGGGTACAGCCTGTGCCTTGTTCATCATGACTAAAGCAAAGTGCTCAGACAGCGTGAAGTTGCGAGGATTTGTCCGAGAATTTGGAGACAAATTCTTTAGTTCTGATGGGAAAATACTATTTTGTAAACTGTGTGAAGTTAAAGTTAGTGCAGAAAAGCACTTTAATGTGCAACAACACTCTAATACCGCCAAACACAGCAACTGTGTGAAACGAAGTGACAAATGTTATTTGAACAGACAGGTCACTCTTCATCGTGCAATCATTCTGCAAGGATTTGTGTGAGATGATGGTCTCCTTGAACATCCTATTGGAAAATCTGAAGAATCAATGCTTCAGACGGTTCTAGGAGAAGTACACAACACATCCAGTTCCAGATGAATCTACACTGTGAAAGAACTATTTATCGGTATGCTACAATGATGTGCTCAACAAAATACAAATTACTGTTGCTGAGCAAAAGATCTGGCTGTCGATAGATGAAAGTACGGATGTTAGTGGGCGGTATATTGCAAATGTTGGTGTTCTAAAAGTTGATGGGCCTGGAAATATTTCCCTAATAACGTGTGAAGCTCTCGATAGAGTGAACAATTCGACGATTGCTATTTTGTTTGACAACTCTCTGAAGCTACTGTGGCCAGATGGTGTGAAAAGAGACAACGTTGTGCTGCTTGTAACAGATGCCGCTTCATATATGGCTAAAGCAGCCAAAGGACTTCAGATTCTCTACCCTGGTGTATGTCACTTGCCTTGCACAGAGTTGCTGAAGAGGTACGATCAAATTAGCCTAACGTGGACAAATTAATTTCCTGTGGCAAGAAAATCTATATCAAAGCTCCGCTACGGGTGCAGAAATTCAAGGAACAGGCACCTTCAATACCCCTCCCACCTAAATCTTTCCTTACACGATGGGGTTTTTGGCGTAATGCTGCTGAGTATTACTGCACCAACTACACCCAAATAAAGACAATCTTCTGTGAGCTTGATAGCGATGAATCAAGTGCTATCTAAACTGTGAAAGACGTATTTACAGATACATTGTCTGGAAACTTGGCATACATCAACGCCAATTTTTCAGTGATATCAAAAGCTATGAAACGACTAGAAGCTGTTGGCACTCAGCTATGTGAGCCCCTGAGTATTGCGCAACATGTGCAGAGTGAGTTGGATCGAACCCGTGGTTATGCGGCGGACAAAGTGAAAAACAAACTGCAAAGAGTTCTACAACGAAATCCTGGATATTCTACAATGTGTAAAATTTGTGACAGTCTTTCTGGGAATACCGCAACATTTGAAGATAGTGAAGCAAAGCTGACCTGTAGTGACCTGGCTGCCTTCAAATTCGCTCCAGTGACATTTTGTGAAGTGGAGAGGAGCTTTTCCAGGTACAAAACTGTCCTCAGCGACAACCGTAGATCTTTGCCAAGGGAAAACCTCAACATGCACCTCGTGATACAGTGCAACTTTGCAAATACTGAATATTAACAGACGGTATTAAATAATGTAAAGTGCTTTAAATAATTTGTGTGCAGAAATAAAAATATTGTTCTGCTGTTTCGATAGATGATATCCTGTTCACTGTACTTTGTGTTTAGAAAATAAAAGATTCAGACGTTTAAAAAATAGGTGCTAATTAGCCTCAAACCCTACAAAAAGAAAGAACTATACTTACAATATTGGAGAAGGGAATTTTGTATTATTTTATGGTAAATAAAAAATAAATTAAAGAAACAAGGATGCTTGAAATAAACTTCTATTAAGTCATATATTACTTTTTAAGGTCATATTTATATAAGTTTTAGGTCATAAATACTTGCATATTTCACTGTGTTTTAGGTAATTAAAATCCGGGCCTTGGTCATTAGACATTGCGAGAGAGCAGACTGGGGCGCCCCGTGGAACTCACGGTCTTCGAACGTCGTCAGGTGATGCAAGGCAACTTATGTCAGAAGCCTGTACGCGAGATTTCCACACTATCTTGAAACACGCCCACATAATGCTGTAGCCCTGTTTCATGTTATTCAGTGACTCTGTTCTCTGTATTATGTTGCTATACATCTGTAAATTACTTATCCAACCATTAAATGACGCCCCAGCATCGCGTCTTATTCTTTTAATACTTTCATAATATTTCATGTGCTAACATACCTCCTGAATGACTGTGTGTCGAATGTGTCTCTAGCCTTCTGCAGTGCCGTATCGACGTAGAGTGCTGCTACCGCGCTCTGCAGACACGCTAGTTACATCTCTGTAAGTCTTTATTCGAGGTATGGTCTGCTACGGCCCATGCTTATGCAGCAATACTATCCTTGACCAAATGTATCTCCTGAGTAGCGACCCCTAAAGATGCTTTTGTGTACCAGAGGTAACCCTCTCCTTCCGGCCTTTTTGGAAAGGTTCGCGCACCGGACAGACCCCCTCGCCTTCCACTATAAACTCACTCGCCACTGGTAGCCCGGAGCACCCCTTCGCTTGCCACTCTGCCGAGGACGATGCTTGAGGTAAGGTGTTTAGCTGGACTGGTGCTCTGTTGACCAAGGTTAAGATTTTATTACTGTGGTGTTAGATTCTGCTCTCAGCAGCCTTAAACTGTTCCAGTATTTCGTTTGGTATACGCGATGAATGTTTCAGTTTGACTTAACCTTTGTAGTGGCAAAATTTATTATCTGAAGTGTGGTAATTGTAGTCGAACCACGTGTGCCTTTGTTCGTTTGTTCGTTTTAGAATTTCATTCTTTAACAATGTTTAGTCTGCATAGTAACTATGATTAAGCAGTCGAAATCCACTCCCTTATTTCAGCGGTGATTTTCGTTGTGAATTATTTAAATTGTATCGAACTTTGTCTGTTCGTTATGCCACGTTAACTACTTATTGTTAATCCGATACCAGTCATCAAGTGACTTTAGTCGCCTCAGGTGATTCATGTTAGCAGTTTGGTTATATTTATTCAGTTATTCCTCGTGTGGTGTTTTTATTCCCATTTATTTCACACTTTGAGATTTTTTGAGTTGTGAACCACCCCATCAACCGTTCATCAACCACGTGTTCAGATTTCTGCATATCATAGTAAAGTTTTCTTATTTTAATACGTGCGTGTACTTCATGCTAGCTGATCTCCTCCAATATTCCACTGCTGCAGATGCTGGCCCCTGTTTGAGTAACTGCCGCGTGAGCTTTGGCAAGTGAGTGTGAATGAATGTGTGTCTACTCACCCTAATCTAACCATATTTTCTTCATAAGTAAATTTCATAAAATCTGGGCAATCAAATGGGCCATTTATTAATTTTATTGTTAATCTTTCCCCTTTTAAATATGTGCTTCTATTGTTTTAAACTGGTCTCCCCATTTCCTAACCGTTTTAAGAATACATACATTGTTAATTACATTCTCTGTTTCCTTTAGCACCCCTCTTCAATTTTAATTAAATCGTCAGATTTAGCTGTCCCCATCTGGAACTGGCGTGCGTTCCGTTGTAAATTTTATTTCAAGTCTCTGCAGATAGGCTGCTTCTGGTGTGGGTTATGTGAACTTGTATGCTTCATTTCGTTGTTCCGCTTCAGAACCTTCAGAGCAGCTCAGATTAAGCTAATTAGTAACTCACAGACTATAGCACCAAACCTTCAACCTAAACATCCTTAGGTTCACTGTTTCTCTTGTGATAGTGAAGTGGAAACGTGAAGGGAAACGTACAGCACGAAAGCGTACAGGCCAACCTCGTCTGTTGACTGTCTAATACGCAGGCATCTATCTAGACCATCACACAGGAATTCCAAACTGATCAGGATCCACTCCATGTACCATGACAGTTAGGAGCGAGGTGACGAATCTTGGCTGTCTGTAACCCACACATCACGCAGGTCAGTGCCAAACGACGCCCAGCTTGGTGTACGGTGCACAAACATTGGTCGATTAAACTGTGGATATACGTTGTGTGAAGTAACTGACTACGGTACATAACGTGGCGATTCGATGGTAGGGTGTGGGTATGACGAATTCCCGGAGAACGCCATCTGCCAGCGTGTACAGTGCCAATAGTAAAATTCGGAGTCGCTGGTGTTATAGTTTGGTCGTGTTTTTCTTGGATGGGGGCTTCCACCCCTCGCTGTTTTGCGTGGCACTATCATAGCACAGGCTTACATTGATGTTTTAAGTAACATTTTGGTTCATACAGCTGAAGAGGACTTCCGTGATGGCGACTGCATCTTTAAACAGGACCGAGCACCGGTTCATAATGCACGGCCTAAGGCGGAGTGGTTACACGACAATAATATCCCATTAATGGACTGGTCTGCACAGAATCCTAACATGGATCCTACAGAACACCTTTAGGATGTTTTGGAACGTCGATCTCGTGCCAGGCCTCACCGGCCTACATCTTATTGCACTACTGTGTGATGAATGGGCTGTCAAGAACGTATGCGTGAGAGTGTGGCAGCTGGCAGCAAGACTAAGGGTGGGCTAACACCATATTGAATTCAAGAATTAACAGTGGAGGGCACCACTAACTTGTAAGGCAGTTTCAGTTTGATAACATATTTTTCGTGTTATTTAGACAATATGGTTTATTTATCAAGAAGTAGACAGTAATCAGTGGAGCATAGGGCAGGATGTTTATTCTTGTACCGAGAATATAGTACACATCTCTTCTCGCTAATATCACCATGTAACAAAAAGGTAGGGTCAAACTTTCAGGAAACATTCCTCACATACAAAGAAAGAAAATATGTTATGTGGACATGTGTCCGGAAACGCTTAATTTCCATGTTACAGCTCATTTTAGTATTTCATTTACGGATGAGGCTTCATTCCATCGTGATAAAATTGTAAAGTTTCACAATCAACATGTGTGTGCTGACGAGAATCCGCACGCAATTGTGCAATCAATTCATCAACACAGATTTTCTGTGAACGTTTGGGCAGGAATTGTTGGTGATGTCTTGATTGGGCCTCATGTTCTTCCACCAACGCTCACTAGAGCACGTTATCATGATTTCAAACGGGATACTCTACCTGTGCTGCTAGAACATGTACCTTTACAAGTACGACACAACATGAAGTTCATGTACGATGGAGCTCCTGCACATATCAGTCGACGTGTTCGTACGCTTCTCAACAACAGATTAGGTGACCGATGGATTGGTAGAGGCAAACCAATTCTATGGCCTCCACGCTCTCCTGACCTCAACCCTCTTGACTTTCATTTATGAGGGAATTTGAAAGCTCTTGTCTATGCAACCCCGGTACTAAATATAGAGACTCTTTGGGCTTGTATTGTGGACGGCTGTGATGCAATACGCCTTTCTCCAGGGCTGTATCAGCGCATCAGGGATTCCATGCGACGGAGGGTGGATGCATGTATCCTCGCTAACGGAGGACATTTTGTACATTTCCTGTAACAGTGTTTGAAGTCACGCTGGTACGTTCTGTTGATGTGTGTTTCCATTCCATGATTTATGTGATTTGAAGAGAAGTAACAAAATGAGCTATAACATGGAAATTAAGCGTTTTCGGACACATGTCCACATAACATATTTTCTTTCTTTGTGTGTGAGGAATGTTTCCTGAAAGTTTGGCCGTACCTTTTTGTAACACCTGTATAATGGCAGGCACCGAGATGACAGAAATCACGAGAAAGCGATATGCAAAGTTAAAAGAAAGGAATAATAGATTTCAACATCTCTTTGTGAGTGTGGGTCTTATACACAAAGAAAACACTTGGAATTTTTTTGTGTTGGGGCTGTCGAATGTCTGTGACTTTGTTGGGTACTGTTTCATTTTCTTTGGTCTGCATGCGCACTCACTGGCAGAGATTATACACTGCCTTCGACAATGTAACTTTTCATGTCGAGATCAGAGAAATAGAGTACTGCGTGGTTATCATTAAACTTTCCCCATTTAACACATTATAACACGGAAAATAACTACCGGACGAGTACCCAACGCCGAACCATTAATGTTAAGAGTATGTGGTGCATGATTTCCATGCGTCACAGCGACAACGTCTAGTTAAAACTATGGCCACCAGGTGCCGTAATGAGCTATCGTGATTTATAGTCTCACTCACTTGAACATTGGCTGTGCACTTGCTGACGTGCCAACATCTACTGTCAGAGTAATCTACAGTAATCGATGGTAAGGCATCGATAAAACAGAGGTGATATTTGGCGTTCCACAGGGTAGTGTTATTGGTCCTCTGCTGTTCCTTATTTACATAAACGATTTGGGAGAAAATCTAAGCAGCTCTCTTAGGTTGCTTGCAGATGACGCCGTCATTTACCGTCTAGTAAAATAATCTGAAGATCAAAACCAACTGCAGAACGATCTAAATAAGATATCACTATGGTGTAAAAATTGACAATTGATTCTAAATAACGAGAAGTGTGCAGTCGTCCACGTGAGTAGGAAAAGAAATGAGTTAAACATAGTTTACGTGGTAAATTAATCAAAAGTGAAGGCCGTAAACTCCACTAAATACCTATGTATCAACATTACTTCAGATTTAAATGGAAAAAAAACGCGTAGATAATGTCGTGGGAAAGGCCAACCAGAGACTGCGTTTTATTGGCGGAACCGTAAATGATGCGACATAACTACTAAAGAAACTGCATACACTACGCTTGTCCGTCGTTTTTTGAGTATTACTGTCCAGTGTGGGATCCTTGTCAGGTGAGTTTGATGGAGGACATCGAAAGAGTCCAAAGAAGGGCAGCTCATTTTGTACTGTCATGATACACAATCTAGGATGGGAATCATTACAACAACGGCGTATATCGATGCGGCGTGGGCTACTTACGAAGCTCAAATCGAATGCGATAATATATTGTTGACTGCTACTTACATGGGTAGGAAAGATCATCAGAATAAATTACGAGAAATCAGAGCTCTAATGGAATCAGATGTTCTTTCTTCGCGCGCGCTTTTCGAGAATGGATTCGGAAATAAATAGTATAAAGGTAGTTCGATGAACCATCTGCCAGGCACCTAAATGTGATTCGCAGTGTATCCCATGTAGATATAGATGATCTGTGCCAAAAGTTGTTGGGCATTATAGGTGGACCTCTGTTATCAAAACAAGAGTAATTCTGCAGCTACACTGCGAGAAAATCGCTGGCTGAAGGGATTACGGGAGGATGCTGTTCCTCCACCGGTCGTCCGGAACATGATGCCAATCAGCTGGAGTACTGGGCATCGCTCCGAGCAGGGACCGACGACCAGTTGCACCACAGGTGGTTGATGAGGTCCCTGCGGCGATGGCAGACAATGCTGCACGCAATTCCCGTTCGTCAAGCTGTGTGTGTGCTGTTTCACACATATATATGGCGTGAATCGGGGATCGAACAACTTTTCCCATATAGTATCATGACACGATAATGAGTCTCTTTGTGTGTGTGTGTGGAGAAGGAGACATGCTAGGAAAAACACGCTGCGCAGTTGGTCGAACCTATTCTTTGTATGTTCAAAACGAAACCAGTTACAGGAATCGGAAACCAAGTAATGAGTTGAGATTATATGCAGTTCCAGCAGAGCTTTTGTCGGCATCGAACGATTTGTGCAAATATTCATGTGATCTTGTTAGCGGATTCTAAAAAAACAAATCCCACCCGCGTTGCAGGCTCTATACGACGCCATTCTCTTTCTGCCTAAGACGTTGTATGCTGATATGTAGCAGTTATGTTATCGCTCTCAGGCAGCGGTGTATCACAGTGGGGAAGATAACCTTGAAGTGTGTCAGTTAGCACTTTATCGTCGACATTGGTGACGTCTTATGCATCATGCTTCCTATACGGGACAGCAATATGGATCGAGAAGTACCAGAAGGTAGAAATTCGCGAGACGGCTTCATATGGCAACAGGCTTCGACCATTCGCGTCCGATTCGAACGTCGAATCACCGAATCATCGGAAAATCTCGATCCCGTTCTTAATGAACGCCATAGGCGCTATGTATTAAATACTTACCTGCATCCTGTAAATGCGAGTGAGGAGAAAAATAAATGTGGAGATAGTGAAATAATTCAAAACTCTCTACCTAAGTAACTAACAAAATTTTAGTTATTAGTAAAAATGTTACATTGGTAGTACATATCATCAAGTCCTATTTTTGTCCACGTTGTACAATCCTTGTAAGTGGCGAATAGTTTACGAGACAATCATGTAGTAATAAGGCATACGCTGTCGTAAAATCGGGAATAAATCCCTCAGTTTCAAATTCAATCATTCTGGTGTGTTCAGTCGATGACCACTATTGGAGCCAAGTTTATAAATTTATGAGGGTTCAACAAACACCCAGTTTTTTCATCATCTTCATAATAGGGAGAGAAAAATCTTGCGTACATATGAAAGAGGAGGCTTCTATCATTATTCTTCCAATCAATTTGGAGGTCCTCATACGGAAAGTGTAGTGCGTTTAGAAATACTTTTGCTTTACGTAAGTTACAGGCATCGAACACACTTCAGTCGTTCCTTGTAGTAAATCTGTAAGCCTCCTATTTAATCTTCTAACGACTCTCGGTCAGGCTTACACGCACTCAAGAAGGTGTAGTACGGGGAAGGGATTTTGGAGAATGTGAGAATACTAATGGTGAATTTAACAATATTTTAACTTAATTTAGTAAATTAATTGAAACTGGTTGTGCAAAAAAAAAAAATAGCAAAAAAGCCATCTTTGGCATCATTTTTTCTATTCATTAAGTTTCGGTTTCGGCCGAAACTAGATGCCGATTATTCGGTTTCGGTTTCAGCCGCAAATCACGTTTCTGTTTGACTGTACCTATTAGCCAGTGGTGTAGTCGCTTCAAAATGCAAAGGATGTATTACGTCCTACAAAAGGCGAATTGGCGTAACAATTTACGCAGTAGAATCTTTAGGAAGAATTGGATGTAAGATTTCGTGAACGTTCCCAGTACGGTTGTTTGTTGTTTCCATAATTTATTTCCAACGGAAGTAGGGATTATTTCTCAGATACTGTCACGATGTAACGTAACTGCCATTTCCATCTATTTAGATCAACGTCTCCGTCTACAATTAAACGTTAATACAATGAAAATTGGACCAGATTATCCAGATATGTTAACGAGAGAAAATTATACAAGTTGAGGTGCTCAAGGCCAAGCAGTGATTGATTTGAAGAAAAACTGAATATTCAGTATTCAAACACGATGACCTATGTGAAAACTGGTTTAGGCAAATTCTATTTCTAGCCTTATGTATCACGCCAACTCATTTTAATAATGGAAAATCCGATAGGAATATCAATAATGGAGGATAGGTAACAACTCACCGTAAAGAGGATCGCTGAGCTGCTGACAGACACGAAAAAAGGTAATCACATTCACACAACTTAAATTTTCGGCCATGGCCTTTGTCAGGAAAAAGAAACACATACATTCACGCAATCATTCAGACAACTACACACACACACACACACACACACACACACACACACACACACACACACACACACATCTATCATGTCGGGCCACTCCAGCGACACAAGCATCTAGACTGTGAGTGAGGTGGGGAGTGGATGGGAAGGATGCTGGATAAAGGTGGGGATGGAAAGTTCCACCTTGCATGATGGATTTTAAAGGTTCTGATAGGCGGGAATTTGAATTGTGGCATTCAAAACAGCGAACGGAAGGGGCGGGAAAAGTTAAACGGACAAGTAGAAGAGTGTGTGTGGGGGGACGGGGGATTTGAAATGATAATAAAAATAGGAAAAAAAAAGGAAAACTAAAGTTAAGGAAAAAGGAATAAAAGTAAAGTTAGGAAGAAAAGTAAAAATAAAGTTAGGAGAAATAGGGGAAAATAAAAAATAAGTAAAAATAAAAAGTAATTAAATTCGCGGATACTGTTAGTGGTGACACACAGTTGTAAGAAAGACATCAAATACAGAATGTTAGTAAGATGTTACGCGTAGGGTGCAGGGATACGAAGTTATTTTAGATTCATAATTACAGCGATATAACTAAGATAACTTCACATCCCTGCACCCTATGCCTAACATCTCTTCCTTCCCCACCCATTATCCTGTTTCTCATGGGAGAATTGTTACCTATCCTCCATTATTGATACGCCAACTCATTTGTTACATGAAAATATGTGGCTACGAAAATGTTGGACAAAATACTATAGAATCGAGAAACTTGTAATTTTCACTTTCAGCAACTAAACCCACTATCGTTGTTGAAATCAATGAGTAAGTCGCTTTTCCCTTCTTTACTGTTCGCTTCAGAAATCGTCTGACTTGGCAAGACACAGAAGAATTGTGAAAGACCTGTTGGACGACGAGGTCGGAGTCGTATGTTCCCCTCGGGTGCTCTTAGACAATACTGTCTCTCTGAGAGGTTATAAAAGTCAAGAAACAGGGGGCAGCAGCGCCGTTACTCAGCCACGAACGATGCGACGACTGGGCCGTTGCCGATGTGTGTCTGAAGAAAGAAAAGAACTGAAGATGGGACTCCTCTGTTTGAACGCATCGATCCTAACCTCTAATAAACTGCCTTTGAGATTAAACACCAAAACTCGCACAAATATTATCGAGATTTATTTCTTGATGTAATGATTATTGTTTTCACTCACTTTTTGCGCCTGAAGACTGGTGCGTAACTGAGTCGGAAATTTTTGGATTCTCTTCTTCGTGCACAGGCTACCTCTTTACAAATGTGGACTGTCCGTATTCAGTATATGAATACTAAAGGTAGGCTTTGGAGTTTATCTAGATTAGAATACAAACTTCACGCCTAACAACAAAATGCCAAATCATTAATATTAAATCTACGTTTTAGGGAAATGAGAGATGATTATCGTAGGTCAAAAAACCTGTGCTTGCACCCAGTTTTATGATTGTACAAGAAAGACCTGGGAACGCCGAAGAACGTGGCGAAATCCGTTTCTGTAAGATCTTGCATCTTAATAAAACTGTATTATGAATTCCACGAGGCTCATCCAGAATGTACATTCCCTTATTTTAAAAACGAAGGCAACATAGTTACACTGAGAACTTAACTGACAACACTGTTTATTTTTTTCAACAAACATTTCTCTGTTTGCCTGAGTTATAGTATGGAGCCATTTTTGAAAAGCCTTATTTTTTCTTTTACAGGCGGTCTTGACTGTGTGATTCCATCAAGTTATCTACTTCTTCCTGGCTTCACACTCTACTAATCCAAGACATTTTAGCCACTTATTGTAGTGTGTCAAAGTATTTTGTCCACTTCTGTTCCAGTGTCTGTGAATAACTATATTCAACTAACTGCTACCTTTATGATATCGCTGTTATGCATTTGTGCCTCTCCACTCCTATATCTACGGACACGACTTTCCAAGCTTTCGGCCTCACAAAGCCAGTTTCACCGCAGATTAAATAATAATCAATGTCATCAAAGAACCCTCTGTGGACTGCCTTCCTAAATTCTTGGTGTTTTACTATATAGTCCATGACAGATCTGGTTCCCCTGCCTTCCCAAGTACACCGTGGAATGTCCTTATCATTAAAAAAGGAATTTGTGATAATTGAGCCCAGACTAGCACAGAAATCCAAGAGCTGTTTTCCGTTCCTTTTGGCCTCCATATGTTATCGAAACTTAACCATAACCTTTTCATACCCTTCTGTTCAATTCCCTTTCTTGGCATTTTTCAAATGTTTGTAGAGCTTATGGGACTTAACTACAGAGTTATCAGTCCCTAAACTTACAAACTACTTATGAACTAGCTACTACTAAGGACGGCACAAGTATTCATGCCCGAGGAGGGATTCGAACCCCCGACCGTAGTGGCCGTGCAGACTGTGACTGACGCGCCGCAGTACGCTCGGCCACCGCGGCCGGCTCTTGGCATTGAAGTCACCCAAGAGCATATCCTTGTACTTATACTCCACAATAAGGACTGAGTGTGTCATAAAATCTGTCCCTCTCATCTTGTTCTGTACCTTCACAGTGCGAATTCACTGACTCAGTTACAATTTTCTTGCAGGCGACCGCCAGATCTATAAACATGAGTGGTTCGTTTACATGCCATATTGCAATTACGCTGGTTTCGATTGCTTTCATGACGTAAAACCGTACTCCCCACTGTGCTCTTCCTCTTTTCACTCCTGACACGAAGACGTTGTATTCTCACACCTCCTCCTCTTTCCATTCCCTTATGCGAACAAAACTAATAGGTAAAACATCTTGCAAGCTCTACTAGCTCTTAATTCTTCCCCATTGATATTAATACATTCCCATCTGATTCCTGATATTTTACCAAGTCGTATCTGAGGAGCCCCTGATCTGTCAATTAAAGGTGGTACTGCATCACTTCCATATTTGCGGAGCACTTTGCTCTGATTTATGTCACCATCAGATCGAGTACCTGGGAAGCAGGTTGATACCCTTACTTGCCCAAGATCACATTGGGTTTTACCTGTAACGATGGGGGACTAACAAGTGGATTTGGTAGTTTTTGTTGTCTGAGCACAAAGGTGGCAACGACTCAGGATGTATCCGATATTCCCAACTTTATTCCTAAGTATCTGGCATCCAGACTGACAGGACCTCTTAAAATGACCGATCATACGTTGCCCGTGGTTAATGAACTGCGCCATGACTACATGAATACACACCATGAACTACATCGGAAACATTATTAGATGAGTGGATAGGACTAACGTACATTGGATGCTTTTTTTACTTCAGGGTGTAGCATAGTCCGCGGAACTCAATCACGCTGTTTATACTTCTTGGGGAATTATCTGACAGACCACAGAATGTTACTTCCACTTGTTATTGATTTTTTCCATTTCATTCATGAATCTCCGAAATATTACCATCATTAAACACTCGTAACAACAAAGGAAATCATTTGCTTGCCTCACTGTCAGATTAAACGGTACAAAACTCAAATTCCCACCGATACCACAATCTTCTTAAGAAATTACAGGTGGAATCACCTACGCTGGAGCTCGTATCAACTCACATGACGCTGTGGTGTATGAGAGGGTGTCGTCATTAATTGACTGTAATAACACACAGGTAGACAAATTTTCTAGTTGGTGTGAGGAATGGCAGCTAGGTCCAAACGTAGAAAAATCCGAGGAGATGCACATGAGTAGGAAAAATACTCCTATAATGATCGACTTCAGCATTAGCAGTGTGCTTCTTGATATAGTCGTGTCGTTCAAATATCTAGGCGTAATATTGAAGCAGTTCAGATATGGAAGCAATTCAGAGGCGAACAGCTAAAAAATTGGGGCGGTAATGAAAGCTACAGAAAGCCAGAAAGCGTCGGGAGTGTCGATTGAAAAATATATTCTTAATACAATCGCTAAGTATAAGTTTCCAGAGAAATTCGAGACATCGATTAAATAGGATAATTCGCTACGTAATATTTAAAAACTATCGTTCTGGGGTTCGTTTTGCAAAGGGGGAAGAGAACTACTAAATGGTAAAGGTTTCAGGTCAAAACAGCACACTGCAGGGTCAGATCTTAGAATTAAAAAAAAATAAAAAAAATTAAAAAAAACTTTTTGCATAAGCTAAAACTGCGAGATAGGTCGTGCAACCAATCGTTCTCCGCATGGGAATGATATCTATTGCGGGGTGGACCACAAAATGTTGGAAAAGAAAAAAAATCACAATTTAGAAAAAATTAAAACACTAGATATATTGTGTAACGATTCATTATACTCAGGAGAAGAAGAGATATCTAATAGGAATGACTACGGGAAAGAACACGCTATTTGCCATACACATGGGGCAGCGAATACGGAAGTTACAAGTTTAGAAGTACGGGGAAGTATCGGGGAAAATTACCACGTTACACATACTGAAATCAAAACATCTAAGCAAGGTTAGAATTAACAACTCGTGCACTTAGGGTGATGGAGTAAACTGAGGGCCTTGTCTCATACTGTCCACGTATTCTATGGATAAAGGGCAGACACCCGAAAAACATCACCCGAAAAACATCAAATATACCGACCAAATGAACATGAAAAACATTTAGACATTTAAAAAAGTAGAAAGGAAGGATGGAACTACAGTCAGGGAGTGCAAGGATTCTATTAAAGAACACCAGTGAAGCCGCGAAATCAAACTTCGAAATAAATCATCATGAAATTAGCAATCCAGAACAAAATTAAATAAAATCTCACCGCTACACATTGCGGTGATGTTACAATTATAACTAGAGACGCGAATGAACATTTTCAATTTACAATCAAAACCGAACAAAGTTTAGCCACATGCTCCGAACAGAGCCAACACCAAAAAGCAATTTACCACGCCAAAGACCAGCCAAAAACTCTTGGCTTCCCTCGTGGTCGCTACTCTCCAGCTACCTAGTGGAGGGGGAACCACTCGAAAGGATTTAGCCGTACTCAGACAGGCGACTTAGTAGCACAGCGGTCAAGAGGAGTGAAAGGGAACCTTCGCTAAGCATCTTTGCTAAAGATTAGCCTCTGGCCGGGAGTTGGCAGAACTTGATCAGTACCAGAGACAACTGCAGCCATGCTGTTTGAACCAGCAGACAACAAGAGCAGTGAGGCACGGCTAACGGTTGTATAAAGTGTTTTGTACACAAATCCCATTCATTCCGTACAAGCAGGGTCACCGGGAACATATCACAGCATACGCCATCACATATGGTGCATCATACACAAAAATAAACATTGAAATTTTGAAACATGGCAAAATTATTTCATGTTTTGGACAAAAAATATCTTGTACATCTGGTATCTCGCAGAGTGCGAATGCAGCCTCTCGCTACACTCAAAAAATGTCTGAAGTCTATCAACAATTATTTAGTGGGGGTAAAATAAATGAAACACGCTATATGAACGGCAGCTTGATTAGTCCTCCGGAATATTGAAACTATTCAATAATACTGAGAGCAAGATAATTTGTACTTCATGTAAATGCCCATTCTAAAATTAAATGAGTAACTTCTTCACTTACATAGAAGAAACAGCAATTTTCGTTTCACCAGATATTGGTGGCCCTTAAAAAGCTCACTGCTTCATTCAATAAAATCTTTAGTTGTTAAATATCACGATTCATGTGAAAGTTTCGTAAATTAAACATGTGACAAAATAATCTCCCCTTTTCGCGCTATCGTTTGATAAAATCTTGCTTCGATACCTGTAGTTATTTAAGAGCTATAATGCATTTTACGAAAATTTCGTCCGTTTTCTTCGCTGACGCGCGTGATAGGGAACAAGTGCTTTACATACGACTCAATATCTTGAGGTTGGTGATAGATAGCGACACCCTTCCAACTTCAAAAAATAATCCAACTTTTCATTCGCAGCAACGTATGACCCAACTTGCAGCAAACGAAAATTCATAGCGACCTCTATTTCTCAATGAAAAATTTTCGGATTTCTGTCAGTACTGAACTGAACCCACTGAACCACAAGGACTGTAACCACAAACAAATTAGTAGTTAGATCGTCATGAAGCTGAAGAATAAGAGGATTCGAACCCCCGACAGTAGTGGCCGTGCAGACCGTGACTGGAGCGCCTCAGTCCCCTCGGCCACCGCGTCCGGCGATGTACTTGGAAGAAGCATTACAGATAGATCAGCTCCTCCAAGAATGGTTGCAGAGCTGGGAATTGCACTGATGGAGGAATGGACAAATATCGCTCAAGATTTAACTGATAAGGTAATACTGTCCATGCCACGCAGGTGTGCAACTGTACTGGTCGCCAGAGATGATCACAACTATATTCTAAGTCAAAGAGAACGACTTTTTGACTGATATTGAATAGAAACCGCTTTATCGCTATGTTATTCTTTTATTTAACCAACTAGTTTCGTCGCATTAGAGCCATATCATAAGGGTTATACGTTATTTAATATTTTTCTCTGTGTTTCTGCCGAGTTGACAAAGGTCGGCCCCAGCGAAACGATACAGGACCAGAGAAAGTTGGGTCGTCTAGTGTGAACGAGAGAAAAATATGAAATAACTTATAACCCTGATGATGTGGCTCTAATGCCACGAAACTAGTTGTCTGAATAAGTACCACACAGCTGAAGTGGTTTCCATTCAATATGACTGTATTCTACAGCTGCGAATTCCCACAATATATGATTTTTCGACTGTTATGGTAGTCCCATGGTGCCTTCCTCTACGTAAACGCTAAGTACAGAGTCGAGACAACAAATATCGTACTGTATCAAACATAAATTACAATTCTAAGCGATATATGAATAAAATATGTTACCATATGTATACTGTGTATATCTAACCTGAACCCCTAATCTACATCTACATCCATACTCCGCAAGCCTGCCGACGGTGTGTGGCGGTGTGCCACTATCGGTTCTCCCTCCTAGTCCAGTCACTTATTGTTCACAGACAGAAAGATTGTCGGTATGCCTCTGTGTGGGCTCTGATCTCTTTGCGCGATATACTGCTAGACTTCTCGGTAAAGGTATGTTCTTAAAACTTCGACAAAAGCCGGTACCGAGCTACAGAGCTCTGTTTTGCAGAATCTTCCAGTGGATTTTATCGATCATCTCCGTAACACTTAAACGATTACTAAATGATCCTTTAACGAAGCGCGCTACTCTCCGTTGGATCTTCTCTACTTCCTCTATCAACCCGATCTGTTACGGATCTCACTTCAGTAAGCAGTATTCAAGCAGTGAGCGAACTGCAACCTACTTCCTTTGTTTTAGGACGGCATTTTCTTAGGATTCTTCCAATAAATCTAATTCTGGCATACGTTTTACCGACGATTTATATGATCTTTCCATTTGAAATCACTCCTAATGCCTACTCCCAGATAATTTATGGAATCAACTGCTTCCAGTTCCTGAGCTGCTATAGTGTAGCTGAATGATAAAGAATCTTTCTATCTGTGTATTCCGAGCACATTACACTCATCTAAATTGAGATTCAATTGCCATTCCCGGCACCATGCGTCAGTTCGATGCAGATCCTCTAGCATTTCAATAAAATATTGTTACAACCTCTCTATATACTACAGCATCATCCGCAAAAAGCCTCAGTGAACTTCCGATGTTATCCACAAGGTCATTTATATATATTGTGAATAGCAACGGATCCAAGACACTCCCCTGTGGCACACCTGACATTACTCTTACTTTGGAAGACTATTCTCCATTGAGAATGACATGGTGCATCTATTATCTAGGAACATCTCAACCCAATCACACAATTTGTCTGATAGACTATATGCTCTTTGTCTATTAAGCAACTGTGGGGAACTGTATCAAACGCTTTGCGGAAGTCAAGAAACACGGCATCTACTAAGAACCCGTGTCTATGGCCCTCTGAGTCTCGTGGGCGAATAGCGCCTTTTTCGAAACCCATGCTGACTCCTGCAGAGCAGATTTCTAGTCTCCAGGAAAATCATAAGACTCGAACATAATACGTGTTCCAAAATTCTACAACTGACCAACGTTAGAAATATAGTTCTGCAAATCTGTTCGACGTCCTTTCTTGAAAACGGGTATGACCTGCGGCATTTTCTAATCTTTTGGCACGCTACGCTCTTCTAGAGACCTACGGTACACCAAATCAAGAAAGGGAGCAAGTTCCTTCGGTACTCTGTGTAAAATCGAACTTGTATCCCATCAGGTACTGCGGCCTTTACTCTTTTGAGCGATTGTAACTGTTTTTCTATCCCTCTGTGAATTATTTCGATATCTGGCATTTTGGCATCTGTGCGACAATCTACAGTGCAATCTTCCTCTGTGAAACAGCTTTGGAAAAAGACATTTAGTAATTCAGCCTTTAGTGTGTCATCTTCTGTTTCAATACCATTTTCTTCACAGAGTGTTTGGACATTTTGTTTTGATCCAGTTCAGCTTTGACATAAGACCAAAATTTCTTAGGATTTTCAGCCAAGTAAGTACATAGAACTTTACTTTCGAATTCGCCGAACGCTTCTCGCATGGCCCTCATCACGCTACATTTCGCTTCGTGTGTTTGTCTACAAGGCTTTGCTATGTTCATGTTTGCAGCGAAGTTCCCTTTGCTTCCGTAGCCGCATTCTAATTCGGTTGTTGTACCACAGTGGCTCCTTTCCATCTCTTACGATCTTGTTTGGTACATACTCATGTAATGCATATAGTACGATGGCTATGATATTTGGCCACTGTTCTTCAACACTATCTGTACTTGAGATAAAACTTCTGTGTTGAGCCGTCAAGTACTCTGAAATCCGCTTTTTGTCACTTTTTCCAAACAGAAAAATCTTTTTATATTTTTTTTATTTTTCTATTTACAGCTGAAACTGTCGATGCTGTAACCGCTTTATGATCACTGATTTCCTGTTATGCGTTAACTGTTTCAATTAGTTCGGGTCTGTTTGTCACCATAAGGTCTAATATGTTGCCGCCACGAGTCAGTTCCCTGTTTAACTGCTCAAGGTAGTTTTCACATAATTCACTTAATACAATTTCACTGCATTCTTTGTCCCTACGACCCGTCATAAGCGTTTGAGTGTCCCATTCTATATCCGGTAAATTAAAACCTCCTCCCAAAACTATAACATGATCGGGAAATCTACTCGAAATATTTTCTAAATTTTCCTTCAGGTGATCTGCCACAAAAGCTGCTGAGCCAGGAGGCCTATAGAAACATTCAATTACCATGTTCGTGCCTGCTTTAACAGTGACCTTCAGCCAAATTATTTCACATTTCAGATCTCCGTCAATTTCCTTCGATACTAGTGTACTTTTTATCGCTATAAATACACCTTCACCTTCACTGTCTATCCTATCTCTGCCGTAAATATTCCACTCTGAGTTTAAAATCTCATTACTGTTTACATCTGGTTTCAGCCAACTTTCCATCCCTGATACTATGTGGGCATTGTGACCGTTTATTAATGAGAGCAGTTCCGGGACCTTTCTATAGATGCCCCTGCAGTTAGCTACTACTACATTGATCTTTTCATTCCCTGTTGTTTTCTCCCTACTGCTACCTTGTCGCGGCTCACGAAGCGTACCCCCATGTGTACTCAACACGTACAATGATACAGTTGTAGCCGCTTCCTGCGTGTAGTGTACGCCTGACCTATTCAGGGGAACCCTACATTTCTCCACCCGATAGCGGAAGTCGAGAAATTTGCACCCCAGATCTCCGCAGAATCGTCTGAGCCACTGGTGTACGCCTTCCACTCGGCACCAAACCAGAGGATCGCGATCGGTTCTGGGAACGACACTACAAATATTTAGCTCAGATTCCACCCCGAGAGCGAGGCTTTCAGCCTTCACCAACTCCGCCAACCGCCTGTGTGATTGAGGATGACCTCTAATCCCAGCCGCCGGCCTCGGTGGCCGAGGGGACTGAGGCGCTTCAGTCACGTTCTGCACGGTCACTACGGTCGGGGGTTCGAATCCCCCCTCGGGCATGGATATTTGTGCCGTCCTAGTTCGTAAGTAGTTCATAAGTAGTTGTAAGTTTAGAGACTGATGACCCCGTAGTTAAGTCCCATAAGCTGTACAAACATTTGAATTTAATCCCAGCCGGCAGGAGTCATTGGTGCCGACACGAGCAACAATCTGCAGTCGTGTGCACCCAGTGCTCTCTATCACCGCGGGAATGGCCTCCTCCACATCTCGGATGAGACCCCAACAAGCAAACAGAGTGTACACTGGCCTTCTTCCTCGACCTTTCCGCTATTTCCGTAAGGGGCTCCATCACCCGCCTAACATTGGAGCTTCCAATCATTAATATACCCCTCCCCCCGTGTGCCTGCTCGGACCCTGCTGAAGGAGCGGCCGTATGTCCACTCACATGCAGACGCCGCATGGCCAGCCTCCACATTGACCCTTCGCCCCGAGCGACGCAAACGCCGTTGAACCCGTCACACCCCTTGAGGAGAGGGTGGCTCAACAGCGTCCGGTACACGCGAAGATCTCCTGAAAGCAGGGACCGTGGGTGAAGCATGTAACACCTGTTGTGTCCCATGCGATGCACCAGATCCCCCACTATCGCAACACTCCGAGACAGCAGTCTGAAGAGGGCCGACCGCGGCCAACACCACGCTCAGCTGCTCGCGAAGTGCGGCCAGCTCCTCTGCGTCCTTACCCAGCAGTCACACATCCTATCCATCCTAATAAATCAACAATTTCCTGTAGAGAGTTATCAACTTGTTAATAAAAACTTGTTTAAAAATGTAACACTGCTCAGCGTACAAATACTTCAAAATAGTTCGCGTCTACTAAACTGTAACTCTGCTTAAGCTGTTGGCGCTGACTGGCTGGCGCCCAACTGTATTTATGAAATACGCGAGAATAAACTATTAAAACAGTAGCACAAACGAAATGTGCTAAGTACGCGAGAATAAACCTCTTTAAAACAGAAGTACTAACGAAACTGAGGGGCAAATTAAATTCCACGCGCCGCGGTGGAGTAGCCGAGCGGTCTAATGCGTCTCGCTGCGGAGCGCGCGGTTGCTCGCCGTGGAGGTTCGAGTCCTCCCTGGGGCATGTGTGTGTGTGTGTGTGTGTGTGTGTGTGTGTGTGTGTGTGTGTCCTTAGGTTAGTTTACCTAGGATTAAGTTGTTTGTAAGTTACGGACTGATGACCATGCAGTTTGGTCCGATAGATTTACAAACATCTGAACATTTGATTTGAAATTACACGCAAATTAAATTATGATACATAGCTCAGTGAACTGAACAGAATTGGGGAGAAAAGAAATTTCTGGCATATCTTGACTAAAAGAAGGGATAGATTGGTAGGGCACGTTCTTAGACATCAAGGAGTTGTGAATTTCACGTTGGAGGGAAGTGTGTGGGGTAAAAACCGCAGAGGAAGACTAAGAGATGGATACAGTAAGCAGATTCAGACAGATGTAGGTTGCCGTTCTTATGTGGAGATGAAGAGGCTTGCTCAGGATAGGGTATAGTGGAGAGCTGCATCAAACCAGTCTCGGGACTGAAGACCACAACAACAACAGCTCAGTGAACGATGTGGCAATGGCAGTGTAGATTTAAGTGTTAGCAAATCTATTTAGAAGGTATACGGAGTGGAGTCTTCTACGGAAGACACTTATGAGTTGACTTCGATGATTGTTATTAGTCTTGTTATCTCCTATCCTACATTTCTCGTTGGATACACATTCTCACATTAGTGCGAATCACTGACATACTGTTAAAGTGCACTAGATCCATAACCACGATACTGTACAATTTGAGGAAACACACGGATTCCGCTTGTAATCTCCTGCCTTACACGTGCCAAAAACACTTCCCTGACTTAGAAAATAATACAAGTGGGTGTGCAAGTTGGCTGACTCGTTACTCTTTATTGTGCGCGGGCTGCGGAACGCGCCAGGCAACGGAGGCTACTCTGGCCGGATTTATGGGGCATTATCTGTGCGAGGGGGTGGGGGAGAGAGGGGCGGGCCCGCCCCCTTATCCCCAGGCGTCCGAGAACGCCGCAGAAGCGGCCGATAAATCTCCGTTCGGGAGGGTCGGCTCCAAGGAGCCAGCGCTGGCCAAGATGGAGAGGCCAACTCCGCGCATCGATAGAATAATATCCTCGGCCAGCGAATAGATTACCCACACTGACCCGTCGGCCCACTTCCGGAAACACGTAGTGAAGTCAATGAGGAGACTGCGCCGAAAAGTAACTCCAAGAGCTCTCGACTTGAGTGGGTCCTAGAAGGACAGATGTTACAGAGTATGGGAGCAAGAATTCAACATGAAATCGGTATCTATATCTACATAGATACTCTGCAAGAAACATTACATGATCTCCTTTCTCAATTCAGTGATTTCCAATAGATAAATGCGGTGTGTGTGATTCTAGTTGCAGTTTGATAACGGCCTGGTATGTTAAAACCTTTTGTGATTATGTGGGGGTGTATGAAATCTGTGTAAATACTTTCTGTCTTTGTGGGTGATATGTTCATTTTTGTACAGTGCATGTAAAAATCTTCTCATCGTTTCCTTCCACTAGTGATATGCGTTACACGTGGTTGGTTCATAGAACAAAACCTTCAGCTTCCACTTTTCTTTGTTCCATGCCCATCGGGCAAGTAACTATGCGGGTATCCATCTGATTTCCACTACTATTTCGCGATCTCATCTCCCGCCTATTTTAATTTTGTTGTTTCTTCTCCGACTTGTAGTACGCACTCTGTCTTTGTCAGTAATTCTCTCTGAGCCTTGTACAACCTTCTTCAATAGCTTCCTTATATAATTCTAAACATTTCTACATCTACGTAGATACTCTGCAAATCACATTCAAGTGCCTGGCAGAGTATTCATTTACCGCTTTCATAACCTTTCGCTACCCTTCCATTCCCTAATAGCGCGCGGGAAGAAAGAACACCTAAATAGTTCCGTTTTCGATCTTTTTTCTCTTATTTTATTGGGATGGTCATGTTTCCCTATGTAGATGGGTCCTAGTAAGTTATTTTCACATTCAGAAGCAAAAAGTCGTTGATTGAAATCAGCAATTAGATCTCACCGCAACGAATAGCGTCTTTCTTTTAGTGTTTACCACCTCAAATCGTGCAACATTTCCGTGACACTTTCCCCTTTCTAACGTGATAAAACAAAACGAGCTGCTCTTCTCTGAACCTTCTCAATGTCTTCTGTCAGTCCCACCTGGTGAGGGTCCCACACTGGACAACAGTTCGTCAGGAGAGGACGCATAAGTGTGATGTAGGCAGTCTCCTTGGTGGAGCTGTTGCATCTTCGCAGCGTTCTGACAATAAAACGTAACCTCTGGTTGGCCTTCCCCACAATATTTTCTGTGTGTTCTCTCCAGTGAAAGTTGTTCGTAATTGTAACTCTAGGTATTTGGTAGAATTTACGATCTTAAAATTTGACTGATTTATCGTGTAATTGAAGTTCAGCGGATTTCTTTTAGTGCCCATGTGTATTACTTTACACTTTTCATTATTTAGTGTTAGTTGCCAATTTTCGCTCCATGTAGAAATTTTGTGTAAATCCATTTGCAGTTGCTTTTGATCCTCTGTTGACTTCACTAATCGTTAAACGACAACATCATCCGCGAACAGTCTAAGAGAGCAATTCAGAATTGTCTCCTAAATCGTTTACAAACATTTACGAGAATATTTTCCGTATTAGCAACGCCCGTAGAGGACCTGTTACATGCGGTCGGAAATTATCCTGCTGAAATGTAGGGTTTCGCAGATTGAAGAGCCACGGGTCATAACACATCTGAAATGTAACGGCCACTGTTCAAAGTGCCGTCGATGCGAGCAAGAGGTGACCGAGACGTTTAACCAATGACCCCCCCTACCATCACGCTGGGTGATACGCCAGTATGGAAATGATGAATACACGCTTACAATGTGCGTTCACCGCAATTTTGCCAAACACGGATGCGACAGTCATGATTCTATAAACAGAATTTGGATTCATCCGAAATAATGACGTTTTGCCATTCTTGCACCAAGATTCGTCGTTGCGTCCACCATCGCAGGCGCTCCTGTCTGTGATGCAGTGTCAAGGGTAACTGCTGCCATGGTCTCCGAGCTGATAATCCATGCTGCTGCAAACGTCGTCGAACATTTCATGCAGATGGTTGTTGTCTTGCAAACGTCCCCATCTGTTGACTCAGGGATCGAGACGTGGCTGCACGATCCGTTACAGCCATGCGGATAAGATGCGTGTCATCTCCACTGCTAGAGACACGAAGCATTTGGGATCCACCACGGCGTTCCGTATTGCCCTTCTGAAGCCACCGATACCATATTCCATTAACAGTCATTTGATCAAGACCAACGCGAGGAGGAATTGTGTGATACGATAAACCGCAATCGCCATAGGCTATAATCCTACGTTTATCAAAGTGGTGAACGTGATGGTACGCATTTCTCCTCCTTACACAAAACATCACAACACTGTTTCACCAGGCAACGCCGATCTACTGCTGTTTGTGTATGAGCAATTCAAATGTTCAAATGTTTGTTAAGCTTATGGGACTTAACTACGGGGTCATCAGTCCCTAAACTTACAAACTACTTATGAACTACTTACGAACTAGGACGACACAAATATCCATGCCCGAGGGGGGATTCGAACCCCCGACCGTAGTAGCCGTGCTGACCGTGACTGGAGCGCCTCAGTCACCTCGGCCACCGTGGCCGGCTATGAGCAATTGGTTCGTAACTTTCCTCATGTGAGAACGGCGCCAACCTTGTGTGAATGCTCTGAATAGCTAATCATTTGCATAACACAGCATCTTCTTCCTGTCGGTTAAATTTCGCGTCTGTAGAACGTCTTCTTCATTCTGTACCAATTTTAATGACCAGGAGTGTAGCATAAAAAAAGCCTTAATAGCACCCTTAAAGTATTTTCTCTTATTTCACTCGCTTAATTGATGAAATTCCAATCAAAAACCTAAATCCGAAGTTTCGTATTTCTCACTTAAAATTGCCTGAATACCAACTGATTTTCAAAAACTGTTCATCCCCTGTTTCATCCTCTTAGTGATGGGAATACCGAAAAATCGCTGATGCCTACACTGTAAGATACACAACGACTGCAAATTTCTAGTTTCTATCGCCTGTAGAATCACTTTTGCTATCGAGAACGCGAAATTTGTTTCTTATGCTTTGGCATCTTTCTTGGTAGTTTACCTTTGAAACTGAAATATGCACTTATTTTTCTTTATTCCTACGCATGTTGCAGGAAAACAACTGAAGAATGTGCATCACTTGCGCTGTATATAACCTCTTTGGTATTATAGTGTCGAAAGTCATCGCTGGTCTTCAGTCCGAATTTTATATAGGCTGACGACTTTCAACCACTATATCTTCCACCCTCTTATAGCTATCGACACGGAACTGCTATGGTATACAGGAGACTTTGTACTACAGCAACATAGGGAGATCGTTCGTTTCCATTGTGTAGTTTTTGCTAAAGAGCAAAATATTGACACACACACGTAGAATTTTATATAAGTCAGTAACCTTCAACTCCCATATCTTCCACTCCCTTATCGTTATCAACCCTTTACCACCATATTGCACAATGGGTTACTGATATCTATTACCACATACAAATACTATTCGTTTGCAATGAGTAGTTTTGGCTGCAAAGTGAAATATAGGCACAAACACCTCAATTTTTATGTATATTAATATTTTGATCTGATCAGAGGACTGTCCAGAGTGGAGAACATTGTACGAGCCGTTCAACTGATGTTTACTATAATTTGACGACATTCAACCGTCTTATCTTCCACCCCCTCAGAGCTATCGGCATGGAACTGCTATGGTGTACAACAGGAGACTTCTGACAACAATTACACACAGACCATTCGTTTAGTTTTCGCTGCAGAGCGAAATATTAACACAAACACACACGTAGAATTTTATATACACGGATAACTTTCCATCACAACATACTCCACGTTTTTAACATTATCAACCCTCAAGTAACAATGCAACCAATAAAACCATTCTCAAAGAGTAAATATAATTTTCAAAGAATAATTATTGTTCCGCATTTCGCTTTATATTCTTCAAATTACTAAATATCTATCAGATAGCTATAAAACCGTGCCTCCCTCAGGTATAAATTAGTAACTGTAAAAATATTCAAGTCTCTGCGTCTTATCGTTCGGATGTGATAAGCGTACACCGAACAGACATTCACATCAAAATATATAGATAAATAGCTATTCGATCGCCATAAAACCGTGCCTAAAGCCTTCCCCGGGTAGACAATAACTGTACAATTTTTAGCTCTTTATGTCTTGTGGTTCAGACGTGATAAACGTACACCGAACAGACATTTACATTTATAGATATAGATATGCACTTGAGCCAGACACACCTTTACTTCCATTCTGCTCTTCTTTCTGGCCGCGTTGGAGTAGCCGAGCGGTCTAAAGCGTCTCGCTGCGGAGCGCGCGGTTGTTCGCCGTGGAGGTTCGAGTCCTCCATGGGGCATGGGTGTGTGTTGTCCTTAGGTTAGTTTACCTAGGTTTAAGTAGTTTGACTGACGACCACGAAGTTTGGTCAGATAAAATTACAAACAATTTGATTTTCTTTTCTTTCTCCTTCCAAAACCTCGTTTACTATTTCATTGCTGTTCTTCTTCTTTTCGGCTATCTACTTCTCCGCCGTGATTCTTCGTTGAAGTTTCTTCGACGTTCTTGTTTATTATTTTATTTTTAATTGTTTCTTATCCATTATTTATTCTGAAATTTTCAGTCCTTCTAGATCTTCTTGTTTCTTTCATCCTGCTAGTCTTAAGTTTGCGTATACTAATGATGTTAAAAATTCCCTTACTGAGTGTGTTTTCATCCCTCCTAGTTAGGTATTTTTAGCACTGTAGCCGTCCTTCCCAAAAGTTATCCGTGATGTTTTCTGCTGAGTAGGTTGTCTTTGAGAACATGGCCATAGATTTACCTAAGAATATTTCGTTATAGTTTTCCGGTGCGGATTTTTATTATCCCATTAATTTTACCGCGGTTTCTGCTGCATACGAGCCTTCTGCAAAAAATAACGATGTTGTAGGTTTATAAAATACTCTCCACTCCATTGGGGCCGGCTGGTACAGCAACCAATAAGATTCATTTCCAATAAACGTCACCAGACACAGCTCTTCTGTTGCAATTTCGTCTCAGAGTGTAAAGACTTTTGCAGTTTCACTATTCCTTATGTTTTGGTTAGTTCCACGATGAACTTCTAGTGAAATATATTGTGAACAATTCACAATAAATTTCAATGTTCATTATTATTACACAAATTACGGACGTTGTATTGTGCTCTCTCCCTTTACATATTCTTCTAATTTATGGTACAAGATGCAACATGAAAGAAAGGCTCCAATGTAGCAGATTTTCGCTGCGACCTATTCAATACTTTATGCCTTCAATTATAGCCCCTACTTTAACAACAAGGGGATAGACTAAACGGCGAAGGCATAAAGCAAAATTCAATTAAATTTGGCTGGCTTGAGGCAGTGTATGGCCTTCTCTAAAGATATTTCTCACGTTGGAGACTTCAACTTATTCTATCCGTTATGCGAGCGATATATTGCGTTCCGGCAATAACTATGCCACAATGTATATGCCATAATTGAGAAAACTAGATAAATGAAATTGAAGAAATATCCTTATAGGCAGTTGTACACCAAGGGCTACCGTAGCTAAAATTTTTTACTTTGTTGTTTTTCCCCCGGATATTTCAAGCAATAAAAAGTAGTTTCCTTTCTTACAATTAATTCAGTAAAATACACTTGTTAAAAAAAGGTGTTCAAAGTGATGGATGTATGACTGAATGAAAGGCTTAATTAACTGTAGCTGAATTTTATTGAAGTGTTTTATACTCGCACAACCGGTTTTGCAATCTCTAGTTGCATCTAATTGTTCATGTTGATGCAAGAATCCTAGTACTTTAATACAGCAAACCATTTGCGATCAAAATTTTTTTTTTGTTTTCACTACCCATGAAAGGAGCCAAGTTAAAACAGCAGATTCATGATAGGGCCATTGATGTTCTTGGATTAAAGTCAACTAGAAGGAAGATGCACTTAAGCTGCTAATACGAACTGCATATTCCAACTTTAACAGTGCCATTGTAAACATTTTTGGCCGGTCGAGGGGACTGAGGCACTCCAGTCACGGTCTGCACGGCCACTACGGTCGGGGGTTCGAATCCCCCCTCGGGCATGGATATTTGAGCCGTCCTTAGTCTTAGCTAGTTCATAAGTAGTTTGTAAGCTTAGGGACTAATGACCCCGTAGTTAAGTCCCATAAGTTCTACAAACATTTGAACATTTTGAAACATCTTTAGTGTCCCCTGCTGTTGTTCTTTCTGGAGAAAGTCTAATTAAATATTGATTCAGAGGAAAAATGCTGCATCGCCTAGGAAAACATATGGACGCTAGTTATTGGATCCTGTCAGAAGTTCTGGTAATTTTAGTGTTCCCATTTCTTTTGGATGTCGCAACATTTAACAAAAACATTAGCAGCATTCTCTTTTCCATAGAACCCTAGAGTCATCATTATGAACTCGCAGCTTCCGTCAATGACAGCCAGCAATCCAATCAATATTTGTAACTATGATACGTAAAACTAAATTTACTGCCCCTTTTTTTTTTTAGCTGAACTTCTTTGCCATCAATATTTTAAAACGAGTTATAGAACTGGCATCTGTGCCAGATAAACTTTGCTATTTATTAAATTCATTTTTCTGTTGGCTCAGGCATGTGCTATATTACCAAGGTTGTCTGACTCATCTGCTGGCTAAATGCTAAGTAGTTGTCCACATGGCGCCGAAGGAGAGCGCGCGGCGCTAGCGCCCTCAAATTTCAACACCCTGTTCGATATACTGGAGCGATATATCGCTTTCTTTTCAGCTTTAAAAACCATTTAATAATGTTGGCTACATTTCGTACACAGGAAAGTATAACCTAAACTCACCCAAACGTAAAGTAGTCAGCGACTATACTTTTCCTGCAAAAGCTTCAAATTTTATGCGATAGGTTAACTGGAAATTAAATATCGTAATAACTATGGCGAAAATGGAAAATAAAACAGACACTCCGTTATGAAGCTATTGCGTTAGCCTGTAAGTTGTGCAAAATTCAGTGATGTACGACAATTGGTTTCCTCAGAATAGAGTGAGAAGAATCATACCTCAAGGAAAACGCACAAAACCCGAAGATGTCGTTTTCATTCTTTTACTGGAGAAGGTGAATTTTTATCAAAAACCTGATACCAGTATGCGAGGTAGCTTTTTCTCATACACATACAGTACTTTTTGCAACAAGAAAATCGAAACAGTACTTTTGGTCAAGTATTTGGATCAGTCAACGCGCGGTTTGTCTACGCACTGTGGCCGCCACCAGCTGCCATCGCGCCGTAGCAGCGCGCGCGTGCCGACCGCCGTGGGTTAAGAGGTCGAGCACCTAGCGGGGAGCGGTTCACTATGGACGTACCCGAAGACATGGAGGATATCGAGTTGGCACCTGTCTGAGAACAGTTTTACTGAAAGAAGAAGAAATAGCTCCCTCTTTGAAAGGAACCTTATATTCTCTGATCTTCGCCTGGCTCATCTGAATTTTGGAAGTCTCTCGCCGCGGTGGAGTAGCCGGGCGGTCTAAAGCGTCTCGCTGCGGAGCGCGCGGTTGCTCGCCGTGGAGGTTTGTGTCCTCCCTGGGGCATGGGTGTGTGTGTTTGTCCTTAGGTTAGTTTACCTAGGTTTAAGTAGTTTGTAAGCTACGGACTAATGACCACGCAGTTTGGTCCGATAGATTTGCAAACATTTGAACATTTTTTGGAAGTCTCTTACTTCAATCTTTACTTCAGGTAACCAAAACTCTCCCGGTATGGCCGTCTACATGCGTGGCCTCTAATTTGTTAGCCTGTTGTGCATCCCAATTATTACCACAATCTTACTTTAAACAATGGACAATAAAACGTGAATACCTGAAATTCTGTACCGAAAAAAGATGTTTAGGTTTTCCTGACTCCAAGTTGTTGGCCCCGTCAGCTGATAATCAACATATTAACTGACGATATTGTGGAGCAGTCAGTGAGAATTCTGAGGGTAATAATCAGAATTTGATAACTTACTTTGATCGATGAGGATGCTAAGCGAAACTTGAGAAGAATCTTGGTTATTCCTTTGTACTCAATCGTTTCCAGACAAAAGTCCCTTACCTCACATTAATTCTTTTTACTCTTCTGCATTCCTCCTAAAAATGTAGCAGAATCTGAGGCCTCGCAAATGTCTTCACAAACTGGCATTATCCCCAAAATGTGGTCCGTAAAGAGATTGCCTGTGCCATATCGTCAAACACCAACAACCCTCCATCCACCCTAATAAATAACCATAAGAGAGACACTCTAGTCACCCAGTACCCCCATCCCCCGGAACAAATGATCCACATCCTTCATCAGGCATTTGATTCTTTGTCATCATGCCGCACAAAGAGAAAAACTCTAGCCTATATCGCCCCCCCCCCCCTCAAGTGGAGCTACGTGGCGCACCCAAGCCCCATAACATCTATATCTACATCCATATTCAGCAAACCACCTGACGGTGTGTGGCGGAGGGTACCTTGAGTAGCACTATCGGTTCTTCCTCATATTCAAGTCTCGTATTGTTCGCGGAAGAAAGATAGTCTGTATGCTTCCGTGTGAGCTCTAATCTTTCTAATTTTAACCTCATGATACCTTCGCGAAATATAGGTAGGAGCGATCAACATAATGCTTGACTCCTCTGAAAAAGGAAGGTCTCTAAATATCAACAAAAGCCCGTACCAGGATACAGAGCGTCTCTCTTGCACAGTCTTCCATTGGAGTTTACCGATCACGTAACGAAACGCGTTGCTCTTCGTTGGATCTTTTCTACTTCTTTTATCAACCCCACATAGTACGGATACTACACCGGTGAGCAGTATTCAAGCAGTGGGCGAACAAGTGTACTGTAACGTACTTCCTACATTTCCTTAAGATTCTTCCAGTGCATCTCAGTCTGTAATCTGCTTCACCGACGATTAATTTTACACTACGGGCCATTAAAATTGCTACACAAAGAAGAACTGCAGATGATAAACGGGTATTCACTGGACAAATATATTATACTAGAACTGACAGTGATTACATTGTCACGCAATTTGGGTGCATAGATCCTGAGAAATCAGTACCCAGAACGACCAACTCTGGGCGTAGTAATGGCTTTGATACGCATGGGCATTGAGTCAAACAGAGCTTGGATGGCGTGTACAGGTACAGATGCCCATGCAACTTCAACACAATACCACAGTTCATCAACAGTTGTTACTGACCTGTAGTGATGAACCAGTTGCTCGGCCACTATTGACCAGACGTTTCCAGTTTGTGAGAGATCTTTAGAATGTGCTGGACATGGCAGCAGTCGAACATTTTCCGTATCGAGAAATGCCCTGCAACGTTCGGTCGTGCATCATCCTCCTGTAATGTAGAATTTCGCAGATCGAAAGAAGGGTAGCGCCACGGGTCGTAACACATCTGCAATGTAATGGCCACTGTTCAAAGTGTCGTCGATGCGAACAAGAGGTGACAGAGACTTGTAACAAATAACAACCCATACCATCAATCCGGGTCATACGGCAGCATGGCGATGACGAATACACTCTTTGAATGTGCGTTCACCGCGTTGTCGCCAAACACAGATGCGACCATCAAGAAACTGTAAACAGAACCTGGATTCACACGAAAAAATAGCGTTTTCCCATTTGTGCACCCAGGTTCGTCGTTGCGTACACCATCGAAGGCGCTCCTGTCTGTGATGCAGCGTCAAGGATAACCGCAGCCATGGTTTCCAAGCTGATAAATCATGCTGCTGCAAACGGCGTCGAACTGCTCGAGCAGATGGTTGTTGTCTTGCAAACGTCCCCATCAGTTTACTCAGGGATCGAGATGTGGCTGCGCGATCTGTTACAGCCACGCGGATAAGATGCATGTCATCTCGACTGCTAGTGATACGACGCGTTCCGTATTGCGTTCCGTATTGCCCTCCTGAAGCCACCGATTCCATATTCTGGTAACACTCATTGGATCGGTACCAACGCGAGCAGCAATTTTGCAATACGATGAATTGCAATCGCGACAGGCTTTAATCCGACCTTTATCAAAGTCGGAAACGTTACGATACGCATTTCTCCTCTTTACACGAGGCATCAAAACAACGTTTCACCAGGCAACGCCGCTCAACTGCTCTTTGTGTATGATAAATCGCTTGGAAACTTTTCCTCGTGTCAGCTCGTTGTAGGTGTCACCACCGGTGCCAATCATGTGTGAATGATCTGAAAAGCTAATGATTTGCCTATCACAGCATCTTCTTCCGGCCGGTTAAATTTCGTGTCTATAGCACATCATCTTTGTGGTCTAGCAATTTTAATGGCCAGGAGTGTATATGGTCGTTCCATATTGAATAACTCCTAATGCCTACTCCCCGATAATTTATGGAATTAACAGCTTCCAGTTGCTGACCTGCTACATTGTAGCTGAATGATAAAATATCTTTCTTACTTTCTTTGTATTCGTATCACATTACACTTGACTACATTGAGATTCAGTTGCCCTTCAATGTACAATGCGTCACTTCGTTGCAGATGCCCTTCTATTTCAATACTATTTTCCATTGTTACAACCTCTCGATATACTACAGCATCATCCGCAAAAAGCCTCACTGAACTTCCGACGTGATCCACCATATTGTCACTAGCAAAGGTCCCAGGACACTCCCATGTGCCACACCTGAAATCACTTCGGAAGACTTCTCGCCATTGAGAATGACATGTTGCGTTCTGTTATCTAGGAACTCTTCAATACAGTCACACAGTTGGTCTGACAGTCCATATGCTCTTACTTTGTACATTAAATGACTTTGGGGAACTGTATCAAACACTTTGCGGAAGTCAAGAAACACGGCATCTACCTTGGAACCCGTGTTTATGGCCCTCTGTCTCTCGTGGACGAATAGCGCGAGCTGGGTTTCACACGCTTGCTTTTTACGAAACCCATGCTGATTACTACAGAGTAGTTTTCTAGTCTCCAGAAAATTTATTACACTCAAACATATGTTCCAAAATTCTACAACTGATCGACGTTAGAGAAATAGGCCTATAGTTCTGCACATCTGTTCGTGGTCCCTTCTTGGAAACTGGGATGACCTGCGCCATTTTCCAATATTTTGGAACGCTACGCTCTTCTAGAGACCTACGATACACGGCTGAAAGAAGGGGTAGGGGGGCTTAAGTTCCTTCGTGTATTCTGTGTAAAATCTAACCGTTTTGAGGGATTTTAATTGTTTTTCATAATTCATCCCTACGTCACTCCCAATCTCAACCACCGACCATAGGAATCATATCACTGTGACTGACAACAATGCAAGTCCTGGTCCCACACACGCATCGCTTTCTATTCGATATTCAAGTTCCATCACAGGCTTATCCTACACCACAAGAGGCTGGCCACTTTCGAAAGCAGCCGTGTGGTTCAGCAACTCTGCTGTAATTGCACAGCTTTGTAAAATGACATGACTGAAACCAGCTGTCCATCAGAATGAATGACCATCGTCGAACTGTGGCCAAAGGCAGTTGGACCACCCTTTGGCACAGTACACAAACTCCCCATCGCGTCCCCCTCCAATTTTGTGGTAAGATGATGCTGATTATCAAAAACTGAACACAGATCAAACAGGAAATCAGGAAGACGTTTTATGGAACTGTGAGATGTAAAACGAGCAAAGAAACAAGTTATGGCGGAAGTGCAGGATATGCAAGATCGACCACTGTGCTAGTTCCGCGGCAATAATTCTGTGGTGCTGGTAATGGACTGCAACGATGGAGGTCTATGTCAAGTCTCTTTCAGTCTATGTATTTCTACTATTTTTTTTTTTTTTTTTTTTTTTAATAAATTTCTGAACTTTCTGTTCGGTCATTGACATCCCCGTTCTCTTTGTGTAGCCATGGATACTGTTATATTACACATAAGTCATATGGTAAGTATATATTACTTTCCCATGTTAATGTGATGATAGTAAGAGCAGACGAGACTTCTCGCAGTAATGATGGCAATAAATTTAGAGAATAACCGTCTTCATTCACCAAAATTCGAGGACACGTTCTGATCAGCTTCGATATATACAGAATTCGAAGGTGTTCATGACAAGAACTTCAAAAACTTTAAAACAATGTTTTAACAACGCATGGGGAGAACTGTTTGATTGTGAAACTGTTACGTTCATCTGTTGTAATTAAGTGACCAACTGTTATGTCGTTTCTTTGGGAGTGATCTCATTCAAATTCATAGGAACACATAAATCGTATATGGAGGTATATCTTACTCACTCACGAGGCGTACAAGGGCACAGATAAGCATTCCTAAGCTATGACGCACATACTGTCACAAATGTTGTGTACGGTCAGACGCGTTTTTCAGAGGAGGATTCAGATGTCATCATTAAACGTGAGCGGTTCCCATTCAAAAGCAACTTCCTTTAGACTGCTAATAGAACACTTGTGCGGTTAGCCGCGGACGAGTGGCCGATCTTTCTAAAACGCCTTGCTGCGAAACGCGAGGTTGCTCTCCACCGGAAGTTCGAATACTAAATATATTATTCTTCGATGTCTCAGAATGTGTCCCACGAATCGATTCCTTCTCTCAATAAAGTATTTCTCCATTAGTGCTGTTCAGTACCTCCTCGTTAGTTACGCGTTGTACCCACTTAATCTTCAGCATTGGTTTGCGTGCTACGGCGATGTAGCCGAGTCCATTGAGACGATATGCTCCGATGCGCGAGGCTGATCCCCGTCGGGGGTTCGAATCCTCCTCCCTCCAGCATGGCTCTTTGTGTTTTGTTTAGTATAAAGTAGTTTGTAAGTAGTTTGTGAGTTTAGGGACTGATGACCCCGCAGTTAAGTCCCATAAACTTTACAAACATTTGAACATTATCATCTTCCTCTCAGAAACCCTTATCTTTCACGTTTCACTGCCGTACAATGCTACACTCCAGACAAATGCTTTCAGAAACGACTTCGTAACATTTAATCAGGTGAAAAATTATCTCTTGTCCATGAAAGAATTATCACTGCATGTCTGTGAGAAACTATATTTTGTTTCGGTTGCGATCTGACGCCATCTCAGAAACTGTCGACACGACGGTGTCTACTGGTTTGACACTACATCGCTCTGTAAATAATAGTTCCTGTGCACGCAGAAAAATTACTTTGAAGTTATGAGATGTAATGAGAATAAAATACTGTGTGCTACGAGTTGTTTTTCAGCGTTCTCCCAGCAGTATTGTTTCTGTGGTCCATAGTAAAAACTTACGAGAGAAAGAAACATAAATGCTACTGTAATACAAACAGCGCAAACAGCAACGTTAAAATACCACTGCTCGCCAGAAGCATGACGTATAGCGAGGTCGCTGACCTGAGGAGAAGTTCAGTAAAACCAAAATTATGTATAGCGTTATTTACTTCTCTGCGAAATAATATTTTAATTTGGTTCCGTGAAACATGGGTAAAATGGAAATGTAGCAGCGTATGTATCTACAATTCGAATGGAACTTACGTTTGTTTGTATTGATTACAAATAGCGACTGGCAGAATTGGTGAATAAGACAGAGCATTGTGGAGGTTACGGAATAGTTCGAGCAGTAAGTATTAGAGTTATGTACGATACTTTAGCCCCGTGACTGTAGCCTATACAATACTAACAATTACAGTTCTTACAAATTGCACACCCCCTATCATTGAAGTCAGATATCGGCGCTTATTTTGTTCTTTTTCAACAAGAGCTTTATTTGTTTTTCATAATTAATTGGTTTTGGTGTTTGACTTGTGACGCTTAAGTTTTTCCTCTGTTAGATGGATTACCTTAGAAGGGTGGACGAAGTAATATGAATAGTATGAAGCGCAGTTCACAATTGACGTACAAAGTGGTATACTACAGCCGCGGCGGATTAGCCGTGCGTACTGGAGCGCCGTGTTGTGGTGCGCGCGGCCGTCCGCCGTCGGGGGTTCGAATCCCCCGTTGGGCATGGATGTTTGTGTAGTCTTTAGTATAAGGTAGTTCATAAGTAATTTGTAAGTTTACAGACTGATGACCCCGTAGTTAAGTCCCTTAAGCGTTACAAACATTTGAACATTTGGTATACTACAAATTGACGGGTGATAATATCGCGGATTTTCAAAGAAGCCAACTCAATAATGCGCAGTTTATAACAACGGTGCACTGCTTCACTGTTCACAGGTTCCAAGGTAAACAAAACGTTATAAAACTGCATTGGCGAAGAGGAATAGAGGGCGAAATGTATAGTTAGCTGACAATGGCTCATGGGCATTAAAAACGATTGTGTCAGAACAACACAAATCTAGAATGATAAAAGTGACCGTACACTCAGTAATACTGTTTCGAATAAAATAGTACGTCTGGAGCTTAACATTCATGGAATGGATGCAGTTGCTTTACCACTAATAACAGAAGCCAACGCACAATTGCTAGTAAATGGTGCCATCAACATTACCCCTGGGCACTAATTGACTGGAAATATGTGGTATGGTTTGATGAATAATTGACGAGTCTGGTGAGAGAGGGAGCTATGCCACTCGGAGGAGAAAAGAAGATAAATTGAATTTTCTAAAGTGCTGTGTTAAGGCATTATTTATACAATAGAGGGAGCAATTTTTGCGTCTTAACTTATTATTATGCAACTTATACAAAATGAAAAGTATCAATTTTATAACCTCGTAGGCTTTAATTAATTATAGTTCCCAATTATTTCAAAACGCTGTGAAAATAACGACACCCATCAGAATTCTGTCAAATTGCAACACAACAGAATATTATTGGCGAGGGGGAAAACGTATGGCAGCGGAAAAATAAATAGTAGCAATAGATAGCGCCGTACGAATCATAATTTAATCCTTTCATGACAGAATTACAAATAGTCTGAGAATTGACACCTGGAGGATATACAACCATCGCTGTCCCACATCTCCGCTGGTTAGCTACTCATGCACACTAACACATGGGGAAGTCTACAAGTGAGTGGCATAGCTCCTTCTCCCACTCAAAATGATTGCAAGGGCGCATTCAAGAACTTACAACAAAACAACTGGTCCAGAAACAGTGGGAGCCACGCCAGGTGATTCTAATTATCAGAACAGGTCCAAGATGGCATGAGAAAACTGGAAGTGGACACAGCTCAATATTTGGTGTAATGAGGCATAGCCCCCTCTCTCAGGAAACCCCACAATTGTTTACATTTTCAGCCTTAGATTGGCACGTACAATTTACAGTTCACACGAGATTTATTGGTGAAACATTACGTATGGAGTACATCAAATTATTTGATTGGCAGATCAATATATCAGTCACTATTGAGTTACCAGGTGTCGACCCATCCTAATTTTTCAGTACGTGGTGTAACCAACACGGGCAGCAATTGGGGCGCTGATACTGGTATTGATTCGATCATACAGATAACGAATACTGTCTTAGAATCTTATATATTCAAAGAATTTACAAAAACTAAAGTCAGACCACCCGGCCGATTTCCTTCATTTTAGCTTTAAACGAAAGGTATCCATTCACAGATTTATCATCAAGTATCTGAATTAACTTAAGTCTCTCCATCCTTCATTTTTAATCAAATCCGGTATCTTTCTGTTCTTGCATTGATATATTTGAATCGGTTTGTTTTACGATATCTTTGGTTCCAATTAGGGTACGCAGTTCTAGTTCACCTAACAACACTCTGCGGATCAAACTCTTTCATTTGCACTTTTAAACACTTGCATTGATTAATTCTGAAGAAAGCTATTCGTGAACATTCAACTTTACTTCCGTTTTTTCTCACCTTTTTTGTCATTCCACTAACGATGCGAAGTATTCGGACGGGTCCTCTAGTATATGTTTACACGCCTGCTGGGCCCGTTCTCGTTCTGAAAGAGATGAGCGTTCAAAAAAGTTCAAATGTTTGTAAATATAAGTGACATAACTACTGTGTCATTAATCTCTAGTCTGACAAACTACTTACACTAACTTAAGCTAACCTAAAGACAAGACACAAGCTGATGCCCGAGGGAGGACTCGAAACTCTTACGAGGAGCAACCGCGCGTCCGCAGCAAGGCGCCTTAGAGTGCACGACAATTCCACCGCGGTAGATGTGGGCTGAAGAGTCACACCTAAGCTTTCATCCCATCATATCCCACCCTTGCACTATTGGATATAAGTCTGGAAAACGTGCTGGCCCGTCCTGTAGAGCAAGTTGAGTCCATGTGCAGCATGTGTGCTAGCATTATCCTCTTGGAACAACACGTCACCTTCCCGTTGCAAGAATGGCAAAAGAAGGGCTCTTCATAAACCGAGCGCTGGTCAGCGTTCCATTCACAAACACCAAAGGGAAGTTGTGGCTTATCGCACCCCAAACTTTAAGGCCTAGGGTGGAGTCGCTGTCATGGACGAATGCACTCAACTAAACTAATGTCTACGTTATACACGTAACCGACCTTCACTTGCGTACAGGCAGAAATTGATTTCATCGCTGAAGACTACGGCCCATTAGCCATCTTCCGAGTAATTTTCTGACCTCATCAACCGACCCGTGCACGTCAACATTATGACATGAGAGAAGAATAAAGGAGAATTATGTGTGTGCCCGTGATACTACTGCAAGTAACCGGTTGCCATATGTCCATGTTGACTTTTGTAGGCTCACAGACTTTTATCATCTGTGCTGTGGTAAGATGTGACAGTGCTTATCTTACAATACGGATGGCAGTGCTACATTGACGTCCAGGGTTTGAGTGCTCACTTTGCTCCAATATCATCCCTTTCAAACTCCCTCAGCTGACTGTAGGAAGCACGATTTCGTCTTTGTGGCACTGAGTGTTTTTGCTTCACACGTTGATGTCGCTCTGTGATTTATGGATGTAAACATTCCCTATTAAGGCACGTTGAAACCATTATCAGTACACCTACTGTTCCGCAGGTGGCATAGCCGTCATCGGAACAAAACCTATGTTCTCTTTGAAGGTGTTCACGAAGAGGTTACCGCGCTCCTGGGTGCGCTTCTTCTAGGAAGTTGCTTGTCCCTTTTACACTACTGGCCTTTAAAATTACTACACCAAGAAGAAATGCAGATAATAAACGCGTATGCATTGGACAAATATATTATACTAGAAATGACACGTGATTATATTTTCACGCAATTTGGGTGCATAGATTGTGAGAAATCCGTACCCAGAACAACCACCTCTGGCCTGGGCATTGAGCCAAACAGACTTTGGATGGCATGTACAGGTACAGATGCCCATGCAACTTCAACACGATATCTCAGTTCATCAAGAGTAGTGACTGGCGTATTGTGACGAGCCAGTTGCTCGGCCACCAATGACCAGAAGTTTCGAATTACTGAGATATCTGGAGAATGTGCTGGTCAGGGCAGCAATCGAACACTTTCCGTACCCAGAAATGCCAGTACAGGACCTGCAACAAACCTTCGTCCATTATCCTGCTGAAATGTACGGTTTAGCAGGGATCGAATGAAGGGCAGAGCCACGGATCGTAACAAATCTGAAATGTAACGGCTACTGTTCAAAATGCCGTCGATGCGAGCAACAGGTGACCCAGACGTGTAACCAATGGCACCCTATACCATCAAGCCGGGTGATACGCCAATATGGCGATGACGAATACACGCTTCCAATGTGCGTTCATCGCGATGTCGCGATGTCGGTGCAGATCCAAGCCACTGCGTACTGCTGCAGCACCATCGTTACACATGAAAAACAAAGTTGAATAAAATTCACACATGTATATGTTCCCAAACATTATTAACATTTAAAACAATATATTCTGTGATTGATTACTGAATAACTGGGAAATTGAGCTTTATGAGGAAACTAATGGACAGTTAAATACATGTCACACTACACGCACAGTAACTGTTTTGCATAAGTTCGGCTAGAAGTTATTTGACCGCTCATCAGTCCTGAACTTGGTCTCAGCCATTATCATTTCTGGCACCTTAAGACATTTCTGGTCTCAGGTCGCCGTTTTGACAATGCCGAAGAGCTGTATACGGCTGTCACTCACTGGGTCCTTTCACAGGCGGCAGACTTCTGCCACAGGCAATACAAAACTTTATCTCGTGCAATGACAACTGTCTCAAAACTTATGGTAACTATGTCGAAACATAGCTCAAATATTGATATACCTTGTAATAATAAAGTTGTCCATGTAACTAGTGATTCGTCTCGTACATAGACTACAGCATGGCAATAAGTCTCCAGCAGTTCTCTTCACTGACTGGGTCGATAAAGGAAGCGGCTACAAGATTAGCGAAGGCTGTGTAGCGTGGACTGGGCGCGTTTTTAATTGAAGGACCTCAGAATTACCCAAAAAGGGATTCATTCTGAAAGAGTTCAGGTGAGAGATAAGGCGAACAAACAGCTAAGAACCAGTGCTCTAACAGTTGTAAAGTTTTTTAGCTTTATTGGGAAAGTACCAGAGCTCCAAGAACTAATAGAAACTACTGAAGCTCATATGATTTCAAATACCAATTAGAGTAGTCAAAAATTAATCCAGAGCTAAGAAAGACGATGAAAACAGACACAGAGATTAGTAAACACAGGTCGTAGCGAGCCTAGATACTGAAATTCTCAAATCCCAAAATTAAACAAAAATATATGTATGCAAAGAGCAGATAAAAATTTGATTAACGCTCTCCTGAGTTAGAATCTCCTTTCTTTCGAAACTAATAATGTAAGTGTAGATCAGACGTGGCTTACATTCAAAGAAATAATTTCGAGAGAGCTATTGAGAGATTTGTACCAAACAAATTATGGGGATTGACCCACCATGGTACACAAAACAGGTTACATCACTCTTGAAAAAGCAAATTTAATCAGGCAGAAAGACCACAATACTGGCAATCAATTATTGAAACTAGGTATTTATCTCGAACTTCAATGCGAGAAGCTTATAACAGTTTCCAAAAGGAATCCCTGTTCTGTAACTTCGCAGAAAATCCGACTAAATTCTAGTCATATACAAATCACACTACACAACAGTAATGGTAATGCTACGAATGTCAGCAATGCTAAAGCAGAACTGCTAAATTCCTTCACCAAAGAAGACGAGGTAAATACTCCAGAATTCGAATCAAGAACAACCGACAGTCATGCTTAATTATAAGTAGCTATCCCCGAAGTATTAAAGCAACTTAAATCGCTTGACAAATAAAGTTTCCCAGTCAATATTATATACCAAGCAGCCTTGTTGTAATTAGTCAACAAACAGAAAATGAACATCTTGGCTGGCACGCTCAGAAATCTGTAGTTCAACATCCAGATAGTGTAGACATCACTGGTATGCTCTGTTAAATTAATAGTCTTAGTTTACAAGACAACGAAAAGAAGAATAACCGTATGTTAATTTCTCAAAATAACCATTTTTCCTTAAATTACGACCGATAAGAATGGTCAAATTCTGATAGAAAAAGGCTGATGTCCTGCACCATATCAATTAAGAAGATATATTCACTAGTAAATTTCCCACCCCCGATTGCTTAAAAGGATCTACATTCACTGCATGCAAATATTTTTAAGATCAGGTCACTCTGTAAATCATTTAATGTGTTCAATATTTAACAACAAACGTAAGCGAGAAAATGTGTAGAAACTGTTTGAAATATTATTTTGGTTTGTTGGACTCACTAAGTCCAATTCTCAAACACTGCTTAAATAAAAACTGGATAATACTTGTACCATGCTTCAAGTTCCTTCAAAATATTAACACAATTTCTGTTTGTGATACTTTATTTCATCCTTAACATGGGACTATACCTCTTACTTATAAAATTTTAGATGCGGTCAGTAATTACGTGAATTGCAAAAGTGAAATTTCTGTTGCTTTGGAAGTCCAGGCAAACGGCAAGTACAAAAGCGTTCCTGGATAGTTCATTTGTAAACAATATCCGCAGTTTCTCCACCTGTAAAGGGATTCGTCATGCATCATTACGGCTATCATCATTTTGCCAATGATCCTTACAGAGATTCTCCGTTCTTCAAAGAGATAGAAATCGGTCTGCGCAAGTTCTGACCGTCGTGTTTAACTGGAATCGGTATTCGAAATTTAAGCTTACTGGCGATTCTAGGTACGACGGAGGCCTGGTGCATATTTTCTCGTTCTGTGGCTTTTTTCAGAGCATTCTTTTTTCTGGCGCCTTTTTAACGGCTCCCATTATGAATTTGCGTGACTTTTCGTGCAACTTTAGGGTCGCGAGCAGGCGTGTTTCATACAAAGCGCTGCTCTGAGCGTTACTGGGGAACATAAGTCAAGAAAAAAATTTCGGTGACAGGATAAAAAAAAAAAAAACGAGCTGTTGCGGCGGCGTGTTGGGATAACATTGCTGCCGTGCGGGAGTGGGAGAAGTGTGGACACACGCAGACCATTTTACGGGAAAGCGGTGCCATTAGAGAGGCTTTAGTACATCTAGCCGAAATAGCTGACCGCGACTGGCGTACACAGATTGTTGGTCGCTGTAGTCCGGCCTGGCAAATTGTGACATTAAAACTGAAAAGTAGGCGGGGATACCATGGCTTTGTCTTTGTTTTTCTATAAACACAGTATTCGCAAATTTCCGTTATTAACTTCGATGACTTGTAAGAGTGGAGTAAGTAAATATAATTCTGATTAGGAAGGCATTCCCGAAAAATATCATTCAGTACTGCTTTGATCAATTCTTTATCTTTGACTCGTTGCAAACTTCTTATACTGCAAGCTCTTTGCTTTCCATATTCTGGTCAGAGATACAATGAAATGCAACAACAGCAAATTTTCCAGTGCACAGGAGCTCTAAGCGAAATACTTTAAGAGCTTTGAGCACATCTTCTTCTTTGATAATATCAACACGTCTCTTCTATTAATTAAGTGCTCACTGCACTTAAGTTATACAATTCAGAGTGCATGTTCAGTGCTTTTATTTTCCTTTTTTGGTATACAATCCTTTTCCCCAAACATCATACTATAAAAGAGATCCTTTGCCCAGTGTCAAACAAAAAGAGGTGCTCATAACCCCACTGGATAATACTTCTGGACAGTACTTCGTGGTCAAAATATTATGCACTCACACTGCGTATACTAATCCTCGTAGAGTGTAAGGAGAATAGCACCTGGTATATTAAAAGCAAAGTAATGTGAAGCTGACTTATTTGCCATGTATCAATGATCGTCTTTGAACGTTGTAGACGATGAAGTACAGGTGTTGCACTAAATAATATGAACATTGTATATGGTTACAATATTTATTTATTTGTACGGAATCTAACCATCGTTAATTTTTTGAGAACAGCTACAAATTTTCGAGAAAATGATTCGTTATGGGTCTTCATAGTTTTGTTATCTTGAAATACGGTCATCCGCATCCAAATATTACCATTATGAAAAGTAATTCTTTCAGATTGCCTTCCATAAATAAGGTATTTTTGCGCCCACCACTGTATTTATAATATCCAAATGGGTGTTTTTGGAACAATCAGTCGTATTTTTATTTTGCAAAATAATCAGTTTTTTACAAATAACGACTGATTGCTGCAAAAACACCCATTTGAAAAGTGTGTCGATATGTAAAGACAATGTAAAGACAAAATATAAGGTTGGAATTAAAAATAGTTTTAGGACACGTACAGCAACCACACATTGTTATAACGATGGTTTAGTTTCGAGCGACTCTAACGCCACCCCAGTAAAGAGCAACCGCACTATTCAATGGCCAGTATTGGCTTTGCCAATGCGGCTTATGAGACGGTAAGAACAGTCTTCCATCTTCGTTTATGAACGATCAATTTTTCGCGCTAAGGACCTATTATTTTGTAGTTTAATTGTGTTTATGTTGTCAATGGTCGGGCCTTCTTCTGCATATGTAGTGTTAAATACACCAACAGCTGTAATGTCAGTTTTTTTTTTTATTTATTATTGTCAAACAGTATCGTTGGCCATGCCATCATCTTCAGGTCCTTTAAGATACGAGGTCTGCATTTTGTTATCGATATCTCTAAGACCTAACAAAATAATCGTACCGCACTTTCATATGTTGTGTTAACAGAGAACATCTGAAGATGGTGCCATAGCCACCGAAACTAGTTGCCACTAGCAAATAAACAACTGACATTACAGCTGTTTGTGCATTTCATTCAAATAATTACCGGTATGTTGTAATACCAGATAATTTCAGCCGTTGGATTTTTCTGTGGGTTTTGTCCGCCCTCAGTTCATTTTATTTGACTACCCCAGCTGCGTTCATCTTTTTAAGCATTTTAACGTTGTACGGTTCCTAAATACTTATGTAGGGACCTTACGGACCTTACAACGTTTTTTCTGTAATATTATGTACATATGTAAACTCGCCACAGATGTATACTGTAAGTGGCACAGTAATCTTTGGAACTTCGATAGTAGAGTAAGCGCTCTTGTTGCGAGAGGGCAGTCACTAGCTAGCAGGGTTGCCAACTCGTACGATAAGTTTGGGGGCATGCGATAATTTCAGTGCTTGTACGATATACGATAGTACCTTGTATGATACTGGCCAAATGTACGATAATTTCTTTCCGCTGGAGATACCATTTAAACCGTGCATATCAGGTACACTTAAGGCAATACGAATTTTCGATACAATTAAGGTAAGTGAAATTACATTAAACTCATCATAGACTTACGTTACTATAATAAAGACTACTACTTGTCACTACTACTACCACCACCACCACCACCACTACACCTATGATAATAAACTAAAGTGTCAGTTTTCCCAATATTTTGCTAATTTGCAAGGAACGTTGTATATCGAAGAAGCGGCATCAATGTAGCGTAATACTTTCTGTTTGTTTAAGAAAAATCTTACAGGATTATATCTCATGTGAATGCGTCGTTGTAAATGGACCAGTTTTTATTGTATAAAATAAAAACTGATGCCGCTACTGCTCGTAGTCACCACATTGTTCGGTTTTTGAAAGTCGAAATTCTCAATAAAATTGCCACCGTAGTACTTATCGAGACTATTTCACAAGTACGCAACCAACATATACAGCTAACTTCTCAAGTAGAACAGATCACAGAGAGTATAAAGAGCAAAACAAACAGAATGAACGCATTCATACTTTAACCGAACAAATAAACGAAGATATCGCAAAGATGATGCAACTTTACCGACACCATATACAGAGACAGAAGAATACTTTAAAACGTTTTACTGAAAGTCAGAGTAAATTAAATATAAAATATAACCGTGAAATTCAGAGTATTTTCAGGCGTACAAAATAATGAAGACAATCATAATGAAAATTCTGAACAGTTACATACATTCCACTGACGTGCACGCTACGATTTTTCAGATCAATCACTTTTAATACGACTAGCTGATACACGCTGTGAACTAATGATTCTTTTGCTTCTGGAACCCTACCCCATTCTGTGTCGTAGATAAATCAGAGAAATTTGATTACAAACTTTTTTGACTGTTAAGAAATTTAAAACCTTCAAATTTACCTAATGATATACATCCTCATGAACGGTTAGACCAATTTCAGTTTTCATTGCCACCTAACTGGTCCCTTGAACATAAATTAGAATTTGTTTCTGGTTATCTGGAAGGAGATCCTGCTGTCCGTATGCGCCCTTTTGCTCGTAATTGTCACACCTATCATGAATTTTCACAAGCATTTTAACGTGTCAAGGATAACAAATATATGCAATGTAGATTTGAAGAGTCTGGTTATCATAGACCTTCCTAAAATTTTGAAGATATAATGTATCAAAACCAGTATCTGACTAGCCCATATTCACCTGACGAACTTATTCGTATTTCTGTACCGGAATTTCCAAGACACTATTGACATGTAATTATGGCTAGTCGTTGCAAGCATTTTATTGCGCGAACTTGACAATGAGTCACAAAATTCTGATTACTTTTGAAATAAATTTACTATTCAAAATTTTCCTGCCCACTCATTACCGTACAGTGGTTCACAACATAGTCGTTACAAACAGGGGAAGAAACATGCTCGTGATAATCTTATGATCTACAGGGATGGCACTCATGAAACAGTTACCGCGACAGAAGTAATTTCAGGCGTAGAGAAGACACTAACCAATACTCGCAAAGTAATAACAACTATAGTAGTAATGATAATTCTAATCAGTATAATCAAAGCGATCAACAGTGTTCATCTAAAGCTCCTCAAAATAACAATCATTGGCAACGTTTTGGTAAAGAAAATTTTTAGGAATCATAACAGTCAGAATTTTTACAATCGCAACCACTCTCAACAGAACTATAATCAATATTCGGATCAGAGTCGCAACAACAATTATAGTCAACCTAGACAACAACATCACCAACAAAATGCACGTCACAATGCGCAATTTGTGCAGCATAAAAGAAAGAGTTACGTAACCATCCTAGCAGTCAGCAACCTAATAATAATTTACAGGGCTAGTCCACATTTTTCAGATTAAAATAGAAGTAATCCGCGGTGTGAAGTCCAAATAGTTGAATTAAGACTGCCTGCTCCGCAAAACAATAATTATCAGCCAGCTGATTGAAGAGAACAATGACCTATACCACTCAGTGAATCTCAACTGGCTGCCGCTAACTTAAAATATTTGTATACTGATGATCTATGTGACATTCTTTTGCAGGAGAAATGTGATGAACCTAAAGCTATTGGTCACCCTATGTTACATATTACTATTTTTGGTAATAAATTTTCAGCAGTTCTCGATTCGGATAGTACAATTTCTATAATTATCCAAGAGGCATATGATAAGTGCTCGAAGCTTTATAAATATCCGTGTTTACCACTTCACAAAACTAACATTAAAGGCGCCATAGCCAGTAATACTGTGGATGCAAAATTTCAGACATCTTTAGATATTAAGTGCGTTCTTTCTTTGGAATGGGGATAATTTGAATAAACCACAGAAACCATCTTCTAACCCCGAAGGAAAATTATCACGTACAATAAACGGAGACAGAACAGAAAGTCCTGTTAAAGGATCATGTACTCATATAAAATCGACGTATGGCTGTAAGACACAGACGAATAATACGTTCACAACGTAAAAAAAAGAGAGATAAAAAAGACAAAAATATGTACTAATTATACAGTGATACGTGGGAGGAAGATAGAAACGCGGAAGTCGATAAACTGTGTGAAACACTTATTCGCATCATATAAAAGATGTGAACTAATTACAACGGTAAAATAAAACTGTAATTTACATAATCTATAGAGAAGTTGTTAAAGCAAAAAGGCGAAACGAGACTGGGAAGAACTAATACATTGCAGCAAGGAAAATGCGAGTCTATTTTCTAAATTAAAAAATCATAATTTATTGAGCGCTCGAAATATTATTTGAAGATTGAAAGTGGAATGAGATAAAAGGTAAATAGGTATTGGTTTTCACATTTTCCATGAGAATGTGGATGGAAATGAGACCAATTATATCTCTCTTTAAATCCGCATGCTACTATCTCGTTAAAGGAAACACGTACACACACTGCCAAACAAAAAGAAAGGGTGGCATCATGCACAATAAAACTAGCTGTGACAAGTGTTCATTTAGCACGTGTACAAAACTAGTCCCACGGGAACAACAGGGCGACTGAGAGAGCGGCGTGGTTGTCGCGTGTGCGCGGCGGTGCGGCGGTGGATCGTATGACGGGCAGGGCGGGCTTGTAGCGCGGCCGAACACGGCTATCGAGAAACGTTTTAATGGATTTTGCGAGTAGTCGCCAAGCGGCGCGGCGGACTGTCGCCTATACAAAGGCTCCTGAGAGAAGAGCACAGCCGCTGTTACACTCTCTTTCCCTAAGCAGGCATCACTTATCTACCGGTAACATCTACATCTCTATCCTCCACATTTATCCTCATGGTGTTCATCGAAAAAGTTTAAATATATCGATGTATCGAAATACAATATATCGACAGGACTGCGTATAAAACTATCGGATTCTGATTGTAAACATAATACCGGTTTAGAGCTGTATATTTGAATATTGATTTATTATCAGATATTCTGTACGACGACAGGCTAACAGCCTGCCCTTTCCCCTTACAGCAAGTATTTAAAGAAAAATCTTTAATGTGAATTTTTTTAAAGTTAATAATTGGATTTTGAATTAAAATACTGCTTGAGTCGTTAATTAACAAATGACTACATAGAACAGCGTTATAAAATATTTTATTCTAGTTAACCTGTTTTTTCGTATCACACTTAAAAATTCTGCGCAAAACTCAACTTCACATCTGACAAAAACAATAACTAGATAACGGCGATAGCTGCTTATAGCTGTATCTTGAGCTCGTTCCGGCAGGTGTTTCTAAAATTAGTCATTAGATGGATGTTCCGCTCGAAATATATCGTGTTCTTCTTCAGTACACTATCGTATAGATACAACGCATTCGTCTAGAGTAAAATGATTTATTTTATTTACTTCTGTTAATTCACGGGAACTCAAACTGTAATAAACCCAACATTTTCATTCCTACAGTTGTAGCAGGAAGAGTGTTCCGTTCACGTCCATCACATTCCTTCAGCCACACAACTGCAAACTAAACTAATGATAGAATAACTTCAGATAAATTTATCTGTCAGCGACATTATATCAACATCACAACCCAAACACCTTGCGGAGACATGGTTAGAGCCTGGTGCTTTGACTAACTGACTTTTTTCAATCACATCTTGGGTTGTTCGACCTGCCTAATCCTAGTACACAGTTTTACGCCATTTCGGCGTTATAGTCCCTGAACGTTACCTAGAACTCATCCAGCTAGCGTGGCAGTTGACGGCATTCCATCTAGAGCACAGATATTTTTATGTCTAACCAAATTTTCAAAAGTTCCTAGTAGTGATTGTCTTTTATTTCAGTAAACTCTGAATTTTTCATTGCGAAATGGTAAGGGAAATACTGTGGCTTTACGACTCGGTATACTTCTTACGTTTTTATGATTTTCTCACTGTTGATTGAAAATTAGGTTTGTTGCTGCACACTGTGGTCGATTTTTATCGGCTCATTAAACTTTTGCCTGACACTTAGGACAAGCAAAGGGAGGACTTTGACTATTTTTACATTTACAACTCTATTACGTAAGACATTTCACAGTGTGATACGCAGGGTACTACATTCTCTGTTACAGCCGCGTATGGTTAGAAGGAAAAATACTGTAGGTATATCACTCATGCTGAGCTCTAACATTTCTTATCGTCCTTTTGTAAGGTATACATAGGAGAATGCTTGTACTGATTAATTCTTAGGTTAACGTACACTCTTAGAACTCTGACAGGAGCAGAACGTGTCTTTTATCGCTTTTTCCACTGGAGTTTGCCGAATATTTTCGTGATGATTTTTCGCTTGCACTGAACCTGTAATATATATATTCAAATATAATGAACTATCTCGAAGTGAATGACCTATTGTCCCATAATCAACACGGATTCATAAAGTATCGTTCCTATGAAACACAGCCATCTCTTTAGTCACTTCATGTGACGACAAGTAATGTCAAATTGATTACGCATTTCTAGATTTCCAGAAGGCTTTTCACACTGTAACTCACAAGCATCCTCTGATCAAACTGCGTGCTTATGGGATATCGCCACAGTTGTGCGACTGGTTTCATGATGTCCTGTCATAATGCACACAGTACGTTGTAATTGACGGTAAGTCATCGTGTAGAACATGGCCGCATTCACAGCCGATTTCAAAGACTCCGACTGTGTGAAACGTATCAGTTTTGTCCTTCATTGAGCCTAGGACATCTCTTACTTTATTTTTGCTGTGAAATATAGGATTGATGTCCTCTCGACGAAGAATTTTGCCCACTCGTTCGGTGACTCCTTTTACATATGGCAATAGGGCGATGGTTTGGTCTTCCTTTTGCTCTTCCCTTTTATTTCCATCATTAGATGCCATGGTTTGCTCAATAATCCTCTTCCCATAACCGTTTGCTTCGAAAATGGACCTGATGTCTGGTAAGTCTGCCTACAGGTGTTGTCCATCGCTAATCCGATAGGCCCTCTTAGTTAGAGTGTGGAGCACGGATTTCTATTGCGTAGGATGACGGTGGGAACTTGCGTGAAGGTACCTGCATGTGCTGGTAGCTTTTCTATATACCCGTTGGCCTAGTTTGCCCTCTGACTTCCGGTAAACCTCTACATCGACGAAAGGGAGCACCCCATTCTTCTCAATCTCCATGGTTCAAATGTTCAAATGTTTGTATAGTCTATGGGACTTAACTATGGGGTCATCAGTCCCTAAACTTACAAACTACTTATGAACTACTTACGAACTAGGACGGCACAAATATCCATGCCCGAGGGGGGATTCGAACCCCCCCCCCCCCACTGTAGTGGCCGTGCAGACCGTGACTGGAGCGCCTTAGTCTCCTCGGCCACCGCGGCCGGCATCTCCATGGTGAACTTGATGTTGTTGTGCTGTTGATTGAGGTGTTGATGGAATTTCTGCAGCTTCTTTTCTCCGTGAGGCCAGATGACAAACGTGTGGTCTACATAGCCAGCAGTCTGGGCGTAGTGGTGCGGACTGAAGAGCTGTTTCCTCGAATGCTTCCATGAAAATATCGGCTGCAACGGGCGAGAGAGGTGAACCCATTTGATATATTGACTATGCAGTTCAATACCCAGGAGAGTTTTATCAAAAATAATGGCAACTATGTATACTAAAATTTACAGTTTAATACTGTAGCCAATGGGTTCCCAAACCTTTGACATTAACATACTACATGGTCTCAAAATGTGTATACATTACTTTGATTACCAAGGTATATTTAATGATGTTGTATTAAAGATTTTAGGATGACAGGTTCATTGATAACAGTGGCGTAACTAGGACTTGGCTTTGTGGGGGGGGGGGGGGGGAATAGATCTGCTTGACGAGCTAAATTTTAGTCAGTTTCCAGACAGACTACCATCTACCACTCCCGTTGAAGATTAATTCACTCCCATCGAATGAAAACTTATGGTAAAACGCGCCGAGTTTCCAATCTTTACCTTTACCAGATTGCTGTTATACAATTTTTTTTGTTGTTGTTGTTGGGGGGGTTCTATCCCCCTCATCCCCCCCTCCCCCGTAGTTACGCCACTGATTGATAATAGGGTGAGGAAATCAATAGCTTAAATCGGGATTCAGCAACTGAACTCTGGACACACACGCCCTTTACGAGGAGTTTCGCTGGAAGAACTTTTCTAAGCCGCGCTCCCCTTAGGAAACGGAAGCCTGGCGGCACGGCGGCATATGTGCGACGTCGCAGGAACAGGCGGACTCTCGTAACAAGTGAGGGTGGTAACAGGCGTGGCGCAGGCCGGGCCGGACTTCAAAGGCGCGCCGCCGCCTGTCACCAGGCAGAGGGCGGCAGAGAGCAGGAGGGACGGTGCTGCACTCCGCTGATGGCGCTGCCGCCGCCCTTTTTCTCCGCCACGTAGTGGTAGTCACATTACTGCACTGCACTAGCTGCATTTCCGCATCCGCTGAAACGCAACACGACAGCGACAGCTGCTTAATTACTACATCTACATCTACATGGGATACTCTGCAAATCACATTTAAGTGCCTGGCAGAGGGTTCATCGAACCACCATTATACTATTTATCTCCCATTCCATTCTCGAATAGCGCACGGGAAGAAAGAACACCTGAATCTCTCTGTTCGAGCTCTGATTTTTCGTATTTTATTCTGATGATTATTTCTACCTATGTAAGTGGGATTCAAGAATATATTTTCGCATTCGGAGGAGAATGCTGACGATTGGAGTTTCGTAAGTAGCCCACGCCGTAGCGATAAGCGCCGTTGTTGTAATGATTCCCATCCCAGATCCCGTATCATTTCCGTAATGCTCTCTCGCCTGTATCGTGACAATATGAAACGAGCTGCCCTTCTTTGGACTCTTACAATGTCCTCCGTCAAACCGTCCGTCTGGAAATTGAGAAATACGGAATCGATTTGCGGTGATCAGCATGCGATTTATCGGAGTTGAGAGTAAGGAGCCACAGGTTGTATCAGGAGGAAAATTGAGAAAGGAGTTGTTGGTAAAGTTGGAGGGTGGTGGAGAGGGCCAGGAAAGCGGTGTGAAAAGTGCAGTAGCCTATGCTCACTCCATAGATACGCACTTCACATACTTCTGACTCAGCCTACGTTTCATGCGAAACAAACAAGTCTTCTGGTCCGGATTGTATACCCATTAGATTTCTATCTGATTATACTGATGCGATAGCTGCTTACTAAACAGCAATATTCAACCTCTCTCTGATAGAAGGATCCGTACAGAGAGATTGGAAATTTGCACAAGTCACACCTATATTCAAGAAAAACAGTAGGAGCAACTCACTAAACTTCAGGCCCATTTCATTGACGACAATTTGCAGCAGGGTTTTGGAGCATATCCTGTATTCAAATATTACGAATTATCTCTAACAGAACGATCTATTGACCCAAGGTCAACACGGATTTAAAAAATATCGTTCATGTGAATCACAACTAGCTCTTTATTCATACGAAGTGATGGGTGCTATCAACAAGGGTTCGCAAATAATAAATTTTCGCATTCGGAGGAGAATGTTGGCGAATGGAGTTTCGTAAGTAGCCCACACCGCAGCGATAAGCGCCGCTGTTGTAATGATTCCCATCCCAGATCCTGTATCATTTCCGTAATGCTGTCTCGCCTGTATCGTGACAATACGAAACGAGCTGCCCTTTTTTGGACTCTTACACTGTCCTCCGTTAAATCACCTGATAAGGATCCCACACTAGGCAGCAATACTCCAAAATTGGACGGACAAGCGTAGTGTATGCAGTTTCCTTCTGTAGTTCTGTTGCATGTTTTAAGGGTTCTGCCAGTAAAACGCAGTCTCTGGTTCGCTTTTCCCATTACTTTATCTACGTCTTCTTTCCAATTCAAGTCTGAAGTAATAGTGATTCCTAGGTATTTTGTGGAGTTTACGGCCTTCACTTTTGATTGCTTTATCTTGCAAACAAAGTTTAACGGATTTCTTTTCGTACTTATGTGGACGACTTCACACTTATCATTATGTAGAGTCAATTGCCATTTTTACACCATACTGATATCGTATTCAAATCGTTCTGCAGTTGGTTTTTATCTTCAGATTATTTTACTGGATGGTAAATGACGGCGTCATCTGCAAACAATCTAAGAGAGCTACTTAGATTTTCCCCTAAATCGTTTATGTAAATAAGGAATAGCAGAGGACCAATAACACTACCCTGTGGAACGCCCGATATCACCTCTGTTTTAGTCGATGCCTTACTATCGATTACTACAAACTGAGTCCTCTCTGACAGGAAATTGTCGATAGCACCCATCACTTCGTGTGAATAAAGAGCTAGTTGTGTTTCACATGAACGATATTTTCTGGCGAGCAGGGAATGAACTTAAAAAAAAAAAAAAAAAAAAAAAAAAAAAAAAAAAAAAAAAAAAAATAATAATAATAATAATAATAATAATAATAATAATAATAATAATAATTTTTAAACAGCAATCCATGGAGCTGTTAATTCAGTTTTTCCCCAGCTTGGGGAGTTTTATTCCTTCTTCCATCTTATACTAGATACACGCTATATTTTCGCTTGGGACTCTATGCAGTGTTGAGTGTTTTTCTTCCTGAAAAGATTACAAATTATTTTCAGACGTTGAGGTGTTTACATAATTGTCTACAGTGTGTTATCAAATTAATATTTAACGCTATTTATTAAATCACAAAAACTGGATTATCGTTTGTTTCTTTGTTAACTGCCCACCACCGAATTGTAGTAACAAATCTGAACAACAGGCCCATTCCGCTTATTAATAGTACTGTTAATATGGGTTTTCACTCCACCTTAGTTACACGACGCTAATAAAGACATTAGTTCTGTATCTGTTTTCAAATACTGATTGTCTGCGTCAGTAAATATTGTAATACACGGTTTCTACACTGATTAGAAACTATTACGAGAAGTTTGGAAATGAAGAGAATGATTCGGATTCATTCCACATTAGTAGGTGTAGTATCGATTAGTGCAAAAGGTATAACAATTTTAGCGTTTATCTTACTTTAGCAAACAAAAATTGTTTAAATATATTTTTCTCGTGCCTCTTGGCGCAACGAGCAAACATATTTTTCCTTCGGTAGTATTTATGGAATGCATTAACTACTTAACTTCCGTCAATTTTCAAATGAATACCGCGTAGTGATAAATTGTAGCAGCTTCTACTTTCCATAAAACGTCTTTGTTCACTAAGTTATGTGAATGACTAAAAGCCACATACTGCAATACGCATACATTGGTCCTAATTACTAGCGAACCAGTTTTTTGAATTTTTTCCCTGAATTGTATTGAAATTTCTTTTCTACTTTTTTATTAGGTCGCGTAAAATTCAGACACTTGAACTTGGAACAGTTTACAAGCATAAAAACTATGAAAAAGGAAAATGGCTTTACTATTGCATCTCTTTAACGTACGTGAAACATTAAGAGGTAGGAAATACGTTTCGTGATCTTATCAGTATAATGCCAGAAGATTCATCAGAGACGCAGCTCTGTGACTGAATTTTGGGGGGAATTGTGACGAGGAAATTGCATCTTTCTCGCTTTATATTTGGGCAGACGTATCCACAGCAGTTTGGGGAACGCCGAACGCGTGCGAGAGCTTTCATTCTCGTTTTAATTCACATTCGTAATCAACGCAGACTGACATTTATGATTTTGTGAGCAATTTGAGAAGAGCACCAAAAGGCACATTCAAGTGAATAGTTTTGAGTGTAGTTTTTTACCCAAAAAAGGACAAGAAAACATTGATCGATAAAAAAATTGTCAAACCGAGTGATGACGAAACTGATCGTTTGGCCTTTTTGAGGTGTTTCCTAGAAAATTTGTTTCCATAATTTCAATAAATTTCCTGCATTGCAAAGGAGCCTGCAGGAGCGCAGGTAAAAGTTGCTCAGTTCACGTATTGGCGGTCAGGACCGTTTGGGCCAAAGTACTCAGTTCGTGTACTGAACAGGTAAAAGTTGCAGAGTTCGTGTGAGCCGCCTTGGACCACTCTCTCACCTGGACCCCACACTTATAATCCACACAACAAAAAGTCCACACCCGTTTCCTCCTCCTCAAAACCCTTTTTGTCCGGACGTGGGGCCATCACCCTTCCAGGATCCGGTACATATACCGTTCCCTCATGTGTCCCGTCCTGTGCAGTTTTAACCCCGCCTGAATTTCCACCCCTCCCCCCCCCCGTCTTCTTTAAATCGCCCCAGTTTCTCGAAAGCCACGCACAAAACCTCGTGTACCATACCGCCTCCCGTCCCCCACGCGTATCCTTACTGCTACAGGAGTCACACTACTCTCCAGCGACTACATTGGCTCTAACAAGTAGTCTCAGTCCGCCAAACCCCTCCAGCACTTTTATTAATATATAATATACCGCGATTAATTTAAATATGTCTATCTGGACAATGTAAATATCTCGTGTTAAGCTGTGTCCCGTTAATTAAAACTTTATTTATAAGTTAGTTTAATACATAGAAAGATAACAGGCGTTACACTCTAGAATATTACGTTGCCGCATCCTATACGATCTCATCCCGCTCCCTCATCTTCTCCATCTATTAGAATATCGGGCGAGGGGCCTCAGACGGAAAATATTTCCTTCATTTTTGTTTTAAACGAAAGGTATTCATCCGTCAAGTATCAGAATTTAGATAACTCTCGCCTTCTTTTCTCTATACTCAAACGCGATTTCCTTCTGTATATTTCTTATGGTAATGTTCTTGATGTAAACTAAAGTCAGTCGGTCAGGTCGTACTATCCAACCGATTTCCTTCATTTTTGCTTTAAGCGACAGGTATTCATTCGCAGATCAAGTATTAGAATTAACTTAAATCTCTCAATCCTTTATTTTTATTCACACGCGGTGTCCTTCTGTCCTTGCATTGAAAATTTTAAAGGTTGTTTTACGATATCTTCGGTTATAATTAAGGTACATAGTTCTTTTCAATCTAATAACACTCCGCGGATCAAGCTCTTTCATTTGAGCGCTAAACATTTGCATTGATTGATTCTGAAGTAAGCTATGCGTGAACATGCAACTTTACATCAATTTTTTCCCAACTTTCATGTCAGTCTACTAACGGTCCGCAGTATTTGCACGGGTCCTCTAGTATTTATTCATTACTAATGAGATGTCCCACAAATGGCTTTGGAAACAGCTCTAGCTCTTCGAGGAACAAATGCGTACTGTATTTTTATATTTTCCAACAGTATGCTATCCATTACTGCCTGAACGACGTTGGAACCATACATTATGTACTCACTCTCAGCCTTAATACTCCCCATACTGTTTACGCATGTAGAGAAATCGCGATTTCTATGCCCAGGATAGATGTAGGCTGAACAAAGCACGCCTGAATACTTTCGGCTGTGTGTCTGTGCATTATCGTTTTAGAATACGGCAGTGTTTTTGCAGTATGTTGCTCATAGTAAGCAGTTTGCTGCGAGAATGATGAGATAGTCATTTGCAGATATCCGAATCGTGATGGTAATAATATAAACATTTAAAACCACAATATAGATGTCCAAATTGAGAAGACGGCAGATACAATGAGTGCAACTAGACAAACACATTGCAGCGTGTATAAAAGAGATGGTAAATTTTTACGACACAGTAATATAAAATTTGAACAGAACATGTGAATGTGACGTGCAAGTTCATTTGGTGAAGATATCCAAAAATATCTTAAACACTGCAGCACCTGTTGCTACTAAAGTTTTTCATGCAATTGTTTTGACTATGTTTAAAAAATAGGGGAAACCTACTCTTTGGATGTTCCTTCTAATTAGTATTTGACCACTAATAATTCACGAAGAAGGACCGGAGGTTAGAGTTTAACGCCCCAACGACTGCGTGCCCACCAGAGGCGCTACCAATTTATACAAGTCAACTACAAAATTCTCTGTGACGTACGCAACTCTTCCGAACTTAAATAGTACACTGCATATTGTCAATCATCATCAACATCATCATTATTTTCCATCTCCAGTTTCCCGAGTGTAGCTAACAAGCGTTATTCATCTCTTCCGATCTTGTTATAGCATTTGGTTTCGGACATCGTCCCAGTTAAAAGCGTTCTTCTCTACTTCCAATTGTACGGCCTCTATCCATCGTCTGTTTGTCCTTCCTCTTGGTTTTCTTTCTCCCACTTCCATCCAGAATTATTTATTAGCTGTTCTTGTACTATTCATTCTCATTACATGGTCATACCACCTCAAGTCTTCTATCCCCCAGGATGTTGGCAACAGGAACATTGATACCAGCTGTTTCTCATTTCTGATCTTGTCTGTTCTGGTTCTTTGATTCATAGTTCTGATAAACCTAATTTCTGTTACTTGGATTATGCTGTAATCTTCTTTCAAGACTGTGCAAGTTTCCGTGCCAAACCGTAAGGATTGGGGCTTAGTAAGTGTGATAAAAAGTTAACTTTGCTGCCTGGGGTACTTTTTTGTACGAAGCGTGTTTTTTAAGTAAGTTACGTTTAAACATAAATACACAACAAAAGGTTATTTCAAAAAAGTAAATTTATTTTCAGAAAGTACATATATTACTATTTTTCGACTTAGTTGCCAAGTTTGTTCAAACACTTATCATACCTCTCAACCAATTTTAAAATACCCTCTTCATAAATTCTTGTCACCTGCTGCGATAACGAAGAGTTCACTGCCGTTTTCACTTCGCCGTCATCATTGTAACGGTTGCCACCGAGGTGTTGTTCGAGGTGGAGTTAAACGCCTGTTCACACGAATCCTCGCTTCAACTGAAGCCACCAAATCGTCTGTGTTCGAATAAGGGCGAACCGTGCGGCCCTGATCATGGACGTTGTCATGGCCATTTTTAAATTCTTGTACCCACTTACGCACTTTGATTTGACTCTTAATAGTATCACCGTCCACTTCGCAAACCTGTCGCTGAATTTCTGCAGCAGACTGGTTCCTGGCGGCATCGTGAGTCGTGTCGGGATAGCACAATCGGTAGTGCGCATGCCCGTGAAAGGCAAAGGTCCCAGGTTAGAGTCCCGATTCCGGCACACAATTTTAATCTGCCAGGAAGTTTCATTTCAGCGCACACTCCGCTGCAGAGTGAAAGTTTCATTCTGGAAACAGATCTTACTTAAGAAACACGTCTCGCACCAAATTAGGTTCCGAAAGTGCATGTAAAATTTTGATCCTTTTTGTGACCTGTTTAGGATTTCTTACCAGATGGTGTTGTCCTTGGAGAAAATACTTCCAAGGTACTGAAAGTGGGGAAACTCTGAAAAGCGGTGGCTACAGGGGCTCTGTTGAAGCCGTGTTGTGGCCGCGGTGGAGTAGCCGAGCGGTCTAAATCGTCTCGCTGCCGAGTGCGCGGTTGCTCGCCGTGGAGGTTCGAGTCCTCCCTGGGGCATGGGTGTGTGTGTTTCTCCTTAGGTTAGTTTACCTAGGTTTAAGTAGTTTGTAAGTTACGGACTGATGACCACGCAGTTTGGTCCGATAGATTTACGAACATTTAAAGCCGTGTTAGGCGTAGTTGGACAGCGGTGGATTAAGCGTGCTTTCATGACTAAAAGATAATCAATCACTGACCGAAATCAGAATGCAGTATTTATAATTAAATATTTGTATCACAGAGCTCAATGCTTAAATTTCTGTTTATATAATACCAAAATTACCCTGCACGGCGGAGTTGCTATACTGTATTGGCCATTTTCCTACTGCAAGAAGACTGTGTCTTTTACCTCGATGTGTTGCACTTATTGTTGTTGTCGTTTCTACAACTGATGCTGATTCTTGTAACCTAAAATATTCAAAATGTTTGTAAATCTGCAGTGGTCATCGGTTCCGCAACTTACAACTGAAACTAACTTACACCGAGATAAAAAACACACCACGATGCCCGAGGCAGGACTGGAAGCTCCGTAGGTAACCAGCCGCTGGAAATTCAACAGGAGGCTCAAGTGTATGTGCAGCTTATGAGACTTAACTGCTGGATCATGAGTCCTTAAACTTACAAACTACTTATAAACTAACCTATTCTAAAGGCAGCACATACATCCATGCCCGACGGTGGATTCGAATCCCCGACGGGGAACCGCCTCACGCATCGGAGCATAGTGCCTCAGTGTGCTCGGCCAAAAAAATGTTCAAATGTTTGTAGGTCTGTCGGACCAAACTGCGTGGTCATCATTCCGTAGCTTACAAACTACTTAAACTAACCTAAGGACAAACACACACACCCACGCCCCAGGGAGGACTCGAACCTTCGACGGTGAGCAACCGTGCGATTCGCAGCGAGGCGCCTTAGACCGCTCGGCCACTCCGCCGCTGCCAACAGGAGATGATAACTTCTTATTGAAACATCGATCGTCATCACAACCTTAATGTCAAAACCTTTGCTTCTGTATATTGGACGCAGTTACGAAGGTGAGGTTGATATGTTTACATCACAAATCACCTCAGTTCTCATTTTCCTTTAAGACAGCAATGTAAATACCGTCTTCAGGTACTCTCATAATGAAGAACAATGGAATTTCTCAAAAACAAACCCTGATAGGACGTTGCTAAGTAAGGTACTAAGAACGAAAGTGACTGTAGTTTGGATGTGTGTTGCAAAAGACGCGATCAATAATAATTCCACGCGATTTCGAAATGACGTCTCGTTAAACTTTATTTAATGGTTGCCCTCATATAAAACAAGTTCCGCTACAGCTGATTTCATAGCGTTTTCCAGGCGTCAATTCTTCTTACTTTGTCACTTGTTTTCGTTCTACCGATGTAAATTGTCACTTGTTTTCGTTCTACCAAAGTAAATTAGACAAGGCAAAGATTTTTATACGCACCTGCTGTGTCCAAAGGGTGTCGTACATCTTTTCCAGATATTAAGTATTCGTTAACCTTCGTGTTCGGTCTGAAAATAGCCCATCCCCCCCAAAATAAATAAATAAATAAATAAATAAATAAAAATAAAATAAAATAAATAATAAAAGAGATAAAAATAAAAAAATAATAATAAATTTAATAAAATAAAAAATTGCTAAGCACTCTCGCAATTCTACACGTAATTTTAATAAGAACGGAAGAAAAACTTTCCCATCAGGCGGTTGTTCGTTGTTGATTTTCATTCTCTCTCTATCTATCTCTCTGCCTCTTTGGCAGAATAAGCTTTTTTTGTGAAAGTCGACCGTATATGTTAAACGTCATCTTTTACATAAATCGTTTCACAAATTTTGTGCGCCCAAAGTTATGATCACCTCTGTATTCTGTCTGAGGTCGTTGTCAGATTCTTTATGAACGTAGCGATCTGTGGGCATAACTTTCTCGCAAATCCTGTGCCTCACGATTTTGTGTATTACATTAATGACAGCCACATCGATCATTCTTTATCAATTATATTGGCTATAGTAGAGGCAGTCTCTTAGCCGACGTCGAGTGAAGGATTATGGTGTCCTCTACATCGTCTGCATATTCGGCACTCCCTAGAATTCTGGCCGCTGTTCGTGCCTATACCTCAGATGATGTCTTCCGCAAGCAAAGACGAAACGCCAGGGTGAGTTTTACACTGAAACCACAACCTGTCAACCCAGAAATTCTCATTGTTTCATAAAAATAAGGAAACTTACTTTATGGATGCTCCTCGTAAATTGGCGCCACGACAGGGATAGTTGTGCAACAAATTTCAAAGCAGCAGGGTCCACAACACCCGTAACTGCTTACAGAGAGTCAGAGAACCTTCTAGTTGTCGACCGCTTCACAAAAACATCGTCGACGGAGTTGGTCTGGGCCGGCGAGCCAATACACAGGAGAAAGGCTGTGCGTGCGGGGCCGGTCTGAATACATACATTTTAATATTACCTTACAGCTCAATTCCTTAGCCCGCGGTTCGCGTGGCGCTTTAATGTCCAATAAAAAGGGGCACGGGAACGGAACAGCGCAGAGGGAGCCGCGAGGAACACAGTAACGATTCTAATTTACAGCCTGTTGTTGCGGTCCGTACACACCGCGAGGCCCCAGCACTGTGTGGGAACAAAGGCTGCTGGCCACCGGCTTGGGAAGCCCTCCCTCTCTGAGAAGCTCGTAGAAAGCAGGTGCGCTCCAGCATTTTGAGCTGTCTGGCCTTCAGACTCTACCGCAGCGGAAATTTCTGACGTCTGCTCTCGGGGTGATTGGGAGGTGGCTGCTTGACTTCCGATGCACGCGCTGTATAACGTGTGATGTTCCTCAGTCTATTGGTGTGGAATGAAAAGAGATATTATTAGTACACATAATTGTATTACCTTTGTACAGAACGTTCTAGCAAGAGCGTGCAAAAATGTAAGAGGGAAATTTGAGTTGATACAGAATTACTAACATATTACTGTGTACATTTTTATTGACATTCGTTACACTTAACGGTAAACACTATCAATGACACACTGATTTATTTCGAATCATCCTTCACTGATGAAATATTAAATGCTTTGAATAACCGGACATCACCAGTAGGGATTTTTTGTGATCTCTCAAAGGCTTTTGATTGTGTAAATCATGGGATTCTCCTAGATAAGCTTAAGTATTGTGGTATGAGTGGGACAGTGCACAAATGGTTTAAATCATACTTAACTGGAAGAGTGCAGAAAGTTGAAATAAGCAGTTCACATGATGTAGATGAGACAATTAATTCTTCTAACTGGGGATGAGACAATTAATTTTTCTAACTGGGGAGTTATTAAAAATGGGGTCCCACAAGGTTCGGTCTTGGGTCCTTTGCTGTTCTTAATATATATTAATGACTTGCCATTCTACATACATGAAGATACTAAGCTAGTACTTTTTGCTGATGATACAAGTATAGCTATCGCACCTGACAAACAGGAATTAACTGATGAAATTGTAAATGATATCTTCCAGAAAGTCATTAAGTGGTTCTCTACAAATGGACTCTCATTAAACTTTGATAAAACCCAGTATATACAGTTTCATACAGTAAATGGCATGACACCATTAATAAATTTAGACTTTGAACATAAATCTGTAGCTAAGGTAGAATATTCAAAATTTTTAGGTGTTTGCATTGACGAGGGACTGAATTGGAAGAAACATATTGAAGATCTCCTGAAACGTCTGAGTTCAGCTACTTATGCTATCAGAGTCATTGCAAAATTTGGTGATATAAATCTCAGTAAATTAGCTTACTACGCCTATTTTCATTCACTGCTTTCGGATTGTTAATAACAAATTTCATGAGTGAATATATATATTGTGAAGCTACAGTGAGTATCCCTAGATCCCTAAATAAATTCTGGGGCAATTCAACATTGAGTAAAAAAAGTATTCATTGCACAAAAGCGTGTAATCAGAATAATTGCTGGAGCCCACCCAAGAGCATCCTGCAGACATTTATTTAGGGATCTAGGGATACTCACTGTAGCTTCGCAATATATATATTCACTCATGAAATTTGTTATTAACAATCCGACTCAGTTCAAAAGTAATAGCAGTGTGCATAGCTACGACACTAGGAGAAAGGATGATATTCACTATTCAAGGTTAAATCTAACTTTGGCTCAAAAAGGGGTGAATTATGCTGCCACAAAAGTCTTTGGTCACTTACCAAGTAGCATCAAAGGCCTGACAGATAGCCAACTAGTATTTAAAAAGAAATTAAAGGAATTTCTGAATGGCAACTCCTTCTACAATGTAGATGAATTTTTAGATAAAACATAAAAAATATATAAAAAAAATAAAAAAAATTTACAAAAAAATTCTTAAAATATAGATTGTCAAGTATAGACAAAATTTACTAAACTGACACGTTCCACATCATTACGAAATGTCGTATACATGATATAAGGAACAAGTATTAATCTAATCTAATCTAATCCCATCACAAGCAGCTACCATTCTGGCGATAATTTCATCTCCTATGCACTTCAAACTTCCCCATAGGAATTTAACAAAGTACAGGCCAGTGACTTCTACGAAACGTTACCAGTACTGCTCAATCAATGGCGTCTCAACCGGCTGGGGGGGGGGGGGGGGGGAGCGTAGGAGGGGCAGTCGCTCTCCCCCCTTTGGAGGGGCAAGACACAGTTTCCCCCCCCCCCCCCAACAGTACTTTGGACGGCAGCCATGTTTGGCTTTGACTGAAACATCTTGAACAACTACTATATTCTGTCGTCTCCTTTCGTCGTATTTTTCGTTCTGTGACTGCTAATAGGGGACTACAGCTGTACTGATGGGGCGCTCAATGTGGCTGTTACATATAAATGAGACGCTACAATAACTTTACGAGTTATTCCCCCTTTTTAATTAATTTTTTTTTTAGAATACGGAAACAGGAACTCTTCGGCTAAATGAATGTTCCAGCACATCGCCCCCTCCCCACAAAGTCCAGGAATCACCAAGACGGGGACAGTAAATAGGCCACCCCCCACCCACACACCCCCTAAATAAATAGTTGGTACGCCACTGCTCTCAGTCGTATTAACTAAACTTCTCTGAATAGCCCTGAGTATTGATTGTGACTGTCGTTGATTCATATCACTCTCTGTCATGGTACAATGGAAAAACGATACAACAAAGCCACTTTATGCTCAGGTAAAATCAACAAACCTGTATCTTGCCTTCTAAGTAATCGGGCTCGATCTCCTTGTTTCCTTGCACAATATAAAGAGTGTACGCGTAAATAAACAGCAAAGTACGTGTAAATGTGCAACCATGTTAGATAAAATAAAATGGAAAACAAAAGGCTAATGCGAGACAAAGCGGTAGACAAGTTTATTTCCATTTCTCTTTAAATTGCATTCTCCAAACTAAGTTTCCGTTCCCCAAATGGTTCGATGAACCATTCGCTGTGCGTTGTTAAATTTTTGCGCTGTCTTACGGACCACCCTGTGTGTATATATATTACATGACTGACTTAATGTGTTACTAAGCGCAACACTCGAGAACGGTTGGACCAATTCCACAGTTTTTATTGCAAAATGTCGTTAATGTAAGAGGAAGGTTCGTACGAAGAGAAAAATTGGACGGGAAAGGTAAAAAAAAAAAAAAAAAAAAACAATCACCATTGACCCTTTCAATCTTATGTGTGTCTGTCAAAGAACTTTATCTGCTGCGGCGGATTAGCCGTGCGCACTGTGGTGCTGTGCTGTGCTGTGCGCCATCGGGGGTTCGAATCCTCCCGCGGGCATGGATGTGTGTGTTTATGTTAGTTTAACTTAGTTTAAGTAGTTTGTAAGCTAGGAACTAATAACCAAGCAGGTAAATCCCATAGATTTACAAACATGTTTATGAACTTTTTCTGATCAACTGCACCGATACTGATGAAAATTGGTGTATCTGTTCGAGAGGATCCCTTGGTGGTTTGTATTCAAAATAATTAGACTCGGTGTGTGGTGCTAAAAAATCGAAATTGTTACGGGCATTACTACTTCGTCTTAGATTCGTATTTTATGCCATACCGATTACAACAGAGGAGAAATAATTATTGTTATGTAATGAGAGAGTAGTTTCGAAAGTCTCTCGCATATTTAATTTTCTTTCCGCGACCTCCTCCATGTTGGCATGGATTTTGTGTAACTGAACTCGATTGTAACGTAAGTGCAGTGTTCGTGATGTACCTAGTTGCTTTTGATGCCCTGAGTGAAATGCACAGTTCTCTTCACGACTAGAAGAAGAGTGCACGCAGGTCATTCGTTCTTGATATTTAGGCTATTACGTTAATTAGCGAGGAACTCGTCTGGTAAAAGGAATTACTCAAAGGATGCCACTTTGTCTGTTTACGCAGAAACAGAGAATAATTTCCACTTGTGTAATTAACATTGACGGTTTACGTTTCTTTTACGACATTAGAATGCACTTCCATATAATCATCTGGTATACTATGATCGACCTTATCGTACAGCAACTCTGCCAGGGATTGCCGAAACCGGAGTGGGAAGACAACCGCGTTCCACCTGGAACTGTCGGCGCGCTAACTCGTGCCAAAACGTGGCCGAAGCGTTCCGTCTGCCTTTTCGTATTGCTTTGTTTGTTAATTTGTATGTTTTTAAATGACCTGAAACAACGGAATGACTTCTTGAGAAAATCTAGTAAATGTAGCGAAAAATTTATCTAATTTTGACCAGAGATGAAATTAGTTTTGGCGCCTTGCGTCTGGACAATCACAGGAGGGTACTGGAAATAATGAATGAAATACACAAGTTAACTTTGAGATATTCTGCAAATTTATTGGTTTACGAACCGGTTTTCGGCTGTTACGCCATCATCAGGTAAACATTATAAGTTTAAGTTTCAAAGATAATAACTTTCTACATATATAACTTTCGAAGGAGAATAGTGTTTTGCTTTATAACTAACCTGCGGGAAATATTACATTTCAAGTTGTGGTACAAATTCCTGACATTGATCAAATACGTGACAATACAAAAGATTATGACATTATCCTAAGAAATATAAAGTGAAACAATAGAAATTGGCAGAAAAATATTGATCAAAACGTATCTTATCTTAAACAGCTCTAATGTCTAGAAACATGGAAGCGTTGTGAATATATGTTAAAATGTCAACAGGTTAAATTAAACTTGACCAAAAAATTAACTTAAACAGGTCCAATGTCTGGAACATGGAAGCAAGTGACAAAGTTGAATGAAACATCTGTAAATATATGTTAAATTTCATTTTAATTTGTTAAATTAAACTATGGGTACTAGTAAAATAAGACATTAAAGTTTATATTACATAAGCAGCCAAAACAGTTGTGATTACACAAGAATTTTATAACTAGTAAAATAAGGCATTATAATTTATATCTGGTAAGCAGCCATACAGTTCTGATTTCACAAGGCTTTTTATATGTTATGGATTCAGAACTCTTTGGCGGCTTACCAGATATAAATTATAATGCCTTATTTTACTAGTTATAAAATTCTTGCGTAATCACAACTATTTTGGCTGCTTGTGTGATATAAACTTTAATGTCTTATATTACTAGTAACCATAGTTTAATTTAACCAGTTAAATGAATTTTAACCTATATTTACAGATGTTTCATTCAAGTTTGTCACATGCTTCTATGTTCTAGACATTGGACCTGTTTAAGATATTTTTTTGCTCAAGTTTAATTTAACCAGTTAAAATTTTAACATATATATTCACAACGCTTCCATGGTCCTAGACATTAGAATTGTTTAAGATAAGATACGTTTTGATCAATATTTTTCTGCCAATTTCTATTGTTTCACTTTATATTTCTTAGGATAACGTCATAATCTTTTGTATTGTCATGTATTTGATCAATGCCAGGAGTTTACACAGCAACTTGAATTGTATTATTTCCCGCAGGTTAGTTATAAACCAAAACATTAGTCACCTTTGAATGTTATATATCTAGCAAGTTATGATCTTTGAAACTTAAACTTGTAATGTTTAAATGTTTACCTGATGATGGCGTAATAACCAAAAACCGATTCGTAATCCAATAAATTTGCAGAATATATCACAGTTAACTTGTGTATTTCATTCATAATGTACCAAATATTCTGTCAAGAACCGATGGAACAGTCAGTGAATATGGGTACTGAAAATGTAGACTGTCTTTCCCACTAGAATAGTACCTGCTATACCAGCTGTCATTTGTACCTCACATCACCCTGCGTCAGCTGCGTACAGCTCTGTTCTGAGTTGGCCTAACGAATGTGAATATGATAGCCACAAGTCAGAAATATCACACGTTCAGCCGACTGCGGCAATATTTTGGCAGCCGCAGTGTCTACATCAGAACTCAAGATCGTTTCGCGACTCGCGGCCCGTGCTTACAATCTCGCAGTGCGCCGCGTCCTTGTGAGTGACGTATCGGTATGAATTGCACCCTTTGCCCGATACTCCACACCGACAAATTTTTCCTCAAAACAGCGTTTATGAGAGAAAATTTTTCATGATAACCCCTTTTCATTTATTCATATTTACTTAAGCGTCTTGAACATTACTTCTTTACTTACCGAGTTTTACACTAGCTTGCTCTGTTGCACAAATTCTTCTTTTGGCCGTATCAAAACCAACTGATGGACGGCATCGGCTCGCAGTCCACCTATTCTCCACATAATAATTCAGACGTTGCATGGCGGAGGGTACTATAGACAGTCACCGGCACCACTGAACGGTTTTATTCCGATCTTCCCGAAATGTTATACACTTATCCTAAGAAACGCGAAGAAAATTACGGTCTACACAAAGTTTTGTACGGTGCATTGACAAAGGAACCTTACTGCACACTTTGCCACCATTTGACCGAACAATATGAGATTTAGCTGAAACGTATTATCTTTTACATACATGGGAGGAAGGACATGAACAGAAAGAGGGAACAAGAAGAGATTGGCAGTGGGGAGCAAATGAGTAAGGCAGAGAGAGGGTGGGTGAATTGGTGGATACAGAGCGAGAGAGAGAATTGAAGGAGGAGGAAGAGGAGGATGAGGCGGTAGCGGAGGTGGAGGACGATGCTGAGGAGCAGGAGAGATGGGTAAGTAGTAGGGGAGGGGGTGAGATGGACAGAGAGAAGAGGGAGGGAGGGGTACAGTGACTGACAGAATATTAGAATAAATACATACCCGAGCAACACCGGAGATAATACCGAGAGAGGTGTAACAGGACAAAAGGCAAGGCAAGAAATATATACAGAGATGGGGAAATGATGGAAAGAGAGATTAGGGAAACTAGTGTAGAAAGCATATCCAATTCCAATGCATATTTAGCAGTTGCGGAGCATTGGATAGTTCAAAATATATCCTTACAAATATAATTAATTTTTATTAGATATAACAATCATTTTAGCGTAGAATATAAATCCGATAGCTACGCAAAGCATCTCAGATCTAAATCTACATGGATACTCTGCAATTCACTTACTATTTCCGATCTGATTTCTCTTATCTTATTATGATGATCATGTCTCCCGATGTAGGTGGACGCTAACAATATATGTCCTAATTCAGGAGAGAAATTTGTTGAAAGAAATTTCGCAAATAGATCTCACTGCAACAAATAACGCCTTTCTTTTAATGATTTCACCCCAACTCGTGCGTCATTTCCGTGACACTTTTTCTCCTATATCGCGATAATACAAAAAAGCTGCCCTTTTCTGAATTTTCTCTAAATCGTTCGTCAGTCCCACCTAGTGTGGATCCCACACTGCGCAGCAATATTCCAAAATAAGACGCATAAGTGTAGTGTAGGCAGTTTCTTTAGTAGGACAGTTGCATCTTGTAAGCGTTTTGCCAATGAAACATAGTCTTTGGTTCGCTTTCCCTACATTATTTTCTACGTGTTCTTTCCAATTTCCGTTGTTCGTAGTTGTTACTCCTAGGTATTTAGTAGAAATGTCGGCCCATAGGTTTGACTGATTTATCGTGTACCTGAAGTATAGCTGATTTCGTTTAGTAGTCATATGGATGACCACACATATATAGTTATAAAGGGTCAATTGCAATTTTTGCACTATGCAGATGTCTTATCTAAATCATTTTGTAGTTGCTTTTGATCTTATGGTGACTTGCCTAACCAATAAATGACAGCATCATTCGCGAATAGTGAAAACAGATATTCAGATTGTTCCCTAAATCGTTTATAAAAATAAGGAACAATAGGGGCCCTATAACACTTCTCTGGGGATCGCTAGATACCTCTTCTGTTGTACTCGATGATCAATTACAACGTACTGCATCCTTTCTAACAGGAAATCATGAATAGAATCACACAATGGCGATGTTCCATTAGCACGCAGTTCGATTAGAAGACGCTTGTGAGTGAGTTACAGTGTCAAAAGCCTTCCGGAAATCTAGAAATATGGAATTTGATATCCCTTGTCGATAGCACCCATCACTTAACGTGTGTCACGGAAACGATGCTTTCTGAATCCGCGTTGACTGTGGGACAATAGATCACAGATAAAAGCGACCAGTCCTTCCCATAATTGATCCACATTTTGACCAGCAGTGATCAGAAGGTTTCAGTGCCATAGTAAAGCAAATGCAAATATATCGACAACACGATTAACTGTAGGTACTAAATTTCGAATTCGAAACCGTGGCATTATTTACATGACGCCTTTATTATGGTAACAAAAAATGTATAGGACTGAGGCGCTCCTGTCACGGTCTGCACGGCCACTACGGTCGGGGTTCGAATCCCCCCTCGGTCATGGATATTTGTGCCGTCCTTAGAACTAGCTAGTTCATAAGTAGTTTGTAATTTTAGGGACTGATGACCCCGTCGATAAGTCCCATAAGCTATACAAACATTTGAACATTTGAAACATTAAAATAAGAAAATAATAAAATACGGAAAGCAAGATGGCGTATGCCAGAGAGAGTTCAAGGCGAGGAATGTCACGAGACATTCCCGGACGCCTGGTGACATAAAATCAAGGGTCGGTAGTTTGTAAGTTTAGGGACAGATGACCCCGTAGTGAAGTCCCATAAGCTTAACAAACATTTAGAAAAAAACGTATAATATTGTCACAGTCGCTATAAATTTTGGCAAATTACTAATTAGATAACAAATTATGAAAAGGTGTTAATTATGTGGCTCAACGAACACTAACTAAAATATCCCAGTAGATTTCCTATGAGATCTCACAACTTTTTACAGTGAAAGGAATTCGTCACGAGACTTGCATTTTTTTTTTTTTTTTTTTTTTTTCTTGGGTTACAGAACTGACAGAACTTTACCTTTCGACGAAATATTTCGTCACTTCAGAAAAATATTGTAGACCACGGAAATGTAACACTACCATTTCATAACGGAATCAAGTGCGAGGCTAAAATATCGTCTACGATGCCTATTTCCCAGTTTATCAGGCTCTTAATTTGTGAAATAAAGCTTTAATGTAAATGAATACTACTAGAAATTGGCATTCTAATTGCATCTAGTTAAATTCTAGTTATTTTGGAAAAATTAGAAAGCGTTGAATAGTAATTTTCCTAATACTGCCTACACCTGTGCCTACTTTCACTTACACAGTGATATTAGTTGCACCTGTTTAAAAATGGAATAACACATCTTGATTTATCTTTTGAAACTGGATATGAACCTGTTTCCGTGAAAAAGGATTTTAAATAAAAAATTAGACCAAATAAATTGCTTTAGAATTTATTGGAAAACTACACCTGTACAATTCGATGAGATTTTTTTTATCTCGGTATTAGGTAAAACAAATTTAACATTTATTTATTCAGACAGAAAAAACAAATGTACATTCTCCCCTTGTCAGTAGCTGCATCACAAATTTCGCGATTCCAGGTGAAAATGAATAACACATAAGCAACTATTATCCACTGAAACCTTCGGAAAACTTCTTGTTAGAAAGTGCATATGTGATATCTGCACAATGGTCATTAACATACAGATCGACATAGTCCTCAGTGTTTAATAGCGTAAGTCCGCTAGCAGCTTCACTGTAAGGAAAACTGGAGATGTGGCACTGCCTTTCCGCTTTTATTGCAGTGATGGTGGGAGCACTTCTCTGTTGTGTTGCAGCACTTGGAATTGTTTGTACCTTTAGATGTAACAATGGTGTGCTGGTTTTCTTATGAAGGACGACTACTTATCATAGCACTCCTCCAACGTCGGATCAAATTTTGTACCGCTTTTATGTTAGTGATCCAGACAACACGACGGAATAAGGTGGAAGCAGATGAGAAATTGAATCAAGTAATATTATTTTTAAGAAAGAAATATATTTGAGAAAACTGTGATACTGATTGGTAAGAAATGAAATCAGTTCCCAAAGTATCTTCTAGGTGTGATATTAAGATGAAGTTGACGGTCTATAAATTTTTCGGTAAAGGCATGCATTACAGTGCTGGAAAGCACCTTTTACCGATATTATTAATATGGTGACGATATTCTGCCATATGCAATACACTTAAATTTTGGTTAAATTTCCCAAACATATTTCAGCTCATTGTAGCATTACGTTAAATATTTTTACTAAAATTATGTCTATGACGCTTGTCGCTGGCGCATCCGTTCTCACTTCAATAGATATATTTGTTTTGCGGGTATCAATTTTTTTTTCATCCGGCCTGGAGAGGGAACGGAAGCGCTCTTCGTCTTTCTGTTCTGAACTCTTGTAGTGATCGGATGCCTCTTCTTACTCTCCGCTATTAACATGTAAGTGTGAGCTTCCCATCTTCGTTCTTATTGTACTAAAACCCCAGTTCAATTTCAAAGATTTGTTTTAACTCAAAATGACATTCTTCTATTCCCAATAACTTTTATTAATTGTTTTCAGTGTTTCCAGCCATTCGTAAAGAGATGTTTGGTCTTTATTACGATTCGTCTCGCTATTACTTTAGTTTGGTTCACCTTTATTAAATTTATACTTATTTGATTTTCAGAACCTGCAATTAATGTTTTCTCCAGCGAAGTCCGACATTTTGCAATTTTATCACCTTCATTTCCATATTCCAGACAAAATGTCTACAGCAGATTCACGCCGGATCCTGCATGTAAAGGTAACTAACTATTCGACGACTTTCTTATGTAGTGGTGCTTTCATGTGCTGTCTTAACTTAACAATGTCTATCGAAATTTTTTAATGCCTACATGATTCTTGCTCTAGTTTGACATCATCTATAAAAGAAATTTAATTCCTGCAGATATTCAAAATCCATTCTATTCCATTAGCCGTATTTAATCGAGATCATTACAGCACCAAAAATAAAAATTAGAAAAGCATCATTGGAACATTTTGTGCCATCTTCTGTGGGACTTTTTTATTGTCTGATAATTATATTAGTACTGTACATTTTGTACAGTACTAATATAATTTTCAGACAAACAACAAAAATATGGCACTAAAGACGGCACAAAATGAGCTGAAAAATGTTAGGGAAATTTAACAAAAATTGAAGTGTATTGCACATGGCGGAATATCCTCACCATTACTTAAGAATACATGGAAGAAATAAGACTAGAAATAAGATGATTATTAATACGATTGGAAATTATTTCACATACTTTGTAGTCCTATAAACACAAACGAAACGAACAAACACACGTTCAACTCTGTAATTTTATTTTATAAGTATATGTACTAGAAAATATGTCATAGTACAAATAGCCACATACAGTGGATGCAAACAAATCCTAGCTACATTCTGAACAAAAAGTTAAAAACGGATGTGAACTAAGACACAAATATTACAATCTCAAGAGAAGTATACTACACAAACAAACATACAAGATGCAAAAAAAAAAAAAAAAAAAAAAAAAAAAAAAAAAAAAAAAAAATCCACACACCCAAAGACTAAAAAAGAAAAGAAAACAAAAGATGGAATACAGTGAATTACAACCACAAGTATACAATTAGAATATCTAACATTTCCAAAAACAGAGCATCAAAATAGCTCATCAAACCAACAATTCACTTGAGAAATATTTTCACAAACAAGAGAAAATATTACATAGATGAAATGAATATTATAAAAACTGAAATGCAATATACACGAAGGCATGTTCACAGGCCATACACCAGGAATTAAGCACAGATACTGGCCTGAAAGTGTAAAACAAATTACGCAGTCTCCGTAATACACATAGCCCAAAACCAACATACAAGCACCACCAGAGACGTAGACATGAATATCGTAAGAATAACGACAACACGAAACGTCATCCCACCCTACAGGAAAAATAACAAATCTCACACCCAGAAAACCATGTTAATTTTTATACAGTGCGGGCAAAAATCTTCTCATCGTTTCCTTCCGTGACTGATATGTGTTCCAAGTGGTTGGTTCATAGAACAAAGCCTTCAGCTTCCACTCTTGTTTGTTCCATGCCCATCAGGCAAGTAACTACGCGGGTATCCTTCTGATTTCCACAAATATTTCGCGATCTTCACTCCCCGCCTATTTTAATTTTGCTGTATTTTCTCCGACAGGTAGTACACCCTCTGTCTTTGTCGGTAACTCTCTCTGAGCCTTGTACAACCTCCTTCAATAGCTTCCTTATGTAATTCTGAACATTTCTATGGGTTGCATGCTGTAATTATTATTTTTTTTCCGACTTTGTAATTGTTTCACTTTTACCAGTTTTGGAGACTGGACTTCATCCGTCTCTTTAATCGCTCCCTATCGCGTGTAGCTGCATTTCTTCCGCTTCTTCGTGCAATTCTTAACATTTCTAGGGGTTTCATGCCGTAATTATTATTTTATTTTATCCGACTTTGTGATTATTTCATTTTTGTGGTTTTTCTGAGACTGGATTTCATCCGTCTCTGCAATTGCCCCCTATCGCATGTAGCTGTATTTCTTTCGCTTCCTTATAGAATTCTAAGCATTTCTATGGGTTGCGCGCTGTAGTTAATTTTCTTTAATTTTTGGAATCTGAATTTATTCAATTTTTTTCGGTTTTCGGAACCACGTGGGTCCCAGTTCCGACTTCCGGGGTTTGCAGCTAGTCGCCTGAGCTCACGGCACTTCTCATGTAAAACCAGTACCTTGATCGATTGCTGACAGACTGCAACTTAAGAATGCACCGTGATTTTGTATAATGAATCCGACTTTCAACCACTTCATCTTCAGTGGAGTGCGTTCATGTAATGTAGCCGTGTCTCGCCGTTAGCGTGTTTGCACGCGTTTTCTGTTCAGATGTATACACACGCGCCATCTCAAAACAGGCACGACAGACCAGAGCCAGCTTCAAAGTGTTTGTATATTGTGTTTTGTGCTACCTCCGACTTGGTGAATTTCGCCTACGATAGCGGCGCCTGCTTCCGCCTCGTCTCAGCACGCTGTGTTTGGTGAGTTTTGCTGTGGCATTACTTGTGTGTGAGAGACTGAGTGTTGTTTGAGAAACCTTCCCCCCAGTAGCATGAAATCATGTATAATTTAGGTTGGACACCGTCTGCATTAATCCATGTAAGAGATGCATTTTATTGTATTAACAAAATTTGTTCCCCATTTTGCTTGTTTTTTTTTTTATCTGAATAAACAAGTTTAAGTTCAGCATATTCCTTAAATTACCTATAAATTGTAGTTTAGAGCACCTTACCGCTTTTATTTAACACTGTTCTTCACACGTTCTGAGAACAAGCTCAGATACAATTTTTCTTGCGTCTAAATTCCGTTGCGCCATGTTTTCTTAGCCACCTTTCTAAGGTAACTTTAAGTTGCTTATTAATGTCAGTGTGTAATAATGTGTGAGCTACTATGTATATTGACCATTGTAGTATTAACTTCCTGTTATTGAAGTAATTTGAAACGAGTCAGTTCTCAGTTTTTGGCCAGGGAAGAAGGCTTTATAGCAGGGAGGAACCAGTAGTTCACACGGACCTTATTTGCTAATTTTAGTGATTAAGCAAGGCTCTTGTTACGTACAGTGATCGACTTTTAATGTTTAATTTAATACATCAGTCTTCATGAAAAATATAGTTCGTGTGGGTTATAAGAGAAGCCGGCCAGATCATTGCCAATCACTTATTGAATTCCATCCGTTTTAAAACTGTATCAATCACCTATAAACATTTCCGTGTTCCATACAACCTTCACTGTACTGTACTGCAATTAAAGTACAAATTTTAGATGGTATTTGAACCTTCATGGATCAGATACAAGAAAATAGCACTGAACATCGTTTTTGTACCTCCTAAATTTTAATCCTGGATAACGGATGCCAATGGCTACCTAAAATTACTAATGGTGTGAATTTTGAAAACGCATCATTTTCAAAATATGGTACTTTGGTGACATGCACTCCGATGGCCCTGTTGTCGGATGCTGTGGACAGCGTATGACCGCGGCGAATCGGAGCGCACGGCGCCAGGTCTCTGTAGTTAAAAAACGATGCGTTGTCGTCCTATACAACATTAGTATTCTTGGTTCCCACTGACATCAGCCATCCATTGGCAAAATTTCGTGACTCAGTTTTTCTTCAACCTATACTGAAGAGCTAATCAATATTTGGAAATAGCAAACGGACTTGTGGGAGAAAAAGAATGAAGTATGCAAAGGATATACGGCATCATAGAAACGGAAGAAGAGCTTCAGCTAATGATGGAGAATATTATAAGGATGTATAATGATTTCTGAATGAAACTAGACATTGAAATAAGACCAAAGTGATGAAGGTAGGAAATCATGCCATTATTTGGGAAGCTTGATAATTTCCAAAGGAATATGTACAAAATAAGTAGACTCTCCATGGGAATGAAATCGTTTGCGAGAATGAAAGATTTGCTTCCAGGAGCATCCTTATTAGTCTCAAGAAATCTCCTGAAGAAGCCGATGGTTTTATTCCTTTATCATGAAGTATTAAGGGCATTTAAAATACGTTTTGGCATTTACCAACCACTCTTTATTTCTTAAGCGATTGACATATAGGCTGTCTATGAAAAAAAACCAAAATAAGACAAGTAGGACAGCAAAGATATGATGCAGGTTGTAGTGAATTTAACCCTAGGGTTCCCATTTGTCTTGATTAAAGAACTATTGGATTCACTTCATGTTTATGTACGTAAAAGAAGTAGGTCGCTAATGCTTAGGCTATAGGTACTCATATACTATAATGAAGTGTATACCAAAATTACTGAGACAATCCTTTATCTGCCAGTACTTTATTTTCATTCAAAATTTGCCGATAATATAGATAACAATATAGTAAATAACTAGATTAATTTTCGTAATATTAATAGAATAAGCATTTCAAAACGCAATGTTCAGAACTAAAAGTCAGTCGACACTGTATAATTATATTGTAAAGAAAAAGATGTAAGAATACATTGTCACACCTTAAACTTTACATTCTTGACAATTATCTGTGGAAATCTTTTCATTATTTATAGTTAATAATAATCTTGTAATAATGATAACACTGTTGTCTTGTATTACTCGTACTACCCCAACAATATAATTACTACCATTTCCTGAATTTTTGTAATGTACCCTAAACAGTTTGACATAATCGGTTTGCAACGAAAATATATGGCTCTTTAATTATTTAACAATTTCAATTTATCCCTGAGTTATATCTTATTTAGGAATCCGCCTAAAGTACGGAAACAAAATTGCACCAACTTCATCCTGGAACTCTCCAAAACCTAGCTTTATATGAATGCGATGCATCACAGTCAGTTATTACTTTGGCTCAGTTTCAATTTGGATTGTAACATCATGATGTAGTGTCTGTTTCTTTATATACCTAAGCATTTACGTTTTTGGAAGATAATAAAAAGAAGTCAAACATACAGCAGTGCACTTCCATTTACTACGAAAAATTCAGGCTGTTAAATTAAGTAATTTCAAGACAATATTGGACACTGCAAAGAAGCTGCTCAACACAGCAGTTCTGTAAATATCAGCAAAGAAGGTGATTAAATTTAAAATGTTATAACTATTAGAACTTGGGTTTTGGTTGTGACGGTCCTGTGCTAACTGATACGTAGTATCGTCACAAGGTCTGGACTATGTTCTGAGAAACTTTGGTGATAAATTAACAGCTGTTATTAGAAAAGACACCCAACATCTTATATTTCGTGTATGTCCATCCGTCACCATATGATGAGATCAAGAGTTATGAAGTAGGACTTGGAAGGTACACTTAACGGTTCCGTCGGTTACAACTCTATTCATCATTGAAAACATTACGCTTCCTAAGCGGATGTGAGAGCAAGTCCCTTTCGTAATGTTCCTAATAATATAAAATAAAGAACACGGTGCATTTAAGCCAACTAATTGGTTATTATCATTTGGAAAAATGAGAGGGTGGCGTATAACGTTTACATTCATGGTTCATAATTAATTAAAACCAGTTTTCTCATCTTTAATGGGTCAGTTATGCACAATAATTAAAAATTGGCGGGACAGATAATTAACCTCATTTAACAAGGGATAAAACGCGTAGAAAAAAGCTGATGATAACAAGCGCACTATACACGTGGTAAAAAAGGGCATGGAAAAGCTATGTTCACAGTTACAGACGACGGTAACGTCAGAAAGAAATGATAAGAAGGAACGGTGCGTTAACAAAACTGTCATTTGTGCTCCGGTAATTCATGTTCAAAGGTTTCCAATTTCATTGCGGCTACACAACACTTTGAACGTAGTTATCTCGGAATTAGAACTAGACGCATGGGTTATGTTATTTTGTAAAACGTTAAGAAATTCAATAATACGAGAACAAAAGTGTCAAGAGTTTGCCGAGAATACCAAATTTCAACATTATCTCTCAGTAAAGGAAAACTAACTTTCCAATGGTCTACATTTATAGATCTACATCAGCAAGTTACCAGTGCCAACAGAGATACAAAACGGCATGTAATAAGCGCAATGTACGACGAATGACGAACGTAAATGTTACGAACCTGCAGCGCAAATTGATTTTAATGGCCTGACCGAGTCGAGTACGCTCGGAACCATACCTACTGGATGCAAAATAACTGGAAGACGATAGTGTAGTACTGTAAGTTCCGATTTAGGTTGACAAAACTTGATGCAAGAATTCAAGTATAGTATAGAACCCACGAAGCTATGTACCCAAGACACTGTGCTAGATAATGATGGCGCCTTGATTTTATGGGCTGTCTTTAGCTGGAATCAACTGCGGCCTCCGCTCCAGTTCAATCGATCGTTGATGGAAATTGTTATGTTCGGATACCTGTGAACCATTAGCAGATTTTAATGGACTCTTGGCTAATACTGCGCCATTCATCGGCCTTCAGTTATTCGAGATTTGTTCACAGAACATTCTGCACCTGTTCCAAGCGATTTGGCATCCATATCACTCAATATGGCCGCGGCGGAGTGGCCGAGCTCATTGAGGCGCTATGCTCCGATGCGAGAGGCAGCTTCCCGTCGGGGGTTCGAATCCTCCCTAGGACATGGATGTTTGTGTTGTCTCGATATAAGTTAGTTTATAAGTACTTTGTAAGTTTAGGGTATGATAACCCCGCTGTTAAGTCCCATATGCTTAACGAATATTTGAACATTACCCAATATGTATCCCGAACAACATCTCTGGGACTTGACATTTCATTTAGTGTGCAATACCTTGCACCGACAACACTTTCGCAAGTATGTAAATCTTGCTACTGTCAGTCTGCATTTGATATCCTGTCACACTTCGGCTATCAGCAGTCATTTTGCTGTCCAGACACCACTACTCATCGATATTTCTTTTTGTCTCTCACCTCTTAGACTATATCCCTTCAGCATCATCTGATTGAATCTACTTTTACTGAAGTTATTCATAATATTTTTTTAAACAAATACTCATTCCGTTCCACTGCTGTTCCAAGTCCAGTACAACATTGTCGTAGGGAAATGGTACCGATTCCACATTGCTTTAATCGCATGCAGACCAAACACATGCAAAGAGAGAAAACAACATAACTATCATCTATGTACATTTATCTTAAACAGTGCAGAGGTTAAACTGAGCTCAGGAGGATCTGTTAACATTCGCTCGAATTTAAGGAAAAGCATCTGTTTCACACAATTGGTCATTCATGGCATCAAATCTCTTGAATCCTTTGCAGTGCAGTACGTAATTTGGTAGGTGAATTCACTGATATTTTTATAAGTGGTACAGGCAAAATGTTCCTATGGCATTAATAATGGGAAGTGATAAAGTAAAACATCATGCGAAATGTTGTTTTCTAGTGCAGGTTGATGGAAACAGAAGGTAGGTTGAGACGTTTGCGTGTATATCACATCTTATTTCCTAAACAGACAAGGAGACCATCAGAAGTGTAAATAACGTATTTTAATGTGTCACTGATATTTAGCTTCACATATTAGTAAAAATAAAGTTAAAACAAAATGTCAGTTTGGTTTTTTAAGAAGTGTTTCACCAGAAAATGCTATATATTCATTCACTGATGAAATATTAAATACTTTGAATAACCGGACATCACCAGTTGGTATTTTTTGTGATCTCTCAAAGGCTTTTGATTGTGTAAATCATGGGATTCTTCTAGATAAGCTTTAGGATTGTGGTATGAGTGGGACAGTGCACAAGTGGTTTAAATTATGCTTAACTGGAAGAGTGCAGAAAGTTGAAATAAGCAGATCACATGATACAGAAGAAACAATTAATTCATCTAACAGGAGTCCCACAAAATTCTGTCTTGGATCCTTTGCTGTTCCTAATATATTGTCTATTAATGACTAGCTATTCTATATTCAAGAAGATGCTAAGCTAGCTCTTTTTGTTGAAGATACAAGTACAGCTGTCACGCCTGGTAAACATTAATTAACTGATGAAAAAGTAAATGATGTCTTTCAGAAAATTATTAAGTGGTTCTCTGCAAATGCACTCTCATTAAACTTTGATAAAGCCCAGTATATACAGTTTCATACAGTAAAAGACATGACACCATTAATAAATTTAGACTTTTAACATAAATCTGTAACTAAGGTAGAATATTCAAAATATTTAGGTGTTTGCGTTCATGAGGGACTGAATTGGAAGAAACACACTGAAGATTTTCTGAAGTTGAGCTACTTATCCTATCAGAGTCATTGCAAAATTTGGTGATATACATCTGAGTAAATTATCTTATTATGCCTATTTTCATGCACTGCTTCTGGGGCAATTCAACATTTAGAAAAAAGTATTCATTGCACAAAAGCGTGTAATCAGAATAATTGCTGGGGCCCACCCAACATCAGCCTGCAGACATTTATTTAGGGATCTAGGGATCTTCACTGTACCTTCACAATATATATATATATTCAGTGATTAAAAATACGATCCAATTCAAAAATAATAGCAGTGTGCATAGCTACAACACTAGGAGAAAGGGTGATATTCACTATTAAAGGTTAAATCTAACTTTTGCACAGAAAGGGGTGAATTACGCTGCCAGAAAAGTCTTCGGTCACTTACCAAGTAACATCAAAAATCTGACAGAGAGCCAACTAGTATTAAAAAAGAAATTAAAGGAATTTCTCAAAGGCAACTCCTCATACACTTTAAATGAGTTTTTACATAAAACTTTGATAATAAAAATTAAAAATTAAAAAATTAAAAATGAAAATTAAAAAATCCTGAAAGTTTTGTTATGAATAGACACCATTTACTAAACTGACACGTTCCATATCATTAAGAAATGTCATATATATGATCTATGGAACAAGTATCATTGTAATCTAATGCCCTGAGTATGAGGCTATCCGCTTGTTAAGCGACGGCCCTTGGTTTTCGATAAAATTCATGTTCTTGTTCACTGCGCGATATGAGTACCGTTAGCGGTATTGCAACCAAATAAACGTGGCGCAGCAGCGCTGAAGGTCTCCAGCTAACATACTGGAGGTACTATGTTCGAGTTCTCTCCGTCGTATTGGTTTTTCTTTTTAATCATAACAGTCCGATATTTTTCCCATTTTATTTTACCGAATATCAACAAACAGTTTGCATTGCGAAAATTAGTAAGAAATATTCAATTTTGCTGTAGTAATTTAATCCTCACCTCATAATTATAAAATCTTACTTGCCATCTCCTGCGTCGCTTGCTATGTCACAACGTAAATTCGGATGCTGTTTATAGTAAGAGCAACCGAAACGCAATGGTATACAGTATTTCAAACAGCTACTGTCTTGGAAGCGCACGGAGTTTTTAATAGCGAGTGTTCGTTAACATTAAATAGGAGTTATCTTTCATTCGATAACTTTGATGCGAACCATGCGTATTTGATCATTTTTTCTGTTGTGGCACTGCAAGGGATGCAGGCGAAAGCGAGTAATATTTTGTAACAATGATGTGAAAATTAAATTACTGTGGCAAAACTGGATATTCCTTACTAATTTCACACAATGCACACTACTTGTTTATATTCTGTAGAATATAATGGAAAAATGAGGGAAAAAAAGCAAAAACACGGAGAGAATCCTAACACGGTACCTCCAACGTCGTAGTTGGAGACGTTAACGGCTGCGCCATGCTCACTTGGCTACAAGATGGCTCACGCTAAGAGTCTTACATCGCTCAGTTAATTTAATTATCAATTTTCTCAAAAACCAAGGCCCGTTGCTAAAAAAGCGGATAGCCTCATAATCGGGGTATATCCCTCTAGAACATATCCGAAACACATCAATATCCGCTATTTACTCTTCTGATGGTCCCCCTGTGAATACCAGAGTGCCATTCAGTGACACAATACTGCATGTGCATTAACTGATATACGTAGCAATTGTCTGAAACGACTACTCAAAATGTAGCTGGTTACAATACAGTAATAATTTCAACGGTCTCTGTGGATGCTGAAGTTTCATGGCATCAATGGCGAAAATATATTAAGCAATAAACTTTTTTTCCTGGACATCACTTTGTGATGCGTGTCAGCGATAAGTGATTTCGTAAAGGTTTGAAATTCTATGTGAAGTTTGTTGGAAGTTTTGAAGTGTTATCATTTTCGAATTTTGGATGAGCAAATTTTCAATATGTAAATGTCGTCAGCTTGCAGACAAACACGAAAGTTCTAATTGTAGTACTTGACTATCATGTTACATTTAATACATACTTTTACCTCCTCATAAAAATATTATGACATTTAAATTTTTGAAATTCGATTACTATTCATGTGAGTTCTTAAAAATGAAATTTTTGTCACCCATTTAAGCCGCTTGATACGCCACCTTCAACAAAAAATCAAGTACCCCGAAAACCGGATTTTATATTGTAAAAGGATATTTTTTCATTTCCACTTTCACCTGATGATGAGGTTACACGCCGAAACGCACTTCAGTGTTGAGTGACTTAGTTACCAAAAGTCAGTGACTTATAGCGATCTCTGATGAAATTATTCATCAAAGGATAGTCTCTGCTCCTTCCTTTATCGTGTAGACTAAATGCAGGAGACACCTGCAGGCGACGTTACTTGCGGTCGCATGCGCAGCATTTCCCGTTTTTCCGTTATCATTTTCCCTTCCTGTCACTCTTGTCACCGGCGGAGCGAAAAAGCTCACGCGGGCTGCCGAGAACCAAGCTGCGAATGGCAGGTAATGGAGAAAGACGCACCAGACAGCCGGATATATCTGTGAGAGTGTGTGTAGGGGAGAGGGTGGGGGGATGTGTGTGTGTGTCAGCGCGCGCTGCCTCACGCGATACAATACCTGCAAGCGAGGTGTGCTCCTGCATCTGCCGCCGCACGCAACCCACACACCAAAGGGAACCCATCGAAAAGGCTGCCACCATATCCTCGTTAACACACGACGCCATCTCTCTATGCAGCACTCTGATTGGACTAGCGGTTATTGAAAATCGTATGGCAGCTACCATTTATTTCAGATCGGTATAGTTTTACAACAGCGAATTATTTTATGTGTTACGCAAACGTCAGTTACGGTGTCTACATTCGAGCCGCCTAAAGAACGATCCTGACAGCTGGCGGCTACGTTGCCAACGCTGCTACTCAGCTGTTTGTTGTTATGCCATGTCGTTTCATGCGAATATCACGTCCGAAAATTTTAGAACCGTTGCTGTGCCGTACTAATAACGCACGAAAAAACTATAACAATAATAATATAACGATAATGAAAAAACACTCTTTCTGAAATTAAAAAGGAATATGTTTAGAAATATATGTCGAGTTAAGGAAAAAATTCATATGTTTCCGTATTTCAATACATATTACGTATAATGTATCATTTAGTCTACAGCCAAAGGTAGCTACTTGAATTTTATTTATATATTTCATCTTCTATTACCCTTTTCCACAGACTCGCTGCTATTACTCGGACACTATATCGTTGTAGTCTGCCGAGAGAGAAACCAATAAGGACTACCACTTTAGAAATAGTAAAACCGCCTCTTCCAGTGAAACGATTCGCCTTCTTACATGAAAAAGGAGAGTGTATGTATGTTTGTTTGTTTTCATCATTTGTTTACAGTCGCGGTTAACTACCATAGTATAGTGTCCGTGTAATGTCATAAGATCAGTTTCGACTGTCAGTCTGTTGGTCACAGAAGTAGAAATAATGTAACGTAATTTTTCAGTACACGATCTTTGGCTGCCAAACAAACTATACGTCAAAAATCAGTCGCGGCCAGGTATCTTATGCAATTTATACATATTGTAATGCATAGATTGATCTCTTACCTGTATTTCACGGAAGAGGGAAGACCTACAGTCTGCAAACAGCGTGTCGTCAGTAACTACATCTCCTTTGTTGCTGTCACTGTCACTGTCTTCATCAGCACCGCTGCTACTGCTACTATTGTCCCCTGATCTTACTATTAATTCTTCTACTCGTTCTTCCAGTGCAACTACTCGTTCCCATGCTTCTTCTAACATGTGCCACGTATGTGTAACAACATTGTTCCATTTTCTGGGAGTAATACTACCCACTACTTGACGAAGAAAGAATTCAACTTCTTTTAGCGTAAAACTTTTATTTCTCTCTGCAATGTATGATTTTACCTGAACCCAGACTACTTCTATTGCATTAAAATGGCAATGATATGGTGGAAGGAGCAACGCTCTATGACCAATTTCTTCAGCAATTGTATCAATCACATATATGATTTTTCGGATTTTGTCTTCTTTCACAATTTCCCGCAGTTCGGCCTTTTACATCTCTCTATGAAGTGAGTTAATGCTGTTCTCTCCAAGCCAGTCTACGATGTCACTCTTCCTGCTTGCTTGATGTAGGGGCTATGTTCAACTGAACAGAGTGATATGGTACATTATCTATTATTATAGTCCAGTTCGTTTCGATGTTGGGAATAAGAGAGTGTACGAATAGCGTTTTAAATTTTGTATTCGTCATTCCCTCGTGATAATCGCCAGTTTTCTTTGATGAAAACTGCAACAAGGCATTTGACACAAATCTATCGATTGTTCCATCATCCAGAAGAATAAGACGACTGCATTTTCCAATTGGAGCTTTCATTGTTCCTCGTGCAGTGTCGTCAGTCCATGCAATCATTCTGGAATGACGAGCATTCCAAATTTTCGTCCAGCCACAGGATTTGGCAAGGCATAGACTTACATATTTCCCTCAATAACCGACATCTTGAACTTTTCGTTCAAGCAGAACTCTTCTCCCAGAAAAAGTTTTCCATTCGAACCCTATTTTATTTTGAATACACGAGAGACTCGTTGTCCCTCCGAAAAGCAACTCAATATCTCGCAGTGTTTTTCTCCGAAAAGCAACTCAATATCTCGCAGTGAGTGAAGCAGTTTCTTTCGGGTAGGATAATCTTTCCGTGTCATATATATATTCTAACCGTGAAAACATGCTGTTGCGCAACTCTGCATAAGCTTCCAAAAAATTTTCATTGCACAGTGGCTATCTAACAATGTAGCCTTGGCTCCTGCGTGGAAGAACCTAAGAGCAAGTCACGCAGAATTCAGCAAGATGCTCCTCGTTGGTTTAAGAAATGCCTAGGTGACATTACTTAAACAAACTTAGATCACATTTCCTACAAGAAAAAACTAGTAAGGTCAGAACGAGTACAAAATTAACGTCACCAGATACTTAAAGTAAAAACAGTGAAAGTTTGCCTAATTTATTTAGAAAATAAAATTTTTATTACATAATTTCAAAGTACGTTTGGATAGAAGCTGTTGAATTGGGAGGAAAAAAAATTAAGGCCTAAAACCATATAGAAACTATCTTCAGAATTATAAAAGGGACTTTATGTAATGAAATGTACAGTCGGCAAAATGGCTGAAACACCGCGCCTAACTTGACTTTAAACTGGCAAAGTCACACATCCTTCCGAGGCTGTTGCACTGAATGAGTATTTTATTTCCTGTTACTGTTGGAAGTGTTGAGTGCCCAAGTGCTCTGCACACAGTACCGTTTGTTGAGATGACAAAGCTGGGTCGTCGTCTCTGAAACAAACCTAACCTTTCTGCCTGAATCAGCTTCTTTCGATCGAAATAACTCCTCTGTCTCAATGATGTTCAGAACACCTAACACTTTCTGGTCTCACTACTGGCGTGGTACGCTGATTACACAAATCAAACCACCGTGGTGCTAATACAATTCGCCCACAGGCGTTAAGTATAGCACTCTGTACTTATTCGTATCATTCAAGAAGCGTCTGACCAACACATCGAATGTCGCACACTCTGATTACTCTTAGATAACTTCGAGTCTCGGTTCCGGCACAAAATTTTAATCTGCCAGTAAGTTTCATATCAGCACAAACTCCGCTGCAGAGTGCAAGTTTCATTCTGGAAATTAAAAGAATTTTTGAATGACAACTCCTTTTACTAATTGGATGAGTTTTTAGAAATAAATTAGTAAATCTAAAAAATAAAAAAAGTAATAAAAAGAAATAAAAACATTTAAATTTTTTTGCCAATGCGCTCCATTTACCATACTCAGTTAATAGCCTGTCCAATGACATCGCAAGAAGCCGCTGATAAATTACAAAACTGTCACAATCGTACACTTTGGCGAATCACTGAGCATTCTGCACACTCCTTACAAGCTCCTCCCACATGAGCAAAGTTTCCACAGAGACGTTACGTACAAAGATATCTGTGAATTTCGCCCTGATGCGGGACGTCCCTGTCGACAGTTTGGCGGACATCGTGAGTGTGTCGGCAAAGCACTGTGCTGCTCTACCAGTAATAGCAAACAATACCTGATGGGTAGCCGCTTTCGGCTCTCGTCGACCGCTCTCTCCATCTACTGCCCACCGAAGGAATGGTTTCAAAATACTAACAAGATTTATTTACAGACGAATGGAAAAACTAGTGGAGTCCGACCTCGGGGAAGATCAGTTTGGATTTAAGAGAAATATGGGAACATGCCAGGCAATACTCACATTATGACTACCTACGTTTTTAGCACTTGTGGATCTGGAGAAAGATTTCGACAATGTTCACTGAAATACACTCTTTCAAATTCTGAATGTAGCAGGGGTAAAATATAGACATCGAATAGCTATATTTAACTTGTACAAAATCCAAATAGCAACTGCAGTTATTTGAGTCGAAGGGCATGAAAGGTTCGGAGTGGTTTGGAAGGGAGTAAGACAGAGTTGTAGCCTTTTCCCAATGTTGTTCAATGTGTCATTGAGCAAGCTGTGAAGGAATGCAAGAAGAAATTTGGAGAGGGAATTAAAGTCCAGGGAGAGGGAATAAAAAACCTCGCTGTTTGCTGATGACATAGTAGTTCTGTCAGCAAAGGACCTGAAAGAGCAATTTAATGGAATGGACATTGTCTTGAAAGGCAGATGTAAGATGAACATTATCAAGAGTAGAATGAGGTTAATGAATGTAGTGTCAGAAAATCAGATGACGGTGAAGTAATTAGATTAGTTAATGAGACAATAAAGTAGTGGATGAATTTTGTTATTTTGGTTAGCAAGATAACTTTTGATGACCGAAGTAAAGAAGATATATAAAATCCATAATGACTATGGGAAAACGCGATTATAAAGAAGCGAAAATTGTTGACATCCAATATTAGTTTAAATATTAGAAAGTCCTTTCTAAAAGTATTCGTTTGGAGTTCAGACCAAATGTTTTCGAAATGTTTTGCTGCAGATGAATGATGAAGATATGATGGGTAGATCACGTAATTAATGAGGAGGTGCCCAAAAGAATTAGGGAGAAAAGAGTTTCTGGCATCTAAGAGAAGGGAAGGGTTGGTGGGGCACATTCTGAGATATCAAGGAATCGTCAACTTAGCATTTGAAGGAAGTTTGTGGAGTAAATCGGTAGAATGATACCGAGGGACGAATACAGAAAGCAATTCAAAAGGATGTAGGTTGCCGTTCGTATTCTCAGGTGAAGAGACCTGCACAGGACTGGGTAACGTGGAGAGCTGCTTCAAATCAGTCTGCGGAATGAAGACTACAACAATAACAACATTCTTGTTGATATCATTCCGCAGCTTATATCTCTCAACAACTGCCATTATTAATACGAGGTTTGGAAGTTCGGAAGTGGCAACTTTTTATTCACAACTGATACAGAACGTGATATGTTTACACCTGTTACTGTCCTCCAAAGTAGTCACCAGCTTTGTGCAGACGTCGTTGCCACCGATGTGGAAGGAGAAGTATACAGTCAGCAGGACCTGTTCTGTTGATGGTTCGAATGGTGTGGTCCACTGCCAGTGGAATCTCTGGAACAGTTCTGAAGGGAATGCCACGAAGTAGTTTCTTCATCTTCTGAATCAAATCAGAGTCACAAGAACCTAAGTCCGGGTTGTATGGTGGGAGTTACAGTACTTCTTAGTCCCATCGCCCGAACGGAACAGCCACAGGTTGCGCTGTATGCGCCCCCGCATTGTCGTGCAAAATGTTGGGTGTGTTGCGCAGAAAGTGTTGTAGCTTCTTCCGCAAAACAGGTGACTGTTGATACTCCAAAAACAAGACGCTAGGACGACCTGCCCGATTCATATTTGCCACAGTTTGCCTACCTTCATTGAAAGCTTTTAACCAAAGCGCCATTGTTCTCTACGGCAATGGCGATTCGACGCAAGCCTCTTGAAGACCTGTAGACTGTAGTGCTGTACAACCTCTGGCACATTCTATCGTGATCCATCTTCGTTGTTCCTGTTTCGAAAACAAAGTGACACCGTTACGTTTGGCCGGTCGCTCTCAAGTGACTGTGTTTCCGTCGCACGCCGCGGCGGATTAGCCGTGAGCATTGGGGCACCGTGCTGTGGTACGCGCGGCCGTTCGAAGTCGAGAGTTCGAGTCCCCCCCCCCCCTTCCCCGGGCATGGTTGTATGTATTGTCCTTGAGTTAGTTTACCTTAGTTTAAGTAGTTTGTAAGCTACGGATGATAATCCAGCAGTTGAGTCCGATAGATTTACAAATATTTTAACTTTGTGTGTGTGTGTGTGTGTGTGTGTGTGTGTGTGTGTGTGCGCACGCCGGTGACGTGGGATGGACACGTCAATTCGCTTGGAGGTAAAGTAGGAATATGAACAACGTGTCCTTTCAGCGACAATGGTAGATTCCATACCATAGTGTCTTCACAGCAGTGTTGCCAATATTGAAGTTTCAACCGTCGTACTTTCGCTGACCAGCATGACTGAAACATTTGGACTTCTGTAAGTGCCTTTTTTTCAAATGTTCAAATGTTTGTAAATCTATCGAACCAAACTGCGTGATCATCAGTCCGAAGCTTACAAACTACTTAAACCAAGGTAAACTAACGTAAGGAGAAACACGCACACCCGTGCCCCAGGGAGGACTCGAACCTTCACAGCGAGCAACCGCGCGCTCCGCAGCGGGGTGCTTTAGACCTCTCGGCTACTCCACCGCGGCTGGCTTTTTTCCTAATATTCTGTGTGGGAGTAGGAAATGTCCAGTACAACAATCAATTTTTCTCTCTTGTTAGTTTTTAGGGCATATGAAAGCTCGTAAAATCAGGATTTTGCTACTAGTCATTACTATTGTGGGGTGGAAGTGCTGTTTTGATATTGTGAGGTGTATCACCTAGCCGTAGGGTGATTGTCAGTGCTCAATATAGTTGCTCTGCGTGTATGGAATGATTCGACAGAGGTCGCCAGTGGGTCACGTTCTCGTGTGTAGAGGTCTCATTAGTCATCCTCTAATTTTATAGGCGAGTCGTTGGTTTTAGTGGGAGTGTACAGAAGTTACTCGATACGAAGAGATTTGCTAACGGGCATCGTGTTGTAGCAATTTGGAGTTGATATTATTAGAAGTGATGGATATAGATAAGTTAAACAGAAGCCAATGAATTACACTGGCTTCCGTGAAAACGTGGACACGGAGTTTTGGGTGACATTTTACCCATTCAAAACAAGCCATTTTATTGTCCGGTAATTGAAGATATTTCCTGTTTAAGTTGTTAGAAACCAGCTGCAGTGCGGTAATGAATTGCCAGTGGCGAATATTTTCCTGTTCGATGGTTGGAGAAGAGGAGCTTTTGATTTACTATCGGCATTAATCTTTGCCTTCGGATCAGTGATCAATTTACCAGTTTTTCGCGAGTCAGTGAGACTTCAGGCCCTTATTTAGATTGAGTGAGACTTCGCAATATGACGTAGCAGTGACGAGAAAAATACTGAAAGAATGCTTCGCAGGACACATGGAAGAACACAATTCAAATTTGTATCACTACTCCTCCCATTCATTGAATCTCGACTATAGGAGACACTTATCTTCATATGCTCCAAGTAAACCTTGCTAGAGTTCTATCTGTTGATCACAAAATCTGTTGATACTAAAATAAGCTATTTTATGTGATACACAACAATGTACGCAAATATTGAATGAAAATTTTACTTATCTTAATAAAAACCTCATTATTTTCAAATTGACAATCTTAAGATTAGACCTAGTAATAAAGTAGTAGAAGATGTTAAAGACTTTAGCTACCCTCAAAGAAAAATAACGCAGATGGACGAAGAAAGGCAGATATAACAATTAGAGCACCATAGACTAGGAGGACATTAATGGCCAACAGAATTTCAGTAGCGTCAATCATATAATCAAGAACTTCTAATACAGTTCTTCTTGAGTATGTGTTTATATCTAAGTGTAACACCGACAGTGAGAAAACCGAACCAGAAGACAATGTAAGCATTTGGCTTGTAGTGCTAGAAATGGATGTTGAAGGTTAAAGAAAAGAAATAAGATGTGACTTTAACGTCCCGTCGACAGCGTGGTCATTAAAGACGTGGCACAATCTCGAACTGTTTTGGTTAAGGACGAAGAAGGCAATTTGTCATGACCATTAAAAGGAACCATTTCCGCATTGCCATGGAACGAATTAGGTAAATCATGGTAAAATCCAAATGTGGATGACTGTTTTGGACCACTATTATTTCGAATGCAAGTCCTGTGTGTTGAAGATTAGGTGGACTGATAAGGGAACGAAATAATAGGTACTTCGTAGAATTGGGGGGAAAAGTAGCATATGGAAAACACTGATAAGACCAAGGGACAGGAAAGCAGGATATATGTTTTAACATCCGTGGTACTATAGATAGCCGCGAGGGTAAAAAGAGTAGGAGAGGGCAAAGACTCGAATATATCCAGAAAATTAAGAACGTAACGTTTCACTGCTACTTTGAACTCGAACTATGTGTTATTAGTGGTGATTCCTCACACGCCAATTTAATACTAAAACAAGAAAATTCTAAATTTGCAAACTGTCTGTCACAATGTTCCACTAAAGTAAGCACAGAACAAAAACTAAAAGGCCTATAATAATGTAACTTTCAGCAGCTGCACGTTGAGATTACAACTTGATAATAAATTTGACTGGGAGGAACATGCCAGAGAACTGCTGAAGCGCCTAAACAAGACCCTGTTTGCTATGCGAATGTTTTCAGACATAGGTTATATAAAAATAAAAATGCTAGCGTAATATGCGTAGTTTCACTTCATAATGTCAAACGGGACTATTTTCTAAGGTAACTCATCAGGCCAAGCTAAAGTCTTCAGAACCCTTGAACGTGCGATACGAATCATTTGTGGTATCAGCGCAATAACATCCTGCAGAGGGCTATTTAAGAAACTGGGTTTTCTAACTACAGCCTATAACATCATAACTCTGCGGATAACTACCAATCACTCCAAAGATTGAAAAAACCGCGTCTAACCAAATTTAAGGGCACAACCCTGGATCGGATTTTTTTTATTTGAGCGTGTGTGTACCTAAGATGCCCTTGACATATGTCGAACTTTGGACAGACTATTTACTAAAAAGGGACAAAATGTAGAGTACAAGAATTAATCAGTTTACTGAATGTTATTTATACGTTCGCCAGCCTGATTAGGCAATAAATGTTCAAACTATTATTCATAACCTGATTCAAATCTGTTGTAAATATTATTTCAAAACAACTAAGTTTACGGTGGAAAAAAAAAAAAAAAAAAAAAAAAAAAAAAAAACCAATGTGATCTCTATGGAAAGATATTTTTAAGACAATACAGACAATATCATTTGTTTTCTACTTAAATACAGCCCTGTATATGAAAGAAGTGTTGGCACTTTATCAAACAACAAATTACTTTGGGACATAGGTACCCTTAGTGTATTTCAGTCACTTCAGGGTTGCACACATAAACTACAAAAACTTATCAACCACGAAGCCGTATCGAAGCACTGTATCTAAAATTTTATGGGAATTTTACTGATAGATTTTGTAAAGATGTAGCAGTAGCACTGAAAATGGTATAGTAAACTTTTCACCGTTTTCAGTAATTTTGACCCACATAAATTTTATTTGCAGTTACTTTAAGCTATGTTTATCATGTTTAATAAATACCATTTTTATTAATTTGCCGTTTATAAAATATACTTATTTGAAGCAATCGGTCATAGTTTACGATTACCAACTGATCAATGCTGACATATTATTTACTATTATTTCAATTATTTTATTTTTATTGTTTCTTATTAAATTCAATTTGAAATATGTAGTTATTTAAATTATTTTATTTTAATTGTTTCTTATTAAATTCAATTTGAAATATGTAGTGCAATCTTTGACTAGTAAGGAAACAAAATGCAAATAGTACCTCTCTACTTTCCACTTTCCTACTACGAAAATGAATCCAAGCACTTCAAATTATTAATTAATTAGGTAAGAAAAATATTTAACTTTTCATCTGTTCTCATCTAGGACACTCGGATAGGACTTTGTCAAGATAAGTGATAGAGATAAACAAGGGTTATCACAAACTTTTAGTTCAATTCACTGATTATTGAAACAAGTCACTACTTATGGTCTTATCCACTCGTGCAACAGTTCTAAAAGTACATAACCTTGAAAAGTATCCCGTGCTGCGGACGAGCAGTTGCATGATTACACAACTAGAGGCGAATCTTCGTCAATCGTGACTCTTTTTGTACTGCACTGTGTTCTCTTCTTGCCGATGAATAAATTTACATTGTGCCCATTACTCAATGCCACGATAGAATTGACAGTCTACCAGAACCGAGTGTAATTTTTGGAACTCTTGATACTATTCGAAGCCTCTGCTTTGCTGCCTCGCTTACGCCTTGCCAAATGACGTGCTCACTCGCTAATTGTCTACACTCGACTCTTCCGTTAAGCCACACTGTCCGTATTCCTGCCTCTTTCCTTAGGTGCCAAAACTTGGCGCCTTCCAAGTAAACAACGAGGAAGTACCAATGGTTTTACATTATACATATCTTATTACATGCCCTGCATTTGGAAAATGTTTAAATTTTTGTAAATATTATGGGACTTAACGTTTTTGGTTATCAGTCCGTAAGCTTACAAACTACTTAAACTAACTTAAACATGAAGACAACACACACACCCATGCCCAAGGGAGAACTCGAACCTCCTATGGCGAGCACCGTCGCGCTCCGTAGCATGGCCCTTTAGACCCTTCGGCGAACACAATCAAGATACACAATAATCATTTTTAATTCAACAAATAATCTGATTAAACTACAAAATAACTCACATACTACATTTTACGACAATAATTCACGATTGATACCTCAAAATTTTTGCCTATCGCTTGCAGCAAAAAATTGCTATTAAATAATTCGAAAAATACTGGGTATATACATTAATGTTACAAGCTCCCTAATACATTTATTCTCTAATGGAATTTGACGTTAAAATAATTTTCTTTTTTTCAAACCAATAGCTCAGTTCATGGGATCAATGAAGAAACAAGAATAACTTCCACGAAGATTTAGTCACTTACTTTAGCTCAGAAAAGTATCCACTATCTAGCACTACACACTTTCAATAACATGTCTGCAGCCATAAAAAATTTAACTGACAGTGAAGTTCAGTTTGAAATGAATTTAAAGGATATTGAGGCCAAGTTCCTACTACTCCAATGATGAATTTATTACAAGAAGTATTTGATGTATATTATAACATATAATATTCACATATGTGAATATTGTGTTCAGTTTGACTTCAGTATTAAATGTCGTGCAGTAATGTCTCTTTAAAAACAAGTGTTGTAAAAAAATAGCCTTATACCATGCAACTAGTATATTTAGAATTTAGTACGTAGTAATAAGTTTTATGTCCTTTAAAATGTAAATATTTTTAAGATATTATTATTTTTCTGGCCGATTCCGCATACACAAGAGCAATTACATTTGGGATATGTGGAAGGTACATTCACAAATCTGCTCTTGAATGAAACATTCAATCTGCAGCGGAGTGTGCGCTGTTATGAAACCTCCTGGCAGATTAAAATTGTGTGCCGGAACATGGACTCGAACCTGGGATCTATGCGTTTGTCGGGCAAGCGCACTACCGACTGTGCTATCCCAACACGACTCACGATACCGTCTCACAACTTCACTTCCGCCAGTACCTCGCCTCCTACTTTCCAAAATTCACAGAAGTTCTCCTGCGAAACTTGCAAGACCAGCACTCCTGGAAGAAAGAATATGGTGGAGACATGGCTTAGCCACAGCCTAAAGGATGTTTCCAGAATGAAACTTTCACTCTGCAGCGGAGTGTGCGCTGATATGAAACTTCCTGGCAGATTAAAATTGTGTGCCAGAACCGGGACTCGAACCTGGGACCTTTGCCTTTCGTTATCGTGAGTCGTGTCGGTATATCACAGTCGGTAGTGAGCTTGCCCACGAAAGGCAAAGGTCCCAGGTTCGAGTCCCGGGTCCGACACACAATTTTAATCTGCCAGGAAGTTTCAAATCTGCTCTTATTTTGTAAGTATTTCACATGTTGCACATCCAAAAGGATCTCGTCAATTTGGATCTATTGAAACGAAAAGTACATCTAATCTATTCTAATCTGATCTCATATCGGGCCTCAGCAGGAATGCCGACCAAATTTCGTTCCAACATTCAATTGACGCGAAATACGAATGAACAAAAATTTTTTGTACAGACCTCTTAATGTGAGAGAGGACAGGCGGTCGTCACAGTCGAACGGAGAAACCTACAGGCTTTACTGATCAACAGTTATAAAGTGTACTGTGTATTGTGCAAAACCTGTGACGTGGGAGTGCAAATTAGCATTATGGTGCTGTTATTGCATTATTCTCAACTGATATCCAAGAGAAATGTACGAACGCGAACTGGATACCTTACTTATATGTGAGTACACTTATACCCTTTACATAAATCACTCCACTACATACCATACTTGTTTTATGTATATGTATATCTATATGATACTTGTGGATGTATATCTATATGATAAGCACAATGTAATTTACGTTTTCTATAAACAGTCAACAACACTGAATGTAAACACCTGAAGATGGGTGCAAGCCCGAAACCGGTGTTTTAATAAACCATCAATAATTGTGACTGGTAGCGGATTTTATTTCCACAACCTATAAGGAACAGTCACGGAGTTCTTCAACATCCATAATGGATAAAATTCACTTCATGTAATTAAATAATTTCGGGCAATGTAAAGGTTCACTATATTGACATGTACCTTACACGGGAAACGCGCGATGTTGCTACCAAGTATCCTAGCCAACAGTACCGCTATTATCCAGAAGGTATGCCGGGAAGAAGCCGATGCAATCCCGCCGCTGTTGACGTGATCGCAGACTTAGTTTTTATATCGGTTTTACTGCGACAGTAAGGCGCCAGATGGAACAGCCACGGCGCACGGCACGTTACGCCGCGAAATGGATGCTCTCTGGGAGCACAGGAATTTCCCAATATCTGGCCGCTATGGCGTTCAAAGTTATGGCCGGTCTAGGTCCCAGGTCACAAAAAGTACGCTTTCCATTACCTTTTAGTCCCGTCCGTGTCAGAACAGATACTAAGGCATTGACATATACCGCATACACGATCCCATATGACGTCAGAGGGTGCACTCCTACCTCTAATATTCATGTAATATTTTTATGAATATTATTTCTGACGATAGCTTTGAATGCATAGTTCAGCGCTGACAGAGGCGTAAAGAAGACAGTCCAAACTTTAATGTTCATATAACATAATACAGCTTCTCCTCCGTTCAACACTGCAGATGGCGAAAGTTACTAACACATTAGTTCAGAATTTATAACAATCTACACTGCTGGGAAAAAAACTCTCCACCTGGAACAAAATTCGGACTGGTGTATTTTACGGCCCACTCTAAGTTTTTCCTGTAGTTTTATTGCTTTTTTGCAATATTCTGAATAAAAATAATAAAGTATATAGAATAACAAATTATGGACGGTACGATTACGACTGTACCATGGTGATAAAATCCATGAATTCTTCACGTAATATTCACTCTGACCGTATTTTATCAAACAGCAAAATTATTTGACATTTGAGTTTAGCTTTAAAAAACGTTAATTTATTTTTCAACTTTTACCTCTTTAAACCATTATTTTACGATCACCTTTCTCCGTTAAAATATTATCACCTGTCTTGCCGTTGAACTTTCTCCTCTATCTCAAGTTTATTTCCTTTGCCTACACTGGTTAACGTAAAATAAAGTGACAGTGTCAAACCGCCAATATTTTTGCAGATATCCCCGAAACAGTGCGAGGTATGAAAATATATATTTTTATTTAAATTTCGAGCTGTCAGAAGGCTACAGGAAAGGCCCACTTTTAGTGTTACCACCGGAAACCAAAGTGGGCCAAAATGACATCGAATTTCATCCGATGTCGGAAGGTGAAACCTAGGGGATAACAGATGTGCTGATTTAGGAGACAATCTGAATAGCTCCCTTAGATTGTTCGCGGATGATGCTATCGTTTATCGGTTAGCGACGTCAACAGAGGATCAAAAGAACCTGCAAAGGGATTTAGACGCAATTTTTAGATGGTGCGAAAATTGGCAATTGACACTAAATAAAGAAAAGTGTGAAGTAATGCACATGACCACTAAGACAAATCCGCTGAACTTCAATTACGCGATAAATCAATCGAACCTTAAGGTCGTAAATTCTACCAAATACCTAGGAGTTACAATTTCGAACAACTTAGACTGGAGAGAATACATAGAAAAGGTTACGTTTCATTGGCAGAATGCTTCGAAGATGCACCAGCTCCACCAAAGAGACTGCCTACATCACACTTGTGCGTCCTCTCCTGGAGTACTGTTGCCCCTTGTGGGACTCTCACCTGGTGGGTCTGACGGATGACATTGAGAAGGTTCAGAGAAGGGCAGCTCGTTTTGTTTTATCACGTTACGGGGGGGGGGGGGGGGGAGCGTCATGGAAATGTTGCACGAATTGGGGTGGAAATCATTAAAAGAAATACGTTATTCATTGCGGCGTGATCTGTTTGCGAATGTTCAATCATCGACTTTTACTTCTGAATGTGAAAATATTTTGCTAGCACCCACCTACGTAGGGAAACATGACCATCTCAATAAAATAAGAGAAATCAGATCGAAAACGGAACGATTTAGGTGTTCTTTCTTTCCGCGCGCTATTAGAGAATGGAACGGTAGAGGAAAGTTGTGAAAGTGGTTAATGGACCCTCTGCCAGGCACTTAAATGTGATTTGCAGAGTATTTATGTAGATGTAGATGAAGATGTAGATGTAGATGATCATAACAGAAACGTCACCCGCCAACAAATAGAGTAGTGAGGTACCTTGCAGATCGGTCTGTGTGTGTATCCTTGCATACAGAATGTTTATAGCGCTAACCCTCTGTGTGATACCAAAGTATGGAGCAAACAGTTGCCAAGCCACAGATACGCACTCGTGCTTCATACAGTCAACAGTTGCATATTGAAAGGGGTTCACATCGTGGTATTCTGAGTGGCGGGATGCACCTCTCAGAGAGTCGCCACACAAGTTGCACGAGCTGTGTCATTTGTGCATCGATGCTGCTTGAAATGGGCACGTGTACAATCTCACAGATATCCACCGAGGTAACCGTATTGTAAAGGACAGTAGCAGCAGATCGTAGAGCTACCGCGGCACAGGTAAGACTGATTGGGAGCCCTAAGTGTCAACACGAACTGTTGGCTTCCGTTTAGATTAGATTAGTTGTTCATTTTTAAGATCCGTGTTGAGGTGATCCTCGTAGATATGGAACATGTCAGATTTTTATTTTCATTTTACAAACTTATAATACAATAACACTAATATTATGAATACAGATACATACATCATTTAGTTCTATTTAAAAATTCGTCTGTGGATTAGAACTGATATTTATTTGTAGCTAAATATTTTATGGTTGATAATAAATGATTGAAGACATGTGTTCCTTAGTAGTCAACCTCCTTTTGAACTAAAGCTAGTGCTTTTAAGTCCTTGTGTAGATCGTTTTTGTTCCTAGTATTGTATGTATGAACTGAGCTGTTTGTTGTAAAAAGGGATATATTATATGTAACAAATTTCATTGAGGAATAAATATACTGACAGGCAGTAGTTAGCATACCCAGTCTTTGAAAAGGCTTCTACAGGATATCCGTAAATTTACTCCACAAATACTACGTATTACACGTATTTGAACTCTGAAAACATTTGCTTGACTAGAAGTGTTACACCAAAATACTATACCATATGACATTATGAAATAAAAGTAAGGAAAGTACTGAAGCTTTCTTTTTTATCTTTATGTCTCCTACACCTGATAACACTCGTAGTGCAAATACAGATTTGTTAAGTCGTTTCTGCAGTTCTGTTGCGTACTCCTCCCAACTAAATTTATTATCAAGCTGTAATCCCAGGAATTTAATACTGTTAATTTCTTGTATCTGTCTTCTTCATACTTTATGCATATACTGGATAGAAACCTCTTACATGTTCTTAATTGCATGTAATGAATCTTTTCAAAGTTTAATGCCAATGTGTTGGCTATAAACCAGTTGTTAATGTTCTTGAAAATATCATTAGCAGACTTTTCAACTGTGCTCGACATTCTATTTATTGCAGTACTTGCATCATCTGCAAAAAAATAATAATAATTAAAAAAACTCTGCTTCTGGCAAACTGATGTGAGGTCATTAATGTACACTAGAAAGACAATAGCCCTATGATGGATCGTTGTGGGACACCAGATGAAATTTCTTCCCAATCCGATGATGACTGATAGCTTAATTCATCGTTTAGTAGAAATGGGACTATGGAACTGTTACAGCGGTGGACTTTGTTACATGACAGTGCCACAATGCTGCCAAGAGAAGAAGGAAAAGCACAATCTGTGCGGATGATTGTGTAGTCATTTTCTGTTACTCGCGATACTGTTCTTCCTCTTCTTATTTAACAAGATTAAGCATTCTCCTCCACAACCACAGACTTCTCTTTCCTGAAGTCCATTTCATCTACATGTGTGAAAAACATCCCAGCTCACTGATGATATTTTGTTAATAGGATATATATTCCGCATGGTCTCTTCTTCGAAAATATTTCCTAAACGCAAATTCAATGTCTAGCAAGATTAGCTCTGCGTTCGTCCATAACTTTCGGTACAGCAATTTTTCCTCAGCCACTAAGCAATATCTTTTTGCAAAGCAGGTAGGAGCTTTGACTTCAAATTTTCATCTCGATATTCTTTTAATTGCAATTCTCATGTTTCTACTGAACCTGCTACTTTATTTTGATAGAAAAAGGTCTATGTGATGATGAAGGAAAGAAGGTAATAGTGCTGTGATTTTTTTTTCAGAACCATCTCAATCAAACATTAAAATTTGATTTTTAGGCAAACAAGAAAAAAGAGGAACATAAGATTTTTTTTAATTTTTCTAGTAAACTCTAATTTACGACAGTGTCACAAATAACTCATCTGGAATGGAAAGACGCCAGTAAAACATTTTCCCAATCTCATATATGAAATACGATTGTTGTCAGTTTTAAACTTAAGGCCTCACAAATACTATCATGGAAATCTATAATGTGCTGTCAAGGTATCCAGATGAATTCCTAAGTAGGCAGTAAGACTTAATTTCAAATCCATCTGTCACATAGTCGTTTCGGTACAACCCTTCTGAAATCCCAGAACATATAGGCTTAGTATTTGTTAACATCGCCAAATGCAGGTACACTGTGATGCTATAAGATTCAATGCCACACTAATTTGAACTCTATTTCTTTATTCCATTTCTCTAGCTGCAAAATGTAGAGACCCTCATTAAGGAAGTAATATACAACTTTTACATGAAATTTGTTATAAAGGACAATTCACCCATTATGAAGAAGTATTTCCTAAATCAATAATTTAACTGCTCACTGCATACAGAAGGTCAGTGGATCATAATTAAAATACAATATGTACATATTTTGTTTCATTTGGGTAGTTCTGCATATAATATTGGATATCTAAATATTTATGTTTATCTTATCAAGAACAGACCTCCCCTCAAAACATGTGCTTTCGAAAGTACTCAGTTATAAGATGTAGATGATGTTTATAATTGTTGCAGAACCTTCATTCCTAAAATGCTGTTATATAAATAACATTATCATATATATTACCTGCCTACAGTCAGTGTAATTATCTAGTAGTAGCTTTTGGTGACATGGTAAAACAATATGTAATCGTTAACTATCAAATTTTAATTGCTATTGTGGAAGCATATTTTGTAACCGTAGTACCATTGCAGTCGAATATTATTAGTACTTCCGTTCTCTTTCTGGACTCTTAATTATTTTAGAAAGCTTTTTACTTGAAGTGTTTATGATCAATATTTCAGGCTCTTAACTCATACACCAATTTTTACATGTTCATGGTTTTTCGATATTCTATATAAATTTAACCATGTACTTTGGACATTATTTAAATTAGAAATTTATTGGACATGTAGGTATTGAACATGTAAGCATTTATTTCACCATCGTTATTTCATTTCATTTATTTGATGCATGAGTGAATTGTACAGTGTTCAGTTTTTAAACGATCATTTATATGGTTATTAGAACTGTTATTTAATTTTTTAAATCTATATATTCTAACAGTATTTAAATAAGAAATGAGATGAACCTTCATGCAGTGATTGTCCACACACCACATTTTGTTAATCATTTTAAATTTAATTTAGTTACTTCATGAATGAGTGAATTAATAAATAGTGTTCAGTTTCAGAAAGGTAATTTATGTATGTAAATAATAAGTGGCTCATATGTACAGGGCTGCTGACAGTTTCTTCATTTAACAGTGAGATCTTGCTATGTGCACTACTAGAACTCTTGTTATATTATAAGAAAATGGAAGTATCATAACGTCAATTTCATTTCAGCACTATTAACTACACTACTACTTTCCAATCATAGAATTATGTAAACCTTCACTATCAAATGTCGATTTGTTTACAACCCACAAAAAAAGATCTGCCTCAACTATATTTGAAAATGCTTCCACATAAGGATTTGCAGCTCAGCATGTAACATTTTTCAGCTCTTTAGTCTGTAATTTTTTCTCTATAGAAGATCTCAGCCTTCCTTATCTTCACAGAAAATTCAAAGTTTCCTAGTTTCATTTCAAAGAAGGATGAATCCTCTATAGTGAGCTCAACATTAGTTTATTTAGTCTTCACATGTCAAAATGATGTTGCAATTGATTTATTATTCAGTTATGACTCAGACACATGCACATATCCATTCCTATTAGGTATATTCGATAATGACGACTTGGAAACCTGTATATACCAACCGATTAGATATAAGGTAGTATGAGGTAGTAGTTTTGAGTCTGATTTTATATGATGTGTCATCAGTGATTATAATTTATTCTGTTACCCAAATTTATTGAAATACTTATTGTGATATTAATTATCATAAAGTTTGCTCAGAAGCCGAATCAGGAAAGTGTATCAAAAGGATACAGATAATTATACAGTCCAATGGTGGTAAAATCATTTACAAATTGAAGACCTTAGAGGGAAAATAATGATAACCCTCATTTATGAAGTGTTGAGAAATGACAACTTGTACGTTTGGAAAATAGTTTCTTTTACATTTTGAAATATTTATTTTAATATTTATATTTGCTATCTCTCTGCAGATTGATGTACTACTTGATGAGGAAACATTCTATCAGATATTATTGTTTGCACCAAATCCATTAAAAAACACAAGTTGAGGGTTATTATTTACTCTTGAGGTCTTCACTTATTCCCTGACTGTGGCTCGCCAGTATAAGATTTTTTTAAATTTTTTTTATTGTTGGCTTGCAGCGAAGTAAATGAAAATCCTACTCCACACATCATTTAAAAATACCTGTTCTTCTTCTCTATCTTTATCTCTATCTCTCTCGTCTCTCTTTTTCTCTCTGGCAAACTATTTCTCTCTCACACACACACTCAAACTCACTCACAATCACTTAGCAGAAAATCAAACGGCCGCAGGAACCAGCGACCTTATGAAATAACCGCATGGTAACGCAGGGCTGCGAAAGTGCTCTCTTCGCGGGGTCGCGGAGCTGCTGATTGGAAAACTTCGGCAAGCAGGCGACCTAGCTTTAGTTTACCGCCCACTTGGCTCGCGGCGGAATTTTTCGGAGCGGGCTGGCGGGTAGATTGAGGCACGTACCTCCAGCAGTGGAGGAAGATGGAGTTGCGCGAACCCGCACTAATTAAAACGCTGTTGTCCAAGCGTCCCCAGGAGCAGGTGGCGGCCGTGTAGCTCCTGATGAAACTCGTAACAGGTATTAGGACGCGCCAGACGTCGAGTTCCAGCGCGATGAGACTGGATGCACCTGACCGCAGTATCACGTCAAGAGGGCACTCATCAACCACCCACCTAGTTACTTGCTCCTTACGGGACACCTAACTATTATATACAACCGCTCGCTTAGCGAACTTACCGTACCCGAAGAGTGGAAAGTTGCACAGGTCACGCCAATACTCAAAAAAGGTAATATGAGTGACCCGAAAAATTACAGGCCTACATCTGCATCTACATGGGATACTCTGCAAATCACAGAGGGTTCATCGAAACACCATTATACTATGTATCTCCCATTCCATTGTCGAATAGCGCGCGGGAAGAAAGAACACCTGAATCTCTCCGTTCGTGCTCTGATTTCCCTTATTTTATTCTGATGATCATTTCTACCTATGTAAGTGGAAGTCAACAATATATTTTCGCATTTGCAGGAGAATGTTGGCGATAGGAGTTTCGTAAGTAGCCCACGCCGCAATGATAAGCGCCGTTGTTGTAATGATTCTCATCCCAGATCCTGTATCAGTTTCGTACCGCTGTCTCCCTTGTATCGTGACAATTCGAAATGAGCTTCCCTTCATTGGACTCTTTCGATGTCCCACCTGATAAGGATCACACGCTGGGCAGCAATACTCCAAAAATGGAGTCGGTTTGAAGCAGAATGTTATAACGTATACTTTCCTCAAATATTATGAACCACCTGGAAAATAACGACCTATTGTCACCTAGTCAACACGGTGAAACACAGCTGGCTCTTTGCTCACATGATGTGAGCAGTGCTATCGATAAGGGATGTCAAATAGACTCCCTATTTCTAGATTTTCGAAAGGCTTTCGACACTGTACCTCACACGCGTCTTCTAAACAAATTGCGTGCTTACAAAATATCGTCACAGTTGTGCGATTGGATTCGTAATTTCCAGTCGGTAAGTACTCAATATATTGCAAATGATGGTAGGTTATCAAGTAGAACAGGAATGATAAGTAATATCTGGCGTTCCTCAGGAAAGTGTTATCGGGCCCGTACTGTTCCTTATTTTTCTAAATGATTTAGGAGACAATGTGAGTAGCTCCATAAGACTGTTCGCGGGTGATGCTGTCATTTATTGGTTAGTAAAGTCACCAGAAGAACAAAAGCAACTGAAAAATGATCTAGATAATATAACTGCATGGTGTAAAAATTGGCAGTTACCCTTCATAATGACAAGTGTGAGGTCATCCATGTGCCACTAAAAGATATCTGTTAAACTTCTGTTACACGATAATTCAGTCAAACCTTGAGGTCGTAAATTCAAATAAATTCCTAGGAGTAACAAATACGAAAATCGTAAATTAGAAAGAACACAGAAAAATATTTTAGGGAAGGCGCACCAAAGACTGCGTTTCATTGGCAGGACACTTATAAGATGCAACAATTCTGCTACAGAAACTGCCTACACTACACTTGTGCGTCCTGTTTTAAAGTATTGCTACGCATTATAGGATACACAGCAAGTGGGACTGTTGGACGGTTCAAAAAAAAAAAAAAAAAAAAAAAAAAAAAAAAAAAATTCAAAGAAAGGCAGCTCGTTTTGTACTATCGCGATATAGCAGAAAAAGTGTCACAGAAATGGTACACGAGTTGGGGTCGAAATCATTAAAAGAAAGGTGTTATTTGTTACTGCGAGATGCATTTGCGAAATTTCTTTCATCAACTTTCTCTTCAGAATGCGAACATATATTGTTAGCACCCATCTACAAAGTGAGACATGACCACCATAAAAAATAAGAAAAATCAGATCGAAAACAGAAAGATTTAGGTGTTCCTTTATCCCGAGAGCTATTATAGAATGTAACTTTAGAGAAAAATCATAAAAGTGGTTCTATGAACCCTCTGCCATGCACTTCAATGTGATTTTCAGAGTATCCATGTTGATGTACGTGGAGGAAGGACGGAGGTTCGAATCCACCTTCAGTTGTCCAGGTTTAGTTTTTCCGTGGTATCCCTAAATCACTACAGATAAATGACGGGAACGTTCCTTCGAAAAGGCATTTAGACTTCTTACCCATCATTACCGAAACCAATCCCATTGCAGGCACTACTCTAATGAACACGATGTCGACAGGGCGTTCTTTCTACTAGCTTCTTAATACTAATGGCTATGATTAACACTAGTCTGTGAGGTTCTTTATGAATATAAGTAAACAGAATTTCAGTAATATAATGAGGAAGATTGCAATTCGTAATAGTCACGATCGCTGAGCCACAGACGGGCACTTACAAATCAGGATCACACTCACGCGACTTAATTTTTTGTCATAGTCTTCAGCAGAAGCAGAGAGCATACATATACCAACAGTCCGACAGGCGTCTCACTGCAGTCAGCAGGGCAAGAGAAACAGGAATAGCACTCAGTGCTGCTTGCAGTGTTCCGACTACTAACTGTATGAAAATATCCGAACATATCAATGACTGATCAATTTCCAGATATGTTTTCATTACGAGCTGCTTAGATGATAGGCGTTAATATTTACGGTGTTTCCTTCCGTTTGCAGAGGTAATTCGTCTCCTAATGCTTCTACTCATGTCGGAGTTTTTTAACAACCAGCTGATATATGTAAATTAATACATGTCGTTTCAAATCTGTTCCATATTTAGTATTCAAGAGACTCGGTACACATTTAGAAAACTAGATGACACAAACCTGGACTCAAAACCTCGCTTCACGGACAACATGACTGACTTACACTAGATTCGCTGGCTTCATTTATAAAGACTGTCAGTATTTCAACTGTTTTTGAATAATTGCTGTAGCACCAAATACTAAAGGTTACTTTTAAAGTTCGCCGAAATAAATGGTGTTGCAATCGGGATTTTAAATGTCATTGACTGTGTATATTTTACATATCTTTCAGAGTACTGAAAATTAACGTAAAACTCCTGAAAATATAGTGTGTCTACAATACTTGCATTACTGTTATACTAACTTTTCAAAGAGTGAGAGTCTGGAGATGCTAATATTTCACGGAGCTCTATGGAAGTAAACTATCTCTTAATGTCTTCCTAGATATTTAATAGTAGATAGCTTTTTCCGAAAACGAATATGCCGTTAGGTTGTTACAATAGTTAATGGCCCAAACAATTTACAAACATGGAGGAAAAAGTTTTTTTTCTAATATAAAAGCAAAAAATAATAAATAAATAATAAAAATGGAGATATTTAAAAAGAGTCACGAAAATATACCACATCTAGACACTGGCTTTATTTTCAATAAGAAAATTATCGATTCAGTCTTGGAGTTTTCTTCAAGTTGTGGAAGAATGTCAACGCTTTCGTTCAAATCTATGAATGAAGCTTATTCGGTAGTAAATTTCCATGCTCTCACAAATGAATCATACAAAAAGAACCAGCATGAGTCGACACAATCTTTAAAAAACTTAAGAAAACAATCGACAAAGTTTCTAAACACCACTTCATAATTTTGATAGGCGATTACAACGCACAAATTGGTAGAGAAATAAAGCATAAACAAATTGTTTGTGACTATCCTCCACATAAAAGAACAAACAAAAACGGTGAGTGATTGATTGATGTCTGTAAGAACTGTGATCTTCTTTTAGAATCCACAGCCATCAACCGTCTAGCTCGAAAAGGTAAACCTTGGAAACACCCTAACCCAATGCCTGGAGAATACCAAATCGACCATGTAGCAATTCCCAAAAAGTCCACCATGAAAATGTTCAGTCTAAAAGTTTTGGGGAATGCCAACGTTTATTCTGATCATTACTTGTCTTTCGTAAAAGTCCAATATAACCGCAATAACTTTTACGAAATTAAAAGAAAAGAAAATGAAAAAAGACAGGCCTGAAAAACTTGATCTAAGAAAACTGAAGGATGTCAACAATAACTTTACAGAAACCTTACGCAGCAAACCAAATAAAACAGACAAGAACGGAATAAAAGAAGTCACGGTACAATCACCCACTGAAACTATACTAACCAATAGAACATGTAAACACCCATGGTGGAATGAAGATGGCAATTAAGCTACTGAAGAGCGAAAACAAGCTTGGATACAATGGAGTATCAAGAAAACCTATGAAAATTATGGAAACGTTTTGAAGGTTACGAAGTGTACATCAAAATAAAGAGACTCTTTAACAAAAACCAAATCGATGTAATAGAAGCGCATTTCAGAAGACATCACACTCGAAAATTTTGTAAAGCTTTTAAATAACAACATTCCAAGCTTAAACCTCCTGCGTTAAATATAAAATGACTCGATGGAAAACTAAATTTGAATGTCAAATCATGTGCTGCAGCTTTTGGAAATTACTTTTCGTCCCTATTAAATGCTGAAAATCCTCATGAAAAGCTATACTTCCAGATAGTCCCCCTCCAACATTAGATGAAATCGTGAAAACTATACAAGTCATGAAAAATAACAAATCTGAAGATTAAGATGGCATATTGTCTGAAATGCGGAAATACGCATATCACGTTACAATAATCTCTATGATATCACAGAGAATATTTGGGAAAAGTAATCATTGCCTTCTGCTAAGATAATAGCCATTATTCACCCACTTCATAAAAAAGGCGATTATAGTGATCTGAATAACTACTGAGGGATCTCTTTGCTACCAACGACGTACAAGATATATTATTAAAGAGAGCTGAATCAGTCCTAGATCAACATTGGGCCGAATATCAAGCCCGTTTCAGGATATCAAGATCCTGCACAGAGCAGATCCATGATCGGAAATCTGTAATAACATATGCCAAATCAAGATAGAGAAAATGTTTTTTGTGACCTTTGTTGACTTTCAAAACGCGTATGACTCAACTGATAGCCGCGCAGGAGTAGGCGAGCGGTCTTGAGCGCCACGTTACGGATCGCGCGGCCTCCCTCGGGCACGGATGTTTGTGTTGTCTTTAGTATAAGTAAGTTCATAAGTAGTTCGTATGTTTAGGGACTGATGACCCCGCAGTTAAGTCCCATAAGTTTAACAAACATTTGAACTCAATTGATCGAGAAACAATAAAGAATACCCTTGCCGAATTTGGTCTTGATAAGAAAATAATCAGTATGACAAGTGTCTTAAAAAACAGTGTGTGAAAGGTCAAGTTCAGAGGTGAACTATCGGAACGATTTGAAATCTGAACAGGAGTGGGACAAGGTGACCTGCTACCTCCACTGCTTTTCAACTTGTGTCTTGGAAAAGATAGTCAGAGAATGGAAGACACAAGAGAAGTGGCCTAAATATAAACTGCTTAGCTTTTGCTCATGATCTTGCACATATTGCCAATAATATTGACCAAGTTAAGGTTCAAGTGTATAGCCTACTATCAGTTGCCGCTAAAACAGGCCTAAAATATCATTTAACAAAACTAAATTCGTCACAAACATCCAACATGCACCTCCTCACAGAGAAATTGAAGCAGTCGAAGAAATTTAAATTCCTTGGCGAGATAATTACACCTGATGATTCAAAAAATGCGGCTGTGGAAAGCAGGTATTCTAAACTAGAAAGTGCTTTTCATATGTGCAAAGACTTATACAAAACCAAAAGCTTGTCATTGAACCTAAAATTATGTCATTATAACACTGTAATTAAATCATCAGCTTTGTATGCATCAGAATGTTGACGATGAAAGGTCCACTAAGAAAACCAGAAATAAAACACTGGAAAATTTCGAGGAAAATCCCGGGCTCCATCAGAGAAAATGGAGAATTCCGCAGAAGGCACATCTATGAATTATATGAATACACAGAAGACATTGTTACCAGCATAGGGAAGAGGCGAATTTCAAAAAGAAAATGGGCAAGCCAAAATAAAAAGAAGTTACTGGAAGCTGAAATTTCATTCGAGAACATTCAGTATCGACACATTTTCAAAGAAGAGTTAAACATTGCTGAAACCTTATTGCGTTTCCACGTCTTGCTGGCAATTGGTCAGAAGAGATAAAAGAAGCGCAATCAGTCAAAATGAAAAGCCACTGGCAAAAGAGGAAAAGTGTAATCATGGTCAATAGTAAGTCGAAACGGAAATTAAAAAAAAAAGGGGTGGGAGGATGGAGAGACTTAAGTTCATTCTGATACTCGATGACAAATCGCGTTTGAGTATAGAAAAAGGAAAGTGCGAGTTACTTAAATTGATTCTCGATATCAAATCTGTGGATGAATACCTATCGTTTAAAACAGAAATGAAGGAAATCTGACGGGTAGTTTGGTCTGGCCGACTGACTTTAGTTTTCGAAGTTTCTTTTGGAATATAAGATGAAAATATCTTGACAATTTCAGAGCTCTGAATTAAATTCAACGGTGAAGTTGAAAATTTGGCGTGGGGCAGGACTCACATACGGATCGTTCACTTTGGACCGGCTGTCGCCTTAAGCGCTAGCCTATTTTGACATGCTTCCTGTCCTGCCAAAATTATTCTGAACTTATCGCACACTACTGTTCAGCGCCGCCTGTCCATTGTTCCACTTGCTCTCATATTTACCTGTATCCTGACAAGGGACCTGACTAAATTGTCAATTAACACTAAAATTGCCACTTGTCATGTGTTGTTATGCTCTTCAATCTGCAGACTGGTTTGATGCAGCTTTCAACGCTCTTATCTGTGCAAGCCTCTTCATCAGAGAATAAAATAACGCACCGGTGTTTTTTACGGCTCACTTTAGTTTATTTTGTAGTTTTATGATTTTTTGCTGACATTTCGGACAAATATAATGAAAATATAAATCATAAAAAATATGGACGATCCGATTACGTCTCAATAATTGTGCTAATATCTATGCGCCCAAGTAATATTGTTTCTTACCGTATTTCATCAAACAACCAAAATAATTTAATATTTGTATTTAGTTTTGACAAAAGTACTGTATTTTTTAACTTTTACCTCTTTAAATTATTATTTTAATGTCTCTTCTACATGTTCATTATCTTTTCTCCATCAAAATATTATCATCTGTCTTGCCTTGGTAGTTTGTTCTAAGTTTATTCTCTTTGCGTGTACTGGTACCGAATGACTATAGCCTGGAAGGAACACAGCGCACATTTAGAAATTGGAAATCAGTCACGTGACATCCTTCGCCTGAAACCTTGCCCGAAGCTCTATTTTGGAAACGCTATCTTGCCTTCCGTATTTTATGATTTTCTTATTATAACTCAAGAATTGTCATTTCGATGCAATGGGGCACTGAAATAAATAGAAAACACGTCGTTCACAGTACAATGAATTATAGTATAGTGTCTAAAATGCCATGTCAGCAGTTAACACCTGCCATCGATGGCACGAGAATTACGGATTAGTCTCACAACTTTTCGCCATAGTATAATGGACGAAGAATTAATTTGTGATGTACGAATATGTTAGAAGGTGGTTATTAACTTGTCGGGCACTCTCGTCAGAGGGCTCGACGCCCTCAGCAACGAAAAAACTGAGTCAACGACGAAACGATCAAAATAAAACAAAACAACGTCCTCAAAGGACCGATCTAACCGAAGAACCAATGGAAGGAGAGAGAAAAACAAAGAGGTGCTCAACGCTATCTGCAACAAATGTGAGCAAAATTCTCAACGAAGAACAGAATGAACATGAATAAAGTACCGCAAAACATCGTTTTGCACGAAGAATAAAAATAATATAAATAAATAAAAAAAACCGCTGACTTCTTTTTTCATCTCGTTTCCTAAAAGGCTTTGACATACTCTGTTAATTTAACACAACTATATTCTTCAAGATTCCGAATTGTTCAAAGGTAACAGCGCATTTACTGAAAAGTGAATTTGTTCTTTTGTGTGAACATTGGTTGCGAGTTTCAGTAAAAGATTGCCAATCTTGAGGATTCTGTCTTTTTATATTTTGCATGCGTTTTTCTTTGCTTCTGCAACAGTGATCTGACCTCTGACCTGTTCTGTGTACCACGGGGGGTCAGACCCCCTCCCCCTTTTTATTAATTTATTTGGTATAAATCTCTCTATTGCTACTGATATTATGTCTTTGAAAGTAAGCCACAACTAATCTACACTCGCATTTTTAGTTTTTAAAGACTGGAAACTATCACTCAGGAAGGCGTGAAGCGAATTTTTATCTTCTTTATTGACTAGATACATTTTTCGTTTATTTTTGGTGCATTTGGGAATTTCGACATTCAGTCTCGCTGCTACAACTCGATGTTTGCTAATCTGTATTTGTGTTGATGCTCTTTACTAGCTCAGGATTATTTGTTGCTAGGAGATCAAGGGTATTTTCGCAACCACTTACTATTCTAGTGGGTTCATGAACTAACTGTTAGATGTAGTTTTCAGAAAAAGCATTCAGAACTAGTTCGGACGGTGTTAGAATACGTATCTATGCCAACATATCGAGAGTAAATTGAAGTCGCCACCGATTATAACAGTATGCTTCGGATACCTATTTGAAATGTGATTCAAGCTTTCATTGAACATTTCAGCAACTGCATCGTCTGAGTCAAGAGGCCGATAAAAAGATCCAATTATTAATTTATTCCGGTTGTCAGGGAAATCCTCTACCCATACCAACTCACAGGAAGTATCTGCCTGAATTTCGCTGCAATATAAACCGTTTGTAACAGTAATAAATGCCACCCCATTTTTTTATTTATTCTAACCTTTTTGAAGACCATTTGGCCCTTTGAAAAAGTTTCGCCCGAATTTATCTCTGTGCGCTGACCCGGGCTCGAACCCGGATGAGTACACATGTTCGGCATTACCCAATCGCAGTTGATGTCATATATTCTGCTAATATGAAATGTTTAACTTTTTTCAGTGTCACGTGGCGGGAAGGTACCGTGTCTGTTCATCGTAGCAAATTCATTTTGGTACATTCATGTAACAGTTTAATCAGTTACTTATTGTGTTTTTGTTTCATGTGCATTTTCATATGTTTTTGATATTTATTATCACAGAAAAATGAACAAAGTTCAGTATCTTTTAGAAATTAATTACTCAGCATTAAGCTTGGAACAAAAGTATGAAATTAAGGATCTTGGTAGGCCGACACCTCAGCTCGAGTTGAACGAAGCTCTAACAAGCCGAAGTAAGACATTCCACAGATGTTTCAACGAAAATATATCTGTATGTTGGGGAGGTCAAATGGGGGCGCGTTCCTCCGGCGCCACGTGCAGGGGTGACAGGTGTGCGAAATTGTCATTGGACGCCGAGCGGGGGAGGGTGCCGAAACATCGAAGGCGCCACTATCAATATCCTACACTTAAAGAAGCACCAGCCGCCACTCAGTCCCCACGCAGAGGACAGCCTTGCGCCCAGGAATAAGCATACAGAAGAGCAGAATTTTTCATAACTGTGTCTATATTATTATTTGTTATTGTTGATATTGTACACTAATGCTGTTGTTCAGTTAATGACCAGTCTACCTACAGAGAACATGTAACAGCTCGTAACAATAAAATTGACTGAGTTATAGTCACTTAAAGGGGAGTTTTCATTGAAGTGGATAGAATCAATTTTCTTCCGAAGCTCATTTTCAAGGCCTCGAGTGCATCTGGAGACGTTTGCCTTATCGATGGAGACGTTGGTTTGGGAAACCAAGTAGCTGATTCCCGTAATTCATCGACTTACTTAAGAATACTTGTTGTCTTGGTTTAATCCAGAAATACATCTACATCTACCTGCAAACTACACAATCCACCGTAAGGTGCTTGGCGGTGGATTCACAGTGTACCACTACTAGGAATTTCCTATTCCATTCCCAAACAGAACGAGGAAAAAAGATAATGTCTATATGCCTTCTTATGAATCCTAATTTCACTTGTCTTTGTGATCTTTACGCGAAATGTAAGTAGGAGACAGAAAGATCGTTCTACACTCAGTTTCAAATTCCTCTCCTATAAATTTCCTCAACAGATTTTCTCGAAAAGATCGTCGTCTTTCCTTCAGCGATATCCATTTGAATTCTCGGAGCATTTCCATGACACTCGCGCATTGATCTTAACTACCAGTAACGAAGCTAGCTTCCCGCCTCTGTACTGCATCTACGTCGTCCATTAAACTGATCTGCTGCGGGTCCCAAACATTTGAGCAATACTCAAGACGTGGTCGTACAAGTGATTTATACGCGCTCTCTTTTACATATGAAACATAACTTACCGAAATTCACACAAAGAACCGAAGTCTGATGTCCGTCTTACAACTGTCATTACACGTACGTTCCATTTCATACAGCTCTGAATCGTTACGCCTAGATATTTCAACGATGCGAATGCATAATAAGCTCTTTACTATGCTGTATTCGATTATTATGGGACTGTTTTTCCTACTAATGTGCACCACGTTACAATTTTCTACATTCATTGCTATGTGTCATTCTTCACACCAACAAGAAATTATGTCTAAGTCATCATATATGCTATTACAGTCCATTAAAGACAACACCCTCCTGTAGACGACAGCATCCTCAGCAAACAGCCGCAAATTTCAAGTTGTTCTGTCCATCAGATCATATATATATATTGTGGTGTCGCACAAGTATAAAGTGCGCGCCACCTACTTTCGCCGCGCGCCGCCATGCACGCACGGCGTGGCGTTCTTAAGACGTCAGCCACGAGCGCCCTCTGCTGCAACCCCGCTCGTGGCCACCACTGGACTGCATCGTTCACTTGGATCTGAGATACGAACCAGAATCTTCGGAATCAGATAGGCACCAGTTAAGAGTTTGCTATCGGATAGGCACTAGCAGTCATTAGTAGGCAGGCCTCTATCGAAACTATGTATCAGCATTCTGCAGTCAAGAATTATGTAAAAGTTAAGTATTACTAAGTCTCTGTGAAATATATATCTCGTTCTAATTTACTCTAGTGTTTCTAGTTTCTGCTGTCCCACTGGCTGCTCACCTTCGTACCTGCACAAGCGTGCATCCTTTATTCCTGTGTCGGCCTCATTCTACTCGGCCACCGACACCTACGACGGAAACGAGACACAAAAGCGGCGATAAGGCTGGGATACAATATAGAAAATAGCAACAGTCCTATCACACTCCCCTGGGGCACGCTTGACGATACACTCGTCTCTGAAGAACACTCGTCATCGAGAACAACGTACCGCTTTCTATTACTTAGGAAGTCTTCCAGTCAGTCACATATCTGTGAATCTATTCCATACGCTCGTATCTTCGTTAGCAGTCTGTAGTGTGGCACCACGTCGAACGCCTTTTTGAAATCGAGAAAAAGCACAATCTGGCTGTTGCCCTTCATTTCATGGCTCGCAAGATGTCATGCGAGAAAAGGTAAAGCTGTGTTTCACTCCAACGATATTTCCTAAACTCGTGCTGATTCATAGAAAGAAGATTTCCCGTCTCGAGAATATGCTCCAAAATTCTACAGGAAACTGATGTCAAAGATATTGCGTTGTGATTATGCGGGTCAGTTCTCTCACCTATCTTATAAACGCTAGTCACCTGCGTAGTGTCGGACTACGGGTGCGGCGGAGGGTTTGGTCCGCCCCGAGCCTCTCGTGTTGGAGGGCCTCCAAAAACGTAGCCAGCACTTTTTTATTTTTATTTATTTATTTTCTTAATTTTTTCTTTTTTCTTTTAACTTTTTTTGGAGCGCCGTGGCCTCTCGTTCTGGGGCCTCCATATCAGAGAAGCCATTTTGCTTTGATTCTCCCGTTCCTCTCATTCTGCGGGGCCTCCAAATAAACTACTTTTTATAGTAATCAGTGGCGTAACTATGGGGGGATGAGGGGATAGAACTTCCCCTCCCAGAACTGGAAAAAAAAGAGGGAGAGAGGAAAAAAAGAAAAAAAAATGTATAACAGATAACAGCAATCTGGTAAAGGTAAAGATTTGGAAATTCGGGCGTTTTACCATAAGTTTTCATTGGGAGGGAGTGAATTAGTTTCTTCGACGGGAGTGGTAGATGGTAGTCTGTCTGGAAACTGAAAAAAATTTTGCTCGTCAAGCAGATCTATCCCCCCCCCCAAAACCAAGTCCTAGTTACGCCACTGATAGTAATAACATGCATTTGTAAGTGGACGGAGGGGGGGGGGTTCATTTTGTTCTGCCGCCGCCCAGGCCTCCGACACCCTTAGTCCGCCACTGCACCTGCGCTTTTTTCCAGTCACTAGGAAGATTGTTCTGAATTAAAGATTCGCGATAAATCCAAGCTAAGTGTCTCCAGAGCGTACATCGCGGAAGTGATGCATAATCAGGGTGTCGCTAACACGTGCTCCGGGCATTTAAGGGTTTCCCCGTGTTGCACCGACGGTAACTACGTAGCAGAAGGAGTGGACCCATTGGAGAGGGGGGGGGGTGGTTTGAGAGTGGGCAGGGTGTGGCGGCTGCAACACGTGCGCCCGGGCCCTTACTCGCGCCCTAATAGAGAGATAGTGGCTGAGTTCCGTCCCGGCACTGTATCGGCTCCTGCGGCGCGGCGGCGCGGTCCGGACCGCTCGATGGCGCCGAAAACTGCAGCCGTTTGTGTGGCTATTACCCTGATGGTAATTGCCGCTGCGCTCTCTCTGTGCGCCGAGTTACGAGTCCGGCCAGCAGGCGGCGCGGAGAGCAGATGTGCCGTGATAATGCCCAGATTAGCGGCCGATATTAACCCGGGCTCGACAACAAATCACTCAGCGGCGGCCAGCGCGCTGCGTCCCCTCCACTACCCCTCCCCAGTGCACGCACTCGCGCAATCGGTTTTAATTGCAGCCGCACTTGTCACGCGGTTGCGTTGCGCTGCCGCCAGCTGCACTCGCTCCACTCGCGATGAGGGTAACGCTGTGATCTATTGCCGCGGGCTGCATTGTTTCACGAACAGGTCGTTCAACTGCCGCGCCACTTATTCTCTCTCGAGGGATGCGGTGTCATAACGGCAGTCACGGATTAACTCACGAAGTGAATGTACAAATTTGAGTACAGCGTGCTGTTATACTTCATTGTGGAATAATTTGGGTGTTACAGGTTGAAAATCATTGGAGTATATCAAAGAACACGCAGATTAGTTACAAAGTACGATGTGGATGCACTACATTCAGTATATGAACGTCACAACTGATACTCGCATTTAGGTTATGGTATGATCAATATGCGTCCCTTCCGTGGCGATGATACGGCGCAGAAGAATATAGTAAATCTGTATGATCTGCTGGAGTGACGGAACATCAGTGGTGTCACTGACTACCTGAATGGCTGCTTTCAGCTCAGCAGTCGCTTTTGGATTATTTCTGTTCTCCCCCTCGTTAATATAGACCTACAAAAAGGATCCGCATCTGGTTCGATTGGATAATATGGCGGTCAATCGAGACCCATGGCAGTGGCCTCTGGGTACCCCAGAGAAAGAATGCGATCCCCCAAGTGCACCTAAGCCGCACAAGAATGGCCGCGCGGTCTGGGACGCTTTGTCACGCACTGTACGGCCGCTCCCGCCGGACAAGGGTCTGCACTGGGTCAGAGCAACTGCCTAGAAAGCAGGAGACCCCGGCTCGAATCCCGGATGGGTACACATTTTCGGCATTACCCAATCGCAGTTGATGTCATATATTCTGTGAATATGTAAGAATAACAACTGCAGGATCAGAAATGATGTCTGTTATTTCGGACCAGACGCCACATGTATATTGTTAAATATTTGTTCCAACGAAGAGTATATATGTCATTTACCCCCAAATTCGCGAAACGTTTCCTAAAACGTCCAAAGATAATTGGCAAGTTACAATGCAAAAGTCATTGTTTTTACCGCATCTGTTAGAAAGAAGACTGGATTTAAAAAAATTGCTTGCAGTCGGTCTAGAATCCACTAACTTCGACGACGTAACGAGACGCTGTAAATTACACGACTGTTCTTGCTAGGTGGAGAGCAGTGACTTCATTATTAATCATGATCGTATTTTCTGAAGGCTTCTACAGTTTCTGCGTCTGTAATTAAAATTATAAGGTATTTTACCAAACATGACGTGTTTTTCATGACTCTTCATTGCGCCAAAATCAGATGTGAAGGGCGGATTTTGCCTTAAAGGAGGATTTGCTGATGCACGTGCGTAGTAGCTCCATTGTCTTTGCTTCGGGACCATTCATGCGTAACCACTCGAGCTCGAGTAGCCAGGAGCTGGCGTCTTTATGATGTCTAATGCCAATGTTAAAAGCGGCGTTGACCCTCGCCCCGCCCTGCGTCGAAAGCTGCCATATGCTGTCTCCAGGGGGTTGAGAAGAAAATTTGAACCTGAGCTACGCATGCGCATTGCAACAATATGGCCACTGACGCCTATATTAAGCAGCCGCTTTATGTTTTGTATACCTGCTGTCTCCGCGACGTGAAACATATTTCATGCTATAAAAATACTTTGAATGTGCGTATAAAATGATACAAGAACGAACGAATAATAATGGTTTAAATACACTTTTCAATTATTTACTTTTTTCCCAACGTACTTTTTTCCGTGAGTTCACTGAATCACTGAACACATAGGACGCGACGCTAGTGGGACTAACAGACGTTTTAGAGAAAGTACAGAGAAAGGCAGTTCGTTTTGTATTATCGCGATGTAGGACAGACAGTGTGACGAAAATGATGCACGAGTTGGGGTGGAAACATGTTCAAATGTATGTAGAGCTTATGGGACTTAACTACGGGGTCATAAGTCCATAAACTTATAAACTACTTATGAACTGGCTAATACTAATGACGGCACAAATATCCATGCCCGAGGGGGGGAAATCGAACCTCCCACCGTAGTGGCCGTGCAGACTGTGACTGTCGCGCCGCAGAACGTTCGGGCACCGCGGCCGGCAGTTGTGGTGGAAATAACTAAAGCAAAGGTGTCATTCGTTGCGATGAGATCAGTTTGTGAAATTTCTTTCACCAACTTTCTTTTCCGAATGCGAACATATTTTGTTAGCACCCACCTACACAGGATGATATGATAATCAAAATAAAATAAGAACAGTCAGATCGAAAACGGAAACATTTATCTGTTCCTTTTTTCCGCGAGCTATAAGAGACTGGAACTGAATGGAAATATCATAAATGCGAGAATGGCGAGTTATGTTGATAAAATTTTCTCGGGCTTCCAGCCGCGTCATGTGGTTCACTGTCCATAACGTTTCGGCCGAGATCTCCTCGGCCATTGTCAAGTGATTTACTGTCGAGTGATTGCTGCTGTCGTCCTTATATACCTGCACTGTGAACTGTGACATCACTGGCGCTCAGCGAGATGACCATGAAAGGCAATGTTTTGGTCGCGTGCCTGCCACGGCCTCTTCAACCCTCCGATCGCCGAGTTTCAAGCCGAGCTCAGCTGAAAGCCGCCATCTCTATTAAGAGTATTGTCAGCTATTTTGATCTCAGTCGCCTATTTTATTACACTATCCCAGAAACTGTTCGTTTTTGTAATTATGGACATCTCCTCTAACGCAATACGATGTCTATTTTCAAGTGCATGCTCCACAATTGCTGACTTTTTGGGATAACGTAAACGATAACATCGTTCGTGTTCCACACAGCGCTGTTCAGTAGTGCGCACTGTTTGTCCTATATAAAATTGTCCACAACCACAAGTTATTTTATATACTCCCGGAGTTATTAGGCCTACATCATTTTAACAGGTATTTTTGAAGGAGCCCTGAAGATCGAGTCGATCTTGTGTCTCTTAAGGATTCGGCTAATCTTTTCAGTGATTGAGCCACAAAACGGCAAAAAGGCAAGTTTCTTTTTGTCCTCCTCGGGGGTCTTCTGCTTCTGTGTCCTCGGGAAGAAATTTTATCATCGTAAATGTGGTTCAATGAACTTCAAGGTGATTTCACAGTATGTATATAGATGTAGCAGCAAGTGGCCGCGATTCAGCACCACCACTGCACGCCAAAGGGAAATCCTGCACACGTACTCACATGAGCAAGCGCAGGCTCACGGAATACCCGCGTGTCTACTGTGTCATCTAAGAGCTGCGGGGCCGTTCCCGCCGGACGTTCGACTCTTCCCACGGACATGGATGTGTGTGTAGTCCTCAGTATAAGTTTAAATAGCTTGTAATTGTAGGGACTGAAATCCGTACCAATGGGTCCATTATGTTTACAAACATTTGAACATTCCAACCAGTACGCAGTATCCGTATGTTTTCGCCGTAAAAAGAAAAAAAAAAATTTAATCTGATAATGCCATTTTACGTCGACCTAGAGCCAGTAGTGTAGCCATGTTCCACTACAACGATTATTAAAAGTGCTGAACTGTATATACGAACTAAGTACATATGACAGCTCTTAATAAGGAGACATTGTGGAAGTAAAGGCAACGTCGCAGATTCTACGGAGAGCATTTCAGTCGCAGAAACTGGAAAATAATAAATAAGTTTTCAGCATTAGCTGCTGGTGGGCACTGAATTTAATGAATGGAGAAAGTTGAAAGTTTGAGCCGTGCCAGAATTCGAACACAGATCTCCTACTTACTAGACAGATGCGCTGTCCACAAAGCAAACCGGACACCTGCGTGGAATACCAAAGTATGCCTTCTACCAGACGCAAATTTTCAACTTATCATTTTCTTCACATGAAACTTCCGGGCTGAGACGCCGTAGTCCATGTATAAAACTTCTTCTTTCAGACGCCGCGGCGGAGCGGCCGAGCGCGTTGAGGCGCTATGATGCGATGCGCAAGGCCGTTTTTATACTTGAGTAGAAAATGAAGCTCTGTTCCAAAGGTGTTAAATAACAAAGTTGTGCCGGCCGCAGTGGCCGAGCGGTTTGCGGCGCGCCATTCACAGTCTGCACCGCCGCTACGGTCGGGGGTTCGAATCCCACCTCGGGCACGGATGTTTGTGCCGTCTTTAGTATAAGGTAGTTCATAAGTAGTTTGTACGTTTAGGGACTGATGGCCCCGCAGTTAAGTCCCATAAGCTTAACAAACATTCCAGACGTTTACTTTCCATTAGCGGGCGACATCGGTTGAGGTCTTCCGGCTATTGCAAATGTACTTGGCGAGGCTCTCGAATTTATAGATAGCATAGAGGGCGCCAACGGTAATCACGTAATACTGACTATGTGGTTATAACTGGATGCTGCTGTCACTCTCGATTACTTTTAATCGAGTGTAGTTTTGTTGGCGTATAGCAATATACATATTTTGTCTAACATTAAACATTCTTCTTTTCTGTTAAAATTGTTCAGCTGTTTTTGAATCTCAATGGCTTGCCTATAGATGCGTGCGTAATAATGCGATATTCTTGCTGATACGCTCGTCTCATTAAGTTTTATTTCATGATTACCATCCTGGAAAACCTGTTCTGCTACGGCACATTTTTCGGTATGTTCCAGGTGATCCGTTTACGTCCTGTTAAACGGGTGTTGACTATTCTTTTCGTTGTACCATTATGACGTATAACTTTTGCCGAACTTAAACATTCTTTGATCTTCTTTGTAGGTCTGAAGATCGTTTCCACCCCACGCTTGGCCAGAACTTTGCCGATTCGATCTGAGATTTTGCAGATCGAAAAAAACATGCTAATGTCTGCGGTTTTGATTTCCTTTTCCTAGTCATCAAACAGCAAAGTTGCGTTTATGCATAATTTTATAATCATAACTTTTTGTAGAATACAACCATTAAAAGTACGGCCATTAAAACTACTAACCTGACAGATAGAGCAGCTCGAACGGTCTGTCTAATGAGCCGTTTGCAATTGATTTACCTATCCATTTTGACTTCTATTCCTAATCAAGGGAACGATTGCTATAACAATAAATAAGATCAGAGATAGGGGGAGGACGAGATAAAGATTTGGGGAATGTAATGGATTTACGAAGGAGGATGATATAGACGCAGAGAGGAGGGGAAGAGATGGATATTATGTGTGATAAGAGGGAATGGCGTCATGGAAAAAGATAAGGGTTGGAGATGGAGAAAGGAAGGGGGAGCAGGCGGTAGAGGAATTGGAGGAGGGAGGAAGGGATAGACAGAGAGAAGAAGAGATTAGGGTATACATCTCATACACATTAGCTACTGCCAAGCGTTGCCGTGATATATATATATATATATAAACTTTACTTATTAACTCTAATAAGCATCATACAATTTACAGGTGAACTCTCTATATATCGGACGCAGGAAATACCGGTAATGACTTTTAAACTGTCTTCTGGATAAGTACAAGAGTCGTAACAGAACTCTGACATGCCGTATGCTCAATTTACAACCTGATTCATTTCGCTGTTGGAATGGAAGGTGTTTATTCAAGCTGTACGGCATTCATTGTCGAATTTACCAATAGACTGAGTAGGTTGGAGCCTAGGGTGGCAGATTGTAGGGGCAGCAAATTTCGGCCAAAGTTTTAAAACTGTAAGTATAATGGAAGTTCGTTTGACGAATGTACATTATTGTGTATGAAGTATTAAGGAATACTTCCCCCTGACATTATTAGTAGTATATAACTGTGCTTGTATTAGCTCAGATATTGAAACAATAACTAGTGCAATCCTAATCAAATAGTTGTGTTATAAAAATAATCCTCTAGTTCAGGCATACTAATACGGATAAAAGTGATGTAATAAGAACCATGCGACCAAAAGATACAATTTTATTGGCAAAAATTGTAATTACAGTACTGTGATTGTGAAATAGGGTATCGAACAGTAGAGGTCGATAGGGGCGGCAAAAATTGAATAGCTTGTTGGCGCCAAATATGAAAATTCGTCACAGACGGCAGCGGTTATATTTCCGCAGGAACGGCCACTTCCCCCAACATAAAGCTACTCTCTTCACTTTGCCGAGAACGTCTCGACAGACAAGGACGACGCAGAGGTGACGACTTTCTTCCCTTTTGTTTTACGTGAAACGTGACACTAACCTTTCCCTCGGTAATTGGCGAACACTGTTTTCAAACGACTTTAGCGTAGGTTAGGAGTTGAGTGCTGCGTTTGGGGCGTGTAATGCGGGTCAAAGCGACCTTAATGAGCAGTGTAGCGGCGCATAATTCTTCCCCGAGGCGAGCGAGTGGCGGCGTGGGCGGCGTCGCCCCGTCACCTGCGGCGCCTGACGACACCCTGGGTGGGGGGGGAGTGGGGGGGACTTCATTTTCAGGGGGAGGGGCGGCGGCACCTTAATGGCGGGCGCGCCTCTAGTATGCAGATGCCGGGACAAAGCAATAAACGCTTGCTCGCCGGCCTTAATGGAATATCTGAGACCAGCGCGCGGCTACGCGCCGGCGCCACGGCCTCGCGGGTCTGCTTCATTATATTTTCTTTCCACCTCCCCCATCCTCCCTCCCACCACGCAGGACTCGTGGCCAAAGCAACGTCGGCACTGCGCATGCGCGCGTGCGAAACGGGATGCGACGGTCACGTGATTGCGCCTGCAAGTGGCGCCGGCCGGCCGCCTACGTCACGGGAAGCCGCAGCTTCCTAATTAGCGAAGCCGCGAGCTCTACTCCACAGCTCGTGCGAATGCTTGTGAGGATGAAGCGCTCAAGAAAACCATTGTAACGCATCTTCGCGAATGTCCTATTAAAAAAAAAAAAAAGAAAAATTCTTCATCGGATCTCAGGTGACGCGAATTATTGAATGGAGATATGTTCTGTGCTGTGTTTCAAACCGTGATTAGGTCAACGTCATTTCCCGGATGGGTTCTAGCACAGTCCAACATACCAGTCACGACACTCCCGCCAATTACTTACGAAGGAGGGGAAGGAACAAGGATTGCAAAGAAAGAATTGACAGTGGCTGCATTTGGGCATTGAAATTAAGCAATGTCAACAATTCAGAATAGGAGCAGGACCGGGAATCGAAACCGGGTCTCCCGCTTCGTGCTATTTTTTTTTCCATTTCCGCTCACCAAACTTCGCCTTCTTCGGCGTCGGTTTCATAGGCCTTTCTTTGAAAGAAAATATCTGTCTTCTCTATAGTTTGGAAACTGAACATGATATTTCGTGCAATTATGATTAGTGGTGGCCTCCTCGTCGCACGTTGAAATAACCTCAAGGGCAAGCTGTAATTAACGTAACATTATTATTTTAAGTTAGATAATAAATAAACTTAACTGATTTTTGTTTCAATGGTGTTTGGTTTTGTACTCCAGTTGTTGTATTGCTTGGGTAAATGATTTAATATTTCTTTGCAATAAGAAACAAGAAGTTATCCTTGGTATAGTCAAAGGAAAATAAAACCGCCTTCTTTTGCGCGGCTCCGCGGTTCGCCTTAGCCACTTGGCTACCCGTGCTCGTCTCCAACCTCCACTACTCGCTCGCTATGGATGTAGCGCCCCTTGTCGTCCATGCCCTCTTACACTCGCCATTACGGATTTCCGTACGAGGTCGAACGTATGACCGCATCTGCGTTGAAGTAAATGAAACAAACGCCGTCTTCGCGTGTGAATACTTATTCGGACGTGTCCGAAAGAACAGAAACCACACCAACATAATAACATATTACACGCAGTGCGGTCATACGTTCGACCTCGCGCGGGAATCCGTAACGCCGAGTGTAAAAGGGCATGGACGATAGGGGCGCTACAGCCATAGCGTGCGACTTTTGGAAGTTCGAGACGGAAGGACACGCGAGCACGGGTAGCCAAGGGGTTAAGGCGTGTGGTCGTGCTACATTTAGAGATTTGAACTGTAAAAAGGTCTACTTTCATTACTCTAAAGTGCTTCTCAACAATTACTTTTGTCTATCTGTACATCAGTTACTGCATTCGTTTATTAAAAACCAGTGCCCCATGTTTATATATGTTTCCACCGTGTGATTGAAGTGTGTTTGTATGAATGTGGAAGGTTGCTTTTAATATTGACTGACTACCGCGCAATGGCTTACAGTAAGGCATGGTTTCGTATGTCGTCTGTGTTGCCGTCTGCTACGTAGCCATGGACACCCTTACTTGATAGGATGGCGAGGTGGCTTATTCTTAGAGTGGTACCAACATTATCATGATTATCATGGACCAAAGTGTTAGCAAAACAAACTTCTCTAGAACTGTAGTAGAGGGTATTATCTCCCTCAGGTAGCGATGGTTGGTAGACATTAAGCTTTGAACGAACCCTAACATTCGGGGCGGGCAGGGAACGCTCTGTACATGGTCTGAGGACTCACTCTTACTGCGATCGTCGATGTGAGTATTTCGTCGAACCATGCTGTTGGAACTTAATTGTGATCAGCCATTCGTGAGTTAATTCTGAGGGTTTCTCTCAAGTAATTCTTTCTCTATGCGAGGCAAAGTTTTCTTATTTCTCAGAGCTCGAGTAATTTAGTGTAAATTTAGTATTTGTATTTTCAATCTGGTTATCGTTTTTGTGTCATGTTTTTCCAAGTTAGGGCTTCAGCCTTTACGTACACTTAGTATGTTTAAATTCCTTGCTGCTTTTCACTGCATTCGTACGCAACATGGTACTCAAGGATATTATGCCGCTGCCTCCCTGCACATGAGTTCATTTATGCATAGTATACTTCTAATTTGTGCTTGAATACATCCGCCATCTCGTCAAAACGCCGCCAATACTTCATTTTGCAGCTTCCATGAATTGTTCCCGATTGAGTATGATTGAGTAACTGTCACAAGCATTAAGCGTGTGTCTGTGAGTGAATGAGTGTGCTTCCTTTTTCCCCTGTGTATCCTTGCACACTATCTCTTTATTCAGAAAGGACAGAAAGCATTTTATTATCGTCAGTGACTTGATAATATAATTCACTGTTGTACAAGTGTGTGCTTCATTGTGCTAATTTGGTCCCCCCACATTTTTGTTTGTTTATTTTTGAATAGATAATGATCAAAAGTATCAAACTACTCCTTTATAATCTCATGCTCCCCATCCCATGTTTATTTATCTATCTCTTCTTATATATTATTTTTGTGTTTGTTAAAACGTTGGATGGCCCCTTAATTAGTAAATTTCCGTTGCACAAGAACTGTGGCCACTCGCAAAGTAATTTGCAGCAGCAGTGAGCGTTTTAAGTTCTTTTTTCTGATCTCTACTGCCAGAGATCTTTCAATAAAAAGTTTAACAAGCTGCTTTCAAAATAAATCCGCTGATAATCCTTTCTTTTCTAATCCTTCTTCCTTCCCCTCCTTTCAGACAGAACAGACACCACACCAATATAATAAGACTCTTTGTTACCCACTGCGATAGCAGAGCGGCAAGCGGCAGATGATACTACTGAGTGATGGTATATCGTGTATAGTCGTGTTATTAGGAACTTATTTTCGTTTGCGTGATGGTGTTTTAGGACCGGGAACACTTGTCGCGCAATGATAAGCTGCAAAACTGCAGAAACGCAGCTCAATGTAATTTTTCAGGTATGTGCTATAACTATATTACTGAAATATTTTCGTTACGATGCACCTGAAAATTAAATAAATTTAGATTTAATAATGATTGTTTGAACTTTTAAGGAGTAGAAATGGCTGATATAGAGTATTTACAGTACTATATACTACAGTTTGGTTGTACAAAGGTATAGATAAAATTGTGCATTATAAGCTATACTCAAGAATGAAGTACAAACCTCTACAACCTCATATTTTATGGAAAAATAGAAAGTACTATATACTACAGTTTGGTTGTACAAAGGTATAGATAAAATTGTGCATTATAAGCTATACTCAAGAATGAAGTACAAACCTCTACAACCTCATATTTCATGGAAAAATAGAAAGTTCGTAAAAGATGATGAAAACGTGAAAACTATCTGGAACATTGTGAGGACAGAGGGAAGGATGTACTGAAAAAGTGCTGAAAATATAAACACCAAAATGAAATATGTGAGTCAGCGGTCATTCTCGTCCGTATTCCTCGGAAATATGCATGTAAACGTATCAAGGAGAGCTGGCAAACATTTAACTATAACGACGTTTTTTATGTATTTCTACTGTTACATCAAAGTACCTCATCCGATATAGAACAACAATAGAGATGAAAGTCGTAGTTTTGGTAACAGGTGCCCTAAAGCCACAACTATGAAAGAAATGAAATTCTTTTACGCCCATGCTCTTTCTACTTGAAAACAGATTATGTGTTGATGTACATTATTTTGGTTTCTGTAGAGAATGCTGAAAATATATTCGGACCTGCACGTAGTTCTTTTTTCGATTCACCTGTTTTACCTCCACTGATTTTTTTTTAGCCTCAACTTTTTCGTTTAGTATTTGACTAACACTTTCTTGTATAATATAAAACAATCATAAAACACGTGGAAAAGGGTTGTAAAATAAAGTGTTATTCATACGATGGCAATAACGTTAACAGGTGGCTACCTTGGTCATCCTTGGAGCGCTAGTGTAGCCGCAGCTGTCAGACGGTAACAGATATTTCACCAGTGGGTGTCGCGACTGCTATGTTACACTGTAGTTCTAGTTTCCGGTACCACCAGTCGGTTTCGAACAGTTATCTGTATACTACCTGGATGTTGAAACTCAGCTGTCTCAGGGTGCCATTCATAGATGTTCATACTTCGTTTCTTGCCAAATTATAACATGGCTGCTACGAAATATTACTAGGACACGAAAAGGAAATAAGTTCCGATTCCGCTCTCGTAACATTCTGTTACGTCACATGCTGAATCATAGTTCAAAATTAAGGAGCAAGGAAGTAAATCTTTGCCACGAACAAAGTGATGGGAAGTGATAGCCAAATTACAACCCGTCGGGTAATGCAAAATCAGGTGCAAAATATATTAATGCCCTGGCACGCTGGAGTTCTATCTCCATTTTACAAATTTCTGCGGTGAAGCAGATGAACTTCACGGCGTCACTTTCTATAAACACATACACAAATATACTTCGGTGTGGCGTGACATGTCCGAAAGAACAGACACCACAACAATGTACACATATGTATTTATACGCGATGCCTGCGTAATTTCCGAATGATCGAACACCGAACTAATCTACACACATTAGAAAAGGACGGCATCACGTTGGTTATCAGCCCTTCTGATCACGGATGTTAAATGTCTATATTGCATAAAGGAAAAAGTTCCTTGGATTGTTCATAGATGTCAGTCAACCAGCACAAATAAGTGAAACAACCACGCGCGAGCAGTACGGAGTGGGTAAGACGACCTATCAGTTGTAGTCACAACACCAGAAAGAAAGTGCGAAGCTTTAGCTGACTGTAGTTCTGCCACGTCTAGAAAGTCAATTTCAGGCTGTTATCGTGTAGCAAGGTGTCTTGAGATGAAAAGCGATGCTCGTGTAGCAAGGTGTCTTGAGATGAAAAGCGATGCTGTTCGAATAGAGAGATACGAGAACAGTCGACGATACACCTGACCCTGATCGCCAGAAAGCTATTACAGCCGCTGACGTCCATTATCTTCGGATTTAAATTCGGTGGAAACCTGAAAGCAACGCCACTACGCTGAATAACGGTATCTGTGCAGCAACAGGACGTCGTGTTTCGAGTAACAGTACTAAGCTGCATGGCAAGCAACGTCACTCTGGACGTCAGTGCCCAAGACCAGCTTTGACACCTAGACAATACAGCGGGGCCCATCAAAGCGATGAATGGACTTGTCATAACTGGCATCAAGTGCAATCACACATGAGACTCTCATCTGCCTTTAGCTAGACAATGACCGCAGACGTATCTGGGGTGCAGCTGGTCAGCCTGAACGCCTTGACAACGCAAGCGAGTGCAGTGAGGTGATGGTTTCCTTGCATTTTGGGGGTAGCATTATGTAAGGCCATCGTTTGCCACTGTTGGTCGTAGAAGGCAATAAGACGGCTATATGGTACAGGTAAAAACTGTACGCGTGTTTTGTAATGTAGAACCTTTCGTTAAATCAGACAATAAATTGTTCATTAACTCAGCTATTTGGTTTAATTATGGCCCTGATCTTAATGTACAAGAAACAGTGCATTAAATTGATTTTGTGCGCAACGGATCTTTTAAGTAAACAACTGTGACATGTAACCTTTTGAAACAGACACTGACTATACTCAAAAATTTTGACTGCGAGAAAGATATAAGAAAAACCACAAATCACTTTCTTAATGCTTGACTGTGAGAATTAATGTCGATCAGTTATTATTGAAATCCAAATCAACTATTATCTTACTATGGCACCAATAATGAAATATGTTCAATAATGTTATTCAAATCAACACTCCACTAAATCAAGTAATTATCAAATGAAGGAAGTGGGTTAATTTTCTAACTACGTAAATGAAATATGAAACAGGGTTAAGTTACTTATTATTGATAAACAGCATTACATTACCTACATAATACAACTTCTGACTTGCTGGCAAAGCAGCCTCTGCTCTACATCGGAGCCATACACACAACCCAACCGCTCTCTAAGCGAGCTGAACCACTAGTCTGACTCTCTGTGTCTCTGCACGAGCTACAATGCTATGCAATACATGATCTTTGCCAGAGATGAAGCTTTACACATATCGATACATACAGTAGAAGCGATATTATACATTTTCTTGCAAGCAAGTTACTCGATACAAAACAGGAGGCACAATATTAGACATTTTCTTATAAAAATAATTTTCTATGGACACGTTTCATCACCCCCCTCCTACCTATTAAAATTTTGTAGGGTGGGTGATGCCAATGGCATTGCCTAGCCAGCAAAATTACTGAATTTCAAGTCCAAAATTCCATTAATGACATCCAAAATTTAACAAGATCAAAACAACAGATGGAGTACATAGAAAATTTTTAAAAAAATGTGACAGTCATAAATACATGCCATTTTACAGAACAGTACCATCAAAAGTCATGCATGGAGAGGTACAGGGTGTGACAGGCATAAGCAAATGTCAAAATTTACAGAACATCAGCAATAAGTGGAATATATGACAATTATACATAATGGTAAACATAAGTATATATATAGAATTTCAGAAAACATAGTTTGACAAATGATATAGTGGAGAAAATGAGATAGCTAGAAGTAATACACAAATGGAAAAAAATATACAATAATAAACATGAACATATACAAAGTTTTACAAAAGATATTTTAACTAATGTCATCATTCTTTAAAGAAAATGTGGTAATTACAAGTAATACACACAGTAGTGTAAGTTCCATGGGTTTACATTTTGTACAAGAGATCAGTATTTTGGGAACATAAAATGAACATTTGTATCTTGTGCACAATGTAGTCTATGTAAATTTTTAGTGCACTTAGTATAAGATAAAGTGTCAGTTTTGTATTCTGTGATGCATTTAAAATGCTATACTTTCATGGATGCTAGAACATACATGTAAAATTTTTGACTACATAGGCTTCTGATCATGTACAAAATAATGTTACTGCTTCAGCACAATAGGATTTCAATATAACGTTTGTCAATCGAATGGGCACAATGACATTTCAGACTAAGTATATGTATCTATCAAGAGCACAATTTTATTTTGGTCACTGACTGTGAAAGAACCATGAAATATACCTAAACACTGGTAATGAACCTGTGGACAACGTTTGCAATGGGAGGCACTGAATAGTATATGCACACGAATAGCACATTAGCTCCTAACACTCATTTTAGGTCTGCACACGAACACAAAACACTGTAAGATTACACCACACTGTAGGCGGGCTGGCTGGTTGCATTGAAGTGGAAGTCATGGGGAAAAGGTTCTGATGTATTCCTCCATGCAATTCGACAACCAAGTGTGCTCCAACCAACAGAGCTATTAGCAGACTGCATCAGCATAGCCAAAATTAGAGCAAACTGGTGGTGGGTGGCCAAGGCTGCAATGGACAGTACTGTGTGGCCAAACATCATCCAACAAACATCTTCATTAAAAGGCCCAAAATCAGTGGTGTATAGTAACTCGTCCATTGTTCTGTGTGCATTCTGGAATCTCGTGTGCGAAATCGCCACTTCCCATGCGTGTCCAAAGTACATGAAATAAAGCATTTTACACACAAATTAGTAACATAGTCATGATATTTCAGTTTAGACTGAAAGAAAAGTCATTGATTAGAACATATCTACAGAAATATTTTCCCACAAATTCAAGTGGTACAAATGGGGTCATGGTATTAAACCATATTTTTACATTACAAGTAGTGTCTTGAAGACGGATACATTTGAATACTAATGAGTAATTTAATTCTTATTTTAGAGTATCTACAACATTAGTGTCATTTCATATAAGCACAAGGCTTTACATACTATGTACATATTGCTTTACAAACACATAATCGTATGAAATACATTGAGGGTGCTTGTAATCAATTAGGCATGATATAACTTAAATTGACATTCCAATTACCATTAGTTCATATCTCTTTAAATTAATATATATCACTATGATGGTGATTACATTACCACAAATTATAACACTTAAATTACATAAGTTGCCATGGCCAGGCTTTTGTCTCAACTGAGCTACATATTTCATTGCCTTAAGGTATAACACATCAGGGTAGTTTCGTGAGAATATCAAAAGAGGTTCAAGTCAACAGGTCATGTCTGTGTCTGTCTGGGTCAACAGTAGGGTCAAACAAAACAATTAGTGCAAATTTTGGCACAGTACTAGATGTACATCACAGTAAATCATCCAATAACATAAACACAGACGTAATATTCGTTAGGCATAGCTGCAGATTTTCATCAACAAGATCATCAATAAAATTTGGAAGATAGTAGTAAGCAAAAGCAAGATATTGCTGTGCATTATCTTTCTAGACTTAACTAGGCGCAGTTTATGGCATAGCTGCAAGTTTGCAAGATAGATGGCTGTGTGGAACGTATAAGCATAACCATACATTGTCATTGAGCTTCATTATAAAATTAATTAGCATAGTGGTAGGGCTTAGGTATATAATTAGTGAGCATAGCGGTAAGCTTTGATTACAAGAGCAATACGCATAGCTGCAAGCATAATTAGAAATATTCATTACACATAATTACAAATAATTACAGATCATCAGAAGGATATGAATCTCACCAATCACACATGCCATTGAAGGCACAATGCATCAATATACAAAATGGTGCACATAAGCACAAAGAGAAAACACAAAAGGGCAGTGCGAGTAAGCACATAAGAAAAGAACAGAACATAGCATCATTAGCAACATAGCGATTCTCCTCATAATTGCTTCATAATCATTGTATAATCTCTTCATCATTAGCAACATAGCGATTCTCCTCATAATTGCTTCATAATCATTGTATAATCTCGTCATCATTAGCAACATAGCGATTCTCCTCATAATTGCTTCATAATCATTGTATAATCTCGTCCACATAATTACATTTATCAAACATCTTTGACTGTTACCAATACCTTCCTTACCATCATTTATCCATAAACAATAATGCATTTTAAAGACCACCATGACATATTGTGTATTGCCTTACTCATCATCCTCCATAATGTTCTTGGCTTACCAAATGCTCATGTCAACTCAAAATCTTCTTCACTTGCTCAGAACTTCGTAAGTTATGCAATTAGTAACACAGAAGAAAAATCTGATATTTTCTGAAACATAGGAACTTGATTAGATTACACAATCAAAAATTTCCATTAATTTTATTTGTCTTGCACAGCCACAGAGTTCGTTATATGCAAATTGCAAGATAATCAAAGTTTCGTATGACAATATCCCAGCGTAGCACAGAGCATAAGTATTCAGAGTTAGAGAAAAGTAACAGTGAGAAAAAGAGGTAGATAGAGCGCACTAAGGAAAAGCGGAAGAATAGTGACACTCAGCTCGAGAACGGGGCACCAATCGCCACTTGGTGTGTCCAAAACAGATTAATGGACTCTCTACCCCAGCAAAATTACTGAATTTCAATGCTTTGCTCTTGTCTTTCTGGGGTATGCGATCTGCTTTGGGCCCGATTTGTGTTTTCGTATCGTGGAAGGCGATCACGAGAATTATCGCGTGTGCCCTCCCGACTACGCTTCTCAGCGTTATTGTTGTGATTTTCAGTCTCGCGATCACTATCAGTATTGCGTCTATCACGCCAATTAGTATCATTCGAAGTATTGCTGTTATGATAGTAATTATTGTAGCGTCCTCCGCGACCAAAACCACCACCTCGGTTGCGGCCACGAAAACTTCCACGGTTAATGTCACGATCATGAAACTCACCGTTCTCATTGTCGCGACTTTGTTTGTAAGATTCATTAGTGAAAGAATTATTTTTTGGTTTATCGTCGTGCTCTGAATAACGTTTAGTACGCAGCGGGCTTTGTTGCAACCGGCGATCATATTTGTTTGTTTCAAAATATCGACTGCGCGAGGAATTTTCCTCGTCTTCTTCTTCTAAGTCTTGTAAGAGATTTCTAAAGGCTTCAATATCATTCTTGCATCGTGCCGCAATGGCAATTTGACGCAAGTGTAGAGGCAATTTGTTCAAACAAATTCTGATTAATTCCGCAGGGCAGTAAGGTGCCGATAAAAATTGATTTTTGTATACTAAGTTTTGGAAATATTCCACAGGGCTCGAGAAATTTGATCGCTCAAAAGTTTTGAATGTCGCAATACTGTTTTTAACGCGGTCTTGTGCCGCTTCCGACCAGTATGCGGATAGAAATGAGCGTCGGAAGTGATTCTCGCTATAGCACTCTTGTGCAATAGCTCTCATTCTGGTGGCTGGCTCGCCTTCCAGATAACCACATATAAATTCTAATCTGTGCTCAAGTGGCCAATTCGGGGGAAGACAATAATCGAATTGCTGCAACCACTCTTTAGGGTGCAAGTCATTCGGAGAGTTTTTGAATGTCTTGAATTTACGTACAGTCAGGAAATGCTTGTAGTCAAACGCTTCCTTTCGCCCGTGCGGCGTAAGTGAGCGTAAACTACGCACCGCGTCTTCATTGTTGTTGCTATGAGGTACACTTCGTTCACGTACCAAGCGACCTACTTGGCTCGAATCATCATTGTCATTTTCGTTCAAATTTTCTTCCACATCTTCGTATGGATTTCCACAAGTGTGGTCAAATTTCCTCTCTATTCGCGCCACGCGATCATCTAATTTTCTGACCTCAGCCTTGTATTGCTGATTAATGGTCATTTGACCTTGTTTGAAACGGTCAAGGGCGAGATATTCATTAGTTTCATTAAACGGGGTAGGATGCGTTACATCCGAACTTTTGTCAGTGTTATCACTAATTTGGGTAATCTTAACAGTAATATCTTCAAACTGTTTATTTATTTTATTGATCTGTTCCGTCGTGACTGACTGGAAGTTCTGCAACTTTACATCAATTAGATTACTCTGCTGCTTCAATTGAGCGAGTTCAGTAGTTTCCATATTTTCGACTCGTGACGCAAAGCTTTCCATATTTTCCACTCGTGACGCTAGGCTTTCCATATTTTCCACTCGTGACGCTAGGCTTTCCACTACCGGGTTAATCTCGTCGCGAATATCTTGTCTTATTTGCTGAGATTCACGTTTGAAAGTATTGAGCAGTTGTTCCCTGAACCGATTGTTGTCCTCATTTATCTTATTAAAACTACTTTGGATACTCACAAACCTCGAATCGCACGTTTGTTCTATTTTCTCAAGTTTTTCACCTTGTTTCTCAAGTTTTTCATTTAATTTCTGAGATTGTTCCTCCAGTTTTTCATTTAATTTCTGAGATTGTAATTGACTATTCTCAAGTTTTTCATTTAATTTCTGAGATTGTTCCTCAAGTTTTTCATTTAATTTCTGAGATTGTTCCTCAAGTTTTTCACCTAGTTTCTGAGACTGTGCCTCATTTAACTTAAAAAGCTTTGACAATAAAATTTGCATGAAGTCATTTGGTAATACGTTATCCATAGCCGTCGCACAAGTATTTTTTGTAGCAGAGCTAGGCGGAACCGATGGATTATTTTCCGCAACCACGTTACAAGAATCGGAATTCTGTATTGTCGAATCCTGTACTTTGTCATTATCCATATTGTCTGTTCCTGAACTAATCTGTTCTGCGTTTTCGAACACGGTATTTACTGTCGTATTTGTATCAGTGCAGTGAGAAGACTCTTGTAAAAATTCAGTTTCTCTCCTTGCTTCATTCAAGGTCTCATTTTCGGAAGCAGTTTTAGCATCAGCGCGGACTCTCCTATTCTTCGACATTGTTAACAGAATTTTGCAGTAAAGTGACCAATAATATTTATTTTCACCTACTGCTAATTTTTTGAAAATTACACACGGTAATTATGAGAGAACAATAGGTTGAATCGGGCTAGTGCAACATACAATCACAATCGAGATTACGCAAACCGTTAATTATCACACGAGTTCCGCGGTACTAGAACTTTCATCACAACAAACATCAGGCAATATAAAAGAGAGGCTTGTTCAGTAGTAATGCAATTATTTGTATATTCAATTCATCTACTATAAACAATACTACACAATCTCAAGAATGGTAAGTAACAGACTACAGAAACAATTACTATGCTACTGTTGCTACAACAGAGGATGGTGCTACAAAAATTAAATTAAGAGCCAAAAGGTAAGTTGGTTAGTGGAAAAGACTAACTGAAATAAGACTACGTATCTAACTACGTCACGATCCTGTTTGTGAACTATCCTGGCAGAAAGGGCGCCAGATAAAAACTGTACGCGTGTTTTGTAATGTAGAACCTTTCGTTAAATCAGACAATAAATTGTTCATTAACTCAGCTATTTGGTTTAATTATGGCCCTGATCTTAATGTACAAGAAACAGTGCATTAAATTGATTTTGTGCGCAACGGATCTTTTAAGTAAACAACTGTGACATGTAACCTTTTGAAACAGACACTGACTATACTCAAAAATTTTGACTGCGAGAAAGATATAAGAAAAACCACAAATCACTTTCTTAATGCTTGACTGTGAGAATTAATGTCGATCAGTTATTATTGAAATCCAAATCAACTATTATCTTACTATGGCACCAATAATGAAATATGTTCAATAATGTTATTCAAATCAACACTCCACTAAATCAAGTAATTATCAAATGAAGGAAGTGGGTTAATTTTCTAACTACGTAAATGAAATATGAAACAGGGTTAAGTTACTTATTATTGATAAACAGCATTACATTACCTACATAATACAACTTCTGACTTGCTGGCAAAGCAGCCTCTGCTCTACATCGGAGCCATACACACAACCCAACCGCTCTCTAAGCGAGCTGAACCACTAGTCTGACTCTCTGTGTCTCTGCACGAGCTACAATGCTATGCAATACATGATCTTTGCCAGAGATGAAGCTTTACACATATCGATACATACAGTAGAAGCGATATTATACATTTTCTTGCAAGCAAGTTACTCGATACAAAACAGGAGGCACAATATTAGACATTTACTTATAAAAATAATTTTCTATGGACACGTTTCACAGGGATGGCATCTTACGACGTATAATGGTACCAAATGGGCAACATTTATATAACATTTATATGAGGAATTTGTGCTCATCGACGACAATTGAAGACCTCCGTGAAAAATAATGATAACCATCATTTATAAAGTATTGAGATATGACGACTTGTATGTTTGAAAAATAGCTTCTATGATATGTTTCAATATTTGTTTTAATATTTATATTAGCTATCTCTCTGCAGATTCATGTACTACTTTAGAAAATGAAAGATTCTGTTAGATATGATTGTTTGTACCAAATACATTAAAAATACAAAAGTTGAGGGTTATCATTATTTCCCCCCGAGGTCTTCAATTCTAGCTAGCATGTTTTCCAAACATAAACCATGTTGAATATGCTAAGGATACAATGAAAAGGGTTGTTTCTTGACAACCCGACCCATCAACGAGTCTAAGATGTTTACGACGATCCACTGTTGAGTAGAGGGGCAATTTTGACTAACAGTTCTTTTGATAATCATGTAGAAGTGTGCTACGAAGAATACAGGCTGGGGTATTGGTGTATGCTCCAGTCTCGAACACAAATTCGGAGTCTGGGCTACTTTTGTACACCTTATCAGTTTCTGTGACCAATAATGAGAACTGATATAAATTTAATAATGGAGGATAGACAACAATCACCGTAAAGAGGCTCGCTGAGCTGCTGAAAGTCACGAAAATAGATAATCACATACACACAAAAACTTTCGGCCATGGCCTTCGTCTCAAAAAGAGACACATAAATTCACGCAATCACTCAGACGAACATACACACACAACCACCATGTGTGTTGAAATAAATAACATCAATAAAAGTTTGCACAATTATGTAGAAAAAAATGACCAACCAGAAGAACTACGGCGGAGCGGCAGAGCGCATTGAGGCGCTATGCACCGATGAGCGAGGCTGTTCCCCGTCAGGGGTTCGAATTCCCCCTCGAGCATGGATGTCTGTGCTGTCTTCAGTATAGGTTAGTTCATAAGTAGTTTGTAAATTTAGGGTCTGATGACCCCCGCAGTAAAGTCCCATAAGCTTAACAAAAAATTTGAACCAAGGACAAGTAACCAAGCAATGTAGTTATAACATAATTAAAAATTAATTGTAGCACACATCTTACCAAAACTTTGAAGCTACAATGACTTTTCACTAACATGGTAGCCGCATGATAGTTCGCTCTAGTTAAAAGGCATGTAAATCTCAAGAACTGACAATAGACCACGTGGCTACCGGATTTTAGAAGTTCTTTATATTCATGGCACATGAAGTTTCGAACTTCAATGTAATTCAGCCAAAGCCACTCTACGCAACTCTCAAAAATTCTTGAGAAAATCGACTTTGAAGTTTTGCAAATTGCACGCAAGTACCAGTAATTAAATAGGTTGCAGTATCTGTCGGTTTAGATCTGGTTGTAGCGTACTGGTGTCATAACCATAGAGTCCGAGGTTCGAACCCCACTGAGACATATATCTTTTTAGTTTCCCCATTCAGTTATACAAAAAGTTTTTGGATCTCTAAAGCCGCGATGGTGTAGCGTCTCGCTGCGGAGCGCGCGGTGGCTCGCCGTGGAGGTTCGAGTCCTCCCTAGGGCATGGGTGTGTGTACTTGTCCTTAGGTTAGTTTACCTAGGTTTAAGTAGTTTGTAAGCTACGGACTGATGACCACGCAGTTTGGTCCGATAGATTTACAAACATTTGAACATTTGATTTGGATCTCTAATTCCACTTGTGTCAGTTTTGTTTATGTCTATGTAGACGACTTGAAATCCTTGTTGTCACGTAAAACGATGGTTAAGCAGGGCAGCTTCTTGGAAATCCAAATGTTCAAATGTTCAAATAGCTTATGGGACTTAACTAAACTTACAAACTACTTACGAACTAGCTAATACTAAGGACGGCAGAAATATCCATGCCCGGGTGGGGGGGGATTCGAACCCACGACCGTAGTGGCCGTGCAGACCGTAACTGGAGCACCTCAGTCCCCTCGGCCACCGCGGCCGGCTTTTGGAAATACATTAGTAGCTAGGGAGTTAGGAAGATGGCCGGCCGCGGTGGCCGAGAGGACTGAGGCGCTTCAGTCACGGTCTGCACGGCCACTACGGTCGGGGGTTGGAATCCCCCCTCGAGCATGGTTATTTGTGCCGTCCTAGTTCGTAAGTAGTTCATAAGTAGTTTGTAAGTTTAGGGGCTGATGACCCCGTAGTTAAGTCCCATAAGCTGTACAAACATTTGAACATTTTGAAGTTAGGAAAATGACTTTGCAATTACAGTGCCGTATCTTCACAAACCGAACAATTAAAGACTATCATCGTCAACTAATAGTGAAGCCAAATCTTTTGATTGACTATCATTATCAACATACTTTCCATAAAATATACAAAAGTAGGAATAAACAAAAACACGTGCACTTTTCGTAAAAATTACCATTAGTATTAAAATTGTGTAAGTGTTCCAACACAACGGAAAAAAAATCTGCTACGACAGGATACGAACCATTGACCCCACGATTGCAAATGTTCAAATGTTCAAATGTTTTTAAGTCTCTGGAGCTGTGAGCGCTTCGGTTGCACAGTGGTAGATTGCCAGACTACAAATCCAAGGGTCGCGGGTTCGATCCCCGCCAGGTCCTAGTATTTTTATCTGTCACTTTCCACTTCTTTCACCTCTAGCAGTATTGCTCATGTTAAAAATACGGAGTAGCACCGTGGTTCGGAACCCACGTTAAACTGTAGGTCCCCCTATAACTGGCTGGGTAAGTCAGTTCGAAGGTCGGAGGAAGGCAACGGCATACCACCTCCAAACAGGACCATGCCTAGTAAAGCGCTGTGGTGTTCAAACCACTGCTTTACCTTTTTAAGGTCAGGTCTGTTCGTAGCTATAGGCCAGTGTATAATATTTCCATGGCGCGTGGGTTGCCGGTTTAACTGCTCAAGGCAGTTTAAAAATATCGTCCTATCTTATGAGTAAATTAAGCTTCCTCCTTAAGTGGTGTTGCCAAGAGGTGCTCCGTGGCGTGAGCCGTCATGATCGTGATAAGGACGCTGTTGCCCGCAGTGGTGTGCGCGACAGCTGCGACCGCCACGCGCCTGCAGGCCGCGCACAGTGGAGGACGGCGCGGCTGCGGCTGCGGCCGGAGCCATCGATCGCGCCCCCATGACGGCCGTCGCACAAACCCGGCCGTGATTGACAGCTCATCCGCGGCTTAACTGCGGATTATGTTTGGCTCTGCAAAGCGGCGGCATCAGCATCAGCGGTCGCAGCCGCACACGCGCGCTGACCGCCCGCCCCTGATGAGTCTGCCGACAGCAAACACGGCCGCCAAGCCGCGCTCCTCCGCGGCTGCAGCTGACAACCCAACTGTGCGGCAGCGCGTGCGCCGGCGCCACGCTCTGCTCGGTCTAGCCATCCGTCAACTGGTGCTCTGTTGACGCCCTGTAGGCCAAAGAGTGGTTCGGAAGCCTGACTGTAGTGATGAAAATATGGGAATAGCTTATACAGGCCGTTTCCAACAGCAAGCAAAAAGTTAACAGGTTTTGGAGGATGATACACTAGTGTAATTTGTGTGTATTGCAGTCTCACAACGAGATCACATGAGTATGCCGGCCGCGGTGGCCGAGGGGACTGAGGCGCTCCAGTCACAGTCAGCACGGCCACTACGGTCGGGGGTTCGAATCCCCCCTTGGATATGCATATTTGTGCCGTCCTTAGTGTTAGCTAGTTCATAAGTAGTATGTATGTTTAGGGACTGATGACCCCGTAGTTAAGTCCCATAAGCTCTACAAACATTTGAGCATTTTCACATGAGTTTATAGAATTTCTTTATATTTATGGTACGTAAAGTTCGGAACTGAAATTACAACCAGTCAAAGCCTTTCACAACTCTCAAAAATTTACGAGATAATCGACTATACAGTTTGGCAAAGTACACGTATGGATTAAGTACCGATAAGTACCCTCCGCCAGGATATGTATGTAGATGTAGATTAATATAAGGAGGGTTGACAATATCTGATTTATTCAAGACACCTGGTTTCGACAGTCGTCTGTGTGAAACATGTTCTAAATACATGCAATAATTACAAGTTAAGTTCAATTTGCGCAGTAGAAACACAATAGGTATATCAACTGAAAGGGGTTTGCAGAACTGTGCATAATTCCGTATATGAATGGCACATACCTATACTGGATGCGCATTGTGAAGTTTAACCCTATGACGATAATTGCTGACTTTTCAGCAGTTGCCGCTACTGTAACGTATTTGGCTTAGAGCATTAAAAATGCTAATATTCTTGCTATATACCTTAATTTTAACGTTAGATGAACTTAGTTAAGATAATTTATGGCATACATCGTGTTCTTAATAGAATTTTGTAGTGCCTGGTGGCAGGGCCTCGAAAGGCCAACTGCTACACCGTGCGAAATGCAAAATTGTCGCCCCCTCATAAAAACCATGTTAATGAAAAAATCACTTATTTTATGACAGTTGTGCTTCGCATGTTTTCATTACAAACAATACGTTTGACGATTATGTAAAAGACATAAAAATATGTATGTAAACCTAATATAACAAATTTTGGAAACGCTTTTATCGAAAATCTCGAAAGTTCTTGACCGAATTATTACAATTTTTAAACCAAACAATGAAGAACATTCGGAAGGACATGGGATGTATATTTTTGAAATATGGGCGGTTTTAGTAATTTCCCACTATTAATTTCATGGACTCATACTGGAGAGAGAGTACATATTCTGATAAGGTCCTCACGACCGAAAATTTCGTCCAGTCGCAATATGCGCACTTATTTACCTTTGTTACTGTGAATCAAATCTCTTTCAATACAAGCTCTTTGCTTTCCATATTTTGGGAGGAGCTATAAACATGGACCAAACAGAGATTAAAAGTCTACTAAACATGGAGTCTACAACGAATACCTTAAAAGTTATAAGCATTTGACCAATACAGGAGACGTGTAAACACAAGGCAACCGAATATGATGACCTCTCGAAGTTCGAATATATGCATTTTATAGCCCATGGTTACTAGTCAATTTGGTCTTGTTTTGGTCCATATTACTTCCTTCTGAAATACGGGGAGCAAAGAGCAAGCAGCAGTATAGATTTGTTTCACAGTGTCAAAAAGTACAGATACGTTCATAGCGTCAGAGGATGACATTCTCTGACATGGGTTCCTTAGCAAATTAATATGTATTCATTCACCTGTCTATAAGTGCTCAAAGCTAGTAATGAGAATTTACGAAACTTTGTATATAATGGAAGAGTATTTACCACAATGTGGAAAAGTTAACAATCGATTTAGTTCTAATTTTCTCACCCTGCGAGGTGGTGCAGTGGTAACACACTGGACTCGTATTCTGAAGGATGGTGGTTTAAATCCACCTCCGACCACCCTGATTTGGTTATTTTCTCAAACAAGTCGATTCAATCACAGATATCGTGAAAAAACACTAAAATATGACGAGTTTCAACGGTCAAGACATCACCAGATAATCTGTACAATAATCTTAAAACATGAAACCTTAAAATATAAAACGTAATAAAAGAAAACGTGATTACTTGTAACCATGTCTATGAAGAAAGGTCCTAAGCATATTGTGCTACGTCAGAATTCAAACCAGACCACCAGCAGTGGCGGCGCATAACACACCCGAAATGCACCGAGTCAACAACACGACTGGGGCGCACGTATAGACATGAAAACAAAGACATCCAAATTACAAAGATCATCCACAAGCTAGTGTATACATTCAGGTGTCACGAAATCATTTGCAGAGTATGAGAGAGGTTCAAATTTAAAATAAACGACTTTTGTTATAATTGGTCAACAAAGTTTTTAAAAAAGCTGTATGTATTACCTTGAATTTCTTCATTTAATGAAGCGTCGCTTTTAGCGTTATGTATTATAATCTTCAGCTGTTATAGTATATCTAACTTTCTTCCCTTATCCTGTCTATGCAAAATCTTAAGGTCTTCTTCAATCCGCTTTAAAGGGTGGGCAGTTTCACGGATATGCGTAGCTATAGCGGACTTGTCAAAATTATTAAGTCGGAAGGCATCCATATGTTCCTTGTACCTAACCCTAAACGATCTACCGGTCTGACCAATGTAGTTGGCATTGCAACTATTACACAGTATCTTATAACCCCTGCTCTGTCATATTTATCAGTCTCTTGGTTTAAGTTATTCCGTAAATTATGACGTAAAGTATTATTAGTTTTAAAAGCAACTTCGACTTTAAAAGGTTTTAGTCTGTTGCCCACTTCCTGAGATAGATTACCAAAATATGGAACTATTACTTTCTTGAAATTTTCCGTGCCATTTTTATTTGATTTCGCAGGCTGTTTCTTTCGTATTAAGTTATGCACTACGTTTATGAGTCAGTTGTTACTCTATGGGTAGGTCAGGATAACTATTTCCGTTCAGATATAAATTCTGCTTCAGATGAAAACCGTGTTGTTATTTCTAAGGCATTCATGCAACACTTTGGATGAAAAACCAAGTAGTGGCAGTGGTGGTGAATAAGAAGTTGTGGATAATAATATCTCAGTAGAAATAACCAGCGAAACTGCTAACGTGTATATAGCGCCAAATGATATGCTATGGAGTAAAATCTTTTTTGTACAATTTGAAATAGCTCCTCACAATTTGGTGAAGTGTATATAGCACCAAATGATATGCTATGGAGTAAAACCTTTTTTTGTACACATTGAAATACCTCCTCACAATTTGGTGAAGGGAGATAATCCCTTACACCCAAAAAGATGCTTGGCATTTATTTATATTTCTAGCCCTTGTGGATGAAATTCTGAGATGCATAATCGTAGAGGCAAGAGAGTGTGTGAACAAAGAAAATAAAGAAATGATCTCATGCACACAGTAACTTGGAATTTGCGGCTGTTTGCTGATGAGGCTGTGGTGTATGGAAGAGTGTCGTCTTTAATTCACTCTAATAGCATACAGAATGACTTAGAAAAAATTTCTAGTTCTTGTGAAGAATGGCATCTACCTCTAAATTTAGAAATAATAATAATAATAAGGTGATGCACATGAGTAGGAAAAACAGTCCCATAATGCTGGAATACAGCATTAGTACGGATGTTCTTGATGCAGTCGCGTCGTTAAAATATTGAGGCGTAACACTGCAGAGCGATATGAAATGGAACGAACATGTAAGGACAGTTGGTGGTCAGCCTACTTCGGTTTATAGAGATAATTTTGGGAAGATGTACTTCATCTATAAAGGAGACCGCGTATAAAACGCTTGTACGACCACGTGTTAAGTATTGCTCAAGTGTTTGTGACCCGCAACAGATGAGTTTAAAGGAAGACATGGAAGCAGTTCAGAGGCGAGCAGCTAGTTTCGATCAAAAATGTTCAAATGATTATCAAATTATCCACGGGTGTATTGCCGGTCTATAGTGTCCAACGGGCACAATATTTCGGCGATCATACGCCATCATCAGGTGAACTGACGGACTGAGCTCCTGGAAACGCGCCGGCACGGAGATCCGCACGCTACGGCTACTCGAAGGGAACTGAGTTCTAGCCCGGTAGCGGGACATTTAAATACCCTCGGCCCGCGGAGCGACCCCTCCGCGGTCCGCGCCCCGCGCCGCGGCCGCGCGGTGGAACCGATTGCGACGGCGTCTGAGATGTCGGAGTGATGGCTCTGCCCGCCGTGGTCGTCACTTCGTTACGTTTGCTAGATTTACTCTTAATTAACCTAATCGCTGGTTCCCAAGCTTTGCTAAGATTATAGCCACAGTCAGTTATGAGGTCGTCACTTGTGCGAATTTCAATGGCCTCTCTAACGACGGAGTCCCAGTATCTCGACGTCTGCACCAGAATCCTAGTGCCTTCATAGTCCATCGCATGATTCTCCGACAAAAAATGTTCAGCGACCACCGACTTGCTCGGATACATCAATCGTGTGTGTCTCTGGTGTTCAACGCAACGATCCTCGACGGTACGCATCGTCTGTCCAATATATGACTTTCCACACTGACACGGAATCTGGTACATGCCGGCCTTCCTCAAACCGATATAATCTTTGGCGCTCCCCACCAGTGCACGAATTTTATTCGGCGGACAAAAGACAGTTCCAACCTGGTGTTTCTTCAAAATGCGGGCGATATTCCCCGAGAGTGCGCCGCTATATGGAACGAACGCAGTGCCTACATCCTCCCTCGTGTTTTCATCCATTTCCACAGGTTGTGATATAGTGGTTGGGCGGAGAGCCCGCTGAATCTGGCACTCTGAGTACCCATTTTTTCGAAATACTGTTCTCAGGTGTTCCAATTCGTGGGGTAGACTCTCTGCGTCGGAGATAGTGCGCGCCCTATGTACTAGAGTTTTAAGTACCCCATTCCTCTGTGTAGGGTAGTGACAGCTGTCTGCGTGTAAATACAGATCAGTGTGCGTTGTCTTCCGATATAACTATGACCCAGGGTGCCATCAGCTCTTCTCTTGACCAAGACGTCAAGGAACGGCAATTTACCCTCTGTTTCAGTCTCCATAGTGAATTTGATGTTGGGTGTATGGAGCTCAGTTGTGTAAGGAAGTCAAGGAGTTCATCCATACAATGTGGCCAGATGACGAAAGTGTCGTCTACGTAACGGAAAATGCAAGTAGGTTTCCATTCAGATGATGTCATGGCTTCCTCCTCGAAATTCTCCATGTACAAATTTGCCACCACAGGGGAGAGTGGGCTACCCATGGTGACTCCCTCCGTTTGTTCGTAATATTCACCATTGAAAAGAAAATACGTGGAGGTCAAGACATGCCTAAAAAGTTCGGTGGTCTTCTCGTCAAACGTCTGGCCAATCAAATCTAGTGACTCTCGAAGGGGCACCCTCGTAAACAACGAAACGACGTCAAAACTCACCATGATATCTGACTCATACAGCCTGAAGCTGTTAAGACGTTTAACAAAATCCACGGAATTACGGATGTGATGAGGGCATTTACCCACATAAGGACTTAATATTCCCATCAAGTATTTGGCCAATAAATATGTAGGTGCTCTGATGTTACTGACAATGGGACGTAACGGCACCCATCTTTGTGAACCTTAGGGAGTCCATAATATCTTGGTCCGGTACCGCCGGTTGTTTTACAATAATTATGAAAGTTGATGTGATGTTTTTATGGGTGATGATTGAATCTTTGCCAGTACCAAAATCATCAATTTATGAACACTTCGTGGAAAACAGTTCCGATGGCTTATGTTATTGTTTTGATAATGTAATTTACTAACTTAAATTCATCCAAGATTCAAATTATTCTTTATAAGTTAATAAAATTTTTAAACAGCCACAGATTTTCTATATTACATTCCTAAGTTACAAATAAAAATATACAGGCACAGTAAGACCCATAACACACTTGTCTCCGTTTAAATTATCGTATTAGCCGTAATGGGGCCAATGGAGCCGGATGTGTTGATAAAGGGACACTATGTGGCAGAGGCAGCCCCTGGCAGGAGTCGTTCGGCGCGAAGTGCGCAGGGCTGCCACAATTACAGACGCGCCCTCGGCGGCTAACAACGGTCGCCTTCATTAGAGCCGGCCGCGGCCCGTGTGAAGGGGCTCCACGGCGGCCGAGTGCCGGCCACGTGTTCTCACACCTGGCTACAGCGCGCCGCCAGCCGCGCCGTGTCCTCCCACGGCAAATTGCTTTATTAGGCAGCGCCTTGTTGACCCTGGCTGCGGCTGCGGCTGCGCCGGAAAGCGGTGCGCAGCGCTTCCGCGCCGGGTGCTGGGAGCAGGCGGCAGGGCCCGCTGCCATTCGTGGCAGGTCTATTTACATCCCCGAGTACGACGGCGCGGCGCGAAGTGGCAGGAAGCAACTTATTGCTCTGGTCCGACGCATCATTCCTCTCTAGATTAACATTTTCTTTCTTTATTTTCTGGTCAAATACGAGACTAGTTGGTAAAGTTCTCGGACCACGAGAGGTCAGCGAATTGACGTCAATTTGCAGCAGGGTTTTGGAACATATCAAATACGAGGCGCGTCCAGAAAGTAAGTTCCGTTTGGTAATAAAATGAAATTGTACACAGATACAGAAGAAATTTTTATTGCACAAAATTCTACAACTCTTACATTCCACATAACTACCGAAATTTTGTAGGCACTTGTCATAGCGTGCCACACGTTTTTGCATGCATCCTTCACAGAAGGTTGCCGCCTGTGTATTCAACCATATGGTAACAACTCTTTATCAACGTTGAAGTGTTGACCACCAATAATTCAAATGTTCAAATGTTTGTAAATCTATCGGACGAAACTGCGTGGTCATCAGTCCGTAGCTTACAAACTACTTAAATCTAGGTAAACTAACCTAAGGAAAACACACACACCCATGCCCCAGGGAGGACTCGAACCTCCACGGCGAGCAACCGCGCGCTCCGCAGCGAGAGGCCTTAGACCACTCGGCTACTCCACCGCGGCTGACCACCAACGACAGATTTTAGGTGTAAGAAGAGATGAAAGTCGCTAGGAGAGAGGTCCGAGCTGTATGGAGGATGATCAAACAGGTCCCATTGAAATTTCCGTAAGAATTGTTTGGTCACAGTCGGTGTATGAGGTCAGATATTATCGTGAAAAAAAATCTTTTGGCAGTAATCCTCTTCTTACACCTAAAATCTGTCCTTGGTGGACAACACTTCAACGATGATGACGAGCTGAAAGAACATGTTACAGAATGGTTGAATACACAGGCGGCAACGTTCTATGAAAAAGGTACACAAAACCTCGTGTCATGCTATGACAATTGCCTACAAAATTTCGAAAGCTATGTAGAAAAGTAGTTTAACAGTTGTAGATTTTTGTATAATCAATGTTTTTTTCTGTATCTCTACCCGTTAGTTTTATATAACCAAACGGAACTTACTTTCTGGACGCGCCTCGTATTATGAAATATCTCGAACAGAATGATCTATTGACTTAAGGTGAACAGGGATTTAGAAAATATCGTTCATGCGAAACACAAGTAGTTCTTTATTGACATGAAGTGATGGGCGCTATCGACAAGGGTTTGTAAATCGATTCCATATTTCTTGATTTCCAGAAGGCTTTTGACACCGTACCCCACAAACGGCTTTTAATCAAATTCCGTTGTTATGCTATATCGCCACAAATTTGCGATTGGATAGGGGATTTCCTGTCAGAGAGGGCACAGTTTGTAGTAATCGATGGTAAGGCATCGACTACAACAGAGGTGAATCGGGCGTTCCACAGGGTAGTGTTGTTGGTCCTCTGCTTTTCCTTATTTACATAAACGATTTAGGGGAAATCTAAGTAGCTCTCTTAGGTTGTTTGCAGATGACGCCGTTATTTACCGTCTAGTAAAGATCAAAACCAACTGCAGAACGATCTGAATAAGATATCACTATGGTGTAAAAATTGGCAATTGACTCTAAATAATGAGAAGTGTGAAGTCGTCCACAAGACTACGAAAATAAATCCGATAAACTTTGTTTACAAGATAAATTAATCAAAAATGAAGGCCGTAAACTCCACAAAATACCTAGGAATTACTATTACTTCAGACTTAAACTGGAAAGAACACGTAGATATTGTCGTGGTAAAGGCGAACCAGAGACTTCGTTTCATTGGCAGAACCCTTAAAATATGCAACAGAACTACAAAAGAAACTGCATACACTACGGTCACGGAGGTTAGAATACAGGGAGACGCCCTTATGCTGACAGAGTGAAGCCTTCCTCCGCCATATTGGTCAGTTTTTGAGAAATGTTGATATTGTAGAGCTAATATTTTATATCACCTAAAACAGGAATGAAACGTCCAACGGTTTTGCCGTGATGTACAACGTGTTAAAGTGCAAATTAGCCCTTAAAAATTAATTTTTGACATATATTATAATTGGTATTTATTACTGTTTAATCAATAAAATATATTGTTTGAAAGTACATACTTTGCCGTGACTGTCAGTTCAATGCATTAACAGAAAGAGGGTCGACTTAACGCATAGTTTTAACGGAGAAACAGCTTTCCAGAACTGACCAAGCTTGTGGACGGACTGAAATTAACGTATTTGCTAGGCATAGATAATGCCACCTCCCCTTATTCTAAAATTCTTGACTACGGTTATCCGTCCATTTTTGGGGTATTGCTGCTCAGTGTGGGATCCTTATCAAGTGGGTTTGACGGAGGACTTCGAAAGAGTCCAGAGAAGGGTAGCTCGTTTCGTACTGTCACGATACAGGGGAGACAGCGTTACGGAAATGATACAGGATCTGGGATGGGAGTCATTACAACAACGGCGCTTATTGTTGCGGCGTGGGCTACTTACGAAATTCCATTCGTCAACATTCTCCTCCGAATGCAAAAATATAATGTTGGCTCCTAATTACATAGGTAAAAATGACCATCAGAATAAAATACGAGAAATCAGAGCTCGAACGGAGAGATTCAGATGTTCTATCTTCCGGCGCGATATTCGAGTATGGAATGGAAGATAAATAGTATAATGGTGTTTAGATGAACCCTCTGCCAGGCACTCAAAATGTGATTTGCAGAGTGTCCCGTGTAGATGTAGATGTAGTGCTCTTGAAAGAGAGCTGTTGCGGCGAATTGGCTTTGTTGTCGTTCAAGCGCAGTGATCGTCGAAAATGGAAAAAATCGAGATACAAACAGTGATTAACTACTTAGTAAAGAAAGGTATGAAGGCAAACGACATTTTTTATCAATTTATTGAGATTTTCCTGATTACAGAGGTTTGTCTACAACGTAATAATTCTCCCAGAAATGTTCAAATTTTTGTAGAGCACAAATATCCATGCTCGAGGGGGGATTCGAACCCTCGACCGTAGTGGCCGTGCAGATCGTGACTGGCGCGCCGCAGACCGCTCGGCCACCGCGGCCGGCAGCCCAGGAATGATTACACCTAGAACATAAGGTTTTACACTAACTATTCTATATATTCCTCCAGGTATCTCGGACTGGTGTGTCCTCTTCTTCTGCGCTCAGTCTTCTTATTGTGAGCTGTACATTTTGGATCCAGGTGGTCACAGGTCGTCCTCTTCTGCTTCTCCACTTAGGGTCTTATTCCAGTACCAGATTTGGTATTCTGGTGTCCTCGATACTACATACATAGCCATACCATTGTAATTTCTTTCCAACCATCACTTCATCTTTCTTTCTTTTATTTCCATCCTCTTTATTACTTACGAGTTATTTATTTATTTATTTATTTTTCTTCTTTTCTTGTTTCCTGGAAATTCTGACCGATCTTCTCCAAAAAGTTTTTAGCTTCTGAGTGTGCTTCATGTTAATGGTCTAGGTTTCCTCTCCGTACAGAACAACACTTTCTAATATATATAAATTTCGTTCTGTTCATTACATTTCTACTCCATAGGACTGAGTTCAGATTCCCAATGACCTTTCGTTCAGTACCAATTCGTTTATAAATTTTTAAGTCTTATTTTCCCTCAATTTCTAAAATGGATCCCAAATAACAGAAAGTGTAAATTTATTAAATTTTCTTTCCCCTCTTTGAACAGCTCATCTGGATCATTAGTCAAGTATTCGGTTTTTTTTAGAATTAATCTTCTGACCCCAATTTTTTTATGCTATTGCTAGTTCGTTACACATATAGTTTGCATCATCCCCGTCTGCGCTATGACGACTTGATCATCAGCAAATAATAAATGATGTAGATAAACTGCATCTCTAATTTGTAATCTCATACTATTACATTTCCGGGACGACTTTCTAAGGCAAATATCTATATAGATTTTAAGTAATGTTGGTGACATGTGACAGCCTTGCAACATAGCTGAGCTAATTCTAAATTTCTGTAAAAATGTATTACCAATTTTCACTTAACAAATGTTATCTTTATACATTATTCTAATTCAGGAAGTATTTATGTTTGCCGTATTTCGTGCTCTTCAGAATAGTTTTCTTGTAACAGTATCATACGTTTTTGTAGACCTATAAAAATAAATCAAACATTTTTGGATTTTGCCCTATTTTTCTCCAAAATCTGTCGGAATGTGAAAATATGGTCAACACATGATCTGCCAGCTGTGAGACCGCATTGTTCTTCTTGAGTTCTAATATTTTTTTCCAATTTGTTTTAATTATTTTCCCAAAAATGTTCATTAATGTGTTTGTAACAAATTTGTAGTTTGACATTCATGCCCACTTACTGAATACACCGAGGGACTTTTCTTCGTATACTACTGTTGCTACGTGGACAGTTGAATTTAAATTTGGTAGTGAGAACTTAAATAATGATCGGCCTATTGGTCGGCCAAGATGTTCCACTACTCCAGAAATCATTGCAATATGTGCACAATAAGGTCATGGAGGATCGTCTATTTGAAGTGTGTGAAACTGCTTTTGCATCTGAAAGGATATATCATATTTTAATTGGAGAATTAGATATGAAAACCAAAATCTGCTAGATCAAAAACGTACGAGAATGGGCATAGAGGAAGAAACGAAAAAGATTTTTTGCTCCAATTTGTGACCACAGAGGAAACTGGGGTGCACTACTATATCCCAGAGACAAAACAACAATCAAAGCAGTGGAAACATGCTGGTTTATCTTCCACCAAGTAAAGCAAAGACAACTCTTTCGGCTGTAAAAGACATGGCACCAATGTGGTGGGATGTGAACGAATTGTGTTTGTAGATTATCTCCGCACTAGGCAAACAATTAATGGAGACTACAATGATAACCTCCTGGAAAAACTGCAACAAAAGTTAACAAGAAAAAGAGCCAGGTTAAGAAAGGATGAAATTCATCTTTCATCAAGACAATACGCGCTCGCACATGTGTGCCTTCGCTATGCCAAAAATACACGAACTGAGTTTTGCTTTGTGGCCACACCCGCCTTAATCACTTGATATTGCTCCGTGAGATTTCGTTCTCTTCCCAAAACGGAAAATTTATCTTGGTGGACGAAGATTCACTTCAATAAAATAAATGATCGCCGGAGTAGACAATTATTTTGTAAGCCTGGAGGAAACTCATTTCCGAGATTGGATCAGGGCACTGAAACATCTCTGGATAAAGTGCATTACTCTACGAGGAGACTACATTTAAACATTAAAGCAAAATTTTTTTAGTGATTTAAGTACTTTTATTTTTGTCCCGTTCGGATAATGAACCAAATCACGCTCGTATTTCAATGGAGCGATAATCTTATTAGAAAATGCACAGTGGGCTTTTGAGCTCTTTTTCATAACGAAACGTGGAGTAGTAATCTGGCATATGTCGAAGTATTTGCATCTAACATCGTGTGAGGCTCCGTGCCACTGAGTCCAAAATGTTCAAATGTTTGTAATTACTTGGACTTACAAACTACTTAACTAAGTAAAACTAACCTAAGGACAACACACACATCCATGCCCGATGGAGGATTCAAACTTCCGATATGGGAGGTCGTGCGATCCGTAACGTGGCGCCCCAGACCACTCGGCTACTCCCTGGTGCGCATTTCTTTACTACAACGGCTAGACTTTCAACATGCGCCACAAGCTAATGGATTTGTGACTAGCCTTGTCAGTCTTGGATCACGGGTTAGATTCTCAAACGAGATACATTTTTTTTCCGCTAGCGACTGAATTTGTATGCCATTCCATTCATCATATTACCATCATTGACGCACAAGTCGTGCCGTCAAATGTGACCTGCAGCAAGCGGCCGATAAAGCCATTAAATCCATTTCCTTAATAGGAAATAACTGTTAGCCACGGCTGCACTCAAATATCCGTAAAATAATGTCTACTGATATTTGAATGCAGCCGCGGCAAGCAGCTAGAAATCATTACTAATACAACCACCAGGGGTACGGTTCGTACTTCTGTATTAATCCATACTTCCATTTATACCCATACAAATATTAAGAACGCAAAGATAGCTCTTGTATGTTGTCACGAATACAGCGCTAAATCGACTTTCACAGAGTTGTTGTCGCTGTAGTTAGAACTAAGAGAGTGTATATTTATTATAAAGAAAAAAAAGAGAAGTGCTATTTTAGTAAGTTTGGACTATGATTCGACGTACGATAAAAATAAGTAGACATTAATTATGTGTCTGTAATCAACAGTACAGTTACTTATACGCACATACTTATGTAGATTACTTTGAATGAAGATATTTATAAATTATTAACATAATTCATTATCTTCACTTCTTCTTTAGCACTGGCCGGAGGTATTTCCTGTCGCCAGCCCCTGCCTACCAGGAGGAACTGTGTACCCAAATATCGGCGTATAGTGTTACATATGTGAAATGTTTGTGAGTAGTGTAACTGAGACGAGACATGGGGACCAGTCCGGCATTTACCTAGGGGGATATTGAAAACCGCCTAAAAACCACATCCAGGCTGGCCGGAACTCCGACTCCCTTCGCTAATTTTCCGGGCGGATTCGAAATGGAGCCGGTACGCCTCGCCGTCTCTAAAAGCGGTGCGTTAGACCACACGGCTAACCGAGCGGGTAATGCTTCATCATCACTAATCGTAAAAGAACAACTGATATGAGAGCGTAGCTGTGTGTAACAGTTAGTGAACTAATAATTTAATAATTTCGTCCCATTGCGCTGTTAAATTGTAACTGAATAGAGATGTTTGTTTAAAACTGTATTTTACTATCATGCATGTATATGGAATGAAACAAATTATACGAGTAGGAATGAGAGCCGCATAGCACGTCAATAGATTAAAATTGAAATGTATGTAAATCTGCGGGATTCAGCTACTGCTGTTTTAACCTCTAGGCCTCAAACTCTTTAAACTATCTTAAACTAATACAAGGACAACACCACACCCATGCTCGAGGAAGGATTCCAACCTCTGCAAAAGCCTCTTTAGAACACACGGCACTACACCGCGCCCGCGTAGATAGGCAGTAATATTTATTATTCTATTTTTACTTGACTGCATAACAATTACAGTAAGCAGTTACAGCTATTAAACACCAATGTACGCCTTCATAAAACCGCAGCGTCTGTCGTTAATCTGTTTGAATACAGTTATTTCCAAACGTGCTCGGCGAATTGCCATTTGGTTTTTCACATCTACGTTCAACGATGTATGGTATTATTTCATCGAAGTCCGAGAATAAAAAAGAAAATTATTAATATATAGTTTTATCCTTAGCCGAAGTGTCTGTTTGTTTGTCAGTTTGAGCATGCTTATCTCGGAAACCAATGAACGAATTTGTGCTCGGTTTTCACAGGTAACTAGAGCGTCGATTGGAGAAACATATTTCCTTAATTTCATCAGTACCTACTTAGTGATACAAGATATATCGTACTTTAAACTGTTGTGTCTATCTCTTGGTATCTTTGAACACTTTTATCTCCAAAACAACAAGAGGAATTTAATGCCTTTCCATCCCAGTGATGCCGTATGGAAACATTATCTATTCCTCTAGGCACAACCATTTTAAACAACACTGCAGGACTTTCACAAGGTAATTGTGATTGGATTGTCTGCCATTACTTCGAGGAAACAGAAATCACGAGGATCAAATACATTGACAATATATTTATTCTTTCTTCATGTCTAAGTTGGAGTACATGCAGCAAGACTTTCAAATTACTATTTAAACGTAAAGGAAGCAAAGCAATTTCCAAATGCCATTAAGAAATTATTCTTAAATGTCTAAATTAGTGGTAAACAGTTTCAAACTTATGTTAGTTACGAGAAAGGCAACATATCCTGGCCAGTGATGCCATATGGATTCATACCAAATTTCCCTCTAAAAATACAAAAATTAAAATTTCTAACAAACATACACCATTCCAGTCAATATGTATGTACATAAGCAAATCATCATTTTTGTTCGAAAATGAATGAAATTTGGGGTTGAAATGGTTAATGAGGACTTCACAGGTAACTTCAGCGATGTTTGAGCAACATAAAAGCATCATTTCAACAAAATCAAAAGGAAGATAGAGAAATTTAAACATTTGTCTGTAATCGTCATGTCTCTCTATCTGAACACAATAATCAGATTTTTTTTAATTCCTAAAAAATGCCCTTCCCTACCCTCCTCCCCTTCCCCCCTCAAAACAAGAATCAATTAACTTAAAATTTTAGATATGTGCTCTGCTTAGAAGAATGGGTTAGTATGTTCAAATGTTTGTATAGCTTATGGGACTTAACTACGGGGTCATCAGTCCCTAAACTTACAAACTACTTATGAACCAACTAATACTAAGGACGGCACAAATATCCATGCCCGAGGGGGGATTCTAACCCCCGACCGTAGTGACCGTGCAGACCGTGACTGGAGCACCTCAGTCCCCTCGGCCACCGCGGCCGGCAATGGCTTAGTACATCGAATTAGTGACGTTATTAATTTGCCAACTAGCTCTGCCGATGATGAGGAGATCGAAGAAATATATGAGGAGCTGAAGGAAATTATTCAGACAGTTAAGGGAGAGGAAAACTTAATTGTGATGGGAGACTGGAATTCGGTAGTAGGAAAAGGAAGAGAAGGAAAAATAGTAGGTGAATATGGACTGGGCAGGAGGAATGAAAGAGGTAGTCGCCTGATAGAATTTTGCACGGAACATGATTTAATCGTAACAAACACGTGGTTTAAGAGTCACAAAAGAAGGTTGTATACATGGAGGAGACCCGGAGACACCGGAAGGTATCAGATAGATTTTATAATGGTAAGACATAGATTCCGGAACCAGGTTATAAACTGCAAGACGTACCCAGGGGCAGGTATAGACTCTGACCATAACTTGTTAGTAATGAACTGTAGGCTGAAACTGAAGAAATTGCAGAAAGGTAGGAAAATAAGGAGATGGGACTTAGATAAATTGAAGGAAAATGAAGTTCTGGAGAATTTCAGAGGGAGATTTAGGCAACAATTGACAGAAACAGGGGGAAATAAAACAGTAAAAGAGGAATGGGTAGCATTGAGAGATGAAATAGTGAAGGCAGCAGAGGACAAAATAGGTAGGAAGGCAAGACCTACAAAAAATCCTGGATATCACAGGAAATACTAGATTTAATTGATGAAAGGAGAAAATATAAAAATGCAGTAAATGAAACAGGCAAAATGGAGTACAGACGATTAAAAAATGAGATTGACAGGAAATGCAAAATGGCTAAGCAGGAGTGGCTACAAGCCAAATGCAAATCTGTAGAAGAATGTATAAGAAGGGGAAAAGTAGATACCGCCTACAGGAAAATAAAAGAGACATTTGGGGACAAGAAAAGCAACTCTGCGAATATCAAGAACTCAGATGGGAAGCCGGTTCTCAGCAAAGAAGGGAAAGCTGAAAGGTGTAAAGAGTACATAGAGCAGCTCTACAAAGGAAATGAACTTAGAGACGATGTTGTAGGAAGGGAAGAGGACGTAGATCAAGATGAAATAGGAGATGCTATACTGAGAGATGAATTTGACAGAGCCTTGAAAGACCTAGGTCGGAACAAGGCCCCATGAGTAGATGACATACCCTCAGAGCTACTAAAGTCTCTGGGAGAGCCAGCCATGACAAGACTACTTGAATTGGCGTGTAGGATTTATGAGACAGGCGAAATACCCTCAGACTAAGAAAAATGTTATAATCCCCATTCCAAAGAAATCAGGCACAGACAGGTGTGAAAATTACAGAACCATCAGTTTTATAAGTCATGGCTGCAAAATTTTAACACGAATTATCTACAGGAGAATGGAAAAGCTGGTAGAAGCCGACCTCGGAGAAGATCAGTTTGGATTCAGGAGGAACATAGGAACCCGGGAGGCAATACTCACTTTACGTCTTATCTTAGAATATAGATTAAGGAAAGGCAAACCTACATTTTTAGCTTTTGTGGATTTGGAGAAAGCATTTGACAATGTTGACTGGAATACACTCTTTCAAATTCTGAAGTCAGCAGGGGTAAAATATAGGGAAAGGAGAGTTATTTATAACTTGTACAAAAGCCAGACCGCAGTTATTAGACTCGAAGGGCATGAAAGGGAAGCATCAGTTGGGAAGGGAGTAAGACACGGTTGTAGCCTTTCTCCGATGTTATTCAATTTGTACATCGAGCAGGCGGTGAAGGAAAGCAAGGAAAAATTTGGAATAGGGATTAAAGTACAGGGGGAAGAAATAAAAACATTGCGTTTTGCTGATGACATTGTAATTCTGTCAGAGACAGCAAAGGACCTTGAAGCGCAGTTGAATGGAATGGACAGTGTGTTGAAGAGAGCATATAAAATGAACATTAACAAAAGCAAAACAAAAATAATGGAATGCGGTCTTAGAAAATCGGGCGATGCTGAAGGAATTAGATTAGGTAACGAAACAATGAAGGTGGTAGATGAGTTTTGTTACTTGGGTATTAAAATAACATCTGATGGTCGCAGTACAGAGGATATAAAATGCAGAATGGCAATGGGAAGAAAAGCATTTTTGAAAAAGAGAAATTTGCTAACATCGAATATTAATTTAAGTGTAAGGAAGTCTTTTCTGAAGGCATTTGTGTGGAGTGTTGCCTTGTACGGGAGTGAAACATGGACGATAAGCAGTGTGGACAGGAAGAGAATAGAGGCTTTTGAAATGTGGTGTTATAGAAGAATGCTGAAGATTAGGTGGGTAGATCGCATAACCAATGAAGAAGTACTGAACAGAATTGGCGAGAAGAGGAATTTTTGGCATACCTTGACTAAAAGAAGGGATCGCTTGGTAGGACACATTCTTAGACATCGGGGAATCGTAAATTTAGCATTGGAGGGAAGTGTGTGGGGTAAAAATCGCAGAGGGAGACCAAGAGACGCGTATAGTAAGCAGATTCAAGTGGATGTGGGTTGCCGTTCTTATGAGGAGATGAAAAGGCTTGCTCAGGATAGAGTAGGGTGGAGAGCTGCATCAAACCAGTCTCCGGACTGAAGACCATAACAACAACATTAATTTCGAAGTGTGCCTAAGAACCTACAGCTGAAGCAGTTACATTATTTAACTTGTAACTAGGGAGGTGATTATTTTCACAAGCTTTAGTCTTTGATGGAATTAATTGTTACGATTTTATCTTTACGAACACAGATTACATTGAATTTACTCGACCAGGATATACTGATATACTGCCTTTTCTTTGCTAACCAAAACGTTTACGCCATTTCCATACTTAGTTCGATAGAATTTTTGTTTTAAATTTACCTTTGACTTCTTGGTTGGGAAAAACAAATTATTGACTAAGTGATCATAATTCTGTTTCTACTGTTTCAGCTACTCACTACTGAAAAGAGCCAGCTAGCGAAAGCCCTGCTCTAACTTTCGTTGCGAACAGAGTCGTAGCTACGGATGGGAGCAACCTGTAAGCTCAGAGGCATATCAAGCTCCTTTTTCTTCTTTAATCGCCAACATTGTCCCCTGTACTCGACGTTTAAGCGTTGAACCGTCTTGAGAGATCAGCTGCATATATTTTGAACACCGATCTGACTGAAAATCTACAGGGACGCCCCCACCCCCAGTAAGACAATTGATCTTAATCCCCCCCCCCCCACCTCCCTGAACGGTAAATTATCTACGCCTCTGGTTGTTATGCACGGCATCTATATTTAAGTCTACGAACAATAGTGCGTCTAGGTATTATCTGTGCACAACGAGAAGGCCTGGTTTTGAGAGGGTGTGGGGAGGAAACGAAGCAAGTCCCGCCCGCCGAATTTCGTTTCATAGACCACCGATGAGTGAAGAACAAACTGAAAGAACAAGGCTTAAGTACGTAGCGCAGGACTGTTAATATAGTGCCAGAGACACTTTTAAGTTTAAAGCAGCGCTGACAGTACCGCCTTTTAGTATTTATCGCCACTATTGTAGCATCGACAATGATAAGGGAAAAAAGTAACATATGCGTTACAAAAGCTTTTAAGATTAATGATATTGAATCAGTACCGGTACTCCATCAAAATGTATACATACTAATTTAATCGCCATTTTAAACTAATTCAAACAAACTGGAAGGCAGTTCTAGAGTGCTGTCGAACCGCTACTTGAACTGAATTTTTACCGGTAATTCCTGATGAATTACCATCATTCTCACTGAATTTTTTTTTTGAGTTACGCGAAACATGGTGCAGCTTAATCCTGTGAATGTAACATTTAATTAGTATGCATATGTTCGCCGTTTTTATTGACATAGTTTTTTTTATTTTTATTTATTTATTAATTTTTATTTATTTATTTATTTTTTGTGCGCAGTGTCCAGAGTGGATGGGTCTCGAACCACTTCGTCACTCATCACTAACGATTATTATTTGCGAGGCAACACAACACGGTCAACAACGATCACTGCGCTATGCGTACTTACTGTACGCAGCGTTCTTTATTGGATCGCTGAAGTTGGCAGCAGTTACAAACGGAACACTTGTTGATAACATTCTTCTCGGGACTGCAGCCAGATAACATGGTCATCCAGACACAAAATATCAATAGAACAACTGGCTGTCATCTTCAGGTGAGTACGCCAAATACACTTACTCGCCGAAAACTGAGATAGAACAGAAATAGCGGCCCCGTTATACACCACTGACGGTCCACCATGCGTGCGCGAAACCAAAGTAGACGCCCTCTAAGGCGCAATAGAATCAGTAGCGCGCCAATAGAGAAAATCAGAACAAAGGTTTGTCGAATAAAGAACCATTTAAAAGAAAATAAAGGGCGTAATGAAGACCGTTGTTGCTTAATCTTCTGATATATACAGCAGTGTGTCCGCATGTTTGTGTGTTTGTCAGTACATGTTGCATACAAATCTACAGTTTTGTTCCAGTCTTTATGAAATTTTGTACACGTAAGCTTCAATCAATGAGGACGGCCGCCGTTAGAATAAGAATCACGTACAAGACATAGTTCATGAGATATGACGTAATGAACAATGAGATGCGTGAAAACTGCAGCATTTAGCGAAATGCTGCTCATTTTGTCCTTAAACCACTGGACCGTTTCAACCAAATTTGGTACAGATATTCCTTACCCTAAGTTAACATTTACTGCTGGGTTAAGAATTACATACGACACTTGGTTCAGAAGATATGACGCCCTATACAATAAGAATCGCAAAAAACTGCTTCATAATGCGGCGAGACTTTTTAAATACGCAGTACGAGAATGAAAGTACTTAGCGACTTGCACCAAACTTTAAACATAATTCCAAACCTTTGTTACACTTTTTCTCGTTAACAACCACAGAAAAATTATGAAAGGAAAAAAAAAAAGTTTCTCGCCTACTACTTTTCTGCTGTTTATGGAGTAAAACTAAGGCATTCGGTATGACGTTACAATTTAAAACGTGTACACTACAAATTGTAACCGCAGGAAATTTTACAGACAGTATACACACATAGAGCTGAAAGTACTTGGATCCAAATTTTTTTTAATATTAAACAACAACGATCTTCATTTCGACCTAACTAGTTCTTGTTTCGACCTGTAGTGTTTTCTGATTTTCTCCGCCAGCGCGCTACTGGTTCTATTGCACTTTAGATGGCGTCAGCGGTGTATAAACGGGCCGCTATTTCTACTTCCGGCGAGTGATTGAATTCGGTGTATTCATCTGAAGATGGCCGCCAATTGGTGTGTCGATATATTGTGTCTAGTTTACGATGTCACTCGGCAGCATACCCGAGAAAAATATTAAGGGTTATAACGCCGGAAAAGTATAAGCAACCACAGTACACTTCTAGCCAGGGAATGTCTTCCGAATGCTGTCTATTCAAAAGTAGAGAGCTTAAAATGTTCAAATGTTTGTAATTCTATCGGACCAAGCTGCGTGGTCATCAGTCCGTAGCTTAGAAACTACTTAAACCTAGGTAAACTAACCGAAGGACAACACTCACACCCATGCCCCAGGGAGGACTCGAACCTCCACGGCGAGCACCGCACGCACCGCAGCGAGGCGCTTTAGACCGCTCGGCTACTCCACCGCGGGAAGTAGAGAGCCCGGCTTCTTCTAACAAGGAACAAGTATAATATTTGTAGACTGCGGCATTGTAACAATAGCTGTACACATGCTGTGCGCTTGAAGCAAGCTTACATACTGAAACATTTCTCCCAATTTGTAAGATTTTAGAAATTTTATTTTACCTAGAGAACACACGGGACGAAAGCTTGATCTTTGGTACGAGTTGAAGATTTGTAAACATTTACAATCTAGAGATGGTAACATATTAAGTTATTAGCTCCATCTCGCGTGCAGACAATTTTTCGAAGGCTTTAAACCAATATTGTCAAAACATTTTAAAAGTCAGAGGTAACCGCTGCGGTGTTATTTCCTCAAAACACTATTTTATTTCATTTTCAGCTTCCGTGGGTTTTCCATGTTGTAATTTGTATTAACATGTATTCTTTTTACTCTTGATGACGATTTCGGAGTTTTGCGTCGGAAGTTCAAGACTTCTGTTCGACATAACACGTTTTTGTAAACCGAGAAGATTTAATTGAAGAATTTCACAGCGAAAGAATCCGCGGACTCCGTATATTCGTTGATAATGAAAATGCCAGAATGAGATTAATCGGATGACTCCACACGAACTGTAGTCTACTCGCAAAGGTTAGGCCAATTCCTAAGAACTTCTGGTTACTATGGGATCAGTACCATTTACGACTCATAGAGAAAACAGAACAGCTCGTATCGCTACAGGTCTGTTAATTTAGAAAGCTTCACAAAAATGCACACAGAAAACTAGCGGAAGACGCTACAAAAGAGGCAAACAGTAGGGATGTTGACTGTTAAATTTCCGAGAGTTTATATTCCTAGAAGAGTAACCATATGTATTGCTTCCTCAAACGTAATCATGCGAAACATTGTTGAACGTAGAACGTACATCATGAAGCGGCTAACATGAGGCAGCGTCACTTGCAGTTTGCCATAACTAGTGGCTCAACGTATTTTAAACGCTTAATGCACTATACAGTATTACCGTTGAAATCTGTTTGCATGTGTTAAAACAGCATGAATACGATGCGCAAATTAACTAGATATATTTTCATCCAGTATTTGATCAAGAGAGCACTAAGTGACTTCCAAAACAGTTTCTATATAATTTCAAACCTTTATCAATAATGAAAGAAAAAAGATATCATGACTTAACGGATTTTCGTTTTTGACGAGGTAAAGCTGCAACACACGGCACGATTTTTAATCTAGTTACTTCTTTTTACTAATAACCCTATTATTACAATTAAAGAACGTATACCTATGTATCACGGAGTGTACTTATAATAGTGCATAGCTGTACAGCACAAAGTTTAGGTGACATGGCGTGATAAACATTTTTATTTATTTATTTATTTATTGTTTTTTTCTGTTTCATAGGACCAAATTGAGGAGTGAGACTCCATGGTCATGGAACAAGTCAATACACTAATTGTTACACAAGAATGGTAATAGAAAAATTTTAAGTAGTCCTTTGCACACGACAATCTTAAGACAAAGTGAAAAGAATCAATAAAGAAAAAAAATAAATTAGCTCATTTGTTTAACTTTTCTAGGAGTTCCTCGACAGAATAAAAGGAGTGAGCCATGAGGTAACTCTTCAATTTAGATTTGAAAGCGTGTGGATTAGTGCTAAGATTCTTTAGTTCTTGAGGGACTGATAACCCCGTAGTTAAGTCCCATAAGCTTAACAAACATTTGAACATTTGAACTTTAGTTCTTGTGGCAGCTTATTGAAAATGGATGCCGCAGAATACTGTACTCCTTTCTGCACAAGTGTTTAGGTGGTGTGATGCAAATGTAGATTAGACTTCTGTCTAGTATTCACCGAGTGAAAGCTACTAACTCGTAGGAATAAGCTGATATTATTAACAACAAACGACATTAAAGAAAAAACGTATTGTGACGCCAGAGTCAAAATTCCCAGACTACTAAAAAGGGGTCGACATGACGTTCGCGAACTTACACCAGATATTGCTCGAACCGCCCGTTTTTGAGCCAGAAATATCCTTTTTGCATCAGGCGAGTTACCCCAAAAAACAATGCCGTACGTCATAAGTGAGTGAAAGTAAGCGTAATAGACTACTTTTCGTGTTGAAAAATCACTTATCTCAGATATTGTTCTAATGGTAAATATGGTGGAATTTAGTTTTGGAGCAAGATCCTGAACATGGGCTTTCCATGACAGCTTACTGTCTGTATGAACACCTAGAAATTTGAACTGTTCAGTCTCACTTATCACATGGCCATTATGTGTAATCAGAATGTCAGCTTTCGTCAAATTGTGTGTTAGAAATTTTGAGTTTTACTGTCATTTAACATCAACTTGTTTTCTACTAGCCATGAACTTATCTCTTGGACTGCATTATTTGATACTGTGTCAATATTACGAGCAACATCCTTCACTACTAAGCTGGTATCATCAGCAAACAAAAATATTTTACAATCACCTTTTATACTCGAAGGCATATCGTTTATATAAACGAGAAACAGCAACGGTCCCAAAACAGACCCCTGGGGCACCCCATACTTATAAAATTCTTGAATATCCGTCTCCAGATCGCTTCTATTTTCCAAAACATTACCGGTTTCGGGACAGCTACCCATCTTCAGATCTGTTAAATAAATGTTACAACTGAATATAAGCTACTATTTATAAAGTATGATATCAAAAAATTATGGGAGCGACATCACGACACGCAGCACAGCACAAAAGAGCATACTTCTACTTAATGTGCAACAGAGCTCTCAGACTACCACTTGCCGAGGAAGAATTAGAGAAAGAACTAGACATTATCAAACAGGAAGCCGCAGCCAATGGGTACAGGACGCAAGATGTCACGCGGATGTTCAATAAAATTAAAAACAAATCCACTGGCATTAACATATTTAATGATAAAAAGAAGTTTGTCACTTTAACATACAGTGTGTCGGACAGAATTGCGAAACACTTTCCGAGAAACATAGGGGTGGCGTTCAAAAATGATGGACAAATGGCACAAAGATTAAGGCATAGACCTACCACGAAAAAACGCACGAAATATAGCAACTCCGGAGTATACAAGATTAAATGCGCCAGCTGCGATAAATATTACATAGGGCAAACTGGACGCAACTTTGAAGTCCGATACAAAGAGCACTGCAATAACAGCAATCGCACAGCATTTGGAGCGCATGCTAAAGACAATAAACACCAAGTCAGCACTATAAGCGAACAAATGGAAGTGTTGCACAGGGCACCGAAAAGCTTTCATTTAAACGTACTTGAAGAACTTGAAGTATATGTGCACAAGGAGAAAGACCCGGACAAACTTCTAAATGAGCAAACAGACTTCATGCATAAAAACTTTTTTGAAATATTTAAAGACATTTTGTAGCCTTGCTTGGAATGGAACGCGCTGCCAAACTCCAACTACGGCGGCCCTCAGCACACTGGCGGCGGTGAATGGGACACGGCGGAGGAAACCTCGGCGACGCTACTGCTACCTGACACACGGAAGCCTCATCCGCAGACGGGAAAGGAGACATTGTCCACAATATTTGTTTTTAATCCTTTTAAGAGATTTTAATATTAACAATTTTTATTTCTTATACTTTTATATATATTTTTTTTTATTTTTTAACTCGATAACAGTTTCACTTAAAATGTTATTATATTTATCCAGAACCCAATTTTATCTTATTTCTACGTCCTTTTATAGTTTGACAGCTGTGTATCTCATTTGTAACTGTTTTTTATACCTTGACTACTATCTTACACCTTGGCCTCAGAACTGCTTTTATATGTAAGTCAATAATTACTTATTGAGAATAATTTTAACAAAAGGATCCCAACCAATCAGATGATTTCAAGTACTTTATATAAAGCCTCAGACAGCTACTATATTTTAGTAACGACTGTGAACATTCGTTCATTACAGGACAGGTTACTCTGTAACTTCAAAATTTTGGTATGTTTTTAATATATTTTAATGTTGTTCCTTTAAAATTTTTTTTGATATCATACTTTATAAATAGTAGCTTATATTCAGTTGTAACATTTATTTAACAGATCTGAAGATGGGCAGCTGTCCCCAAACCGGTAATGTTTTAGAAAATATAAGCGATCTGGAGACGGATATTCAAGAATTTTATTCATATAACGATCGCAATAACTCCCTGAAGACTAATAAGTCTTGCTTTGATAAACCCCATACTTAATTGTGCCCCATTGGGATTACACGTCATAGCCATTTTCTACACTGCGGAGAATTACCTTCTGTTATCTGTTATTAAAGTAAGAGGTGAACCAGTTGTGGGCTACTCCCCGTATTCCATAATGTTCCAACTTCGGCAACAATATTTTGTGATCAACACAATCAAACGCTTTTGTTAAATCAAAAAAGACGCCTAATGTCGGTAGCCTCTTATTTAACCCATAAAGTGCCTCACAGATAAACGAAAATATAGCGTTTTCAGTCGTTAAACCACTTCTAAAACCAAACCAAACCACTCTGTGACTTTCTTAGAGTTATTGTTCTATATCATATTAGCTGCAAGTACCCGGCTTTGCCCGGGTTTAAAATAAGGTTTTCTATAGAAGCGTACAAAACCGGTTATTTGCATGTAATAAAAGGTCAAGTGTACAAAATTTCTTCAAGATCGTGGCGAAACCGTGGATTTTGGCGAAATCCGTAAGTACCCTCCACAATGCAGTGAACGAAATTCTATGTAGACCGTGCCCTTCCTCTTGTTTTGAAGGTCAATTGTGCAAAATTTAATCAAGATCAGTGCGAAGATATAGATTTACACGGGCACATTGAAAACACACTTTCACTTTTTCACAAATTTTCCGGTTTGTTTTTCAAAAAATGGAACGAAACCTGCGTAAGAACCTTCCCCATGTAATTCTGTGTACGTGTACCAAATATCACGTTATTTGGTTCTCTGTATCTTGAGTTATAAGAGAACAGACCGACAGACCACAAATGCGTCTTATAATTATAGAGATTACGTCGTAACTAAACACGTTAGAGTCAAATAGAGGGTGTCGTAATTGTGTCTCACAGTCATTATATTGTACGTCGTATCTTTTTCGCCAAATTCAAGCAGGTCATGGTGGGTCGCAAGTATGGAAGTTCGTCTACCTGAGGAACAAACTGCTCAGGTCATCAGTCCCTAGACGTACACGCTATTTATACTGATGTAAAGTAACTGATGCTAAGGGCAACACACACACACACACACACACACATACACACACACGTGCCGCAGCAGGATTCAGACCTCCGGTGGGAGCTCCCACGCAATGCTTCTTAGACAGCTTGGCCATGGCCGCTTGGTGTATTAAGTCCAGAAGTTGAGATAGTGAACCAATAGTCTGGAATTAATATTAATTGTTTCATATATAGAACAATGTAGCTCAAAGTAATTATTGTAAGTGACAATCGCCAATCTCTGTGCATCGAATGCGTGTCTGGAGTGAGGATAGTCTCCACACCACCGACAACAGTGGCCATCAGTTTGAAATCTCTTTCAAAGTATGGGCGGAATTATCCAGAATTATCTACCAGGGCTGTATTTGCTACCTCCGCGTTTGACTGGTAAACGTTACCTGGTGTCCCTGTGAAATTTACTGCCACATTTCTTGATGACTCTATCCCTTGTTTTCCTTGAAAGGATATATTTTCAGCACGACGTTGTAACCACCCTATTCGTTGTTAATTTCCGACGACATTTGAATAACACATACACTCTTTGTTTGATTTCAGGCGGCTGTCCTGTTCCATGGCCGCCGCGATCACTCAAACTCACAGCAATTACGACTGAATGAATGCAATTTTATGTCAGATATCAATATTTATTCTACGAATTACTTATACAGGTTAACGTGGCGGATGTCCAAAGCAAAAGTAAACTACTCGCTCAAACTCTAACCCTACGATGGAACTGGTAATGTTAACTTCACCAAGGGAAGTCTACCCTCAAAGTCAAGAGGCGGGCGAGGGTCGAAGTTACAGTCGTGGAGAAATATAGTTCAAATCGCAATCGCTGAGCAGGAACAAAGCCATAGCAGAATCCTGTGAGCGGGTTATAGTGCTATCCACTAGTTGTATGCGGTAGCTGGGCTTGTTTATGAAGCATCTTTGAGCCAGTCACAAGGAATAATGTCTATGATAGTGCCCAGAACCCAGTATTGGAAATATGAGCCACAGTCATCAGCGGGGTGGGGTAAATTGCGTGCCTTAATGATACAGATAGCCATACGGTTGGTGCAACCACAGCGGAGGGGTATCTGTAGAGTGGCCAGAGAAACGAAAGGAACAGCAGCTTTTTCAGTAGTTGCAGGCACTATAGTCTGGATTATTGACTGATCTGACCTTGTAAAATCAGCTAATATTGCTTTGCCATACAGTTACAGCGAACAGCTAAAATCAAGTAGAAACAACATCTCTTACTTTTCCCCCGGATATGCAGCAGCTCTATTGTATGAATATATGATGATGGCATCTTCTCGGAAATTTCAGCCCTCCATTTGGATCTCCGGGAGGACACTACTAAGGAGGATGTTGTCATCAGGAAAGACAACACTGTTTACGGATCGGAGATTGGAATTTCACACCCCTTGGAACGGTAGGGAGGTTAGAAAATTTAAAAATGGATATGGATTGGTAGAAGTTAGGTATAGTGGGGATTGGTGAAGTAGATCGGTGGAAAGATGAATAGGATTTCTGGTCAGGTGATTACATGTTTATAAATATAAAATCAGTTGGGAGTATTACAGGAGTAGGTCTAATAATGAATAAGAACATTGGAATGTGTTAAAATACTATGAGCAGCACAGTGGTCGCATTATCGTAGCCAAGATACATTCGTAGCAAACATCGATCACGGTATTTCAAGTTTATATGTCAACTAGCTCTGACGATGATGAGGAATCGAAGAAATGTATGAGCAGGCAAAGGAAATTATGCAGATAGTTAAGGAAGGGTGAAAACTTGATTGTGATGGGGGAATGGAAATCAGTAGTAAAAAAAAGTAGGGAACGAATATAGTAGGTGACCATGGAAAGCGAGAAAGAAATGAAAGAGAAGACCACCAATTAGAATTTTGAACGGAACATAACGTAATTACAACGAACATTTAGTGTAAGAATCAGGAAAGACGGTTATATATATGGAAGACACCGGACACCGAGAGGTACCAGATATATTTTATAATGGTAATACATAGTTTTATATAGTCTCTGACCATATATTATTGGATATGAAATGTAGATTGAAACTGAAGAAAATGTAGAAAGGTAGTGTAATAAGGAGTTGGGAACTGGATAAAATGAAGGAACATGAGATTCTTCAAAGTTTCAGATGATACTTAAGACAACAATTGACAGAAATTTGGATGGAAGGGGCAGGGGGGAGGGTAAGTAACACAGTAGAAGTTGAGTGGGTAACCTTGAGGTATGAAACAGTGAAGGCACCAGAGTTATAAATATTTAGAAATACAAGGACTAAAAATATCCTTGGAAATCACACGAAATACTGAATTTAACTGAAGAAAGGAGAAGATGTAAAAATACCGTAATTGAAGCGGGCAGTATGGAGTCCAAACTTCTAAGATATGAGATTGATAGGAAGTGTAAAATGGCTACGAATAAGTGGCTTGAGGTCAAATGCAAGTTTGTAGAGGAATGAACGTGAAAATTAGATACCGCCTACAGGAAAATAAAAGAGACATTTGGAGACAAATAAAAGCAACTGTATGAATATCAAGAACTCAGATGGAAAGCCATTTCTCAGCAAAGAAGGGAAGTTGAAAGACGAAAGAATATATACAGGGGCTCTACAAAGGAAGTGAACCTCGAGACAGTTTTCTCGGAAAGGGAGAGGAAGTACTGTGTGACAAATTTGGTAGAGCACTAAATTACCGAAGTTGAAATAAGCCCCGTGGAGTAAACGATATTCCCTTAGAGCTACTTAAGTCTCTGCTATAGCTAGCCATGACACAGGATTTTCATCTGTTGTGAGATGTATGAGACAGGTGAAATACTCTCAGCCATTAAGAAAAATGTAATTATCCGATTCCTAAGAAAGCTGGTGGAGACAGATTTGAATATTATAGAACCTTCAGTTTAATAAGTCATGGATGCAAAATTTTAACACAAATTATTTACAGAAGACTGGAAAGTCTATTAGAAGCTACCTCCAAGAAGATCAGTTCTGATTTACGGGAAATGTAGCAACACAGCAGGCAATACTCTGTTTACGAATTATCATAGAAGTTAGATTAATGAAAGGCAAACGTACATTTCTAGCGTTTGTAGATTTGGAGAAAGCCTTTGACTTCGTTGTACACTGTTTCAAATTCTTAAGTCAGCGGGGGTGAAATGTACAACTCTTACAAAAACCTGAAAGCAATTATTAGCGTGTTGCCTTGAACGGAAGTGAAATATGGAGAACACATAGTTCACACAAGAAGAGGATAGAGGTTTTTAAAGTGGGTGCTACAGAAGAATGCTGAGGATTAGGTGGATAGATGGTGTACCTAATAACGAGGTAGTGAACCGAATTGAGGAGAAAAGGAATTCCTGGCATACCTTGACTTAAAGAAGCGATCGACTGGTAGGACATATTCTTAGACATAAAACAATCCTACATTTGGCACTGTAGCGAAGTGTTAGGGGTAAAAATCACAGAGGGACACCAAGAAACGAATACAGTAAGCAGATTCAAATGTATGTCGCTTGCAGGTTTTATGACGAAATGATGAGGCTTGCTCAGGATAGTACGGTGGGGAGCTGAATCAAACCAGTCTCTGGGCTGAGGACCACAACAAGAAAGTATGAGTTTGGTCTGTTTGTTTATTTTTGTTACTGTTTACTTCCCTTCCGGAAGGTAACTCAAATTCAAATGTTTGTAGATCTTATGGGACTTAACTACGGGGTCATCAGTCCCTAAACTTACAAACTACTTATGAACTACTTACGAACTAGGACGACACAAATATCCATGCCCGAGGGGGGATTTGACCCCCCGACCGTAGTGGCCGTGCAGACCGTGACTGAAGCGCCTCAGTCCCCTCGGCCACTGCGGCCGACGAAGGTTACTGTTCGGCGGGATAGTTAACCTGTCTTTTGTTACGCGAAGAAAGTTTGTTGATAGTGCCTATGAGGTAGGCTGCATTGTAACACTGGAGTGTTAGTTTTTATGTCAGAGTTTAGCAGTCTTCAGAGTGGCTAACACAACAACATCCAAACACTTTCTGTTATGGGGTTATGTATATTCGTTGGTGTACGTAGCCCCGTTAGAAACAGATGAAGACGTCTGAGTAGAGTGTAACAGTCTGTCAGCTAGTACGACGGACACGAGACTTCATTCAGATTTCATGTATGTTTTGGCAGTGGCGGTGTTTAGTTTGAGCAGTTACTGTTGAAGCCCTATGACTCTGTATTTCCATCCATTGGTTCCCTACCTCAGTATAATCGGTTGGATTCACCGTCATATGGACTGATAACCCAGCAGTTTTTTCCCATTTAAACATCCAACAATTACCGTCATATACTTAAGTTTGAATCCAAAAGTTTGGAACACTCGATATTGACACTTACGCTAAAGCAGTCTCAATTTTAACCATTTCAGGAGTTAGAATTTACTTTTTTTTAAATATTTTACAGTTTTAACGGTGAAAAGGCATTCAGTTTAGAAACAAGATTTTACCTATTGTGTATATATTTATAAGCTACATCGACATCTACATAGATACTCTGCAAATCACATTTAAGTGTCTGGCGAAGGGTTCATTAACTTTAACTTTCCTCTACCGTTCAGTACTCTAATAGCGCGCGGGAAGAAAGAAAACCTAAATCGTTTCGTTTTCGATCTGTTTTTTCTTATTTCATTGGGATGGTCGTGTCTCCCTATGTATTGTGGGTGCTAGAAAAATATTTTCAAAATCATAAGTAAAAAGCGGTGACTGAAATGTCGCAAATAGAACTCGCCGCAACGAATAACGTCGTTCTTTTAATGATTTCCACCTCAAATCGTGCAACATTTCAATTACGCTTCCCAACCGGAATGTGATAAAACAAAACGAGATGCATTTCTCTGAACCTTCTCCCAGTCTTCCGGCAGTCTCACCTGGTGAGGGTCTCACACTGGGCAACATAACTCCAGGAGAGGACGCACAAGTGTGATGTAGGCAGTCTCTTTGGTGGAGCTGTTGCATCTTCGAAGGGCTCTGCCAATGAAACGTAACCTTCGGTTCACCTTCTCCACGATATTTTCTATGTGTTCTCTTCAGTCTAAGTTGTTCGTAATTGTAACTCCTAGGTATTTGGTTGAATTTACAACCTTAAGGTTTGACTGATTTATCGTGTAATTGAATTGTAGCGGATTTCTTTTGGTGGTCTTGTGTATTACTTCACAGGTTTCATTATTTTGTATTAATTGCCAATTTTCGCACCATTTAGAAATTTTGTCTAATTTGCTTTGCAGTTGCTTTTGATCTTCGGCTGACTTCACTAACCAATAAACGACAGCATCATCCGCGAACAATCTAAGGTAGCTATTCAGATTGTCTCCTAAATCGTTTATAAACACGAGGAAGAGTAGGGGACCTATAACGCCTCCTGGGGAACGCCAGATATAAATTTTGTTTTACTCGATGACTTATCGTCAATTACTACGAACTGTTTCCTTTCTGTTAGGAAATCGTGAATCCAATCGCACAATTGGGGTGATATTCCATAAGTACTCTATTACAGTTGAGACATCAAACAAGCTTACGACGTAAACATGTGGCTACAGCACGTGAGTTTGTTATCAGCAGTATCGCCATCAACGGGATCAGCCTGTCGTTAAGCTATTAAGATTAGCATTAAGACAGTTATTATAAAACAAGAGATAAAAGATGAAATTTTACATTGAACAATAATATAATTAAGGAAACATTTTGAAAATTGTCAATTACGTTGTTAAGTATACTATAAAAGACTAAAAACATGGGCTGGGGGAGAAGGAGATGGTGTCGACGGAATGCATCGTGTAGGCTTCGCAGGTGTGGAAAAACGAATCTGGAAAAGAGTGGGAGCCTGAAGCAGTAGTAATGTCTTTGGCAATTTGTGGTCGGGTAGACGACCGTTTCTTTGTTACCTGTTTGGAACTGAGAACGCTCTTTGCTGGCTGTTGCGTAAGTTCCGCGATATCCACAATGCACGCAGAATATTGTTATTGTTGACGGGGGAATGTGACAGTTACTTGATACTGTACAATTCCATAATTTCTTAGAAATGCGTCATACCTGTATAAATGCAAAAATGTGAAAACAAATTATTACGATTCATGCTTCTATAATTTGTAAAGAAGTGCACGTAGTGATAAATGCTCTCTAGTCCAGAAAAGAAAACCATTGCATGACCGTACATATCGTAGGTGCTTTAATCGCTCCTCTGTTGTATCATTCGCGGAAGATCACAAAATTAGGGGTGTTCTAATACGGCTGAATAATCAAAAGGCACTGAAATCGACCCATCCCAGTGCAGGAAGTAATACTCTCCAAGTGTGCACCATTCAGTATGTAAAACGTGCTTTCCGGTAAATCGAATGAAGGGCTCCATTTAATCTCTGACACAAGCTTGCACTGTGCCTTGTTGACAGCCCAGGAAAGAACTACAGGTGATTTCCTGTCGTTAACAGAAGTGCTGCTGCCATGGCACGTAAGTTCTAATTGCGCAGCACTGCCCAAAGCCAGTGGCAGGAGAGGACTATGGTTGTCGGGACAGGGGGGAGGGGGAGCCCCCCGTCCACTTGAAAATAAACGTATTGCTATATAAAAGTAACTTTTGAGATTTTGAGGCCCCCCCCAGGACAAGAGGCTTTCTAGATTTGAAAGCCCCATCCCAGAACAATTAAAAAAAAAAAAAAAAAAAAAGACTGGCGTTCGAGGTACACTACTGGCCATTAAAATTGCTACACAATGAAAAAATGAAGATAATAAACTGGTATTCATTGGACAAATATATTATTCTAGAACTGACATGTGAATAAATTTTCACGCAATTTGGGTGCATAGAGCCTGGGAAATCAGTACCCAGAACAACCATCTTTGGCCGTAATAACGGCCTTGATATGCCTCGGCAATGAGTCAAACAGAGCTTGGATGGTGTGTAGAGGTACAGATGCCCATGCAGCTTGAACACTATACCACAGTTCATCAAGAGTAGTGACTGGCGTATTGTGACGAGCCAGTTGCTCTGCCACCATTGACCAGGCGTTTTCAGTTGGTGAGAGATCCTGAGAATGTGCTGGCCAGAGCAGCAGTCGAACATTTTTCGCATCCAGAAAGGCCCTTACAGGACCTGCAATATGAAGTCGTACATTATCCTTCTGAAAAGTAGGATTTCGCAGGGATCGAATGAAGGGTAGAGCCACGGGTCGTAACACATCTGAAATGTAACGGCCACTGTTCAAAGTGCCGTCGATAAGAACAAGAGGTGACCGAAGCGTGTAACTAATGGCACCCCATACCATCAGGCCGGATGATACGCCAGAATGGCGATGACCAATACACGCTTCCAATGTGCGTTCACTCCGATGACGCCAAACACGGATGCGACCATCATGTTGTTGTAAACAGAACCTGGATTCATCCGAAAAAATGATATTTTGCCATTCGTGCACCCAGGTTCGTCGTTGCGTACACCATCGGAGGCGCTCCTGTTTGTGATGTAGCGTGAAGTGTAACCGTAGTCATGGTCTTCGAGCTGATAGTCCATGCTGCTGCAAACGTCGTCGAACTGTTCGTGCAGATGGTTGTCTTGCAAACGTCCCCATCTGTTGACTTAGGGGTCGAGACGTGGCTGCACGATCCGCTACAGCCATGCGGATAAGATGCTTGTCATCTCGACTGCTAGTGATACGAGGCCATTGGAATCCAGCATGGCGTTCCGTATTGCCCTTCTGAACCAACCGATTCCATATTCTGATAACAGTCATTTATTGGATCGCAACCATTGCGAGCAGCAATATCGCGATACGATAAACCGCAATCGCGATAGGCTACAATCGGTCCTATATCAAAGTTGGAAACGTGATGGTACGCATTTCTCCTCCTTACACGAAGCATCACAATAACGTTTCACAAGGCAAAGCCGATCAGCTGCTGTTTGTGTATGAGAAATCAGTTGTCAACTTTTCTCATGTCAGCATGTTGTAGGTGTTGCCACCGGCGCCAACCTTGTGTGAATGCTCTGAAAAGCTAATCATTTGTAAATCACAGCATCCTCTTCCTGTCCCTTAAATTTCGCGTCTGTAACACTTCACCTTCGTGTTGTATGAATTTTAACGGGCAGGAGTGTACTTGAACTAACTTATGCTAAGGACAAAACACACACACATACCTGGAAAGGACTCAAACCTCCGACGCGCAGCAGCCTCGTACTCCACAGCAAGGCACCTTAGATCGCACGGCCGTTCGCGAGCTGTTAGTTGGTTGTGAGACATGATTGCGGATTATGCAGGTTGCTTGAAGGTGTTTAGTGTGAGTGAGGAGAGGTAGTTCATGGGATGATCTGGTAAATGATCCGCGTCGTGAAAGGATGTGGATGGAAAAACCTTGGCGGTGTGCACGGCGTAATAGTATCTGAAGGGACTGGTAGAAATTATGGGAAGGAAACGGATATATGTGAAACATTTGCGTAATACTGAGTGGATCAAACAGTTTTCGTATGGAGTGGCACAAACCGCAGGCCCGTCCAGTTAGAACATCTAGTAGTGTCAGTTTATTGTGAGCTTCCTGTTGGACTGTTAGTAATAAAGGCTGTCATTTTTGTTGCCATTCGACAGTCAATTATATATAATTTAAGGAGTCAGTAAATTGGATGGAACTCTCGTAACTGTCGCAAACGACAAGGTATGATTCGTAGAAGCGGGAGATGCGGCTGTTTTGTCTTATGATTTTTACCTGTGTTTCGGAAGGGCTGATCTTTGTGGAGCGATTGGTTGCACCAGGAGGTAAACTGGTCGAGGTGGGTTTTAAGAGAGCGAGGGGATTAAAGTAGAGTTGGAAGTATGGTCAGAAAGGCGATGTCATCAGTATAGTGAATTAAGTGGATGGATGACCGTGGTTTTGGTATATCAGTAACGTAGGGGAGATAAAAGAGAAAAGGAGAGAAGAAATAACGAAGCTTTGAAGCACACCTGGAGTTGGTTGGAAAGTCCATAATTAGGTATTATTAACAATGACACATGAAGGATGAATAGAGACGAAGGATGGTATAAGATGGGCGTTACTATCTGGAGGTGCATACGTCTCGAATTTAAAACCAGACCGGAATGGCACATACGGTCATAGGCTTTCTCGTGAGTGAGGGTGGTGGTATTGCGGTAGTTGAGCTAGTGAGGCAGGAGGTAAATTCGGTACCGGTGCTAGTATCTTAGGGGAAGAAGGAACATAAGAAATACAGCTAAATGCAAATGAAATAAAAGTTTTTAATTAATAAAAATCATTTGAGGCAGTGGCAGTAAGTGATTCTTAAAAACTTTTGGGATACATTTAGATGCCCGCTAGTAACACAACTAATTGAAAGCAACAGGACGTAAAATATACATATAAACGATGAATTTATTAATGAAAAGAAAGCCGGCCGCGGTGGCCGAGGAGACTGAGGCGCTTCAGTCACGGTCTGCACGGCCACTACGGTCTGGGGTTCGAATCCCCCATCGGGCATGGATATTTGTGGCTTAGTTGTAGGTAGTTCATAAGTAGTTTGTAAGTTTACGGACTGATGACCCCGTAGTTGGGTCCCTTAAGCTTGACAAACATTTGAACATTTTGAATGAAAAGAAACCTTAAGGATATAACTTAGGAGTTGAGTAAGTAATCGGAGTCCTCTGTTGCCATAGTTATCAGAAAACAACAAAGGCGTACCGACTGGAGCGACACAAGCTTGGGTGCTGAAGTGTGTTAAAGACAATCAAGGAACATAGATCAAAGCACGAACTCTGCCTTTGGAAGGTGGAATATACGAGGTAACCCATTCAGTGATAATTGTATGATTGAGCCGTTAATGACCATAACATTTCAAAGATATTAGAAAAGTGCCAAAAAAGTTCTGCTTTATTGCTTCCTGTCTTCAAAACTGTCCTACGTTTCTGCCACTGTTGCAACTGGCCTGACATAAACTCATAAGAACGCCCGTTGCAACAGTGCAGAAACGTCGGACAGTTTTAAAGATTGACAATGTCGTGTGAAACCCTGAAGAATTTTATTGATATTGACGTCCGCGGAAGTCTATAAGAGTTTAGGAGAGTTGCTCGCTAATGCGTGACATTAGGGAAGGAATACTCTATCTCCACTTAAAACTAGAACAAAATCCGGTCAAATAATTTTTTATTAATTTTCTTTATGCAGTATCAAATCACCTTACTTATTTAATGGATCGTGATGTTGTTATACACGAGGAGCGTTTGTAAAGTTCGTGCAAAGTCCGAGAGCTGGCACCACCGGCGCGTGTCGAGGTCATATTTAGTTACTAGCATCTTTGGAAAGAACGCACACTAAGTTACAGCTATATAGGTCTATTTCTTTGACTTTGGCATTCGTGTGATTCAAGGAAGTCGAATGATTGTCAACGAATGGACGAAAAAGAATTTCGCGTGGTGATTGAATATTACTTTATGAAAGGTAAAACGCCTCAGGAGACTAAAAAGAAGCTTGATAAACATTATAGTGACTCTGCACCTTCGATTAGAACTGTTTATTAATGGTTTCAAAATTTTCGGAATGGCCATATCGGTACAAGAGACGCTGAACCTTCTGAACGCCTTGTGAAGGTTACGACTCCAGAAATCATGGATAAAATTCATGATATGATGATGGATAAAAGAAGAGTTAAGGTACGTGAGATTGCTACTGCTGTGGGCATCTCGAATGAATGGGTACATCATAGTTTGCATAAACATTTGGACATCAGAAAGCTATCCGCAGGATGGGTGCCGTTATTGCTCACGCGTGACCAAAAACGTAATCGTGTGAAGTGTTGCAAGAAAGGTTTGCAGCTGTTTAGGAAGAATCCGCAAGACTTCAAGTGTCGTTTCATCACTGGGGATGAAACATGTATATGTTAATATACTTCTGAGACCAACGAACTATTTAACAATGGGTTACCAAGAGAGAATCTTCACCAAAAAAGGCGAAGACCGGTCCTTCGGCCGGAAAGGTTAGGGCGACGGTCATTTTGGATTCGCAAGGGATAATCCTCATCTAGTATCTGGAAGAGGTAGAACTATTCCAGGTGCATGTTATTCGTCGTTATTGGACTGTTTGAAAACAGAACTTCAAGAAAAACGCCGGCGATTGGCCCACAAAAAATCCTTTTCCATCACGATGATACACCAGCACACACCTCAGAAGTTGTGGCCGCAAATTTATTGAAAAATAGGATTCCAATTTGTTTCACATCCCACCATTTCTCCAGACTTGGCTCCTCCGGACTACTGTTTGTTCCCCAATTTGAAGAAATGACTGGCGGGACGAAGATTTCATTCAAACGAGGAGGTGATTGCAGAAACTATTAGCTATTTTGCAGGCTTGGGCAATTCCTATTATTCGTAAGGGATCAACAAATTAGAACAGCTTGGACGAAGTCTGTAAGTCTAGCAGGAGACTAAGTCGAAAAGAAAAAATCTTTTTCCCCAAACACGTTAGTAGTTTTTATTTTTGCCCGGACTTTTCAAACGTCCCTCGTACAGACAGTGCTAGTTCCAGATTTGTTACTACTTGTATTACATTTCTTAGTGCTGCTTTCTATTTCTTTTTCTACTTCTACGATGTGTATGTTGTGTTATGAGTTAGTAAGGTCATTACTGTTGTGTATGTGTTAGATTGTGGAAATCTACTTGCAACTATAACTAAACAAGTATACTGAAGACTGATGTAGCTCCAATATTGTAATGTATGTCGCGACTACGGCTGGTTGAGTTTTCATTCAAAGTAGTTATTCATCCACCAACGGCAGTAAATTTATGTTGTTTTATTTATGCAACCGGTTTCGGTATTACATTAATACCATGTTCAGGCGATGTCATACCATCCATCCGTTCGAGTAAACAGTAAAAATCGAAATATTTATCTGTTTTTTTACACTTTCCCCAGCTCCTGAACGAGTATTGTCACCCATTGCAATTCTGGTGATGAATTCTCACCCCCCCCCCCCCCCCCCCCCATTTGCAACATGTTTCGGGCCAGTGCCCACCAAACTAATTCCAGTACCCGCACTCCTGGCACTGGGATAACCATTAGGATACACTGCAGAATGCTACTATAATTAATGCTCCTATTTTCAAAAACTTGTTCAGGATATAAGACGCGGTTCTCTGCGGTTCTCTCGGTATAACAGTTGTAAATTGTCGTAGCTGTGTCGGGAAAGTTCCAGAACTGCAAGCGTTAATAGAAAGCACCGAAACACACATCATTATAGGCAGCGAAAGTTGGCTCAAGCCGGAAATAAGTTCAGAAGAAGTATTTTCAAAAGATCTAACGGTATTCAGAAAGGATAGATTAAACAAAATAGGTGGGGGCGTGTTTGTCGCCGTCAAAAGTAGTATTTCATGTAGCGAAGTTGAAGTTGATAGTTCGTGCGAGCTATTATGGGTAGAGGTTGTACCCGAAAATCGTAAGAAGTTAATAATCGGTTCCTTTTACCGGCCTCCCGACTCTGACGATACAATAGCAGAAAGGTTCAAAGAAAACCTGAGTCTAATTACAAAAACGTACCCGACTCACACGATAATAGTAGGTGGTGATTTTAATTTACCCTCGATCTGTTGGCGAAATTATATTTTCAAATCAGGAGGTAGGCATAAAACATCGTCCGAAATTGTACTCAACGCATTCTCTGAGAATTACTTCGAACAATTAGTTCATGAGCCAACTAGAATTGTAAATGGATGTGAAAACACACTTGATCTCTTAGCAACAAATAATCCTGAGCTCATAATGAGCATCAAAACGGATACAGGTATTAGTGAACACAGAGCTGTAGTAGCGAAATTGAATATCGAAAGTCCCAAAGTCACCAAAAATAAACGCAAAGTATATTTTTCAGGAAAGCAGATAGAAACAAAATACATTGCTTCTTGAAAGACAGCTTCCACTCGTTTCTAACACTAAACGTAGGTGTAGACCAGATGTGGCTCAAATTCAAAGAAGTGGTATCGACACAAGTTTTATACCTAATAAATTAATAAAAGAAGGAGGCGATCCCCCTTGGTACACAAAACAGGTTAGGACACTGTTGCAAAAGCAAAGGAAAAGGCATACTAAATTTAAACGAACACGAAATCCCCAGGATTTGCGATTGTACTCAGAAGCTCGAAATTTAGCGAGGATTTCAATGCGAGATGCCTACAACATTTATCACAACGAAACTCTTTCTCGTAATTTGACTGAAAACCCAAAGAGATTTTGGTCATATGTTAAATATACTCGGGGAAAGTCACAAACAATACCTTCACTACGTGATAGTAATGGCGATCCTGCCGATGACAGCGCTACTAAAGCAGAGTTACTAAACTTAGCTTTTAGAAACTCATTCACTAAAGAAGACGAAAGCAATATTCCAGATTTCGAATTACGAACAGATGCCGTAATGAGTAACATAGAAGTAGATATCATCGGAGTAGTGCAGCAACTAAAATCACTTAATAAGAACAAGTCTTCTGGTCCGGATTGTATACCCATTAGATTTCTATCTGATTATGCTGAAGCGATAGCTCCTTACTTCACAGTCATATACAACCGCTCTCTCATAGAAGGATCTGTACCAAAAGATTGGAAAGTTGCACAGGTCACACCTATATTCAAGAAAGGCAGTAGGAGTAACCCACTAAACTACAGGCCTATTTCATTGACGTCAATTTGCAGCAGGGTTTTGGAACATATCCTGTATTCAAATATTATGAATTATCTCGAACAGAACGATCTATTGACCCAAGGTCAACACGGATTTAGAAAATATCGCTCATGCGAAACACAACTAGCTCTATATTCACACGAAGTGATGGGTGCTATCGACAAAGGTTCGCAAATCGACTCCGTATTTCTTGATTTCCGGAAAGCTTTTGACACCGTACCTCACAAACGGCTTTTAATCAAATTGCGTGGTCATGGTATATCGCCCCAAATTTGCAATTGGATAGGGGATTTCTTGTCAGAGAGGACACAGTTCGTAGTAATCGATGGTAAGGCATCGACTAAAACAGAGGTGATATCGGGCGTTCCACAAGGTAGTGTTATTGGTCCTCTGCTATTCCTTATTTACATAAACGATTTAGGGGAAAATCTAAGTAGCTATCTTAGGTTGTTTGCAGATGACGCCGTCATTTACCGTCTAGTAAAATCATCTGAAGATCAAAACCAACTGCAGGACGATCTGAATAAGATATCAGTATGGTGTAAAAATTGGCAATTGACTCTAAATAATGAGAAGTGTGAAGTCGTCCACATGAGTACGAAAAGAAATCCGTTAAACTTTGTTTACAACATAAATCAATCAAATGTGAAGGCTGTAAACTCCACAAAATACCTAGGAATCACTATTACTTCAGACTTAAACTGGAAAGAACACGTAGATAATATCGTGGGAAAGGCGAACCAGAGACTGCGTTTTATTGGCAGAACCGTTAAAAGATGCAACAGAACTACTAAAGAAACTGCATACACTGCGCTTGTCCGTCCATTTTTGGAGTATTGCAGCCCAGTGTGGGATCCTTATCAGGTGGGTTTGACGGAGGACATCGAAAGAGTCCAAAGAAGGGCAGCTCGTTTCGTATTGTCACGATACAGGGGAGACAGCGTTACGGAAATGATACAGGATCTGGGATGGGAATCATTACAACAACGGCGCTTATCGCTGAGGCGTGGGTTACTTGCGAAACTCCAATCGCCAACATTCTCCTCCGAATGCGAAAATATATTGTTGACTCCCACTTACATAGGTAGAAATGATCATCAAAATAAAATACGAGAAATCAGGGCTCGAACAGAGAGATTCAGGTGTTCTTTCTTCCCCCGCGCTATTCGAGAATGGAATGGGAGATAAATAGTATAATTGTGGTTCGATGAACCCTCTGCCAGGCACTTAAATGTGATTTGCAGAGTATCCCATGTAGATGTGAAGATAACGCTTGTGCCTAAATCTATAATGGAGTGGAGTTAGCAGCTCGGAGCCGCAACCAGACGCGAAGGGCGCTGCCTATCGGAAGCACATCGATCGGGCAGGTATCAGCGAGCGTGACGCTGCCGGGCGAATGGCTGATCGGAGAATCAGACAAGTGAGAGACGCACACAATGGGCGTCAGACGCTGACGGTGATAGGCGGGCCGGCAGCCACGCCACCTGCGCGGCCTGCCAAGTGGCGAGCGCCGAAGCGCTCCAGGATCCAGGCCAAGGAGGAAAGGCGGGATCCTTCTAGCAGGGGCGGTTGCCGTCCTGACGTGCACGACAAGTAGCCAACTGTTATAACCCATTCGGAAATTAAAGGATACTTATGGATAATATATAGCGCAGTTCTAAAGAAGAATGTACTTTGAGAGGAGGAAATAGTGATATAGGAATGCTTTAGGAAACAGTAGCCAGCCGCGGTGGCCGAGGGGAATGAGGCGCTCCAGTCAAGGTCGGCACGGTCACTACGGTCGGGGGTACGTATCCACCCTCGGGCATGGATATTTGTGCCGTCCTTAGCATTAGTTAGTTCATAAGTAGTTTGTAAGTTTAGGGATTAGATTAGATTAACACTTTTTCCATAGATCATGAATACGACACTTCGTAATGATGTGGAACGTGTCAGTTAAATGAAATGTGTCTATACATAATATTACATGACACTTAATATTTGAATTTTTTTTTAAATTTTTTCTTAAAGTACTAACTTTTATCTGGAAATTCATCTAATGTGTAGAAGGAATTGCCATCCAGAAATTCTCTTGATTTATTTTTAAATGCTAGTTGGCTATCTGTCAGAATTTTGATACTACTTGGTAAGTGACCATAGACTTTTGTGGCAGAATAATTAACCCCTTTCTGTGACAGAGCTAAATTTAACCTTGAATAGTGTAGGTCACCCTTTCTCCTAGTGTTGTAGCTATGCACAGTGCTATTACATTTGAATTCAGTTGGATTGTTAATAACAAATTTCATAAGTGAATATATACATATATATTGTGAAGCTACTGTGAAGATTCCTAGATCCTTAAATAAATGTCTGCAGGATGATCTTGGGTGGGCTCCAGCAATTATTCTGATGACCCGCTTTTGGGCAATGAATACTTTCTTACTAAATGATGAATTGCCCCAGAATATGATGCCATAAGAAAGCAGAGAATGAAAATAGGCATAGTATGCTAGTTTACTGAGTTGTACATCACCAAAGTTTGCAATCACCCTAATAGCGTAAGTAGCTGAGCTCAAACGTTTCAACAGATCTTCAATGTGTTTCTTCCAATTCAAACCCTCATCAATACATAAACCTAAAAAATTTGAATATTCTATCTTAGCTATAGATTTCTGGTAGAAGTCAATATTAATTAATGGTGTAATGCCATTTATTATGTGAAACTGAATATACTGTGGTTTTTTTTTCAGAATTTAAAGAGGGTCCATTTACAGAGAACCACCTAATAATTCTCTGAAATACTTCATTGACAATTTCATCAGTTAATTCCTGTGATTCGGGTGTGATAGCGATACTTGTATCATCACAAAGAAATCTAGCTTGGCATCTTTATGAATATAGAAAGGCAAATCATTAATATATATTAAGAACAGCAAAGGTCCAAGTACTGAACCCTGTGGCACCCCATGATTGATAGTTCCCCAGTTTGAGAACTGATGATCCCGTAGTTAAGTCCCATAAGCTATACAAACATTTGATTTGAAACAGTAACAAAGGAAAATTACAGGTTTTTGGGACGGAAGAGAGGTTATTAGGCAAAATCTAATAATGGAAAGTCCAGGACATGTCGGTTGTGTGATTGTGTTGTGCGCCTGTGTGATTGCGTTAATGTTCCTATTATTGAAGACCAGCTGAAAACCCGGCGATGCCCGGGTATTTATTTATGTATTCCTAACATTTTTCAGGTATATATTCATTTGTATAAGGGCTGTATGTCTGTAAAATCTCTTGGGAATGCAGTTAGTAGTAAAGAAGTAACAGATTATAACTTGGTGCGGAAAGGGGCGTTTTTCCATTAACGTTACTGTTTATGTGCTCATATCTGATGAACTACGTGTCGTACTGTGACACAATTTAGAAGGTACACTCAACTACATAAGTGTGTACTGTCTGTAAAATTTACTGCGGTTACCATTTGTAGTGTAGAAATTATAAATTGTAACATCATACCGAAAGCCGTAGTTTCAGTCCATGAACAGCGGAACATTACTGTTTATGTGCTCATATCTCATTAACTAAGTGTCAGAATGTGATATAATTTAGAAGGCGCATTCATGTATATGTGTGTAAAATTTCCTGCGGCTAAAATTTGTGGTGTACAAATAATAAATTTTAACGTCACACCGAATGCCGTAGTTTTACTCCTTGAACAGTGGAAAAGTAGTAAGCGACAAACTTTTTTCCTTTTATCATTTTGGTAAGGTTGTCAGCGAGAAAAAGTTTAATAAAGGTGTGAAGTTATGTTTAAAGTTTGTTCCAAGTCGCTAAGTACTCTCATTCTCATAAAGCGTATTTTTAAAGTCTCGCCGGATTATGTGGCAGTTTCTTGCGATTTCTATTGTTTATCACGTCATATCTTCTGAACCATGTGTCGTATGTGATTCTTATTCCTGTAGTAATTATTACTTCACGATAAGGAATGTGTGTACCAAATTTGGTTTAAATCGGTCCAGTCGTTCAGGTGAAAATGAGCATCATTGTCGCTAAATGCAGCAGTTTTTAACGCATCTTATTGTTTATGACGTCATATCTCGTGAACTATATATCGTATGTGATTCTTACACATACGGCGATCGTCCTCATCGATTGAGGTTTACGTGTACGAAATTTGATTAAGATTGGAACAAAACTGTAGATTTGTATGCAACACGTACAAATATACGGATACTCTGCTTTATATATTAGAAGGCCATGACCGACAGCTGAAAGTGTAATATATGTGTGTGTGATTTTATATGCCTGTCGCCGCTCGTCGTCACATGTTTGTGGTGAGTTGAAAACTGTCCTGTAACTAAATTGTTAATTCCAACCTGGACTTTCCATTATTAGAACAACGTACTCTGAAGACTGGGATTCAAGAATTTGATTTTTGGACGTCAATCAAACTAATGGTACAGTTCTGATTTTCAGCTATGTCCTTGACTCCTTTTTATGCATAGCGACGGCTAGTCCTGTTTCTCGATAACTACCAAATATAAACACAACAATAAAGTGGTACATCACCAAGATACTAGGGGTTCTTGAGCATGTAGATAAAAATGGAATAGAGATAAACAAGAATAACATCTCGGTTGTCTTCATTACTCAAGAAAACCGAAATTGACTAGTAGTAGGACAATAACCTACATATTCCGAAATTGTATTCCAGATTTCAGCATACACCACAATTCTCGTTATCACGTCTTGTGGAACTAATGCATGCCTGTGTTCGTCTTTACGTCCACCAGATCATCGACGGTCTGTTGGTCCACACTGCACCACTCGTCAACGACGATTCGGCGTAGATCTCACAGATTTGTTGGCGCGTCGTTTTAACCTAAAACAGGTCCTTTCAATGTATCCGAGGCATGTTCATTAGCATTTATGTCTGGTGATCATGCTGGGCATTCTAATATTGCAATGTCTTATCATGAAGGAACGCATTCACAAGAGGTGTATGATGAGCGCTAGAATTGTCCATTAAGACGAATCCCTCACCAAAATGCTGCCGATATGGTTGCACTAAACACCGGATGGTTTAATCCCTGTATCGTATAACCGTTTGACTGCCTTCTATGACATCCAGTAGTATGGTGGCCCCACATAATGCTACTCTAAAATATCATTGAACCATGTGAGATTACCGCCCATTAGAAATATTGGTAATTAATAGCATTTGTAATTAAAGAGTATGAAGTTCACTGCAAACATTGACCATGCCAATCCACCAAATGTTACACAATTTTAATCTTAATAATTATGGTAGCAATGTATGTACACAGTTGGGTGACAACATTTATAGTTAGGCCATAGGCAGAAATTCTCCACGTTGAGATTAGCTGTTTGCTTGTAGCTGAGGGGAAGCAGTGAGCAGGCCGACGTTGGTGGCTTGTTCCAGCTTAGGATTTTCCAGGCTCGTTTCCGGTGAGGGGAGAGAGGGACAATGGCGAGTGCCAGGTGGAGGGCAGTGCACAGCGTGAAATAAAATATTCTAATACTACTTGCATTTGAAGTAATACGATGCAGTTAGGAACCTTTAAGGCCCTCATTACAAAATAGCCTGTTGATAAATAAACAATACATTAGCTGATATAGTCACATCTGGCGTAATATGTTTAATTGAAAATGAAAAGTAATAAATTACCAATGAATACAAGACAGTTACACAACTAGCATGGCAATGTTTTGTTTATAAAAATAATATATTAACTATTTCTCATTTTATTTTCAATTAATCTTGTGTATTTTATCTTGAAATATTAAGTTAAATCACTTATCTGTGATATAAGAAATCGCACGATTATAATAAATAATGCAAAGGATGTTTATACCAATATAACAACCTAATAAGAAATTTGTTTAATGTGTAGCGTAATTATTTTGATTTTAAGTAGAGTTTTAGAAATGTATTGGCTGAGCGCTGTACGTTGGCAAGTCGGTTGGAACAGCTCACCAGAAGTTGATGACGTAGTGAAAAATCCCGGCAGTTGGGCTTTTGGCGCGCGCGGCCCATGGAGGTAGTCAGAAGTCGGGAGCGAGTGGTGTAGCTGGCCGGGCGCGGCGTGTCTCTGCACGGTCGGCATGTGGATCTCCAGGTGGAGACTATAGATTTTTGTGTGGCAATTGCCAGGTGTGGTTGCTCGTCGTAGACTGCACCAAGTTGAATCGAGTGCTACTGTGTGTTGTGAATATTTAGCCGGTGGAACAAGGTGTGCATCGCACTGAATTAAAGTGACTGTGTTTTGTTAATGTAACACGGGTCGTCGCATAGGCATGAACGTAAACGGTGTTTGAGACAACCACATGGTGTGAAAACAATTTGCGACAAATATTCATTTTGTCTGGGGGCTCACGAGCTATAACTTTATTTGATAAATGTGTCAACGTACAGACGTATCAGCCACACAACATAAAGTGAACTTTCACGTGTTTTCAAAAATAGTAGTTAGTACACCCTTTTCTCGCATGAACTTATTTTATTAAGAATTTTTTTGTTAATCATATGAAGGGAAGGAAAGCTGCGAACGTGTGATATCATCCCCTAGAAAACGAGTCAAACAGTAGCAATCACAGTTCCAGTGTTTTTGCATGTTTAGAAATTTGGTTCGCAGTTGGTGGTTGTGAGTTTTAAAAGTTAATCTTTCCCTATTTAGACTCTCACCCCGATCTTTCCCCTCGCAACCACCACCTTGCAGCACAGGCTACACGGTATGTCTAAGAAGTTCAGGCTTACCAGTCTGCCTCCGATGCTTGTCTGGTTAATGGCAGATTCGAGTCTCATCTGTGAATAAGACACGATGCCAATTCTGAACAGCTCATTCAGCATGCTAATGGGCCCATCTGCACCGTGCTGCCATGTCTCTAGCTGTTAGTGGCCTTGGACGTCGGGCGTGAAGGTCCATATCATGCAGCATGTTACGTACAGTTTGAATCGAAACACGACGTCGTGTGGCTGTACGAAAATCATTATTCAGCATCGTGACCTTCCTCTCAACGTATGTCCGACCTAAAATGCACAATTAGCGGTCAGCAGCTGCTGTGGTAACCATTGCGCAATCACAGCGAGGCAAATCATGATAGTACTTTTATTTCTGTACCTACACCACGTCCGATCAACATCTACATCGATATCTACATACATATCTGCAATTCACGCAAATGATTGACGTCAATTTGCAGCAGGGCTTTGGAACATATCCTGTGTTCAAGTATTATGAATTATCTCGAACAGAACGATCTATTGACACAAGGTTAACACGGTTTTTGAAATATCGTTCATGTGAAACACAACTACCTCTTTACTCAGACGAAGTGAAGAGTACTATCGACAAGGGTTTTCAAATTGATTCCGTATTTCTAGATTTCCACAAGGCTTTTGATACCGTTCATGTGAAACACAACTACCTCTTTACTCACACGAAGTGAAGAGTACTATCGACAAGGGTTTTCAAATTGATTCCGTATTTCTAGATTTCCACAAGGCTTTTGATACCGTACCTAACAAACAGCTTTTAATGAAATTGAGATTTGTGACTGGATAGGGTATTTCCTGTCGGAGAGGACACAATTTGTAGTAATCGGTGGCAAGGAATCGACAAATACAAAGGTGATATACGGCGTTCCACAGGCTAGTGTTATTGGTCCTCTGCTGTTATCTACATAAACGATTTGGGAGAAAATCTGAGCAGCTCTCTGAAGTTGTTTATAGGTGAAGCCGTCATTTATCGTCTAGTAAAGTCATATGCAGATCAAAACCAACTGCTGAACGATCTAAATAAGATATCAGTATGGTATAAAAATTAGATATTGACTCTAAATAACGAGAAGTGTGAAGTCGTCCACATGAGTACAAAAAGAAATTCGTTAAAATTTATTTATAAGGTAAATCAATCAAAATTGAAGGCCATAAACTCGAATAAATACCTAGTAATTACTATTACATCACACGTAAACGGGAAAGAACACGTAGCTAATGCCGTGGGAAATGTGAATCAGAAAATGCGTTTTATTGGCAGAACCCTTAAAAAATGAAACAAAACTACTATAGAGACTGCATACACTATGCTTGTCCGTCCTAATTTCGAGTATTTCTGTCCAGTTGGGATCCTTATTAAGTGGATTTTACGGAAGCAATCGAAAGACTGAAAAATAAAAAAAATAAAAAAAAATAAATAAAAAAAGGGGCAGCTCGTTTTGTATTGTCCCGACACAGAGGAAACAGCAAAAATGTTCAAATGTTTGTAATTCTATGGGACCAAACTACACTGGTCATCAGTCCCTAGTCTTACAAACTACTTAAACTAAGATAAAATAACCTAAGGAAAACACATACACCCATACCCGAGTTAAGATTCGTACCTCCGACGCGGGTGTCCAAGCGATCGGATAGGGGGGGGGGGGATACAGCATCACGGAAATGATACAGGATCTTGGATGGGAATCTTTACAACATCGGCGTTTATCGCTGGCGTTGTCTACTCCAAACACTAACACTCTCCTCGGAATGCGGAAATATATGTTAACTCTCACATGCATAGGTAGAAATAGTCATCACAATAAAATACGAGAAATCAGAGCTCGAACGGAGAGATTCAGATGTTCTTTCTTCCAGTGCGCTATTCGAGAGTGGAATGGTAGATGAATAGTATAAATGTGGTACGATGAACCCACTGCCACGCACTTAAATGTGATTTGCAGAGTATAAGATGTAGATGTAGATGTAGAAGGTGCGTTGCGGAGGCCTCTCAGGACCGCTTTAGTTACTTTCACTCATGTTCTATTCCCATATAGAACGAGTGAAAACGAATGTTTGTGTGGATAGAAACGACCCATAATCTCTCTAATGTCATCCTTATGGTCTTTACGCGAAATGTAGGTTGGTGGCAGTATTCCTGCAGTACGCCTTAAATTCCAACCCTCTAAATTTCTTCAACAGTGCTTCTCGTGAAGAACGTCGTCTCCCCTCCAGCGATTCCCAGTTGAATTCCTAAAGCATTTCAGCAACACTCGCTCATTGATCGAATCTACCAGTTACAAACTTCGCCGCCCGCTTCTGAACTGTCTTTATGTCCACCTTTAAACCGAACTGTTGGGGATCACAAACTCTTGAGCAGTGCTCAAGACAGGGTCGTACAATCGTTTTTTATACGGTCTCCTTTACAGACGAATCACACCTGCCAAAAACTCTCCCAATAATTCGAAGTCGTCCATTTGCCTTTCACACGACTTAGATCCTCGTTCCATTTCATATTGTTGTGCAGCGTTACGCTGTCAAGTAGCACACTCCTAATGCTATATTCGAACATTACGGGAATGTTTCTCCTGCTCATCTCCATCACCTAACATGTTCGTACATTTAGCGCTAGTTGCCATTCCTCACACCACCTAGACATTTGGTCCAGGTCATCATGCATGCTACTACAGTCATTCAATGACGACACCCTCTTGTACACCACACCACCACGGCAAACAGCTGCTGATTGCAATTCACTCTGTCCGTCAGATCATTTATATAGACAGAAAATATTAGCGGTCTTACCACACTTCCCTTGGGCACTCCTGACGATACCCTAGTCTCAAATGAACACTTGCCATGAGGTCAACGTACTGCAACCACTCAGTAATTGGGTACCTATTCGATAAGTCCGTAGCGTAAGTTAGTTGAAATAGTTTGTAGATCTAGGGACTGATGGCCACAGTAGTTTGGTACCACAGGTTTGCAAACGCTTAAGTTTGAAGAAGCGTCTTCTTTGGGCGTCGAAAGACAATGGATAAATGGAAACAGTCGGCCGCGGTGGCCGAGGTGACTGAGGCGTTCCAGTCACGGTCAGCACGGCCACTACGGTCGGGGGTTCGAATCCCCCCTCGGGCATGGATATTTGTGCCGTCCTAGTTCGTAAGTAGTTCATAAGTAGTTTGTAAGTTTAGGGACTGATGACCCCGTAGTTAAGTCCCATAAGCTTAACAAACATTTGAAATGGAAACAAGGAATAGTCAAAAGCATACCAACGAAACACATCATTCAAATGCTAAGACTCGATACATATTATGAAACTGGTGAAAACCTACTACATCATGTCACAGTGTTCCACATCTCCTAAAGTATCGGAATGGCTTCTATCAAAATTCGAACAAATATTCTTTACCATGAGGAATGAATCGCTATGGGAGTCAAATACACCTGCTACATGTATGTCGTGATATTAAGACCTCATAAGCAATAAGTTATAACACTACACCATTATGCTACATACGAATAACGAGACTTTATTCATCCACTACTTGAGATTGAGAGCACTTAGGGTATGAAACAAATTTTTCACATAGCTGCGAACATTTACAGATTGTATCTCGCTAACAACCCAAACAATGTGATTAAATACTGTAATGCAATTATTTATATAAGCTGTCTATGCAACTGAAATAATTTATTTTGACACATGCGTTTCACCTTTATTTGCAAGGAAAGCATCTGTAATGGCAATTTTTGGTAGATGCTGCCCTACTGGGCCGCTGTTAGGTGATTAGGTTGTTTTGTTTCTGTATTCTTGTATGCCATTGGCTTTTCATTTCCGCACTTCAGAACTAGGTACACGCCATTTTGGTAACTAAGAATATTAACAAAGTGAAAATTATGAAATGAAAGACGTTTGTTGTGTACTGATTATTATATAATTTTACGACACGTACTTCATTAGACATGACTTCATAAACAGTTAGGTTCAAGAAAAATAATCCCATAACGCATGAAGTTTAGATTTTTTACATATTTACTACTAACTATATTCGCGCAATATTTCACAGATAGCGCTTACGCATACCATTGAATGTAGCTGCGAAATTATATTATAGTGTGACATATAGTTAAGGAGATATGACGACAAAAACAATGAAATACATGAAAGTCAGCCCCATAACGCATGAGGTGGTAATCAGTTCTGTCTTTTCTACCAATTCCATTCACAACACATTTAGCAGACAGTTTCCTGATATCCTACTATACAAAACTGGAATATCATATTATTGTTGGACACGAAGTCCATGAAATGTGACGTCATAGGAAATGAGCTGCACTAAAAGGAAACTGAAATAGAGAATGGTGTCAATGGAGATGGACACAGAGGAAAAGAAGAGGTGGTCTAATACTGGAAAGTACTAAACACACATCCGAGAAATGCCAGGAAGTAACGCTAGTATTATTTACAAAGTTCGACAAGTAGATTTATAAAAGCACTATCTGGTCTTTAAATGTACTCCGATGTCAAACGGCGCTATCTCTTCCCATATCGGATTTCAGGCTTTGCATAGAAAGCAAGAAACTGGAATAAAACGACAGGTAATATTCGTAGTAAATATATTACTCGCAAATGTGATGTAGGTAACGTTCATACATCCTGACGACGATAGCGCAATAGCAGCTAAAATTTAATATTAGTCCGAACATAAGTAAATGATATTGAGTCGCCGCTTCCCTTATGTACGAAATAAATTAAAATCGTCAGAGACGTGGCATCTGTCCCAGAAAATTCAATAACTGGACGTGGTTTGAATGGCTACTATTTCGAAAGATTGGACATCGCATGAGGTTGTTAGATTTAACCTTAACTGCATCGCTTAAATTGCTGCGATGAAAGAAAAGCATTGACTTTAAGCCGCTTCACTGCCATAACTACTGACTCTTCTCTCGCAATATTTCTCGATTTTCCAGGACGCAACTTAAACATTCGCCTATCGCGTACATGGCAGCAATGTTTCTTGAAGAGATGTACAATGAATTGACAGTATCTTCATAGGACGGTGTACCTTGAACATAAAGAAATGAAGCTTAATGGAATATGGTGGTGTGAAACCGGGCGATGCTACAGGAATTATTGTAGAAAACGAGAGAATAAAAGTTATAGAAGAGGTTAGGTATTTGGGCAGTGAAATATCTCCAGATGGCTGAGTACAAAATATGTAAAATACAGAATGGCTATGGAAAGAAAAACCTTTCTGAAGAAGGAAAGTTTGTTAATTTAAGTATTTGGATGTCTTTCTGAAGGCGTATATTTGTAGTATATGGGAATAAAACTAGAAAATAACGGTTCAGCAAGAGTGTGCTGTTACAAAGTACGTGAAAATGCTTATGACCAGACAGGTAAAAGGCATAAGTAATGAGGAGGTACTGAACAGAACTAGGGAGAAAAGAAATTTGTGGCATAAGTTGCCTAAATGGGGGGATCAGTAGGTAAGACACTTTCTGAGAGAACAAGGAAACGTCGGTTTAGCACTGGAGCGAAGTGTGGAGGGTAAAAATTCCAAAGGGACACCAAGAGACGAACAGGGGAAGCTGATTCATATGAGTGGCGAGCAGTTTTTATTGGGATTTAAAGAGGTTTGCAGAGGATAAAGTAACTTTGAATGTTGCGTAAAACGAAGTCGGGGTACTGAAGCCCTCAACAACACCAAAAACAACGGGTTACATAAATTTATGTGAGAAACAGACAGTTGTAAAAAATAATAATAATTTTGCTCTTTCATTATTTGTTTAGTTATCGTAACTTTTAAGACCTTGATCCCACTTTGAGGCAGGCAGTGCCTTCATAGGAAAATAAACTAAAGAGCCAATGAAACTACTACCTGTGCCTAATACCGTGTGCGGTCCGTGCGAGCACCCAGAAGTGCCGAACAGGACTAGGCATAGATTCCAGTAATGTATCAAGTAATCCTTGAGGAAACTGACAATACGCATCTTGCAGGACTGTTCAAAAATCCGTAAGAGTACGAGGAGGCGGAGATCTCTCCTGAACAGCACGTTGCATGACATCTGATATATGTTCAATAATGTTCAAGTCTGGGGATTTCGGTGGCTAGTGGAGGTGTTTAAATTTCTAATCCTGGAGCCATTCCGTAGCAATTCTGGGCGTGTAAGGAGTCACACTGATTTGCTGGAATTATCCAAGTCCATCGGTGTCGACAATGGGCATGAATGCACGCAGGTGAACAGCCAGGATGTGTACGGGCGTCTCACCTGTCAGACCTAGATGTATCGTACACACGATCCACACCTTGACAGAGCCTCCAGCGGCTTGAATCGTCCCCTACTGACATGCAGAGTCCATGGTTTCTGATCCTGCTCCAGGAAATTATGACAGCAACCGCCTACGACATTATTTATCAGACATGGGATCGATCGGGCATTTCTAAGTTGTGGAGTAGGAGAGATGCTGGGACAAAACATACTCGCTTTATAATAAACTTATATAATATCTTAAACCACAAGAGACAATTTAACTCAGAGAGATAATCAATCAATCATTAATATTAATTATCGCATTTACGACTTTATTTCGAGATGCAATTTAACTCTGACAAATAATTAATCATTCATTAATACTTATTGTGCGCCCCGGTTGCACAGTGATAAAGTGCCAGACTACCAAACCAAACGTCACGGGTTCGATCCCCGCGAGTCCCTAGAATTTTTATCTATCATTTTCCACTTCTTTCACCTCTGGTAGTATTGCTCATGGGAAAAATACCGAGTAAGAGCGAGGTTCGGAACCCACGTTAAACTGTAGGTCCCCCTATAACTGGCTGACGATGTCAGTTCGAAGGTCGGAGGAAGGCAATGACATACCACTTCCAAACAGGACCATGCCTATTAAAGCATTGTGGTATTCAAAGCAATATTCGGATTTTTCACTACTTTACCTTTTACCTTACCTTAAATAATTATTAAAACTTTTGACTTTCACTTAAAGACGAAAATTTTTACATATTATCATAAACTTTAGGCGAAGCATCTATTCAACATCAGATACAATCTGTTAGTTAACTGTTCGAACAGAACTCTTTACAGAAATTATTGTAATCCTTACTTCTGGTGAAAGTTACTCCGTTCTTTACAGTGACATTTCAAAACACAAAATTTACTAAGAACATACACCACACCAACACAATTTAAATACAATCACGCATTTATAGAGCCCTGAACATTCCTTCAAACAAATTCTTACACTGATAACAGATTCCATTTCAGTTCCAGTAGACGTAAGCAATTTTCCTTTGAACTTTAGAATATAGGCTCTGTGACAAGTGATAATATGTGGTTTATTGAAATTAGAGGAAAACTTCCATCATTATATGCCACTATGTTGCCCACTAAATGACATCGCAATGTAACGGCACTGTTGCACAAACTTTTCATTACACGTACCCTGCAACATAGAACGGTCAGGAACCAATCATGACCCACAATTCTTGTACACGTCTTATTGACTTCAGTGTCAGTAAGTTGATGTCTAAGCCCAGTTAGGTTCGCGTAACTGCCCCACACCAATGAAATCAAGTTCCAGGTAGTCAACTATACATACAAGCTCTAACAAAGGTCATTCAAAACACAACAAGTTTCAACTATCTGAGCTTTAAGTACTTCACCAGCCTTGTTAATACACAAGTCGAAAACGCCCCTAGCAACAAGACTGACAACGTCACACAGGACTACGGCAACTGGTATATTAAAACGTTCCATTCGCTTACCCACGTCAGATTCTGCAGCACTTATTTTCCGCCAAATATCCCTCCATCTGGTTCTCTTAAATCCGGTTAGTTTTCCAGTTCATTACTGAAATATTTTTGTTGAAACGAAAACAGCCAATATTACATTTGCCGGAGACCAAACTCCACTTCCGAGAGCCGACACCGATAACTGTGTCTTTCCGTGTTGCTCATCGTAAGCCAGACCTAGTGCCGAACGCCTATCATCGTAATCGAGGAACAGCAACAACACACAAGCTACCTAGAATGACACGGTTTCCTTTCCCCGATATTATCAGAGAACATTTTATATTTTTATATTATTTCGGCATGTAAAAATAATTGTCTCTGAATAGCTAAGTAATAATTTAAGAACAATTTTTTTAAAGACAGAAGATACTCTTGCTTTGTACTTCGTAGCGATAGCATCTTGCAGACGGGAGCTGTACTTTATTATTTTTATGTGGCCGCTGTTATGTACATTCAGGAAAATATATGTGCTGTGAGCGTATCTTAAATTTATAAATAAACCCCACCTCTCACTTAAATTCGCACTTATGAATTTTTATTAATAATTTCACCCTATCCTCCCTCCGCCCATAACGTCTTTTTCAGCCTTGTTGAATCACCGCAACAATGGATGGCGCAGGTTTTTTGGTTAATATTTAATAGTGATATTTCGTGTAGCCTGCCACTCTTGTTTCAAAATTTATTCCATAATATTATCATTCACTGGCAATAGAATCTGCAATCGGTTTTCTTGTAAATTTTTAGAAGTCCGATGTATTTGACTACGTAATATCCCTATCCGATTTATGTCATGTCATTTATCTTACTTTACGGTTTGCTACACGAGTCGTAATTTGATATTGCCGAACTGCCATCCACTGTTCGGCGAGTGGTTATCATATTATTAAAATTTCATTTACAGCCAAATTTCAACCACCGATGGATCTTTTCTTAAAGGTAACTGCTCGCCGATTCTTTTTGTAATGTTCTGCCTGCACAACACTCCACCTTTAATTAGCTTGACATTTCATTTAAATGCATTTAATAATTTTTCCAATTTTTTTTCGTAATTTTGTGATTGGGATCTTTCATAGCTTCTAACTTAAAACCTCTTCCTTCTGTAAATTTGTCGATGTCAAAAATTAATAGCCAGGCTGGAACATTATATGCCGACACAGCCTTGTCACAGTGTCACCACAACACGCTCCCCTCGGCACTTTCACTTCCACGTTCCCCTCGTCCGAGTAAATATCACTCCTCTCTCCCCGACACTCCACTCCAGAGACACTACTCGCGATCTGTCGAAGAGGACGAGCCAAAGATTAGACGTCTGGAGATCGACGCCACAGCTCCTTTTCATTGAATGGTTCGCACTTTGACACTTGTTGATGGCCCAGAACTGAAATATGCAGCAATTTGCCGAACAGTTGCATATCTAACACATTGAACAATTACAAGTCTTCGTTGGCCCCGTTTTTGCAGCAATTTTTTTCTGGTCACAGCGAAGTTGGAGATAATCGTTGATATGGTGTCTGCTCTTTCGCACAATTTTTCTACTTTGTCGCTGAATTTATTTCCTACCCCCCCCCCCCCCCCGAACGGTCGAAATGTTTCAATATTTCGATTTCGTAGATGTCGGAGGGGCAGTAAAATAACAAATGATGGTCGCAGTACAGAGGATATAAAATGCAGATTGGCAATGGGTAGAAAACCGTTCTTGAAAAAGAGAAATTTGTTAACATCGAATATTGATTTAAGTCTAAGGAAGTCCTTTCTAAAGGCATTTGTGTGGAGTGTTGCCTTGTATGGGAGTGAAACATGGACGATAAACAGCGCGGACAGGAAGAAGATACAGGCTTTTGAAATGTGGTGCTACAGAAGAATGCTGAAGATTAGGTGGGTGTATCGCGTAACTAATGAGGAGGTACTGAATAGAATTGGGGAGAAAAGAAATTGCTGGCATACCTTGACTAAAAGAAAGGATAGATAGATTGGTAGGGCAAATTATTAGACATCAATGAATTGTGAATTTAGCATTGGAGGGAAGTGTGTGGGGTAAAAACCGCAGAGAAAGACCAAGAGATGGATACAGTAATCAGATTCAGACAGATGTAGGTTGCCGTTCTTATGTGGAGATGAAAAGGCTTGCTCAGGATAGGGTATTGTGGAGAGCTGCATCAAACCAGTCTCTGGACTGAAGACCACAACAACAACAACAACGATGTCGGAGATGTGTTTCGGGATTCCCGATATTCACGATGCACTCGTGAAATTGTCGTACGGCAGGATCCCCACTTCATCGTAACCTCTTAGATGCTGTGTCCCAGCTCTCGAGCGCCGACTATAACACCGCTTTCATACTCAAATCGTGATAATATGCCACTGAAGCAGCACTGTTGTCTTATATAGGTGTTGCCAACCAAAACGCCGTGCTTTCAGCGGTTACGTTTGTCTTTGTTTGCACTCCCATACCAAGACCAGCTTCTTTGGGCCTACAGTGTATTTCACTGTTGCCTGCTGATGCATGATTGTATCCCGGCACACGCCTCTTCATGCGAAGAAAACCTACGCCCAAGAATGTTTTTCTTTATGGATACTGAAGTATGATATAGTATGGTTGTGATCTAGACTGTACGAAGAATGTGTAAGGACGTACCGGGGAAACCGCTGCAAAGTAGTTGAAACAACGTTTCGAACATTGGAGTAGGAATTTTCACGCAAGAGAATGATGACGTTTCGACTTGGCTGCAAATATGTCCATAAAAAACAATTAATAGTTTACTAATGTTTATCTTTCTTCTTTTCAATTAACTGCCCCTTTATGACACTTACCGAACTCTATTCTGTCGTTTGCTCTGCCAAGCTAGAATCAATCAACGTAATCTCTCACCATCCTGCCCTCAAATTACGAATACTTAGAAAAAAAAAAAAAAAAAGCCGGTAGCAGGATTTACGATTGGTATTAGGATAGGACGTGAACAAAATGATAACACCGTGCAGTATATTATATCTTGTTGGACGTTAACACTGGAAAGCGACTTCCTTACACAAATGACGTATCATCCGCGCAGGATATGGTAGACGAAGCGCAGAGACCAGTTTTCGTCCGGAAGGGGAGGCCGCGTCAGTCCACTTCCGCCTGTCGGCTAGTGCACGTCGAGTGAGCGCACCGCTATAAACGGCGTGACAGCACCGTCTCCAAGCGATAAAGGTTCAGAAAGAGTTCTGCACAGCCAGGCGCAACAGATTGTTTTCAGCGCAAGAAGAAGCAAAAAGGGGATAAAAATCCCATTAAAATGTCTTTGAAAGAGTGCCGGCTGCTTCCAGTGTTTCACTGTCAGACAATAAGGAAAGAAAAAAAATTAAAATTAAGATATAGAAAATAATTGGTTGTCGGTAATTCTGAAGGTTTCTCTACTCCAGGAAAAAGCGGAATTAAGAGAAAGAAGTCTTAGATTTAGATGGTTTTCAAGAAGAAGTTGTGCGAAGATCGATAATTTCCACGTTACAAACAAACAGCGTCCCACAACTTTTTTCCTATAATAAGGAAAAATAGGTCTTTCACGGGAAGTATTTCTTCATTGCAGTACCTACTTCAAAAGTTAGGCTTCAGGTACATTAGTTTTTATTATAATTTCAATGTATTGCTTACATGCTTTATTTTTCGCGCAATTAAAGTGCTTAATATTTACCAGGTGTCGCAAAAAACGGGTTACAGGAAGGTGCTTTGGTACGTTTAGAAATTCGCAGTAAACGTGTCGATTAATTAAATAAAATAAAATAGTACCCTTAAGAGAATTGACTTCTCATATGTCGATCTTCGCAGTTCGCATACTACGCCCATTGAGTGAACAGATGGATCAAGTAATGGAGTAAGGGGGCCACTTTCAAAAGGACAACACGCAGATAACTAATTCGGACAAGTAGTTCTGCAGACTATAAGGTATTTATGTGTCTAAAGGATAAAGGAAACATTTACGTTTTCTGGTCTACAATACTGTAGAACAGGATAAAGTGAGCATTCGTTTTAAATTTAAGCAAGTTCTATAATACAGCCACAGAAATACGATTGATTTTTTAATGTGTTTCGTATGTTGAGTGTTTGATTTAGCATTGTTTCTGACTGATTGTTTATGCTCTATCCAGATGACTGCAGTAAATTAAAGAAAAAAATTCTGTTTGCAAGTTAAACAGAAACACCAGACCTCCTGCTTGCACACCAGTAATACTAACAAATCAGTCTATATCCAGTATCCAAATATTACTAACTAATGCTTTAAGTAACATGTATTTTGAAGTAAGATAGGTAATGTTAATACACGATAAAATAATGAAATATTAATAACATTGTGTTATGTATTTAGAAGAAGGTATTTTTGAAGTTATGGTTTGGTACAGAAGAGGGAATTAATAAAACTCCGTCATGTAGTGGAGTGTAGGCTTCAGTTTAGGGCGGCACTTCCGCTCCAGCGCTGGTCACTTCCCCTCACTAGAGAGCCTACATAGGGAGAGAGTGGCCAACCGGCCTGTGTCCGCCCTGTTTTTACCAGACTGACGGCGGGACTACACTTAAATAGCAACGCAGGCAGAAATGCAGCCACTTAACGACTGAAATAAGGCATATCTTACACCCATGACACCGAAGCACATCTTCTAGCTTACTAATCAGTACGTAGTATTCATATACCTTCATACAGGCCTAATAAATCTGTAAGCAAATAAGTCTCGCGAAACAGTTTCCATGACTGTCAAATATTAATGCCATAGTTTACGGTGTTCTGATAGTGCGACAGTCGGCAGTTGATTGATAAGAAATAGGGAGATACGTCATGTTATGTATCCCCATGAAAATAATGCTATTTCAGAATTTTCTGTCTGACTATCAGTCACCAAAATTAGTACAATATTATCGCTTTCTGCTCCGATATAATGCATTTTAAGTGTGCTGTCGATTTTATAACATTTTCCTACACTGGGAAGCGAAAAGCGCCATTCATTGGATACTTTTAGGGACACAGTATGAAAGGCGACCGTTTGTAATTTATTTGATGTCGCAAGATTAGCATTCTGTTAAATTAGAGTAAATTATTAGTTTCTTTAATACTAGTTAATATTTCTAGGATTTTGTTACTTTAATAATTTATTATTGTCCCTATGAGAATGTGTACTTGTTTCACTTTTAAGTGGATGTGTGAGAATCTAATGACTGTCTGAATGTGGCTAGTGATAACTTTTTTTTGCATGGTTCTCTCTGACTCAGAGTCGATAGTTGGTCGTTACTAACCCCTGATGCTGATGCGACCAAAGAGTTTTCTACACCCTTTGGTTACAAGCCAGTCGACGAGCATTCTCCAGGGCGAGTCTCGAGATCTTCTCTCTCCACCACCGTTGTTTTCTTGGATTCCCCAGTTTCCGGTAGCTTTTCCGTGTCCTGGCCGCTTGGTGGTCACTTTGTGCTGGGATAATGGTGAGGTAAAGTTGGTTCTTCTCTTGTGTCTGCGGAGATGGTAGCGATTCGTAGTCTAGCATGTTTAACTTAGGCTCTTGAACTTATATTAATGTTTTGGAATATTCCTTCCGATCGTGCACGGAAATGTGCTCTAGTTTTTCAATCCAGTGATATCCAACAGATAAACGCAGTGTATGTGTTACTAGTTGCATTTTGATAATGCCCTGGTATATTCAAACCTTTTGTGATTATGTGGCGGAGTACGAACTCCGAAATTCTTTCTAGCTTTATGGGGCCCGTGTTCTAATAGACGATATGTTGATTTTTGTATAGTGTATGTAAAATTTTTCTTATCGTTTTCCTTCCGTGAGTGATATGTGTTCCACGTGGCTGGTTATTAGAACAAAGCCTTCAGCTTCCACTATTGTTTGTTCCATGCCCATCAGGCAAGTAACTATCCGTTTATCCTTCTGATTTCCACTAATATTTCGCGATCTTCTCTCCCCGCCTATTTTAATTTCCCAATCGCATGTTACTGCATTTCAGTAGCTTCTTTATGAAATTCTACGCAGTTCCAGGGGTTGTATGCCGTAGTTTTTCGGAAATTGAATTTATACATTTTTATCGGTTTTCGGAACCACTTGGGTCCGAACTCCTACTTCAGGGGTTTGCAACTAGTCACCTGAATTCACGCCACTTATCATAAAACCAGTGCCTAGGTAGTTTACTCTTATATTGCAACTTGAGAGTCCGCAGTGATTTTGTGTAATGAATCCGATTTTTAACCACTTCATCTTCAGTGGAGTGCGACCATGTAACGTAGCCGTGAGTCGCTGTTAGCGTGTTTGCTCGCGGTCTAATCTAAATGCAACTTAACTTTGCTTTACTCACGCACCATCTCAAATCAGGCACGACAGACCAGAGCTGTCTTCGCAGTTTTATTGTATAGCGTTTTGTGTGGTACCTCCGGGTTTGCTGAATTTCGCCTACGATAGCGGCGCCTGCTTCTGACTTGTTTCAGCACGCTGTTTTTGGTGAGTTTCGCTGTTGCATTGCCTGTGTGTGAGCGAGTGAGTGTTGTTTGTAAATCCTCCCTCCCCAGTAGCGTTAAGTTCTGTGTAATTTATGTTAAATTCAATGCTGGGCATCGTCAGTATTAGTTACTGTAAAGGAGATGTATTTTTATTGTATTAACAAAATTGGTTCCCTATTTTGCTTGCGTTCGACCTGAATAAACAAGTTACGTTCAGTATAATTTTGACTTGCCTATAAATTGTAGTTTTCAAGCACCTTCTCTCTTTTATTTTATATTGTTTTTCACCAGTGCTGAGAACAAGCTCAGATGCAATTTCTTATGTTTAAGTTCCGTTGCGCCATAACTGTTTTCTTAGCCAGTTTCTTTATTAATGTACGGTATGTGTGTAATTTCGTGTGAGCTGCTACGTGTATTGGCCACTGTGTCGTTAACTTCCTGTTATTAGAGTAATTTGAACCCAGTCAGTTCTCAGTTTGGGCCAGGGAACAAGGTGTTGCATCAGGGAGTAGCCATTAGCTCACACGGATCATTTTACTGATAAAGTTAAGATTTTTTATAACAGTAAATTTTTATCTGGATACCTCCTCCCAGAATTAAGCTTTTATTCCGTACAGTGGCCTACTTTTAAGTATTAAAAAAAATATGTAAAATACCGATACTATAATATAGCAGAAACAGACTCAATATAATGAAATAACAGGTTTTCGCTTGGTAGGCGATGTGAGATGTTTCTTTTATTTAACTTCAAAACATATCGATTTCGTCCCTATGATGGGACATCATCAGTGCAGAATTGCAAGTCATGATGACCTATGTGCTCTGCTTAAAAACATTTAAAGGTCTTGCCGGTACATGTCACATTGTTGTGACTTGTACCGGCAAGACCTTTAAATGTTTTTAAGCAGAGCACATAGGTTATCATGACTTGCAATTCTGCACTGATGATGTCCCATCATAGGGACGAAATCGATATGTTTTGAAGTTAAATAAAAGAAACATCTCACATCGCCTACCAAGCGAAAACCTGTTATTTCATTATAATTCTGTGGTGGGCTGGCACACAAAAATGGAATCTAGTTACATGAAGACTCAATATAGGTAACTGAATATCTACAATGAGTCAATAGTCTGCCCCCCTCTCTTTCCGACGTCACATCCCGTAATCAATTACAGGATTGTGAATAGTCAATAATAACAGACAAGTGGGAGGTGCCATAGCAATGTTAAAACATATCTTGTAGCATGACATAGCAAAAAACCAGAACCATGAACTAACAAAAAGCTAGCAAATACTGTATAAACAAATTTACCACTTATCGGATTCAAAAAAATGTTCAAATGTTTGTACAACTTATGGGACTTAACTTCGGGGTCATCAGTCCCTAAGCTTACAAACCACTTATGAACTAGCTAAGACTAAAGACGGCACAAATATCCATGCCCGAGGGGGGATTCGAACCCCCGACCGTAGTGGCCGTCCCCTATCGGATTCGAACTCGCATCCTTCACATTATAAATTCAGTACTCAACTACTATTACTGAATTTCATCAATGCCTTCCTTCCTTTAAAAGTGGCATTTACGGTTCCCTGTTTCTCGGTTAATTTTCACTGCCCACTTTTCCCGTATTTCCTCAATCCCTGCGAACACAAGCATCATGTAACAATATTTACTTCGGTTTTTACAGTCAATACAGGAAGAAGAGCAACGAGACGTTTCTCTTAATTGCGCTTAATGATAGTAAAACGCGTTATTATTTATACTGAGTAAATCGCTTCAAACTGACACATAATCTTAAAATTTTTCGCGAAGTTTTAAGGTTATCGTCAACGACCAACGAACACTTTAATTTACGTAAATAGAACCGTCAAAGGACGTGCAAACGTGGAGCAGTGCCTACCATAATACAGCCTGTACGTAAATGTATAGTGAAATCACTGTTAGAAGCTTTTAAGACACACTACATTACAGAAACGCATTCTGTAGCTATTCACACACATGTAAAGCCCGCCAAATGTAGTAAATACATGGCGTGCTGGACTCTCAGCCAATCAGGAGCAGTCTCACGCATGGCCACTCTTCCTATACAGGCTCTCTACCCCTCATTGCTTCGGCCGCTACCCCCACCATTGCCGCGTTGGAGCGACCGAGCACATTGAGGCGCTATGCTCCGATGCGCGAGGCCTTTCCCCGTTAGGGGTGCGATTACCCCCTCGGGCATGGATGTTTGTGCCGTCTTTAGTATAAGCTAGTTCTTACGTAGTTTGTAATTTAGGGACCGATGACTCCTCAGTAAGCTTTACAAACATTTGAACCCCCACCACTACCGCTATCTCTACGCTCGCCCTGCGGTCTGCGCGTCTACTGGCCCATTATCCTTCGGGCACTCTACTAAGCCATGAACATTAACTAACTGTACATTATTTGTTTTGCTCTGAGGCATATGACTGGTGAAATGTATAATCTCTCAGACTGCCAAAAAGGGACACTCGATAGTGCACTGTCACTGATGTAAATGTGAACTAAATAAGGTAAAATTGGCGAAGAGGAATAACAAGCTAAACTCTAAGTGAATTCATCAGTAAACACTTCCGGGCTGAGTTGCCGTGGTCGATCTATAATACTTCCTCTCCCTGAGGACTATCACAAAAAGATCAGTGATCTTCTGGAATCCAGCACATACAAGAAGTTGAAAAAGGATCACACAACGAATGTGCCGAATGTCACTAATCGTCTGATAAAACAGTCTTCTATTCCTACAGAAGTTAAAAAGTATCTTTGTAAAACGGAGGCTTACCCTCCGAGATTATATGTTTTACCAAAGATACATAAGGTAGATGTTCCTTCGAGACAGATAGTCAGCGCAATTGGAGCTCCTACTCAAGAACTGGCCAGACACCTTGCCTCTTTGTTACAACCTTACATAGGCAAAATTGAGAGTCATATTAAAAAACTCTCTACATTTCATTGAAAAACTGAAGGAAATTACTGTCCGTCCTAACGACATTCTTGTCAGTTTTGATATAGTGTCTTTGTTCATCATGGTTCCAGTTGATGAAGCTCTCTCACATATAGCCGATATGTTCCTTTCTGATATAGTGACTTTGTTCAAGCATTGTCTATCCTCGACGTATTTTCAGTATAATGGTGAATCTTATGCACAGTCCGATGGGGTAGCCATGGGAAGCCCCCGGAGCCCCGTAATTGCGAATTTATTCATGGAATATTTTGAACATCAAGCACTGCAGACGGCCAAAAAAAGACCCTCGAATTGGTGTCGATATGTCGATAATACCTTTGTAATATGGAATCACGAGGAAGAGGATTTGAATGATTTCCTGGTGCATCTAAATAGCATTAACCCTAAGATCAAATTCACCATGGAGAAACTTTCTGGATGTTTCAGTTATCAAACGGGCAGATGAGACCTTAGGCCATAAGGTCTATAGGAAAGCCACACATTCTGATCGCTACCTCCATAAGAACTCAAACCACCACCCTAGGCAAAAGAAGGGGTGGGGGTCATAAAAACACTAGTGGATAGGGCCAATAACACTTGTGAACCAGGCTACTTACAGGAAGAACTAAACCACTTGCGACAGGCCTTTGCGAAAAATGGTTATACAAATAACGAGAGTAACCGAGTATTTCACCCAAGTAGTAAAATGCACAAAACAGGAGACAGCAACAACCATCAGCTGGAAAAGTATTTCTTCCGTTTATTCATAACATCACGGATCGCATTGGAAAAGTACTGGCCAAGTTTCGGGTGGAGACTATTTTCAGAGCTACTAAGAAAATTAGTGAATGCCTTAGATCAACAAAAGATGCTCGTCATCACCTGGCTACACCAGGGGTATATAAAATTCCGCGTAGTTGTGGCAAAGTTTACATAGGAAGCACAAAAAGAAGCATTAATACACGTTTGACGGAGCATAAAAGAAATTGTCGCTTGGGACATCGACAAATCGGCAGTGGCGGAACATGTTTTCACGGAAGGAGATCACGAAATAGAATTTGGTGAGACAAGTGTGCTGACGAAGACGTCACACTATTATACACGTATGTATAGGGAGGCAATTGAAATCCATAAACATCAATACAATTTTAATCGTAAAGAAGAAGGATTAAAATTGGACAAGATATGGCGATCGACGTTGCATCAATCACGTGACAGTCGATTGCCCGCAATCGAGAGAACATCCGATAGCCAGAGACAGCCACACATCGACGTCACGTGACGTGAGGTGGCGCCCTCTACGATTTTACATAAGGAGCGGCCTCAGCCCCCAGCAGCCAATCGTCGACTCAACCTCGGAAGGTGTTCTCCGTAGTCGAGAACGAAACGTCAGGGAGAGGAAGTTTTATAGATCGACCACGGCAACTCAGCCCGGAAGTGTTTACTGATGAAGACGCCGGCCGTGAAAGCCTTCATGGGATGATTCTAAGTGAATTGACAACGACCTACTAACATTAAGAACGATTGTACCCAGACAGTTTAAAAGAACCCCGAATCAAGAGATTGCAAAACTCAAAACTCCCTTGACTAATACTGGTTCGATAAAAAACAATACTGCTGGAGCTTATTATTCATGAAAAGGTTGCAGTTGCTAAACCAAAGGAGAGCTGTGAAGACAGTGTTGCCTCCGTTACAAAACCTGGACACTTTATGGCGAAGTATGTTCTATGGTCTGCTAGAATTTCACTTAAACATCTGCTCGACTCTCTAACAGACGTAGTGTAGACGGCACTTAATAACTTTTATCCTAAATTGTTTGATATGACATTACTGTCAAGGAGTAAACAACAGTCACCAAGAATGTAAAAAAATTCTTTATTCTCATTAACGTAACTAGTTTCAATGCTCTAGGGCGCCATTATCAACGTATGAATAAGAAAAAATACAAGTTGCAAAATACTAATTGATTGTCATTTTCAAGTAAATAAATTTTGAAAAAATACAGTTGATTCGGTAATTGGATCCAGGAAAGTGGGGAGCCAGTTTGACTCCATCGAAAGGCCTGGGTCCATTTACCAAATCAACTCTATTTTTTTCATAATATATTTACAAGACAGTGTCAGTCAATTATTATTTTGTGTCTTGTAATTCTGTTTATTCATACGTCGATAATGGTGCCATAGAGCATCGAAGCTACTTAAGTTAATTTGACTATGATCTTTAGTACATTCTTGGTGACTGTGGCTTCACCACTATATATGTGGTATAAAATGAAATTTTATTCGAAAATTCTACATAGTGAGTTATTTCTGTTTCCTTTAGCTCAGCGTTTGAACTCTTCCTAAATTTATTTTTCACATTCTAAGTAATATTTAGTTTGTCGTAGCAGGAAACTACGTTTGATGACTGAGGAAACTTACCTTCCTCAAATGGTGAAGTGTTCACGATCTGCAACGCAGCGAGCGCCGTATGGTCACCACACTCGGACTTCCGCCGTCTACTGAAGATTCGGTATATCTTGCGACGCAGTTGCTACGTAACGCAACATTGTCGGAGAGCTGATTCATACGTATTCATTCAAGTGATCAAAAAAGATATGGTAGTGTCTTATGCATATTATTTATGTAATACATAGTTTCTTCTGTATCTACGAAGCTATCCCCCCATTCTTAAGTCTCTTATAACGTTATCTGTTGCCACTGTAAACATTTATACCAATACAGCTTGTAATTGTATAACGGATCTAGACATCTGATTCCTGAGTGTAGTAACATGAACGTTTCTGTAATCTCAGATATGACAGTCCATAAACAAGGTACTGTATGTAGCTCCCTTCAAACGGTTGTAACTAACATGAATAACCACGGTCAAATAGAAATTTGTCGGGACGTCTTGGACCAACATGAAGCTAAAGGAAAATGTTCTCAATAGCACTTCCGCCGGAGATAAGACGTGCCACGAATACAAGCCGAAGTTAAAAACACAGTCCATGGTATGGCGGCGTACGAATATTATCTGTCATGTAAGAAATTCAAGACACGTCCGTCTGAAAAGAAAAGTGATATGCACAGTCTTCTGGGATAGTCATGGTGTGGATCCTGGAGGAACTGCCGATTCAGCGCAAGACGACACAGACTATGGTGAAAGCCCGAATTTCCAGGGAAACGCCAGAGAAGAATACCAACTTTCACCTATAACACCAATTTTGCGGCCACGAAACTAAATGCAAAATTTGGCTGGAGTGTCTTTCCACATCCAACTTACATTCCCGATTTAGCACCTTCAATCTCTTTGAAAAATAAAAAAATAAAAAATAAAAAATAAAAAAAGGCTACATGGCGAACATTTTCAAGGCTCGTATGCTGTTGTCAAAGCTACAATGAGCTAATTCCAAATACCGAAATACCGAATAGTGGTGACTATGTGGAAAAATGACAGTGTGTAGCGGAAATGTTGCTCTGTTTAGTTGTGATTTATGTAGCACCCGTAGTTACCATGAATAAAAATAGGAGGCAACGCTTACGGAACGACCATCGTATTATTGTAGGTCACCTGTTTCAGGATATATGACGTCATAATAACAGAGGTGCATAATAAAGAAATTTAATTTGAATAGACTGCAGAACTGTTCAACCTCGGTGTCGCGACACCTTGGGGCATCGCATAGTCGCAAGACAAGTAAACTGAAAATATAAAACAAATGAAAGCTTCTGGGAAGAAATTAAAAGAAAAAGATCCTTCTCCTCGATTAGCGTGTATTGTACTTCGAAACGAATCAAACAAGTCGTATTTCTTTGAACTATAATTTGTTGTAATACAATCTCTGTTGGTCATTACTGATAAAAAGGAACGCACAAAATTATATGAATTACAAGAGTATCGCCATTAGAAAAGGCTTAGAAAGCTCTTGAATGGAGAGAACAATGGAAGGCGATGGACGCTGAGGAACGAAGGAGATCGACTAACATAGGAGGGAAATAAAAAGAAACGTTCAAATATTTGTCACGGGATCATCAGTCCCTAAACTTACAAACTACTTATGAACTAACTTATACTAAAGGCAGCTCAAACATCCATGCGCGTGGGAGGATTACAACTCCCGACGGGAAGCGGCCTCACGCATCGGAGCATAGCGCCTCAATGCGCTCGGCCACCCCGCCGCGGAGGACGTAAATAAATATACTTAATGTACTCATTACAGGGAGCGATCTTCTTGTATTAATATACAGAGTAATGCCAAGATCGAAATTTTTCTATGTTATTTATTTAAGTCGATCGGTTTCAACACACAATGGTGCCATTTTCTGGTCTCCTACAATTGGCATTAAACTGCTTATTAAAGCGCTCACATAAAATATGACAGGTGCTCAACCAGTAAGAAGCATTATTGTGGATCTTCTTTTTGTTTTGATCAGCCATCCACTTCATATCTGACTATCCACCAGCATAAAATATATCTATCAACCATAACATCTGCCAAATTTTATATGGAGCGCTTTGATAATGAGTTTGGTGCCAATTGTATGAGACCAGAAGATGGCACAATTATGTGTTCAAACCGGTGGTCTTAAATAAATTCGTCCCTCGCATCCTATTCACTCCCTACCACTCTCCACTATTCCTTTCATACCCATCCTTGGTCCTTTTCTCGTTTGCAGCTCCGTCTGGATCTGTCCCATCCACCGAAGGCCTGTTTTCCCAAAACATCTCTCTCGCCAGTTTATGCAACTCCTTGAGTCGTACCGTGCCGCAGAATCCATTTACACAGATGGTTCCATAGTAGATGGCCGTGCTGGGTATGCGTTTCTTTATGACGACCAAGTGGAACACCATTCTCTGCCCCGTGACAGTAGCATTTTCTCCGCCGAGCTGGTTGCCATGCTCAGAGCTCTGCAACACCTCAAAGCCTGCCCCAGGGGGTCATTTGTCATCTGTGCTGACTCCCTGAGTGGCTTACAAGCGATCGACCAGTGTTTCTCTCGCCACCCATTAGTGCGGTCGATCCAGGATACTGTCTACTCTCTATGCCGATCTGGCCGCTCTGTGGTCTTTGTGTGGACCCCGGGCCATGTCGGCATATCAGGGAATGAACAAGTTGATCGATTGGCCAAGCAGGCCACTATGGCAACACCTCTCAATATTGGCGTCACGGAACCAGATGTTAAACTGGGGTTGCACCGGAAGGAGCGCGAGGCTTGGAGCATCGAGTGCGCTACGACGAATGCACCGAATAAGCTTCAGGAAGTGAAACTGTCCACAGCTCTGTGGAACTCTTCACTGCAGCCGATCCGCCGAGAGTCAGTTGTCCTCTGTCGCCTCCGTATTGGGCACACGTGGTTAACCCACGGCTTTCTCCTTCGCCGTGAGGCTCCAGCCGTGTGTCGATGTGATGTAGTGTTGACAGTGACCCATCTTTTGATGGACTGTCCGCTTTTAGCCAACTTGCGGCAATCTTTTAATATCCCAGACGCGCTACCCTTAGTTTTAGGCGACGACGCCTCCATGGCTAACGCAGTTTTAGGCTTTATTAGCGCAGCTGGTTTTTACGACTCCATCTAGTGGTGGATACTAGAACCTGATATCTTAGACCCCCACATATCCAACGCTTTTCAAGGCCTTTTAAGACCCTTCCGTAAAATGCATAGGAGTTTTTAGCATGTGCAGTATGGCTGGCTCATTCCGTTTTATATTTGCGATCAGCCAGCCAGTTTTAGTTGAGTTCATGACTTTGTTTTAGCTACTGTGTCTCTTCGTTTTGTGCTGTCAGCGACTTGTCCATTGTCAGCCTGTCCCTTTTGTAAGCTTTTATTTTCGGAGCTTTGTTTTATTTTTTACGCTCTTGACAGTGGACTCTTAACTATGAACTGTGGACTGATGACCTAGCTGTTTAGTCCCCTACAAAACCAACACAACAGCCACAACAACAACTTAAATAAATAAGAGATAAAAATTGCAATCTTGGCCTGATCAATGCCGGGGACTAACGACAAAAATGTTCAAATGTTTGTATAGCTTATGGGACTTAACTACGGGGTCATCAGTCCCTAAACTTACAAACTACTTATGAACCAACTAATACTAAGGACGGCACAAATATCCATGCCCGAGGGGGGGATTCGAACCACCGACTGTAGTGGCCGTGCAGTCCGTGACAGGAGCGCCTTAGTCCCCTCGGCCACCGCGGCCGGCGACTAACGACAGTACGTGAATAACCTGTTCAGAAAAACAGGGACCTGAGCTACGGTTCCGGTTAAATATGGAACGAATGATACAAACGTACTGCCTTCATGAACATTTCCCCAGAAAAAGCCAATAATTCGATGTGGAATACCGTGTTGGACGTCCAGTAAGCGGAGGCCGCATCCGCACAAGAGAGAGGCCGCGGTTCCTTTCCACAAAGAGAGCGCGGCGGACCGTGTGTTCCGTACGCCGGCAGCCTCGCGGCTAGAGGCAGCGCTTCCCTGCGGACGCCTTATCGCCGCGGTGGGAGGGGGATGGGAGGGGTAGACGCCGCCATCGTACTGGGCCGCGGCGCCCGCTAGCATCACACGCTCATAAAGCCCGGTCGCGGAAATTAAAGATCCGGCGATAAGAACCTTTGGAAAAACCCGTGTTTTATTGCTTCCCCGTTTTCCCGTATTTAATACAATTTTTTTTTTTTTTTTATCTGAAGTTAGTGCAGTGCCTGTATTATGGCGTTGGCCTGCTCACGAACCTGTTAGTACGGTGCTTCTAGGGCAGTGTAAAGGGGAGAGGGGAGGGAGAAGTAGAGGGAGACAGAAGGAATGAAAGAGAGAGAGAGAGAGAGAGAGAGAGAGAGAGAGTTGGACTGTTGTGGATGACGCGCAACTGCATGCGGTGTTGGGGCGGGCAGAATGCGGCGCATCGCGAGTTTTACGACTCTGCCGCACTGCGAACACATTGTCACCCGACGGATGCGTCCCGCCGCCTCGTCGTAAACTGAGAAACACCGGGGCGTCTCCCCCTAATGTGATGGCGAAGCCGTTGTTTGCAGGGAAAAACTGCTTTCGAATTATCGTAAATTTTCAGGAAAATAAGCGTCACTATTTCTCTGGTAAGATGACAACTGGTGTAACGTTTCAGACTTTTAATTATCCAGTGAAGTGTACATCACAAAAAAGTACGGAAACAGTGAAAGAAAAAGAAATTTTAAGAAAATTCGCTGTTGACTAAAACGAAATACGATCTGACTGTGGGCAGTAGGTGGATACTGCATGTAATAAAAAGTTTCCTTTTTTTTTTTTTTTTTTTTTTTTTAATGTAAATTGAAGTTCTCTGCACTCTTCCTTAGGAGGAAAAATGTTAGCCGGCCGCGGTGGCCGAGGAGACTAAGGCGCTCCAGTCACGGTCTGCACGGCCACTACGGTCGGGGGTTCGAATCCCCCTTAGGGCATGGATATTTGTGCCGTCCTAGTTCGTAAGTAGTTTTTACGTTTAGTGACTGATAACCCCGTAGTTAAGTCCCATAGACTATACAAACATTTGAACATTTGAAAAATGTTAGAACAGGTAGATAGTTTCAAGTACCTGCGATGTATTTTCTCACAGGATGGCAACACAGTGAAAGAACTGGAATCGAGATGCAGCAAAGCTAATGCAGTGAGTGCTCAGCTAAGATCTACTATCTTCTGCAAGAAGGAAGTAAGTACCAAGACTAAGTTAGCAGTGTACCGCTCTATCTTTCCACCAACTTTGTTGTATGGGACTGAAAGTTGGGTGTATACAGGTTACCTTACTCATAAGGTAGAGGTTACAGATATGAAAGTGGCAAGAATAATTGCAGGTACTAATAGATGGGAACAATGAAAGGAGGGTGTCCATAATAAGGAAATCAAAGAAAAACTAGGAATGAACACCATAGATGAAGCAGAGCAAACAGACTGAGATGGTGGGGTCATGTTACACGCATAGCAAGGCTACCTAAGAGACTCATGAGGTCGGCAGCGGAGGGTAAGAGGAGTCGAGGTAGACCAAGAAGAAAATACTTAGATTCGGTGCAGAATATTAGCCTTGAATAGGGGATCATGGAGGAATTTTATTAGAGGTACTGTGCTCCAGACTGAACGCTTAAAGGCATAATCAGTCTCTAATGGTGCTGATGATGATCTATGCGTTAATTCGACCCTCCTATTGTTAATGCATTGAATTGACAGTCACTGCAAAGTGTGTACTTTCAAACAAAATACTTTCTTGAATAAATAATAATAAATACACATCATAAAATATTTGAGAATTTACTTTTTAACGGCTAATTTGCGCTCTTTTAATACGTTGTACGTCACGATGAAACCGTCGGAAGTTTTATGCATGTTTTAATTAACATATAATATTTGCGCTAGAATACGAACACGTCCCGAAAACGTAGCAATATTTCGGAGGCAGGCTTCACTTCTTCAGCGTAAGGGCGTCTCCATGTATTCTAACCTCCTTTAGCTGCAGTTACTTAAAAAGTTGAAAAGATATACACTCCTGGAAAACGAAGACAGAGCACCATCAATTCGTCGAACCAGCAGAGGGAAATTTTATTGACACATTCTTCATGATGAATGCAACCCATTATAACACAGGTAGAGCTAAAGCACGTGAGTAGAGTCACCAGAACGTGCGATATATCGACGTTAGTACTGTGTATACCCTTCTCTTTGAGTAATACAAGCTGTAATTCTTCTATGGAAACGATCGTAGAGTGCCCAATGTGGTCTTGTAGAGTGGCCTGCCATGTATTTTCCACCTGATGTCGCAGTTGTGCCATATTTCGTACCGCCCATGTAGACCAGTCATCATAACGTTTCACTTGGTCGCAAACACGCTGAATGGGGGACAGATCTGGAGATAGTGATGGCCAGGGTAGTTGACGTACACCTAAAAGACCACGTCGAGTGGTAAGAGATACATGTGTATGTATATTGAACTGCTGGAAAAGCTCATCGCCTTGTTGGACATGAGTGATATCAAGACGGTTTTAATGATGGTTTCAATGTACTGTGCACTGTTCTATGATATCTAGACGATCAGTAGAGTAGAACGGCCATTGTAGGATATGGCTCCCTACACAATGATACACGATCACACGTGCCGTTAGGGAGCCCCCGCTCATGCCCCAAAATAGTCCAACACAGCTCCAGTTGTGTTGCAGTAGGGACTTATGAACGGACGAATGGACACTCGTCGTCTTCAGTGATGAGCGTCGCTACTGCTAATGACGGTCGTACGCGTGTCTGATGTCGTGCAGGGAAGCGCGAAAATCTGGGGCGTTCGCGACAGAGGCAAGCGGGGCCGACACCTTGCATCTACATCTGATACTCTGAAAATCACATTTAAGTGTCTGGCAGAGGGTTCATCGAACCACCATTATACTATTTATCTCCCATTCCAATCTCGAATAGCGCACCTGAATCTCTCCGTTCGAGCTCTGATTTCTCGTATTTTATTCTGCCCATGTGAGTGGGAGTCAACAATATATTGTCGCATTCGAAGGAGAATGTTGGCGATTGTAGTTTCGTAAGTAGCCCACGCCGCAGAGATAAGCGCCGTTGTTGTAATGATTCCCATCCCAGATCCTGTATCATTTCCGTAACGCTGTCTCCCCAGTATCGTCACAATACGAAACGACCTGCTCTTCGTTGGACTCTTTCAATGTCCTCCTTCAAACCCACCTAATAAAGAACCCACACTGCGCAGCAATACTCCAACAAAGGACGGAAAAGCATAGTGTATGAAGCCTCTTTAGTAGTTCTGTTGCATCTTTTAAGGGTTCTGCCAATAAAACGCAGTCTCTGGTTCGCCTTTCACACGACATTATAAACGTATTCTTTCCAGTTTAAGTCTGAAGTATTAGTAATTCCTAGGTATTTAGTGCGGATTTCGGCCTTCACTTTTGATTGATTTATCTTGTAAACAAAGATTAACGGATTTCTTTTCGTACTCATGTGGACGACTTCACACTTCTCATTATTTAGAGTCAATTGCCAATTTTTACACCATAGTGAAATTCAGATCGTTCTGCAGTTGGTTTTCATCTTGAGATGAATTTACTAGAGGGTAAATGACGGCGTCATCTGCAAACAAACTAAGAGCTGCTTAGATTTACCCCTAAATCGTTTATGTAAATAAGGAACAGCAGACGACCAATAACACTACCCTGTGGAACGGCCGATATCACCCCTGTATTAGTCAATGCCTTACCATCGACTGCTACGACCTGTGATTTCTCTGACAGAAAATCCCCTATCCACTCAAAAATTTGGGGCGATATCCCATAACCAAGCAATTTGATTAAAAGCCGTTTATGAGGTACGGTGTCAAAAGCCTTCTGTAAATCAAGAAATACGGAATCGATGTGCGAACCCTTGTCGATAGCGCCCATCACTTCGTGTGAGGAAAGAGCTAGTTGTGTTTCTCATGAACAATATTTTCTAAATTCGTGTTGACCTTGGGTCAATAGATACTTCTGTTCGAGATAATTCATGGTTTGGGAAGCCATGTTCTTCACCAGTCGTTCTCCCCCTTGATCGTCGAGGAAACATTGAACAGCGTACGGTACATTGAAATGATTATTCAACCCGTCTTACCACAGTTCATGCTCCAACAAGGCGAAATGCTTTTCCAACAGCACAGTCCACGAACACAGGTATCCCGTACAACACAGCGTGCTCTTCTGGATGTACGTCAACTACCCTGGCCAGCACTATCACAAGATCTGTCTCCCATTGAACATGTTTTGGACGGAATGAAACGTCAAATTGCACGGTCTGTAAGAGCGTCACGAAATGAGGCCCAACAATGGCTCCAGGTGGAAACTTCATGGTTGGCTATTTCGTAAGATCACATTCGGCATCTCTACGATCGTCTCCATTGGAGAATTTCAGCTTTTATTACTCAAAAGGAAGGTATACCTGTCCTTGCGTCGACATTGCTCCCACTCTGGTGACTGTACTCACGTGTGTATGGCTTTGCCTGTGTGATCGTGTGTTGTATACATCCTGAACAATGTGTCAATAAAATTTCCCTCTCCTGCGAAGACGAATTCATGTTTTTCTTTTTTTGGGTGTGTATAAGTCATACTCATTTTAATGCAGGTTAATTGTGTTAACTTGAGTGGAAATGAACTAGTTGCTATAGTTTGTCTTCCATGTACTTCACTAGAATTAAAAATGTCGTATTAGAGAAAAACAAAAGACGTATATGTCCTGTCTGGAGTCCAAGATCTAACATAGTAGAAATAGGTTATTGACATATCTGGCAAATAAAATATATTCACATAGTCATACCCAATGAACAAGTTGCCTAATACTAAGTCGTATATCATAAACCAAGGATTCTCATACTTTTTAAGTCACGGAGAACCTTTAAAAACTCGTATTCAAGGTGAAGCACTAAAGTTTATGCCGTAGATATATACTGTAATTGGTACATAAAATGATAATAATATTGGAGAAGCTAGGTAGTTTCACAATTCATACAAACACGATATTAGATTTAATCACTGTAATGTTCATCTTATTCAACAGTATCACATTATACAGAACCTCACACACAAACAAAAATCCATAACAAAACAGTAGTAACACAAAACATTTGAGAAAAAAATTAACACAGACATAAACAAGGCATTAACTTGGTTTACGAAGAAAACAAGAATTTCAATTAGTGGTATGTGACACAATGAGACACTATCTTATAAAATTTTAGATAGTTTCAACAGAATATCTTGCTCATTATGATGGGATCTGTATTTCGATTTAGTTAAAATGCATGCAGGGAACTCTGAAACGCATTAATAATCTATTGAGAAGCGCATAAGAATAATTTTTATCCGATAAGATTTTAAACTTATACTCCAGTATAGACAGAACATTCTTGCGGGTTTGGTTAGTTTCAAACCTTGCGTTTATCTCGAAAAATCTTACGTCAAACCAGACATGGCTGATTCAAATGCTTATCTAAGTAAAACTATACAGGCTTTCATTTTTGACTCGCTCTGCCGAGAACTTTAGCTTCCTTTTAAATCATTCAAAATTAGCATTAGCTTCAAAACAGCGACTGCTTTTACTTGGACTGACAGACATAAATCGCTACGTTTTGTACAAGTATCTACTATATACGTCATATTCATTATCCAACAATCGTCACACAACTTTCCCAAAGAGCAATAATTTTCTGTCTGAAGATTGAACTATTGTGGTGGAGAGACATCATGGGACTGATGACCTAGATGTTTAGTTTCCTCAAAACCAAAAACAACAAGAGATATCATGCCCAGTCTACATATGTTAACGTGTTTCATTCGGATATTGGTCACAATTGTAATTTGTGAGTCATACGGGCCATATTTCGCTGTCTAAGCTATTTGCTCGAGGTTTGCATGGCGTTTAATTAAATCGAGGCTTTTTGGGGCTTCCATAATGGAGAAAAAGTCTTTCTCCTTGTAGGTTCACCTCGGACGGCCAGTGCAGTTGCACACCTGTGTGACACTGACAGTATGAGGCTATCAGTCAGCACTTGAGGGATATTGGGCAAACTGTTATGGGAAATGCTGGTCTACTTGTAATGCGTCTTCGAAGTGCATTCCAGATCTGCTCAATCAGGTTTGTGCGGTGAACAAGCTGGCCTTCCATTCGTTCAATTGCCTCCGCTTGTAGCGTGTTGCCCCCAGTGCAGCACTGAGGAGACGAGCGTTATCGTCCAACACAAGGAAGCAATCTCTTATGGCACCAGCGTAGGGAAAATCAAAAGGTCGAAGCATCTCGTGTCTATACCACTGAGCAGTCAAAGCGCCATTCTGAACGACATAGAGGTCCGTGCGTCTACCAATAGCGACTCCTGCCCATACCATTGGAAAATGGTAAGGGCAGGAGTCACTATTGGTGAAAGTGGTAAGTATTATTCCTATACTCCACCCCATACTTTCATAAACTCCTCTCAATCGCGATGAAATAGCTATATTGAGATCTCATTAATTTCTTAAAAATTAAGAAAATGATTATTTTAGTTAATAAATCCTTAATTTTCCTCGGAGCACTCGGAATGGCTCTGCAAAGCACTAAGTGCTCTGTGGAGCAATGTTTGATAATCTCTGATGGCACAATGCCATCGTAACATGGCCTTTCTTAATTAGTGAAATTGTTAGACAAGATGTCAGTGAAGTTTAGGAAACAAGCATCTCCTTCTATGGATATTTGTTATTACGGATGCACACTCCTCCGATAACTGAATGTGATGGAGAATTACGGATAACTTTCAGGAGTGAAATAATATGTCAAGATTTGTTTATTTCAGTGTTTTAGAAGCTGCCACATAATTCGAGAAACTAGTTCTTCTTACTTATATATTTTAACACGTTATGTTGTTAGGCCTTGATCACAATTAATTATTTATTTTAATTTGTTTATAAATCTTCTGGGTTGTAAAGCAGTGTTCTAAGTCTTGTAAACACAGCGAAGAACATTATCATCCCAAAGCATCTGGACGATGAGCTACAACATCTGAAGCAGGCCCTTAAGAGGAATTGTTATTCAGAGAATGAATTGAATGGCATTTAGGCCGAAGGACAAGGAAACAATACAATGATGGAGTAATACGCCCCCCCCCTTTTTTGTTAATAAGCTAACGGATCATATCGGGAAAATTCTACGAAAATGTAACAACGAACCGGTTTCAAAACTAACAAATACGATATACCAAGCCCTTAGATCTGTTAAAGACAAACGTTCACCTTTGTCAGGAAGTGCGGTTTATAAAATTCCATGCTCCTGTGGTAAAGGCTACATCAGAACAACTACGAGAATTGTAAATACACGACTAAAGGTACGCAAAAGTATTTGGCGTCTTGGGAAAACTGAAAAATCTGCTGCGGCTGAACATTGTTTTCGATTGGGAAATCATATAGTCAAGTTCTCTGGGACATAATTTTTATCTTTTATGCCGAATTATTATTATCCGAATGAAACACGTTAACATATGTAGACTGTGCATGACATCTATCGTGAGCCTCTAATTGTTTGTGCAGTGGTAAGTAACGGGATATCCATGTGCCACTCCAAATATACCAACACGTGACTCCACACGCAACAGTTGTGTGCAGTGGTAAGTAACTGGATATCCACGAGCCACTCAAAGATACCAACACGTGACTCTAACCGGAACAGTAAAAATGGCAACATTGCAAGTCACAAACGCACGGACAGACACCCCTCCACCCTAACACACACACAAATAACTCAATTCAGAAGCCCCTTTTCAGATCCTAAATTATGTATATCAATTGGTAGTTTTGTATCTGCAAATTACTATTACTTTAAAGCCTAAGAAATATGTTACTTTAAAATTTTATTGAGTACGTCAGTTTGCAACAAAGTGGCACACACAACTTTGAAGTTATATGTTTTTAGTAAACTTTTTTTTGCATATTTTAGCATGCAACAATGGTGTCATCCAATGTTTTGTATATGAGGTTATAACAGGGAATTTGTGACCACTGGAGGCATAGTATTTGAAATAGTTTTATTTATATTAAAGCTTCCCTTGCAAGTAGTGTCACAGGTTATCTTGATCTCATGTAAATTCACATGAGGTCAAACCAATTTTAAAAATCCACCTGGGGATGAAAGTACAAACTTTCGAAATGCGTTTTCAGAATAAGATGAAATAGTAACTGGTAACAGAGAAACTTTGGTTGTAATTAATAAGTGAGTATTGATTGACATATTTTTCAAAAGGAGTTAATCAATTCGCTTAATTTGTGTATGCACTAGCTTCGGACAAATTGGGCTTATATAATAGGTACTGTAGATAGCGAGATATACGTTCTAATGGAAATCTGAGTGTTCGTTTTTTCGGGAAAAACCAGCAAATTTTCGCCCCGTCATCCAAATTTAAATAGGATACGAGGACCAAGACTTCCGAAATAACGGTTCTGCAATAGGCATTTTCAAACATATTTGCTGCGCTGTAATTTTCGAACAGGCTACAATTACTCTCATATTAGAGGGACAATACTGTTACTTATTTTTATAAACGATTTTGGAGACATTCTGAGTAGCTCTCTTAGACTGTCCGCGGATGATGCTGTCATTTATCGGTTAGTTAAGTCACGAAAAGCTCAAAATCAATTGCAAAAGTGATTTAGATAAGACATCTTCATGGTGCAGTAACTGGCAATGTACCGTTAGTAATCATAAGTGTGAAGTTATCAAGATGACCACTAAACTATCAAGTTTCAGTAAGCAACTGATATCCAGTCTCAAAAATAAACTAAATTATTGCATAAATTAAGGAGTAGCAATAACGAAATAAAAATGTAAGTAAGCTAACAGATGTACGGGAAGAAATGCCCATACCCATGAGTTACAATGGAAGAGTTTTAGAAATTATTGCTAGACGATATAAAGATACCAATTTGTGCACAGGGTCTAAGACCATTGAAATTTCTCGCTTAAAACTAAGGAACAGCACGAAGCGAAAAAAAAAAAAAAAAAAAAAAAAAAAAAAAAAAAAAAAAAAAAAAAAAAAAAAAAAAAACTCGAAATTCACAGCAGCAGGGGAATATAAATTAAAATGGCGAGACAGTCCAAAAATGTATGTAGGTCAGACAGGAGGAGGTTTGAAATAAGTTTCAAAGAGCATGCTTCAGCTCGTAATGACAAATCAGGAGCCGGCCGCGGTGGCCGAGGGGACTGAGGCGCTCCAGTCACGGTCTGCACGGCCACTACGGTCGGGGGTTCGAATCCCCCCTCGGGCATGGATATTTGTGCCGTCCTTAGTCTTACGTAGTTCATAAGTAGTTTGTAAGCTTAGGGACTGATGGCCCCGTAGTTAAGTCCCATAAGTTCTACAAACATTTGAACATTTGAACAAATCAGGATGTTATTGTAAAAATAATAATAACGATAAAAACTTTCGCAAATGTTGGCTGATGATCAGATAATGGACTTTATCCAATATTAGAGCGTCGCGCGGTAGTATCCGAGCGGTCTGGAGCGCCACTTTTAGGATCAAGCAGCCTCTCGCCTCAGGGGTTTGAATCCTCCCTCGGGCATGGATGTGTGTGTTGTTCTTAGGTTAGTTTAACTTAGTTTAAGTAGTTTGTAAGGTTAGCGACTTATGAAAATGTTCAAATGTTTGTAGAACTTAGGGGACGTAACTACAGGGTCATCAGTCCCTAAGCTTACAAACTACTTATGAACTAGCTACGGCTAAGGACGGCACAAATATCCATAACCGTAGTGGCCGTGCAGAGCTTGACTGGAGCGCCTCAGTCCCCTCGGCCACCGCGGCCGGCAGTGACTTATGACAAAAAGTAGTTACTTCCAATAGAATTACAAACATTTGAATATTTTTTAATATTAGAGACGTTGCTGACTCTTGCAAGTCGATTATGTGGCCTGAAGTAAATTCGTTAAACTTCGTTTTCACGATAAATCAGTCGGGAAGGTGAACGAAAGGCTACTTTTCATTTGCATAACACTTAAAAGATGCAACAGTTCTACTAAACACACTACCTAGGCTACACTTGAGCGTCCTGCGTATTGTGGGATCTACGTCATTTGGGACTGAAGGACAATTTAGAGAAAGTTCAGCGAGGGGCAGCTCGTTTTGTATTATCTCGATATAGAGGAGTTAGTGTCACGTAAATGACTCACGTGTTGAAGTGGAAATCATTAAAACAAAGGCGTTATTCGTTGTGGTTAGATCTACTTGCGAAATTTCTTTCACCAACTGCCTCTTCCGAATGCGAACACATTTTATGATCAGCATAATAAAAGTGCTATTTAGAAAGTAGGGAAAGTTTTGACATTAAAAAAACCTATGTACAAGAAAAATATGTTATTATATACACCTGAAAGAGCGACTACAATACTACTTTTCCACATAGTCACCAAACAAACTGAGGCACTTATCATGGCGGTGGACAAATTTTGAAATTCCTTCGTCGTGAAATTCTGCCGCCTGGGACTCCAGCCAGTGAGTCACGCCCGCCTGGAGTTCTGCGTCGTCATCAAAGAATTGCGTTGCAAGCCAGTTCTTCTCTTGGGAAGCAAGTGAAATTCACTTGCTGCAAAATGGGGGCTCTAGGGTGCATGAGGGAAAATTACCAATTTGAATGAATTACGGAGTTCTACTTTGTGGTTTGACGAGCGAGGGTGGAACTGACGTGCAAAATCAGAATTGTCAGCTTTCCTCGGTGTTTGTTTCGAACTGCTCTTCTAAGGCTGTGCGACGGGTTTCACGAATCGTTTCATCAAATTTTACAAGATTGCAAGGCATAATGCTCAGGCAGCCATTCTTCATCATGGTCGGTGGTTTGGCAAGTTTTAAACCGAATGCACCATATCCGGACGCAACATTCACTCATTGCTTTGTTCCCGTATGCTACGCCCAGTTCACGATAAATTGCTGTGGGTTTTAGGTTTGTTGCCAACAAAAACGGTACTACAGACCGCACCTCACAACTGGCGGGATTTTCGATTGCAGAGCACATTTCAAATTCGAATATTTTAAAACCAGGAGTGCAGAGGCGTTCCTGTTGTTACGGTTGGATGCCGACTGACCTGCTGGGCAATCGTATACCAAAGTATAAAAAAATAATAATAATATTACACGATTACTCGTTTGTCGAGTCGTCTGCTTCCTGTGTCTACTGCGTTTGTTGTCAACGTACAGCAAATGAATCGCCGAGTTAAGGTCACTTTTCGAGACTGTCAGATATGTCGTGATTATTGTAATGTTTTAAACATTTCTTTATATTTTAGACTGTCCCTGTGAAACTGTATTTAATTGTTTCCATGCAGTTCATGTGAAACTACGTCGCCCACTTGAGTAAACGCCCCCATTATACTCGTAAAATGCGTTTAAATACTTCCGGCCACGTGGTTTGGTCAAGCTCAGGTGGCTATGAGAGTCTATACAGCTTCAAATAATGCTCACCAAACACAAATATTTCACTGTTAACTACAGCATATTTTAGGAGAAGTAACAAATAGTTTAGGAGTTGGTAACAAAGAATAACTGCAATGAAAATGCTATATAGCTCTTAGTAAGCTACCGAAAAAACTTAAAAACATTTTAACAACCATATTTTTGGGCCTACAGTGTGGTAAATGTCTTTGAAAGACATTGTCATAAAAGATTCAGAAACACTTCATTATTTATCGCTACAGCTGTTACAGCATTTTGCCATTATCAAGCGTCTGCGTGTAAAGGAAATAAAAATTTGAATATTTTGACTGATACTTTCGCCGGCTCTTGGTAAATAATCATTTTGACATTGATTTAAATAACTAGTTTTAGATTTACTTCAATCTTTGAATATGTCCTTGTAAGCCTGAATGAAAATGAACTTGTAGAACATACAAAAAATTGTACTTTGACATCAGTATGGTGTTTTTCTACAAATAACCGGCAGAAAAATCAGTTAAAATTTCTTCAAATACATTTTCTCTACGTTTGTTTTGATTTCTTGTAAACAGGTACATCTCTTTTTTCGATAAAATTGTACAATATTAGATGGAATTTTTATTGAAATTCGTCTATAGTTCCACCTCCTAAAACATTTACAGCTGCTCTTGAGCCGAACAACTACGTTCCTCTGAGCAGGAGATAAGTAAACATTTCTGAAGTTCTAGATTTCGCTCCGTTCGTCAGCTTTGTTCCCCACTCAGTCGTCTGCGCATGCGTGAAGCACTTATGCGTGAGAAGAGGATCCATTCTATACCGTCTAGCGGTCGTATGCGTATATTTTGTGGAAGTTAACCCGTGTACACGGTACGCGACAGGCGTAAACGATGCATCATGGGTAATCTTGTAAGTTCTCGCTTCCCGTGTAGACTGAGCTTTCCAAAATGTTCAAATGTTTGTCCAGCTTACGGGACTTCACTGCGGTGTCATCAGTCCCTAAACTTGGAACGTACTGATGAACTACCTTACACTAAAGGCGGCACAAACATCCATGCCCGAGGGGGGATTCGAACCCCCGATGGGGAGCAGCCTCGCGCATCGTAGCATAGCGCCTCAATGCGCTTGTCCACTCCGCCGCGGCAGACCGGGCTATAGAGAATGGAACGGTAGAAAAATATCATAATAGTGGTTCGATGAACCCTCTGCCACGCACTACAATGTGACTTGCAGAGTATTTGTGTAGCTGTTGATCACTGCTGCAGTGACAGTAAATAGCGTAATTTCACAAAGTGCCTCCAACGAATTTTACCTGTTTCAAATGTTCAAATGGTTGTAGAGCTTATGGGACTAACTACAGGGTCATCAGTCCCTAAAACTACTTATGAACTAGCTTATACCTAAAGACGGCACAAACATCCATCTACATCTTCATCTACATACATACTCCGCAATTCACCGTAAGGTGCGTGGCGGAGGGTACACTGTACCACTACTAGGCATTTCCTTTCCTTTTCCACTCCCAAATTGAACGATGAAAAAAAGAATGCCCATATGCCTCCGTACGAGCCCAAATTTCTCTTATCTTGTCTTTGTGATCTTTACGCGTAGGCGGCAGCAAGATCGTACTACACTCAGCTTCAAATTCCGGCCCTCTAAATTTACTTAACAGAAATTCACGAAAAGAACGTCGTCTTTCTTCCAGCGATCCCCAACTGAGTTGCCGGAGCATTTCCGTGAGACTCGCGCATTGGTCGAACCTAACGGTAACAAATCTAGCTGCTCGCCTCTGAACCGCCTCTATGTCTTCCTTTAAACTGATTTGTTGCGGTTTCCAAACACTTGAGAAATACTCAACACGTGCTCGTACAAGCATTTTATACGAGGTCTCCTTTACAGGTGAAGCACATCTTTCCAAAATTCTCCCAATAAACCGAAGTCGGCTGTCCGCCTTACTCACAACTGTCCTTACATGCTCGTTCCATAGCATATCGCTCTGCAATGTTACGCCTAGATATTTGAACGACGCGACAGCATCAAGAAGCTCACTACTAATGCTGTATTCGAACACTATGGGATTTCTTTTTCTTCTCATGCGCATCACCTTACATTTTTCCACATTGAGAGCTAAGTTATCCTGTATGCTATTACAGTCAGTCACAGACGACTCCCTCTCATACACCACAGCATCGTCAGCAAACAGACGCAAATTACAACTTACTCTGTCCATCAGATCATTTATATAGATAGAAAATAATAGCGGTCCTATCACACTCCCCTGGGGCACGCCTGACGATACACTCGTTTCTGATGTACACTCTTTGACAAAAAACCTGGCCGCCGGCCGGCCGCCGCTGAGCCTAAGTCCGAGCCGATCGCGACATGGGACAATAAAAGTGGCCACGCTGATTCGCTCTAAGTCCAACTATCTGCACAATCTGGCAACACTGCAGACTGCGGGAGTTCATACTGTGCTTCTTGTTTGCAGTTAGAAGACAACTGGGTCAGCTACCTCCGTGGTCTTGCGGTAAAGTGCGCGACTTGCATGTTCACTATTAGCGATCGAAACCGACTGTTGACAAAAATTTTAAATTCATGTCACTCGTGCATGCTGATGCCACATGTGTAAGGGGAGCATATGTGTAACGTATTTCATTTTTTGGTACACTGGTAATAACATTCCGGTAGAATAACATCGCCGCCTCAGGCCGCAGCACTTGGCAGAGCTCTCCGCGGCCCACTCGCCGGCAGCAGCGGTGGCGGCGCTACACAGCGCTGCCTCGCCCTCTGCCCACAGCGCCTGCCGCCGCTCATCGCCCTGAATATGCTGTAGTGTTGCTAAGTGGTGATCCACAAAAAAGGTTGCGATTCGTATTTCACACAGGATATAACGAAGCAGACCACCTATTTTGAATGATGAGCATATAATACATTAGAGACGCAAAAAATTGTCATTGTCCAATCCAATGGCACTCTACGATGGTTAACACTTATTTGTGGTTTAAATCTCGATCCTTTTCCTTTCAGAAAAGCCTCTCATTCAATTTGTTGTTGTCATCAGTTCATATGTTTTCATCAAGACACAATATGTAACTCACTAAAATGTTTTAGTGTCGTTGTTTCATTCCTTACGGTAAATGTATGAGCTAAATTATGCGAATACGTTTCAGTGCACGTTCTAAAGCAACACAGGCACACTGCAAGGTTCGTGTCTTCATGTCTCATTTCTACTGGAGATATTTCGCATCAATGGAGGTGAATTCGAATTTCTTCGAAGGCTTTTGTATGGTGAAGCAAAGAAGACATGTAATACCATTTCCATAATTTGAAGTCGACCTGTCTGAAAGACCTATTGTATAAAGCTTTTCTTATGATTCTGTTAAAGAGTTTCTTCTGGCAATCTGCAGCGAATAAAGTAAAATGAAACAAAATAAAATGAAATTCCATCCCCAAACGCAATTTCTCCAACCAGGATTAGAACAGCCGCCTCACACCAGGCTTTTTTTTTTTTTTTTTTTTTTTTTTTTTTTTTTTTTTTTTTTACTGGAGCGCATTAGTCCCCTTTATTTTATTTTATTTAATTTTTTTTAGACGTCTTAACCGTTTTTTTGTTTTTTTTTGTTTTTATTTATTTATTTATTTATTTATTTTTATTATGGGGAGAAGGACCTTAAAAAAAGAATTACTTGCCACCGCTACCCTAGAAAATAGAATAAAATAAATGACAAACTACACCACTTCAGGCGTTGGCCCTATCTTATCCTAGGCCCAGTGCAACTAACCTATTTCTAACAGGAGGAACAATAAAAAAAAGGGTGAAAAAACAATGAAAGGACATTCAGTGTAGCTACAAAAATGAAGTGTATTAATTCATTTGAAGCTTTTTTTTTTTTTTTTTTTTTTTTTTTTTTTTTTTTTTTTAAAGTAAAAGAAAATGTAAGTATCAACTAATTCATGGCAGGAACACCCCAGCTTCTGGGTGGATTACGAAAAACACTATAAAGAAAATTTGAGAAATATTGCCCGTATTTTGGATTGCGGACAACTGTGCAATGTCGTTCGTTCAGAAAGTTCCAAAAATCGAGTTCGTTTTTCTCTCCATGTACAAACAAGTAGCGAACCGCATGTCCACATATCCATTTCACAGCGTTTGTCTTCGTTTGTGGGTAATGTCCCGAGTCTGGAAAGAGGAGCAAATGGGAAAGTATATGATGAGGTGCCGTACGGGTAATCAAAGCCAGCATCTGTCGCACCAACATCCAGACGCCTTCCGCCGATCCGCATACAAGTCGATGCTCGTCCGTGTCCATTACATCACAGGCGACGCACAGTGGTGTGTCTGCGAGGTGAATCCTGTGAAGTCGTGACTGGCACACTTGTTTCCCGTTGACTGTCAGGTACCATGTCGACTGTACGTCAGTGCCAAGGTAAGGAGCACTCACAGAGCGCCAAACGACACTCCAGTTGACGCTGGGATACTTCCCTTCAATCACATTTGGTGGTCGGTTCTTCAGAAGAAAGCCGTAGATCGCCTTCGTAGACATCAAGCGTGTCGGCAGTATCGCAGTGTAGATATAGCTCAGTTCGAGGAAAAAGCGTCGGAAGTAAAAGAATGGCGCTGGAACATCTGAAAGCATGATAGGAGCCGAAAGAGAGCGCGGTGCAAAGGCCTCCAGCAACAGGCTGGTAAGGCATGTGGGATTACGGCGCCACAGCATCATGTGAGAGCTGAGGAAGAGGGCTGTCGCTCTGTCAGGCACATGGTACAGGCCTAGTCCGCCTCTGTTTCTCGGGAGAGTGAGGGTCTCGTATCTTATCTTGAACAGCAAGCCATGGCAAACATATGAACCCAGTGCAGCTAACATGCGTAATGCCATGGATGGTGGAATGGGTAGGGTTTGTGCAACGTGAGGGATACGTGACGCCAAATATATATTAACATACTGTGTCCGCTGTAGAAGGTCGAGAGCCCTGAGACGATGATCGAGAAGACCAGCGCGTAACTGGTTTAGTAGGCGCCGGCAGTTGAGGGCGATCGTACGCCGCATGTCTCCTGTGAAGTCGAGTCCTAAGCATCGGATAGCAGTAGTTACTCGTAAAGGTGCAGCGCTGTTTGCAGGAAGCCCCACACCTATAGGCATGGCACATGATTTTCGGACATTAAGACAGCTGCCAGATGCTTCACCATATGTGCTCACCCACGCCAGTGACTCTCTTACCTCTGCATCGCTGCGTAGAACGAGGACGAGATCGTCAGCATAAGCAGTGCAGCAAAATAGATGGCCACCGAGTGAGATCCCTGACAGCCGCTGACGGAGTCCACAAAGCAACGGTTCCATTGCATAAGCATACAACAATGCAGAGAGCGGACAGCCTTGACGCAACGAACGCTGTATCGATATTGGTTGAGTAAGGCGACCATTGTATAACACACGGGACGTCGCTCCTCGAAGAAGGCGCATTATGACGTTGATGGTAGTATCATGGTATTTCATATTACGGAGTACCTCTTCCAAGTACTCATGATCAACTCTATCGAAAGCTTGGCTGAAGTCAAGAGTGGCCAAAAATCCAGGCATACGTTGAGTATGTGCTAGAGCGATTATGTCTCTATAGCGAGCAAGGGCGGTGCGGATGTTGTTAACACCACCCAATGAAGTTTGATCAGGAGAAACCACATATCTTGCCGTGCGTTTGAGCCGTGCAGCCAGAAGTCGAGTAAAGATCTTTGTATCGCTGTTGAGCAATGTCAATGGACGATAATCGCTTATCCTCGATGTTCCATGAGGTTTATGTATGGGAATAACGATACCGTCGAGGAAACCTTCAGGGATCTGCACCTGGGGTGACATAAGGTCCCGACAAATTTCTGTCCACATCGGTGCTATCAGGTGACGGAATGTTCTATAAAACTCAAGTGGGATGCCGTCAGGGCCAGGTGACTTGTTGGTAGATCCTGCTTTGATAGCATCATTGACTTCTTCCTCTGTGACGTCAGCAAGCATATCCAGTTTTGCATCCTCAGGAACCGAGCCAAATGTAAGTCGGGATACCTCCGCAATGTTATCAGGGTGACGACGGTGTGCAGAGTACAGCGTAGTGTAATGCTTGTGAAGGGCATGCCCTATTTCAGCTTGGTTTTCGACACGTCTTCCATCCTCAGTTGTCAAAACAGTAATCAAATTTCTCCGTCGGTGTCGCCTTTCAGCTATCACATGATACATACTTGGACGTTCCTGCGTTAAATCTTCTTGTGTGCGCGCCCTGATCATAGTTCCTTCAAGATGTCGGCGGGAGAGGGCATTGAGCTGTGCCTTGGCTCGATTCACTATCACCTGACGTTCTGATGAATAAGGCATTGTCGTACATTCTCGGAGGATGGTGAAGTAGAACTCCTGAGTGTGTCGTCGCCATTGCGCGATCTCCCTTCCGTATTTAATCAACGCCTTGCGTAGTGTAGGCTTTGCACAAAGGACCCACCATGATATGGCAGACTGATATCTGTTGCGACGTTGAAGACAAGCCGTCCATGATGTCTCAATTTGTTGCCGACAGTTCAGTGAAGTAAGATGTTTTATGTTCAGTTTCCATAGTCCCTTGCTGCGCCACACCTTTTGTTGGCAGATGTTGACGGTACAAATATATGCTTCATGGTTGGAGAATGCAGTTGGCCAGATTTCAGCAGCCTGAGTGCCACCGACAATGTCACGGGAGATGTAGACCCGATCAAGGCGACTGGATGAATGGCTAGTGAAATGTGTAAATCCCGGACGATTGCCATGAACATGCTCCCACGAGTCCACTAGATTGAGGTTCTGAATAATTGTTGCTAGTGCCGCGCACGGAGAGTGGCGTGGCAGTTGGTCTTTGGGCGCCTGGGTGGAGTTGAAGTCGCCTCCTATGATCAAAGAATCTTGCCGACCCACGAAGAGAGGCGTTACTCCCTCAGAGAAGAAAGTAGAACGTTCACGGCGCCGACCTGAACCAGATGGTGCATAGACGTTGATGATTCTTACGCCACCATACGTGAGAGCCATACCTCTGGCATCCGGGAGGTATATAATTTCAGTAGCGTCAATGCCGTCACGTAAGAGGATCGCCACCCCACTACCTGCATGGGAGGCGTGGGAGACGTGTGCTGTAAATCCATGGGGAGCGTAGAAGGCGGCAACAAATACCTCCTGAAGCAGGACAATGTCAACATCCGCAGCGTATATCATGTCGTGAAGTAATGTCAGTTTATGGCGCGCACGAATGGTATTGATGTTGATCGTAGCTATGCGATAAGTTTGAAACGCTGCCATCGTCAGAAGAATGTGTGACGCACTATGGGGAAGCACATCACTCCAACTGGGATGGGGCCGACATCGTTTAATGTGTTCCTCCTCCCTCTACACCACCAGAACATCCATCTTCTTCAGGAACAGTGTCTCCCCAGTTGATGGTTGCCTCTCCATGATTGGTCGGTAGAATAGGTTCATTGATGGGCATGGAAGTATGATCAGACTCTGGAAGGGACGAAACTCTGCCAGACAGTAGCGATGTAAAATCTTTAGTTGGCTGTTGACTCTTGAGAGATATGGGTGGCTCTTCGTCAGGTGCCATGGCATTGGTGGATTGCGCATTATCGGGAGTAGAGTCGCCATCTTGAACATTCAACTGTTTAACGCTGTCGTCTGATGAAGTACGGCGCTGTCTCTTCCGTTTCTTTGGTGAACGTTGCTTCCGTACATGCTGCTCCGTGTCGGATGTTGTACGACTGTCGTCTGACATCTGGCTGGATTCCATAACATTAGATGGCGGTACAGTCCCAGTTTCAACTTCCATGGAATCGGAACAAACGTCTTGTGTTGCTGCTTGGGCATCACCTGTTAGTACTGTGTCCAGTGCTGGTTTGTGGAAGACAGATGCAACTTCCATCTCATCTTCGAGTTGGTTCGACGCCGGTGCGGACTGGATTAGCGTGGGCGTAACAGGCCGCCTAGCCGCGTGCGCGTACGTCAGAGGCAGCGCAGTGGGCACCGCTGGGCGAGCGTCGTCTCCGATCGGCGTCTGCGTCAGTCTGCGTCGGAGGCATTCCGAACGGACGTGGCCCTCTTGTCCACAACCGGAACAAGTGCGAGGTTGGCCATCGTACATTACGACAGCCCTACAGCCGGCTATGACGAGGTACGAAGGCACGTGCTTTCGAAGTTCAATTTTTATCTGTCGGACGCCGTTGAGGACACGGTACGTTTCAAAGGTCTTCCATGTTTCTGCAACGTGACTAAGTACGTTGCCGTAGGGTTGAAAGGCGGCCACCACCTCGTCCGACGGCACCTCAAACGGAAGTTCGAAAACTCGCAACGTTCTCAGGCCGAAACCTGCATGATCAATCTCGACGGATCCTATATGGCCGTCAGAGTATCGGAACTTGAGATCATTAGCATGGCGCCGTACTACGTCGGCGCACATCTCTTCGTTCGCCAACTTGATGTACACTGTGGTACTAAGGATCGAAAAATGAATTCCTATAACGTCTTGTGGTGGGAGACGCATTTCTTCACGTATAAAATGTTCGACTTCATGCGCTCTTGGTCGTATATGATCAGTAGGGAACGTTAATTTGATCGTAGATTGGCGGTATGAAAACGCCATATCGGTCGTTGACTGCGGACTCTAAGGCACGCCGCTACGCGGAAGTAAACAAACGGGCGCTCGCTCGCAGCACAACAGGCGGGACGCAGCGGACGTCCTCGCCTCACCGCAGCCGACAGCGGACTGAGGCTTGCATCGTAAGACACAAGCAGAACCACACAGCCAACCACACACTGCCGCCTGGTGCCCACAGTCTCTCACATATTCAATGCTGAGCCTCTAACGCATCGCGAAAGATAACCTGAAAGTCACCTACACAAATAACTACATTCCTTGAGTGCAAAAGTTAAATTTCTGTCTCTCATTTCACGTGGGCATTACACATCACGAGTCATGAAAGTAGAAGAGGAATGTCAAGTGAACTTAGTGAGACAATTCAGTACCACTTGTGGAAGTAACTGCACTGTCACAATGTTGCCAAATATCAGCAACGATGTTGCCAGTTCTTAGCTGTACTAGGAAGACCTGTGTAGCGATAAGCGACGCGAAATCGCGCTCGTCTCATATGGGCTTCTAGAGGGAAGTCGCGCATTTTGGTTAATATGCGGCGCTCTCTCCTGATAGATTCCGTCGTCACATTTAGAATGCAAATATTTAATTCGTCCAATGAGGCCGAAACTAGCGTTTACATTTTTTGAGACTTTACTGCATTATGATATATTTTCAGCAAATGACTAGAGAAGTGGTTGCAACATACGGCACATCAAAGACTGAGATATATAAACTTCCATTACGGTTACAGTTTCATCTCCCCCCCCCCCCCAAAAAAAAAAAAAGATACTAAAAGAATTGCTTTGTTACATTTCGACAAAAGCTAATTTTTTGATGGAAAGTTACTGGAAATCAATGATGCCCCATTCATCTCGAAAAACTTTGCAACTTGAAAGCGACTGCGTTTCAAAATGCAGCCTTACGACCAGAAACTAAACTGTATATGTGGGAAATGTGCAATTCTGAGGTTTTTCCTTTGTAAACATATACATATAATCTATAGACTACTAATCAACTTTTTATTTCGTAGTGTTATAGTTTTGTTGGGCCAACAAATGATGATGAGAATCCGAACCCATGTGTGTGATGGATTTTTCGAGCGTTTCAACCTATGACTTGCATGTGTTGTTGCTTAGTATCTGTGGTCACGATGTTAAATCAATAGATATTGTTACAAACCTTTTACCTACTTTTTCCTATGGTCCTATTTTTCGTCAAACCACACATTCTTTCTGGTCTCTTGGCCACATGGGAAAGAACGCTTTTGGAACTGAATTAATCATATTAATGATGATAATAATGATAGTAATCAATGATGTTTACGGTATTACAGCAGAATGATAAAGATTACAATAACAATAGAAAATGCCGATCTCTTGGCTGACAGACTGCAATGAGTTTTGGTATTTCGTTGCTGAATACCATTTAGGACATTTTTCAGAGGAGTAAAATAGACCTGAAGCCACACACATCATTAATACAACGATACCTCACTAAGCAACTATGCTTGCTGTAGATCAGAAAACGAGAATGGTGCCACCGAGCTAAAATGAGATTACTCGTTCAGTTATCTGACATTTGTTTGCAGTTAACATTCACAGTCCCGACATAAAACACAAAACTGTTTGCAATTTAAGCAGGGGTAGACCTTTCTGCGGTCGAAAATTTAATTCAGGATAACAGAGTCATTTAAATGCAATGACTAATCTCATATCCTCATGAATATTGGAAAATACCTCTAATTCTGGTACTAAGGGAACGATCAGAGTTGCCTATCATCGTAACCAATACTGCTAAGCTATAGGAAGAATTTCTTGGCCATTCCACAATATCCTCATTCCTACAAACAGCTTGCTTCAACTGGCTTTTATCCATGCTGCGCTGCCAAAGCCCATTCTAAGTAGGGCTTCAGTCCAAAAGCAGACAACATCATTGAAAATGCTGATGAATAGATGACTTACCTTCATCAACTTCCAGGGAGTGTTTCTTTTAAGGAAACGGATAAAGTGTGAAATGACTACTTTCTCCAAAATTCCTACGCATTTTTGTCCCAAATTGGACGAATATACGTTCAATCTTGTCATACGCGGCTCACAGTTCAGGAATATCACCAAAATGAGCATCTGGCGGGTACCGTCCTAGAGCAGCTATTACGCAAGTTCTTACCGATAATCATAAAATTGACCAGACGTCTTTTGCTGCAGAAGTTAGTGATTTCTATTACATCCGCATACCCTTTCCCAATAAGAAACTGTTTTCTTCGTTTAGTGATGCCCCTGTTTAGGTGAATTGTAATGTTAGTGTTTAATGTTGCTTCGGAAGTACTTTTTGTCTTAAATATTTTTATCTTTGCAGGTGATTCAAAGTAATTGTAATACTTTGTTTCCCTTCAAATTACTCCATTCATTCGATCTATTATTTGTAAAGTAATTGCAACCGCCAAAAGTGAAATTGTCCTATAAACCAAACCATTTGGTTATTTCAGGTCTATCGTCCATGGGCAGAACGCTTTCATCTGAAATATCTCCACGAAAGGCAGAGAAGCGGACGGTTCCGACCGCATTACATTTTCCGTTGTCTCTAGATGGATAACACTTTCTCTGCCGGTCCCAGATTTCACGTTGAAAGAAAACATGTGCTCCACATAATTCATTTTGCAGTAGGCGGTCGTATTTCCACCGTTGGTATATTTACTTGTACGAATATTGTTCGTAATCGTAAACAGTTTGCTCTTGCTGTTCATCTCCTTAATATTGTTAAACACATATTTTCCCTATAATTCTCCTCGTGAAGTGGTTGAACTTAATTTTTATAATAGCGGTAAAATTACAGCCTTGCACATTCTACGGCATCTGTTAAAAATCAATGAATAATAGATATGTCAATACTTTTATTTACTAACTTTTAACAAGCAACAGTGCAATTGCTTTCCCTAATGTTGTTTTAAACCATGGCACAATTCATCGATCAATTTGAATCGTTGTAACACGTGTTTATTAAGTTGCTTTATTGTATTTTGTGTTTTTGTTACAAATTTTACAATTGATTTTATACTAACGATAGCCCAGAAACTTAATTAACGTAACTCAGAAACGTGTGATAATGCAATATTTACTCGCATTCGTTTTTGCTACGGAGTGAGTTAGTGAAGTGGTAACACACTCGACTCATATTGGCTGCACGGCGCATCGAACTGGCCTTTGGACATTTGGATTTGAGTTTTCCATGATTTTCCTAAATCAGTCTAGGCAAATGCCGGAATGGTCCCTGCGGCAGGGCACAGCCGATTTCCTTCCACATCCTTATCATGACAATCCGAACTTCTTCTTCGCTCTAATGACCCCCTTGTCGAGGGGACGTTAAATCGTAATCTTCCTTCTTTCTTTCATGTCTCGTGTGCAATAGAGCTTACTTTGTTCATGTTTCCGTGTGTTGGTACAAATTTTGCAGTTCATTTCAAATCAACTTCCCTCTGAACAAGAGACCTTGAACTTTCAACTTAACTTAGAACTGGATGACACTGCTTCATTAACGCCATTTCTTAATTGGTGTGTGGTGGAGGGCACGTTTTATACAACTGCTGTTTCCGCCTGTTTCTCTTCCAGTCGTGAATGGTTCGCTGTTAAAACTATTTCTGGTAAGACTTAGTGTGAGTTCATATCGCCCTATCTTTTTTACCTTCACGATCTTTTCGTGACTAATACATAAGAGGGGTTAGGTGAAATAGAAATAAAACAAAATGTATCAAATGTCTCTGTAGTATTCTCATAAAAATGTTTGAAATTGAATGAAAATTTCACACATACAAAATTTGAAAAGCGTAAAACAATCATTCAAATGGAAAATGCATATAAACGTGGTTTTAAAATACACTAAGACGTATAAAATACCTTTTGTCCACTCGATAATTGCTACCGCGTTAAGGATAGTTTCAATAAATTTTAGAATTTTTAAGAGCTATGTCAGACATCATAGTAACACTGCAACATAAAGTGTTCTTGCATCATGAGTAATGCTAACAGTAGCGTTTAGTGGTCACCAACTTGAAGGGTAATTTATTTCATTAATGTTCTGAAGTCGATAAGAGGTATGACGCGGTGGAGGCAGCCATTGTCGTTTTGGTAAATGCGGCACAACGAGCGAGCGAAGGCGCGCGCATTTGGAAACGGAGAAGGCGGAGCGCGCCTGACGGAGGGAAAGGACAGTTGTCGCTCTGAATACACGAAGCCATCAAACAGAGTCTAACAGATGTTCGGTAGACCTCCCCGAACTTACGCGTTCATAGGAAATAAATGAAATTCACGAATTGCATTGAACATTGCAATGGTTAGTAAATTAATGTCGTCCGCTATATGCGACGACACCGATCGAATGATAATCTATCGACGTGAGATACCTGGCACCTAAAAGTCGCCATTAAGTTTGTACTTTGAAACCTATCACCGCACTGTAATGAACACACTGCAATTAAAACTATGTCTGCTTCGCATCCGGCCATGAGACTACGTAACATTTTATGAAATCAACGAGGCAGGCAACAAAGACAGGTCTGGAATCCATTGAGTACCTCATCAAGGATAGTGCTCAAAAAATTCAAATGGAACGCTATTTAACGTAGCAAGATGTTCTGTCAATAACAGGTCGCTTGTAATTTCCATATTGACCTGCGGACATTTTATTTTATCAGGAAGCAAACTCGAAGGAAACTGGACAAAATTTGAGTTTTTAGGAAGACTTTTCTGCGACAAATTGTGAGTCTTATTGTTAGTTAATGGAGTACAGTAAACATAACTATAAGTCCTGCTTATGAATCAACCATAAACCGAGAAACGAAACTGGTAATACACTCAATGAGGTATTCATTGATTTTTTTAATAGCTGGCCATGTGACATATGTGCAATTTGGAGAGCACAGTATCTCGAGCCTGAGTAGAATTACGGATCCGGATCCTAACATGCAGGACGCCAGCTACAAAAACTCGTTCATCAGACAATCAATGTAATCAAGATTTTCCAACGTCGTAGTAGGGCCTATTGTTTCGCAACTTCGGCATCATGTAGATGTTAGTCTGATATGTAATTCTGCAGTCAGTTGACTTTTTCTTGTCACCTACATTAAATATTTTGAAAAATTAACATCATAATATGCTCACTGTCGTAGTTAACTGAATTTGTGTTCAAGAAGGTCGTTTCATACATTAACTTCTCCTACTCTCTTTCACGTTGCGAGCAATCTGCCTCAGCTGTGGGTAAATCAATGAGGTAGGGTTTACAGCAGTAATGTCTACCTGTATAATGGCCACTTTCTGAAAACCTAGCCAATTTAGAAATCGGGTGCGTTTTGTCGCAAAAGCTGGATCTCATCATTTCGTTTCGTTACGTCTTAAATTTATCCGCTTACTGTCAAACAAAATCACCCTGCCAACTGTCTCCTGGAAACCTCATAGCAGATGCTGTAGCAACCTACTTCAAGAATATCAAGTGACATCACAAACAAAACGAAAGAACATTTTCTTAAATGAATTTATCAATTGTTCTAAAATGATGGTAAAATTTTAAATATAGATAGAATAATTTATTTGGAAATCACTTCAATCATCCCATAAAGTAAATAATAATTTCTGAAGCCGCGTCAGCTGTTTATTATTATTATTATTATTATTATTATTATTATTATTATTATTATTATTATTATTAAGAACGTTGCTTTACAGGTCCACGACCGTTTTCACGTTTTTAAATACTCATCTTCAGGTGTTAATTTTTTCATATGAAAATTCTTTAAAGAGACACAAGATTCTAATTGCTTTCATCTGTCATGGGAATAAAATTTCATGAATTAGGCTCCGATATATGGAACCAGACCAACAGAAATCATCACTGTCATTCAGAATAAAAACCAAAGATATTAAAACGTGGGACAAATAGTCGCGTAATTGTGATTACTGTATTTTCAATAAAACCAGTAGATCGCCGACGAAGTGAGGGAGTACAAACCAAAGAAGACTGCCCAAAGAATCGACGAAACCAATAGATGATGGATTTGTACTTTGCTCATCTTGCATCAACTATTACGGCAAAGTAAGAAAACTTACGAATATGCACAACCACCCAGATTCTCTGTTTTGTTACAGCTTCATGAGGACTAAATTCGTTTAGGTAATATTCCTTGCCGTGGTTCGGAACCCACGTTAAACTGTAGGTCCCGCTATAACTGGCTGGGTAAGTCAGTTCAGTTCAAAGGTCGGAGGAAGACAACGGCATACCACCTCCAAACAGGACCATGCCTAGTAAAGCACTGTGGTGTTCAAACCAATCTTCGGATTGTTGACTGCTTTACTTTTAATATTCCTTGAATGTGAGACGCGTTTGACAAGACTCAATGTAGATACAGCCCATCTTCGGACAACAGTGCCTAGTATCATTGGAGAAAATGATGGTATGCATTACTTTTTCGTTTTGTTACAAAAAGCTCTCACTGAAAGTTGATGAGGGTAAGTTACCAATTCATCAGCATTTCTTCTCAATGCATGGCTAAAAGCCAGTTGAGACCAGATGCTAGTAAGATTGAGAATATTGTGGGCTGTCGCTTTCAAGATGTGAAGTGTTTGATACGTTACTGTTTAGTGATGGATGATGCAACGTTCATTTTCAGTAACTCATTAAAAATAGCTTTTGTAGATATCTAAAAAAGTGATTGTTTTAGTCTTTTTGGGGGGGAGAGGGGGGTGAAACTGAAATCGTGATGGCATCATTGATTTCCAGTAACTTTCCATCAAAAAATTAGCTTTTGTCGAAATGTAACAAAGCAATTCTTTTAGTATCTTTTTTTTTTTTTGGGGGGGGGGGGGAGATGAAACTGTAACCGTAATGGAAGTTTATATATCTCAGTCTTTGATCTGCCGTATGTTGCAACCACAATATCCTTATTTTTAACTTCTCTAGTCATTTGCTGAAAATATATCATAATGCAGTAAAGTCTCAAAAAATGTAAACGCTAGTTTCGGCCTCATTGGACGAATTAAATATTTGCATTCTAAATGTGACGACGGAATCTATCAGGAGAGAGCGCCGCATATTAACCAAAATGCGCGACTTCCCTCTAGAAGCCCATATGAGACGAGCGCGATTTCGCGTCGCTTATCGCTACACAGGTCTTCCTAGTACAGCTAAGAACTGGCAACATCGTTGCTGATATTTGGCAACATTGTGACAGTGCAGTTACTTCCGCAAGTGCTACTGAATTGTCTCACTAAGTTCACTTGACATTCCTCTTCTACTTTCATGACTCGTGATGTGTAATGCCCACGTGAAATGAGAGACAGAAATTTAACTTTTGCACTCAAGGAATGTAGTTATTTGTGTAGGTGACTTTCAGGTTATCTTTCGCGATGCGTTAGAGGCTCAGCATTGAATATGTGAGAGACTGTGGGCACCAGGCGGCAGTGTGTGGTTGGCTGTGTGGTTCTGCTTGTGTCTTCCGATGCAAGCCTGGTGTGAGGCGGCTGTTCTAATCCTGGTTGGAGAAATTGCGTTTGGGGATGGAATTTCATTTTATTTTGTTTCATTTTACTTTATTCGCTGCAGATTGCCAGAAGAAACTCTTTAACAGAATCATAAGAAAAGCTTTATACAATAGGTCTTTCAGACAGGTCGACTTCAAATTATGGAAATGGTATTACATGTCTTCTTTGCTTCACCATACAAAAGCCTTCGAAGAAATTCGAATTCACCTCCATTGATGCGAAATATCTCCAGTAGAAATGAGACATGAAGACACGAACCTTGCAGTGTGCCTGTGTTGCTTTAGAACGTGCACTGAAACGTATTCGCATAATTTAGCTCATACATTTACCGTAAGGAATGAAACAACGACACTAAAACATTTTAGTGAGTTACATATTGTGTCTTGATGAAAACATATGAACTGATGACAACAACAAATTGAATGAGAGGCTTTTCTGAAAGGAAAAGGATCGAGATTTAAACCACAAATAAGTGTTAACCATCGTAGAGTGCCATTGGATTGGACAATGACAATTTTTTGCGTCTCTAATGTATTATATGCTCATCATTCAAAATAGGTGGTCTGCTTCGTTATATCCTGTGTGAAATACGAATCGCAACCTTTTTTGTGGATCACCACTTAGCAACACTACAGCATATTCAGGGCGATGAGCGGCGGCAGGCGCTGTGGGCAGAGGGCGAGGCAGCGCTGTGTAGCGCCGCCACCGCTGCTGCCGGCGAGTGGGCCGCGGAGAGCTCTGCCAAGTGCTGCGGCCTGAGGCGGCGATGTTATTCTACCGGAATGTTATTACCAGTGTACCAAAAAATGAAATACGTTACACATATGCTCCCCTTACACATGTGGCATCAGCATGCACGAGTGACATGAATTTAAAATTTTTGTCAACAGTCGGTTTCGATCGCTAATAGTGAACATGCAAGTCGCGCACTTTACCGCAAGACCACGGAGGTAGCAGACCCAGTTGTCTTCTAACTGCAAACAAGAAGCACAGTATGAACTCCCGCAGTCTGCAGTGTTGCCAGATTGTGCAGATAGTTGGACTTAGAGCGAATCAGCGTGGCCACTTTTATTGTCCCATGTCGCGATCGGCTCGGACTTAGGCTCAGCGGCGGCCGGCCGGCGGCCAGGTTTTTTGTCAAAGAGTGTACACTCGCCGTCGAGAACAACGTACTGCATTCTATTACTTAGGAAGTATTCCAGTCAGTCACAAATCTGTGGACCCATTCCATAAGCTCGTATCTTTGTTAGCAGTCTGCAGTGTGGCACCGCTTCGAACGCCTTTTTGAAGTCGAGAAAAACACAATCTGCCTGTTGCCCTTCATCCATGGCTCGCAAGATGTCATGTGAGAAAAAGGCAAGCTGAGTTTCACATGAACGATGTTTCCTAAATCCTTGCTGATTCATGGAAAGAAGCTTTTCCGTTTCAAGGAAATTTACTATATTCGAACTGAGAATATGCTCTAAAATTCTACATGAAACTGATGTCAACGATATTGGCCTGTAATTATGTGGGTCAGTTCTCTTTCCTTTCTTATAAACGGGAGTAATCTGCGCTTTTTTCCAATCATTAGGAACTTTGCGCTGAATTAAAGATTCGCGATAAATGCAAGCTAAGTAGGGGGCCAACGCCACAGAATAGTCTTTGTAAAACAGAACTGGTATTCCATCCGGACTAACAGACGTTTTCGTATTTAGCTCTTTCAGCTGCTTCTCTACACCGGAAATACCTATTGCTATGTCCTCCATTTCGGAATTAGTACGTTGATCAAATGATGGTACATGTGTGCGGTCCTCCTACGTGAAAGATATCTTAAAGGTTAAATTTAGAACTTCAGCTTTCCGTTTGCTTTCTTCTATTACTGCCCCGGAATGATCAATGAGTGACTGGACAGTGGGCTTTGACCCACTTATCGATTTTACATAAGTCCAGAATTTTTTCTGGTTCTCGGAAAGATCTTTTGCTAAGGTATGGCTGTGATAATTATTGTATGCTTCGTGCATCGATCTTTTTATAGACGCGCGAACCTCTACTAACTTTTGCCTGTCATCATTTGCGTGTTCTTTTTTGAATCGAAAGTGCAACAGCCTTTGCTTTCTCAGCACCTTTCTAACATTATTATTGTACCACGGTGGATCTTTTCCATCCTTAATCGTCTTTACTGGCACATATTTCTCTAACCCTTTATTAACAATGTACTTAAATTTAGTCCACAATTCAACATCCATAGTCCCGGAATTAAACGATGCCCATTCATTTTCTAAGTGCGATCGTAACATTTGCTCCCATGCCCTAGGGTGCATTCGAACCCCAGACCACAGCGACCGTGCAGACCGTGACTGGCGCGCCACTGACCGGTCGGCCACTCCGGCCGGCTTTTACCTGTTTAGGTCGCTAGGCAGTGTGGTGTGCGGAACTAGATGGAGGGTTAGCCAAACAGTGTGGTATCAAGTTCTTGAAGTACCCACTCCACCTGTCCAGCGGGACGTATTCTCTCTGTGCAGTCGACTGTTGACACCGCCGGCGGGTGTTGCGATGAAAGCCGTCGTAATTAATAAATATATGGTACTGTCGGTGCAAATAAAGCGAGCACCTATTACGGGGCTCGTAAAAAGGTGGTCGCGGAGTTTGTCGGCGGTCGCGGCGTCAAGTTATAAATGAGGGCGGAGTTACGAGCCAGGCGGCCCGCGCGGCCTAATCTCTCCCCGAGGAGCGCCAGTTTACGAGGCTCTGCCGCGCCCCGTTATGCATATTCCATTACGGCCCGACCAGGGGGCACAACAACACACCGCGTGGCGCCATACACCCGATACCACATCGGGTTTGTCCTGCGTTCTGCCGCTTACTTGTACCTTTGCGGGTACGCGTTGACGAGTGCGGCACTCCACACATCCACTCATACATGCACACACGCACACACACACACACACACACACACACACACACACACACGGAAATACACCCACAAACATCAGCAACAATTACTACTACTACCGTTACAGGTTCGATTTCCAAAAATGCCCACCACAGTTTATAGCATTCCGGTCTCCTTTCAAAAATGTTCAAATGTTTGTACATCTATCGGACCAAACTGCGTGGTCATCAGTCCGTAGCTTACAAACTACATAAATCTAGGTAAACTAACCTACGGACAAACACACACACACACCCATGCCCTAGGGAGGACTCGAGCCTCCACGGCGAGCAACCGGCGAGGTGCTTTAGACCGCTCGGCTACTCCACCGCGGCTTTCAAAAATGTTCAAATGCTTGCTAAGCTTAAGGGACTTAACTGCTGGGTCATCAGTCCCTAAACGTATGAACCAACTTATACTAAAGACAGCACATACATCCAGGCCCTAGGGGGATTCGAACCCCCCGACGGGAAACGGCCTCGTGCACCGTAGCATAGTGCCTCAATGCGCTTGGCCGAACCCCGCGGCAGGTCTTCTTGTCATACTCCTGTATCACTGTGTTCTATGTACGCCCCATTGCTTCCTTCCACACCCATCGCCCGTCCTGTATCACTATCTGTAACTCCAAATCCCGTTTGTTTTACCCTCCTTGAGGGTGTCACAGGGCTCTGTCATTTCCCCCTCCTCTGCCTCATATACTCTGCGGAGAAGCCCCAAACCCAGCCTCCTGTCCGTCTCCTACAATACGCTGACGACACCGCCTTCATGGCAATCGCCCCCACCCTCGCCCACTCGCAGCAGTTGCTCCAGTTGCACCTCACTGAATATTCTAACCGGTGGCTCCTTTCCGTGAATCCAGATAAATCACAGGCAATCATCATAGGTCAAAGCACCCCTTCCTTCCGCCTCCATGACTTCTACCTAACCCTCCATGATCGTCCTATCCGTCGCACCCCTACTCTCAAATACCTCGGCCTCACCCTCGATCGATCCCTCTACTCAACTCCCCACCACCGCACTGTCCACTGAAAAGTCCTGTCCTGCGTCAACCTTCTATAGTTCCTGTCCGGCCATACGTTGGGACTCAACCCCTCCATTATCCTACACATCTACGGTTCCATCATGCATCCCAACCTATGCAGCTTCCACCCCAACTGGATTTCCGCTCCACCCGCCTACTACAAATCCCTTCAAACTCTCGAACGCCAGGCCCTCCGCCTTGCTGTCCGTATCCGCCTCCCGTTCCTCACGTGTATCCTCTACGACCTAATTCCTAGTAAAGAAAAAAATTAATAACACCACCTTCAGCTGTATTTTCATATTGTCATTTACTGGCAACCAGTTTCGATAGACCATGCCATCATCATCAGACCCTTAAAATAGGGCAAACTGAATTTTGCAGTATTAAAAAGCAACAAACACAATGCAGCAAAACGCAGTTTGCCCTATTATAAGGGCCTGATGATGATGGCATGCTCTATCGAAACTGATTACCAGTAGATGACAATATGAAAATACAGCTGACTGTATCCATTGTTTTCATTACTATATATACGACTGAGACCCAACATCCATACATAAAATGGACAAAATCAACCTCTTTTCCCTCACTTTCTAAACTTCTTTGAACATATCCGCATCCTATACATATCCCGTAAAGTAGACTCCCGTAACCCCCTGGTCAACCCAATCCTCACCAATCCTTGGCCTCTGCCACGCCTCCACCACTGTCCCCCTCCACCACCACACTCTCCATACCCTTTCCCAGCCTCACTTCCACCACCTACCTCTTTCGGATTACGCCCTCCGTCACACTATCTACCCTTCCTACCAACCCTAAACCTTCCCACCCCTCCCCATAATTTAACGCCTCCCACCTCCGCCCTATCCCCATGCTTTCTCCCACTTGGCCTCCCCTTTCTTCCTCATCCACAGAGTTCTTGCGCATCTCATTCCCCTCTGCTCCCCTGCACTCCGTTTCCACTCACTTTCTCTCCCCGTTTTTCTTTCTTTCCTTCCACCCCCTCCCCCTTCACGGGGCCCACAGTGCAACAGTTTTCTAACACTCGTAAATCGTCATCAGTGCTGTGAAATGCGTCTATTATCTTTTATCGCGGTGCGACCACCGCTTCTAGTACAAGTGTCACCAGTGTCTTTTATCCAGTGTCTCCGTATTTTCTTCGTAAGCAATGTTTGTGTCCCTCAATGCGATTTAACACCACCATAACCATTATTTTACGAAGCTGATGTTTTTTATCGCCCATGGCTAGGTTGCTACCTTAAAAATTTCACCATGTATATTTTAAATGGCACAGTTTTAATCTCCATGGTATTTTATTATTCATAATGTCCATTGTAAGCTGAAGATCGGTGCTAATGCTGCTGTCAGCTTGCCACCAGTGGTGGTGGCTTAAAATAAAAAATAAAGGGTTCAACATTTCGAATACCTGTCTATATCGTTCTTCATTTCCTTCCCTTGGAAGCCCAAAACCTTAATATTTTGAATAAAACGCTACATTCGATTGATGTTTTTGGAGGACTCAAGGGCAGATTATTCAAGTATGTATCTCAAAAGCCTGTGGGGGAAAAACTATATCGAAGTCACCTCTGTATATCGAAGTTGTTTTTGCTACCTCTGTATATCGAAGAGTGCCCAAATAGGGCAGTTCCAATACATTACCTCCCCGCCTCGGTGCATCCCTGAAATCTGGGTCGCTCTGCAGTTCCGACGACTTCCGTGCGGATGCAATTTTAAGAAGTGTGTTTGTTCGTTTCAGTGTGAGCTGCAAGTGCCTGTTTTGTGTCTAAGCGGAAATTTTGCGAAGATGTACTTCATCTGTACAGGAGACCGCGTATAAAACGCTCGTATGAGCAGGTTTTGAGTATTGCTCAAGTGTTTGAGACCCGCAGCAGATTAGTTTACAGAAAGACATAGAAGCCCTTCAGTGACGAGCGGCTAGGTTCGTTACCGGTAGATTCGACCAATGGACGAGTATCACAGAAGTGCTCCGGGAACTCACTTGGGGATCGCTGGAGGAAAGACGACGTTCTTTTCTAGAAATTTTCTTGAGGAAATTTTTTAGAGCCGCAATTTGAAACTAAGTGTAGGTCTATCTTTCTGCCGCCTACTTACATTTCGTGTAATTATGATAAAAACAAGATAAGAGGGATTAGGGCTCGTTCGGAAGCTTATAGGCATTCTGTTTTTCCTCTTTCTACCCGGGAGTGGAATAGGAAAGGAAATGACTAGTAGTGGTACAGTGTATCCTCCGTCACGCCCTTTACGGCGGAATGTGGACTATATATGTAAATGTGGATTTTCAGGAGGACGTCTCACACTGCACGAAATTTTATTTTAATTATAAATAATTTCAGTTCTTATAATTTTAGCTCGAGACTCCAGCATACTGTGTGCAACGCATAAAATAGTTTGTACAAGCTACACTGCGCGAACAAGAGCAAAGTGAGGCAATAGGATTTCTAGGTACGTGTTTGGCTTCGTCACAAGCCCAAGGTCCAACTTTTACACTTCGCTTCAACGCCTAAGTTTACCATTAAAACATGAAAACACAGTTTTATGATATTCACACTACGATAAACACTCAACAGAGGTATTCTGCGGTAGAGTTCACTAATCTTCTACTATATTTGCAGTTAAAACAATAATTAAAAGAAAACAGTCTACATCGCTTTGTCCACTGCCACTGCCTTTCATCGTGGTGGTATATATCTGAAGATAGTGTATAATATACTGAAACTGTTAATTAAATAAAACTAACAATTTTGCGATCTGAATAGTTTTTAATTTTAACTGTAACTATTCTATCAAGATCGCTGTGTCTCTCCCGTATACTTCCTAAAATCTTATGTGAGACTGCGTAAAGTTCACGCTTGCGAAGTGTGAGGTGGCGGTAATATGTAGTCAATTTTTTTAAATTATTTTGTATTTGTCTGTGGAAATATGTGGACGTTTAGTAGCGTTTTAACACAACGTTTTTATTAGATTAGTTACCACTTCTATTTCTATGGGGGCTTTTTATCTAAGGAAATGTCCTTCAATTACAGTTTTTTTTATTCAGTTTTCTACGATTCTTTCTGATATCTGCTGTCCAGTGATCTGGCTGGCTACGGCAAGGGGACGACTGACGTGTTTTCTCTCACCTAGCCTCGGCGTTTGGTATTTTGGGGTCCATAAATAAGTGTGTTTAGGCATTTGCCTTCGTAGAATTTCTCTGTTGCGACACTTTGCAGACTTAGCTGTGGACAGGAGGGCGTCCTGTGGTGGCCTGGTGCAGTACATCTGAGGTCCCATTCGGTGGGCAGTGGATGGACAGAGTGGTCGCCGGCCGCAGTGGCCGAGCGGTCTGCGGCGGGCCAGTCACGGTCTGCACGACCGCTACGATCGGGGGTTCGAATCCCCCCACGGGCATGGATGTTTGTGTCGTCTTTAGTAAAAGCTAGTTCATAAGTAGTTTGTGAGTTTACGGACTGATGACCCCGCAGTTCATTCCCTTAAGATTTGAACATTTTGAGAGTGGTCGACCAGGACCGGTGGCGGCTAACTGAGAGGTTTTGTTTGCTCTTACTGTTAGAGCAGGAGGATGCTCTACGGATGCACCGCAGGATGTTCACCACACGGTCGCCAGTGCAAGATAAACGGACGTTCCGCCTCAGGGCGAAAATCAAAGATATCTGAATAGCACCCTCGCCAGAGCGGCGGGTCGTTTTTACCGTTATGAATGCCTGGCCCGTTTTCCCGAATCTGCCGATGTGGGTGGTTGCGGAAACGTCCTCCTGCGTGACGAATGTTGAGCAGTTTGCTGGGTGAATAGTCAATCGTTTGGACCAGCGGGGACCTGGCGCCTGTAGCTAAAATATTTATGTATATTGAGGCCTGGATCCGAAAGAGTGCGTCCGAAAATTCTGAAGAGGTCGTGGACCTGTGTACGGTAATGTCTCTGTGGTAACTTTGCTTATGTAGGAGAAGAATGCTCTGTCATTCGCCAAAGTTTAGAATTGTGACAGTTTTGCAATATGTCAACCTCTTCTCTCGATACCGCTTGGCAGGCTCTTAGCAGTATTTGGTAATTGGAGCGCTTTGGCCGCCTATGCGGAGTCGCGTGTCGCGAGCAGGATCTTTGGTGTGGAGTGAGATATTTAGAGGATTTGCTTGTAGGGCTCCGAGTGCGCGGATCAACTTAGGTATCACATCGGGGACTTCGAAGTGTCCAGAGCTCTTGATTTCGCGGTTTACTTGTGTCGTTGTCTGAATTTTTATTTATGTTCTGTGAGTTCGCGAATTGCGCTTGTGAGCACTGTTTCGCAAGTACACTCGATCGACTTGTCTTGCTCGCGATATAAAATTGTGCAACCATAGTCGATCTAGCAGCACCGGCGCTGGAAAGGGTGTTAGTTAAATATTGTTTCTGCTTTTCAGAACGATGTGAAACAACTGTCGCGTTTCATTTCAGATTTAATATGCAGTCATCACCTGCCGCTGCCGATCCCTGTCTGCTCAAATATTTGGTGATGTGTCGCCTGCTATGGCAAGTATATTCCTGTATTTGAAGGATTTTCTCTTTATTTACATAACCGGAGTCATCTGATCAAATTGGGAAACTCCATCTGCCCTTTGTGTTTGCGTATCTGCACTAGTAGTTTGGATAATTATTCTTCCTCAATAGGTTTCCTTCTTCCTTGACCCAGTCAGTCATTTGTTGATATAAATATATATAGCCATTAATCATCCGCATCCTTGAGAAGCGCCCTCGTCTTGTTTTCCACCTTCTTTGTGGGGTCAACGCTGATCTTCCGGTAGGAATCGTCATTTAGCAGGCTCTGCATCTTTTCAGTATAGTCCTTATGGGAGACAACAACCGTAGCATTGCCTTTGTCAGCCGGTATGACAACAATTTCAGGACGCTCCCTAAGGTCACGAATGACCGCCTTCTCTTTACTAGTTGTTTTATAGGGCGCTTCTCCAGGATGCGGATTTAATGATGGGTGTCGCCATAAACTGTTACCTCAAGGTCCGGTACCGCCAAGACTTTATGGACTCCCTAAGGTTCACAAAGATGGGGTGCCGTTACCTCCTATTGTCAGTAATATCAGAGCACCTACATATTTGTTGGCCAAATACTTGACGGGAATATTAAGTCCTTATGTGGGTAAATGCCCTCATCACATTCGTAATTCCGTGGATTATGTTAAATGCCTTAACAACTTCACGCTAGATGAGTGAGATATCATGTTGAGTTTTGACGTCGTTTCGTTGTTTACGAGGGTGCCCCTTCGAGAGTCACTAGATTTGATTGGTCAGAAATTTGACGAGAAGACCACCGAACTTTTTAGTCATGTCTTGACCTCCACGTATTTTCTTTTCAATGGTGAATACTACGAACAAACGGAGGGAGTCGCCATGGGTAGCCCACTCTCCCCTGTGGTGGCAAATTTGTACATGGAGAATTTCGAGGAGGAAGCCATGACATCATCTGAATGGAAACCTACTTGCTTTTCCGTTACGTAGACGACACTTTCGTCATCTGGCCACATTGTATGGATGAACTCCTTGACTTTCTTACACAACTGAGCTCCATACACCCAACATCAAATTCACTATGGAGACTGAAACAGAGGGTAAATTGCCGTTCCTTGACGTCTTGGTCAAGAGAAGAGCTGATGGCACCCTGGGTCATAGTTATATCGGAAGACAACGAACACTGATCTGTATTTACACGCAGACAGCTGTCACCACCTTTCACAGAGGAATGGGGTACTTAAAACTCTAGTACATAGGGCGCGCACTATCTCCGACGCAGAGAGTCTACCCCAGGAATTGGAACACCTGAGAACTGTATTTCGAAAAAATAGGTACTCAGAGTGGCAGATTCAGCGGGCTCTCCGCCCAACCACTACAACACAACCTGTGGAAACGGATGAAAACACGAGGGAGAATGTAGGCACTGCGTTCGTTCCATATACCGGCGCACTCTCAGGGAAGATCGCCCACATTTTGGTAAAAACACCAGGTTGGAACTGTTTTTTGTCCGCCGAATAAAATTCGTGCACTGGTGTGGAGCGCTAAAGATGATCTCGGTTTGAGGAAGGCCGGCGTGTACCATATTCCGTGTCAGTGTGGAAAGTCATATATTGGACAATCGATGCGTACCGTCTGGGATCGATGGGTTGAACACCAGAGGCACACACGATTGATTTATCCGAGCAAGTTTGTCGAAAAATCATGCGATGGAGTATGAAGGCACTAGGATTCTGGTACAGACGTCGAGATAATTGGACTGTGTCGTTAGGGAGGCCATTGAAATTCGCGCAAGTGACGAACTCATAAACCGTGACTGTGGCTATAATCTTAACAAAGCTTGGGAACCAGCGATTGGGTTAATTAAGAGTAAATCTAGCAAACGTAACGAAGTGACGACCACGGCGGACAGAGCCCTCACACCGACGTCATCTCAGACGCCGTCGCAATCGGTTCCACTGCGCGGCCGCGGCGTGGGGCGCGGACCGCGGAGGGGTCGCTCCGCGGGCCGAAGGTATTTAAATGGCCCGCTACCGGGCTAGAACCCAGTTCCCTTCGAGCAGCCTTAGCGTGCGCATCTCCGAGCCGGCGCGTTTCCAGGAGCTCAGTCCGTCAGTTCACCTGATGATGGCGACATGTATGATCGTCGAAATATTGTGCCCGTTGGACACTACAGACCGGCAGTACACCCGTGGATATTTTGATTATCAAATACGCCGGGAGAAACTGAAGAATCACATATACAGCCATTACTTCGTGTTATTGTCATTTTTTTAATGTTGCATGCTTAATCTCATTTTATTTTAAAGTTTGTTTAATGTTCTGCTAGTTTTGTCATGTGACAGGATGAAATGTTTATGGTAATAAAAATGTAATAATGTTATATCTTCTTTCAACTTCCGTATAATTCATACTTTTGGAGGGGCGAGCATGTTTGTTAACGTGGGAGCGTACCGAGTAAATTAGGCTTTCACCGATGGTACCTCACATTGAGCTATTGGTTAGGAATTCATAAAATAAATGTGTTTTTAGCATGTCATATGACACCTAGCAAGTGAGGTAAATAAGAAAATAATATTCCAGATTTTTATAAACATGGTGGTGGCCCAATATTAATTATAAAAGAATATTTTTATATCACATTGATATCAACAAAATAAAGAATTAATTCAAAATATTTTATCAGGTGAGAATTTGCATACTGAGTACTGCCGCAGGTGGCAAAACTCGCACAGATAGCAGAAATTTTCACCCACAGTAGACCTACAGCTTACAACATTTCACCCACAAAAAATTACTAAATGTGGAGTGGTAGCAGATTCACAAGAAAATATGTACGTCCCATATCATAATAGCAAGAATCGAAAATTCTTAGTAGATTTTTACACGGCGATCCGCGCTGCAGAGAACCTGGGTCCAGCATTTAGCAGGGTCGGACGCTGACTATCTCAGATCTAGATATTAACCCCAATTTGTAATATATACATGTGGCGTCTCTTCCTAAAGACCAGACGTCACTTCCGATCCTGCAGCTGTTATTGTTTCTTATTCACAGAATATATGACATCAACTGCGAATGGAAAAAGGTGAAAATATGTTTCAGCAGGGATTTGTACCCGGTTCTCCCGCTTTCTACGCTGTTGTGCTGACCCCTACACCACTGGGGGCACAGTGATCACCGCACCTGCAATGACTACCTAAGTACGCCTCCCGTCAGATACAAATTCCCAGATTCCCCCTGCCCAGTTATGAAACTAATTCCCGTAAGAGTAAGGGCCACAAAATTGCTCACCCCTCCCCACTAAAGTAAGGATCATTGCCCGTCACCGGCATATTGTATAGTTACATGTGGCGTCTGTTCCGAACGAAAACACGTCACTTCTGATCCTGCAATTGTTATTGTTTCATATTCACAGAATATATGACATCAACTGCGAATTTATAAGTTTCTCTGTACTGGAAAACTTTACAAAAATATTAGGTCAGAGTAGTTCAATACAAGTTTTATATCAGTTTCATCAGAAATGTTATCAATAACCTAGTGCATTGAACACTTTTTATAATAAGTGCGTATTTAGTTGCAAGTTTGTAACTCTCATTTCAGTATGAATACAAACAATTAATTTATCTTCTCTACATAGGTTCCGACTATTCATAATATATTTTTACTACCGGTATTTTATTTATTTAAATAAATTCTATACCTTAAACAATCAAAGTTTGTTACAAAAATTTTGTTACTGAAAACTTCGTAAGTGGTAAATGTTGCAACACTTTTGAGATTAGAGTTCTATAGAGCTCTGCGAGATTTGTCCATTTCCAGTTCGTACTTCAAAATCATTTTACTAGTTCTCTAGTTATACATTTTTAAAGGGTATATTCGTTAGAAAATTGTTTATTGTTAATTAGTTCAAAACTTAGGGTGACACCCTAGCTGCCTTTACACCACTTTATACGCCTCAAAATTCTTTTGAATGTCTTTAATCAGAGGGTACTGGCTTTTCAGTAGTGTGTTTGGCATGCGAGTAATTAATTTCTTTCTGTATTTGGCAGACTACCAGCTATACGACATGGTAGCCCAGCGTCCAGCTTGGTTCATATCAACGGCCACTGGGGTTTCATGAGTTACGCAACATCCGGCTGCTAGCTCGTCATGGCCGGCCGCGGTGGCCGAGGTGACTGAGGCGCTCCAGTCACGGTCAGCACGGCCACTACGGTCGGGGGTTCGAATCCCCCCTCGGGCATGGATATTTGTGCCGTCCTAGTTCGTAAGTAGTTCATAAGTAGTTTGTAAGTTTAGGGACTGATGACCCCGTAGTTAAGTCCCATAAGCTTTACAAACATTTGAACATTTTTTTTTTTTGGCTCGGCATGACCTGGCGCTTGCAGCGGCTTCAACCCCTGACACTTCTACCGCGCATCCATCGCAGCGATGGCGCTTAGCCAACACCTCCTTTACTCCGTTCACCGGAATGAGAGACAGACTGTAAACAAACCGGGGCGCGTGACCAGGGGTGGACAAAAACGGGCCGCTCGCTCAATGTCGCTACCTATGTATCAATCGATGTGGTTTCATGTTGTAATGGAATAGCGACTGCGGCTGTTGCTCGAGTTTTAAGCAACCCTTGCTATGACTTATTTTAAATACGATGTGCAGTGTCCGCGTTTACAAACCGGGGCGCGTGACCAGGGGTGGACAAAAACGGGCCGCTCGCTCAATGTCGCTACCTATGTATCAATCGATGTGGTTTCATGTTGTAATGGAATAGCGACTGCGGCTGTTGCTCGAGTTTTAAGCAACCCTTGCTATGACTTATTTTAAATACGATGTGCAGTGTCCGCGTTTATTGATATAACTAAGCAAATGTCCTTCTGAAGGGTATTTGCTTAGTACAGATGTACTAAAAAGTCTCACCCTGTGCGGGAATTACATCATATAGTGTACGAGCACTCAATGTGTGGTATATGAAGATTTGGGTCGTTCCGGGAAGCGTGCGCGGGTAGCGTAATGGCAACACGACCGCTCGCGATAAGCGGGAAATCTGGGTTCGAGACCCGGCTAGGCACAAATTTTCATACGTCACACCGTGCAGGTCTTGTTGATTAATATTCGCAATTGCGAATACATTTCCTGTATTTACATTAGCAGCTGTAGTCGCCGCAGTGTCCGTTCCTTCAGGCATGCATGCATGTCTGAAGGACATTTGCTTAGTTACATCAATAACCACCGACACTGCACATCGTATCGTAAATAATTAATGACGTAGACTCTACTGATTTCACGGTACGTTGTGATTTCCAACGCATTCATTACTCACTACTGATACGTTCGCACCTTTATCTACCGATATCCTTACTTTTTTTTATCTTGTGTGGAACCAAACATTCCGCCTTCACATTCGCCTTAATAGCTTGAAATTTTATTGGAAACGCCTGGTGGCGGTTCCGGAGTTTGTTTGGTTTTAACTGATTCGTAATTCCAAAAACGTTAATAGATCTGCAGCCCCTACATGTGTGAGCTATTCTCTGATAGTTAGTGCATTTAGACTGCCAACAGTATTTTGCTATGTGACCCTGTTGGTCGCCTTTAAAACATCGCACTTCTGTCGAAAAATATTTCACTTTTTCATTTTTCCAAATGACATTGCAGCAGCTACAGCTTCAGCTAGAGTTCTGGGAAATTCTGACCTCACAAAACGGAATGTTTCAGAAGGAAGGCCGCGAAAAAATATACCTAAGATCCTATATTTTGATTCATGTATAATAACATCATTTGCTTCATCGTTATTTGTTAACAGGTGTTGATATTGAAGTTCCTAATTCTGTTGTCGAAGCTTTCCAATGTCTTATTTTGCCTCCGTGTGATTGGGTTTAATTAGTACTGCCTTCTTCCTCCTTTTCGAAATGTATTTACTCACTCAGTTTTCGCCTACGATTCTTAAATATTCCAGATAACGATAAACAACTCAACGAACAACAATAAAGAAAATATTTTAACTGTTATTCCTTCCCAGCCTTCAGCACATTAAATAATGTTACTTGAAAACTGTTATTCACACCTCATAATTGAGCCAAGGTCTTTTCTAACACCAAATGAAGGTTGCATACTGTTCATTGTTGCATACAGTTCCATTTCACAAGTTGTAACCCACTTTACTGGCAATAGGATTACATCTAACTGTGGAAATCAATGTATTACAGACCAATAATGAGGATGATAGAATGCACATGCATAACATAAAAACATAAAATAGTATGCATTGATAATGGCAAGTCACTAGCCGAAATCTAGATCTACAAAAAAAGCAGTTTCTTACAAATAATGACTGATTGCTGCAAAGACACCCATTTCGATACTAAATGAAGAGTTCTGTTACGGATTAGTTAAAAAATGAACACTAACAGTAACAAACTGTACTACTGCTGACATCACCAGAAAGGGCTGAAGAAGCCACTGCGACTTTATTGTAAATGCATTGCCCTTTTGTCAGGATGGCAATCTCTAACTACACAGTAACATTTTATTGTCAGAACAGCATACTTACAAGAAATGTATCAAACATATGGGCTATTTGGAATCTTTTCCTTGGCTTGGGTGTGAGACGTAAATGAAACAGCATTTACACAAAATAAATTTGTTAAATAACTTAACCATACATTATTCTTACTGTGTACTAAATGGCTTGGTGAGTGTCGATTGCTACTGTAAGCCGGCCGCTGTGGCCGAGGGGACGGTCTGCACGGCCACTACGGTCGGGGGTTCGAATCCTCCCTCGGGCATGGATATTTGTGCCGTCCTAGTTCGTAAGTAGTTCATAAGTAGTTTGTAAGTTAAGGGACTGATGACCCCGTAGTTAAGTCCCATAAGCTTAACAAACATTTGAACATTTGCTACGGTAAGGCATGAGACTGCGAAGTGCGTGCACGGGATGTGAATATCCGATTACGCTGGCGGCATATCTGCTTCTTGCTGGCCAGTTGAATAGCGTTAAAAGACCGTAAATCTTTGCGGAATTACATCGAGTTGGGTATGACTTTTCCTTCTTCGTCGTCCACAAGTGCTGTGATTCGACCAGAGGTAGCAGCTTGGTCTGGAGGCCGTGCATCCTTGTTCTGGGGTCTCCAGACTGTAAGTCTTCGAATGACAGAACCTTTGATGCAGATCACAGGTGACTATCACGACCAGACCACATCCTATTGTTCTGATTAGTCATCCTCAGTAAGTACGTCTGTTTTTCTTTATGTTCTTCCCGATCGCTGTTATTGACAATCAGATTCTTCCACCTTTTATCTTCTAACTCAAACTGTCACTTCTGGTGGCTGAAGATGATTGAAACTCCAGTTACTGCTGCTGCTGCTGCTGCTACTACTTCTAACACTGACGAGAGCGGCGTCTTCTTGGACGTGGTATTTATTTCATGGACTTGGCTGGAGGTGAACTACTTCAGGGCCATTGTCTCTTCTGTCACATTGTACAGTCTGTAGAAAGAGATAACAAGTCTTTGAGTTGCTGTTATTCCATAATGTGTCTCAAGATGAGAAGTGTTTGTGTTTGTGATTATTTGTACATACAAATGTACTCCAATTATCATGCTGCTCCAGACTTATTTGTGCACCACTTTTTAATAGGTACGTCAATTGTTAAATCTCTTTAATTATATGAAATTCTTTTTAAAATTTTCCATTTTGTTACAACCTAAGTTTTTGTCTTAAGAGGCCCAGACCTTTAAACACCTATAAAAAACCATAGAGGCACCTGATCATGAGCCCTCAAGGCTAGAAATGCATTGAGTAACATAACTCACAATATTTGTGACTGAAGGCGAATTCGTTTTATTTTACTGAAGTACAACAGTCACGGAACATCACTGGCAAAACTGGACAAAGTTAATTATTACTAGAGGATCTCGGGGCGAGTACTTCACACCGTTAGTGGAATGACAAAAAAATTGGGAAAAATTGGAAGTAAAGTTGAACGTTCACGCATAGCTTTCTTCAGAATCAGTCATTACAAGTGTATAAAGGCACAAGCTAAAGAGCTTGATCCGCTGGGTATTCACAGGCCAAAAAGAACTGCGTAACTTAATTAACTCCCATGAACCACAGACACTGCCGAGGTGGGGTGGCTTGCGTGCCTCAACGATACAGATAGCCAGCCGTACCGTAGGTGCAACCACAGCGGAGGGGTATCTGTGGAAAGGCGAGACAAACGTGTGGTTCCTGAAGAGGGGCAGCAGCCTTTTCAGTAGTTACAGGGGCAACAGTCTGGATGATTGACTGAGCTGGCCTTGTAACATCAGCTAATGTGGCTTTGCCACACAGCTACTGCGAACGGCTGAAAGCAAGGGGAAACTACAGCCGTTACTTTTCCCGAGGACATGCAGCTCTACTGTATGAAAACATGATGATGGCATCCTTTCGGGTAAAATATTCCGGAGGTAAAATAGTCCCCCATTCGGATCTCCGGGCGGGGACTACTCAGGAGGATGTTATCATCAGGAAAGACAATACTGGCATTCTACGGATCGGAGCGTGGAATATTAGATCCCTTAATCGAGTAGGAAAATTAGAAAATTTAAAAAGGGAAATGGATAGGTTGAAGATATAGTGGGGATTAGTGAAGTTCGGTGGCAGGATGAACAGGATTTCTGGTCAGGTGAGTACAGGATTATAAATACAAAATCAGTTGGGGGTATCACAGGAGTAGGATTGATAATGAATAAGAAAATAGGAATGCGGGTAAACTACTATGACCAGCACAGTGATCGCATTATCATTGTCAAGATAGATACGAAGCCAACACCGACAACAGTAGTACAGGTTTATATGCCAACTAGCTCCGCCGATGATGAGGAAATCGAAGAAATATATGAGGAGCTAAAGGAAATTATTCAGACAATTAAGGGAGAGGAAAACTTAATTGTTATGGGAGACTGGAATTCGGTAGTAGGACAAGGAAGGGAAGGGAAGATAGTAGGTGAATATGGTCTGGGCAAAAGGAATGAAAGAGGAAGCCGCCTGGTAGAATTTTGCACAGAACATGATTTAATCGTAACAAACACCTGGTTTAAAAAATAACAAAAGAAGGTTGTATACGTGGAAGAGACCAGGAGACACCGGAAGATACCAGTTAGATTTGATAGTGGTAAGACGTAGATTTCGGAACCAGGTTCTACAGTGTAAGACATACCCCGGGGCAGATATAGACTCTGACCATAACTTGTTTGGTTATGAACTGTAGGCTGAAACTAAAGAAACTACAAAAAGGTAGGAAAATAAGGAAATGGGACCTGGATAAATTGAAGGAACTTGAGGTTCTTAAGAATTTCAGAGGGAGCTTTAGGCAACAATTGACAGAAACAGGAGAAAATAAAACAGTAGAGGAGGAATGGGTAAAATTGAGAGATGAAATAGTGAAGGTAGCAGAGGACAAAATAGGTAGGAAGGAAAGACCTACAAAAAATCCTTGGATATCACAGGAGATACTAAATTTAATCGATGAAACGAGAAAATATAAAAATGCAGTAAATGAAACAGGCAAAATGGAGTACAGACGACTAAGAAATGAGATTGACAGGAAGTGCAAAATGGCTAAGCAGGAGTGGCTAGAAGGAAAATGCAAGGATGTAGAGGAATGTATAAATAGGGGAAAAATAGATACAGCCTACAGGAAAATAAAAGAAACATTTGGAGATAAGAAAAACAGCTCTATGAATATCGAAGACACTGATGGAAAACCAGTTCTCAGCAAAGAAGGGAAAGCTGAAAGGTGGAAAGAGTATATGGAGGGGCTCTACAAAGAAAATGAACTACGAGACAATATTGTAGGAAGGGAAGAGGATGTAGATGAAGATGAAATAGGAGATACTGTACTGAGAAAAGAATTTGACAGAGCCCTGAAAGACCTAAGTCGAAACAAGGAGTAGATGATATTCCCTCAGAGATACTGAAGTCTCTGGGAGAACCAGCCATGACGAAATTGTTTCACCTGGTGTGTAAGATGTATGAGACAGGTGAAGTACCCTCAGACTTTAAGAAAAATGTTATAATCCCCATCCCTAAGAAAGCAGGTGCAGACAGGTGTGAAAACTACAGAACCATCAGTTTAATAAGTCATGGTTGCAAAATATTAACGCGAATTATATACAGAAGGATGGAGAAGCTGGTAGAAGCCGACCTCGGGGAAGATCAGTTTGGGTTCAGGAGAAATGTAGGAACACGGGAGGCAATACTCACTTTACGGCTTATGCTAGAAGATAGATTAAGAAAAGGCAAACCTAACATTTTTAGCTTTTGTAGATGGCTTTTGACAATGTTGATTGGAATAAACTCTTTCAAGTTCTGAAGCAAGCAGGAGTAAAATATAGGGAACGTAAGGTTATTTACAAAAACCAGACAGCGGTTGTCAGAGTTGAAGGCCATGAAAGGGTTGCAGTGGTTGGAAAGGGAGTAAGACAGGGTTGTAGTCTTTCTCCATTGTTGTTCAATTTGTACATTGAGCAAGCTATGAAGGAAAGCAAGGAGAAATTTGGAGAAGGAATTAAAGTACAGGGGGAAGAATTAAAAACATTGCGTTTTGCCGACGACATAGTAATTCTATCAGATACAGCAAAGGACCTGGAAGAGCAATTGAACGGAATGGGCAGTGTGCTGAAAGGTGCATATAAGATGAACATTAACAAGAGCAAAACTAGGGTAATGGAGTGCAGTGTAAGAAAATCAGGTGATGCTGAAGGAATTAGATTGGGAAACGAAGCAATAAAGGAGGTAGATGAGTTTTGTTACTTGGGCAGTAAAATAACAAATGATGGTCGCAGTACAGACTATATAAAATGCAGAATGGCAATGGGTAGAAGGGCGTTCTTGAAAAGGAGAAATTTGTTAACATCGAATATTGATTTAAACCTAAGGAAGTCCTTTCTGAGGGCATTTGTATGAAGTGTTGCCTTGTATGGCAGCGAGACATGGACGATAAACAGTGCGGACAGGAAGAGGATTGAGGCTTTTGAAATGTGGTGCTACAGAAGAATGCTGAAGATTAGGTGGGTGGATCGCGTAACTAATGAGGAGGTACTGAACAGAATTGGGGAGAAAAGGAATTTCTGGCATACCTTGACTAAAAGAAGGGATAGATTGGTAGGACACATTCTTAGACATAAAGGAATTTAGCGTTGGAGGGAAGTTTATGGGGAAAAAATCGCAGGGGAAGACCAAGAGATGGATACAGTAAGCAGATTCAGACAGATGTGGGTTGTCGCTCTTATGTGGAGATGAAGAGGCTTGCTCAGGATAGGGTATTGTGGAGAGCTGCATCAAACCAGTCTCCGGACTGAAGACCACAACAACAACAACAACTTAATTAGAACCGAACATATGATGAAACAAACCGACTAAAATATTCAATGCAAGGACAGAAAGATACCGCGTTTGAATAAAAATAAATGATGGAGAGACATAACTTAATTCTGATACTTGATGACAAATCTGCGAATGAATACTCTTCGTTTCATCAGGCGTGCTCCAGGGGAATGTGATAGGACCGCTATTATTTTCTATCTATATAAATGATCCGATGGACAGAGTAAGTTGTAATTTGCGGCTGTTTGCTGATCATGCTGTGGTGTATGGGAGGGTGTCGTCTTTAACTGTAATAGCATACAGGATGGCTTAGACAAAATTTCTAGTTGGTGCGAAGAATGACAGATAGCTCTCAATTTAGAAAAATGTAAGGTGATGCGCATGAGTAGGAGATACAATCCCCTTAATATTCGAACACAACATTAGTAGTGAGATTCTTGATGCTGTCGCGTCGTTCAAATATCTAGGCATAATTCTGCAGATCGATATAAAATGGAACGAACATGTAAGGACAGTTATGAGTAAGGTGGACAGCCGACTTCGCTTTATTGGGAGAATTTTGGGAAGATGTGCTCCGGCAACTCAACTGGGGATTGCTGGAGGAAAGAGGACGTTCTTTTCGTGAATTTCTGTTGAGGAAATTTAGAGGGCCGGAATTTGAAGCTGAGTGTAGTACGATCTTGCTGCCGCCTACTTACATTTCGAGTAGTGATCACAAAGACAAGATAATAGAAATTAGGGTTCGTACGGAGTCATATAGGCATTCTTTTTTTATTGTGTGCCCTCCTCCACGCACCTTACGGTGGGTTGCGGAGTATGTAAGTAGATGTAGATGCAGATGTAAAGCGACAATGTAGGGAATCGGTAGGATAGAACGGTCTGACCGGCTGACTTTCGTTTACTGCTAGGACATCCAAATAATAAATATACAGAAGGAAATGTCGTTTGAGTATAGAAAATGGAAGGCGAGAGTTTTGTATGAATAACTTTCGTTTTTGATGGACGTGGACGATTATCTCCTCAATATGGATCTACGGAACCAACAGCTTATCTCATCTACTCGGTTTTCGAAAATTTCCCCTACTCAGGTGATCAGCCTGCAATGATATTTTCTCCAGAATTCGCGTGTACGTGCACCGTCGTTTCATAAGGTCGGCTGCAGCGCACCCCTGCCCCTCCGGTCGTGTCCTCGGCGTCCCAAGGCCACCGTTGTTTCCGGGCGCCCGCGGACAGCTGCGGCTGATTTAGCGGGCTGCCCTGCCCTGCCGGACGCGTTTTCTGCTCCGCCGGACATCGCAGCCCGGCGTCTCCGCAGACTCTCTGCCTGACGGCTGCAGCCACCGGCCACTCTGTCACTGTCGTCCCGACTACGTGCTGTACGACACACGGACCATGTCCGGTTCCAAAACAATACTCTCTGCAGGAGCCTCATTTCTGTTTTCTTTATATATGTATACTAGCTGAAACCCGTCGTTGTCCGGGTATTTATTTATTAATTCCTGCCACTTTTCATGTACATATTCATTTGTATAAGGGCTGCATTCCTGGAAAATCTCCTGGGTATACAATCAGTAGTAAGGAAGTAATAGATAAAAACTTGGTGCATGATGGGGTGGTTTTCCATGAACGTTATTGTATATGTGCTCATATTTCATGAACTACGTGTCGTACTGTGATACAAGGTTGGAAGGTACAATCAGCTATATATGTGTATACTGTCTGTTCAAAAAATGTTCAAATGTTTGTACAACTTAAGGGACTTAACTACGGGGTCATCAGTCCCTAAGCTTACAAACTACTTATGAACTACTTACGAACTAGGACGGCACAAATATCCATGCCCGAGGGGGGATTCGAACCCCCGACCGTAGTGGCCGTGCTGACCGTGACTGGAGCGCCTTAGTCACCTCGGCCACCGCGGCCGGCTGTCTGTAAAATTTCCTATGGCTACAATTTGTAGTGTTAAAATTATAAATTGTAACGTCATACCGAGAGCCGTAGTTTTACTCCATAAACAGCGGAAAAGAAGTAAGCGAGAAACATTTTTCCTTTCATCATTTTACTATGATTGCCAGCGAGAAAAAGTTTAATAAAAATTTGAAATTATGTTTAAAGCTCGTTGCAAGTCGCTAAGTACTGTCATTCTCATACAGTGTAATTCGAAAGTCTCGCCGCATTATATGGCATTTTTTCGATTTCTATTGGTTATGACGTAATATCTTTTGAACCATGTGCCGTATGTGATTCTTAACCATGCAGCAATTGTTACGTCAAGGTAAGGAATGTGTCTACCAAATTTGGTTGAAATCGGTCCAATGCTTTAGGAGAAAATGAGCAGCATTGTCGCAAAATGCAGCAGCTTTACGCGCATCTCATTGTTTATGACTTCATATCTCGTGAACTATATATCGTATTTGATTCTTACACTTACGGCGACTGCCCTCATGGATTGAAGCTTATGTGTACAGAATTTCATAAAGATTGGAAGAAAACTGTAGATTTGTATGCAACACGTACAAACATATGGACACACTGCCTTATGTGTTATATCTTCCTTTGGATTGAATGACTGCCTCACAAACTCGAGGCATGTGGTCAATCAGTTTTTGTAGGTATCGTAAATCTATATGATTACACACTTCATTAGCAACATTACGGAGATGTACCTTGCTGGATATATTAACTTCCCTTCTGTTCACTTCCAACCACGCCCGTCCGTCTCAAATTCCCACAAGTCGCACTCTATGGCTGTAGCGCTCCTATCGTCCATGCCCTCATACACTCGCCATTACGGATTCCCGTGCGAGGTCGAACGTATGACTTCACCTGCGGTGAATTAAATGAAGTAAACACCGCATTCGCGTGTAAATACATATTATATTCGGACATGCTCGAAAGAAGAGATACCACTCCAATATAAGTATTTACACGGGAAGACGGTGTTTGCTTGCATTACTTCACCGCAGATGCTGTCATATGTTTCAACCTCGCACGAAGGTTCGAAATAACAGACACCACACCAGTATAAATACGTATTTGCACGCTTAGACGGAGTTAGCTTCAATTACTTCACCGCAGGTGTGGTCATCGACCTCGCACGGGAATCCGTTATGGCGAGTGTTAGGGAGCATGGATGATAGTGGCACTACAGCAATTAGTGCAGGATATTTATGCATTGAAAAGGAAAAAAATTATGGGGGAATGAAACCTTTTGTAGAAGTCTGTCTGATGGCCTAGTTAACATACTAAAAGTCCCCGAAGGTCCGGGCTCTGGAATCACGGTTATGACGTCATCAATATGGCCGACCTAAATATATGTGCTGTAATTTTTGAACGGCTATAAATTCCCACAGAATTAACATAAAAACGGAGTTTTTACTTCCAATTACAGAGGAAGGGGTGAAAAATTTGTATGTAGCAGTATATAACGCATATATAACATTCCTTCTGAGTTATATTAATCGAAAAGGAGAAAATATCATATTTACAAAAAAATTTTGGAGTTTCTCGGTGAATAACTGCGCAATTATGGAACAAATTCACAATTTCTTTACAGTAATCATTTATCGCATTTTAGAGCTTCAAATTAATAATAATAATAGGTTTTTCTTACCATTAATAATAAGGGAGTTATCTGAATTTGTTTACCGAAAGGTGAAGGAGGCAGGAAGCTTAGGGTTTTACCTCCCGTCGACAGCGCGCTCATTAGAGACGGAGATTACGCTCGGATGTTTGGAGAAGGACGGGGAATGATATCGGCCGTGCCGCTTGAAAAGAACCATCTCGGCATTTGCCTGGAGTGATTTAGAGAAATCAAAGAAAACCTAAATGTGCATGGCCGGAGGTGTATTTGAACCACCATCCAACCGAATGCGAGTCCAGTGTGTTACCACTGCGCCACCTCGCCCGGTGCCGAAAGGTGTAAGTGTTAACTAGTCAGAATCATGTTCTGCAATACAGTTTTACCACACTTTCTTAGGAGCAGCTTACGATTTACTAGAATAGTGACATAATGTGAGAGTGCAGCAATTGGAGTGCCAAATTGTGAGTGCCTGAGTCAGCAGGAGAGCATTCAAAATATGTTTATCTTCAGTTGCAGCAGCGGAGGAGCAAAGAGTTGTTGCCCTCGTCATGGGGATGGCTCTCTAAAAACATTTCTCATCAGCCACTTTTAACTAAAGAACCTCCTGCCCCGACTTCATCTTAAAGTTAATATCTTGCAAGTGTGAATCTGGATGTGAACGAAATTGTCGTTGTTGCAGTGTTGGCTTACAGTGATCTGTTTTGTGTGGATGTTGCAATGGCAGTGGTTGCAGCAACTCAAATATTCTCGATTTTGATGAGGATGATGATGAACCTTCTGTGCAGAAGAGTGATGAGAAAGGTGATTCACATGTTTAAGATATGATTCATATTTTAACAACAAATTTATGAAGACATTCAGCTACTTATATTGAAACAATTTTATTCGTGTGTGGCACTCCGTATTAGCATTCAAAGTGCAATCTGTTAATTTTTTGCACATATCTGTTAATTATTGCTGCTCAGAATGCATTCTTGTTAGTTGATTCAAAGACAATATTGTTAGTAATGGTTCCTTTTTGAGAAAATAATTTGCTTCTCACCTTTAACGAGGTAGTAAAGCTGGAAAATATAAACACATATATGTATATAAAAATGAAAGAATCCATATTACTCATAAATTTGTAATACAAATCAGCGATTTGTATATTTAGATATATATTATTTATTTTTGTAAAAATAAATGCTGAGATGTGTGCAATGATTATAGAAACAGTCATTTCACTATCTTTTGAGAATATTCACACATACTCGCATGTCTTGAACAAGGTTATAAGAAACATCACCTTACAGTTCTATGCGGTCTGACTAGTGAATAATCACACCCTACAGTAAGTAATTTCAGATAACTCCCTTATCATTAATGATAGGAAAAACATAATAGTTTTAAATCTCTAAGAATGCGTTACATAATTAATTTTTAAAAAATCGTCATTTCGTTGCATGATTACGCAGTTATTAATAGGGAAACGTCTAAAAAAAGTTGAAAAAATTACTTTCTACTTTTGTTTCGTTTTTGTTGGTATAGCTCAGAAGCCACCCCCATGAACCACAGACACTGCCGAGGTGGGGTGGCTTGCGTGCCTCAACGATACAGATAGCCAGCCGTACCGTAGGTGCAACCACAGCGGAGGGGTATCTGTGGAAAGGCGAGACAAACGTGTGGTTCCTGAAGAGGGGCAGCAGCCTTTTCAGTAGTTACAGGGGCAACAGTCTGGATGATTGACTGAGCTGGCCTTGTAACATCAGCTAATGTGGCTTTGCCACACAGCTACTGCGAACGGCTGAAAGCAAGGGGAAACTACAGCCGTTACTTTTCCCGAGGACATGCAGCTCTACTGTATGAAAACATGATGATGGCATCCTCTCGGTTAAAATATTCCGGAGGTAAAATAGTCCCCCATTCGGATCTCCGGGCGGGGACTACTCAGGAGGATGTTATCATCAGGAAAGACAATACTGGCATTCTACGGATCGGAGCGTGGAATGTTAGATCCCTTAATCGAGTAGGAAAATTAGAAAATTTAAAAAGGGAAATGGATAGGTTGAAGTTAGATATAGTGGGGATTAGTGAAGTTCGGTGGCAGGATGAACAGGATTTCTGGTCAGGTGAGTACAGGATTATAAATACAAAAGCAGTTGGGGGTATCACAGGAGTAGGACTGATAATGAATAAGAAAATAGGAATGCGGGTAAACAACTATAAGCAGCACAGTGATCGCATTATCATTGTCAAGATAGATACGAAGCCAACACCGACAACAGTAGTACAGGTTTATATGCCAACTAGCTCTGCTGATGATGAGGAGATCGAAGAAATATATGAGGAGGTAAAGGAAATTATTCAGACAGTTAAGGGAGAGGAAAACTTAATTGTAATGGGAGACTGGAATTCGGTAGTAGGAAAAGGAAGAGAAGGAAAAATAGTAGGTGAATATGGACTGGGCAGAAGGAATGAAAGAGGAAGTCGCCTGGTAGAATTTTGCACGGAACATGATTTAATTGTAACAAACACGTGGTTTAAGAATCACAAAAGAAGGTTGTATACTTGGAAGGGACCAGGAGACACCGGAAGGTATCAGATAGATTTTATAATGGTAAAACATAGATTCCGGAACCAGGTTATAAACTGCAAGACATACCCAGGGGCAGATATAGACTCTGACCATAACTTGTTAGTCATGAACTGTAGGCTGAAACTGAAAAAAACTGCAGAAAGGTAGGAAAATAAGGAGATGGGACCTAGATAAATTGAAGGAACTTGAAGTTCTGGTGAATTTCGGAGGGAGCTTTAGGCAACAATTGACAGAAACAGGGGGAAATAAAACAGTAGAAGAGGAATGGGTAGCATTGAGAGATGAAATAGTGAAGGCAGCGGAGGACAAAATAGGTAGAAAGGCAAGACCAACAAAAAATCCTTGGATAACACAGGAAATACTAAATTTAATTGATGAAAGGAGAAAATATAAAAATGCAGTAAATGAAACAAGCAAAATGGAGTACAGACGACTAAAAAATGAGATTGACAGGAAATGCAAAATGGCTAAGCAGGAGTGGCTAGAAGCCAAATGCAAATCTGTAGAAGAATGTATAAGAAGGGGGAAAATAGATACCGCCTACAGAAAAATAAAAGACACATTTGGGGACAAGAAAAGTAATTCTACGAATATCAAGAACTCAGATGGGAAACCAGTTCTCAGCAAAGAAGGGAAAGCTGTAAGGTGGAAAGAGTACATAGAGCAGCTCTACAAAGGAAATGAACTTAGAGACGATGTTGTAGGAAGGGAAGAGGAAGTAGATCAAGATGAAATAGGAGATACTATACTGAGAGATGAATTTGAGAGAGCCCTGAAAGACCTAGGTCGGAACAAGGCCCCAGGAGTAGATGACATACCCTCAGAGCTACTAAAGTCTCTGGGAGAGCCAGCCATGACAAGACTATTTGAACTGGTGTGTAAGATGTATGAGACAGGCGAAATACCCTCAGACTTTAAGAAAAATGTAATAATCCCCATTCCAAAGAAATCAGGCGCAGACAGGTGTGAAAATTACAGAACCATCAGTTTGATAAGTCATGGTTGCAAAATTTTAACACGAATTATCTACAGGAGAATGGAAAAGCTGGTAGAAGCTGACCTCGGGGAAGATCAGTTTGGATTCAGGAGGAACGTAGCAACCCGGGAGGCAATACTTACCTTACGTCTTATCTTAGAAGATAGATTAAGGAAAGGCAAACCTACAGTTTTAGCTTTTGTAGATTTGGAGAAAGCATTTGACAATGTTGACTGGACTACACTCTTTCAAATTCTGAAGTCAGCAGGGGTAAAATACAGGGAAAGGAGAGTTATTTATAACTTGTACAAAAGCCAGACCGCAGTTATTAGACTAGAAGGGCATGAAAGGGAAGCATCAGTTGGGAAGGGAGTAAGACAGGGTTGTAGCCTTTCTCCGATGTTATTCAATTTGTACATTGAGCAGGCGGTGAAGGAAAGCAAGGAAAATTTTGGAATAGGCATTAAAGTTCAGGGGGAAGAAATAAAAACATTGCGTTTTGCTGATGACGTTGTAATTCTGTCAGAGACAACGAACGACCTGGAAGAGCAGTTGAATGGAATGGACAGTGTGTTGAAGAGAGCGTATGAAATGAACATAAACAAGAGCAAAACAAAAATAATGGAATGTAGTCTTAGAAAATCAGGCGATGCCGAAGGAATTAGATTAGGTAATGAGACAATGAAGGTGGTAGATGAGTTTTGTTACTTGGGTAGTAAAATAACATGCGATGGTCGCAGTACAGAGGATATAAAATGCAGAATGGCAATGGGAAGAAAAGCATTTTTGAAAAAGAGAAATTTGCTAACATCGAATATTAATTTAAGTGTAAGGAAGTCTTTTCTGAAGGCATTTGTGTGGAGTGTTGCCTTGTACGGGAGTGAAACATGGACGATAAGCAGTGCGGACAGGAAGAGAATAGAGGCTTTTGAAATGTGGTGTTACAGAAGAATGCTGAAGATTAAGTGGGTAGATCACATAACTAATGAAGAGGTACTGAACAAAATTGGCGAGAAAAGGAATTTTTGGCATACCCTGACTAAAAGAAGGGATCGCTTGGTAGGACATATTCTTAGACATCGAGGATTCGTTAATTTAGCATTGGAGGGAAGTGTGTGGGGTAAAAATCGCAGAGGGAGACCAAGAGACGCGTATAGTAAGCAGATTCAAGTGGATGTGGGTTGTCGTTCTTATGAGGAGATGAAAAGGCTTGCTCAGGATAGAGTAGGGTGGAGAGCTGCATCAAACCAGTCTCCGGACTGAAGACCATAACAACAACAACAGCTCAGAAGAAATGTAATATATAGGTATATTTCCACATAAACGTTTTTCAGGTCTTCCTCTGTAATTTGGCACAAAAAGGACCTTTCTGTATCAATCCTGTGAGAATTTATAGCCATTCTCAGATTACTCCACAGTATTTTAAGCCGCCATATTGATGACGTCATACCCGCGATTCTACATCCTGGAGCTTCGGGGACTTTTAGTACGTTAACTGGGCCATCAAAGTGAGACTATTGCAAGAGGTTTCATCTATCCCCTAATTTTTTTCCTATTCACGCCCATTTTTTTGCATACATGTCCCGGACTACATATCGTGCGACTTTTGGAGGTTTGAGTCGGGTGGTAGACGAGCACGCATAGCAAAGTAGTTAAGGGGACCGTTGGTCTGAAGCGGGAGATCCGGGTTCGATTCCCGGCGCGAATCACATCTTCACCATTGCTTAATTTCAATGCCCCAATGCAGTCACTGTCAATCCTTCCTTTCTTAATTTTTCTTCCTTCCCCTCCTTTATCAATAATTTGCAAATGCAATATCGCTGCGAGGCAGGCGTACTGTCTATTCCTTCTGACACCACACAAATATATATATAATTCTCTGATAACACTAGAGATGGTTTGGAATATTACATGCCTGAAGAAGTACGCGGTAACTATACTGATGAATGAGTTATAACTGTATTTTTGATTTTCAACACTGTTAACAGTATCAGTGCAAATAACAGATCTTATTGCATCCCAGCTTTATTTTGATATGACGACTACTGTACCTTCTCCGTACACTTTTAGGTTCGTTTGAGCATCTGTCAGCGGGTTCAAGCGCTTTGTGCCTGAGCTATATGTAAACTGGCCCTTCTCTTACTTCTGTCTACATGCGGTGTGGCTGTTTCCTGTATAAACAACATCAGCAAACAACGGGACTGGAAAATTACTCGGAATTCTTTTCTGGCGCTTCGAAGCTGCCAGATTCATGAATGCGCAGAGCCGTCTTAGTTGGAGTTGGGTGGCACTCACGTGATTCTTGTTCTTATTTGTGACGGGTTCTTACTTCATATTTGTTTTTCATAGTCGAATTGAAGATAGGTCCTTTTTGAATCACAGGAGAGCCTGCGTTCGTGTACGCAACGACAAACCTGGGTGCACGAATGGCAAAACGTTATGTTTTTGGATGAATCCAGGTTCTGTTTAATCATGATGCTCGCATCCGTGTTTGGTGACATCGCGGTGAACGCACGTTGCAAGCGTGTATTCGTCATCGCCATACTGGCGTATCAACCGGCATAATGGTAGGGATGCTATTGTTTACACTACTAGATCACCTCTTGTTCGCTTCGACGGCACATTGAACAGTGGCCGCTACATTTCAGATGTGTTACGACCCGTGGCTCTACCCTTCATTCGATCCCTGCGATATGCTAAATTTCAACAGGATAATGAACGACCCCATGTTGCAGATCCTGTACGGGTCTTTCTGGATACGGAAAATGTTCGACTGTTGCCCTGTCCAGGACATTCTCCAGATCTCCAGATCGCTCAACAATTGAAAATGTCTGGTCAATGGTGGCCGAGCAACTCGCTCGTCACAATACGCCAGTCACTAATGAACTATGGTATTATGTTGAAGCTGCATGGGCATCTGTACCTGTACACGCCATCCAAGCTCTGTATGACTCAATGCCAAGGCGTATCAAGCCCATTATTACGGCCAGAGGCGGTTGTTCTGGGTACTGATTTCTCAGGATCTATGCACGCAAATCGCGTGAAAATGTAATCACATACCAGTTCGAGTTTAATATATTTGTCCAATGAATACCCGTTTATCATCTGCATTTCTTCTTGGTGTAGAAATTTAAATGGCCAGTAGTGTAGATGTGAAGATAGCGGAGAGGTTTAAGCACCCCGTTTCCAGCAAGCTAGTAATTATACTGTAAACAGCATGAACCTCATTGCTACTCTTTTCGTTGAAGTAAATCAACGTTTTGATAGATATTCCTTGTCATCGAAATTAGACGGTCTTACTGCTTTTGTTTCATCCTATGTTTTGATAAATGCACCAAAAGCTTTGACAAGTGTCTCTCCGTGTATTTTGTGGCTGTGTCCTGGGGTTCAGACTTGAAGTAGCACACAGTTGGTTCTGAAAGTATGTGTCGGGTAGGAACCTTGCTAGGCTAGTCCTTGCACGTGAACTCCGTTAGCCGTGGTGGTGTAGAGGCTTATAGCGCAACTGCCTTGGCAGCAGGAAGTCCTGGGTTTCAGTCAAGTTCCGATACAATTTTTATACGTCCATGTTGTTTCATTGTAGCACCTATGACCAGCTGAGACTCAAAACCTTAGTTAATATTTGTATTACATTTTCTTCCTTGAATTTTCCAAATAACATCCAACAGTTGTTATTAAATGTCGCATGTCACAGTCACTTTCTGCTACAGCATATCAACAGTGACTGCAATATATGAACTTCGTACCTCTCAGCATACAGTTATAATGGACAGTAGTATATAATATAGCTATAATTTGATACCGTTAATTTCCCTGTAGCCTTACATTGGCACTGTATTGTAATCACGGCAACTTTGGATGACTTTAATGAGTCGCTTACGCTCGCTAGCTATGTCGCAGGATTGCACATGCAACAAGAACGGACAAATGTATTCAGGTAGCTGTGCGGTCGCTGTGTACATCAGCACACCCGAACGTTATTGCGTGCTGTGGTCGCTAGCAAGCAGTGAATCTGTAAGCGAGCTCTGTTCCGTGAAATCTACGCTCCGCTGCTGACAGAGTAGCAACTTTAATCAAGCGTGTAACGTGTATTGCAGATGACATTTTCATTTATTCCTTCTAGAATGAGATTCTCTCGTATTTTGAACAACTGAATTTTACAACAATTTTCTTAGTTGTAATCGTCGATTTTTTTCCAAATATTTTTGCTGAATCTAATGTTTCTAAATAATTCATTCTTTCTTTGTGTTTTCTTTATTATTTTCTTTTTATTGACGCTTACGCTAAATGAGAAACTGTTGCAGAAACTGTCGGGAGTCGCTTTTATATGGAGGGGAGTAGCAACGGTTGTTAGTTGGAAATTTTAATTTCATAATCAGTAATGTCAATTCCACCTTCATTTTTACGATATGACAATATTTTTGCGAATCTGTCTTTAAATCATCAAAACTTGAAACAGGAATGATATATCGACAGCCGCTCCCGTGTTGGAACATTTGTTCAGAGAAGAATGAAATGGTTTGAAACTACACTGCAAGAGATTCAGAGGAATCCTCTTATTAAGACTAAACAACAGAACGCGGCTCATGATTCTCCAACTGTCTTTATTAAGCTTCTTATTTGAAAAACATACATATTGAAATTACTTTCAGAAGAAAATCCCATCAAATTGTGTGACTTCTGGCTTTCTAGAAACCTTAATTAAAGCGCCAAAATTAAAACTGTATTTAGAAAATAAATAAACCATTAAATAGTATGTTTTAATCATCATTAAGGGCGTATATAAGAAGGGGGCAGGGGTGTCGCCCCCCCCCACCTCAGAAATGATGAATGTAAAGAACAGAAGAACTGATATCACGTCAATGATTGTATGCCTCATGTGAAAACGCTATAACCAACAACTTTTTTTCGTTTTAGGCATCAGTTTGAGATACGATGCCACAACAGTTTTCCTCTTCCTTGCTTCCTCCTCCGAAACTATTTGCTATATTCGCCACTGATCACTACACGTAGCTTGCGAACCAAACTGTACCTCCAAGAAAAACCGGAGACACAATAGATAAATTTACTTAGAAGATAACACGTTATACAAAGATCACACACGATTAAAAACTGATCCCCATGTGAATTACTGAATATGATTAAGTCAGTATTAAGTTTTGCTGCTATTTCAACCTATATCAAAAGCTACAGGACTCGGCACTGAATAAAATATTTTCTATGTGTTGTTGGTGTGTCGCCAGGCCCGCATACAGTGGGAGGAGGGAAAAAGAAATCCCTCTCTGCCCTTGAAAGTCTGAATTTAGTCTAGATGTTACGGAATTTTTCTGTTACTAATAAGATTTTTTTAAAAATTTATTTACGGTTATGAATGAACGTCAAGTGAAGAAGTTGAAACACAGCAGAGAAAGTTAAACTATTATTGGGGTGTAATTTAAAATGGATCATAAACGCACAGGTTTCATCTAATTAGCTTAGTCCCATTGCCATATTTAATCATGAGAGCAAAGATAAAGGTGGTTTCAACAGAAAATCAAACTGAAGAAGAAGCATTAATTTAAAATTAGTGCCACGGCGGTTATTCGATCGCGAAACTTTCTGCTTACAACGCAGTCGCTATACCACAACGTCACCATGACATAATGAATACGACTACCGCTCATCTTCTTCGATAACACAAACTTCTATCTCATGTTCCCCAATGTAATACGTAAAATATTTATAAAGGAACAGACTCAAGGCTAGTACCTTTATTAGAAAACATAGATTCCTTTTATGCACAAAAAAGTACATGGAATGAGCGTAGCAGGATGGAACACACGAAATGGAGTAGACCAAGGGCCGGTTTAAGGGTTCCACAAGAACCAAATCTGCTGGAGTCGCGATATTGAGGGGAAGCCAATATTGAGGGGATGCTGAGATATGTCACGAAATTGAGAGGGGAAGAGCAAATTGATTAGATTAGATTTTATTATATTAGTTTTTCGTTCCGTAGATCCATGTTGAGGAGATCCTCGTGGATGCGGAACATGTTAAGAAACAAAATATACCAGCTGAATAATAGATAATACTAATAATATAAATACAGATACATACATCTTTCAGTTTTTTTAGTTGATAATATAATAATACTAATATAGTATAAGTACCGATACATGTATCATTTGGTACAATTTAAAAATTCACTAATGGAGTAGAAGGAGTTAGCCACTAGAAAGTCTTTTAGGTTCCTCTTAAACTGATCTTTATTTGTAGCTAAATTTTTTATACTTGTTGGTAAATTATTGAAAATGTGTGTTCCTGAGTAGCGCACCCCTTTTTGAACTAAAGTAAGTGCTTTAAAGTCCTTGTGTAGATCATTTTTATTCCTGGTATTGTATGTATGAACTGAGCTGTTTGTTGGGAAATAGGATGTATTGTTGATGACAAATTTCAGTAAGGAATAAATATACTGAAAGGCAGTAGTTAATATACCCAGTTCTTCGTCCGTGAATTTACTCCACAAATAATACGTATTACACGCTTTTGGACTTTGAAGACTTTTGACTGACTTAAAGAGTTACCCCAAAATATTATACCACATGACACTATGGAATGAAAGTAAGCAAAGTATGCAAGCATTGTTTTTTTTATGTCTCTTATGCCTGATAACACTCGTATTGAAAATACAGATTTGTTGAGTCGTTTCTGCAGTTCAGTGATGTGCTCCTCCCGACTAAATTTATTATCAAGCTGTAATCCCAGGAATTTAATACTGTCAACCTCTTCTATATTCTCTTCTTCATACTTAACGCATATGCTGGCGGGAAATCTCTTACATGTTCTGAACGACCTGTAGTGAGTCTTTTCAAAGTTTAATGACAATGAGTTGGCTTTAAACCATTTATTAATGTTCATGAAAATATCATTAGCAGACCTTTCTATAACTATGCTTGACGTACTTTTTATTGCAATACTTGTATCATCTGCAAACAAAACAAACTCTTCTTCTGTTAGTTTAACGGATGAGAGGTCATTAATGTACACAAGACAAAGCAATGGCCCTAAGATGTATCCTTGTGGAACACCGCATGTAATTTCTTCCCAATCCGATGATGACTGTTGGCTTAATTCACTAGTCCCTTGCACAGACACCCTTTGTTTCCTGTTAGTGAGGTACAACTTGAACCATTTTGCAGCACTTTCCGTGACACCATAGAATTCTAACTTACTTAAAAGGATGCTATGGTTCTCACAATCAAATGCCTGTGACAAATCACAATTTATTATATAATGAATTAAGTACATTCTCACTGCCAATATTCGACTTTACGCCCAGTGCTGTTTCTTTGCTCTCCAGACGGTCACAAAAGCACTTTAGATGTGGTCGCGTCCTTTCGTTCACACCAGTTGAGTAACTAGCGATTTGCTGCAGCCTTACGGTACCATGCGTTAGTTTGATGCCTCATTGCGCTGCCAGGCCGGGACCCGACCGGGACCGGGCTGTCCTTTGCGTCATGGTGTGTCGCCGTTATTCCCGTCGGGAATGACACGCTAGCCGCGCTGCGTCGAAGAGCTTCCAGCGTGCGACTGACTCAGCTTTGATATAACAATAATAACGACTGTTGTCAACGAGTGGCGCAGTCCGGGCGGCAGGTGACTGCAAAAAAATGTTCAAATATTTGTTAAGCTTAAGGGACTTAACTACGGGGTCATCAGTCCCTAAACTTACAAACTACTTATGAACTACCTACAACTAACGACGGCACAAATATCCATGCTCGAGGGGGGATTCGAACCCCCGACCGTCGTGGCCGTGCAGACCGTGACTGAAGCGCCTCAGTCCCCTCGGCCACCGCGGCCGGCCAGGTGACTTCCCAGCCGTGGCTGCCTCTGCGGAACATGTCTTTCCCGCCTAATTTTATACGACGAGGTTGACCGCGTCGGCTTGTGTTTCACAAGTATGGCATAGCTGATCTTTGCTCTACGTTACTGGTCTCCTGCTTCTGATCACATATGCCCCAGCCACTTGTTGCTGTAAGCAATACCGCTATCTGGGTGTTACGCAGTACGGCGCCCTCGCCGACCTACTTGCGTCACCCAAAGCTTCGCTGAGCCATTCCACTTCATTTGCTGAAATCCGTGCTTGTCCCGCTCTGCTTTACGTCCACGCTTGCTTTCAACACAGCACTGCTTCCATGTTTAATTTCTGCTTCAAAGTTCACTCGCCACAAGCCAATTTTTTCATATTACTTCACTATACTCTCCCTATCTCCAAAAAATTATTATTTTCACGCAACAACTGTCTTAAATGGATACCTGAATTATTTCTGATGCAATACATATCATGAAATAATCACAACAGGAATGGTGTTGACTGCATCGCCAGTAAGTCAAATACGTCCCCAGATAATGCGAAGAAAACTTGACGCTAACGCACGACGTGAGACTCGGGCGAGAGCCCCACGATGCCCAGGACGTGCGTTAGCCGCGCGTTTCACGTATTTCAAGCGTCAAGTTTTCTTCGCATTATCTGGGGACGTATTTGACTTACTGGCGATGCATTCAACACCTCTAAAACGTTCAAATGTTCGTAAAGCATATTACGGAGTCATCAGTCCCTAAACTTACAAACTACGTATGAACTAATTTAGACTAAAGACAGCACAAACATCCATGCCTGGAGGCCGCTCGGCTACTCCCTCGTGTCTCAATTCCGTTTATGGGATTTGTCATGCTATAGATTGCTGATGAAATAATATGGTGTCAAAACACACAAGGTTGTGTTGAAAACACATATGCTTTCGTTTGGAATGTTGCAAAATATTTACATACATGAGCCCCTGCCTTACGTTGGTATTGGTGAAAGTCGTTTTACAGTAGCTGTTATTCTTCTGGAGATATTTTAGGGAGCAAGATGTGACACGCTATGGAGTTTGAAACTGGATAATTCGAAGGAATTAGAGGTTCCTGTGAGTTTTAGAGGGAGCGTTAGACAAAACTAGATGGAAACTGGGGAAAGTAACACAGCAGACATTGAATGCGTAGTTTTTACAGATGAAACAGTGAGTGCAGCAAAAGACAAAATACATAGATAGACAAGACCTAGGAAAAGTCCCTCGCTATTACAGGCAATACTGCTTTTAATTGACGAAAGGAAAAGTTTTTAAATGCAGCAAATGAGCAGCTAAGGTGGAGAGACACGACTAAATAATGAAATTGAAAGAAAGTGCAAAATCGCTAAGCAGCAGAGGCTAGAGTACTGATAAAAGTCTGTTGAAGAATGTGTAACTAATGTGTTCAGTTTAGTCATAATTACATTAATGTAGGTAACTGCTCGTAAAATCAGAGCTGTAACCGAGATATGTGGAGTTCTTTCTTCCCGCGCTCTATTTGAGAACGATCTGCGAGGAATTTATATATTTGCAGACTACCTCACATCTATATAGTTGCAGATGCAGACGTGTCTAGGTCACACAATTTACAATCCACTTGCTTAGTAACTGCGCGACGCCAACAATTATCATATTATTTACTGATAGATCTTTTTTTTATTTTTTTTTTTCTCGGCTCCCTTCTCCCCTACACCCCGTCCTTGCGCTCTCCATTTTTCGCCCTCGTCGGCGAGCTTCCAAGCTATAGTAATAGCAGGTGAACGTAAAACACTCCGTTGTAAGAAGCAAATTAAACAGTTCCGCTGTACAGTGCTTTGTATTCTTCAGTGATGCACTTCAAGTTCGATGGTAAAAGGTCTCAACTAAAAGTCCAAATGGTAAAGGAGAATTAAATCATAGACATGAAGAAGAGATAATTCTCTTCATGGAAATAAAAAAAAACCATCCTCAACACTGAAGGTCGGTGGGCAGACCTGCGAAGCACTATACACTCTTAAACCGCGTCAACAAAACCGAAAGGTAAGGATAAAACAAAGCTGAGTTCTGCATAGACGCACACGCACATAAAGTGTGACATGCCACAAACATATAATTTTACTGCATCATGTTTCTTTCCGTTTAATAGTCACACGATAATGTTCCGTCGGATTACATCATAACCAGAGACCATGTCCATAGCCAAAAGTCGTAGTCCGATTAGGGTTTGGGCTGTCATTGAATTCCCCTCACAAAAGATTATGGTATGCATGTTCAATTGCCACGATCAAAAACCGAGCAAAAAGAGTAGAATAGTCCTGTGTACGGCGAAGGTTGTTATGTTCCTCCTGAAGGTAGATCATAAACTGATAGACCTGTGTCAACTGTAATTGTAGAACGGCGTAGATAGTATGCGCGACGATCCAGGTTGTTGCGGCACACTTAGTGGCAGGGTATGGCTTGAAGTCAGGGATGAGGGCTACCGTTCTCTACGTCCACCGAGAAGGTGTCCACGGCGGTGCGATTTATAAACGCCAGCATCCCGGTTGCAACGTTCCAGATGGGCGAACGCGTGGGGCACAGGAAACGATGTTCCAACGTGTTCTCCTGTGAGCAGTCTACGCAAAGGCTGGAAGCGCGTAGGCAAATCCGGTGCAGTGTTTCGTTGGTGGGTACGACTCGATTCACGACTTTATACCAACAACTAACCACGTCCGCTGCAAGGAAGGGGGCGTGGACATTCGCCCACACATTCTTCCACCTAGACCCTGGGAAACGCATCTCCATTTTATTGGCAGCTGGCTGTCCTCGCAGTCCGTGGTAGACGATTTTTACAGTCCGCGTCCTCGGGTGGAGGTCTTCGTCGTCCAGGTAACTTTTCTGAACAAAGTACTCTCTCACATGTCGCAGCCGGTAAGGAATGGCAGTGGGGTTGAGCGGTGCTATTTCAGACGCGGGCCGGAGAACATCGAACAGAACGGCCGTGGGGCCGAGCGGGTCCTTTTCTATAACGGCGCACGTGCGGTGGATCAGTAGCGCCGCCGCTTTGACAGCGAAGTGCGTCAGGCCGAGGCCTCCTTCCTCTCGGGGCAATGTGCAGGTAGCATGGCTTACTTTGAAAATTTCACCCCTCCACAGAAACCAATAGGCTGCTTGTGTGATGGCTCGGCCTAGCTCTTTGGGCACGTGGAAGACCTGTGCGAGGAACCAGGCTTTGCTGAGCAGACACACGTTGTCGATCGAAACCCGCTGCGTCAGTGCCAGGGTGCGGGTGGCAGTGAGGTGCGCCATAGCGCGTATTGCATGCAGTGTCAGGCGCCAGCTGAGTGCCGCTGTCTTCAGAAGATTTGCCGAGAAACGAACACCTAGGATCTTATGCACTAGTTTCACGGTAAACCAGGGACGTCGGAATTTGTTCGCTGCCCCACAAATAGGAAGAAACACAGTTTTACGATTGTTGATACATGCACCCGATGCATTTTTATATAATGTCAGGACCTTGCGCATGGTGTCCAAGTCAGCTTCCGTAGACACAAGAAGGCCGACGTCATCCGCATACGCGCGGCAAACCTGTTTCTTCCCTCCTACACTGAGTCCGACGCATGCACTGTGCAGGCGTCGCAACAAGGGGTCCAGTGAGATTGCAAACAGGGCCATAGCGAGAGGACACCCCTGCTTGACGGAGCAATCGACGGCAACAGGTGCGGACAAAAAACCATTGATCGTCACACGCGATGTCGAGCTGTTAAAAATATTGAATAGCATGGCCGTGAATTTATTCCCAAATCCAAGTTTAGAAAGCATTATTCTTAGGTAATGGTGACTAACGCGATCAAACGCTGTGGCAAAGTCGACGGAAAGTATTCCAAAGGGAATTTTCTGCATCGTGGTGTATGCGATGACGTCACGGTATGTAGTGACCGCGTCGTAGATATTCCTTTGCGGCACTGCACAAAACTGACAGTCACTGAGGATCTTAGGCATAACAGGCTTTAAACGGGACGCAATACATTTTGTAAAAAGTTTATAATCACCGTTTAAAAGCGTGATCGGGCGGAGACTGTCAATTCTATTGTTCACTCGGGTTTTCGGAGCCAAGGTGATTATTCCTTCCGGAAAACTCGCCGGTATTGCCACTCCATTTATAAGTTCGTTAAAACATTCAACTAAAACTGAACCGAACAAGTGCCAAAAGTGGAGATAAAATTCTGGCGGGAGGCCGTCAGCACCAGGCGATTTGTTTTTTGCACATAGTTGTAAGACCTGTTTTACTTCCTCTACGGTGAACGGTTCCATGAGGTGACGGCGGTCCGTGACTGTTAAAACGTGCGGGACACCTCGCAACAGATCTGTAATGGCGGCGTTGTCCGTTGCTTTTGCGCTAAACAAGTCCGCAAAGTGCCTGCGCGCCTCTGCCAGAATGCTCGCCCTGTCCCTCAGCCGCGCGCCGCCGGCCGCCTGCAGCTCTGTGACGTCACGCCTGGCCGCGCGGCGGCGCTCGCGCAGCAGGTGGAACAGCGAGGCCTGCTCGTCTGCCAGCTGACCGGCCGCCTGGCTGCGCACCACGCTACCATGCAACGACGCCTTCTTCAAGGCCAAGAGTCTGGTTTTAATTTGCCTGATGTTCGCCATCCGGAAAGACGGATTGTCTGTTTGCATATTGATTGCGTCGTTGAGACATGTCTCGTAAAACTGCAAGGTGCTACGTTCCCAGTGGCAAACAGATTGACTAAATTCAATAATACTTTTTCGTAGCGCTGGTTTTGCATATTCTGTCCACCACGATAACGCAGAAGAGTAGAAATGGCGATAAGTTAAAATACTACTCCATGTCCTATTAATCACAACGTCGAAACCAGTGTTGGTAAGGTGACGTACATTGAACTTCCACCTACATTTCGTACGTGGCTTCTGAGCCATCAGTGAATGAAAACGGCAGACATATGCGGCATGGTCAGAAAACACCACTGGGTGTACCGCAAATTCTAGTACACAGTCTTTCTTTTCTCCAGAAATATAAATCCTATCGAGGCGACTCCTACCTGTCGGGTAGTAAAAAGTAAACCCCGGATCGTGGGGGTGTAAGTGGCGCCACGTGTCGATTAGATTCATTTCAGTCACGAGCGTTGCTAACTCTATGCACTTGTATGGGTTCGGTTCCTGGTCTCGGTCGTCGAGTACACAATTAAAATCACCGCCCATTATGACAGGCAAATATGGGCCTCTAAAAAGGTGACAAATGTCCGAACTGTAAAATACTCGACGTTGCGGTTTGCAGTCATATCCCGAGGGAGCATAAATATTTACAAAACGAATGTTATTTATGGTACACGCTACTCCGTGTCCATTTGGGATAGTGGCAACATGACTGAATTCGTGACCATCACGTATCAAAATAGCAGTTCCACTGTGACTCTCCGGATCGAAATTTAAAACCACCTGGTAACCGGGTATATTGTGAACAAGTTCGGTCACCACTTCCTGAAGAAAAACAACGTCTGCCTTCAAAAAATTCAAAAATTGTAATAAACATTCAAACTTTACAATTGACACAAATCTATTGATGTTGATAGTGACAACAAGTGATGGTGGGTGTGCCACCATTTAGTCAGGGAATTCAACGACGGCGCGAGACTAGGTCTCGCCCTCTTCCATCTCCTCCGCCTACGACTTCGACACTTGCTGTCCAGTGTCGTGGCCTGCTGCGGCCCCCTGCAGAGAAACGCGCGTGCGCGGCTGCGGGTCGTCCTCGGCCTTTCTTTTGACCGCGGCTTGCGGCGGGTTCGAGTCCCGTGACAAGTCCATTGCCATATGATAGTCGGTGTCAGGTGCACTGAGCTTTTCCTTTATCTGCCGGACCACCTCCTCCATCCTGTATTCCTGTCCACTCGTCATGGGCTGCTGATAACCGCGGCCCGCTTGTGCTTCCTGCCGAGAATCCAGATCCGACCGTGACGAAGCCAGTGACGCAGATTTCTGCAGCGACTTCGACGCCGAGCGCTGATACTGACGAGATTCGGGGGACCGACTCCACCCCCTCTGGTAGGAGTCCCGCCGCTCCGGGTATCCCGAGGAGCTGGTACTGCGGCCCTTCTCTCTGCGCGCGCGCCTTTCTGCTGCCCTGTCGCGACGTGACTTGCGGCCACCCGCGCTGTCTGCCCGTTCGCGTGGACGATCTGCAGTGGCGGTGGCAGAAACTCCAACCGCTGACACTTCGGGGGGGACGCTATCTTGCACGGCTTCTGATCTTGTCAACGTGGACAATGTCACATCTACCGGAGTCGACACGGCAGGCTTAACATATTGCGCTGGTTCGAGTCCCGTCGTCTGACTCTCCGGGACTACATTTGAGGAGACGTCAGTAGGACGCACATCTTCAACGGTTGCGGAATCTGTCACAGTAGTCGCCGACTCGTCAGGATGGACCTCGAGATGGGCGTCTGTCACCTGGGATGTCCACATAGTCGCCGCACCTGCCGCCAGTGGAACTTCAGCTGGGGTGGGTTCTGATCCCGTCGCGTCTTCAGGTGGTATCTGATTAGCTACCTTTTCCGCAACTACCACGGAACCGTCGGCTACATTCTGAGCGTCGGCTGTGACGTCACTGACCGTTTCATTTTGAGGGGCTGCGGGCGCGGCGTCTACATGCATGACAGTTTCATCCGCGGCAGCGCGACGCGTCGGTGATGTGGGCCCTCCTAACGCGACCGAGGCGTACGTCACGGCGTCTGGCGCCTCCCCTGCCGGTAGTTGCGCGGGGCGCCTGCGGCGTGGGCAGTTCTGTCTGTAGTGTCCCGTGGCATTACAGTGCGAACACGTCGACGGTTGTCCGTTATATGTAATAAGAGCCCTGTGGCCTACATGGAAGGACGGAACGTGCTTTCGTACTATCATACGGACACTACGAATTACGTTTTCCACTTGATAGATATATGCAGATGACCATTTTTCCCTAGTAACAGACAACACAGTTCCATACGGTGACAAACAGTTTTTAATTGTCTTATCTTTCATTTCGAACGGTAAATTAAACACTCTAACTGTCCTAAGTCCGTAACCGGCGTTAGACACTGCCACATTACTCACTGTTCCATCAAATTGTTTAAATTTCCGGACACCACCTTCTACATTTACAATTGTGTCACACCGTTCTGGAGTACTAAGTTTGACAAAGAGAGAGTTCAGAAAAGCGTCCAGTTGTAAACCGAGAACGTCACTTTCATTAATTTTCACATCGTTTTTCAACCAACCATGGATTTCGAAACCTGACGGCCGCGGAACCGACTTCTCAAATTCAAATTGCACATTATTTTCGCGATCTTCACAATCAGCCATTACTTACAAGTACGTAGATACAGCAAATAGAAGAACAGCGGACGCGAAGAACGCCGCCGGCCGTAGCGAGGAAGCACTTGTAAACACGACCCGGAGCCGATGTGGCAGACGGACCGTCGTGGCCGTGCATACCGTGACTGAAGCGCCTCAGTCCCCTCGGCCACCGCGGCCGGCCAGGTGACTGCCCAGCCGTGGCTGCCTCTGCGGAACATGTCTTTCCCGCCTAATTTTATACGACGAGGTTGACCGCGTCGGCTTGTGTTTCACAAGTATGGCATAGCTGATCTTTGCTCTACGTTACTGGTCTCCTGCTTCTGATCACATATGCCCCAGCCACTTGTTGCTGTAAGCAATACCGCTATCTGGGTGTTACGCAGTACGGCGCCCTCGCCGACCTACTTGCGTCACCCAAAGCTTCGCTGAGCCATTCCACTTCATTTGCTGAAATCCGTGATTGTCCCGCTCTGCTTTACGTCCACGCCTGCTTTCAACACAGCACTGCTTCCATGTTTAATTTCTGCTTCAAAGTTCACTCGCCACAAGCCAATTTTTTCATATTACTTCACTATACTCTCCCTATCTCCAACAAATTATTATTTTCACGCAACAACTGTCTTAAATGGATACCTGAATTATTTCTGATGCAATACATATCATGAAATAATCACAACAGGAATGGTGTTGACTGCATCGCCAGTAAGTCAAATACGTCCCCAGATAATGCGAAGAAAACTTGACGCTAACGCACGACGTGAGACTCGGGCGAGAGCCCCACGATGCCCAGGACGTGCGTTAGCCGCGCGTTTCACGTATTTCAAGCGTCAAGTTTTCTTCGCATTATCTGGGGACGTATTTGACTTACTGGCGATGCATTCAACACCTCTAAAACGTTCAAATGTTCGTAAAGCATATTACGGAGTCATCAGTCCCTAAACTTACAAACTACGTATGAACTAATTTAGACTAAAGACAGCACAAACATCCATGCCTGGAGGCCGCTCGGCTACTCCCTCGTGTCTCAATTCCGTTTATGGGATTTGTCATGCTATAGATTGCTGATGAAATAATATGGTGTCAAAACACACAAGGTTGTGTTGAAAACACATATGCTTTCGTTTGGAATGTTGCAAAATATTTACATACATGAGCCCCTGCCTTACGTTGGTATTGGTGAAAGTCGTTTTACAGTAGCTGTTATTCTTCTGGAGATATTTTAGGGAGCAAGATGTGACACCCTATGGAGTTTGAAACTGGATAATTCGAAGGAATTAGAGGTTCCTGTGAGTTTTAGAGGGAGCGTTAGACAAAACTAGATGGAAACTGGGGAAAGTAACACAGCAGACATTGAATGCGTAGTTTTTACAGATGAAACAGTGAGTGCAGCAAAAGACAAAATACATAGATAGACAAGACCTAGGAAAAGTCCCTCGCTATTACAGGCAATACTGCTTTTAATTGACGAAAGGAAAAGTTTTTAAATGCAGCAAATGAGCAGCTAAGGTGGAGAGACACGACTAAATAATGAAATTGAAAGAAAGTGCAAAATCGCTAAGCAGCAGAGGCTAGAGTACTGATAAAAGTCTGTTGAAGAATGTGTAACTAATGTGTTCAGTTTAGTCATAATTACATTAATGTAGGTAACTGCTCGTAAAATCAGAGCTGTAACCGAGATATGTGGAGTTCTTTCTTCCCGCGCTCTATTTGAGAACGATCTGCGAGGAATTTATATATTTGCAGACTACCTCACATCTATATAGTTGCAGATGCAGACGTGCCTAGGTCACACAATTTACAATCTACTTGCTTAGTAACTGCGCGACGCCAACAATCATCATATTATTTATAGATCTGAAGCATTGAATTAAAATTTGTGGGGCGGGCGGGAATCGAACCCGGACCTCCATGCTTACTAGGCAGACGTCTTAACCGTTAGACTACCACACCACTAACGATTAAGGCGCCTCGGAATAGTCTATGTACGATTTCCCTCCACAACACAAACAACACAAACTTTGGAACAAAGAAGCTGAATTGAAGTTTGTGATGTGGAGGGAAATCGTACATAGACTAGGGGAAGTTTGTGTTGTGGAGGGAAATCGTACATAGACTATTCCGAGGCGCCTTAATCGTTAGTGGTGTGGTAGTCGAACGGTTAAGATGTATGCCTAGTAAGCATGGAGGTCCGGGTTCGATTCGCGGCCGCACCACAAACTTTAATTCAATGCTTCAGATCTATCAATAATGTCATTGACATTTTTGAGACGTAAATCCGTCTCAGGGATTCTTTCATTGTAATTAATTATCATATTGTTATCCACACTCACTTATTCTTAGTTGTAATCAGAAATTATTCGCTAGCGTTTTGTCCTATGACCTCTTCAGGCACGTTAAAACACTTCGGAAACTTGACAGATTCATCAACGTGCTGTTTCTCGCATAGTTTGAGCCGAATCAGTGATGTCTATCCTCTGAGTTCCCCTGCTCACTGTGGTGGAAGTAATTTATTTAAACAAATGATTAGTGTTCGTCTCACTACGTTATCCTGCAACTTCTCCCGTATACTGTATCTGTTCTTTGCTCAAAATGCTCAAATGTTGCTGTAAAGCTTATGGTTCTTAACTGCGGGGTCATCAGTCCCTAAATTTACAAACTACTTATGAACTTACTTATACTAAAGACAGCACAAACATCCATGACCGAGGGAGGATTCGAACCTCCGACACGATCGGCAATGTAGGGCTCCAAACCGCTCGGCTACTCCCGCGCGGCTTCTTTCTGGAAAAAGTTTCATAGAGCTATGCGCCTTGACAGAGACACATAATGTTGCTACATGCTAGTATTTAAGAGGATTGAACACATTTAACTTCACACAAACAGCTTTATTTCCACACCTCCGTCTTACAGCCGTATAAAAACGTCTTATGTTATTACAGCACTCCCTGCTGAGGGCAACATCGTCAACACAATTCACTAAACCGTTAATAGATGGTGTAACTGTCCATTTTCAATCCCCAACAGCCTCCCCATTCCGGTCTCCCTCCAGGACGATGACTAGATGAACCAGTCGACAGATCGCCTATCCATCGGGGTAGTGAAAAATGATGCACCTAGCCAAGCCGCACTTCTTCCACGACTGCTTTCTTCCACACGTGTCGGGGTTTCGTACACTCCTGAAGCAGATCAACCTCTCCTATTCTGGGTCCTCTTCTTGACCGGTAGCCTTTCACTTCTTGTTTTTTTTTTTTTTTTTTAAATAGCAACAGTTATTAAATTTCCCATCTTCGCCAAAGGTCTTCATGAAACTTTTGTCTGCATCGTAACGCCTTGTCTATATCTTTTCTAGCTGCTGGTTCTGACCCAAAGAGATAGTAACCAGTTTGTCACCCTTTAGGAAGTGGGCTGGTGGCAATGCCACATCACTCTCTCCTTCGGTAATCGATCTCGAATTTATAAAATGTTGCTACACCCTAGTATTTTAGAGGATTAAACACACGGAACTTCACACAAACAGCTTTATTTCCACACCTCCGTCTTACAGTCATAAAAAACAGGCTCAATTAAATTACAACACTCGCTGCTGAGGGCAGCACCGTGAACACAATTTTCAAAACAGACGATAGATGGCGTAAATGTCCATTCTCAACCCGAAACACATATGTTAATTATCAAAACAGATGTTCCAGTGGTAACACTAATATTCACATAAGGAGAAACACTGAATTAAAATTTGTGCTCCGGCAGGGATTAGAACCCGGGACCTCCTACTTACTTTGAGGGCCATGGGCACCATATAATATATGAAACTGTTTGACCTTAACGATTTGTTGATACCTTTCACGGGGCACTTAATCATAGAACACCTGTGCTTTTGTATGGCTAGTTTGCCATCAAGTGAAAGCATCCTTCTAAAGAGCTAGTTCAACTGCAATTCACGCGTTTGTAATCCGATTTCTGGTAGCGGTCTCGGCCGCACGTGTCATTCGCCACATGTATCCTGAGCCGGTAATTGATTTTGGTGTTGTGAGATTAATTCGTGAAATTGTGTTTACAATCTCTGCACCGCAGACGCAAACAGATGAACTGTCGGCAGTGGGCGCTCCCTCTCTGTTCAGCTAAATCCTCGATGCAATTACAGCTCCTGGACGAGCCTGTGCAAACTGCACGCCACCTGTTTCGAACGAGATATGCTTTACTGATTGATGTTGTTTCTGACTTAGCAAACATTGAAAAAGTTTAAATGAAAACAATTACCTGCGTCAGTTGCTGTTTTTATTCAGTCACACGACGCGATTCGGAAATTTACTCCCTCATCTTCAGGTGGATCAATGATTGGTGTCGAAGGTTTGGTAGCTGGATGTAGCCAGTGTTTTCATTTGGTTTCATCTTTCTGCAAAGACTTACGAGGTGCGTCCAGGAAGTAAGTTCCGTTTGGTTATATAAAACGAACGGGTACAGATAAAGAAAAAATATTGATTGAACAAAAATCTACAACTGTTAAACTAATTTTCTACATAGCTTACGAAATGTTGTAAGCAATTGTCATAGCACGGCACAAGGTTTTGTGTGCGTTTTTCATAGAATGTTCCCGTCTGTGTATTCAACCATGTGGTAACATGTTCTTTCAGCTCGTCATCATCGTTGAAGTGTTGGCCACCAATTTTAGGTGTAAGAAGAGGAGTACTGTCAAAAGATTTTTTTTCTTAACGATAATGCCTGACCTCACACACCGAATGTGACCAAACAATTCTTACGGAAATTTCAATGGGACATGTTTGATCATCCTCCATACAGCTCGGACCTCTCTCCTAGCGACTTTCGTCTCTTCTTACACCTAAAATCTGTCCTTGGTGGTCAACACTTCAACGATGATAAAGAGCTGTTGCCATATGGTTGAATACACAGGCGGCAACCTTCTGTGAAGGAAGCATACAAAAACTTGTAGCACGCTGTTACAAGTGCCTACAAAATTTCGGCAGTTATGTGGAAAAGTAGTTTAAGAGTTGTAGAAGTTTGTGCAATAAAAATTTCTTCTGTATCTGTGTACAATTTCATTTTATTACCAAACGAAACTTACTTTCTGGACGCGCCTCGTATTATAAGCACTTGATAAGCTAACTTGGCACAAGCTATGTAAACTTCAAATCGTGACCGAGTTTACTTGCACTACAGTGCACTATTTTACAGTAGACAGAACGCCGATTTTCATGGTAAACACAGAAAATAAATTACACACGGCAAACCAAAGATTTTGCGGCTGTAATATACAGGATACATAACACGATCACAAATTAAAACATGGGCAAACGTTTCGTGAATGGAGCTATTGTGTGACATCAGACTGTGACCATGTGTGAAGAACCGCAAAAATCAAGCGCAATAGTCGATAAGGCAAGCCTCTGAGAATGCCATAAAGTAAAAAGGTTACAAGCGTCTGTTAAAAATAAATACACTGCAGCAAGCAAACAGTGGTTAGATTCCCAAAAACAAATAATATACTGCGTCGCCGCAGATTCACTGATTGCTCACATTTTAGGCCATAGGCACCATATAAAAATATGAAATTGTTTTGACCTTAATGATTATTGAAAATATTAGTATTGCAAGCAAATGACTTGAAGGATACGTACATATTTGGGCGTCTTAGGGTTAGCAAATGTCACAGAGGTCTAAATGAAGTTAGCGAATTCATACATTAGTAATTGACGGTACACAGAAAGTAGCGTAAGTACACTCTCTCATTATATCTGAAAATATATAGAAAGTATAATAAAGTTTATTATTGCCTGTTTATTCAGTAGCCCAGACAGATCACGACAGTAATTTTATAAATGGTCCTCAGTGATCATTCGCTTCTTCTAATATCACTTCGGTACTTCTTGATTTACTATACTTGAATATTATCAGTCTTCCCAATGGCAACATATTTTGCTAGTGCCATTCAAAATAGGAAAACGTGATCATCATAATAAAATAAATCAGTACGAAACGGAAGGAATTTGGTAGCTCTTTTTCTCTTGTGATATTTGAAAATGGAACGGTAGATAAATATTATGAAAGCTCTTACAATAAACTCTCTGCCAGGCTCTGTGATAAGTATCTATACATCTTATAAAATAGGCTCTATGTGTGTATGAATGTATGTTCTACATCTCCTCCTAAACTACTGAACTGATTTCATCTAAACTTGGAACACATGTTAATTACTATCAGGCAACAATCGCTGTCGGAGGATAACCACCTACGACACATACGTAACGAGATATGACGTAATAAACTATGACAGTCGTGAAAAATGGCCGATTATGCGATAATATTCTACATCTGCTCATAAACTAATGGAACGGTTTTCAACCAAATTTGAAGCACATATTTATTAAAGTCAGGAATCATTTCTATGGTGACAAAAACTATCTACGATACAAAGTTCATACGATATCACGTCATAAGCTATGCAAACTGCCCCATCATGCGCCGCGTAATAGCGTGACTTTATTCATCAACTATTTGACAATGAGAACACTTAGCAACTTGCATTAAACTTTGAACATAATTTCAAATATTAACGAAACTTTTCTCGCCGACAACCCCAACAAAATGATGAAAGGAAAAAAATTTATCGCTCACTAATTTTCCGATATTCATTATGTATATCTACGGCATTTGGCAAGACGTTACAAGTTATTACTTCTACACTGTAAATTGTATTCTAGAGACCATTCACAGACAGTACACATACATATCTCCGAATGTTCCTACGATAACATATCACAGTTCGACATATAGTTCATGAAATATGAACAATTAAATTTCCGAATGACTGCTACATCAAGAGCTATTTTTCCACATCTCTTCCTAAAATAATCTTCTATTTCAATTAAACTTCGTACACATATTGTGTACTATCCGACAACAATCGCTGTGGGGTTAAAACTACCAACGATACATGGTTCAGCAGGTATGACATCGTAAACAATGGGTCACAAAATCTTTCCCGTCGCAATTATTAATATATATTTTTAAAGTCAAGTTTTCAATCAAATTAATATTTTATTACTGTTTTTCTTTCTTTGAATACTGTACTTAAAATTTTGTACGTAATGCGTATTTTATTGAATACCGTGTACACAGTCGTTAAGCCATTGTCACAAAAATGAACCTTATATTTATATAACGTAACTAGTTTCGATGATCTTTGTCATCATTATCAAACGTAATAATATTACAAGAAATTGAACATAAACTGAAAATATCAAATGAATAAATATTGCAAAAATGTAGTTTATGTAATTTACTCATGTGATATTTTCAGTTTATGTTCAATTTCTTGCAATGTTCTTACGATTAATCAAATGTTCAAATGTTTGTAAATCTATCGGTCCAAACTGCTTGGTCATCAGTTCGTAGCTTACAAACTACTTAAGCCTAGGTAAACTAATCTAAGGACAACACACACACACCCAGGCCCCAGGGAGGGCTCGAACCTCCACGACGAGCAACCGCGCGCTCCGCAGCGAGACGCTTTAGACCTCTCGGCTACTCCGCCGCGGCTTTACGATTAATAATGATGACAAAGAATATCGAAAGTAGTTACGTCATATGAATGTAAGGGTGTTTTTTTTTATTTTTTTTCTGTGGCTTAACCTCTATACACGTGGTATACAATAAAATATTAATTTGTCACAGTCCTAGACAACAATGTCGAATAAAATAATGCCTGTTTCTTTGTTTCACTGTTCATAATTTCTAAGCTCTTTTCGAGATAGTTTATTTAGTTACAGAACTAGCAAGTCATTACAAGCAACATGCTTAACATGTGACGAGGCGTCAATCGTAGCACTGAATAGAGAGTTGCGGAGGAGTTTTATGGGGCGGACTATGCTCAAGATTGAACGCTGAAAGTTATTATCAGTCTTACGCAACATCGATTATCATGGTGTGGTGCGTAGCAGAGGGGGCCCGAATGGACTGCGCAGTCCCAGGTAGAAATTCGTCGTACTGCGCATGACGTCACCGCCGAAGTACGCGGCGGCAGTTGTAGCATTATCTTGTTGTTTACAGCGTTTGTTTTGTTTCGTTTATTCGTGTGTTTTACGACAGAAAATTCGATTCATATGTTAATGATTTGTTTGACATTTTGAATTCTATAAGAATCGTTGACAGAAGGACATTAGCAAGTGTCTATGGAACAAACGAGCAGCTCCAAAAACCAATTCTCAGCATAACGTATTTGTGCTGTGAAACAATACAGATTGGAAACCGAAGGAACCTGTTACCATTTCAGAAAGGACTCTTAATGTCAATTAATTCTTTATTTGGCCTTCATTCTGACCTTTTGTCACTAGGCATTAAGTGTATATTAACCCGCGAGAGCATGCACCTTTAAAAGTTACGTGATTGATCGCGTGTATAGTATTTTTCTGACAGTCAAAGAACAGTTTGTAATGTACTTAATATGTCTAAATAAGTTCTTCTAGTTGCGTATATAAGAAAACACAAACATTTTACTATTTAAATCTGGTAAAATGCCGATTGTTTTAAAATTACTGTGAGCAAAATCCTCATGCGCAATTTGTTCTCACAGATTAGAGGTATTGGCCATTTCTGTCAGCATCCTCGCCCAAAAGAAGTAAAACATCGGCTGCATGTGTTGCTTCTGGGAAAGAATGCCCAAAGCATTCCACTGTTTAATACTTCGCCTGTAAGACAGGAAGAAGATTCAGAACAATTTCTGTCGTCTAGTTCGCTGTGTGAAATTTTGCCGGATATGTCTGAAGCAATGACCATGCCAGATGTGGAAGCAGAGAGCCAGGACATAAATTTTAGTTCTGAGGTTGCTGCACCGTCTGCTATGACAAATGTTGAATGCCCAACTGAAGGATTCAAATATTTGGGAGGCTACATTGCACGCCTTGCTGCGAAATATGAGATCTCACTGAGGATGTCGTCTAATGAACTACTTTGTCAAAAATGTTCTAATGTTTGTTAAGGTTATGGGACTTCACTACGAGGTCATCGGTCCCTAAACTTACAAACTATTTATCAACTACCTTATTCTAAGGACGGCACAAATATCCATGCCTGAGGGAGGATTCGAACTCCCGACCGTAGTGGCCGTGCGGACCGTGACTGAAGCGCCTCAGTCCCCTCGGCCATCGCGGCCGGCAACTACTTTGTCCTCCTCCAAAACACCTCGCAGAATACGAGTGGACAGAATTTCTATCACGAGGAGGTTTGTTAGTGCCGTCTGACGAGTGGATGCGACAGATCTCAGAGATTGAGCTGCAGTTAAATGAGATTAACGGAAGTGACAGACTTAAAAAAAAAATTCTAAGTGATTAGCCGACGTAATTTCGCAGAAATATCTTCATGTGGTGCCGGAGGTCATTAAAATATTCTTATGGACCGAATTTTTATTCGAGTGCGCTACATCAGCATGAAGCTGAAGAGAGAGGAAGCAGGGGAAACACAGAGCCGAAAATGACGTCAGTGGCCTTCTTCGGCTGTCGGAAGGATTTAACGAGGTATGTAACTGCAATAAGCAATGCGTGTTTAGTGTTGTTCTACGTGACGGCGCAGCGCCGCTTCGCGCCCCTTGCCAGCATTGCTGCTTCTCCGCTACGTCATTTCAACGGCCAATAGCAGGTCGTTTCGATTCGGGCCCAACCTTTTATAGAATAACTTTTTTTTTTTTTTTTTTTTTTTTTTTTTTTTTGCCTTCTGAGTGTTAACTCACAGTGGCCATCTACAACACACAGTGGAAATGTACATATATTTAAATAAACAGCCAAAACAGAAGTTCACTTTGTCAAAATGGGAAAGTGGAAACAAAGCGAAAACTGCAATACATTACAATTTAAATAATGTTGAAACATTTTCACATATTTACAAGCAAAACCTTATATTACCAACACACTTGATGCTTATAGATTGTGCACAGTGATCTTAATAAACTTAATTATGATTTTATATACACGAATGTCTTTTGTAAACAAAAGGGAAGAAGCTGACTGGGGAAGGGGATATCCCATCTTCACCAATGTCTGCAGGAAGTTCAAACGTTCTCGATCAAATTTGGGGCACCTGAACTGGATGTGGTTGACATCAGCTTCCGTTTCAGGATCACACTCACATGACGCCGAATCGTCGACATTGATCCGATGTAGATATTTTGGATGAGAGGCGTGATTGAAGCGAAGACGAATCGCGGATCGGTCCAGATGAGTCCTCATAAACCATGGCTGCGTAGAAATCCGAGGTTGCAGCACAGCGTAAGAAGCGCCTTTCGTTTCTTGGGAAACGTTCCACATCTGTTGGAACTGTTGTTTTGCGTGTTCCTTGCCCGAAAATAAGCATTATGTGTATGATAGTTGTAGGTCCAAGACATTGCATAAGTATGCCGCTTGCTTAGCCAATGCATCAACTTCCTCATTATAGCAGATACTAGCGTGAGAAGTCACCCACAGTAAATTAACTGTCCGTTCCGTATTTGTACAGCGAATATATGCGCCGGCCGCGGTGGCCGAGGGGACTGAGGCGCTCTAGTCACGGTCTGCACGGCCACTACGGTCGGGGGTTCGATTCCCCCATCGGGCATGGATATTTGTGCCGTCCTTAGTTGTAAGTAGTTCATTAGTAATTTGTAAGGCCGGTCGCGGTGGCCGAGGAGACTGAGGCGCTTCATCCACGGTCTGCAAGGCCACTACGGTCGGGGGTTCGAATCCCCCCTCGGGCATGGATATTTGTGCCGTCCTTAGTTCTAGGTGGTTCATAAGTAGTTTGTAAGTTTAGGGACTGATGACCCCGTAGTTAAGTCCCATAGACTTTACAAACATTTCGAATATAAGCCGAAATCACGTCCAGAATATAGATGTTGGTCTTTTTTGTTCCACCTCCGGTGTTTTAGGGTTTGAAGGACAGTTTGAGAGTCAAACACAATTAATATTTTCGGGAAGGAATTGGTAGGAACAAACCTAAGTGCTTGCAGAATCGCCATCGTCTCCGCCGTAAATATAGAGGTATTCGTTGGCAGTTTGAAGGTTCTCCGAATCTGAATCTGAGGGCAGAAAAAGGCACATCCAGTAAACTCTTCTTGTGGAATTTTGGACCCATCAGTATATATACAAAGAAAATCAGGTCACTGTTCTGCATAACCTTGGTGCGTAGTTTGTCGTCTCCGTGTACACACACACACTCGACATAAAACAATTGTTCCAAATTTCTATTTACCACAGCAATCTCTTTAGACGGGCGTGCAGGTGGCTGCGCTGGGGCAGTCACAGGTGCGGCAGGCTGGTCGGCTGCGGCGCCATTATCACGTGTGGGTCTCCCAGTGCGGCAGTTGGGGCCGCCCGGCGCGGCGTGCTCCTGAATTCATAGCGCAGCCTGCGACGGCGGCGGCGGCGGCGTAATTGAAGCCGGGGAGCGCGGCGCACCGCAGCGGCCGACTCCGGACTCCGAGGGGAGAGTCGGCGCCAGCTGATTAGGGTACACGGCAGGCGGGGCCGCCGCGAAACAACGCCACTGTGTGCTGCTAGCAGCGCCGCCAACGGCTGCCAGCCGCACACTGTGCGTGGGGGTTCGCCGTAGGCAGTCACTGTGGTTGGCTCATTTACTGGTAGCGCCCTGTTCGTTTCGATTCAACGAGTATTCGCCGACAACTAAAAGGGTCCCAACACGATTTATTTCCAAGCGAATGGTAGATTAGATTAGATTACGTTCGTACTTGTTCCATAGATCATATGTGTGCGCCTCAGTTGCACAGTGGTAGAGTGCCAGACTACAAACACGAAGTTCGCGGGTTCGATCCCCGCCACGTCCTAGGATTTTTATCGGTCACTTTCCACTTCTTTCACCTCTGGCAGTATTGCTCATGTGAAAAATACCGAGTAGCACCGTGGTTCGGAGCCCACGTTAAACTGTAGGTCCCCCTGTAACTGGCTGGGTAAGTCAGTTCGAAGGTCGGAGGGAGGCAACGGCATACCACCTCCAAACAGGACCATGCCTAGTAAAGCACTGTGGTGTTCAAACCAATCCTCGGATTGCTGACTGCTTTACTTTTAGATCATACGTACGACATTTCATAATGTTGTGCAACGTGTCAGTCTAGTAAAGATTGTCTACTCTTGCAATCAATATTTTAAGGTTTTTTTATTATATTTTTTGTGATTTTTTTTTAATATTTTAATTTTTTTAAAAAAAGTTTTATCTAAAAATTTATCTTCATTGTACAAGGAGTTGTCAATCAGAAATTCCTTTAGTTTCTCTTTAAAATCTCGATTCCTATGAGCTAGACGATGGATTGAAAGATTCATACATGCGAGTAAATGGCATTAACCTACATGGGATACTCTCCAAATCACATTTAAGTGCCTGGCAGATGGTTCATCGAACCACCGTTATACTATTTTATCTCCCATTCCATTCTCGAATAGCGCGCGAGAAGAAAGAACACCTGATTCTATTCGTTCGAGCTCTGATTTCTCGTATTTTATACTGACGATCGCTTCTACCTATGTAAGTGGTAGTTAACAATATATTTTCGCAATCGGAGGAGAAGGTTGGCGATTGTAGTTTTGTAGGTAGCCTGCGCCGTATCTATAAGCGTCGTTGTTGTAATGATTCCCATCCCAGATCATGTAGCATTTCCATAACGCTGTCTCCCTTGTATCGTGACAATACGAAACGATCTGCCCTTCTTTGGACTCTTTCGATGTCCTCCGTCAAACCCACGTGATTAGGTTCCCATAAAGGGCAGCAATACTCCAAAGAAGCACGGACAAGCGTAGTGTGTGCAGTTTCTTTAGTACTTCTGATTCGTGTTTTAAGGGTTCTGCCAATAAAACGAAGTGTCTGGTTCACCTTTCCCACAACATTACCTACGCGTTATTTCCAATTTAAGTTTGAAGTAATAGTAATTCCTAGGTATTTAGTGGAGTTTACGGCCTTCACATTCGATTTGATTTATCTTGTAAACAAAGTTTCACACATTTCTTTTCGTACTCATGTGGACGACTTCACACTTCTCATTATTTAGAGTCAATTGCCAATTTTTACACCAATGTGATATCTTATTCAAATCGTTCTGCAGTTGGTTTTGATCTTCAGATGATTTTACTAAACGGTAAACGACACCGTCATCTGCAAACAACCTAAGAGAGCTTCTTAGATTTCTCCTAAATCGTTTATGTAGACAAGGAACAGCAGAGGACCAATGACACTACTCTTGACAATCAATATTTTAAGGGTTTTTTATTACATTTTTGTGTTGTTTTATTGTTTAAATTTTTTAAAAAGTTTTCTCTAAAAATTTATCTTCATTGTAGAAGGAGTTGCCATTCAGAAATTCCTTTAATTTCTCTTTAAATACTAGTTGGCTATCTGTCAGACTTTTGATGCTACTTGGTAAGTGACCAAAGACTTTTGTGGCAGCATAATTCACCCCTTTCCGAGCCAAAGTTAGATTTAACCTTGAATAGTGAATATAATCCTTTCTCCTAGTGTTGTAGCTATGCACACTGCTATTACTTTTGAAGTGGGTCGGATTGTTAATCACAAATTTCATAAATGAAATTATGTATTGTGAAGCTACTGTGAAGATCCCTACACCCCTAAATAAATGACTGCAGGATGCTCTTTGGTGGACTCCAGTAATTATTTTGATTACACGCTTTTGTGCAATGAATACTCTTTTACTCAATGTTGAATTGCCCCAGAATATGTTCCATATGAAAGCAGTGAATGAAAATAGGCGAAATAAGCTAATTTACTGAGATGTATATCACCAAATTTTGCAATCACTCCGATAGCATAAGTAGCTGAACTCGAACGTTTCAGGAGATCTTCAATATGTTTCTTCCAATTCAGTCCCTCGTCAATGGAAACACCTAAAAATTTTGAATATTCTACCTTAGCTACAGATTTACGTTCAAAGTCTAAATTTATTAATGGTGTCATGCCATTTACTGTATGAAACTGTATATACTGGGTATTATCAAAGTTTAATAAGAGTCCATTTGTAGAGAACCACTTTATAACTTTCTGAAATATATCATTTATAATTTCATTAGTTAATACCTGATTGTCAGGTGTGATAGCTATGCATGTATCATCAGCAAAAAGTACTAGCTTAGCACCTTCGTGAATGTAGAATGGCAAGTCATTAATGTATATTAAGAACAGCAAAACTGATTGAATCCGATCTCGTGAAAGATATTTTGGATGTAGGAGAAATGTAGGAATATGTGCGTCAATGTGAAGAAATCTTCTCGGGTTCACAGCCAAATCAGTGCCTCGTTCTCTAGCAACATTTCGGCAAGATTCTTACTGGCCACATGCAGGCGAAGTGTCGGGTTCATCGGTGGCTCTGCTCTTGGAACTATCCATTCCTTGAGGATAGGTAAAGGTGGAGTGTTTGTCAGTTGACACTTACTCCAGAAATAAGGGTCTAGTGGGAGTGACTTAGTATTAGGAATAAAACTACAACTTGAGCAGTTATTCTGTGAATCTTGGTACTGCCAGCTCTCTGGCTGGCGAAAGATGGATTTGGTGATTATGAAGATGGAGAGGGTTTGGAGTTCTCTGCTCTCTACCTCATCTCACAGTTAACAGTCTCTTACTGTCTGGAGGCTTTCAGGCGCCGTATCTCTTCTTGCTGGATCTCTTCTTCTTCTTGGAGACTGCATCCCACTCAGCAGCTTTCTTCTCTGCCTCAAGCTGGGCGACGTATACATCCCACTCCATGTGAGAGTACTTCAGGTAGGCTTCCACCAGTCTGTCCATCTCAATCTTGGTTAGCAACAGCTCCAGCTGCTCGCTGGAGAAGGGTGTCTGGATTACAGGTCGTTGCCCCGCGTCCCCTGTCGTCTCCTCTTGTTCCTGGTTGAGGGCGGCGCCGCTTGTACCTTCGTTGGCCACGACTTGTGCGGCCGCTGGCAGCGGCCTTGGCTCCTGCGATTGGTCCACTGTATGCGCTGAATGTTTCGTTGCTACAGCCAGCGCTTGTTCCGCATGTGCAGTGGCTACATCAGGGGTCTCGGTGTCCTCTTCGCCTCAGGAGGGCGTCAGTGTGCGTCTCAGCGTAACACCAGTTCGATGTAGCGGATGCCACTTGGTTCTTCAAAAGCCTTAGCTCTTCCCTTAGTAGCTGGATCTCGTGGTGTAGCTCCACCGCTGGCCGCGGCGGCCGCGGGGACTGAGGCCACAGCGAGTCGGGGTGCGAAGCTGCCTCTTGTCTGCGCGACCCGCGTCCCTTCCTTGCTTTAGGGTAGGTCCAAAGCGAACCGCTCCACACTTCCCGCTTTGCAGCGCCAGGAAAGCGGCTGGAAAACCCAGAAGGTAATCCAGCTCTGCTCGCTCACGCCGCTTTGACTTGTGCGAGCAAGGAAGAATTACTCTTTCTTGTGCCGCTCACCGCTCGCAGGTTCTGAGGTTCCAACGCTGTGCGCTGCGCGTCGCATTTAAAATGGAAGCTGATAAAGACGTGTTCATCTCAAAAGTGTTTAATGAAAGGTCATTAATTAACTGTAGCTGAATTTTATTGACGTTTTGTAGACTCGCACAACCGGTTTTACAATGTCTTTAGTTGCATCTTGTTGTTCATGTTTGTGCAAGAATAGCAGTACTTTAATTTAGCATGCAACTACACATTCAAGATAATTTACGTGTAGTTAGGTTATATAGTTCAGAATATAGAATTGACTTTTTTATGAGCCAGTAGCGTGGGATTACTTTATTCGTATTTACTTCTCTGTCATTCCATGTCAACTCACCTTCCCAAATGTCTTTATATATGTCGGTGAAATAGTTGTAATTCAACCCTATTGTAATTTCAAAATACATGCACTGTAAGCGACAAGTGGGATACACTGGCATTTTCATATAATTTCAAGTAAAAACACTCTTGGTGCCAAAGTGGTGTTATTAATTACCAATGACGAGTTTCGCCCTCACAGCAAGCCATCATTAAGTTATCTGCATGACAAACACCAAGACTGTTTTTACTTGAAATTAAAGCTTCACTGGTTGCTGTATGAGCCTCACACTGGACTGGAAAACCTTATATAGCTACATTGTACATATATTGAGATTATAGAACAGCAGTTACAATTTTTTCCTTGTTGTGATCTATCGGTTACTACCCCATGTCGGCAACTAGTGAGTCCAGTTTTGGCATTTTATGCCATTTGCGATCAAAACATTTTTTTTAGTTATCACTATCCGTGCATGGTGCTAAGTTATAACAGCAGTTTCATTAGAGGGGCATTGATTTATTTGTAGTAAACTCAACTAGAAAGAAGATGCACTTCAGCTGCACATACGAACTACATATTTCAACTTAAAAGTGCCATTGTAAACATCTTTAGTGTCCCATACTGTTGTCATTTCTGGAGAAAGTCTAATTAAATATTGATTCAGAGTAAAAATGCTGCATCCCCAAGGAAAACATATGGACGCTTATTATTAAATCCTGTCAAAAATTCTTCTGGTAATTTTAGTCTTTCCATTTCTACTGCATGTCAGGATGGACATTCAACAAAAAGGCTAGCATAATTCTCTTTCCCATACAATCCTACTGTCACCATTATGAACTTGTAATTTCCATCAGTGACAGTTAACAATCCAACATTTGTAACTGTAATACATAGAACCAGATGTACTCACTTCTTTTTTTATCCGAACGTTTTTGCCGTTGGCATTTTTAAACGAGTTAGAGAATTGCCATGTGTCGCAGATAAATTGTGCTATTTTTAAAGTAATTTTCTGTTGGCTCAGACATGTGCTTTATTACCAAGGGTGACTGACTGAGCTGCGGGCTAGAGGCTCTTTGGTTGTGAAAATGGCGCCAAAGGAGATCGCGCGGCGCTAGCGCTCTGAAATTTCAGCACCCTGTTCGCTATATTGGCGCAGTGTATCGTTTTCCTTTCAGCTTTAAAATAAATTTCACAATTCATTACGTACTCAGTAATGTTTAACCTAGTCATCCAAACGTAAAGTAGTCAGCCACTAGTTTTATCACTGCGAAAGCCTCAAATGTTATGCGATAGATTAACTGGAAATTAAGTATTGTAAGAACTATGGCGAATATCGGAAAAACAGATACTTCCTTCTGAAGCTATTGTGTTAGCCTGTAAGATGTGCAAAACTCAGTGATATACTACAATTAGTTTCCTCAGAATCGAGTGAAAAGTATCATACATCAAAGAAAACGCACACAACCTGAAGAGGTGGTTTTTGCTTTTTTACAGGAGAAGGAGAATTTTTATCGAAAAACTGAACCAGAGTACGATGTACCTTTGTCTCATACACACACACAGTATTTTTACTGCAAGGAAATCGAAAAAATGAAAAAGTAATTTTGGTCGTGTATTGGGATCAGCCGCCGCACGGCTTGGCTGCGCACTGTGGCCGCCACCAGCTACCATCTCGCCGTTGCACCGCGCGCGTGGCGACTGCCGCGGGTTAAGCGGTAGAGCAGCTAGCGGGGAGTGGTTCACTATGGACGTACCTTTAAGGGCCCTGCACACGATGCGATTTATTGATCTAATTCGTTGGTCACCCTATAAATTGGGCGGTTTCAGTCGCTAACCGACGAACTTTCCGTGTCGGCCGGTTGGTTGTGCCTGACCACCCGATTCACCCACCACTTCACCCGACAAATTGTACCGTGTCCAGAATTCTCGAATAACTTCCACGCCTGAGGTCGTCTGCACAGGGAACACGCGAAAACAAAAACAGTTCTACAGACACCAGAACAGAGTCGTGCTGCACGTACTTGGTCGGAATTTGTGTAGGCTGCTACCAATTGATTGTTTCGTTGGTCATCTTGTTGGTCGTACGATAAATCGGAGCGTGTGTAGAGGCCTTTAGGGGGCTGGGCAGCTGGCGCCTTTTCTTTTTCGCACTCGACTCCTCGTACTTGTCGAGACTCACGACCCTTGTCGCCGCGTTTCCAGCTAAATGAATAACCACATTTGGGGTATTTGCGACGTGGGCTCCGTCGCAGTTGCTGTACGATGATCGCTCTTCTTGTCGCAATCGTGTGTGGCGCCACTTCATCATGACACTGCTTCTCGACATGCCTCATCTTCTGGCAGTGGTATCACTGTACCGTCGGAGTCTCTCTCATCTTCTTCTGTGGGTTGTTCTTCTTAACAGCTCTACCGGTAATGCGCAGCATCTCGATGGCGAGGTGTTGCATCAAGGCAGAGGCGAAATCGGCATTTGACATTCCCTTGCCTCCTCTTCCCTTGCCGCGTCCGATCATGTCTGTGAGCGTCGTGTACACAAAAGTGATCCGTACACGTCGGCGTCTCAGCCGGGAATGGGTGTCGGGTACATCGTGCGTTCACGCTTTGCTTTCCTCTCTGTGAGGGAGTATATTCGGGAGCTTGTAGGCAGTTAGCTCTTAATCCTCTCTGTACTGTGTGATGTACGGTAAGTGGGTTTAGACAGCATCACGATGGCCTCCTCCTGGATTCGGTTTTTGCTCCCATTCTTTTTAATGTTTACACCGTTACACAAGCTATAAAATTCATTTATGATATTGCCATAGCGTCACAACACAGAGACATCCATGTGACGGAAACTACTTTAACGTCTGACCTAACTCTCCTCAGAAATTACTTCGCAATGTGGAAAATAAAGCCAAACCCAAACATAACGGAAGTAGCTTGTTTTCATCTCAATAATAGGATGGCTGACTATAAACTTAACATCTCATTTGATGGTCTCCAAAATACCTAGGAATCATCCTGGATAGATCTCTCACTTTTAAGTACCACCTTCAAAAACAGCAGACAAAACTAGGAATAACATATTGCAGCTCTTAGCAGGATCATCTTGGGGAACCAGTGCTAAGGTTCTGCGTACAACACCTTTGTCTCTAATTTACTCTGCAGCTCAATACTGTTCTTCTGTCTGGCTCAACAGTGCTCATGTGAGAGACATTAATGTACAATTAAATAGAGCAATGAGATTTATCAGTGGCACTCTGATGGCTACACCACTTCAATGGCTCCCAATGTTATGTAACATCGTTCCTCCTGATCTAAGACGGAAGGAAGCCTTAATGAGAGAGTGTTATAAGATCTTGTCCACACAGGTAAGTCGGTTGGAATCACGTAAAGCACCTCTTAAACTGCTGTGCAACTACATGAGATCATCTTCTCACCTAAATGGAACTGGGCAAGAACTTGGGATTCGTTTAATGGACACAACAGCATTTGGATAGACGATCCCTCGAAGGAGCTCCAAGGAATGGACCTTCCCAGGAGAGAATGGTCTTTGACCAACCACTTCCGAACTGGTGTTGGTCGCTGTAACTACTGAAAATTCAAGTGGGGAAAGGCAGACGACCAATCACGCGACTGTGGAACAGACACACAAACGATGACCCACATACTTACTAACTGCCCATTACGATCATTCTCAGGAGAGATGACCGAACTCCATCAGTCAGGAAGCTGTCCAATGGTTATGGCTCTGTGACAGAGATATGTTTTATCTTATTAATTAGACACTAGTATATTGTACCTAAGTATATATATACTGTGTTATGTGTGTGTCTTTTACTGTACATTATATGTATGTGTACTGTGTAGGACGATCCGTGCGTCTGTCTAGTGCTTGCCCTGGGTGGGTATGGTTTTGTTGGGAAGGAATGCAATTAAGTATAGGTGTTTGGATTTTCCTCTTTGATCTAAGGATCAAAGATGGTCAGGGGTTCATCGCGGGACATGTCATACCGACCTAAGACCTACGAAACCACTTGCCAGATCTTGGAAACGCTCGTCCTCACAGATCTCACTGGTGGACTACATGTTTGAAGTGTAAGAATTGAATGAATGGATGGTCAACTTGTTCACTGGAACTAAACGAAATTGACCATGTACACTTGGCACACGCATTGCAGCCATACCAGAGGCTCTCACAGTGGTTGCAGAGCGGCAGTCATAGAATGGCCAAATAACCCTCCTGAGCTGATTGAGAGCCTCATACTGTCCGTGGCACGCCGGTGTGCAAGTGTAGTGGCCGTCCTTCACACACATATTAATAGGGCAACGAAAATGAATTTTTTCACCATTATAGGGTCCCCATGGTGCCTTGATGTAAGTAAACGCCACGTAAACTTCAAGTAAAGAGTGGAGAAAACCAAATATTTTACTGTATGACACAAAAATTACAATTGTAAGCAACAACTGAATAAAATGTTACCAGTTAGAAATTGAGTACGATACCTTACGTGATCTCCTAATTGTTTTCAGCAGTGTTCATGATGGTCAGAACATGTGTGAAAGTATTGCGAGGATGTTGCAGGCAGGTTGTACTGATTCATAAGTGTCAAGAAAAAAATAGCTTTGCAGCTAGCCAGTTAAGTACTTGAGACCTCAAATACGGAAAGAGTAACTGCGGAACACGCTAGCCAGCACCTCCTCTCGCGTTGACGTCATTGTCAGGTTTTCAGAACTAAGCATATGCCAAGCGACGCGAAGTTTCAGTACAACCTCCTCTGCAATATATTTACAACCGTTTGGGAAATTCCTATCCAACCTTTCTATCCATTGATGCTACCTATGTCGATATCCGACCATGTCGTCTCTGTACTCCACTTTTTCAGGTAACGTATGCATGTATTATTTCCTGTAATTTCTTCGCGCATTTCATTAACAGCAATCCCTGTTTGCTCTCCGGACGATGTCTGTGTTATTAACACAAGTCGATATGCAAGTCTTTCAGCTCCACGAAAATCTTGAAATCTTCGTACTACTCAAATTAATTAAGAAAGCAGTGCCTGTTTGATCTTTTTAAATTAGAGACATAAACAAAAATTGAATACATTATGTATTGTTGTTGATTTTGCTCAGAATACTTTTTAAATTCGAGTAAGGTGTTTCACCACAGCATTTCGCAGCTGGTAGAAATCGTTTATTAAGGGTACATTTACTTAATTTTCCAAGCATGATTTGGTACGTTAGTAAGTCAACGATTTGTGTTGCTCATTAGGGTATTCAACATGACGTTCGTGAAAATAACGTATATTTTCCTGCATTGAGATTTGGCCCTTGGGGACTCAGATTTGGCTTCTTCGCCATAGGAAACTTTACAAACTCGTTGGGATGCTGGGTTGCCTGTCATTCATTTTGTATGCGCCTCTGCCACAGAAAGATATTAAGTCAGAGTTTGGAACACGAGAGCAGTGTAGAATTATCTTCTCTTGTCAACTGATAACGCACTGCTTTCTGTACTCGTAAAATTAACTGCATCTGATACATTAAGTACAAGCACGAGTTCTTAACCATCCCAATCCTCCTTCAGTATGACGACCAGAGACTTGAAGCGTTATTTGCAAATTTTTATTCAAAATGTTTGTTTTATTCGAAATTTTTACAACGCTATTTTATTTCAGCCGTTAACGGTCATCTTCACACCACATTTAAACATAAGTGCTATGAAAATAGGATGCAGTTATATTTTCTTTGTTATTAACAATAAATTTGATTCAGCAAATCGCGTGAGCTACGCTAGCACTTTTAAGGAGAGAAGCCAAATTTTTTTAGTAATTACGAGTTAGGTTCGTTTCAAAATGTCCAATAGTAACCGAATATAGTCAACTCAAATAAAATAACAACGTAAAAGATGCGACTTCGACAGGGACTTTGAATAAAGGAAAACAAATCAGAAGAAAGCATGTGCACTGCATCATTGACTGCTACGTTATAGGGATGGAACTATGGATGCAGTGAACAGAATAAGCAGAGATACATCAATCCACCCCTCACTTTGTCTAATCTATGAATCTAATATGTTGTGTGGAAGCTAGTTTCTGTAGACGGCAATTTTGTGCAAGGACTGCTGTACATTTCCACCTCTCAAAATTACTTCATTTTAGAGAAAATAAAGACTGACAGTGTGGGAGCCACTTTAGTTCCAAAGTAGTGCTCTGAACCTCAGTCTGTCTAGAACAGGGTCAGCTTGTCCTACATTACTCGCATCGACGCAATGATCACGATCTACTCTCAGTTTGGGTGTCATCTGTACGAACAGCAATAATGTGTAAAAAAACACCGGTTGTTTTGACAAGAGAGAGCCGAACTTAAGAGTCAGTAAACACTCTCGCCCACTGAGGTCATAGCGGCTGAAAACAGGAGTTCTCCCACTCTGAAAATAAGAAGCAACAGTAGGTTTTGTGGCCAGGGATTTCAGGTTCGATGGAGCAAAGTTTTGATGAACAGCACGCAGTATTGGCCAATGTACTGCCAGTAGCAGTATTGGCCAATGAACCGCCAGTAGCAGTATTGGCCAATGTACCACCAGTAGCAGTATTGGCCAATGTACCGCTAGTAGCAGTATTGGCCAATGTACCGCCAGTAGCAATATTGGCCAATGTACCGCCAGTAGCAGTATTGGCCAATGTACTGCCAGTAGCAGTATTGGCCAATGTACCGCCAGTAGCAGTATTGGCCAATGTACTGCCAGTAGCAGTATTGGTCAGTGTACCACCAGTAGCAGTATTGGCCAATGTACCGCTAGTAGCAGTATTGGCCAATGTACCGCCAGTAGCAGAATTGGCCAATGTACCACCAGTAGCAGTATTGGCCAATGTACTGCCAGTAGCAGTATTGGTCAGTGTACCACCAGTAGCAGTATTGGCCAATGTACCGCTAGTAGCAGTATTGGTCAATGTACCGCCAGTAGCAGTATTGGCCAATGTACCGCCAGTAGCAGTATTGGCCAATGTACCACCAGTAGCAGTATTGGGCAATGTACCACCAGTAGCAGTATTGGCCAATGTACCGCTAGTAGCAGTATTGGGCAATGTACCGCCAGTAGCAGTATTGGCCAATGTACCGCCAGTAGCAGTATTGGTCAGTGTACCACCAGTAGCAGTATTGGCCAATGTACCACTAGTAGCAGTATTGGCCAATGTACCGCCAGTAGCAGAATTGGCCAATGTACCGCCCGTAGCAGTATTGGCCAATGTACTGCCAGTAGCAGTATTGGTCAGTGTACCACCAGTAGCAGTATTGGTCAGTGTACCACCAGTAGCAGTATTGGCCAATGTACCGCTAGTAGCAGTATTGGTCAATGTACCGCCAGTAGCAGTATTGGCCAATGTACCACCAGTAGCAGTATTGGCCAATGTACCGCTAGTAGCAGTATTGGCCAATGTACCGCCAGTAGCAGAATTGGCCAATGTACTGCCCGTAGCAGTATTGGCCAATGGACTGCCAGTAGCAGTATTGGTCAGTGTACCACCAGTAGCAGTATTGGGCAATGTACCACCAGTAGCAGTATTGGCCAATGTACCACCAGTAGCAGTATTGGGCAATGTACCGCCAGTAGCAGTATTGGCCATTGTACCACCAGTAGCAGTATTGGGCAATGTACCACCAGTAGCAGTATTGGGCAATGTACCGCCAGTAGCAGTATTGGCCAATGTACCACCAGTAGCAGTATTGGGCAATGTACCACCAGTAGCAGTATTGGCCAATGTACCACCAGTAGCAGTATTGGGCAATGTACCGCCAGTAGCAGTATTGGCCAATGTACTGCCAGTAGCAGTATTGGCCAATGTACCGCTAGTAGCAGTATTGGTCAATGTACCGCCAGTAGCAGTATTGGCCAATGTACCGCCAGTAGCAGTATTGGCCAATGTACCACCAGTAGCAGTATTGGGCAATGTACCACCAGTAGCAGTATTGGCCAATGTACCGCTAGTAGCAGTATTGGGCAATGTACCGCCAGTAGCAGTATTGGGCAATGTACCGCCAGTAGCAGTATTGGGCAATGTACCGCCAGTAGTCGCTAGTCAGATTGTGAGTCACATTTTTACTGAACATATATTGAGGTACGAACCCATGCCCAAGGGAAAAAGTTCGATAGTTTCTGTGGTATATTCAGTGATGAATATAAGATAATAATCATTTGTTGCCCACAATTTTCCAGTCCCCTACGAATGGGGTAGTCAAACCATATCTGTGAAGTCTTTTAGCCGTAAATTCTTTAATGTTTTTATAATGGATTGTTGTGTAATTTTTCAATACTCTGATTTTCATGTTGGGTACTTCCGATAATAAATGGTATCTGTCTGAAATTTCCTGAGACTACTTAAGTAGTTACCCATCTTAATAATTAGGGATTAAAATTCATTAGTTCTATATTTTATGCTGAGGCAATCTTTAAGAAGTAGTTTCATAACTCTAAAAAAATAAAAAATAAATATCTGCGGGGAGTCATCCAATCCCTGTAAGTGATTCCTTTCCAGCCTGCACACCTTTCATTTTGCGAACCCTGTCAGGATTTGCTTACACCACTGTCCAAAACCAACACATTCCCCACGCCATACCTTTCAAAGCTACCCTAAGCATCATCAAATGTGCCGAGCGTCCTTCACACTTTGATGTTGAATCGATGGCACATATGTTAGATGGTATATTGTTTAGTCCCCTACCAGTGACGTAATTACAACAATGAATTAATTTGGTACGTATTCCATAGTTTCTTGAAATTGAGGCCTAAGAAATCTTCACTTTATAAAATGAGCCTAGATTCTTTTCATTTCTCTTTGCATGTGCTGCGACTCATTCATTTACATCTTCCCATTTTCTTTCGACTCGAAACGCATATAAGGAGAATAAGGAGAAACTAACAAAACATACAAACACGAATCAGTCGCTGGGATTATATGGAAACAATCTCGTATGATATGAATCAATGAATCATTGAGGTGTAATTTTTCATCATCCCTTGGGGGTGAAGACTAAATACAGAAGTAACCCAATTGTTCTATCCCAGGTTTCCATTAACATAATAAATAACTTCAAATCATGATTATTAATTCGGGAAAAATACCATAAAATCATTAGAGAATACTGAGACGTATCGTAGAACACATGCGGTGCACAAAACTACTATCTTTACTGAGAGTTAAATTCAATTGTGAGTTTTGTGCCGCGCGGGAGTAGCCGAGTGCTCTGGAGCGCCACGTTGCGGACAGCGCGGTCTCCCCCGTCGGAGTTTCGAATCCTCCCTCGGGCATGGATGTCTGTGTTATCTTTAGTATAAGTTAGTCCATAAGTAGTTTGTAAGTTTAGTGACTAATTACCCCGCAGGTTAAGTCCCATAAGCTTAGCCAACATTTGATTTGAATTTTTTGTGAGTTATTTCAAATAGCCAACACAACAGGAATCCTAAAGTAAAGGTGAGTGACAATGACAGAAGTTTTCTTAAAAACACTCGGTGGAACAGGTAAGTCGTCCAGTATTTAATGCTGCCTACTGACATAGTGGTACCATCGTGTGTTACGCACGGAAGCCTTCGTTTAGGGAACATACATATGAGTCACGTACAATGTGATCATAATTGGGTTAATGTTTAAAAATGTTCAAATGTTTGTTAAGCTTATGGGACTTAACTACGGGGTCATCAGTCCCTAAACTTACAAACTACTTATGAACTACTTACGAACTAGGACGGCACAAATATCCATGCCCGAGGGGGGATTCGAACCCCCGACCGTAGTGGCCGTGCTGACCGTGACTGGAGCGCCTCAGTCACCTCGGCCACCGCGGCCGGCTTGGGTTAATGAATGTAGCATTAACTGCAAGCACCCTCGCACTAAACTGGACTCTGATGTGCGAGAGACAGACTCTCAACTTAGTTTGAAGCGTGCCCATATATGTGCGTCAACTTTGTGAAGAACAGTAATTGCTTCTGTCCATTAAATCTCCCTTTGAACTAGGCAATCGGTTTGTTATTTTCCTGCGGTCAGAGAGGGAACAGGGGAGATGGGGGTGATGAAATCCATCTGCAGAACCGTAACTGCCTACACGAATCACAATCGATGAAACGCATAAAAACCGTGTTCATGTCACTACCGTTCTTCGACATTTCTAGACGTAAGTAGCAGTAGTGTCACGTCCGCATGTATATCTACATCGCGACTCGCTGTTTAGCCTTTGGCATCTTTTACACTGGTAAGAAAAATTATAACAAATGGTTTCCACAGTACTTTGATCAGTTTCGAGTTGCGGCCTCAGATCATGGCAAGGGAGCGTGCTGCGCAAAAATACTGAAAGATCCCTTAGTACACACACGAAATCGTCTGCCTCTGTGAAGCAAAATGCAAAAGTAGGCACCCTGTGTCGCTACTGTTGTCCTTGACGACACCTCAGACAGCAACTCAGAACATCATCAAATAGTTGCGGTACGTCAATGATGTCTCATTGGCGCCAAATTTCACCATCAATTTTCTGAAGGCCTCCGTGGCAAGATTCTCCCACCTTTGCTTACGCACATTTCAAAAGCTTCGTTTGACACCTCTTCAGTGGAGGACAGGAGCAGAAGTAATAGTTAAAATACGAAGATGACAATGTAGATCACACTACAGCTCTCAAAGATTTCGAGACGTCCCACAGTTCACATACTACACTAAAGGGCCTACTGCCCAGACATTTGTGATCCCAGACACACGCTTTTACTGCTTCAAAATCTCTCTACTGACCACGATGTCCATCTACCTTCCTTCCTATTTTGCCACGAACGCCTGGATACCATAGTAGTGTCCACGCAGGATGCGATGGACGATGCACAGAGACGAGTTTTCTTCCGTAGCGCCGGGCGAGTTCTTTTCTTCGTTCGGAAGTGGATGGCCACGACAGTCCACTTCCACCTGTTGGCCAATGCACAACGAGTGTGCGCACCATTATGAATGGCGTGGCAGTGCAGTCTCCAAGCGCTGTAGCCAGGCACGAGAGCTTGCAATCGTTTTATATTTAAACACGTTCAGTAATGCAGCGACAGAAATATTATCGGTTTCATTAACGCGTATCGTATTGTGGGAGTTTGATTTAGTGTCGTTTCTGAATGATTGTTTAAGCTCTATCCAGATGATTCAGTAAATTTAATTAAACACCTTAATTCCTGCATGCACACCAGTAATGACCAGTACATATCCTGCATCGCAAATCTTACATAACTAACGGTTTAAGTAACATGTATTTAGAAGTAAAATTGCTAATGTTAATAAAATGATGAAATTAATGAAATATTAATAACAGTGACTATTTAGAAAAAGTATTTTTGATGATATAGTTAGGTACAGAAGAGAGAATTTATAAAACTCCGGCAGTTGGTGGAGGGTAGGCTTCAGTTAGGAGCGGCACTTACCCTCCAGCACTGCTCCAGTCGTTGCCCCCACCACTACTGCTCTCACTATTCTTGCCCAGCTTTCTGCGCATCTACCGGCCAAGTTATTAAATGCATCATATTAAACTAGCATTGTCGCTATATGCACATTTTTAAATATTCCAACTTAGTAAATGCTGAATTATAAAGAAAGTGTGTTGAAAATTAGTTTCATTAGTTGTAAAAATAGGAGTGTTTTTCAGTTCTCACAGCGGTATTCCTATATAGCTTTAGGATGATACTAACACAAGAGAACTCCATTGCCAACCATTTAATACATTAGGATAGGAATTCGGTGTAACCAAAGTAACATAACATATCATACAAATATCCTCACCTGCCACCAAAACGTAGAGTAAAATTATAATTTATTGTCCATATTTTCTCTCTTTCCTTAATGAATGTCTTGTCGGGAGGGACATTAGGTTTTAGGAAGGAAAGAAGGTTATACTTTAACGTTCCGTTGTAGCAGGACAAATATTGATGAGTCCCACATTCCTACATCAACCTTGTTTCGCTAGATATGAATAAACAAGTTCAGTCGTTGTATGTAAATACTATGAAACAGTATATATTAGTGTGTAAATGTTGTAATGCCATGTGTGATACTTCAAATGTTTTTTGTTTGGTTTCTTTCTGTTTCATTTACGATCAAGGTACCACAGTGAACTTTGGTGTATCTGGTCACTATAGACATTTAACCGACAGCTACGGGGCTACGAATCAGGCTGCGCCTTCTCTATTGCCGCGCGTCGATCGTTTGCTAAGAGAAAAATAAAATCTTACGTCATTATTGTCTGTCGTTATGAGCTAACGTTTCATAAGAGCATTGCTTTAGCTGACTTGTATCATATCAGACGACAATAAATGTGGATGTGTTACTTTGAAAGTCATTTTGAGTTTATTATAAAGTTCTATTTAGTGTGTGTGTTATTATTGTTGCAAGATGAGTCTGATTTATTGAAAGTATTTAATTTCGTCGAGACGACAATTGAATGGTTTATTGAATTTTAACATTGACCTATTCTCAATTGTGGCAAGATAAAGTAAGTTAACTGTTAATACGAAACTTCCGGTTTAGCAGGCAGTGAACTTCGATGTGTGAATTTAAAAGGTCAATAGCAAATTACGGCCCCTGTGACTGATCTTGAGCAGTTAAAAATTAAATCTCTTGCCCCACTCGTACACGAACGTCATATCTTACTTGAATTTATTTAACTAAAGAGAATAGTGATTTTTTCTTTTTTTTCAAATCGTGCTGGTGCACGGGAACTTCGGTAGAAGATGGTAATTTTCACAGCCAAAATTAACAGTTGGTGTCGCTAGGTAACAGACAAGTTCCAGTCAGTTAAAACATAATTTTTTTTTTCATAAATGGAGTTCGTTTGCAACTTTTACTAAACTACTACGGACTTGAATGACAATTTTATCATCGCCTGGACCTCGGCCCACCGCACCTTCGACATAGTCGTAGCTGGAGACAAAGATCATACTCAGATATTTTTGGTAACAATCTGGAAGAAAAATGGCCGTGAGCTTTCAAAGTAACCATCATGGCATTTGCCTGGAATGATTTAGAGAAATCACCGACGAACCTAAATATGAATTGCTGCAGGCGTATTTGTGCCAACGTACTCCCGAATGCGACACCTCGCTAATTATATCAGATTAAAGTTCGTTAATTAACATGAAGTAGGTCATCCTTTTCAACCATTTCTGCACTCATTTCATTTCTACATTGCTTACTGCAACTTCGAATGTTTATATAACAATTTAAAAAGCAATACAGGCAACGTTCAAAATGATATGCCAGACATTCACTTTCACTTACATATTTATTGATACAAGTATTGCCTGTGGTTGAAATTCGACCAGTTGTTTTTACAAAGTCATGGAAATTAAAAAAAAAAAAAAAAAATTGTATTGGAATTTATTGAGCACTGCAAATTTATAGTTTTTATGTGAATGTTATGAGAACAGGTGAAAGAAAGGGCAAAGAGGAAACATGAGACTGTGAAAGATACAAAAGAGGGAAATAATTACTTTATTTCACAATTTAGCGTTACAAAGCTTCAGTAAAAACAACATTTTTCGTACTAATCCTTTCGTCATTTACAAAATGTCCTTGTTCTCTATTTTCAGAAATATAAAATTTCAAACCCTCAAAGGATCGAACTGTATTAGCTGCAAGATATTGCTGACCATGTGTGTAAACTGATTTGCTCAATATAACCCCAACTTTTTCAAAAGTTAGTGCTTTAGATTTATTTAAATACTGCGTTCATAAACGAAATTGTTTAATTATAGTTAAAAACTGTATTTAAAGTTAACAATTGAACATTACCAAGAATTAAAGAAAATGGGGAGATGTAGGAATCTAACGCGAGGCCTTAAGATTGGAACTACAAGAGCTAACTGTCTCTCTCCCCCCCCCCCCCCCTTTTTCCGGTCCTTTTTACTAAAATTTCTTTTTCCTTCAACCATTCTTTACGACTACGTGCAATTTTTATATTCACAACACATATGACAAACCACCTTTCTAATTATGTACGTTTCATTCGCCTTCTTATATGATTACTATTAAAAATCTGTTTAGCGTATTGATATAATGATGGTGTCCTTTTTTTTCCGGACATCTGCGAAGAACATACACCTCATCAATAATTTTAAATATGCTCACAACAGGCAATTTTAATTTCAATGCGGATGTATTACTACGCTCTGTCCCTTTCGGGAATCCAGTATAGGCTGACTGGCAGGGGCACTAGCATCGTAGTGTGCTAGAAGTTGAGCATTTGGGTTGGTAGGGCAGCGTGCCTGGATAGCTTGAAATTCTGGACAAAATGTGAGGCATCTGAAAATTAAACCAAACTAGAGTTGCCGAACGTATTCTCAGATGAAACATGCACAGGACCGGGTAGCGTGGAGAACTGCATCAAACCAGTCTACGGACTGAAGACCACAACAGCACAACAACAACAGGGATTTGAATTCTGCGACCCTCACAAAAGCCACATCCGACACCCAGAGGAAAAATTAAAGCTGTAATGAGTACAATTTGCAACTACGTTTTGCAATGTAATATTTTCAGAGTAACGCGAGACGTAATAGTTTCATAACTGAGACTGATGGGTTCGGACTGACAGGTGTTCAAAACAAAAGTACGGCCCTCTTCATCAAACGGACTTAACGACTATTTGACCGTCATCCAAACAGCATCACTTCTCGTTTGTATGAACTACTTAAGCACGTATGCATGTCACCCTCAGTAAATATCGGCAGAATAAACACCATAGTACATAAAATTTTTCTATCTTCAAATAAGCTATATGAAAGATATAATGGGTGATGGAGACAAATGACAATGCCGATATATAATGGCTGGATTACGAGTAACTGCAATAAACAAAAAGACGGAATTAAAATATTCTGATAAAAACTGGAAAATAATATGGACAAATTTAAACAACAAAACACTAACAATATAAGTTCAATCGGTATGGTACAAAGTTATCAATAATATCGCAGGTAACAACGAGAATGTATATTCTATAGGACGCAGCGCCACTAACGTTTGCTCAAAGTGGAATAATGTTGATCTATTATAGCACCGATTTTTATGTGAAGCATACACAGATATGTGCAAGCAAATCACCGTGCTGGCCGCCTTTATCAAACGGAGTGCCGGATGGAAAATCACTTTGAATAACTCATTCTTTCCTCAGGAAATCGTTTTTCCACCGCAGAAAAATAAAGTACCATTATAGTTATATTTATGGTAATTACATGGTGGAAGAGAAAGTAGCCTCCATCGGTCGAAATGTTTAAATTTCGATTTCAGCTTTCATTATACACCGTTCCTCTCAAAACTTTTACGCTGATAAGCTGTTGATAACAGACAATAAGTGTGGAAAAACGCTACCGTGCAGACGGAGAATAGAGGCGGTTGTCTCTTGCATTGAAAATTTAACTGTCTATTGACTTATTCAGTTTTAAACATTTTGATATCCAGATATTGGTAAGAAACCCTGTTCTTCGCTACGATGGAACGTTACTTGGAAATATTGTTATTATTTGCGTTTTACTTTCGACCGACAGAATAACATTTACATACACCGCCGCAAAAAAGTAAATAAATAATAAAATAAAAAATTTACATAAATAGTAAGTAATTGAAAAATTCATCGGAAGATTGCTGATGCCATCGAAGGGGTAGTACGAGGGATATTCCAAAAGTAAGGACCGGTTAAAACAAAAATATCCAACATCAAACTTGTTTCCAACGCAATTGTTTTATTGACATCCCTTCCGTCTTTCTCTATTTTTATAATCTCCACACTTATATAGACATTTGACATATCGTTCAACAAGCTTTTGAATCCCTAAGGCGTAGAAATCGACCGCCTGTGAAGATAAACAGTCTTTAACAGCTTCTTTCACTTCATCATCTGTGTCGAAGCGCTTGCCGCAAAGAAACTCCTTTATGCAGTGAATCTTCGATCGTCACGAATTTTGTCGTCAACAGCATGAACCAACTCGTCTGAAATCATGGATGGTCGGCCGGAGCGTGGTGCATCGTGCACATCTCCCCATCCTTCATAATAGGCTCTCACGCACTTCCGGACTTTACTGTCACTCATTATGTTAGGACCGTACAGTTCAGTAATCTGACGATGGATTCCTGCCGCTGGAAAGTTTCTTGCAGACAAAAACCCTATCACTACCCTTACTTCACAATTGTCGGGCTCATTGATTGTCTTAAACATTGTGAACTGACACTATCAACAGCACACAGCAGCAACAGTAACAACGATAATGGCGCCGTTTAATAGACACGGCGGAGCGGCCGAGCGCACTGAGGCGCTGTTCTATCATGCGCGAGGCCGTTCTCTGTCGGAGGTTCTAATCCCCCCTCGGGCTTGGATGTTTGTGTCGTCTTTAGTATAGTTCATAAGTACTTTGTGTAAGTTTAGGGACTGATGACCCCGTAGTTAAGTCCCATAAGCTCTACAAACATTTGAACATTTTGGCGTTTAATGCGCAATGTATGCCAGGAGTCTGAGCGCATGCGTGTTTTGTCCTTGGCGCTGCTTTCAAATATTTACGGTGAATCGGACCTTACTTTTGGAATAACCCTAGTATATGTATTGATAATGGTTTCAAGATCGTCCGCCAACAGGTACTGTAGTGACACATCTATGTATGTATCGATGTATATACTCCTTGATATTGTATGTTTACTGTCATAAGGCTCAGCGTGATATCAAAGTGTGAAGAAAATAGGCTTCATGCCACGGAGGTGCGCTCATGCTTCCTACAATCAACTGAGCTTGTTTTAAAGGGGTCAAATTATGGGATTCCGAGCGGAGGGATGGACATTTTGGAGAATGACCGCAGGTGATGAAGGAAAAGAGGTTCTGGAACATCCGAGAGAAACAAGTGCACATGAAGCTGGTCATTAATCTCAGGCGTAAGAGATATAAAAATTATAAAGCTACCTTATTATGCGTACTTTCATTCCCTAATGCCATCCGGGATTATTTTCTGGTCAACTCTTGGAGACCAAGCTGAAATTTTCCGAGCAACACAAATCAGTTGCGGTGTCAAGAACATCCTGCAGAGGAGTATTTAAGGTACCAGGGATACTATTGATCCTCAATATATTTAATCTCTAATTCAAACCACCAGCTAACTTAATGGGATCATTAATAAAAAAAATACATAACTATCTCAACGACTTAACGTCACTTAGATAGGTTCAGAAAGGTTTTCACTATTCAGCAATATACATTCTAATAAACACGCTAGCAGGAAAAGGAAAAAAAAAAAGTTGTTCACAATAAAGTTCAATTTGAAAAAGTGTGGCCTACTCCTCCCACTCATTCACAAATGTGAATATTGTGTTCGATTTAACTTCAGCATTAATATTGCGCAGTATTGAGAACATTGTAAATAAGTGTTGAACATAATTAATAAATAAATCAGAAATAGAAAACCCTATGAAGTACCATATCTGTTTTAAACAATGTATGTTCTTGAGATTTTGTTTGCTCTGACTGATTCCACATCCACAAGGGCAATTACATTTAGGACCTGTGGGAGGTACAGTAAGGCATATGAACCCATTTTGAAAGTAATTATTTGTATTTTTCTTCTGACATGTCTTACATCCTACAGGAACACCTCTGTTTAGATCAACTGGAGCGAAAATTACATCTAATCTAATGTAATCCCAACTTACATGTGCTCAAAAAGGAGATAATCGATTCGCTTTATTTTCTTCGGCGCCAACACCGATTTGATCGTTCAAATGTAGCCTACCTGCATTAGAACAGCTACTGTAGTCTCCATACAATGGGGCGCTGGCGTGGGATAATGATAACTTTTAACTGCGTTATGCTTACTCAAACAGAAACGCGATACTAAGACCCACTCCCCAAAGAAGCGATTCTGAACATCTTACACCTTCCGGCATAATTCGAAGGTGTCAACTCATCGAAATAGAAAATTCCGAAGAAAATGTAAAATTTTAAACGCAGCTCATATATATATATATATATATATATATATATATATATATATATATATATATATATATATATATATAATATCTTATATGTTAGTCAATGAGTTAAGTTTAGCTGTACGGCGAAATAGCTCAGGCAGTAACGTCCATGAATATCATGCGCCTGAGGAGTGTTCGATCCTATCTGAAAGAAACATTCTATTTTTATATATTTTTTTCTAATTCCTGACCGTCTGTCTGGCAACAGCAATACTTTGCTTTTCCATGAGGAAACCGGATCCTCGAATGTACAACGAATATTTATAATCTATTCCCAGCTTACATTATGGTCTAATTTTGTATAAGAACTGTAATGTGCTAGTAAAGATGATTAAGGATGGAAAAGATTCACCGTGGTATAATAATAATGTTAGGAAGCTGCTGAGAAAGCAAAGACTGTTACACTCTCGGTTCAAAAAGAACACGCAAATGATAACAGGCAAAAGTTGGTAGAGAATCGTGGGTCTATAAAAAGATCGATGCGCGAAGCATACAATAATTACCACAGCCATACCTTAGCAAAAGATCTTTCCGAGAACACGAAAAAATTCTCGTCCTAAATCGATAAACGGGTCAAAGTCCACTGTCCAGTCACTCGTTAATCATTCCGGGGCAGTAATAGAAGACAGCAAACGGAAAGCTGAAGTCCTAAATTTTACCTTTAAGAAATCTTTCACGCAGGAGGACCACACAAATGTACCATCATTTGATCAACTTACTTATTCCGAAATGGAGGACATAGTAATAGGTATTTCCGGTGTAGAGAAGCAGCTGAGAGAGCTAAATACGAAAAAGTCTGCTGGTCCGGATGGAATACCAGTTGGGTTTTACAAAGAGTACTCTGCGGCATTGGCCCCCTACTTAGCTTGCATTTATCGCGAATCTTTAATTCAGCGCCAAGTTCCTAGAGACTGGAAAAAAGCGCGGATTACTCGCGTTTATAACAACTGACCCACACAATTACAGGCCAAAATCGTTGATATCAGTTTCATGTGGATCAAATGTTCAAATGTTTGTACAAATTATGGGACTTCACTACGGGGTCATCAGTCCCTAAGCTTACAAACTACTTATCAACTAGCTAAGACTAAAGACGGCACAAATATCCATGCCCGAGGGGGGATTCGAACCCCCGACCGTAGTGGCCGTGCTGACCGTGACTGGAGCGCCTCAGTCACCTCGGCCACCGCAGCCGGCTTTCATGTGGTATTTTGGAGCATATTCTCAGTTCGAATATGGTAACTTTCTTTGAAACGGAAAAGTTTCTTTATGTGTTTACGAAACATCGCTCCTGTGAAACTCAGCTTGCCCTTTTATCACATGACATCTTGCGAGCCATGGATGAAGGGCAACAGGCGGATTGTGTTTTTCTCGACTTCAAAAAGGCGTTCAACGCGGTGCCACACTGCAGACTTCTAACGAAGATACGAGCTTATGGTATAGGTTCACAGATTTGTGACTGGTTGGAAGACTTCCTAAGAAATAGAATGCAGTACGTTGTTCTCGACGGCGAGTGTTCATCAGAGACGAGTGTATCGCCAGGCGTGCCCCAGGGGAGTGTGATAGGATCGCTATTATTTTCATATATATATATATGATGGACAGAGTAAGTTGTAATTGGCGGCTGTTTGCTGAAGATGCTGTGGTGTATGGGAGGGTGTCGTCTTTAACTGACTGTAATAGCATACAGGATGACTTAGACAAAATTTCTAGTTGGTGCGATGAATGGCAGCTAACTCTCAATGTAGAAAAATGTAAGGTGATGCGCATGAATAGGAAAAAACAATCCCATAATCCAGAATGAATCTTTCACCCTGCATCAGTGACTGCGCTGATATGAAACTTTCTGGCAGATTAAAATTGTGTGCCGGAACCGGGACTCTAACCTGGGACCTTTGCCTTTCGCGGGCAAGCGCACTACCGACTGTACTATCACGACACGACTCACGATGCCGCCCCACAACTTCACTTCTGCCAGTACCTCGTCTCCTACTTTCCAAACTTCAAAGAAGCTCTCCTGCGAACCATGCAAGACTAGCATTCCTGGAAGAAAGGATATGGTGGAGACATGGCTTAGCCACAGTCTAAGGGATGTTTCCAGTGATGATAATGTTCGAATACAGCATTAGTAGTGAGATTCTTGATGCTGTCGCGTCGTTCAAATATCTAGGCGTAACATCGCAGAGCGATATGAAATGGAACGAACATGTAAGGACAGTTGTGAGTAAGGCGGACAGCCGACTTCAGTTTATTGGTAGAATTTTGGGAAGATGTACTGTACCTGTAAAGGAGACCGCGTATAAAACGCTTGTACGACCACGTCTTGAGCATTGCTCAGGTGTTTGGGACGTACAGCAGATCAGTTTGAAGGAAGACATAGAAGCAGTTCAGAGGCGAGCAGCTAGGTTTGTTACTATGCGCGAGTGTCACGGAAATGCTCCGGCAACTCAATTGGTGATCGTCGGAGGAAAGACGACGTTCTTTTCGTGAAATCCTGTTGAGGAAATTTAGAGGGCCGGAATTTGAAGCTGATCTTGCTGCCGCCTACTTACATTTCGTATAGTGATCACAAACACAAAATAAGATAAATTAGGGCTCGTACGGAGGCATATAGGAATTCATTTTTTCCTATTTCTATTTGGGAGTGGAATAGGATAGGAAATGCCTAGTAGTGGTATAGTGCACCCTCCGCCACGCACCTTACGGTGGATAGCGGAGTATGTATGTAGATGTAATGAAAATAGTGTTTAACGCTGTAATCTACCTACATTAACTGTGAAGTCCATTTGATATTATTCGGCTTTTTAAAAGCATAACACTGTAATTCAGTTTTTTATTAGTTGCAACCTTCATTTCATAAACAAATTAAAGTTCTTTATGATGTGATGGATAATAATTTAGATAATCAATTTCGTTTGAAAATTTTTATAATTTTTAAAATAAATAATAAATGTAACTTGTTTCTTCCTGGTACAATCTAACCCACTTCACCGCATAACGGTCACTCACGCTGCTGCTTGCGCTACTCCGCTGTGTTGCTGTTCGTATCATTGACTAGTATTTAAGATTTACATGTGCTACGCTTGTTTCTAGGAATTTTCTGACGAGTGGACCTTAAAACTTCTATGAATTGTCACCCCTTCCTTGACGTATATTACTAACATGCGAAGTCTCAACCCAAACTGAAAGTCTGACGGCGAAATGTCTCCTTTTTAGACTTCTTCTTTTTATTATTAATATATAAAGTCGTTTGTCCACGTTCCAAACTTGATGAAATTTTATACACATGACAAATAAGACATAACGAAGTTTATTGCGTTCAAACAGTTTCGTTCAGTGCACAGTGGTAGGTAATTTATTTAAAGGTTCTAACGTGAATCTACCGTTTTGACCCCAACATGATTAATTTTTCTACACTTGACCTTAATTTTTTAAACAAAAGGACCAGAAAGTTTATTACTGTCCATGTATATAAAATTTGGTTTGATGTATAGTGAACGGCACGGCGAAGGGTTTAGACGAGGACAACTTACAACATATTTCTACATCAATCTACAATTTTCTTCCGTTCTTCATGAATTTTTCACAGATAACAATATGAAAGTTTGAACATTTGTCCTTCCGTACAACCCTTTTTACTGTTTTGCCAAGATCACTTTTTTTATCTACCACAGATCTGTGGAACTGTGATGACTGCGAAGTCAGTTGAAACTGGTCATTGTGGTAGATAAAAAAAGCGATCTTGGCAAAACAGTAAAATGGTTCTATAGAACCCAGCATCATGTGTAAATTGTTTAATTTGACCTTCCGAACAAGCAGACGATCAGTTTACACAAGATATTCCGACAAATATTTTTTGAAACATTTTAGTTTACTTGGGAAAATAGCGCTCTTCCAGTAATTTTTTTTAATAAAAAATAATGTACAGGGCGCAAACTTTTTATTTACTTTCTACTTATTTCGATTCATGGATAGATCATGTTCATCAGATACTAGAGGACCTCTGCGAATACTTCGCACCGTTAGTGGAATTAAAAAAAATTGAATAAATAAAAAAGTAAATAAATAAATAAAAAGAGAGAGAAAGAATGGAAGTAAAGCTGAAACTTAATGCATATCTTTCTTCAGAAGCAATCACTGCAACTGATTAAAGGCGCAAATGAAAGAGCTTGATCCGCTGAGTGTTGTTAGTTCAAAAAGAACAGCGTACCTTAACTAGAACCGAAGATATCGTAAAATAACTAATTAAAATATTCAGAAGGATACTGCGTTTGAATAAAAAAAAAAGATGGAGAGACCTAAGTTATTGCTGGTACTTGACGACAAATCTGAGAATGAATACCTTTCCTTTAAAGCAAAAACTGAAGGAGAGCGATCGAGTAGTTTGATCTGACCGACTGACTTTAGCTTCCGTAGTTTCTTTTAATATATTAGATGGTTCTGTAATATATAGTTTCTACACAGCTCTAAATGTAAAAACTGTATATTACACAATAACGTGTCCTGAATTTTTTTCCAACGATATATCGAAACTAGTAAAAAATAAATAAAAAGTATGTACTTCTTTTTTAAGGTTTCACAAGGGTGCATGGCAGGCGGCAATGGTACATAACAGATGCTACATAGCAAATGCTACAGGTAGGTTCGAATCCCGTGGGAAAAAAAATAGGAAACATCCCCCAGTTGTCTCTACCTCTCACTCTGATTGGCTGATGTATAAGACGGTCGCCTGCCAAAATGCGATAATATTTCGATTAATATTTTATAAACTAATTGTAGAACACGACTGAAATTCTGAGTAGGGAACCCCTCAATGTTAAGCTATGTCCTAATAAAATTAAAATGTGTAAAATAATATATTGCAAATGAAAACAAAAAACTAACCAACAGGCAGAGGACGACCGTCCGCCACGTTTTAGCGAACTAACTACACTACTGGCCATTAAAATTGATACACCAAGAAGAAATGCACATGATAAACGGGTATTCATTGGACAAATATACTAGAACTGACATATGATTACATTTTCACGGAATTTGGGTACATAGATCCAGAGAAATCAGTGCCCAGAACAACCACCTCTGGCCGTAATAACGGCCTTGATACGCCTGGGAATTGAGTCAAACAAAGCTTGGATGGCGTATTGTGACGAGTCACATGCTCTGTCACCATTGACCAGAGTTTTAAATTGCTCAGAGATCTGGCCAGGGCAGCAGTCGAACATTTTCTGTATCGGGAAAGGCCCCTACAGAACCTGCAACATGCGGTCGTGCATTATCCTGCTGAAATGCAGGTTTTCGCAGGAAGCGAATGAAGGGTAGAGCCACGGGTCGTAACACATCTGAAATGTAACGCTCACTGTCGATGCGAACAAGAGGTTACCGAGATATGTAACCAATGGCACCCCATACCGTCACACCCGGTGATATGTCAGTACGGCGATGACGAATACACACTTCCAATGTGCGTTTACCGCGATGTCGCCAAACACGCATGCGACCATCATGATGCTGTAAACAGAATCTGGATTCATGACGTTTTGCCATTCCTGCACCCAGGTTCGTCGTAGCGCACACCATCGCAGGTGCTCCTGTCTGTGATGCAGCGTCAAGGGTAACCAAAGCCATGATCTCTCAGCTGATAGTCCACGCTGCTGCAAAGGTCGTCGAACTATTCGTGCAGATGGTTGTTGTCTTGCAAACGTCCCCATCTGTTGACTCAGGGATCAAGACGTGGCTGCACGATCCGTTAAAGCCATACGGATAAGATGCCTGTCATCTCGACTGCTGTTGATACGAGGCCGTTGGGATCCAGCACGGCTTCCGTATTACCCTCCTGACTCAACCGATTCCATATTCTGCTAACAGTCATTGGATCACGACCGACGCGAGCAGCAATGTCGTGACACGATAAACCGCAATCGCGATAGGCTACAATCCGATCAAAGTCGGAAACGTGTTGGTTCACATTTCTCCTCCTTACACGAGGCATCACAACAACGTTTCACCAGGCAACGCGATCAACTGCCGTTTGTATATGAGAAATCTGCTCGAAACTTTCCTCGTGTCAGCACGTTGTAGCTGTCGCCACCGGCGCCAACCTTGTGTGAATGCTCTTAAAATCTACTCAATTGCATATCACAGCATCTTCTTCCTTCCGGTAAAATTTCGCGTCTGTAGCACGTCATCTTCGTAGTGTAGTAATTTTAATGGCCAGGAGTGTACTTCGCAACATGTTCGCATTCCGTTTCCTCGTCGGTGCGGTCTCGCAGCCTACTAGGTGTAGCCATTGATCATCGTGTTTCGGCACGACTGTAGGCGCCTCACGTGTTCCGTATTCTAGTTACAGCCTGGTTCACAGTGTCCATAGTAATATGGAAGAGGTTCAATTATAAGAAAATGAAGAAGAAAATAGGAATGTTCGCCTATGGTGAAAGTAGAGAGAACCAACAGACAGCTCTCATAATTCTAAAAACGAGTCAAAAGCCAAACCTACCTAAATCATTGTTGATAAACTCTTCTGGGTATTGGACCGCATGGTCAATATATCAAACATTTCACCGATGTTTCGACCACTATTGCAAGTGGCCATCTTCTGGGTGTTACAGTAAGCCTAACACCCTGAATACGGTCACTTGCATAGTGGCTGAAACGTCGGTGAAACCCTTGGTATATTGACGATGCGGTCCAATTCCCGGAAGAGTTTTATCAACAATGAAAACAGCTGTGGAAGACTTCGTTTACATCTACCTAAATCATCTTTTATTGTTCTTTCATCCGCCATAATGGTCCTGACACGTGCATTTTGGGTCGGCACCTCCTTCGTGACCTAGTTCTGCTGACTAGGACACGCCTTGCTCGGAAGATCGGCAGACCCAGCCACCAACCACGAACCAGACTGGTGGTCACGTGGGGTCCGCTTTGCCGAAACCCGGACGACAGATCGAAGAACGAACGCTCTAACCCAACCTTCGACCTGACTAGACTTGTTCCCTAGAGATCCGATGATACCTTCTTTGCCTCTGATTTTAAAGTATACCTTTAGGGATAGGTGTCGACCACTCTCCTATTAGTACCATGTAACAGTTTTCCTCAATATAACATGCCATAACTTCACGCCTTTGTCTTTTAAATTCCATACCCAGTCTTTCGCTCGGATATGATTGTGTAAATCATGGAATTCTTCTAGATAAGCTTCATCATTATGGTTTGACTGGGACAGTACACAAATGGTATAATTCATACATAACTGGAAGAATGCAGAAAGTTGAAATAAGTGATTAATGTAAACATTTGTCGATTCCTCAAACTGGGGACTATCAAGGATGGGGTGCCACATAGTTCGGTCTTAGGTACTTTACTGTTATTTACATACATAAATACATACATAAATATACATTCTACATTGATGAAGACACAAAGTTAGTTCTTTTAGCTTATGATACAAATATAGTAATCACATCTAAAAAAAAAAAAAAAAAAAAGAAAAAAAAAAAAAAAAAAAAAAAAAAAGAAAAACAAGAACTAAGTGATGTAATCGTAATGTTTTTCGCAGAATTGTTAAGTGGTTCTCTCGACAAACGTACTCTCATTAAATTTTGATAAAACACAGTATATAGAGTTCTGCACAGTAAATGACACAGCTCTAGTAATAAATATAGACTTTGAACAGAAATCTGTAGCTAATGTAGAATTTTCAAAATTTTTAGGTGTTTGCATTGATGAGAGATTAAACTGGTAGTAACACGATGATGGGTTGCTGAAACGCCTGAGTTCAGCTACATATGCTGTTAGGGTTATTGAAAAATTTGGGCGATAACAATCTCAGTAAATTAGCTTACTATGCCTATTTTATTTCACTGCTTTCGTATGGCATGGCATGGTATTCAGCATTGAGTAAAGCAGTATTCATTGCACAAAAGCGTGTAATCAGAATAATTGCTGGAACCCACCCACGATCATCCTGCAGATATCCATTTAAGGATTTAGGTATCCTCACATTAACTTCACAGCATATATATTGACTTTTGAAATTTGTTGTTAATTATCCAACCCAGTTCAAAAGTATTAGCAGTGTGCACATCTATAACACCAGGAGAAAGGATGATCTTCACTATGTAGGGCTAAATCTGAGTTTGTAACAGAGAGGGGTAAATTATGCTGCGAAAAAAGTCTTCGGTCATCTACCAAGCAGCATGCACATCTATAACACCAGGAGAAAGGATGATCTTCACTATGTAGGGCTAAATCTGAGTTTGTAACAGAGAGGGGTAAATTATGCTGCGAAAAAAGTCTTCGGTCATCTACCAAGCAGCATCAGAAGCCAACCAGCAAAAAAAAAAAAAAAAAAAAAAAAAAAAAAAAAAAAAAAAAAAAAAAAAGATCTGAATGACAAGTCCTTCTAATCACTGGATGAGTTTTTAGATATAAATTAGTAAATCTAAAATTTAAAAAATTAATAAGTAATTTGAACAAAGTCATGTAATATTTTGTGTAATGTAACGCCTTATACAGACAACCTTCATTAATCTGACACATTCCAAATCATTACGAAGTGTCGTATTTATGATCTGTGGAACAAGTATTAATCTAATCTAAACATCGTGGCACAGAGTTAAGCCAGAGCTGGGCTAGCAGAAAGCTGCAATTAATAAACGCCAGGTTTTCAGCTAGTGCGACATATTTACACCCGCGCTGTAATGATCAAGCTGTGAATGCCGAATACGTGTAATTGGCCACTTGAGCAGGCCTGTCCAACACGTTCCATTACGCGCCGGCCGGGCGCATCGATCCCGGTGGACACGCCCCCGCCGCCTACACGCCGCCGCCCCAGAGGAGCAGTGGAGGAGCAGGGTGGTGGGGGCGGGGATTAGACCGCCGCCACCGCAGTTAAGACCGCGCGGGCCCAGGTGGCGGCCGGCTAATGGAGCTCCAGGGAGCCAGGGGCCCATCAGCCGCCGCCAGAGTTATGCCCGCAGATTTCGCCGGCGCCCTTAATTAAAACGCCAAACGCTCCCCAGCCACGCGGCTGCGGCTGCGGTTGCTTCCCCTGTCACATTTCCGGCTCCCTGTACATCTGTTGCCCAACATATGCAAGGCACTGATGTGAGGTATTACTAAACTCGTATAATACTGGAAAATTCTGGTTTTTCTAACAAGTAAACAGAAATTCACAAACCCTAAGACTGTTTTCCGCCGGTCGCGGTGGCCGAGGAGACTGAGGCGCTTCAGTCACGGTCTGCACGGCCACTACGGTCAGGGGTTCGAATCCCCCCTCGGGCATGGATATTTGTGCCGTCCTTAGTATTAGCTAGTTCATAAGTAGTTTGTAAGTTTAGGGACTGATGACCCCGTAGTTAAGTCCCATAAGCTATACAAACATTTGAACATTTTTGAACTGTTTTCCGTCTCGAACATGTCAAAGACATTAAAGGTTAAGGTGAAGCAATGAATTCAGAATTATGGTGCGGCCGGGAATCGAACACGGACCTCCATGCGTACTAGGCAGAAGTCTTACCACTAGACCACAGCACCACCAACGATTAACGCGCCTCGGAATAGTCTAAGTACGACTTCCTTCCGCGAAACGAAAGTCGTTTGTGAATTTCTATTTACATTGATATTTATATCGCCTTAGCTTAAGGTGTCCTGGGTAAAATACTCCGGAGGTAAAATAGTCCCCCATTCGGATCTCCGGCGGGGACTACTCAGGACGATGTCGTCATAAAGAAAAACAGTCATTCTACGGGTCGGAGCGTGGAATGTTCTAACCCTTAATGGCTTAGGTAAGCTAGAAAATTTGAAAAGAGAAATGGGTAGGTTAAAGTTAGATATGGTAGGGATTAGTGAAGTTCGGTGGCAGAGTGAACAGGATTTCTGGTCAGGTGAGTACAGGGTTATAAAAACAAAATCAATTGGTAGGAGTAGGTCTGATAATGATTAAGAAAATAGGAATGCGGTTAAGTTACATAGTGAACGTGTGGTGTCGCACAAGTATAAAGTGCGCGCCACTTACTTTCGCCGCGCGCCGCCATGCACCCACGGCGCGGCGTTCTTACGACGTCAGCCACGAGCGCCCTCTGCTGCTATCCCGCTCGTGGCCACCACTGAACAACATCTTTCACTTGGGACTGTGATAGGAACCAGTTAACACTTGGGAATCAGACAGGCGCCAGTTAAGACTTGGCTATCGGATAGGCACTAGGAATCATCAGTAGGCAGGCCTCTATATAAACTGTGTATCAGCATTCTGCAGTCAAGAACTATGTAAGAGTTAAGTATTACTAAGTCTCTATGAAATACATAACTCGTTCTAATTTAGTATTTCTAGTTTCTGCTGTCCCACTGGCTGGTCACCTCCTACCTGCACAAGCGTGCATCCTTTATTCCTATGTCGGTCTTTCTACTCGGCCACCGACACCTACGACGGAAACGAGACACAAAAGCGGCGACGGGGCTGGGACACAAAAGTGGCGACGAGGCTGGGACACAAAAATATCACCTTATACTAAGGTTAAACGCAAGAATGTTTCAATATGTCCATTGGCGAGGTGCTATTCCACTGCATGGAGAACCTTGGCAGTAGTGGCAAAATTCTATGGAACACAGAAGCAGAATTAAAGTTTGTGACGTGAAGGAAGTCGTACTTAGACTATTCCGAGGCGCCGTAATCTCTAGTGTCGTGGTGGTCTAGTGTTAAGAAGTCTGCCTAGTAGGCATGGAGGTACGGGCTGCATCCCAAATAATAATTCATTGCTTTACATTTATCTTTAATGTTCTAACAAGTATTCAATTCATTAATAGACATTTCTTAGTTCATTCAAATAATATTACGCTACTTTACCTACTTGTTAACTGTCTAATCATTTGGCCATCTATTGTGCCTATGCCATTACAGCACCTAAAATGGCATTTGTCTTCAACACAGCCTGTTAATTATAATGAAGGCATAAAATAACGCTATTATCTCATAGAATTGCTGATTGTGCTTAGTTAATCAGTTACTGAAAATAAAGGTATCAATATAAATGTATGATGAAATTCTCTCGGCCTTCCAGTCAAATGGTTTGATAGCCTCGAAATCTTCTCCGCCATTGTCAAGTGATCTTCTTCCCCGCTCCAGATTGTAGAAAGGCTCTCCACTAACTACACAGATCATCTTGTTTTTGCATTTTGAATCCGAAAAAGGCAGCTACAATTTCACCGATGCTTCTGCGTACCATCTCCAGTCTTGAACGAGACTATTTTGTACTAGAAGTACTACCGTTGCAAACATCTTAAGAGATGTGTATTTAATGACGCTTATCATGCAAAGGCGTCTTCCGATGTTACCACAAACACTCTCATGTGGGATGAACAAATGGCCCACCACTAGGAAGCACAATTCTATTTCTTCTAGGTAGCATACCGCCGTCCTTGGCCGCAGTCTGGTCGTTTGAAACTACGATAAGTTCGACTTCTTGTAGAATTACTGCTACTTCAATTGTTCCCACTTCTTTTTTTATCATCTTCTGCATTTAAACAGTCCATAGTCACTCGTTTTCTTCAAAATACCCACCAAAATGTATGTCAACAAGCGTCCTGCTGATTAAGTGAACTGTGCTTAATGCGTATATTTCTAAACTACACCGACATAGCTTCATTGCTGCGTACGCATTCGCTACAATGCAGCCAACTTAACTAAGAATACGAAAAATATTCCTTCTAATCGTCAGAAACTGAAACAGCTTTGAAAGTCTAGATTGGTACTCTGACGTCAGTTAGTGTGCTTTACATCAGTACATGGCACGATGACGGCCATGCCTGTTGAACGTGGCGGGTTAAGCAAACTACGCACTTTGCACCCGAAGACAACGTGCAGTTTGCAGTTTTTCCAACCGAACGCAGTTTTCAGCAGCGATTTTCAAAGGTTCATAGAGAGTTTTGGACCATGAAACCTATTCCACCTTGAAGCTGATGAAACACTCTATACGGCAGTGTGCACAACTCAAAATCAACAAAAAATGCTTTTCAACGGCTTGTGCATCTGGGATACTCAACTGCAACTGCATGAATATTCCTTTTACAAACGATAAAGCATATTCTTCTATGGCCAGATATTTAAGAAGACGTAGTGACACTACTTCTACGAATAAAGATCCCTTTGCGTTATCTATAAACATCACGATAAGCAGTAAATGTTATGAGCTGTAGAAATATTAGGTAACTTGCCATCACCGTACCGGTATTCATTGCCTTTTCACAAAGTTCTGTTGAAGCAGAAATTTGTACTAATTGTCGAAATCAGTAGACTTATGCCGGCCGCGGTGGCCGCGGGGACTGAGGCGCTGCAGTCACAGTCTGCACGGCCACTACGGTCAGGGGTTCGGATCCCCCCTCGGGCATGGATATTTGTGCCGTCTTTAGTAGAAGTTAGTTCTTAAGTAATTTGTAAGTTTAGGGACTGATGACCCCGTAGTTAAGTCCCATAAGCTTAACAAACATTTGTAACATTTTGAGACTTATAATGAACATAACATTCGAAAAGCAACACCTTAACACATCATTTATTAATCAACATATATAAGCGTTACCACGGGAAATATACAAATAAAAATGTTTTGTATGTTAATTCTCTTCTGTAGGTTTTTTAAAATTATGTCGTTAACGTTTGTATTTAAATGGTTTACTAAAGCCAACTTTTCTTTTCAGTGACATAATACGACAAAATTAAAGAGTATTCTTATCATTTATCATGTTGCTTGTTGTAGCGTTTACTGCAAACATTTTCTCTTTTATTATTTTACGACAAAAATAGCTTAAAAGAAATACTTGAGAGAAACGTACTATTTTGAGTAATTACGGTGTGTGTGTGTGTGTGTGTGTGTGTGTGTGTGTGTGTGTGTGTGTAATAGCTTGAGATAATACGTCACGCATATAATTTTCCGCTCAATTTAAGCTTCGTGTTCCAGTCCCATTTCCGCTTAAAACCAGATAATGAGAAGTTATCGAGCGTCATTACACGATAATACTATCTACACCATGGAAACGGGCTGACGGAAGTGTAGGTGGTACGGAAAATAATTAGCACGCCCACAAAACGTATGCTAATAATTTGAAACCACAGCAAAAATGTAATGCACAAGTGAGCGCAAGAGGTACAAAACCGTTACACGGTGGAGAAAACCTGGTGTAATCTTCAAATGCAATGAATCATTTAAGTTGCTTAATGGATGTTGCATGATGATGCTTTTAATTTCTTTGATCGCTTCACCATATATAGCATTGTATGGTGGCACGTACACGATACGCCTATCAAACGAATATTCTGAAGCAATTTATTTAAATATAAATAAAAATATAAAATATCTGAATAGCGTTTGTATTGCTTTAAAAAAATGATTTCTTAGGTCATAAGTCTCGCCTACGTGTATGTACTAAATGTAAACATCATTTTTATTTTAATATTGTCCGTATTATGTATACGTTATCGTTTATCATTATATAAATACGCTGACACGAAAATTGTGGTACAGCTTACTAATTTATTCGTACAAGAAGGCCAATGAAAGTTACATAATTCTAAAGATTGTTTGTCGTAGATTTCACGAATATAAAAATTATTGTGCATTTAGCCATTAAAAGTGGTAAAAGGAAGTAGAAATTTTCCTATCTACAGCTTGGATCAAGTCCTACATTCTCCAACAATCATCTCACTGATTGGCTATTCGCCTCGACCAAAGACGCTGTAATGCAGCGCATCTGCAGTATTAAAATAACGTATTAAAATAAGTGAATATCGAAACATGGAGTGCTCCCAACTAACTTTCTTGTGCCGTTCAAATGCTTCATTTTCGCGGTGTTTAAGAGTGGTTACAGGAAATAGATGTTTTCATGTGAATGCCGATATAAAGGATGATGCGCCAGGAGAGGCATCTAGGGGTGCTCGGGTGGAACTACGAAGTCGAGAATGCCGATATAAATCATGATTCGCCGGGAGAGGCATGTAGCAGTGCACGGGTGGAACTACGAAGTCGACATGTTGTCAGCTCAGGAGTTCTGAATATTGCAGTATCGATATAACATTATTTCTTGGTGTTGTGTAAATATACGAACACCGAAATTGTAGTTCCTTTTCAAACATTAGGCTAATGAAAGTTATATAATTCGAAAATGGCATGAGAAGTATATACTTCCGTTTTTATTTGTTGTTATTGTGTTAGGAATTTTCCTTAACACGTAAAACACGTAAAAGATACCGTTTCATACCTCCCAGTGCCGGTTAAATTTTACCTAATATCCCAGCGGCCTCCTATGATAATGTTGGCAACAGATGCTGAATAGTGAGAATCCAGTGAGTCTTCATTTTAGCCAATCGCTTGACATCGCTGATGTTTTCTCATGGAATCTTCGCTTTACGAGGGCAATTATTTTTACTGAGCGGACGAGGGTACGTACAAGACCCTGTCAACCATAAAGCAGGAACAGCATTATTTACTTCATGGTTTGTACGATAAACTAATTAAGTCATTCTATGTGGTTCGAAAAATTGGGCAAAGATTCTCTATCGTGTTGTTGATGTTGCCAACATAATCACGCGAGGCCGCCGACATGACACGTCAAATGTTACCCCTCGTAAGCACTATAAACACAATTGGTCGATTTTCAACGACAGGCAATACTAGATTGTATTATTTTTCTTTTGTCAGTGTATTTATTGCTTGCCTTGTATGTTTATGTTATTTTATTGGATCATGTAAAATGTTTAGTAGTAAGAAGTGGGGTATCGAATATTTCTTGGAACTGCCTCAGTCAAATGTTACCCCTCGTAAGCACTATAAACACAATTGGTCGATTTTCAACGACAGGCAATACTAGATTGTATTATTTTTCTTTTGTCAGTGTATTTATTGCTTGCCTTGTATGTTTATGTTATTTTATTGGATCATGTAAAATGTTTAGTAGTAAGAAGTAGGGGATCGAATATTTCTTGGAACTGCCTCAGTCAGATCAAAGGCAATGTTCTATAAAACAAGTGATTGTGTTGCATCTGGCAGTTGCATGCTCAGCTAAGAAGTACGCACCGCACCATGACAGCTGTCGCACGCATGTCTCACGGAGTATTCGAGTTCATTTCAAATTTAGTATTTTTACAACAAGTTATTAACGCAAGTATAGTGTTCGATCTGCTCGTGGCAGAAAATTCGTACGCAATTTTTTCTTCGTTTGGTGCGGAACGGGATGGCATTATCGTGAACGCTATCGAGAGCGGAACGAAAACGCGATTCGCGTTGTAAGAAACCGTACTGCTTATGAAATGTGGAAGTGCAGCAAGAGCATAAATCTCTCATCAATGTGGACACGATTTATTCTGGAAAACTTATTGGAGAGGATGTATTCTAAAATCACTGTTGTAAAATCTACCTAAAGGTAACGGACATCGCTGGACTTTCAGATGAGATAAGTAGTAACCTTATATGTAATTTTATAACTAATGTTATAAAATTGATTTGCAAAAATACAAGCTGAGATGTTGTGTCATTGTATTTATAATGATTACTACCCGCTTTTACTTGGGTACGAAGCTAATTGATAATCATAGGACTGACTGATCTTAGGATTGAGAACAATATTTCGGAGTGAAAAACTTTACAGAAAGCTTAAATATGACTGTGAATTTAATTAGATTAATTGCATATGAAAAATCTATGGCAGACGCCATTGTTTTCAAATTCAGTTGACGAACAGTAATTAATTCAGTCAGGAATTTGAAGATCACATACTTTGACTAAACAATATTCAGAGATAAAAATGTATTTAAAAATTATTAATATCATAATTAATATGTAGGCATTCAGTGAACACAGTAGTGTCCGTGGTCAACAATTCTTGCCACTGCCAAATTCTATCTTACCCTACAGATCATTTTTAGTTTATGAAAGCAAAACATTTTTCAAAGTGTAATTTACGTAATTTTACAATTTTCAAAGATATGTATAATCAGATATTAAGTGGAGTGGTTGGCCATAACTTACTTACCAACAACATGACATTGATTAATACAGAAAATCACTAATAAAATTTACAACGAGACGTGTACAAATTACTAGCACGTCGCAAGCATTGCACATACTCGGTATTACTTTTACCTATCTGGTGTGTGCAGCTCTCCCAAAGAAGTTTGTAAGGAAAGTAAAGGTGTGTGGTATTTAGTGAATATATCAGATAGAGCCATACGTTTTGATTAATGACACTAATTGTTTTGTTAAATAATCGAAATTTCATTACATTCCACGTGTTTTTCTAAGAGTGAAGATGACCTGTAATTTTGTGGAGTTAGAAAAACTCCTAGGAGGTTTAAGTCAGTTTTTGAGATCTAAGGTGCTATACGTTCGTAAGAAAACTACTATGTCCTGCACATATTTCATGTCTATATTCTAAAATCAGTTCTTTCAGATTCTAGTGAACCTGTTACTCTGTTTCATTACTTGGAGTAACTAATAAAACTTGTGGAATAAATATGTGTATCAACTAACTACTCTGTTTCATTACTTGGAGTAACTAATAAAACTTGTGGAATAAATATGTGTATCAACTAACACATAGCTGCAGTATCTACAGAGAGTAGAAACATGTTTATTCTATTACATTACATTTGTTTCGTATATTTGTTGATTCAATTAAATTAAAATTTTAATCCCCTGAGAAACACGTAGTCACTGCACACGTAAGTCGTTAAGACCCTCTCTGCAGTTTCCTAAAGGACTCTGCGTGTTTTCACGCAATTACTTCCCTTTATGTGCACAACTCTCATCGCATGTTTCATGTCATAAAGCTTAGGTACGTTAACGTCTAGACGCACACACACACATACACACACACACACACAAAGAGAGAGAGAGAAACATATAAAAAACCACACACATACGTAGACATACAAACACAAACCGCCACCGTAACTGCAGTTTTAATTTCATGTCGTGTAATTACATTATTAAATGGAGCGTCAGCCCTGCTAACACCGAGACTTGCCATGTTTTCAGGAATGCAGCGGGAATTTGTGTTGTAGAGACGCAAGCAGAACGACATTATCCACGACATACTTGGAAAGTGACAAGATAACACACTGGCTGAAATTAGGATTGTACCAGCACCGCGGATCCCGAGACTATCTCTTAACTTGCACTGCCCGCTTACGCTACTAGATATTTATTATGAAAGAAGAAGGTACATGAATGAGAACAATGAGAAGTTACAACGGCAATCATTTAGTGTCAATGTCAGCTTCGATCCTAGCAACAAATTATTATTCTTCGGCCTACTCAATATCTGTACCAAGCGGTGCCTCTTTCCTGAGGAGGAGGGAGGGAGGGGGGAACAACAAGGTACTTTTCAACCCTTCTTCAAATATTTCGATGTATGGACCTTGCTCCCTTCTCCCCTTCCTCAATCCCGCAATGTCCAAACACAGTATTACTTCATCTTTAATAATTGGATCCGCAACAGTTGATAATTTTCAACTTTTTTCTATTTCCAACACTACCCGAGTTTCGAGACCTATGTCTCATCATCAGGTGTATCTGCAAATGACAGTCAAATAAAAAAGTGACGTCTGTCATGTAGTAGAATAGCTACCCTACATCTACATACATTGAGTACAAAGGGAGTATACTTACTTAATAAATCTGTAAAACAGTTATATGTTCATTAAGTATGTTTGTGCTGAAACATTTTAGTAAAAATGCAGGATAGCTATTTAATTACATGACTGACGTCACTATTTTATTTGATTGTAATTTGCAGACGCACCTGATGATGAGATATAGGTCTCGAAACATGGGCAGTACGAAGAAATAAAAAAAAAAATTACGTTACAACTGTTGCTGAACCAATCATTAAAGATGAAGGTGGACGGTATTGGTGTCCAGAAAGAGGAAAATTGTGACAGTATTACTTGCGGCACCATTTGTTAGCGGTAATATTGTCCTTACTTGAAGCTGGCTGTTTGAGAGCATTCACAACATTCATAAATACGTTAGCCGCAACTATACAAACGCAATGTTCTCTGTCAAATGAATTATACAACGAATCATGCCCACTATTAACATTTTGAAGTTACCTCTGTCTACATCCATACACGCTTATAAAGATAATTAATTTTTAACGTTATTACCTACATCCATACTCCAAAAGCCACCTGTTGATGTATAGTGTAGGATACGTTTTGCACCCCTATCACTTCATCGTTTTCTTGTTACAGTCGCGAACAGTCCGCGGGAAAAGAGACTGCAGGTAAGCCCCCATATGGCCTATAATTTCATAGATTTTATTCCCGTGGTCTTTTGTAACACCCTTCAAGATACGTACGTACACCATGAAACAGACCGAAGCCCATTAAGTGATACGGAATGTCTTTCTTGCAGCGTCTGCCATTGGAGTTAATAGATCATCTCCGTGATACAGTTGCGTTTACAAAATTAACTTGTAACGAAGCGTGCTTCTCTGGATGTTCTCTATAAATGCTGTCTGGTATGGATCTCACACTAATATAACAATTTTCGAATATTTATTGTACGAATGTTTTCTGAGATACTTCATTTACTGATGGTCTGTACTTCCTAAGGATTCTCAGTACGAATCTCAGTCTATCGTCTGACCATCCACAATAAATTTCCACTTCAAACTGCCCCTGATGCCCACTTTCAGACATTTTATGAAAATTTCTGTTTTCAGTGATTGCACTGTAATTATATAAACATATAATATTGGATCTCTCTGCGTATGTATTCGCAGTACGTTACATTTCTTTATGCTGAGAGTCAATTCAAACCCACTTCACCCTACGTCGATATCCGTCAAATACTTCTGCATTTCTCTACAATTATCAAGTGGTATGAGTTTTCGATGTACAACAATACCATCCGCGAAAAGCCTCATCGATTTACCGAAATTATCTATGATGTCCTTTACATATTTACTGTGAAAAGCAACGATCCTATAATGCTCCGTTGAAACACGTCAGACATCAGAATGACACTTTCACTCTGCAGCGCAGTGTGCGCTGATATGAAGCTTCCTGGCTGATTAAAATTGTGTGCCGGAATCGGGACTCGAACCTTGGACCTTTGCCTTTCGCGGGCAAGTGCTCTACAACTGAGCTGTCCCGACACGACTCACGGTCCGTCCTCACAACTTTACTTCTACCAATACCTCGTCTCCTACTTTACAAACTTCTCGGACGTTCTGCGAACCTTTCAGAACTGACGATGTGAGGACGGAATGTGAGTCGTGTCGGGATAGCTCAGTGGTAGAGCGCTTGCCCGCGAAAGGCAAAGGTCCGAGGTACGAGTCCCAGTTCCGGCACACAACTTTAATCTGCCAGGAAGTTACACGTCAGATATCACTTTCACGTCATTTGGGGATGAAATTCTAGGTTCCGTTTGCCGTAGGGTAGACTGGAATAACGTGGAGAGTGGGAGGGACACAAAAGCGGCTTGTCTGTCTGGGATTGTTTCACAGTACTGCGTCAGCCGTCGCGCAACAATATCGCTAGCTGAGGTCTACAATACTTTTCAACAATTAAAAGTAAGTTGTGATATATTTTCTGGATACCGTTGTGACAAAAGTATTCTAAAATCACTGTTGTAAAATCTACCTAAAGGTAACGGACATCGCTGGACTTTCAGATGAGATAAGTAGTAACCTTATATGTAATTTTATAACTAATGTTATAAAATTGATTTGCAAAAATACAAGCTGAGATGTTGTGTCATTGTATTTATAATGATTACTACCCGCTTTTACTTGGGTACGAAGCTAATTGATAATCATAGGACTGACTGATCTTAGGATTGAGAACAATATTTCGGAGTGAAAAACTTTACAGAAAGCTTAAATATGACTGTGAATTTAATTAGATTAATTGCATATGAAAAATCTATGGCAGACGCCATTGTTTTCAAATTCAGTTGACGAACAGTAATTAATTCAGTCAGGAATTTGAAGATCACATACTTTGACTAAACAATATTCAGAGATAAAAATGTATTTAAAAATTATTAATATCATAATTAATATGTAGGCATTCAGTGAACACAGTAGTGTCCGTGGTCAACAATTCTTGCCACTGCCAAATTCTATCTTACCCTACAGATCATTTTTAGTTTATGAAAGCAAAACATTTTTCAAAGTGTAATTTACGTAATTTTACAATTTTCAAAGATATGTATAATCAGATATTAAGTGGAGTGGTTGGCCATAACTTACTTACCAACAACATGACATTGATTAATACAGAAAATCACTAATAAAATTTACAACGAGACGTGTACAAATTACTAGCACGTCGCAAGCATTGCACATACTCGGTATTACTTTTACCTATCTGGTGTGTGCAGCTCTCCCAAAGAAGTTTGTAAGGAAAGTAAAGGTGTGTGGTATTTAGTGAATATATCAGATAGAGCCATACGTTTTGATTAATGACACTAATTGTTTTGTTAAATAATCGAAATTTCATTACATTCCACGTGTTTTTCTAAGAGTGAAGATGACCTGTAATTTTGTGGAGTTAGAAAAACTCCTAGGAGGTTTAAGTCAGTTTTTGAGATCTAAGGTGCTATACGTTCGTAAGAAAACTACTATGTCCTGCACATATTTCATGTCTATATTCTAAAATCAGTTCTTTCAGATTCTAGTGAACCTGTTACTCTGTTTCATTACTTGGAGTAACTAATAAAACTTGTGGAATAAATATGTGTATCAACTAACTACTCTGTTTCATTACTTGGAGTAACTAATAAAACTTGTGGAATAAATATGTGTATCAACTAACACATAGCTGCAGTATCTACAGAGAGTAGAAACATGTTTATTCTATTACATTACATTTGTTTCGTATATTTGTTGATTCAATTAAATTAAAATTTTAATCCCCTGAGAAACACGTAGTCACTGCACACGTAAGTCGTTAAGACCCTCTCTGCAGTTTCCTAAAGGACTCTGCGTGTTTTCACGCAATTACTTCCCTTTATGTGCACAACTCTCATCGCATGTTTCATGTCATAAAGCTTAGGTACGTTAACGTCTAGACGCACACACACACATACACACACACACACACAAAGAGAGAGAGAGAAACATATAAAAAACCACACACATACGTAGACATACAAACACAAACCGCCACCGTAACTGCAGTTTTAATTTCATGTCGTGTAATTACATTATTAAATGGAGCGTCAGCCCTGCTAACACCGAGACTTGCCATGTTTTCAGGAATGCAGCGGGAATTTGTGTTGTAGAGACGCAAGCAGAACGACATTATCCACGACATACTTGGAAAGTGACAAGATAACACACTGGCTGAAATTAGGATTGTACCAGCACCGCGGATCCCGAGACTATCTCTTAACTTGCACTGCCCGCTTACGCTACTAGATATTTATTATGAAAGAAGAAGGTACATGAATGAGAACAATGAGAAGTTACAACGGCAATCATTTAGTGTCAATGTCAGCTTCGATCCTAGCAACAAATTATTATTCTTCGGCCTACTCAATATCTGTACCAAGCGGTGCCTCTTTCCTGAGGAGGAGGGAGGGAGGGGGGAACAACAAGGTACTTTTCAACCCTTCTTCAAATATTTCGATGTATGGACCTTGCTCCCTTCTCCCCTTCCTCAATCCCGCAATGTCCAAACACAGTATTACTTCATCTTTAATAATTGGATCCGCAACAGTTGATAATTTTCAACTTTTTTCTATTTCCAACACTACCCGAGTTTCGAGACCTATGTCTCATCATCAGGTGTATCTGCAAATGACAGTCAAATAAAAAAGTGACGTCTGTCATGTAGTAGAATAGCTACCCTACATCTACATACATTGAGTACAAAGGGAGTATACTTACTTAATAAATCTGTAAAACAGTTATATGTTCATTAAGTATGTTTGTGCTGAAACATTTTAGTAAAAATGCAGGATAGCTATTTAATTACATGACTGACGTCACTATTTTATTTGATTGTAATTTGCAGACGCACCTGATGATGAGATATAGGTCTCGAAACATGGGCAGTACGAAGAAATAAAAAAAAAAATTACGTTACAACTGTTGCTGAACCAATCATTAAAGATGAAGGTGGACGGTATTGGTGTCCAGAAAGAGGAAAATTGTGACAGTATTACTTGCGGCACCATTTGTTAGCGGTAATATTGTCCTTACTTGAAGCTGGCTGTTTGAGAGCATTCACAACATTCATAAATACGTTAGCCGCAACTATACAAACGCAATGTTCTCTGTCAAATGAATTATACAACGAATCATGCCCACTATTAACATTTTGAAGTTACCTCTGTCTACATCCATACACGCTTATAAAGATAATTAATTTTTAACGTTATTACCTACATCCATACTCCAAAAGCCACCTGTTGATGTATAGTGTAGGATACGTTTTGCACCCCTATCACTTCATCGTTTTCTTGTTACAGTCGCGAACAGTCCGCGGGAAAAGAGACTGCAGGTAAGCCCCCATATGGCCTATAATTTCATAGATTTTATTCCCGTGGTCTTTTGTAACACCCTTCAAGATACGTACGTACACCATGAAACAGACCGAAGCCCATTAAGTGATACGGAATGTCTTTCTTGCAGCGTCTGCCATTGGAGTTAATAGATCATCTCCGTGATACAGTTGCGTTTACAAAATTAACTTGTAACGAAGCGTGCTTCTCTGGATGTTCTCTATAAATGCTGTCTGGTATGGATCTCACACTAATATAACAATTTTCGAATATTTATTGTACGAATGTTTTCTGAGATACTTCATTTACTGATGGTCTGTACTTCCTAAGGATTCTCAGTACGAATCTCAGTCTATCGTCTGACCATCCACAATAAATTTCCACTTCAAACTGCCCCTGATGCCCACTTTCAGACATTTTATGAAAATTTCTGTTTTCAGTGATTGCACTGTAATTATATAAACATATAATATTGGATCTCTCTGCGTATGTATTCGCAGTACGTTACATTTCTTTATGCTGAGAGTCAATTCAAACCCACTTCACCCTACGTCGATATCCGTCAAATACTTCTGCATTTCTCTACAATTATCAAGTGGTATGAGTTTTCGATGTACAACAATACCATCCGCGAAAAGCCTCATCGATTTACCGAAATTATCTATGATGTCCTTTACATATTTACTGTGAAAAGCAACGATCCTATAATGCTCCGTTGAAACACGTCAGACATCAGAATGACACTTTCACTCTGCAGCGCAGTGTGCGCTGATATGAAGCTTCCTGGCTGATTAAAATTGTGTGCCGGAATCGGGACTCGAACCTCTTCTCGGACGTTCTGCGAACCTTTCAGAACTGACGATGTGAGGACGGAATGTGAGTCGTGTCGGGATAGCTCAGTGGTAGAGCGCTTGCCCGCGAAAGGCAAAGGTCCGAGGTACGAGTCCCAGTTCCGGCACACAACTTTAATCTGCCAGGAAGTTACACGTCAGATATCACTTTCACGTCATTTGGGGATGAAATTCTAGGTTCCGTTTGCCGTAGGGTAGACTGGAATAACGTGGAGAGTGGGAGGGACACAAAAGCGGCTTGTCTGTCTGGGATTGTTTCACAGTACTGCGTCAGCCGTCGCGCAACAATATCGCTAGCTGAGGTCTACAATACTTTTCAACAATTAAAAGTAAGTTGTGATATATTTTCTGGATACCGTTGTGACAAAAGTACATTTTTTGTTCTAGATGCTGAGAAAGCGGTTGAGGAAGACTGACAGAGTGCAGTTTGGTATTACAAAATATGAAGATGCTTATAAAGAAGTGAAAAGCGGGAGTTCTACACGCAGAGCTCTTTTCTCGCCTGAAATTGTTTGGCCTTTTCCGAAGGCTCCCCAAAGAAAAACAAGAATTCATTTGAATAAAAATAAAAGATGGAGAGACTTAATTCTGATACTTAATGACAAATCTGCGAATGATTACCTTTAGTTTAAAGCAAAAATGGAAGAAAACGCCGTGGAGGTTCGAGTCCTCCCTGGGGCATGGGTATGTGTGTTTGTCCATAGGTTAGTTTACCTAGGTTTAAGTAGTTTGTAAGCTACGGATTGATGACCACGCAGTTTGGTCCGATAGATTTACAAACATTTGAACATTTTTGAGGAAATCGGTCGTATAGAACGGCCTGAGCGCTTGGCTTTAGTTTACATCAAGGACATCCTCATAGAAAATACACAGAAAGAAATCGCGTTTGAGTATGGAAAAAGTTAAACGAGAGCTTTGTAAATTCTGATACTTGATGACAAATATGTGGATGAATACGTTTCGTTTAAAACAAAATTGAAGGAATTCGGCCGGGTAGTTTGATGTGGCAGACTGACTTTAATTTTTGTATATTCTTTCAATATATAAGATTTTATCTGTGTTAAAAAATAACTAGAGAACCGTGCGAATATTTCCCACAGTTAGTGGAATGATAACAAAGATGTGGAAATATTGAAGTAAAATTTATGTTTACGCATAGCTTTCTTCAGAATCAATCACTGCAAGTGTTTAAAAGGGCAAATGAAAGAGCCTGATCCGCTGAGTGTTGTCAGGTCAAAATAACGGCATGCCTTAATTATAACCGAAAATATCGTAAAACAAACCGATTAAAATATTCATAGCAAGGACAGTAAGATACGGCGTTTGTATAAAAATAAAGGATGGGGAGACTTAATTCTGATACTTGATGGCAAATCTGTGAATGAATACCTTTAGTTTAAAGCAAAAATGGAGGAAATCGGACGGATAGAAAGGCCTGAAATACTGCCTTTATTTTACAGCAAGTACATCCCCATAAGAAATATAGGCTTTAGTTTACAGCAAGTACATCCCCATAAGGAATATACAGAAGGGAATAGCGTTTGAGTATAGAAAAAGTAACGCGAGAGCTTTGTAAATTCTGATACTTGAGGACATGTGGATGAATGAATACCTTTCATTTAAAATAAATGTTAGTTGTTATGGTCTTCAGTCCGGAGACTGGTTTGATGCAGCTCTCCACCCTACTCTATCCTAAACAAGCCTTTTCATCTCCTCATAAGAACGGCAACCCACATCCACTTGAATCTGCTTACTATACGTGTCTCTTGGTCTGCCTCTGCGAATTTGCGAATTTTACCCCACCCACTTCCCTCCAATGCTAAATTTACGATTTCCTGATGTCTAAGAATGTGTCCTACCAAGCGACCCCTTCTTTTAGTTAGGGTATGCCAAAAATTCCTTTTCTCACCGAGTCTGTTAAGTATCTCTTCCTTAGCTATACGATCTACCCACCTAATCTTCACCATTCTTCTGTAGCACCACATTTCCAAAGCCTCTATTCTCTTCCTGTCCGCACTGCTTATCGTCCAAGTTTCACTCCCGTACAAGGCAACACTCCACACAAATGCCTTCAGAAAAGACTTCCTTACCCTTAAATTAATATTCGATGTTAGCAAATTTCTCTTTTTCAAAAATGCTTTTCTTCCCATTGCCATTCTGCATTTTATATCCTCTGTACTGCGACCATCGCATGTTATTTTACTACCCAAGTAACAAAACTCATCTACCACCTTCATTGTTTCGTTACCTAATCTAATTCCTTTAGCATCACCTGATTTTCTAAGACCCCATTCCATTAATTTTGTTTTGCTCTTGTTAATGTTCTTTTTATATGCTCTCTTCAACACGCTGTCCATTCCATTCAACTGCTCTTCCAGTTCCTTTGCTGTCTCTGACAGAATTACAATGCCATCAGCAAAACGCAATGTTTTTATTTCTTCCCCCTGAACTTTAATCCCTATTCCGAAATTTTCCTTGCTTTCCTTCACCGCCTGCTCGATGTACAAATTGAATAACATCGGAGAAAGGCTACAACCCTGTCTTACTCCCTTCCCAATAAATTAAAATAAAATAAAAATGAAGGAAATTGGCCAGATAGTTTTGCCAGGCCAACTGACTTTAGTTTTAGTAGATTCTTTTGATGTTTAAGATGTTACTTTGTCTGCCCCTTTATATTTAACAGCAGTTTATGTTGCTGACTCTGAGTGAGCTCAGTGGTGTCCCTGATGAAAGGGAAAAACGAGACACTCGAATAATAACGCTGGAATCACCGCAGCTGTAATCGTGATCACAAGGTAGTTCTCTATCTCTTAGTTTACGTGTCGTTACGGCAAGGTGGTTAAGTAAAAGAAGCGTTCTTTGATCGTTTAGCTACGCAGTCGGCAGCTTCGTCGCCTGAGAGAGACGCATAAAAAGCTCGCTCCGCTGCAGTCGTAGCCCCCTGCAGCGGCGGAGTTGCAGCTCGTAACGACTGGGATCCGATTCTTCACGACCTGCTCTCCCCTTTCCGCATGCAGCCTTCCGGTGCGGTGGGCGCCTAGAAAGAGACGCTGGGCGGTAGCGCGTGAGCACATCTGTACCCTGGGTAGGGACATTCTCCGCTCCAAGCTGGAGAGGAAAAGAACGCATTATGAATGGGTGGCGCCGAAGCGCGCAAATGAAATCACCGGAGGGGATGCTGGCTGCGGGCTGCGGCGCCGGTGGGCGGGAAACTTTTGACTTACGCACTTGCGGCGCCCGCGCCTTTTAAGCCCTTTTATACGCAGGCGGGGGCGTCGTCGCAGGCCGTAAACACGCCCCCTACTTCCAGCCACCCCCACCCCTTTCCACACAGGCGCGTAATTCATTCGGCCGTTCAGCTGCACGCTGTTAATAAGGCTGCCCTGATGCCGGGGAGAAGTCCATAAAACCCGAACTGCTTCGAGAAAGGAGGAGGGGAGGGGGAGAGAGTTTATTCTGAGAGCTGCTAATGGAGCCCCAGTCTGAATAAGAATTTTACTTTTTTTTAAGTGTATAATATCAGGAAAAAACTATTCGTTGCGAGCTTCCGTAGAGAGTTCGAGAATTTGGAACTGGAGCTCTCCTGCTGGTTTACTGAGGACTAGCCAGAGAAACCATTCAAGGTTTTAGACGTGAATAGTATATTTACCAGAGAAGGAGGCTGCTCTCTCTTCACTGAGATCACTGTAGCAGTTCGGAGCAGTCGTCTCAAAGTCTTGTTATGTACAGAGGCAAATTCACCTTCAAGTTAGTCCTCGCTACTTTGCCTGCATTCAAAGATAGATGGACAAATGTGGTTCACATATTTTTAGCTGGGATTTTTAAGTCTCATCTGCTACGAGGTGTTGTAATCATACAATAAGCACGTATGAAAATTTGTCCCGGGGCTGAGAGTCGAACCCGGGACCTCCTGCTAGGACTAAATCCGGCGCCATCCCAGGCAAACGGTCTTAACACATCTATACGGTAACAGAAGCACGCACCCCGTCCGCCCCAAATTTTCATATATCCTTCTACTTCGACTACTGTGCCTCACGCCACGATTTTTAATTGTAATTCGGCATATCGAAGAGTGAAGCATATTTCAGTGCGGATACACATTAATTGTAAGACCGTACTGTTGACGGCTACACCGGGCCAGCATCGAACCATGCACTGCAGTGGTTTTAGTAATAATATACGCTCTTGGAAAGTGAAAAAAAGAACACCATTAATTCGTCAACCCAGCAGAGCGAAATTTTATTGACACACAGGCAGAGCCATACGCAAGTTTGTATAGTCACCAGGGCATGCGTAATGTCGGCGTTAGAAACGTATATACCCAATTTTTGCAGCATTGCAATCTGTAATTCTTCCATGGAGACGATCGTAGAGTGGTCTTGTGGAATAACCTGTCATGCAGTTTCCACCTGCTGCCTCAGCTGGGACAGATTTTGTGCCGTTCATGCAGACTCGCAATATGTCGTTTCATCCTGTTCCAAACGTGCTCAATATGGGACAAATCTGGGGATAATGATGGGCAGGGTAGTTGACGTACACCTTGAAGAGCACGTTGGGTTATACGGCTGTTGAAAAAGCATGTCGCCTTGTTGGTGCATGAACGGTGGAAAGACGGGTTGAACGATGATTTCAATGTACGGTGCACTGTTCAATTTTCCGTCTGCGATCACCAGAGGAGAACGGCTAGTGTAGGATGTGTCTCCCCACACCATGATGACAGGTGCCGGCCCTGTTTGCCTCTGTAGCGCTTTCCAACGCGGCACCATCATTGGCACGGAGGCAGCAGCGACTCAAATCACTGAAGACGACAAGTATCCGTTCGTCCCTTCATAAGCGCCTACCGTGACGCTACTGGAGGCGGGCTGAACGATGTTGGAGCCTGAGCGGGGGACTCCCTAACGCCACGCATTATTGTGTGTGTGGCCATATCCTACAATGCCCGTTCTCCTCTACGTTTAGAGAACATTGAACAGTGTACGGTACATTGAAACCATCATTGAACCCTACCTGCTACCACTGATGCACCAACAAGGCGATGTGTTTTTGCAACAGGACAGTGCTCGTCCACATGAAGCCTGTACCACCCAACGTGCTCCGCAAGGTGTACGTCAACTACCCTGGCCAGCACGATCCCCAAATCTGTTCGCCATTGATCATGTTGGCAACCGAAATTAAACGTCATGATGGACGGTGTGCATGAATGCACTTAATGTAGTCCAACTGAGGTAGGCTTTTCCATAAGACCACATTTGGCACCTCTACGATCGGAAGAATTACAGCATGCAGTGCTGCGAATGGAGGGTATACGCGGTATTAGCATCGACATTGTGGACGCAAGTCATGTAAATAACATGTCATATAGAGAGTTTCAATGTTCTATAACCTTTTATTTTGCTAGTTGTTCTTAATAGAATGTATAGAAATAAATTAAATGACAGAGGCTCCTAAATGCGTGAAAATATTCCTAAATGTGTGATAGTGGTATCTAATTCCATGAGCCTAAGAAAATATGTGCATAACTATTACTTGCTAATATTTCCTTGTGATCCATTACATTGTATAATATTGCAATATATTAGCATGATGAAAGAGGCCTAAATTTTGTGTTGTAGAGAAAGTGTTCAGTATCTTTCATGACATTATCTTTTGAAGTGGTCCAAGGGAATGAATAAAACTTCGATGTTTTCTAAACTGACCCGTCTTTCTGTAAAACTTGCTTACAGCCATTCCAAGCATTCTTCCATCATATGATTTGTTGGGATACATTCCACGTTTTATCTCTTTGTTGAGATTTCCCATTATGACAGCGGAACAAATTTAATAGGAAGAATATTGAAATTACTCTATATTCAATATTAGTGGCATAGTATCCTCAGAAAATAAATATAAAAAAGCGTTTTACTCATTATTCCATGATAATGTTCACCTGGAAATACTTCTGCCATTAAAGCATCATAATATTTAATGAAAGTCATATATTTATTTGCTATCCACTCTCCAGAACACACACACACACACACACACACACAATATATATATATTCACAGCATCTCTTTCATGAACTGTGCTATATTTCATCTATAATTCTGATATTAGCCCTGTTTACGTAAGAGGCCATGTTGCAGAAAATGTCAAAATAAGGCATGAAACGAGAGAAAGCCTTCCAGGACTGTGTAAGTACAAGATTATTAAAATACTGGTATGCAATGATTCACTGTCAAATCAGTAGTTCGTCAGCAGCAAAGTACAGCAATTCTCGAGCGTTTGATCAATGTTCACTGCACCAACACTGTTGTAGTTATTATCTTTCCCGCAGAGCGCGGGGGGTGCATAGAACAGGAAATCTGACTATCTGTGTTATCTGCTGAATGCTTCAGAAAGCAAGACACATTAATCCTGACATCGTGGGACGTTGCTGGACCGAGTAGCACGGTATTAGGGGTATCGCGGAATAAGGCGCCCTTACCCTATACATTCCCAAGAATGAGTCAATAAAATTTCCTTCCGCAGGGTGAACGAATTAATGTATTCTTTTTTCATTTTCCAGGAGTGTATTTAAGGTCTTTGATATGGCGGAGTACGATCTGGTGCAGTCTGCTCTCACGTGTTCAGTACGTGTGCGTTGTGCAGCTCAGGCATATTATGCATCGGCCTAGTAACCACGTGGTCCCGGCATGGAATCCCAGCCACGGCACAAGTTTTAATGTATCTGTGTTGTATGATTACAACTTCTACCAGAAAACTAGATTAAAATTTTTCAGTTAAAATCTGTTTTTACAACTACTGTAGCATGACATTGGGACATCTGTTCTTTCAGGCATGTTCAGAACAACAGACGCCGCAGTTTCTACTTGGAACCTTCTAGAGCCTTGAAACTGTGTAAGCTACAGAAATCAAACTACACTAATTTCTGAATTAACTATCAATATAATGCACACTGTGTTATTAGCCAATAAATATATAACGTAATATCATACGATGTGTACTGTTTACAACGGTACCTGAAAACGAAGCGATTTCATATATACAATAGATATGTTTCCGTCTGACATAATGGGGTTTTTCAGAACTTATATCACCACAACTTCTAGTAGAAAAATGAGTGTTTTGAACTAAATAACGTGGTTGATACTGCCGCGGTGAAGCTGCCGAGAGGAATGAGGCACTATTGTGGTGCGAAATAATGATTTATCTGATATAAATCAGAGTTCGCCGCTACTTATACAAGAAGCTCGACGTAAGTAAAATAAACAAAAGCCAATAACATTGTATTGCAAATACCACGTAGGTGTTTGTGTGTCTTTGTAATTGTTTTAGAAATTTCCCTCAACAAGTAGCAAGCCGTGAAGTCTTGAGGTGATGCAAGCCAACGTGCACTGGCCGACTACAAACTAAAGCTCTGTATACGGAAAGTATGGTCATCCTTTTCCGTGCCGCTTACCGCAGTCTGCAAATCGTGATTGGCTCAAATCGATTCACATGGTTTTTTCCGCCATATTGGTCCTATACGTTGCTTGGCTGCCTTGGGAAGTCTTGGGAATATTCGTATGTTTAGGTTTGAATAATACCACAGTGTTATACTTTTGGGTGTTCTTACGAAGCGAAGAAGGGAGGTAAACATTATAGTACTTCCATTAGATATCAGAAATGCAGGAAGATGGTCTGACTGCTGAAAGTCGTCAGAGAAAACTACGAGTCCAGAAGCGACCTTCGGTTCTTGTGTTGTGATGATTTTAATTCATAATGTAAATTAAAAGATTGAAGATTAACTGACGAATGGATAACGCTGCAGATACCTATATATTTTTAAATGGAATAAATTTCTGAAGAAAATGCCTGGATAATGACGTGAGGTTAAATTATTCACGCGTCGTTGGTTTTATCTGCAAGTAGGTGCCGAAAACGAATTTTTGACATTAGTAGGGAGTGAACTAGATTCTCGTTTGGATATGGAATCAACATACAGTTCCTGAAACAATCTTTTGTCATTAGTTTTCATGTATTAATTGTTTCATTACAGGAAACAGCGAATTGAAACAACACAAATATTAGAAATTCAAATGTAATTGGCGTTGTAAAGGCACCTGTTATTTCTGTTTTTGCAAAAGTCATGTAGTAGGTATCCCCTTGCATTTTTCGTAGTTCATGTAAGATTTAAGTACATAATACCCAAGAAAATACTCATAAAAACTTATCCATAATCTCAATTGTCTTCTTAATTTACACTATACTCTGATAACGACATGTTCGTGACCTATTCGAATATTTGGCTACGGTACAGGTCACTCTGAATTCATAGGTGAACTCTTTAGATCTGGAGCCACAAACCATACAGTTTTCTTAAAATCGGACGATCAGTATGTCGTAGAGCCCCAGGCCGGCATGGACAGAAGTACGACAGAAGTACGCGAAGTTCTCGCATCTGTCCGTCGGATATAACACTCTGTATCTCGGAATGAAAAGAGTTATCGTTCTGCACTCAACAGTAAATAAAATTTCCATATCTTACCTACATTTCGTCCGCAGCACTGTACGTGCTAAAATCAACCATATGCAATGCGATTTTTCTTCTACAAACTCTTCTAAATTTTGCGCAGTAGTTCACTTGATTTAGCACGGAAACTATAAGTAATAATGAATAGAAAATCAGATCATTATCGAGCGAAGATGTCACACTATAACAAGTGAAAAAATTAATTTTATTTCATCGAATAGGTTTCTCAAAATCGTTTGACAAGTATTGTTAAGTGCTGGGAGCATTGTAGCAGTCCGCGCTGAAGCAGCAGCAGAATAGGCCCAGCATGCCTGCCGCTGGCAGGCTGGCCTTACTTGCTCTATACAGAGCTTTAACTACAAACAAATCCCGCGTTCCATATCGCGATACGATAAACCGCAATCGCGATAGGCAACAATCCGACCTTTATCAAAGTCAGAAACGTGATGGTACGCATGACTCCTCCTTACACGAGGCATGACAACTACGTTTCACCAGGCAACGCCGGTCAACTGCTGTTTGCCTATGAGAAATCGGTTGGAAACTTTCCTCATGTCAGCACGTTGTAAGTATCGCCACCGGCGCCAAATTGGTGTGAATGCTCAGAAGAGCTAATCATTTGCATATCACAGCTTCTTCTTCCTGTCTGTTAAATTTCGCGTCTGTAGTACGTCAATCTTCGTGGTGTAGCAATTGACCAGTGTCGAAGCTTATTGCAGGATACCCACTCCCATGCATGATTTACTGCCTCACACGTCCTTAAGACAAAATGCACGTATGTGCCATGTATGAAAGTAAACCGGAAAATACATCATTACTAATATCAGTGATGATCTGGAGTGCATTCAAAACGTGGTTTTTCAGTTGATCTGAATTTTCCGATTTTTGTAGAAAACTGTCAGCAATCAGTCGTAAATAATTTGTTTATTCAGATATAGATATCTATCTCTGTCTGATCAATATCAATGCTCAAAACAAGCAGATAAACCGTGTATCACTTTTCGACCTCAATGTTCAAGGTGCCGTTCATACTCATCACTGGTGGGGAGGTAGCTTAGAAGCAGGAGACGGACATAGGATACTTTTTGTATTATATCAGAATAGGATACTTTTTGTATTATATCAGAATTTGAGAAAAACTAAAAGTACACTTGCAGCTGGGATCATTTTCTCGATTCTCCAACAATCAGATTTTTCATTCGCTACTCGCCTAGCGACCAAATACGCTGTAACAGAACGAACAAATGCGACAAGGAGGTTAGATGGGAGATGGCGTTATGCACAAAAGGTTAAAACTGTCAGACAGATTTCACATGAAACGTAGTTTCCTTTTACAGGTCCCTTCGTATTATTCTTACCTCCATGATGTTATCAGTGGTGATCATATCTTTGGAGCATTGCAAAGATAGAATTGATGTTATTTCATGGTAATTTTGAGTGTTACAAACAAATTAAGTACAGATCGTGTTTTATTCTTTAGAACAATTATTCCATTGCGTCGGCGTAATATCGGTCGGCGTACGTGCAACGCAATCTTACTACGTGACCGTAGTCAATGAGACCGACGAAGATCGTACACATTGCTTGGAGGTAAATCGAAAAGAAATTCTCAAGCGCGATCCGTTATGACTTTGTTTCAACAAAAAGTACAGTCGACTCGCTCAGTTGCAGTTTACACTCGAAATAATTTGGGTCGTCCAGACGGCCACGCGTGGTAATTATAATTGTGCGTTTGGGGTACAGATACAATCCAGCAGTCGATTACGCAGCGGATGCATCAGTTGGCTTCGGAACAAACTATCGCCATCTAAAATTTCATTGGCTATCTCGAGCTTTGCCACGGTTGGTCGGCTTAATTCCCACGATCCAACAGCTGTTGCCAACATAGCTATACCACACAAGTGTCGCGGATTTTACCCGTATGTAGGAATGTTGTTAATCTTGTTTCAATTAGATACCTAATAATCCAAGAAATGAACGCAACACAAAGACTTTTGAAATGTTGTATTGCCATCTCACTTATTTTATTTCAATTAATTGTTTTGTTTCATATGAAACATCTAGCCTTAAAGTATGATCATGCTACAATTACTTTGTATCCAATAGAAAAACTCTGTCGCGGTTCTATTCAGCCAATTATCAGACAAGCTGATAGTGGGGCAAAGGGGGGGATCCCAATTGGGAATAAGTGGGAGGGGCTTACCAGTTCCAGCATACGCCTTACAACCTAAGAAAACCTCCCGAAAACCTTGGTCGGAACCGAGGGATCGGGACCAATTTAATTTATCTCTGGGTCGTTGCCCCAGACTACAAATAGATTATCGGAAGAGCACGAGTTCACTCACGACAATCAAGGATCGGACGGCCGATTTACTGCCGTAAACTCGCAGAAATCAGCCACAACCATAAGTGGACAAGCATCTGCCCTAAACAAACACGCACCCGTGAGCACGGTATCCTCTGCGTCCGAATTCTAAAGAAGATATACATGTGTTACAAGAAACATTTCTATACTCCTCGCTGCGAGAAAAAATATTCTAAGCTGTGCTTGTGCTGTAAAAATGCGCGGTTGTTTTTTTTTCCCCTTCCCAGTCACTTTTAACATAAAGCAGGAAAGTTGTTTTTATGTCTACACTCATAATTATACCTGTTCGTACAATGCAACCATTAAACGTGCGGTCATTGAAGCTACTAATCTCACAGATAGAGCAGCTCGAAAAGTCTCTCTAATAGCCCGTTTACAATTGATTTAACTGTCCCTGTTGACTTCTATCCCCAATCAAGTTCCCGATTGCAATAACAGTAAATAAGTTCAGAGGGCTGGAAAGGAGGAGACATAGTATGGGGGAATGAAATTGATTTAAAAATGGATGATAATAGATACGCAGAGAGGAATGGGAGGAGAAGGATATGGTGTGGGGTAAGAGGGAATGGTGTGGATGTAGGGGGCTGAGGAGATGGACAAAGGAAGGGGAAGCTACTGCGAAGCGTTGCCAGGTTTGTTAGTTATGAATATAAACCAAAACTACAGAAAACGATTAGGTGGTATTTTTAAGCGTTTACGACAAATATTACAAAAAACATCCCTACTGATTGTCAAAAACACTAATGTATGACTTCCCAGTTATGAATATATACCAAAACTACAGCAAACGAACAAGCTGTTGTAAACTTATATAGCTCAGCTAAACTGCTGTACTAAGTTACTGTTATTTCAAACAAAATGGTGGCTTTACTTTCCAGATTGGACAATCTGATTTGTCGAATTCTCTTTAATGACACAGAATTGGACAAACTCCAAATAAGATTGACAAATATGGAAACTAAATCAACCATACAATAATGAAATAAGAGTAACGTAGCTTAGCAGTTTAGCTAAACTACATAAGTTTGCAGCAGCTTTTTCAAAGGCAGTATTATTGGTACATTTTCGTAAGTGGAAACTCATAGATTAGTTTAGTTTTTAAAACGGGACATTCATTGGATTCATTTTTGAAACATTTACTGGAAACACTTGAAAACGGCTACGTAATTTACATTTCATGAATTCAAAGTAAAAAATTAGTTTACTTTTTTAAAATTTCATTCAGTATTGTTAATATTTGTATTATTTATTGTAAACACTTGAAAATAGTGATGTAGTAGCCTGCGCCGTGTGTAATAAATAAAAACGTGACTTTCGGCTTATGAGCGCATTGATCAAACGTTCCGCAAATCAACATCCCCTTTATTAATATTTTAGAGTTAATGACAGTAAACGAGTGTTGTGGCTACTGCGATATTCTCATCTTGCTACGTTCTGCGTTGTCACTTCTCGTGCATGTGTACGAAGTCTCGGTAGAAGCTTGGAATTGTTACTTTGTGTCTCGAGGAACCCTACTGTTCGTATAAAATGCACCATAGATCAACACAACTTCGTGCACCTCTCTTATGCCGGTAATTCGTCGGTAAATATAAGTTTCATAAAAAAATAAGCTTGGAAAGTGACTTTATTGAATGGCGATACAATACGTTAAACACATTTTACTCAACAAAGGAGTTTTGTTCATTTGATGTTTTCCGTTGCCCAGTTCCAATCCCCGTGGAATGTTCAAATTAAAGTCTAACTCTTACACTGTGATTTATTCTGATATATAGATTAAGACAACTATTCTCAAATAAAATCTTTTGTTTCACTTCGAGGTTCTGGCAATAGCACTGTAATAATTGGTTATTGAAGAACTCATGGTCGCGCAGTGTAAATGGTACGTAGATTGAAATAAATTTTAAGAAAACATGTAATATATTTTCGGTCACACTTCAAATCACAATTGGTAAATTTTCAGAGCAGTCGCAATTCATAATCAGACGTAGTACATGAAGGACAATACACGAGACACGAGTAACAAGACATGAGTGAGTGTAACATTGGCGTATATATATGACAGTGTAATAAACACAGTCACGACATTTTCAAATGATTTTTGTTATACATTGCGACCGGAGCACTCCAAGAGACCGACAAGCTTCATCTTTGAATACGAACCGGCTGAGTGAAAACGTAATAGAATTTTATATTGCACTTTTGCAATATGTATGATAAGATAAAAATCGGTAATAACTACATTAATAACTCCACATTTGTCTTCATTAGGTTTTCTAGGATACCTGCGAATGTATGAAAGAGTTCATTACAGGTTAGTTTACTTAGTATTTTGTTGCAAACCTACAGACCTTTACTGAAGAATTTAGTTTTGTATTGAGAAAAAGCGACTACTAAACACCAGAAAATATAACCTATTGCTATACGACGTCACTTGAGGAACGTTAAGGTTTCGTCACTACACATTTAATCCAGTTGGAAACTTACATAGAATGCAATACCTACATTATTCAAGGCACAAAATCAGTTACTTCAGTAGAACCTGAATGGAGAACCTAACAGAAGTGACAATAAAAGTCAAAAGCAATAAAATTGTTTCCCAACAAAGAAGAATCCAGTTCCGGAACTGTTGCTACACCTGAACCAAAAATGGCAAGAATCTTCAAAACATTCAGTTTTTAATCAACATCAATTATACTCAGAAAAAGAAGGGTGTTTAAGAAAGAAATGTGAAGTGTAAAAATGGGGACATCATTAGAATCCATACCAAATTGTTACACGTCAAAGAAATGACCTGTAATAATAACAGTAGGTCATAACAAAATTTAATGTTTCTCTTATGTTTATAAACTCTTCGTTTCAGCAAAGTGAGCAGCAAATATACACATATTCCTCAGTATTTCTACGTAAATAAGGATAGTAGTGACTCAGTGAAATTCGGCTGTCTGTAGATTTATTTCACGGTTAGTTATGTCTCTTGATATTTTATTATGCATGAAATAGTAAATATTTCGTTAGACATGTAGCAGAAAGAAATTATAACAAACACCAGTTCCACGGAAGCTTCCCCACCACTAGGAGCGGTAGTTTCGTTGCTAATGTTTGTTGGTTATCTTTCACGGCTGGAAGTGTACCGACTGCGTTGCTGTTGTTGTGTGTTTAAAGGGGACTAAACTGCTGGGTTATCAGTCCAGATTGTGATTGTTGGTGTGTTTAAACATTCACAAATCAAATGTTCAAATGTTTGTTGAGCTTATGAGACCTAAATGCGGGTCATCAGTCCCTAAACTTATAACTTACTTATAAACTAACAGAATTTGTTGTTACCAACGTATGATTTTAATGCGAATTTGAAAATAAATACATAACTCTAATATATAAATGTTAATGTTTGTTTGTCTTTTTGTTCGTATTTTATACACGGGCGTACTATACATCTGATTGCGATAAAACTTATTCAACTCATTGCTTGCACTCGCCCGAAGGCTATAGGCATAATAAAATTAACTTCGTACGGCACACAGAGGAAGGTGCTTTAAAATAAGTTAGTTTCTTATACCTTCACGCTGAAATGGCTGGTGGATATGAATGACATTTGGAACAGAGGTAGCTTACACCCTGAGTAATACACATGGGCTACCTTTCCGAAGCCACCATATGATGATTGGCGGAGGGTACCTGACAGTGGGTTAATATATTTGCTACTTCTCCATGTTGAATCGGATGGACAGATTTGAATGAAATGTGGAATGAAGGATAAATTTTATTCCGAATTAGTACAACGACTACCTTTCGTAAGCCTCCGTAGATGCATGACAGACGGTACGTTACAAAGAACATCCAAATTGATTGACTGGTCACAATGGAAGTCACCACATAAACGTATGTTTTCATGAAGGAGATTTTTATAATCTGCAAGCCAGTGAAATTAGTACGGTGGAGGGTCCTTCGCCACTTTCATACCGTTTGAGCAGTCGCCGTGAAACTTGTCGCATATCTTTATGTTTACATGTATAGGACGGAGAGGAGTAGGTGAAGGTGGGGGTGGAGACGGGCAGAAAGGGGAGGGAGAATACGGACATAGAGAGGGTAGAGGAGGAGCCAGACAGAGAAAGGGTAATGGAAGAGAGCAGGAGAATGAGAGCGGAGATGGTGAAAGGAGATGAACAGAGGGAGGTGAAGGAGGAAATGGACGCAGAAAGTGACAGGAGAAGACGGGGATGAGTAGGTGAACAGATATAAGGAAAAGAAGGAGATGGACTGATGGGAGATTGGAAACCTCATATATTTTTATAGTTAAGTGGCTTATTACGCCTACGGAGAGCGATCGAAAATTTACATAACGCACACTCAGCCAAGATCGCTAATTCATTTTATTTGATGGTTTCTTACCGGTTTTGATGAGCTATGTCATCATCTTCAGAAAACATTTTTTACAATGTTCTACTATTTTCAATAAAATATAGTTACTTGTGAAAGATTTGCATCACCAAAATGGATCGTCATCTGCATTGCACACTTAAAAATTGTGTGTGTTCTTGCCACAAGTAACAAGGAAGTTACTGGTGACAAGAAAACACACAATTTTTAAGTGTGCAATGCAGATGACGATACACTTTGATGATGCAAATTTTAATCGTCTGACAAAGTTCTTTTTCTTAAATAACATTTTCACAAGTAACTATTTATTTTATTGAAAAAAGAAGAAAAAAAAAGGAAAGAAAAGTTTGTTAAGATGAGGACATAGCTCATCGAAACCGATAAGAAAACCATCAAATAAAATAAATATGCGATCTTGGCTGAAATAAGTGTGCTTTTTATACTTTTGTCCATTTATTCGTATTTTATGCGGTGCCACAATGTTAATCTGATTACGGTAAAATTTCATCACCTTTGTTCTTGTCCTTATGGAAAGGTTACGGAAGTAATACACATGACCACTAACAGAAATCCTCTGAACTTCAATTACGAGATAAATCATTCAAACCTTAAGGTCGTTAATTCTACCAAATACCTACGAGTTACAATTACGAACAACTTAGACTAGAGAACACATAGAAAATATTGTGGGGAAGGCGAACCAAAGATTACGTTTCATTGGCAGAACGCTTCGAAGATGCACCAGCTCCACCAAAGAGACTGCCTACATCACACTTGTGCGTCCTCTCATGGAGTACTGTTGCCTAGTGTGGAACCCTCACCAGGTAGGACTGACAGAAGAAATTGAGAAGGTTCAGAGAAGGGCAACTCGTTATGTTTTATCACGTTGCCGGGGGGAAAGCGTCACGGAAATGTTTCACGAATTGGGGTGGAAATCTACATCATCTACATCTACATAGATACTCTGCAAATCACATGTAAGTGCCTGGCAGAGGGTTCATTTACGACTTTCATAAGTGGTTCCATTCTCTAATAGCACGCGGGAAGAAAGAACACCTAAATCGTTCCGTTTTCGATCTGATTTCTCTCTTTCTATTGGGATGGTCAGGTCTCCCTAAGTACGTGGGTGCTAGCAAATATTTTCACATTAAAAGAAAGGCATTACTCATTGCGGCGTGATCTGTTTCCGAAGTTTCAATCACCGACTTTTACTTCTGATTGTGAAAATGTTTTGCTAGCACCCACCTTCTTAGGGAGACATGACCATCCCAATAAAATAAGAGGAATGAATCGAAAACGGAACGATGTAGATGTTCTTTCTTCCCCCGCGCTATTAGAGAATGGAACGGTAGAATAAAGTTATGAACGTTTTTTATGGAATCTCTGCCAGGCACTTAAATGTGATTTGTAGAGTATATATGTAGATGTAGATGTAGTTCAGTTAACGTACAGTAGTTGGCAGCAACGCGCCGGATTGCAGATAGTTACAAAAAAATGTTCAAATGTTTGTAAATCTATCGGACCAAACTGCGTGGTCATCAGTCCGTAGCTTACAAACTATTTAAACTACGGTAAACTAACCTGAGGACAATACTAACACACCCATGCCCCAGGAAGGACTCGAACCTCCGACGGCGAGCAACCGCGCGCTTTGCAGCGAGGCGCCTTAGACCGCTCGGCCACTTCACCGCGACAGCTAGTTACAAATAAAATGTTTATCCGTAAATAAACGGAGTGCTCACTCCGATGAAGTGAACCTATGATCTCGAACATCAAATGCATACGACAGAATGATAGCAGCATATTGTGTTGCGAATGTCTCCTATCGAGCGGCGCTGGCGCGTCACCCGCTGCTAAGAACACAAAGGCTCCCGCGGTTCTCTTCGGCTGCTGGCGATACACCAGGAGACTACACGGCCGCCTCCCTCCAAACCGAACAACGAAACTCCCCGGCAGCCGCCGGCAGAGCTTCTCGCCGCTGTTTTAAGCCTATTCACGAGAAAGCTCAGACCGAAGCCATAAATGGGTTTTTGTCAGGATAGGTAATCCGGTGGTCGATAAGAAGTTTCACTCTTAAACGCGACGGGCTGAGAAAAGAAAGGAGGCAATGAAGGCCGCGGGGGTTGTGGAGGGTGCGGCCGCACTGATCGTATACATGGAAATGAGGGGGCGATGGATCAGGGGATGAAATCTCGACCTGGCGTCTCCTCTCAGCCGAAGCAGGTCCTAGGGCTAGCGGCTCCCGACAAGAGAAGTGGAGGGAACAGGAGAGAGAGACGGGAAATTTTGTAACCGGCGAACAAACAAGATATCCTTCAGCTCGAGCAGGGGCGGCAACAGGACTCTTAAGCAGAAGGCTTCTGAACCGACGGGAGAAATAGGGTCCTCCATTCGCATTTTCATGTTCAATTGAACTGAGAGCGCGGGCCTAGTGCTGGAGCTCTACTGCGTGGTCTGTATTGCGGCTCTGAATCCTCTCTGTAGTATCCGGAAAGGAACGAACGCGTCTAAGAAAACAGGCGTCATTTTGGATACTGAATCTGTGGTTTTGTATCCTAAATGGCTTTGTATTATATCACGGAATGGTATTGTAAAGGTGGATACTAGGGTAAACACCTTTAGGTATTGAGATTGGAAAACATTGTTTCCTTTTGGAAGGCAGCGAACTGGTATTATGTTTTAATAATAAAATATCATTCCGCCTCGAAAAAAAGCAGTTTATTATATAATTGGGTGACCGGATTCCATCTAACATTAAAATCATCCTCAGACATATTTGTCTCACGTTGATGTTGAGTCGCCTCACGCTCATCGTCTCAGCATCAACGTGAGACAAATCTGTCGAAGGATAATTTTAGTGTAAGGTGGAAACCTGTTACCTTATTATGAAATAAACTGTATATATATTCTTTGCGGACTGATAATTTCATATTAAAACCTTCAGGTAGCAGTACGCCAATTACCTAATCTTACGCTCCTTGATCAGCTGGTGTCTATTGTTAAACCACTGCACAAGAAAGGGGATACGTCTGATGTCAAAAACTACCGCCCAGTCTCACTTCTGACAGCCTTATCCAAAATTGTTGAAAAAGTAATGTATTCTAGAGTAGTTTCACAGATAGGTAAAAATAAAGTTCCAATCAGATGTCAGTTTGGCTTTCAGAATGGCTTTTCAACAGAAAATGTTATATATACTTTCACCAATGAAATATTAAACGCTCTGAATAACCGGACATCACCCGTTAGGAATTTTTTGTGATCTCTCCAAGGCTTTTGATTGTGTAAATCATGGAATTCTTCTAGAAAAACTGAAGTATTGTGGTATGAATGAGACAGTGTACAGATGGTTTAAATCATACATAACAGGAAGAGGGCAGAAAGTTGACATAAGTAATTAACATAATATGCAAAAAACAACTGATTTCTCAAACTGGGGAATAATCGAAAATGGGGTGCCACTAGGTTCGGTCTTGAGCCCTTTGCTGTTCTTAATATATATTAATGACTTGCCATTCTATATTCATGAAGATGCGGAGCTGGTTCTTTTTGCTGACAAGTAGAGTTATCACACCTGACATACAATAACTAACTGAAGAAATTGTAAACGACGTCTTTCAGGAAATCATTAAGTGGTTCTCAGCAAATGAACTATCATTAAAATTCGATAAAACACAGTATATACAGTTCAGTACAGTAAATGGAATGACATCATTAATAAATATAGACTTTGATCTGAAATCTGTAGCAAAGGTAGAATATTCAAAAAATTTTTTGATGAGGGGTTGAACTGGAAAAAACACATTGAAGATCTGCTGAAACGTTTGAGTTCGGCTACTTATGTTATTAGGGTAATTGCAAATTTTGCTGATATACATCTCAGTAAATTAGCTTGCTATGCATATTTTCATTCACTACTTTCGTATGGCGTCATTTTCTGGGGTAATTCATCATTGAGTAAAAAAGTATTCATTGCACCAAAGCGTGTAATCAGAATAATTGCTGTACCCAATCCAAGATCATCCTGCAGACACTTATTTAAAGAGCTAGGGATCTTCACAGTAGCTTCACACTATATATATTCCCTTATGAAATTTGTTGTTACCAAACCAACCGAATTCAAAAGCAATAGTTGTGTACATAAATACAACACTAGGAGAAAGAATGAGCTTCACTATTCAAGGTTAAATCTCGCTTTGGCACAGAAAAGGGTGAATTATGCTGCCACAAAAGTCTTAGGTCACCTACCAAACAGCATCAAAAGCCTGACAGATAGCCAACTAGCATTTAAAAATAAAAGAATTTCTGGTTGACAACTCGTTCTACACTATAGATGAATTTTTAGATGTAAATTAGTAGATCTGAAAGAAAGAAATAATAATAATAATAATAATTGTGTCATGTAATATTTAGTACAAAGTAATAATTTGTAAAGACACCTTTCAGTAACCTGACATGTTCCACATCATTACGAAGTGTCGTATTCATGATCTAAGGAACAAGTAATAATCTAATCTAATCTACCTATAAATATCTCAGTAGTCATTGCCAACCCTAAACCTCTAATGATAAGACCTTCGTTTTTGGATATTGTATTGTTGTTACACTGAGGCACAAGGATTTTTTCCACGATTTATGTGGGAAAATAAAGGTGTTTACCTTTTTTATATTTCTTTTGTTTTCAGGTAGTTTCGTAGGTAGAACTACGGAAAGGTTTTAGACAAAGAAAAGTGTCACAGAACGTTTTCGTATTTGAACACCTAAGAGGATGGAATAATTGATGAATATTTTCTTCATTGTTGTGCCCGCAGCGAAATATGTATCGTAAAATGACATTATAAAAAAGTTGGTCCTTCTGATGCTGCTAATTATTTTATTATTATAGCGACAGCTGTTCTGGCCTGACCCATTTTCATACAGTCTGTGAACGAATTTTGGAAAGCTTTGATGTAGTTAACTTGTTAAACAAAATCGAAAAATAAATATAATAAACTTTTCGTTGCTATATGCAGTATTGATCTGTAATAAAAGTATGTAATTACGAATAAAACTTCAACCAAAAATAAACGAGCCAAAGGAATAACACTTTGAAAAAAACATCTCAAGAAACCAGAGATCAAAGATAATATAAAAATTTATGCAAAGAAACATCTTTGTAAACAAGCAGCATTTAAATGAAACTGTCATACACTAATACATAAGAACGTCATAAAGATTTAATAAAAGTTCATACTAGCTGAACACAATAAGTACATACTTACAATTACGTACTAGAAAGAACAGTAAGTTTCATGATACGTAAATACGGCATGTAACATCGAAACGTTTATTATATTTATCTTTCGATTTTGTGTAAAAAGTTAACTAAATCCAAACTTTGCAAAATTCGTTCACGGATTGATTTTAAAGGCTGTCGCTATAATAACAAAATAATTAGCAGCATCAGAAGGAGGAACTTTTTTATAATTTTGAAATATTTCTATGTTGAAGTTGAAATTATGTTATGTAATTTGTTTCTCGGTATGATATATAAAAATACTTTACCAGGTTTTTAATTAATCCCATTGGTGGACCAAACAGGGACTGAATGTTGAGAATATATCACTTAGAAGGCAATTATGCATAGCGAACTACGAAAATGGATTGTTTGTTTCTCGGTATGAAGTAAGAAATTGATTTTAGCGTTTTTGCAAATACAATCCCTAAGCAGGTAAAATAGAGGATGAAAGATTTTCAGAATATACTACTCAACGATACACATAGCCGTACAGTAGGTGCAACTATAGCAGAGGGGTATCTGTGGAGAGGCCAGACAAACGTGTGGTTCCTGAAGCAGGAAACAGGGGAAACAGTCTGACTGAGCTGCCCTTATAACATCAGATAATATGGCTTTGCCGTACAGATACTGCGAACGGCTAAAAGTAAGGGGCAACTATACTCTTTAATTTTCCCGAGGACATGCAACTCTACTGTATTACTGTATGATAATGGCATCATCTCCGGTTAAATATTCCGGAGGTAAAATAATCCCCCATTCGGATCTCCCTGGAGGGACTACTCACGAGGATGTGGTCATCAGAAAAGACTACACTGACATTCTACAGATCTAAGCGTGGATTGTTAGATTATTTAATTGGATAGGGAGGTTAGAAAATTTAAAAAGAGAAATAGCTGAAGAGAGATACGGTAGGGTTTAGTGAAGTTCGGTGAAAAGAGGAACAGGATTTCCGGTCAAGTAAGTACAGGATTATAAACACAAAATCAGTCTGGGGTATTACAGCAGTAGGTCTAATAATGAATAAGAAAATAGGAATGCGGGTAAACTACTTTGAGCAGCGCAGTGATCGCATTATCGTAGTCGAGATAGATACGAAGCCAACACCGACCACAATAGTAAACGGTTATTTGCCAACTACCTCTGCCGATGATGAGGAGATTGAAATGTATGAAGAAATAAAGAAAATCATTCAGACAGTTGTGGCTGAGGAAAACGTAATTGTGATGGGGGATGAAATTCAGTAGGAAAGGGAAGGGAAGGAAAAATTGTAAGTGAATATGGACTGGGGACAATGAATGAAAGAGCAAGCCGCCTGGTAGTATTTTGCACAGGACATAATTTAATAATAACTAACAGTTTAAGAATCATGAAATAAGGTATAAGGTTGTATAATCAGTAGAAGCCAGACATTGGAAGGTACTAGATAGATACACTCATGCCCCAAACATCGTCCAGCCTGCCTAAAGTGGTGTCATGACAGGCACGCATGGAAGGACGAATGGAGACGTGCCGTCTTCAGTGTGGAGAGTCGCTTCTGCCTCGGTGCCAATTATTGTCGTATGCATGTTTGGCGTCTTACAGGGGGGGATCGAAACTCTTTAGTGTATAAGTCAGAGGCACACGGAGCCGACAACCGGAGTCATGGTGTGGGGAGTCATATCTTACACTGGCAGTTCTTCTGTGGTTATCGTTCAAGGGAACATTGAAGAGCACAAGGTACAATGAAATCATCTTAAACCTATCTTGCTACCGTTTATGAACCAACATGGCGATACGTTTTTCCAACAGGACAATGTACGTTCACAGGTATCCCGAACCACCCCACGTGATCATCAAGGTGTACGTCAATTTCCCTGGCCTGCACGATCCCTGCATTTTCCCCCCATTCAGCATGTTGGGGACCAGATGAAGCGCCATCTACAGCGGTCTGAACGACCGGCACGAAATCTGACCCAACTGAGGCACTAGATGGAAATTTTACGGCAGCCATTTCGCAACACTGCATTAGAAACCTCTATAATCGTCTTCATGGGAAAATAGCTGCTTGTATTGGTGCAAAAGCAGGATATACATAGTATGATCGACTTTTTGCACGTTCTGGTGACTGCACTCTCGTAGGTATGGCTCTGTCTGTGTGATCTTGTGTGGTATGCATGCTCAAGAATATGTCCATAAAGTTAGGTATCTTGAATGACAGCAACCAGTTTCCTTTTATGTAAAATGTTTTTATTACATTTCTCCCATTACCGGTTTCGATATGCCTGACATATCATCATCAGATGGTGAACGGTTTTTTATATTACAGTAGTGGAATTTGTGCATCTGTTATAATTACAAAAAGAAAACAAGTGAACTATGTGGAGAGCAAAACTGACATAATAATATTGACTTAGGCCTAAATGTTGCTACTTACAATTGAAAAACAAAACAAGTGAACTGTGTGGCGAACATAACTGACGTAGTAATATTGATTTAGGCCTGAATGTTGCTACTTACAATTTGTGTTATCCAAAAACCCAAGACGTGAAGTTCTTGAGAGTTTTAGGAGATTTAGGCAACTACTGATAGATACGGCGAAAAATAAAACTTTAGAAAAGGAATGGGTAACTGTGGGAGATGAACTAGTGAAGGCAGCAGGGGACCAAATATTTACAATGTAAAGACCTACAAAAAATCCTTGGATATCACAGGAAATACCAAATGTAACTGATGAAAGGCGAAAATATAAAAATGCAGTAAATGAAGCATGGAGTACAGACAATTAACAAATGAGATTGAAAGGACGTGCAAAATATCTAAGCAAGAGTGGCAAGTAGACAAATGCAACTCTGTAGATGAGTGTATAACTAGGGGAGAAATGGATACCGCCTGCAGAGAAATAAATGAAAGATTTGGAGACAAAAAAAAACAGCTCTATGAATATTAAGAACTCAGAAGTTCTCAGCAAACAAGGGAATGCTGCAAGTTGTAAAGAGAACATAGAGTGGGTAAACAAAGGAAATGAACTCACAGACAATATTGTAGGAAGGACAGAGGAAGTAGATGAAGATGAAATTAGAGATACTATACTGAGAGATTTATTTCACAGAGCCGTGAAAGACCTAAGTCGGAACAACACCCCTGTTGTAAATGACATTACCCTCAGAGCTATTTGCGCGTTTAATAGAGGTCACCCTGAAGTAGTCCCTAGTCTACCGTGGGAGTGCAGTCAAGACTATCACCTCAGTTTCCCACTCAGATTGGGATAAGGCAAGGAAATGGGCTTCAACCTGCCACTTGAAAAAGTGGTAAGCGAAACGGGTATTGAGACGAGAGGCTCTATCTACTGTGAGTCTGTACAATTGTTGGGGAATGCAGATGATTTGGATTTAATGAGCAGAACACGTAAAGATCTAAAAAAATACATTTTTAGCTGTAAAACGGAGGGCAGAGAAGATGGGGCAGAGAATTAGCTAAGGGAAAACCAAGCCTTACAGTCCGCAACAACCCTTGATGGAATGACATTTGAGTGACTGCAATGTATCACCCATCTGGGCTCAAAGATAAAAGCAAATGGCACCACCCATACTGAAATTATGGATCGAATAAGCGTTTCTAATCGATGCTACTTTAGAAAGTTGTGATATTTTACACCTAAGCTTCTATCACGATGGACTAGGTGCCGACTTTACAAAACGCCCAGTACTCATTTATGGCTCAAAAATATGGACAATTACAACGGTGGGTGAAACCAAGTGATATCACGTGAAAGAAGTACATTCAGGACGATATTAGGTCCTGTATACGAAAAAGGGACCTGTAGAAGGCGAGGAAATGATTATGACTGCTACAAGAAGGAGGGTGTGGTGAAGTTCAAAAGCTGTATAGTCTGGGATGGTCTCGATATGTAATGCGACAATATGAAACAGATCCTACAATGAAGACGTGTTGCAGTGAACCTGGGGGAAGAAGATCAAGAGGTCAACCTAAGTTGAGATGGAGCGATTTGGTTGGAGAGGATAATGCCAAACACTGCTGCCGTAACTGGAGATGGACGGCGAAGTCCAGAGACGAATGGCCGAAAATTGTTGAGGAGGCCAGGTTCCACTCCTGGTTGTAGCGCCAATGGAAGAAGAAGAATAATAGACGTGCAAATTAGAGAGAAGCAGCGTTAAGAATAATTACAGTGTCACCTTTATTGTTACAAAATCTACTAGGGTTTAAGCTGCTGACAAGGAAACCTAAAATTACCGTACGTAAAACAATCAACAGTTCTAACACTGGTGTTGTTTTGGTCCTCAGTCCGGAGACTGGTTTGATACAGCTCTCCACCCTACTCTATCCTGAGCAAGACTCTTCATCTCCTCATAGAGACGGCAACTTACATCCATTTGAATGTGCTTACTGTATTCATCTCTTGGTCTCCCTCTGCGAATTTTTCCCGACACACTTCCCCCCAACGCAAAATTCACGATTAATTGTTGTCTAAGAATGAGTACTACCAATCGATCGCTTCTTTTAGTCAAGGTAAAACACAAATTCCTTTTCTCCCCAATTCTGTTCAGTACCTCATTAGTTAAGCGATCCCCCAACCACATCTTAAACATTCTTCTTTAGCACCACATTTCCAAACCCTCTTTCCTCTTCCTGTCGGCACTGTTTATCGTCCAGATTTCACTCCCGTACAAGGCAACACTCCACACAAATGCCTTCAGAAAGAACATCTGTACACATAAATTAATATTCGATGTTAGCAAATTTCTGATTTTCAAAAACGCTTTTCTACTCATTGACTTTTTCTGTAAAAAATCATAAATTATTTTACTGCCCAAATAACAAAACTCATTTACCCCCTTCATTGTTTCGTTACCTAATCTAATATCTTCAGCATCGCCCGACTTTCTTCGACTGCATTCCATTACCCTTATATTGCTCTTGTTAATGTTAATCCTATGCACTCCCTTCAACACACTGTGCATTCCCTTCAACTGCTCCTCCAATTCCTTTGCTGTCTCTGAGAAAATTACAAAGTAATTGGCAAAACGCTATGTTTTTATTTCTTCACTCTGAACTTTAATTCCTTCTCCAAATTTCTCCTATCTTTCCTTTATAGCTAGCTCAATGTAGAAATTGAATAATATAGGAAAAAGGCTACAAGCCTGTCTTATACTCTTATGTACCTCTGCCTCCATTTCATGACCTTCAACTTCGATAATTGCATTAAGGTTTTTGCACAAGTCGTAAATAACCTTCCGTTCGCTAAATTTTATTCCTTCTGATTTCAAGATCTTAAAGACTGTATTCCAATCAAATTTATCAATAGCTTTCTCCAAATCTACAAAAGCTAGATATGTACGTTTGCCTTTCCTCAATCTAGCTTCTAAAATAAGCCTAAAGTGAGTATTGCCTCACGTGTTCCTACATTTCTACTGAATAAAAACTGATCTTCCCGTAGGTCGGCTTCTACCAGTTTTTACATCCTTCTTTAAATAATTCCTGTTAAAATTTGAACCATAACTAATGGTTCTGCAATTTTACACCTGTCTAGGCCTGATTTCTTTGGAATGTAGATTATTACGTTTTTCTTAAAGTCTGAGATTATTTCCCCTGTCTCATGCATCTTACGCACCAGGTGAAATAGTCTTGATATGGCTGGCTCTACCAGAGACTTCAGTAGTTCTGTGGGAATGTCCACTCAAGGGGCCTTGTTTCGACTTAGGTCTTTCAGTGCTCTGTCAAATTCTTCTCTCAGTATAGTATCACCTATTTCATCTTCATCTACTTCCTCTTCCATTCCCACAATATTGTCTCTAAGTTTCTTTGTAGAGCCCCTCTATATACTCTTTCCACCTTTCAGCTTTTCCTTCTTTGCTGAGAACTGGTTTTCCATCTGAGTTCATTATATTCATACATCTGCTTTTCTTGTCTCCAATTGTCTCTTTTATTTTCCTGAGGGCGGTATCTATTAACCTCCTATTTAAACGTTGTTTTACAGACTTGCATTTGCCTTATAGACACTCCTGCTTAGCTATTTTGCCCTTCCTGATAATATCATTCTTGGTCGTCTGCATTCCATTTTGCCTGTTTCATTTACTGCATTTTCATTTTTTCTCCTCTTATCAATTAAATTTAGTATGTCCTGTGATATACAACGATTTTTTGTAGGTCTTGCCTTTCTACATATTTTGTCCTCTGCTGCCTTTACTATTTCATCTCTGAATGCTATTTATTTCTCTTCGACTGTTTCATTTCTTCCTGTTTCTGTAAATCGTTGCCTCAAGCTCCCTCTGAAATTCTCAAGAACTTCAGGTTCCTTCAATTTATCCAAATCCCATCTCCTTATTTTCCAACCTTACTACAATTTTTACAGTTTCAGCCTGCAGCTCATAACGAATAAGATATGGTCAGAGTCTGTATCTGCACCTGAGTGTGTTTTACAGTTCAAATCCTAGTTCCGAAATATCTGTCTTACCATTATAAAATCTATCCGGTACCTTCAGGTGTTTCCTGATCTCTTCCACGTATACAACCTTCTCTCATGATTCTAAAACCAGGTGTTCGTTATCATTATATTGTATTCCGTGCAAATTTCTACCAGACGGCTTACTCTTTCATGTTTTTGCCCACAGCATATTCTCCTGCTATTCTTCCTTCCATTCCGTTGCCTACTATTGTATTTCAGTCTCACATCACAATTAAGTTTTCCTCGCCCATAATTGTCTAAATAAGTTCCTATACCACCTCATACATTTCTTCGATCTAGTTGGCATAGAAACCTGTACTACTGTGATCTTTGTTGGCTTCGTATTACTCTTGAATACGATAATACGATCTCTGCGCTGCTCATGGTAGTTCACTCGCATTCCTAGTTTCTTATTCACAACTAGAACTACTCCTGTTATACACTTAAGTGATTTTTTGTTTATAATCCTGTACTTGCGTGACCAGAAATCCTGTTCCTCTTTACCAAACTTCACTAATCCCCACCATATCTAACTTCAACGTATCCATTTTACTTTTTAAATTTTCTAATTTCCCTACCCGATCAAGGGATCTAACATTCCGTGCTCTGTTCCGTAGAATGCTAGCGTTGTCTTTCCTGATGATCACATCCTCCTGAGTAGTCCCCGCCCCGACATCCGAATGGGAGACTATTTTACGCCCGGAATATTTTATCCGAGAGGATGCCATTATCATACAGTAAAGCTGCATATCCTCGGGAAAAGTAATGACTGCAGTTCCCCCTTGCTTTCAGCCATTCGCAGTAACTGTCCGGCAAAGCCACATTAGCTGATGTTACAAGGCCAGCTCAGCCAATCATCCAGACTGTTGTCCCTGCAACTACTGAAAAGACTGCTGCCCCTCTTAAGGAACCACATGTTTGTCTGGCCTCCCCACAGATACCCCTCCGCTGTGATTGCACCTACCGTATGACAATATCGCTGAGGCACGCAAGCCACCCCACCGCGACAATGTCTGTGGTTCATAGGGGTGGTACTTAGACTATGGGGAAGAAACCTAGAGCCTAACAGAAACAGGGAAATTACCAGATAGTTTTGAAATACAGTAATATCTCTGATACTTTTCCTTGATATTGATTCTCATGGTTGTAAGAGAAGATACAACAAAGAAATATATATTGTTGAAACGAGATAGAATGGCTGGCCAGTACTTACCTTTGTGCTGTACCGCCGATAGTAACACAAATGAAGAAACAGAAAAAAGGGGACAAAAAGGACAAGCTTTCGGATCACCTTCATCAGGTGGGAGAGAAGGGAAGAAGAAAGGAAAGGTAGTTCACAACCTAGGTCATGAAGGTGGTGTTTCGGGAGTGTGGACGTCAGAGATACTGCATGTATGTACTGAGCCAAGCCAGAGAGGATAAATATAACCAAAGAGGAAAGATCAAGTAGTAAAGAGAAGAGAATATGAGTGAAATGAATGATGCTGAGGGGTGTAGGAGGGGCGGGGGGTTCTCTAAAACGTTTTTCATTAAGTTGCTCGCCGTGGAGGTTCGAGTCCTCCCTGGGCATGGGTGTGTGTGTTTGTCCTTAGGTTAGTTTACCTAGGTTTAAATAGTTTGTAAGCTACGGACTGATGACCACGCAGTTTGGCCCGAAGGATTTACAGACATTTGAACAATTTGTAGAAAATTAATGTCAGGCAAATAATGTGCCTATTCTTTATACAGTAGGTAGAGGAATTTGTAGATTCAATGCGAAAGTATACGTGAAATGACTAATGAAAACCTTTCTTCAACGCTGATGTGATTATTCTGAGAACAGGCGATATCCGAACATTTTTCCAATCCGCTACGCTTCAGTCCATCCGGTCAATGGAATTAGACTTTTTAACCTTCTTCCACCTGTCCCAGCAATAGGGCACCGAAAGAGAAGAGAAAAACAAAAAGAGTAGTTGAGCCCCCCGATAATTGGAAGTTCGTCAAGCAGCGGGCAGATGTTGCCGGCAGCGACCGGCGGCCCGCTGGCCGGTCCAGGGACCGCAGACGTCCGCAGAGCGCTGGCGACGCCGCCGCCGCGCCGCGGTGGGTAAATCCCCGGCCAGGGCTGCCAACTTGCCCGCGCGGCCGCAGCGCCGCTGATCCCTGCTAATGGAACGCTTTTTGAGAGGACACCGGGACCACTAATGCCGCTCGCGGCCGCAAGGCGGACATAAAGCAACTTAAATAACGCCTAATCCGTACAGAAGGATCATCCCCTTCCGTTAGTCGAAATTTACGTGCTGTGAGCGAAGTATATGAGGGAGCTCGCTAACGAACTGGTGTAACGCTGAGCTCCCATTAGCACGGGGTTCCGCGGACGAAAAATTTATCCACAGTGGGATGTGATGTGGGACTGAAATTTTCAGCCACATTATTCCTATATTACCTCTATCTACCAAATCTTTTTAAACATGATAGTCCTTACTCAATATGCTGTTTACATCCTGAGATTTAATGTTCATTTTAATGGACTTAGAGTTCACTCTCTTGATGTCAGAGAGAGAGAGAGAGAGAGAGAGAGAGAGAGAGAGAGAGAGACCTCCCAGTGTGGCAGGAGAACCGGTCACTACAATCGCTTAGCTCCAAGTACGAGCTTTCTTACGAAGTATTACTGTGGCAGTTGGGTACTCCTTCACTTTGCGAAACTTATTTCAAGAAGATTCAGTGCCACCCATTCAAAATGTAACACCGCTGAGTACGGAAGATATCACAGACAAATTTGTTCGTATTACTTACTTACTTATACACTGGTCGTACCGAACTTGAAAGTTCATTACCACAGCAGCATGTTTTCGCCATTTGTCCCTGTCTTGCGCTACTTCCTTCCAGTCTCCTTCAGTACCTAGGCTCCTCAAATCGGCCTTCACATTGCCCTCCCTTCTACGCCTTGGTCTCCCCACAGGACATTTTCCCTCCAAGTGCCCTACCAATACTCTGCGCGCTGCCCTGCCTTAATCCATTCGAACTACGTGACCCGCCTATCGCAGACTACGTGATTTAATAACACTGCTTACGTTAGGGCTTGAATAGAGTTCGTGAACTTCTTTGTTATGCAGTTTTCGCCACTCTCTGCTAATGTCATCCCTTTTTGCTCAGAAAAATTTTATTTTATTGTATTTATTTATCTCCAAACGCTCGAAACGGTTTTCATTTTGCAAAGTGAGAGACCAAGTTTTATACCCATACAGCACAAGTGGAAGAATAATAGTTTTCTATATTGTGATCTTTCAATTTCTTGACAATAACCGTGACAAGAGTAATCTATTCAGTGTGAAGTACCAAGCAATTCCCGCCCGTTATCTCTTCATCAGCTCGGATTCAATCTTATTTTCCGATGTAAATAAATACTTAAACGCGTTCACTTTTTCAAACTTTATGTGACCAACTCTTAACACTTCTGATCTATTGCTATTGGCATTCTAGTCGTAACCAAGTATTTCGTTTTGTCTTCACTTATCCTCAAACCTACGTCTTCACTAGACTTAACGCCTTCGCATTTGCTTGTACAGATTCTTTCCTATCGCTAATGATGTTTACATCATTTGCGTACCCTAATATCTTAATATTTCCATTTAACTTCACACCCTCTGAATTATCTGGTGCCATTCGCATAATATATTCTAGGACTTAATAAAAAAGTAGCGGGAACAAGGCATATCCCTACTTAAGTCCGTTTCCTCATGCGTACCTTACCTTTTATGATTTTCAAACTCGCTTCCATAAGTCTAACATACTTCTTTGGTATTCCAAGTCGAAAAGAATTCTGTACAATTTTGTACGCAATACTGAATCGGTTTATTATGTTCCCATTTCTTCTCCAAAATTTGACGCAAGGTGAATATTTGGTCTATAGTATATCTGCTCCTCCGAAAGGCAGCTTGGTAATCCCCCATAATTCCATTTGCATATTATTTAAGCCTGATTAGCAGAATATTCGAGAAAATTTTGAAACATACTGGTAATAGCGATATCCCTCTATAGTTACCGCATACCATTTTATCGCACTTCTTAAAAACTGTGATTAGAATAGACTTCTGCCACCCTTGAGGTATCATCTCTGAGTTCCATACTTTAGTTACTACTTTTTGAATTATTTATGTCACTTTCTGTCTCCCTTTTTAACTAATTCTGCAGTTATGCAATCTGCTCCCGGTGCTTTATTGGTTTTCCATTTGTTGATTGCATCTCTTACTTCCTTTAGCGTTGGCTCAAGTATCTGCGGTTCTGCTGTATGTATTTCAAACGCCTGCTCATTTCCTGCTTTCAGGCGAATAATTTCTCAAAATGAACCTTCCATTTGCTTGATATAGCACTTAGTGAGTGAAAATAAAACCTTATATAAAGTGACAAAAGTGATGAAATCGTTATTGACTGTTGCCACAACTGCTGCTACAAAGTTCGTCTGAAAATTTCGGAAAAATGTCCCACGAAATATAGGAAACAAGAGTTACAAAAAATTACGTTAACTGTCACTCAAAGTAATCGACATTGTGTGCAATATACTTCTGACATCAGTTGAACAGTTGTTGGAGGCTATCAGCAAACGCTTCTTGTGGAATCGCTCAAAGCACGAAGGACACGCAATCTAGAAATTTTCAAAACCAAATATGGAGAAATTAACAATCACACTTTTATCATCTAGGAGAAATTATCTCTGAAAAATATGCCCAACAAGAAAGAATACAAAAAGCTCGTAAAAGTTTAGGGTCAGTACTAAACCACTATAATAAGAAATGCATATCTTTAAATTCCAAAATTAGACACTACATAACAGTAATGAAACTATCAATGTTAGCGAAACCTTGGCTCTAAACAGGAAAACTGAAATAGAAAATCTAAAGAAAGAAAAATAATTAGGAAAAGTTTGGAACCAAGATGAACCGAGAATGGATATAGACTACAGAAAACATCCAAAATTGAAGAATATTCTAACATAGAGACAGACATGATGAAAAGACGCCTCAAATTATATGGCCACATAATGAGGCTTCCCGAACATAGACTAACGAAAAGAATAGTAAAATATGTAGGTTCCCTTGCTAATTGAGGAGAATTATCCAAAATGTTAACAAAAGACTTGGAATCAGCCAAAATGACCAAAGAAGATATAGACGCAAGGAACAACTTTAGAATAAAAGTAGAAAATTGGAATTTAAACCAGAGACAAAAGTCAGAAAAACCGGAACTAAATATAGCGAAGAAAGAAGAGCTAAATTCTCACAAACAATGAAAAACTAGTAGGCAAATAGAAAGAACAAGAATAACTGAAAATATACCATCTTAGTTAGCGTCTTACACTCTGGGAGCCTTGCCGTTAATAATATAATACATCTTTTACATCTACATGGGATATTCTGCAAATCACATTTAAGTGCGTGGCAGAGGGTTCATCGAATTACCTTTATACTACTTATCACCCATTCCATTCTCGAATAGCGCGTGAGAAGAAAGAACCCTTGAGTCCGTCCGTTCCACCTCTGAATTCTCGTATTTTATTCTGATGATCATTTCCACCTATGTTAGTGAGAGCCAACGGTAATAATAATAATAGAAAAAAAGGGCTGTTCCTTCAGATAGAGGCTCGTCCTTTGCACTTCGGTTGAGATGACACCTGCTGTTTCTCCTAATGTGAGTACCTCGAGAATTCAGACTGGAAAAAAAAAGAAAAAAAAGTACGGTGTGCTCCAGAACGGCGTCGGACGCGCGCTCTTAATAGCAGCAGCCAGCAAAAGCCACGAGATGGCCAGCGGTCCCAACGCCTTTTTTTTTAATAAGTAAAAGTAGTTGGGGAACAGAAGGAAGTCTGCCAGTGCGAATTCTGGAGAATGAGGAGGATATGGAAGCACGGTGACCTTGCGTCTAGCGAGGAGGTTGAGCTCGCGTATCGCCAGTGTGGGGACGGGCAATGTCATACACGGACGTGAATAGTAGTGCTTACACTGTCTTTTCTGAGCTTCAAATTGCCTGATTCGCACTGTTTCGATGTTTTCTGCCACTGTGATTGTAGACGGTCGAACCGAATGTGGCTCATTCCGACACCAACCTTTCCGTCTCTAAATCGCTTAAACCATTCAAACACGGACTTTTTACTCACTGCTTCAACACCACATACTTGTACTAACATCCCATGGTTTCCTGTCTCCGTTTTGCCTAATTTGAAACGATATTTTAAGTTAACGCGTTGCTCCAATTTGCACTCCAAATGTCAACAACACGAGTTCTCACACTGACCCTTACAAGCTTCCTAGGGTTTTACTTGCGGACGGAGAAGTTAGTACTGCTTCCTCCCACAAGTCCCCTAAAACCTCCGCATCCTTGCTGATGCTGTTGCGTAGCAGTGTGCGTTTACCGCCCTACAGTACGCACGAGGTGCCGTAGTTGCTGTCCATGTCGTTATGGAAAGCATAGAGTTCTGACTAACCTTTTGTCTTCTATAGTTGTGTCCCCAGCGCAGAAGACAGCACACAGGTCGTTGGTTCTTCTACAGCATACAAGTGAGGCTAAAGTTCTTTATGATGGAAGCATAATCAGCGACTCGCGAGATTTTTAAATGTCAGGGATGCCATTTATTAAATAAATAATAAAAAAAATTAGCAACTATTGTTAATATGATATGGCCTATGCTGCCCATAGCTCATGTTGAGACCTCGACTGTTATCACTATTACAAAAATCTTAACTCATGACTGGCGCGGTCCGGCGCGTATAGTGGTCAGCTGGAGACTGAAACTGCGGCGCGTTGCGAGAGGGCACCTGACGCTCTATTTCGCGCCAAAACAGGGCCGTCGCGCACCTTCTGCAAAATCGCTCTTCTCTTGTTACAATAAGAGAAGAGACCAAATCTAGCCTGTCCTTGAGAGATATTTATAATAAATTCTCAGCTCTGAATAATTAATATTTAGTTTCTAATAAACAAAAGTAATATCAAAAGAAATCACGTGACGTGAAATGCAGCAGCCAATGCGAGGAGAGCACCAGTAACATAGGCGGGCTTTCCCACGGGAACCAGCACCTACTGCGCCATATGCTACTGCTCCCCACCCCACATTTCAACATATGCTGCACTGCTGTCGTTCTTCCGCGTTTAAGACACGATACAATGTTAGCAAAGAAACGGCCAGCGGCCAGAAACATGAAGTGGCCACAGGCCAGGAATATCACACCCTGTTAGCTGGGTCGCAGCGTGCACCACCGCTTCACTGCAGTGCTTTGCACGATAGGAGGCGCTTGTTGACATTGCAAGGTATCCCGAATATTAAAAAGAAAAAAAAAAAACAATGTTTAAAGTTTAATGGAAATCGACCAATACGGCGTACTACGTTGTGCAAAACTGACATCTTAAAACTGAACAAGGTGGTGACTCCCACCACTGGAATAAGTCTTGGAAACATAAATTAATATGCGCAACGAGCACGCCCGGAAAATAGGGTGAACACAAATACTAAAAATTATGACCCTGCTATAAGTACACCCAAAGAAAATACTGAATGAAAAATCCATCTGATTAAGTTATGTAATGAAAGGGGAAACAATATGACTGCGTCACAATAAAATGAAATGTAACTTACCTCGTATTCTCATTACAAACCTGGTAACTGGAAACAGCAAGCAGGTCTCGGCATGCAGGATCATTAATTTTATCAATTGTATATACAAAATTATGCAAATGGTTGATAGGTATTAATGAGGTTAAAGAATACTCAAAAAGTGAAAACAAGGAAGGGGTATTTGCAGAACTAGAATCCGGCATTGCACACGGAGGTCACTAAAAGTTGTGATATTGTTGTATAAAAAATGTTCAAATGTTTGTTAAGCTTATGGGACTTAATTACGGGGTCATCAGTCCCTAAACTTACAAACTACTTATGAACTACTTACGAACTAGGACGGCACAAATATCCACGCCCGAGGGGGGATTCGAACCCCCGACCGTAGTGGCCGTGCTGACCGTGACTGGAGCGCCTCAGTCACCTCGGCCACCGCAGCCGGCCATTGTTGTATAATTATACCGCGAGGTGCCACCTTCGCGAAGCAAAGTGGACTTAGAATGAAGAGGCTATTGAAACTTGTAAAACCTCATTTGAAATCGACCATTAACATCAGAAAATGTTTTTGGACTCCTGACAATTTGGTCCCATTATCAAAATTGTGGTTTCAGGTGATTCAACTTAGAAAGATTTCTAAATACCTAAATAGAGTAGCAATCGAGCAATGTAGCAAAAGCTGCCCGGCAGGGAGCGTGCCTTTTTGTTTTTGCTTCGTTAAAAAGAAACTGACTTCGTTTTTCAGTCTAGTCTGATGTGTCTGGTGAGTTTGTCCAGTATAATCTCGGTCGATAGCTGAAAATTAAATAGTTATCATCCTATTTAAAATCGGATGCATTCAAGTTTGAATACCTTGCGCAGTTACGATTAGCGCACGATCAAATAAACTCTATCGAAATATCGATAAGTCAATGTGAAGGAACATAAAACATTTTGAATTACAGTGACGTTATATTCCTGCTTTTATCGAAAGATAAGGAACCGAGACAGAATTTCACCTTCACTGTAGTGTATTTACTTTAGAAAATATATTTCATTTATAACTAAAGCGAAATTGTAATGTTATATGGTATTATGTTTCGACAATTGTATTTTTGTATTGCTACTGGAAAAGACCACACATTACGTATTATAATGGACAGGAATATTAACCTTGCAGATCCACGCTTATCGGAATTCATTTTCTCTTAAAGGTTTTAACACTATCATAATAGTTCTCTATAGAGAATAACAATGTTTGACGTTACGGGAATTGCCGCTAGCAACGTGTGTACATGATTCACGTAACTTCAATGTTGTGTTAGATTTTACGGAGAACATTACACTAAAGCTATTCGCTGCGATTAATCCTATGAACTATTGGTTTACGAAAACCGATGATAAATCAGTAAATACGGCCATCGAGAATATATTTTGTCGTGTCCCGCTTCATCGTCGTCTTTTTTCCGGACATCAATCAAGTATTCAGTCGGCGGTAAAGTGCCAGTAGGCTACTACCTAGGGAAGGGCGCAACAACCACACCATACAGTAACATAAAGTGCGCGTAGAGGATGTCCCTTCACAGCGAGTGGTGGAGAAGAATCCAATATGTGACAGTTGTTGGCATTATGAAGTAATCTTCGTTAGTTCTCAAACTATTTCCAAGATATACATGATCCACTTCTATGGGTGACAAGGACCGATGGGCAAGTCCGGTGCTGAGCCTTGGAACTTTATCTGACGCAAATTCCAAATCGTGTAGGGTTAACAGTGTAAAATGTGCCACATATCTTTTGAACTGTTGAACAGGGGTTAAACATCTTCCTTAGCAAACATGGAGAACCAGCTATAGGGCCGGCCGCGGTGGCCGAGGGGACTGAGGCGCTCCAGTCACGGTCTGCACGGCCACTACGGTCGGGGGTTCGAATGCCCCCTCGGGCATGGATAGTTTTGTGCCAGCCTTAGTATAAGTTAGTTCATAAGTAGTTTGTAAGTTTAGGGACTGATGACCCCGTAGTTAAGTCCCAAAAGCTATACAAACATTTGACATTTCCAGCTGTAGAATTTGAGGCACGTGCTGCATTGCCAGCTATAGCTAAAGCAGTTTCATCAACCACTGCTGTAGGAATTTGCCACCTCCACCTGCCAAACCAATTTATTATTTAATATTCATAGAATATGTGACATCAACTGCGATTGGGCAAAGCTGAAAATGTGCACCCAGCCGGGATTCGAAGCCGGGTCTCCTGCTTTTTAGGCAGTTGCGCTGACCCCTACACCACTGGGGACACAGTGATCACCGCACTTGCAAGGACTACTCATGCACGCTTCCCGTCAGATACAAATTGCCAGCTTCGCCCTGCCCATAGTACTCAAACTCGTAGTTCAACTAATTCCCGTAAGAGTAAGGGCTTCAAACTTTCCCACCCCTCCCCACTAACCATAGGATCATTGCCCGTCACCGGCATGTTATATATATATATATATATATATATATATATATATATATATATATATATATATATATACATGTGGCGTCTGTTCCGAAAGAACAGACGTCACTTCTGGTTCTGCAGCTGTTATTATTTAACATTCACAGAACATGAATATTGAATAATAACAGCTGCAGGATCAGAAGTGACGTCTGTTCTTTCGGAACAGACGCCACATGTATATATATAACATGCCGGTGACGGGCAATGATCCTATGGTTAGTGGGGAGGGGTGGGCAAGATTGAAGCCCTTACTCCACGGAAGAGGCACAATAAGTGCCGAAACATATTTGGGTATTAAAACAAAACAAAGTGTCATGCGTAAGGCAGATTTAACCACAAATAAGTAGAATCAATTCGAATTGAATCTACTTGCTCAATCGGCGTCCAGTTAAATTACATGTGAACATTTAATTGACCAAGAAATACTGCTTTAATAGCAGTTCAATAAATTCACAACAGACAGCCAATACCAAAATATTTAAAACACAGTAATGAAACACGTTTCGACGGCCCCAAACTTTTGTCCATGACCTCTCTCAAGATAGAAAGGATAAAAAATGCTTGACTCAACTATAAGGCGCGAGAAACTTCTGGAACTCGGCGTGGTTTGACGAGACAGACGGCATCGAGGCACTGGGCTCACAAACACCTAGACACGAGGCCCACATACACCGCTACCAGCCCGGCCACGGTGGCCGAGGGGACTGAGGCGCTCCAGTCACGGTCACTACGGTCCGGGCTCGAATCCCCCCTCGGCCATGGATATTTCTGCCGTCCTTAGTCTTAGCTAGTTCGTAAGTTGTTTGTAAGCTTAGGGACTGATGACCCCGTAGTTAAGTCCCTTAAGTTCTACAAACATTTTTTTGAACCGCAACCTGTGAACATTATCACTAGGGATAACATAAATGACTTACATATATCAAATTCTTAAAAAACTAGGATCTTCCTTATCAACTTAATAAATATTAATAAATGAAGGTAACAACTTGTGCACAAAAGAGAGAGAGAGAGAGAGAGAGAGAGAGAGAGAGAGAGAGAGAGAGAGAGAGAGAGAGAGAGAGAGAGAGAGAGAGAAAAGAAAGAAAACAGTGCAGCTACAGTAAGTCGGTTATCAACTATCTTGAAGTACTCGACTCTCCGAGCACAGTCTACCCGTTAATGGCAGTTTTATTTTCTTTATCAAGTCTGCAATTTCTTCTTTCACATTATAAATGCACATGTACCACAGTACAGTAGCACAGCACTTGCCCATCTTTAATTCCACAACATAAGCTTTAGCAAAATGAGATGGTAAATACTGCAAGGACAGTGGCAGTCAATGTACCATGTAATAATAGTGGGAAAAAAATTCAGTTAATTTGGTTTGAACTCAGGCTTGAGTACGTCAGACCATCAATGACAACTACCATCTCTTCACATCAAGCCAGGCCTGTTTAAACAGTTGGTAAGGGCCATGAATCAATGTGGACAAGGGTTTATGTACATTTCAAAAAAGTTCCAGCTTTCTTCAGCAAAAATAAAGGAAAGGGTGTATGTGCGCCCCCAAATTAGAGAACTTCAAAAAGACCCACATTTTTGAAGAATGCCTTTCACCCAAAGAAAAAAATGCATTAATATCTTTTAAAAAATGTAACCGAAAACTGTCTGGGAAGAAAAAGAGCTCACAACTATTAACAATTTGTTCAAGAAATGATAAATGCATATAGTGATGTAGGATCTAACGTCATTAAAAATGCATTTCCTAGATTCACGTCTAAAATATTTTCCTGAGAGCTGTAGCGATGATTACGAGCTGCCGGCCGCGGTGGCCGAGGAGACTGAGGCGCTTCAGTCACGATCTGCACGGCCACTACGGTCGGGGGTTCGAATCCCCCCTCGGGCATGGATATTTGTGCCGTCTTTAGTATAAGGTAGTTCATAAGTAGTTTGTAAGTTTAGGGACTAATGACCCCGTAGTTAAGTCCCATAAGCTTAACAAACATTTGAACATTTTTTTGATGATTCCGACGATCATGCTGAAAGGTCCTATCAAGACAAAATGTTCTAGGGAAAGCGTTATGAAGGGAAATGGATGCCTGCAATGCTTGTCGACTACTGCTGGTACATAATTCAAGAAGACACGTATAACCCGAAAACTATGCCTGACACGGAAAAACTAATTACAGAATTGAATTTAGGAGGAGGGGTTCCACACGAATCACGCGCGAAACCTCCAGAAAAAATATATTTGTTTTATTATTTTATTATTTTAGAACAGTGTAATTTCACTTTTAGACTTATACAGCACCAACTTGAACAGAAAGTCCTTATTTGGGGAAACGTTGGTCACTTCTTCAGAATATATACAGGGTTTCTCACCTACGAGTCGTTAGCCGTATTTTCTCTGGTGTTTGAACAGATATTTGCAATCTCGTTTTTGCAATGTATAGTTGGACTCAGGCCCAACAAATTCCGATCATGACGCCATCCCTGTACGCCCCGTGTAGATGTAAAGAGTCGGTTTCCCAGTTTCCCGTCACGAACAAGAAGATTTTTTAAACGAATTTCTTGTAGCTCAGTCGATAGAGTCCCCAATTAGTCTAGTGTGATACTCGGTTCATCCATAATATCTATCGAATTTTGCGAAAGTCTGAGATTAATAAAACACAGACTAAAGTAGACAAATGTGTTTTAATTTAGCTTAGTTAATGCACTTTAGTGACAGGACTATACTGTACATTTACGAAGCAATTAGTAGGCAACTGTATATTTAATACATTACTTAGTCACTATCAAAGCAAAGCAGCGCACATCCAAGCTGCCTCTTTGGCGATTTCATTACACATCCCTACAATTCTTAGTACGGAATCTCGTCAGAAATATACTGTATATTACGGTAACAACAATTAAATAGTGTTGTTGTACCAGTTAACGCTAGCAGCACTTACCTATTACCATAACCATGTCCGTTACTTCTGAAGGTGTGTACATGTTGTATTGTGCAGTGCGGCATTGCCGAAAGAAATAAGATGCATTCGCTGCCAGCTACACGTCGTGCAGCACTTTTCGTGTCGTCTTCATTGTCCGAGTTACCCCGTCGTGTGTGCCGCCACGCCTCGCGCCGTCTGCTACTGCCTTATTGAAGCGCTATACAGCCGCCTCCGGAGTACTGTTTAATGACGTGTTTTACTGTCTTTGTTAACACATTTAGATAAATCTAATGGCACAGTAGAGCAATTGGTGATTGCTCTAAAGACTGAGCACAAAAATTTCGCTTTAAGAATCTTTTTCTTCGTGACGGGAAACAAAGCGAAGCTTTACATGTACACCGGGCGACGCAAGAATGGCGTGAGGAGCAGAATTTATTTGGCCTGAGTCCAGCTACACATTGCAAAAAAGAAACTGCAAATCTACATCTACATACGTACTCCGCAATCCACCGTAAGGTGCGTGGCGGAGAGTACACTGTACCACTACTAGGCATTTCCTTTCCTATTCCAATCCGAAATAGAACGAGGAAAAAAGGAAAGCCTATATGCTTCCGTACGAGCCGTAATTTCACTTATCTTGTCTTTGTGATCACTAAGCGAAATGTAAGTAGGCGGCAGCAAGATAATACTACAACCAGCTTCAAATTCCGGCCCTCTAAATTTACTTAACAGAAATTCATGAAAAGAACGTCGTCTCTCCTCCAACGATCCACAACTGAGTTGTCGGAGCATTTCCGTGACACTCGCGCATTGGTCGAACCTACCAGTAACAAACCTAGCTGCTCGCCTCTGAACTGCTTCTAAGTTTTTCTTTAAACTGATCTGCTGCTGGTCCCAAACACTTGAGCAATACTCAAGACGTGGTCGTACAAGCGTTTTATACGCGGTCTCCTTTACCGATGAATAACATCTTCCCAAAATTCTCCCAATAAACCGAAGTCTGCAGTCCGCTTTACTCACAACTGTCCTTACATGTTCGTTCCATTTCATATCGCTCCGAAATGTTACGCCTAGATATTTGAACGACAAGCAGGTCAGTACTAATGCTGTATTTGAAAATTATAGGATAGTTTTTCCTACTCATGCGCGTCACCTTACATTTTTCTACATTGAGAGCTAGCTGCCATTCTTCGCACCAACTAGAAATTTTGTCTAAGTCATCCTGAATGCTATTACAGTTAGTTAAAGACAACACCCTCCCATACACCACAGTACCATCAGCAAACAGCCGCAAACTGCAACTTACTCTGACCATCAGATCATTTATATAGATAGAAAATAATAGCGGTCCTATCACACTCCCCTGGGGCACGCCTTATGATATATTCGTCTCTGATGAACACTCGCCGTCGAGAACAACGTACTGCGTTCTATTACTTAGGAAGTCTTCCAGCCAGTCATAAATCTGTGAACCTATTCCATATGCTCGTATCTTCGTTAGCAGTCTGCAGTGAGGCAACGCATGGAACGCGTTTTTGAAGTCGATAAAAACACAATCCGCTTGTTGCCTTTCATCCATGGCTCGCAAGATGTCATGTGAGAAAAGGGCAAGCCGAGTTTCACATAAACGATGTTTCCTACACCCGTGCTGATTCATAGAAAGAAGCTTTTTCAGTTTCAAGGAAATTTACTATATTCGAACTGAGAATATGCTCCAAAATTCTACACGAAACTGATGTCAACGATATTGGCCTGTAATTGTGTGGGGCAGTTCTCTTTCGTTTCTTATAAACGGGAGTCACCTGCTCAAACACCAGAGAAAATGCGCCTGACGTCTCTTAGGTGAGACACCAGGAGTATCAGGGGAAAATAATAATTCGTTACTGAAAGGTTAACAGGAGCGGTAGTATGTGAGAACGCAAAATGAGCGCATGCAGTTAACATGAAACATGCAGCGTAATAACACGCGGCAGATGAGCACGGAAAACGCGCCGGGTGGCACGCGCTGCTGCCCCAGTGGCTGGCCGCCCGCGGCGCCTCCTAGGTGCGGCCTTTGTTTTGTCTGCGCGCAGCGGACGTCTGCAGCGGAGGACGCCCTGACGTCACGACGCAGCCGGACACAGCGCGCGTCCAAACAACCAGCGCGCCGAGCGCCGGCGGCGGCTGAAAGCGGAATTATCGCCACTCCGTGTGTTGTTCCTCTTCTCCTTATGATAACAACGAAGAATTTGTGTGTAAACAATTTTCCTATTAGCTCTATTCGACCTTATAAAGTTCAGGCCATGGTACAGCCAACATTGTTCCAGAACCGCCGTAGAGGGGGCGATAAATGTCAGCGAATTTATTGCAAGTATGTGCGTTTCAAATAAAAATTCGCACTGGCGTGTTTTACGGTCCACTTCATATTTTCCGGTGGTTTTATGATTTTTTTGCAAACATTTCGAACAAAAATAATAAAAAGTTAATGACGATACTATTATGACTCTACTATTGTTATAATATCTATGTACGCGAAATGTAATATTCTTTCTGACCGTAGTTTAACAAACAGCCAAAATTATTTGATATTTGTGTTTAGCTTTGACATACAGACTCGTTTTTTAACTTTCACCTCTTTAAACTATCATTTTATTATCTCTCCCACATTTTCATTATCTTTTGCCGTTATTATATTATCACTTGTCTCGCTTTGATAGTTTGTTCCAAGTATATATTCTTTGCCTCTACGGGTTCCGAACGTAGCGTACATTTGGCGTTCGGAAATCAGTCACGTCATATCCCTCGCCCGAAACCTCGCCCGAAACTCTCTTTTGCATACCCCATCTTGCTTTGTCTGTTTGATGACTTTCTTACAATAACTCAAACGTTGTCATTTCAAATCAATGGCGCACTGAAAATTATCGGAAACACGTCGTTCATAGGACAAGGAATTATAATGTAAAGTCTAAAACTGCCATGTTTGCAGATAACATCTGTCGTCGATGGTACGAGAGTTACGAATTACTGTCGCAGCTTTTCGACGTAGCGTAATGGGCGGCGAATTAGTTTGTGATGTACGAACATGTTAGACGGTGGTTCCAAACTTGCCGTGCGCGGTGGCTCAGCGGACTCAGTCACAGGAGCTCGACGCCCTATGTAACGAAAAACTGAATCAGCGACGAAACGATCAAAATAAAATAAAACAAACCAGCGTCCACGAAAGACTGATCAAACCGAAGAACCAATGAAAAGAGAGAAAAATAAAGACGCTCAACGCCATCTGCACTAAAAAAACTGAACAAAATTCTCAACAACCCAGAACGAACATGAACAAACAATCGCAAAACATCGATTTACCTGAAGAACAAAAATGTATGAATAAAAATAAAAAACCGCCATAGTAATTTTTTTCTTTTTTTCATACTAACTTTGTATATAAATTAAGTACTAGAGTTATGTGGAATTCAGTATTACCACACTTATTCCGTTTGTTATTTTTCCTGTAAAAGAAAATGTAGCCGCGATTTGCAACAGAATATTTGCCCTTAATTTTAGTGCTGAACAAAGTAACATTAACAAAATCATATCCGAACTATTGAAAAGGTATTACTATCTACTTTAAAAGCGTCCATAGCAGCCATGTTAGAAGACAAACATTTTAGTTGATGCACTGATTCTAATTAATGACTTTCAACATATTCAATAATTAGTGAGTAATAGCTTAGAAAGGAAAGAAACAATGTAATTTGTTGCAATGTATACACTTCCCTTCATTTCATTAAGGAACGACAGTTGCACACAGAAATGTAGGACTTCATTTACATATGAAACTACCAGGATCAGCACGATGTTTAGAATATTCATAATTACAGTATCCTTCCAGTTTATGTGCATATGATTCGGAAGACCATTGTTCATTCCGTCGTTACGTATTTTAAGGCATGTTCACGAAATAGAACAAACACGCAGTTTAGAAGGAGCAGTCTTACATATGCACAACTCTAAACATTGCTGAACAGAGTGCTAATTAATTAATAAGAATGCCCGAAACACTTTTAGGGGTCCATGCGATAAAAGATTGTTAGTGTTAGGTTTCGAACTAGAGACCATGTGCATCCCAATATAACGCACTGCCTACTACACTACAGCGAACAATCACGAAAAAGTCCCTCATTTCTTGTAATGTTGGTGGCTGTTGTTGAGTGCTAATATGGGCATTTTTGGACAACACATATAATTTATCGTACTAATAACGACGTGTTTTTGTTAATTCTTCATTGCGCCATTGCTTTTAAATGACTACTCGTAAGTTATAATGAGAAAATCATAAAATACAGAAAGCAATAAGGAGTATGCCAGAGAGATTCCTGTGCGAGGAATGTCGCGAGACATTTCCGATCGCCTGGTTTACGTAAAATCAAGTGACGGTCTCAAATCTCCGTTATTTTTTGCAAATATCTCTGTAACGGCAAAATTATGATAAAATAATAATAATAATAAAGGGAAGAGAGCGAAGATGTAGAGAATTTTTTCTCCAATATCGATTTTCAATTTTCGTGTCAGATGAACGGATAAGCATTTATTTTCATTTAAATCTAGCGCTATCAAAAGACGTTCGCAAAGGGCCACTTTGGGTGTTACCTACAGTCACCTAAAGTGGACCAAAACCATCTATCCTAATAACACCAATGATTCGTTTGTGGTGTCCACTTTCGTTGTTTGAAGACCACTTCAGACCATAGGTAACGGTTGAATATATACTTGTATTAGGCAGTATATACTGGGTGATCCAAAAAGTCAGTATAAACTTGATAACTTAATAAATCATGGAATAATGTAGATAGGTAAGAATTGACATACATAGTTGGAATGGCAGTTCAAAACATGTCCGACAGATGACGATTTCAGAAAAACGTCAGTGACTGCGCATGAAATTCGTTTATAAAAGGAGCTGTAATGAGAGAATCAGATGCACCAGCAGTCGCAGCATATTTACGTTACCTGAAAAGGCGCTTTTAGTGAAGCTGTAATATGAGAATGGGAAATGTGCTAGTTCAGCGTTACGATCCTATCGCCATAGGAAGGGGATTAGAACGGATAAAGGTCTGTTGACAAATGCAGCTGTGGCGAGAATGATTCCGAAGTTCGAAGCCACGGGTTGTTTAAACGATAGACTCCGTAGTAAACGACCGAGCACAAGGCTTAATGTTGCTGAGACAGTTCAGGAAGAAATGGAAACTGTATCGGGTACGTCTATGCACGTGGAAATCAGCGCTCGTGCAGTCGCACGTCGCACCGGCATTCCATACACTGCTGTTTGGTTTGCACTTAGGCGTACCCTTCGATGCTATTCTTACAAAATCCATCGGCATCATGAACTGTTACCTGGCGATTTAGTGAAGTGGGGGGCATTTGGGATGTGGGCGTTTCAGTTTCAAAAGATGGCAGAAGATGACGATTGGTTGAGTAACGTGATGTGGACCGACGAAGCTTTTTTCACGCACCGAGGGTCTGTCAACGCCCACAACTGCAGAATTTGGGCTGCCGAAAATCCTAGAACTGTCGTGGAAACTCCACTGCACGACGAGGAAATCACTGTATGAGTTGGATTTACCACATCTACCGTTATCGGGTCTTTTTTCTTCGAGGAACTGCGTGATTCTGGTTTTGTAACTGTAACCGTGATGATTGAGAGGTACGCCGATATGTTACAAAATCGCATCATCCCCAGCCTGGGTGATAAACACCTGCTGGAACGTACGATTTTTATGCAGGATGGCGCTCCACCCCATATTTCACGCATACTTTTGTGAAATTATCATAAATTATGAGAACGTGTGCTGTTTACTGCCTCATTACCTGTAATTATCCCATGACTTCAATAAACGCTCAAAATGATGTCCTTCAACTTGGCAGTACGTGTAACGAAATTCCTCTCAATAGCGTATATTCGCCTTCAATAATATTCTCACATGCATTGACAGTGCGCTGACGCATGTTTTCAGGCGTTGTTGGTGGCTCACGATAACAAATATCCTTCAATTTTCCCCACATAAAGAAATCCGGGGACGTAAGATCCGGTGAATTTGCGGGCCATGGTATGGTGCTTCTACGACCAGTCCACGTGTTATTCAATATTCCATTTATGACCGTTTCAAAAGCACGCGAGCCATGTGCCGGACATCCATCACGTTGAAAGTACATAGCCATTCTGTCATGCAGTGAAACATCTTTTAGTTAAATTGGTAGAACGTTACGTAAAAAATCAACATACATTGCACCATTTAGATAGCCATCAATAAAATAGGGGCCAATTATCCTTCCTCACATAATGACGCACCATTCATTAACCAAGCAAGGTTTGCTGCCGCAGCCATCGTGGATTTTCCGTTTCCCAACAATGCATATTATGCCGGTTTACATTACCTGTGTTGGTGAATGACGCTTCGTCGTAAACAGGACGCGTGAAAAAAGTCTGTTATCGACCCGTAATTTATTTTTGCCCAGTGGTAAAACTGTACAGGACGTTCAAATACTTCGCTATGCAAATCCTCGTGCATAGAAATACAGTACGGGTGAATTTTATGTTGATGTTGAATTCTCAACATGGACGTTTTTGAGGCTCCCGATTCTCACTCAATCTGTCTGCTAATGATGTGCGGATTAGTCGCAACTGCAACTAAAACACGCACTTGGGCATCATCATTTGTTGCAGGTCGTGGTTTCACTTTTGGCTGAACACTTCCCGTCTTTTTAAATAACATAACTATTAGACGAAGGGTCTGGACACTAGGATGAAGTCCTCCCGGATAACGATCAACATACATAGCACAGGCCTCTTGGGCATTTTGATCGCAATAGCCATACATAAATACCACATCGACCTTTTCTGCAATTGGTAAACGGTCAATTTTAACACGAGTAATGAATCAAGAAGGAAATACCGTCCACACTGGCGAACTGAACGTGATACCATGTACTTATAAGTTTGTGACTATTACAACGCCATCTATTACAAAGCGAAAAAAGTGTTCCAAATAAAACATTCATATTTACGTACTAGACTAATATGTAATAAAACGGGATACTATTTTTAAAAAATGCAGTTGATATCCGTTTGACCTATGGCAGTGGCATCTAGTGGGCCAACCATAGAGCCATCTATTTTCCACCTTCAAGGTAGAAAAGTTTTTTTCTTCGTAGTTTGATGCTTATTTCGTGAGATGTTTGGCTCGGTCACAATCAATGAACCACCCCCTATACATGGGTATGTAAACACAGTGATATGTAAACTCTCACTGGACGACATTGCAGTCGGCAACGCCTGTATAAGACAACATGGGTCTGGCGCAGGCGGCACATTGGTTACAGCTGCTACAATGACAGGTTATCTCATTTAACGGAGTTTGAACGTATTGTTATAGTCGGCGCACTAGAGGTGGAAGACTTCGAATTAGCGATGAGTTAGGAAGTTTACCGGACGACCATATCACGAGTGCACCGCGTATATCAGGAATCCGGTAAAACATCAAATCTATGACATCGCTGCGGCCTGAAAGACGTACAGCAAGAACTGGGCCAAAGCCGACTGAAGAGAATCGCAGACCTTCTGTAAACTGTGGCGTATTTCAACGCTCGGCCATCCACAAGGTTGTGTGCGAACCACTGAACGAACGATCATCGACATGGCCTTTCGCAGCCGAAGGCGTGTACCCAGTTTACGACAGAAGGCTTGACGTCTCTCCTTGGTCCGTCAAACATGCTCCAATGTTTGTAAATGTATGGGACTTACGTATTCTGGTCATAAGTGCCTACGCTTACAAACTACATAAACTAACTTAAGCTAAGGACAACTAATACATCTACATCAACATCTACATACATACTCCGCAATCCAACGTAATGTGCGTGACGGAGGGTACTCTGTACCACTACTAGGCATTTCCTTTCCTATTTCACTCCCAAATAGAACGTGGAAAAAAAAGAATGCTTATATGCATCCGTACGAGCTCTAATTTCTCTTATCTTGTCTTTGTGACCACCACGCGAAATGTAAGTAGGCGGCAGCAAGATCGTACTACACTCAGCTTCAAATTCCGGCCCTCTAAATTTTCTCAACAGAAATTCACGAAAACAGCGTCGTCTTTCCTCCAGCGATCCCCAATTGAGTTGCCGGAGCATTTCCGTGAGACTCGCGCATTGGTCCAACATACCGGTAACAAACCTAGTTGCCCGCATCTGACTTGCCACTATGTCTTCCTTTAACCTGATCTGGTGCGGGTCCCAAACACTTGAGAAATACTCAAGACGTGGTCGTGCAAGCATGTTATACGCGGTCTCCTTTACAGGTGAAGTACATCTTCCCAAAATTATCCCAATAAACTGAAGTCGGCTGTCCGCATTACTTACAACTGTCCTTACATGTTGGTTCCATTTCATATCGCTCTGCAGTGTTACGCCTAGGTATTTGAACGACGCGACAGCATCAAGAAGCTCACGACCAATGCTATATTTGAACATTATGGGATTGTTTTTCCTACTCATGCGCATCGCCTTACATTTTACTACATTGAGAGCTAGTTGCCATTCTTCGCACCAACTATAAATTTTATCTAAGTCATCCTGTATGCTATTACAGTCAGTTAAAGACGATACCCTCCAATAAACCACAGCATCATCAGCAAACAGCCGCAAATTACAAGTTACTCTGTCCATCAAACCATTTATATAGATATAAAATAATAGCGGTCCTATCACACTCCCCTTGGGTACGCCTGATGATAACTCGTCTATGATGAACACTCGCCGTCGAGAACAACGTACAGTCACAAATCTGTGAACCTATTCCATAAGCTCGTATCTTCGTTAGCAATCTGCAATGTGGCACCGTGTCGAACGCCTTTTTGAAGTCGAGGAAAACACATTCCGCCTGTTGCCCTTCATCCATGTTTCGCAAGATGTCATGTGAGAAATGGGCAAGCTGACTTTCACATGAACGATGTTTGCTAAACCCGTGCTGATTCATAGAAAGAAGCTTTTCCGTTTCAAGGAAATTAACTATATTCGAACTGAGAATATGCTCCAAAATCCTACATGAAACTGATCTCATCGATATTAAACTGTATTTGTGTGGGTCAGTTCTCTTTCCTTTCTTATAATCGGGAATCACCTGCGCTTTTTACCAATCACTAGGAACTTTGCGCTGAATTAAAGATTCGCGATAAATGCAAGCTAAGTAGGGGGCCAACGCCGCATAATAGTCTTTGTAAAACCGAACTGGTATTCCATCCGGACCAGCAGACTGTTTCGTGTTTAGCTCTCTCAGCTGCTTCTCTACACCGGAAACACCTATTACTATGTCCACAATTTCGGAATTAGTACGCTGATCAAATGATGGTACATTTGTACGGTCCTCCTGCGTGAAAGATTTCTTAAAGGTTAAATTTAGAAATTCGGCTTTCCGTTTGCTTTCTTCGATTACTGCCCCAGAATGATCAACGAGTGACTGGACAGTGGACTTTGACCCACTTATCGATTTTACACAGGACCAGAATTTTTTCGGATTATCGGAAAGATCTTTTGGTTAGGTATGGCTGTGGTAATTATTGTATGCTTCCCGCATCGATCTTTTTATAGGCGCACGAATCTCTACTAACTTTTGCCTGTCATCATTTGCGTGTTCGTTTTTGAATCGAGAGTGCAATAGTCTTTACTTTCTCAGCAGATTTCTAACATTATTATTATACCACGGTGGATATTTTCCATCCTTAATCGTCTTTACTGGCACATATTTCTCTAACCCTTTATTTACAATGCACTTGAATTTAGTCCACAACTCCTCTATGTCTATAGTCCCGGAATTAAACGATGCCAATTTATTTTCTAAGTGTGATCCTAACATTTGCTTATCGGCTCTTCCCAACAAAAACACGCTCCTAGCCTTCTTGATTGGTTTATGAACTATGGTCACCATCGACGCTATGACGATATCATGATCACTAATTCCTGTCTCTACACAGACATCGTTAATAAGGTCAAGGCCGCGGTGGAGTAGCCGAGCGGTCTAAAGCGTCTCGCTGCGGAGCGCGCGGTTGCTCGCCGTGGAGGTTCGAGTCCTCCCTGGGACATGGGTGTGTTTGTGTTGTCCTTAGGTTAGTTTACCTAGGTTTAAGTAGTTTGTAAGCTACGGACTGATAACCACGCAGTTTGGTCCGATAGATTTACAAATTTTTTTTTTTTTTTTTTTTTTTTTTTTTTTTTTTTTTTTTTTTTTTTTAAATAAAGTCAGGCCTGTTCGTGGCTATAAGGTCTAAATTATTTCTCCTCTCATCAATTAAATTCAGTATATCATTTGTTATCCAGCGATTAAATATTTCCACTGAACATGGGTTGCAGGTTTAACTGCTCAAGACAGTTTTCGGAGAACCTGTCCAAAAGTAGCTCGCAAGACTGCTTGTCTGTAACGCCTGAAATGTAACTAGAGAGGTCCGAATCTATAATCTTAAGGTTGAAGTCTCCCCGGACTAATATTACATGGTCCGGATACATATGCACTACCTGGTGTAGACTTTCTTTGAATGATTCTAAAACTGCTACAGCAGCATGGGGGGGGGGGGGGAAACTATCTTTGCCCACAGCTATAAAAACTCCTCCTCCAGTTGTATCCTATCTCTCTTTCCGATATACATTCCACGCCTCGCTAAATATTTCTGAACTTGCCACATCATGATTTAGCCAGCTTTCGGTGCCTAAAACTATCTGAACAGAATAATGTCCATGCAGTGCCGCAAATTCGGGATCATTGTTTCTAATACTTTGTAAGTTCGCTGCTAATATTTTAATATTCGATTCTTTGAGCCTATCGTGGCCTGAATTCTCGGTATGAATGTTGACAGACGAGTGCTCATCAGAGTTAGCACCTAGCCTAAAAAAAAATCCATGTGCACTCCACAAGTACTCTGCTACCCGAGTAGTCGCTTCCTTAGTGTCTATCTAGGGCTCCCTACAATTCCCCCCCCCCCCCCACCCTCCCGATAACGCAGATCCAGAAATCTGCAGCCATAGATGTCACAGAGTCGGCGAAACCTCTGGTTCGGACCTTCCACTCGGCTCCAAACCAAAAGATACCCGATCAACCCTGGGAACAATGCTACAAATCGACAGCTCTGCTTGCACCCCGCGTGCGAGGGCAGCAGCCTTCACCAATTTCGCCAGCCACCCGTAGGACCTGAGGATGTCCTGAGAACCCAAGCGTCAAGCGTCATTGGTGCCGAAGTGAGCCACGACTTGCAGTCGACCGCACCCCGCACCGTCGATAGCCGCCGGCAAGGCCGCCTCCACATCTCGGATGAGGCCCCCCGGCAGATACACCGAGTGCACGCTGGACGTCTTTGCGGATCTCGACGCTATCTGCCTAAGGGGCTCCATCGCGCAACTAACATTGGAGCTCCCAATAACTAATAATCCCCTCCTCCCGTGCACCTGCTCGGACCCTGCTGAAGGAGTGGCCACACGTCCACTCACAGGACGAATGGGCGTGGACGGACGTCCAGCCTCCATATTGGCCTTCCACCTCGAGCGACGCGAACGCCGTCCGGTACACCTGAAGGTGCCTCGGTAGCAGGGACAGAGAGCGAAGCATGAGACACCTGAGGTGTCCCACTCGAAGCACCAGACTCCCCACCATCGCTGCACCCCGAGACAGCAGCCTGAAGACGGCTGACCGTAGCCAACAGCTCGCTCAGCTGTTCGCAAACCGCAGCCAACACCTCCTGCGTCCGCACACAGCAGGCACACATCCTATCGATACAACTAACTGTAGAAAGTAGAAAACTAAATAATCATCTTTTAAGAAGCCTAGTACTTTAATAAAGGCGGCTGGCAGCTGACTGAACTGTGGTCAGTGGTAAGTACACTGTCAAAACAACGAAACTGAGTCTGTCAGTTTTCAAAATAAACAAGAATAGCTGTGGAATACACCGTTATCAAACACGCTGGAATATAAGCTTTCTCAAAGCTGAACACGAAATAAGGAAGTGATAATATGACACGTAGCTTGCAGCAGACGAAAACTATATACACTGTATTTATGCAAATAACGATATTTATGAAAATACGCGAGAATAAACTCTTAAAGCAATAGCACAAACGAAATGTGTCAAGTGGGTGAGAAGAAACCTCTTAAAAACAAACACTAATGAAAATTAAGAAATTAACTGGTACGAAATTTCACGCAATTAAATTATGATACTTAGCGCTCTGGGTATTGGGGCAGCGACAACTGCTGGCACTGAACTGACTGCTAACTGACAATGCTAATCTACCAAGTACGAGGGAATAAACCTCTTGAAACAGCAGTGCTAACGAAAATGAAGAACTAGACTGGCAAATTAAATTTGACACAAATTAAATTAAGATACTTAGCACTGTTTACGATGTGACACTGGCAGCAGCTGGCACTGGAATGACTGATAACGGACTGGACTGTGCTTATTACGCGAAATGTAAGTAAGCGGCAGGAAGTTCGTTCTACACTCAACCTTCAAATACCGGCTCACTTAATTTCCTTAACAGAATTTCTCGAAAAGAACGCCGTCCTTAATCCAGCGATCCCCAATCGAGTTTCGAAGGATTTCCGTGACACTCGCGCAATGGTCGAAAATACCAGTAACGAACCTAGTTGCTCGCCTAGAACTGTTTCTATGTATTCCTTTAAACTAATCTGCTGCGGATCCCAAACACTTAACAATATCCAATAATGGTCGTACGAGCGTTTTATACACGGTATCCTAAAATTCTCCCAATAAACCGAAGTCTGCCGTCCGATTTACTCACAACTGTCCTTACATGTTCGTTCCATTTCATATCGCTCTGCAGTGTTATGCTTAGATATTTGAACGACGTGACGGAATCAAGCAGTCACTACTAATGCTGTATTCGAACACTATGAGATTGTTTTTCCTGCCCATGCGCATCATCTTACATTTTTCTACATTGAGACCTGGCTGCCATTCTTACCACCAACGGCTAGATATTAGAACGACGCGACTGCATCAAGAAACTCACTTCTAACGCTGTATTCGGACGTTATGGGATTGTTTTTCCTACTTATGCACGTCATCTTACTTTCAGGGGGAGGGGGGGGTGCAGTAAGCGATGCGCAGTAGGAAACGCATTTCCGCCTTTCTGCGCATGACTTCACTGTGGGACACCTGGGAGTAAAACAATGTGCAGTGTTGGATGCTATCTCATGTGTGTGTGTGTTTTCTCACATATTACCCACTACCAAATGGTGCTTTTTGAAACGGGTACTTCATGTGCTGTGCAAAAAACAACAAATTGGCCCAATTTACCTGGGCTGCAAGAAGTGTGCAATATTTAAATTTTTGCACTGTACCCTAGGACAGCTGTAGTACGATGGTTCAACTTTTAGGTACTTGGTCAAAGGCTATCGATAGCTTATCTGTAATCAACAGAACCATAGATATAGTCCCGGAAGATTAGCAATTCCGCACGCTACGTTTTCGATAATTTTAATACCGTGCTCTTCCCCAGAGAGAAAACTAACTTAATAAGCCATCGTTTAGTCTCATTCTGCGAAGGATATTTTCGAGGGTGTTCGTCGCGTCTTTTTATGTCTAAATCACATCCCGCGCATCAGGCTGGCACATGTTTTGAGCATATAATCACAGTCTAACATATACACTCACGACACTTCCACTGATTTTTGTTATACGCCAAGACAGCAGCGCTCCAAGCGGCTGGCGAGGTACATTTCTGAATACGGTATTGCATGAGTGTGTATAGTATCGCTTGAATTGGTTTTAACATACTGTTCCATACAGTTGAAATAATGAGAAAAGTTGTACCATTTGTCGGTGTATCTCAGGAGGTAGCATTGTCGCGTCACAACCATGGTTCGAATCCTATTTTGACAAATATATATATATATATATATCCTTTTCGATTTCAGTTATATAAAACTTTTTGAAATCTCTTAATTCCACGTGTTATGTCAGTTTCTGTTTATCTGTATGTAGACAAGCTGAAAACCTTGTCAGCACGTAAAACGATGGCTGATTGGGTTAGCTGCTTGGAAAGCCATTAGTGGATATGAAGATGACTTTCCAAAAACAGTATCGTAGCTCTTCACAAACTGATCAAAGACTACCGTCGTCAACTAATAGTGAAAAATTCAACTTATGTTTGTTTAGATTAAAACCATCATTATTTACAAAAACCTTATATAAAATATTGTCGATTACGAATAAAAAAATATGTGCAATTTTCGTAAAAATTACCATTACTTATTAAAATTGTTTAAGTATTCGAACTTAACGAATAAAAAAGTAGAACGTCTATCATGACAGGATTCGAACCACCGACGCTAGGTTTGTAACGCCCGAACGCTTCCACCTGAACTACACCGACAGATGCTGTAATTAGTTTGATGATTGGCTCTTATGGTTACTTGCAAATAGTTGAAAGTCAATTTTCTCGAGAATTTTTGAGAATTGCGTCGAATTTCTTTGGATGATTGTAATTTGAGTTCGGAACTTCACGAACAATAAATACAATAAAAAATTATAAAATCCGATACCCATGTTGTCTCCATCTAAATAGATAGCTATGTAACTCGGGGATGTACGATAGTTAGAAATTAAGTTTTTGGAGACATATGCATAGCCCTGTACCCTGAATCATCTCACATTACCCATAAACCCGTGCGGGCTCCTATGAAGTATGGAGACCATTTTAATGGTATGCTTCTTCCTTCTCCCCTGAACCACTTCATCCAAACAACTCACTACGCTCTGCTTCCACGGCTGAAGACATGGTCGGTTTCACTTTTATATATATATTTTTTTTTTTTGCAGAGTAGATGCACAAGAATGTTAGGGACTCAACTGCTTTGGTTATTAGTCCCTAGGCTTAAAAACTACTTCAACTAACCTAAGGAGAACACACTCACCCAGGTCCCAGGGAGGACTCGAAGCCGGCCGCGGTGGTCGGGCTGTCTGCGGCGCGTCAGTCACGGTCTGCACGGCCACTATGGTCGGGGTTCGAATCCCCCCCCCCCTCGGGCATGGATATTTGTGCCGTCCTTAGTGCTAGCTAGTTCTTAAGTAGTTTGTTAGTTTAGGGACTGATGACCCCGTAGTTAAGTCCCATAGAATCTACAAACATTGAACATTCAGAACTCGAACGCCCGACGGCGAGCAACCTCACGCCTCCGCAGACAGGCGTCTAGACCGCTCGGCTACTCCACCGCGGCGAGTAGATGCTTTCTCTAACATTTCTGCGCTCCTCACTGAGTAGCCCATTCAACCTCACACCAAATAACAGCTGCTTCTTCTCATCACAACTCACCTAGCAACACCCAACAATGTTTCTCCTGTTTAAATGATATGACCGCCCTTTGATTGTAAGGCTGTAATATTTATTGTATGGATTCATATTTCGGCTTTTAGGCCATTATCAAGTGCACAAATAGTCCATTTACTCGGTATATATAGATGACCAATATGTCATTTTTACGATATAGGTTTGCATTTGTGTTAAGTTGCAAGTTGTCACTAAGTAAAATGTCAAAGTAACATAATAACTTATACATGTTGAAGCAAATTGAAACACTCTCTCAGTGATCTTGTAACTTTCCATCATACAATTCAGTTATATGATGGAAAGTTACAAGTTTCTTAACACATATGGAAACCTATATCGTGAAAATGACATCTTGGTTATCTACACATACCGAGTAAATGGACATTTTGTTCACTTGATAATGGCCTAATAGCCGAAATCCGGATTGTGGCAATAAATAATACAACCTTACATTCAAATGGCAGTCAAATCATTTAAACAGTGTCTAATCATAACAAAACATGTGAACCTTTCTCCTTTTCCACATTTTCAGTACTATTTCTCTTTCTACATACTTTCATCAGATCCACCATGAAGACGTCCATATTAACAGCGCCCCAAGTGTTTCAAATACTGTACATTACAAACGGTTTTTAACTTATTGTTACTGTTTTTATACTATTAAAACTGTAAGCTGAAGACCAGATATGCCGAAGCTCCCAGCCCGTTCTTGTAAGGGGGAATGAAGTGACATTAAAAAACATGCTAGGCAGCTGTAAAATCTACATCCATATTTACATGGGATACTCTGCAAATCACATTTAAGTGCCTGGCAGAGGGTTCATCTAATCACCTTTATACTATTCATTTCCCATTCCATTCTCGAATAGCGCGCGGGGAAAAAGAACATCTGAACCTCTCCGTCAACATTATATTTTCGCATTCGGAGGAGAATGTTGGTGATTAGGGTTTCGTAAGTACCCCCGCCGCAGCGATAAACGCCGATTTACGTAATGATTCCCATCCCAGATTCTGTATCATATCCATGACGCTGTCTCCCCTGTATCGTGACAATAGAAAACGAGCTCCCTGTCCTTGGTCTCTTTAGATGTCTTTCGTCAAACCCATCTGATAAGGATACCACAGTGGGCAGCAATACTCCAAAATATGAGTAGACTTAGAATATTTTTCTTCATTCTTGTCGAGTTTGGTGCACAGATATCACAATTATTTTCAGCATTCAAAATTTCAGCCTTCTCCACAAATAAACGTGAGTGAACGGTATATTTGTTCTGTGAGAACTAACTCAAGTCATGAAATTATATAGTTCAGTTAGTACGTTACATCCAGGAAACCAAAGAGAAATCGTAAGCTTTTATTTGTTTGCTCACGACTGCGATGCGTTTTTGGATCATTTGGTGGTAGTGGTTTTTCCAAATCAAATGTTCAATTGTTTGTACAACTTATGGGACTTAACTACGGGGTCATCAGTCCCTAAACTTACAAACTACTTATGAACTACCTAATACTAAGGACGGCACAAATATCCATGCCCGAGGGGGGATTCGAACCGCCGACCGTAGTGGCCGTGCAGCCCGCTCGGCCACCGCGGCCGGCGTGGTTTCCCTTGCTTCCATCGAGTATCGAATAAATCTGCTAATCGAGTCATCATGGCAATTAATGAATGTACGACCACTAAAACAATTTGTTACCTAGAAAACTTAATTTTATCAAGTGCCTTTTGTGAAATCATTTGGAATCTAACGGACAATCACCGAATAAATCGAGCAGCCAATTTGCTTTTACCCAGCCACCGCTATCGTCGATTTCCCTGCTCGTCACGCAATTACTTTTGGTTGCCACTGAAATCGATCTGCAGCCGCGCCTAACGTATATTTCACGGCTTGATTTTTGGGCCAAGAGTCTGTTCTTTTAGACATTTGCGAAAGAGCAAACAGCGATATGCGAATGAAGGCAGACATATTTCGGAAAAAGAAATTTCTTTTTATTTTGGCTCTTTTAGCGCGGTGCTCGGAAATTTGTACCGGATCAGATCTCCCACTTCACAGTAACTGCTTTGGCTATGGGGTTACTCTTACTGTCTTGCCCAAACTATCAGCCTTCGAGTTGTAGGACGTTCCTGCATTGGAGCAGAGATTCCTCCATTATTTTATTTTATTTACAAAAGAGCACTACAGAAAAGTAAGTACACTGCTCAAAATAATTAGGGTATCAGGTGAGATATCACATACGTACAGTAACGTATTTTATACAGATATTTAATTTGTGCGTAAGTCGAATCTCATCCGAATGCTTCCAGCCGTTTCATTGTAATGCAATAACAAACATACACGGGCACTTACGCATTCTTAATAGGTATGTGATTTGTAGACTCAAACTTGAGAGGGAAACATTATTCAACACCTTCAAAGTTCGGAGCTGAGAACAAGCCAGTGGAAATCCTGAAAGACACTCTAACTAATACAAGATACTAAATGACGTTTTACGTGAAACTTTTAAGACTTTCGAAATAAAAAAGTACGGTGAGGCAAGAAGACGGGTTATCTGCACTTCTGTTTAATTGTGTAGCAGGAAATGTGATCAGGAAGGGAAGAAAATAATAGAAAGGAGGAAATTTTAAAAATACTATATGGAAAAGCATATGAGTTTAATTGTTTGGCTTTTTCAGATGATCTTGTCATGAAGAAGCCTCTGAAGATTCAACAATGCAAGTAAATGTCTTTCTTTAGACACCTTACAAAACAGGTCATTATGTACCTTTTGGGGATAAAATAAAGATAATATAAAGCAGATGCAAGGAAGGCACAAACATTCGTGCAAACTCATTTAAGTAAAAATAAAAGGGCTACAACATTTAAATACATAGTCCAAATAATAAAATCAAGTTCTTTAGACGATGAAGTCAACCTAACAAGCCAAAAAATATTGTGGAGAGGTGGAGGGAGCGAAATGAAAAATTTCGTCAGTCAACCAGAATTCCTTTATGCTTGAGAATGAATTTCATTAAATGCAGCTAAACACTTAGCTGGAATAGAAACGAAGTAAGGTGAAATAATTAGGAAAATCTTCAGACCAAAATATAACTTTGGGAAATGGAAACTAAGAAGTAATAATAGAACGAATATCAGAGATATGGTACTGAGAAAGAGAAAGAGTTTCATTTCACGAGCATCTGAACCAGCTGAATGAGAGTGGAATAATAAAATTTAATTTAAATTTTTCGTCAGTCAAATAAATAACAGGAAACTCGAGGGAAATGAACACGTTGTATGAAGAAATAGGACAAAGAGAAAAATTCACATCAAAAGTAAAGAGTATGAAGGGCTTTCAGGAGAAAAATAAAGAAAAAGTGAAATGCACAAAATAAAGATAAAAACATTGGTAAAGAATGAGATTGTACTAGATAGAAAGAAACAGGAAAATAAGGATGACGTAAGTTGTATCATGATATAATTAGTAGGCCACACCATTAAAAGAAATAAAACATTAAAATCAAACGTGGCCTTCGGAGTGTTAACAACTTCTGCGCTGTGTGCCTATTATGTGTTATGACGAAAGTAAAAGCGTTTCCGGAAATTGCAACCTATGAAAGACAATGTTCAAATTGGAGCGCACGACCAGTCACATGCGACTCTATGTTACTCCTTGTTCCCTCTAATGTCCATTCCTTTTGAGGATCCATCACGCGGGGATGACCAAGCGGTCTGAGGCACCACATAACGAATTCTCCCGCCGTAGGTTTGAGTCCTCTCTCTCGTATGGATGTTAGTTCTTTAGTTATACATAGTTCGTCCCACGAACGATGGCGGTCGCGCATATTTAGACAACAGTACCTTTGCCGATTTCAATCGACAGTTGAAATACTAATATATACGTGTTTTCCACTTGGAGAATCCTTACAGCCCGCAAATAATGGCTCTCACTTGGTTATATAGCGTTTGTTACATGCCAGCAACCTCAGCGATGACAACGTGCAACAAATAGACTGAACACTAAATAACTGGCTTCAATAAAGTTTAATTTTCGAAGCGCATACGGCAGTTGCAGCAGAGAATTCAGGACATTGATGAACGCTCATTGGTTGTCGTCGAATGCGCGACGTAGATGCGCAGACCAATCCTAAACTCGACCGCCGTCGTTCGTGATTGCAACTATAGCAATAGAATAATCGAATAAGATGTTGCCGGTCACAGTCACCGAAGGTAGTAAACAGGAAAGACAACACACATCGAGCAAGCCAAAGATGAAAAAGGTCAGTATATCGATAATAAACATCAGTTATCGACGGATGAGGTCGATTAGTTTTGTCCCTCTGTTTTTTGCCAAGTGAGAGAGCAGGATCCCAAGCGGAATTTGAGCAAAACCCTCCATCTCTATTCATAAGATTGTTAGCTAGTTTTATTTCTATCGCTTCCTGGATAGCACAGTCCCAGTAGCTGGAATGCCAAAATTTCCGTTTTGTTGTATTCCATAGGGTGACCAGTGTCAAGACAGTGTGCCGCCACAGCAGATTCGTTTGGCTGTTGTAAACGTGTGTGAAGTTTATGCTCAATACAGCGGTCCTCAACAGTCCTATTAGTTTGACCAACAAGCCACAGCTGCATGGGATACGATAGACACCCGCCTTGTGGAAACCAAGATCATGCTCAATGGTTCCCAACTGTGGCTTAATTTTAAATGTTGGACGAAACACACCAGTGCTGGCAACGTATGGCAGAAAGGCCACTGACATGGCTGCCGACTCTGTGCTATCATCACTAGCCCGTTGCACATGCTGTCGATAGCGTAACGCTCTTTTATCTGCCCTTCACTATAGCCATTTTGTCGAAAAGTGACCTCCATATGGGACAGCACAGTGGGCAGACATTCTGGTCAGAAATGACGTGAGCTCTATGTACTAAGGTTCGAAGAACTCCTGGACGTTGAGCTGGGTGGTGACAACTATCAGATAGCAGATACAAATCAGTATGAGTTGGCTTGCTATAAACAGCATGTCCCAACGTACCGTCTGCCTTTCACCTGACCAACACATCAAGGATGGGAAGACAACATTCATTTCCACTTACATTGTGAAACTGATGTTGGGGTGGATGGAATTAAGAATAATTCAAGTTCTCACTAACAGGAGGCCAAACAACAAAAGCGTTGTTTAAATATCTGGAAAAAAATGCAGGTTTCAACGCCGCTAAATCCAGTGCACGATCTTCAAAGTCCTCCATGAACAAATTAGCAATGATTGGTTACAAAGGGCTTCCCATCGCACTTCCATGTCTGCTCATAGTACTCGTCATTGGAAGTCGAAACATATCGAAATAAATTCATTACATCAGTACCAAACTTCGCCCCAAGTAATTGCAACGAATCAGAGGAACGCGAGTGTAAAGAGAAACCGCATCAAAACTCACTAAGTATCCCAATCATTCAAGTGTATTCCCTCCAATCGACGTAGGAAATCCGCCGAGTTCTTAATGTGATGTTCACAACGGCCTACCAGTGGGCTCAAGAAACCAGCAAGATGTTTTGCTTCACGACATGTTGGAGCACCAATGTGACACAAAAGGCATCAATCTTTATGAAAAGGAAGGCCATATACTCTAGAAGGTACAGCAAAATAAGAATTAAGACTCTTGATAGTTTCCTGTGACAAAGAACATTTTTAAGGAAGTTGTTGGTCTTCCTCTCAACACTTTTTGTAGGGTCAGCAGAAATCCTGCGATATGCTGAATCAGAAAGTAACCACTGCATTTATTGAAGATAATCCGGCTTGTTTAAAAGAACAGTAGCGCTTCCCTTGTCCGCATGTAAAATGACAATATCAGGATCCATCCTAAGTGAATGTATAGCATCTGCCTCAGCTGCTGCTGTATTACAGGCTGAAATGCCCTTGTCAATACACGACAAACTTCCCTCCTAACCTCTTCTTTAGTGTCAGAAGGTAGTTTAAAAACAGCCTGTTGGATAGAACTAATAAAATCAACTACATGTAAACGATTAGGCGTCGTTGCAAAATTCAGTCCTTTCCCCAGAACATATTGAGCTGCGTTGTGAAAGGTTATCTCTGTGACATTTATCACAGAATGATTTCCAGTCCATGGTGTACAGAAATCAGTGAGAATAAATATTCCTTTAGTAAAAAATCCGTCTTGCTTCCAAATTGTTTGATTAATTAATGACGCGTTTCGCCTTTTAGCAGGGCATCTTCAGATTATAATACGCTCTCCGTGGTGTGACACCGTGTTTTGCAGTGTTTATTTTTCTGGAATTTTTGGATTTCCTTGTAGCCCTTAATAGAAGCAGTGGTCTCTGATGATACAAGATAAGACTGTACAAGTCGGCGGAGCAGTACACCACGCCCGCCCACCGCCCGTGAGCGCAATTATAAACATGGGCTTACTTTGTATCATGAGACACCACCGCTTCTATTAAGGGCTACAAGGAAATCCAAAAATTCCAGAAAAATAGAAACACCGCAAAACAACTTACGGTGTCACACCACGGAGAGCGCATTATAATCTGAAGATGCCCTGCTAAAGGGCGAAACGTGTCTTAAATTAATAAAACATTTTGCAATCAAGACGGTTTTTAATGAAGGAATATTTAATCACAGAACGTCGAGTTGTAAAAGCAGACCCTGAGCTACGGAACCGTTCAAACTTCGCCGAATTCTGGGCCGTTACAGTTTGAAATTCCCAATCGGTTTGTGACCAGGCAGCACCGCCCAACCAGTCCCAAGAAAATTCGAAATTTCAGAGGCAATATACAAAGAAAGCCGAAATAATTCCTTGGACACAAAATCTAATTCTCGTCGGACAAGAGATAAGCCAGCACGTTGTTTAATGCGACCAGCGGCAGGAAAATTGGTATGACGCACAACTTTGGCAAAAGTTGGAACAACACTATTCTCACGACATTTCAACAAAACGATATTGTACATTACAATCTGACGCTGCTGCTACGAAGCTTATCTAACTTCCGCAAACAACGATACATTTTATGCAGTGAAGGTTTTCACGACCGGCTGAAATAATTGCTGTTGAATCTTCCGGGTTATATAGTTGTGGTCGAAGAACATGTCTGCTCCTGATGTTTCGTCCAGAGCTGCGCTGGACATCTTCAGAGGTGCTACTGGTAGCGGTGAGTCTGGCCAACTGACGAGCGTGCGTCGGAGAGCGGTATAAATATAAAAGGGGGAGTGGTCAAGTGTTCATGTGCGCAGCAGAGATAAGCCTTATCAAAGATAATACATAACTTTCGATAGTCGATGGTCAAAGATGAAAGCGCAACTACCTATTTTGAAGAGACACAGTCCATTGATTCTTCCTTTCTATTAAAATTATCCCCACATTTGTATATTTCGATTGCTTCTGTGTACAGTCGTGGATAATAGTTCGTCGTTGTAAATAAAATTTCCGTTTCGGAAAACTTCACTTCATGATTTCCTGATTGGAAAACATGATCAGCTACAGCTGATTTCTCAATTTTACCCAGTCGGCAAAGACTTTTGTGCTCCTTCAGTCTTGTATTCGCACTCCTTTTTGTAGTACCAATATACACGTTTCCGCAAGAACACGAAATTTTGTACACCCAACTTGATGACAGAGGAGGGCGTTTGTCCTTTACAGATTGGAGTGCGTGACTTACCTATTTCGTTGGTTTAAAAAACAGGTCTGATATCGTGTTTACGTAAAATCTTTCCTATCTGATCGGTAACTGTTTTTATGAAGGGGAGAGAAACGGTGTTCTTCCACCGTTGTGTTTTGTTGCAGTCATTTTGTTTACCGTTCCTTGGTCGCAGAACCCTATTTTCTCTTTCCGTCTATATCCATTTTTCACAAAAGCCTGCATCAGATGCTGTAACTCGGCATCTAGGTGTTCTGGCGTACAATTTCGTTTAGCTCTGTCAATAAGACTCTTAATGACCCCTCTCTTTTGCTGAGGATAATGGTTGGAATCCTTGTGCAAGTATCTGTCCGTATGCGTGACTTTCCCGAAAATCTTATGCTTCAAACTTCCATCTGTGTGTCGCACAATTGAAACATCCAAGAAAGATACTTCATTGTCATTGTCCATCTGCATAGTTAATTGGATGTTTGGATTTACACTACTCAGATAATTAAAGAAGTCTTCCAATGCTTTTTACCATGTGACCAAACGACAAATGTGTCATCCACGTATCGAAACCAACGATTTGGTGTCCCATTTGCTTTTTCCAGAGCTGTCTCTTCGAATCTTTCCAGGTAAAAATTAACGATTGCAGGACCTAACGGGTTACCCATTGCGATACATTTCCTCCCCGTAGAGGTAAACAATGTGATTCCTTAATTTCTTCTGGCGAATAACAACTTCGAAAAAATTACGGGTGAACAGCCAGGTATCAAAATCGACGACGTCCGATATTTTGGCAGAAGACCACCCTGCCGAATTATCGGCCGTCGTAGATTTTGATACCTGGCCGCATTTATTATTTCAATTGATGACACAGTTGCTGTGCGAGGATTTACTTGAGGTTCAGAAATGTTCAAATGTTTGTATAGTCTATGGGACTTAAATACGGAGTCATCAGTCCCTAAACTTACAAACTACTTATGAACTACTTACGAACTAGGACGGCACAAATATCCATGCCGGAGGGGGTATTCGTACCCCCGACCGTAGTGGCCGTGCAGACCGTGACTGGAGCGCCTTAGTCCCCTCGGCCACCTTGAGGTTCAGACTGCCAACCAGAGTACCGTACGGCACAGAGGGCGCTGTCGATTCGCCGTACTGTGTGCACCCTCCGCAGGTGGCGCAGATGTCTTGGGGCTGGCGGGCGCGCGCGCGGCCCTCCGGAAGGCGGCGTGCGCCGGTTCGTTTGCCCGGAGGCCCCTATTGGAATTCGATGGCAGTAATGCAGGCAGCCAGCTGGCAACAGGCGCGCCGTGCACAATGCGACGCCTCGCGCCCTGACTAATGGCGCCGGCCGGCGTCGCGACGCCCACCGTGGACGGCGGGGAATGGCGGGGAGGGGCATTGTCTACCGTCAGCGCGATCCGACCTGCTGCAACTATTCTGCAGGTCTCCCGTTACTGCTGACAACTAGCTACGCAAATACTTCGCAGGTATTGGACCACCCGTGTTCGACATTCCACCAATCGAACTGCTCTGCCAGGGTGCTATCGCCACTATCAATCAATGGCAAGGTGAGAATGAAGAAATGGTATGTGGGTATTCGACTGGCACCCTGATCGGAAATGCCTGCATGGGCGTACTCATGCGTATTGTAACACCTCGTTTGTATTTCAGTTAATATTTTTAATTATTTAGGGACCAGTAGTCAACTATCGTAATGGGAAAGTTAGAATTCAAACTATTGTGAATATTAATTTAACAGTAGGTCAAAGTGATTACGGGAGTACCAGCATGGAGGGCGAATAAGATTGTAGTTATTTGTTCCGTGGGGTCATATAAAAGCAAAATTTCCGCATTGTTAAAGTCAGTCTCATGTTTTAACCAAATAAATCGATGAAGTGTGTATGATACGCGTTACTATAATTTATTAATGGACTTTGTACGAAAGATTTAGTACCGCGTAATAGTTTTGTGATTGGTACTAACAGGATCGAAATCAGTCATTACGGTCGATACTTAATATCAGTCGAATGATTGTGTGCTGGTTTAGGCGTTGATTTGACTTGATAATTATAGAAACTACATTTTGGGACTTGATAGAACTTATTTTGGATATTAGGAACATTTCATTCATATCATTACATTCAAAAGTGGCTTAATATATTCGAAGAATCTAGAAAAAGTTACGTGTGTGTACGTTAATTTATGTACATAATACTATCTTTGACTGAACGAACTGACGCGTGTAAACACTCGATCGGACTGTTTCCACAGGAATTCGACATGCAGTAATATTAAGTGCAGTACTTTCAAGTTTATGAACTACATAATATTATTCCAGAGCGTGAAATGTAATCAGAAACTTTTAATTATGCAGATCTCGTCGTTTTATGTACTGTTTGATGGATGTTAGAGTTTTTCTAGGCGCTTGTTTTCTCTGGACATAATATATATAGTAAATTACGTATATAAGTAGTGGAGTCTAATACTATTTAAATCCAAACCAGTTTACTAAAAGAGGGAACAGTTAGTTAATTTCGATTCCGAGAAAGCGCTTGTTGTTGTATTCCTGCCAATGGAAGCATTAATTTTTAAAAAATGAACATTAACAGCCGGGCATATCACGCTTCATACATTGGTTTATGTGTGGTTTAAAAAGAGGAATGCCACAGTATGTACGGAAGAGCCTTCCAGCAGGGAGCTGTTTGGTACAGTCCGCGCGAAACATCATTTGCGACCGATACCGTTACCGAATATTCGGCTCCTAGTTTCGGCCGAGATCGTAACAGAAACCTGTATATTTGAGTTAAAATTTCAGATCCCTTCCCTGTATTAAGCCTACTTGAGTTTGTGTAAGCTTAACCAGGAGTCCGTAGAGGAAGATATTCCGATGTTTGTAGAGCTTATGGGACCTAACTATGGGGTCATCAGTCCCTAAACTTACAAACTTCTTATGAACTGAAACTTCCTAGCAGATTAAAATTGTGTGCCGGAACCGGGACTCGAACCTGGTAAGTTTGCCTTTCGCGGGCAAGCGCACTACCGACTGAGCTATCCCGACGCGACTCAATATGCCGCCTCACAACTTTACTTCCGCCAATACCTCGCCTCCTACTTTCCAAACTTCACAGAAGCTCTCCTGCGAACCTTGCAAGTCGATTTCTCCTGGAGGAAAGGATATGGTGAAGACATTGCTTAGCCACAGCCTAAGGGATGTTTCCAGAATGAAACTTTGCATCGGAGTGTGCGCTAATATGAAACTACCTGGCAGATTAAAATTGTGTGCCGGAACCGGGACTCGAACCTGGGACATTCGCCATTCGCGGGCAAGCTCTCTACCGACTGAGCCATCCCGACACGACTCACGATGCCGCCTCACAACTTTACTTCCGCCAGTACCTCGCCTCCTACTTTCCAAACTTGACAGTACCTCTCACGCGAACCTTGCAAGACTAGCACTCCTGGAAGAAAGGATATGGTAGAGACATGGCTTAGCCACAGCCCAAGGGATGCAGGAGAGCTTCTGTGATGTTTGGAAAGTAGGAGGCGAGGTACTGGTGGAAGTGAAGTTGTGAGGCGGTATCGTGAGTCGTGTCGGGATAGCACAGTCGGTAGAGAGCTTCTCCGCGAAAGGCGAATGTCCCAGGTTCGACTCCCGGTTCTAGCACATAATTTTAATCTCCCAGGAAGTTTCATATCAGCGCACACACCGTTGCAGAGTGAAAGTTTCATTCTGGACTTATGAACTAGCTAAGACTAAGGACGGCACAAATATCCATGCCCGAGGGGGGAGTCGAACCCCCGACCGTAGTGGCCGTGCAGAACGTGACTAGCGCGCTGACTGGCCACCGCGGCCGGCGTAGAGGATGACATGGGAAGCGAACAGGTACTTTTATAAACGTACTTACAAGTTATAATCTATTCTCCTTGTGACATTTTCTAACTAAAAAAGTAAAGGGAGTTAAGGAAGAAGTAAACCGAACTTAATACAGTGGAGTCACGACATTTTGAGTCTCCGAATTACAAGCTTCCCATAAATCGGAGCGTCATAAAAGAAAACGAAAACCACACGTACATTATGTCTTTATTGAAAAAGGCACTCCACCATTATAACGCGAAGTAAACAGTTTAAAAAAAAACTATAAAACCCTTCGGCTGCCAATGTAAAATGCCTATTTAAACACAATCTTCACTTTATCCTTTTTGGAACCTGTCATAATATTGGATCGACTCCTAAGTAAAATAAATAATAGTTTTCAAAATGATAAGCCAAGTTCGTACACTAAGAATTTATTAAATGACGACAGGTTTCGATGCACTGTGTCACCATCATCTGGTCACATATATGTTATAATCTGGTCATGTAACAAGATGATGGTGACACAGTGCACCGAAACCGGTCGTCATTTAATAAATTGTTAGTGTGCGACCTTGGCTTGTCACTTTGAAAACTATAAAACGATTAGATCGCCTCCAGGCTCGACTATGTCAGCTTATCTTATCAAATAAATAAGATTTTTGCGATCTTGACTTTTCTCTGTTGAAGATTATTCATCTATCAGATCGCCTCCACCACTTGTGATGTCAGGTAATGACAGTAAATAACTTACTCTAAGAATATCACTACACGATACGCTTGCCCTATATTATACTTAACATTATACAAAGGAAAAAAAATCACTCACAAGGAGAGACTCCTACTAGTTAAACGGCGCGCCGTCAAATAACCAAAAGCGTCATTGTTGATTGAATCCATTCAACACCACCTAGAGACGAGGGGTCACAGTAACCCGTGCTACGTCACAATGACCAGCCCGCGGCCGCCAGCTAAATGGGTCGCCGCTGGGGCACGCTCACTGCCTGTAGCGGCCAACCAGTTAGCTGATCCAACCCTCTTCATCAGTACACTCAAGAAACCTAGTTTCGGCAAAGCCGAAGATTGGGCTGATTTTTGGTTGAAACCAATATTTTGGCAGAAACTGGCCGTAACCGAAACCGAAAATTCGATCGGTCCTTACTAGTATTTTCACTGCGTATTACCAGATAACTCGACTGGTCAAAAAAATTAGGGTAACGATCATCTAAGTTCTGAAGTATTGTCATCGGTAGAAAAACTAAAGTAGTGCGACGTCTGTCCGTCGCTTCTACAGAGTAGAGACAACAACATTACGGCAACCGATATAGTGGTAATAACAGAAAGTTGCTGCAGAGGGTTGAATTCCGCTTACTCCATCAAACGAATTACAGAAGTAATTGGGCTCAGATAGTGTACTGAGCGGGTAGTACAATCGACCAGCAACGTAACTTAACGGAAGCTATGGAATGGAGAGCCATATGAGAGTTATAAGATTGAAAAACACACAGAGAGGTGGCTGCACCAGTAGGATTATCCCAAAGTGTAATTTCCAGTATCTGAAGCGATTTAATACGACTGGAACCGTTAAAAGAGGCCAAGGCCGATGTCATCCACAGGTATCACCAGCAAAACACAACCGTTAATCTAGCGTTAAGAGCTCATCGAGACAGGAGGATGTATCCAACTCATCTTCAACTCACCCTCCAGCCAGCAGCAGGTCGCGCAATATCAACACAAACAGTCGGAGCCGCGGCGGATTAGCTGCACGTACTGGAGCGCCGTGTTGCGGTGCGCGCAGCCGTCCGCAGTCGGGGGTTCGAATCCCCCCTTGGGCATGGATGTTTGTGCTTTCTTTAGTATAAGGTATTCATAAGTTTATAAAGGTGAATAGATGGGGCATAACAGCTTTCAGATAATTGCAGAACGACATGTTGACCATAGCTGTTTATTAATTCTCAGTGCTACCGGTTTCGGTTATTTACCATTGTCAAGCGTTAGCCTGAAGTACATAAAAAGTTATCAAAGTATTAGTCAACAACATAAAACGTTAAAAAAATTACAGCAAGATTCATGTTAAATACTTAAAGAGATTAGCTAATAGCTTAACATGTCGGAATACATAACTATAACACACGTATTCGTTGTCATTGCTCAAGTTATTGTCACAGTGGTTGACTGCTATAGACTAAAGCATACATTGATGAGTGTGAAATAACATTATTTAAAAAAAAACAAAGATAAAGAACATGTTTACATTAAATTTCATTGCACAAAGATTATAGGGCATACAGCTATGCTATGTCTATAACTGTCCTTGGTCATTAGGATCTATGATGTAAACAATGTGACTGCTATGTTTATAAATAAGTGCTATATAATATGATGACATGGAAGTTTGAAATGTTCATATTCAGAGCTATGAAGTTGTGATGCTAATATATTCTACAATTTGTAGCTATACATTACATCAATGAAATGACAAGTGACTATTTAGCTTATGAGACAAGAAACGTAATTTCGGATACTAAAGTCAAGAATAACGCAATTTGAAGACCTTTTGAGTTAATTATCAAGAAGTTCAGATTATGACATTAAAAGTAACATGGTAGCGTTATTTCTAATAATCTGAACATTATAATTTGAAGTGAAAAACTGAATAGCACATCTTTGTTTTGGTGTAAACATAGCATAGTTATAGCATATTAATTCCATTGCCCAACATTTAAAATAAACGTATGAACAACAGTAACATTCTGGTGCTTTTTATACTATTATTTGATATGAATACATGGAGAGAAAACATTGACAACAAAACCTTGTTTTGATGTTAACGTAACAAAGTTACAGCCATAGGGAATTAAGGTAAGTTTATTACATCATTCACTTAAGTAAACTATCTTTTAAAAAAAATGCATTTGAAATTTTTCATTATGATTAATATATATATACTTATTAACCAAAAAGGTTATGTCAGCCTAAAAACACAATTGTCAAGAATAAAATTTAAAATGTGATGTAGCTTAGAAATAAAGTGTACTTATCTAAGATATTGGGTTCAATAGAAAAATATATTGGGTTCTGGATATGTGGTACGTAAGGTACTGTGAGAGGGGGGGGGGCACATAGTGGGTATGTACAATTGTGATGGATGTGGTGGAAATTAAGAAGTAGGTGCGAAACAATGATTGGGGGAAGAAAGATTGTGAGTGCATTGTATATACCATATGAAAGGCGGGAGGTAAGTAACTGTTCGGTTTATCAGTCAATACATTAACATGTAACTGGCTGTGTAGTATTGAGATGTGTGCAGGTGTGGTTTAAAGCTATGCATTGATAGTGGATGTTTGTGTGTGTGTGTGTGTGTGTGTGTGTGTGTGTGTGTGTGTGTGTCTGTCTGTCTGTCTGTCTGTGTGTGTGTGTGTGTCTGTCATGAAATGTTTATGTATTTATACGTGTTAATGGTTGGGTATGGACAAGTACTGGTAAATATGTAATGGTGTTTCTTATTGAAAGTTGCAGGATATATTAATAAGATTTAAGTCAATTGATAAAATTGCAAGCATTGTGAGTGATAAAAACATTGAGTGTAGACCTGAGCAACTACAGTAAAGTAGTACAGAAATCATTTTTCATCCATGGGTATAAAACAACCGAGTAGCAAACAGTGAAACCCAGTGCTTTAGCCCAATATTTTAAGGAGATAAGTACAAATAAAGAAACAACAATAACAGTGAAAATACAAACCAAGTTGTTTATAGGTTAGTAAATCACTTAAGAAATCTTATACATATTCTATAGTTGTACATATGGTGTATTGTGTGGTGCAAGAACAATGCTTTAGACATAAGTGAAAACACAAGAAGACCTATAATAGGGCTTATAGAGGATGGACATATGTTACAGAACAGTGGTGTACTGTTCTTCAATTTATATATTACAGTAGTAGGTTTATGAAAATTGATACAGTAAGAACGGTACAACTGTTCACCAATTACTTATAGCGGTATAAATATTTATATTTAAAGAGACATAAAATACATTAGTGATAATAATATAGAAAAAAATGATTTCTGTACTACTTCACTGTAGTTGCTCAGGTTTACACTCAAAGTTTTTATAACTCACAATGCTTGCAATTTTATCAATTGACTTAAATCTTTTTAATATATCCTCCAACTTTCAACAAGAAACACCATTATATATTTACCAGTAGTTGTCCGTACCCATCCATTAACATGTATAAACAAATAAACATTTCATGACACACACACACACACACACACACACACACACACACACACACAGACAGACACACACACAGAGAGATACACAAACATCCACTATCAATGCATAGCTTTAAACCACACCTGCACACATCTCAATACTCCACAGCCACTTACATGTTAATGTATTGACTGATAAACCGAACAGTTACTTACCTCCCGCCTTTCATATGTTATATACAATGCACTCACAATCTTTCTTCCCCCAATCATTGTCTCGCACCTGCTTCTTAATTTCATTGTAGTTGACTCATAAAGCTCCACCACACCCATCACAATTGTACATACCCACCATGTGCCCCCCCTCACAGTACCTTACTTACCACATATCCAGAACCCAATATATTTTTCTATTGAACCCAATATCTTAGATAAGTACACTTTATTTCTAAGCTACATCACATTTTAAATTTTATTCTTGACAATTGTGTTTTTAGGCTGACATAACCTTTTTGGTTAATAAGTATATATATATTAATCATAATGAAAAATTTCAAATGCATTTTTTTTTAAAAGATAGTTTACTTAAGTGAATGATGTAATAAACTTACCTTAATTCCCTATGGCTGTAACTTTGTTATGTTAACATCAAAACAGGGTTTTGTTGTCAATGTTTTCTCTCCATGTATTCATATCAAATAATAGTATAAAAAGCACCAGAATGTTACTGTTGTTCATACGTTTATTTTAAATGTTGGGCAATGATATTAATATGCTATAACTATGCTATGTTTACACCAAAACAAAGATGTGCTATTCAGTTTTTCACTTCAGATTATTATGTTCAGATTATTAGAAATAACACTACCATGTTACTTTTAATGTCATAATCTGTACTGCTTGATAATTAACTCAAAAGGTCTTCATAATTACGTTATTCTTGACTTTAGTATCCGAAATTACGTTTCTTGTCTCATAAGCTAAATAGTCACTTGTCATTTCATTGATGTAATGTATAGCTACAAATTGTAGAATATATTAGCATCACAGCTTCATAGCACTGAATATGTACATTTCAAACTTCCATTTCATCATATGATATAGCACTTGTTTATAAACATAGCAGTCACATTGCTTACATCATAGATCCTAATGACCAAAGACATTATAGACATAGCATAGCTGTATGCCCTATAATCTTTGTGCAATGAAATTTAATGTAAACATGTTCTTTATCTTTGGGTTTTTTAAAATAATGTTATTTCACACTCATCAATATATGCTTCAGTCTATAGCAGTCAGCCACTGTGACAATATCTTGAGAAATAACAACGAATACTTGTGTTATAATTTTGTATTTTTGTATTCCGACGTGTTAAGCTATTACCTAATCTCTGTAAGTATTTCACATGAATTTTGCTGTAATTTTGTTAACGTTTTATGTTGTTGACTAATACTTTGATAACTTTTTATGTACTTCAGGCTAACGCTTGACAATGGTAAATAACCGAAACCGGTAGCACTGAGAATTTATAAACAGCTATGGTCAACATGTCGTTCTGCAAGTATTCATAAGTAGTTTGTAAGTTTAGGGACTGATGACCCCGTAGTTAAGTCCCTTAAGCTTTACAAACATTAGAACATTTTTTGTACAGAAGGTAATCGCCTTCGGGAATATGGCCTCTACTCACGAAGGCTAATGGTGTGTGGCGCATTAAAACCATAACACCGTTTAGCCCGATGAAACTGGACGGAGGAACATCAGGAATGGAGTCGAAACCAATTTCGCCTGGTTATGTTCACAAATAAGTCAAGATTTTGTATTCTGCTGGACAATAGTGTTCTCTCATTTGCACAGAACGTGGAACTGAGCACTCTTGCTCATGTTATGGACGAATGGTGTGCGTAGCATTGACGATTGGCGACCGTACTAACCTCTATGTCGTTCAGAATGACGCTTTGATCATTGACTGCTCAGAATTCTTAGAGCTTTTGTTGTGCCCTTTGCTGGTGTAATAAGAGATGTGTTCCTTCTGATGGACCATAACGCTCGGCCCCCACAGAGCTGCACTGGTGGACGTCATACTTGAAGCTGACGTAATTGATAGAATCGAATGGTCATCTTGTTCACCGGACGTAACCAGATTGAGCATGTCTGAGATTCAATTCGAGGTCGAATTGCAGCCAACCCACTACAATGGTTTCAGAGCTGCACTCCATCAAGAATGGCAAAATATCTCTCAAGAGCAAAATGAAAACTGTATACTCTCTATGCAGGTGTAGTCCAGTGCTCGCCGTCCGAGGTGATCACACACCGTATTAGAGGGCAATGAGAATGACTTCTTCATTACTATGGTGGTCCCATGGTGCCTCGCTCTACATAAACGCCATGTAAACTATAAGTAAAAATTTGAAACAGCACAATATCGAACTGTATAACACCTAAATAACAAAATAATCAAATATTTGTAAATCTAAGAGACTTAACTACTGTGGTTATCAGTCCCTAGGCGTACAAACTACCTAAACTAACTGATGCCAAGGACGACGAAATCACCAACGAGAGAGGGAGGACTGGAACATCCGATGGCGAACAACCGCTCAGCCCGCAGCAAGGCGCCTTACAGCGCTCAGCCACTCCACCTCGGCGATCATTTGTTCATCCAGAAATCTGTGTTCGTCTTCGTCGACAAGATTAATTCAGTGTTGTTCTCTAATGGTCATTACACTCATGTTTGTGCATCGGCATGGAAAAGTTTACATAATAGTTAATACATGTTGACAATACGATATATGGTCGTGAACCATTAGAGAAACGTGTCCATGAAGGCGTGTACTGTACACTGGACTAGTTTTGTCTACAAGAATAAACACAGTAATTGTTGGATGTCGAATAGATTTCAAAATCGTGTTCTAATTATATTGAATCTAGTTACCTAAGAAATAAATGTGCTGCTACCATAGCAAATAGCTCTGTGCTAGAGAGTATTTTAACAACAAAACTAGATGACCCGAGCGAATACTTCGCACCGTTAAAAGTTGGAAAAATTGAAGTAAAGTTGAATGTACATGCACAGCTGTCTTCAGAAACAATCAATGCAAGTGTTTAAAAGCGCAAATGAAAGAGCTTGATCCGCTGTTGTTAGGTCAAAAAGAACTACGTACCTTAATAAGAACCGAAAATATCATAAAACAAACCGATTAAAATATTACATGGAAGGACAGAAGGATACCGCGTTTGAATAAAAATAAAGGATGGAGAGACGTAAGTTAATTCTGATATTTGATGATAAAGCTGCGAATGAAAACTTTTTGTTTAAAGCAAAAATGAACAAAATCAGTCGGATAGACCGGACTGACCGACTGACTTTAGTTTACAGCAAGGACATCCCCATAAAATATACACAGAAGGAAATTGCGTTTTAGTATAGAAAAAGGAAGGCGAGAGTTGTGTAAATTTTGATACTTGATGACAAATCTGTGAATGAATATCTTTCGTTTAAAATAAAAATGAAGGAAATCGGCTGACTGACTTTAGTTTTCGTAGATTCTTTTAGTGTATAAGATTATACAGATCGTACTCTTTGAGTTCGCCATGTTCTGTAATTTTAATAAATATCAATGACGTTATGTGTGACTGCGTGCGGAATGCTAAATGAAAACAAAATGTGCCTGTTGTGTTTCAACTACGTGAGAGGACGGTTTGTAATTAACCCTGACTAAATCATGAGGCAATCACTGATAAAGTAAACTCAGTTGGAGTGTTCTGACCACATAAATAATGGAACTTTGAAATATTATTGTTAACTAGCAATCTGCGGAAGAAGTAGCTAAAATTTCCTATAGGAGAAACAATTTTCTTTCTCCGAGAGACAGTGTAACTGAAAGCTAAAATTTGAGCCAACACACAGAATAAAAGATTCGTTTTAGCCCTAACTTTCGTCAGACAGCTGCCCTGATCGTGGAGTGCACTAATATAATTGAAGGGTCCAAACTCATACGGTGTTGCTTAAATAATGCACGAGTTTGGTTGGAAATATGTAAAGGAAAAGCGTTATTCATTCCAGCGAGATCTATTTGCGAGATTTCTTTCATCGACTTTCTCTACAGAATACAAATATTTTTTGTAGAACCCACCTACATAGGGAGACATGGTCATAATAATAAAATAAGAGAATTCAGATCGAAAACAGAAAGTTTTAGGCGTTACTTCTTCCCGAGAGCTATTACACAATGGAACTGTAGAGAAATATCATAAAAGCGTTTCGATGAACGCTCTGTCATGCACTTCAATGTGATTTACATACTATCTATGTAGCTGTAGATACCTTGTGGCGCATAGTGATCGAATACCGAACAAATGTCATTTGCCATAGTTTACTTGAGGAATCATACATGGTTCCACACTTCAATGGGGGTATCTTTGACGGCAAATATGTATAATAGTATTTGATCTTTGACAGATGCCTGTTTCGATGTTCTGCTCCGATGACATTGTTGATTCACTTGGTAAATAACATTTCGTAGTCGATTATAAGGAAATGAAAGAAATTATTCAGACAGTTAAGAGAGAGGAAAACTGCATTGTGATGAGGGTCTGGAACTCAATAGTAGAAAATGGAAGAGAGGTAAATGTAGTAGGTTAATAACGATTGAGGCAAAGGATTGAAAGAGGAGTTCGACTGGTAAAATTATGTGAAAAGCACAATTTGATCTTCACAAACACTTGGTTTTATCACCATGGAAGAAGGTTGTGTACGTGGACGAGACCAGGAGAACACTGGAAGTTACGAGATTATAATGGTAAGGCATACGTTTAGAAACCAGGTTTTAAATTGTAAGACATAACAACAGACAGATTTAGACTCTGCTCATAACTTATTGGTTATGAACTGTAGATTAAAACTTAAGAGAATAAAGAAAGGCAGAAAGGTAAGGAGAGCATTTGGAAAGGAATATCTGAAATAGGGGAAAGTAGTACAGTAGAGGATGAATGGGTGGCTCTGAGAGATAGAGAAGGTTGAAGAGGATCGTATAGGTAGAAGGACCAGAGTTAATAGAAATCTCTGGATGTCACAGAAGAAACTGAACGTAATTGATGAAAGGAGAAAACATAAAAATGTAGCAAATGAAGCAGGCAAAATGAACTACAGGCGGCTGAAAAATGAGACTGACAGCGCAGACTGGCTAAGCAGGAATGGATAGAGGAGAAATGCAAGACCGTAGAAGAATGTATAATTAGGGGAAAGATGTATACCGCCTACACGAGAACAATTGAAAACAAGAAAACCAGCTGCATGAATATCAAGAACTAAGATGGAAAACCAGTAGTCAGCAGAGAACGAAAAGCTGAAAGATGGAGGGAATTTATAGAGAGCCTAGACAAAACAAATAAACTTAGTAATCCAGAAATGGATGACGAAGTTGAGGAAGATGAGGTAGATGATACGACAATTCGAGAAGATTCCGACTGAGCACTAAAAGATTTGAATCGATACATCGAGTGGATGATGTGAAAACCACAGAACTATCAGTTTAATAAGGCATGGATGCAAAATACTAACACGATGTATTTATAGACTAATGGAAAAGCTGATGGAATCCGATCTTGAGGAAGATCAGTTTGGATTTAGGAGAAATGTGGGAAGACTGGAGGCAATTCTCACATTACAACTTAGATGATTGGTTAAGGAAAGACAAACCTACGTTTTTAGCATTTGTAAATCTAGTGTTCAACGAAATACAATCATTCAAATTCTGAAGGTATCAGGGGTAAGATACAGGAACGTAGTTAATACCCTTAGATTTCAATTTGAGTAAAAGTTTGGAAGAAGAGAGAAAAACTGCGGTTTGCCGATAACGTAGCAATTCTGTCAGAGGCAACAAAGGACCTGGAAGAGCAATTAAATGAAATGGAAAGTGCCTTGAAAGGAAGGTTTAAGATGAACATTAACAAGAGCAAGACAAGGGCAATGGAACGGAATATAGTATTGTTTGGGAGGGAAACGTGGACGGTAAGGAGTTCAGTCAAAAAGATGATAATAGGTTTTGAAATATGATGCTACAGACGAATGATGAAAATAAGATTGGTACATCACATAACTAATGATGAGGTACTCAACGGAATTGTGAAGAAAAGGAGTTTCAGGGATATCCTAACAAAGAGAAGGGATCGGTTGGTGGAGTGCATCAGAAAATCTTCAATTTAGCATTAGAAGGATGTTTTTGGGGCAAAATTTGTAGATGGATACCTAGGGACGAATATAATAAGCAGATAAAAAAGTATGTAGTTGGCCTTTCTTATTCTCAGATGAAGAGGCATGCACAGGACAGGGTAGCGTGGAGAGCTACATCAGAAAAGTCTGCGGTTTGAAGACCATAACAACAATAACAATCGATTATTACTTTTTAACTAACAGTGTTCTTCCCCTTCCTAACTCACATATCGTATTTATTTTCATTTAAAGTCACCTCACCCTTTCACCCACTCCATTCTCAAAACGAATATAAGGACATGATCTTACTTCTAAAACAAGCATGCGTTATGCTTTCCTATTAAATTTGGTAAGATATATGATGGTTTGGTTCTGTAGTTACAGTATTCTCATTGTCGTCGAATGCTGGTCGAGTTGAAGAATGGTTTTCAAGTACTTTACGAGATGCAGTAGCAATGGATAACATACCTCAACTCGCATAACTGGTTAAAAACGGTGAAAAGCAATTATGCTAACCTGTAGAAGTAGAGCTAAAGGTAAGACGAGATGAATTTGGCTGCTGCGCCAACAATTTTACTGAAGTGCTGCAAACTTGCGATGATTAGTGAGCTCTTGAAACTTCCAGGACACACTAAAACTGTGTAACGGGAACTCTGTGTTTCGCTTTCAATTGCTCTCCCAAATCTCCATCTTCGTTCGAAACCCACTGCTCTGCTTCTAGCATTCCCTCAACTCCCAAGTTCCAAGCCTTATTAGCGAAGTCATGCTAGGTGAGGTCAAGGAAGTTTATTATATTTGCACACAGACAGCAGAGTGAAAATTTTATTCCGGAGACTGATCTCTTAATGTTTGGATTGATTCATAGTGAAAACTGATACCCTCGAAACGCAACGAAGTTGGAGTTATCAAAATGTTAGTTTTCGCTCTTACTGCCACTCCTCCGACACCACCAGGACACAACTAAAACATCTGCAACAACCCCAACCCTTCAACGACGGTTATGTTTCTGCTCTATGACATTATTTTGAATTTTTCAATGTTTTCTTGAAGCCTATGTTTCTACTGAACATAATATTAATCAAAACTTTTACTCTTAAAGTACGTGTTTTCAACAATTTATACCGAAGATGAAACGATGTAGTGTAGCCGAAGACTTTTGCTATAATCACCACTCCTTCACGAGTCTTAGACAGATGCCAGTTATAAAATATTTACTTCATCACTGAAGAAAAATCCACAGTCCCTATTTTTACTACTAAAACATGACTATACCCGACGCTCCAAACTGACATTTTAAAATCTTGCATTCGTATTACAATGAAGAACCAGAAAAAACACCATTATCACCAAAATGGTTGCAGTGGATAAAAGTGTATATATTTTGACAAGGAAAATCAATCTTAAAATTGTCCTGGAACGTGTGATAATCTAAAGATTGATTTTCGTTGGAAAAATGTGTACATGATTGGCCATTGTAACAAAATATTCAAAATATTTTTGTGCGTGCCGAGTATTTCTGTTATTTCATTCTAATACGAATTAAACATTTGAAAATGACAATTAGATTGTCGATACTAGACATGTTTTGGTCATAAAGACAGTAACTGTTGGTTCTGCTTCAGTGACGAAGTAAATATTTTATAAATTATTCCAGTTGCACTCTTCAATGACGCGATGTCAAATTACAGAGATGCAAACTAATATCCTGCCAAGATTTATCTTTAGACGATTGTTTTGGCGACCAGTTTTGGCACAACGAAGTACCATCATGATGTCTATGGGAAAAGGAAGGACAATGTCTATAAATGTCTCAACTATAACACAGATCATCTTATTTCACATACCGATCACAGACCTGGTGTACTACAGCATTCGTGACGTTACAGAAGTTCTCAACATTATAGTTGTCAATGTAAATAGTGAGGCAAACATAAAATCAATGAAAATATAAACAACAATAAAATACACAATTACATATCATATTTTCTGTTGACTGTCAGAGTGACTTCTCAAAACCGGCTGCAATTGCAGCAAAGGTACATACATTTGCGCTAGAATGTATTGCGTTATATCGACATGCTATATGTCCCCCCCCCCCCCAAAAAAAAAAAAAAAAAAAAAGCGTAAGTTTCTTGAAAAGTTTCCTTTTTCCCAGCATCGTCTTTTTAAATCCTTTATTACTTCTCGTGAAAACATTAAATCTGCTGAAATTTAAAAATAAAGATTTTGGTAAAATTGTGGCGCATTACTTCCACTTGCTCGTAGCTTTTATTATTATTATTATTACTATTATTATTGATCCGCACGGAAATTGACATTTACTTCTTGGAGGTATACATACGATTGATACGGTATCAGATAAGATACTATGTATATAATTTCCTACATTATGTATTTATCAGAATATTCCATCAATTCATCCCCTCCTTCCCAGTGCCTCTGTTCACCTTCCTGTTGATCTGCTCCTATAACTTGTCCATTATTTTCTCCTCCCGCCCTTTGTCAGTCTCTTCCTATTCTCTCTATCTGTTTATTCACTTCCTACTATCTCTCCTTCTCCATCCATCTCCTCCTCTTGGCATACGTATCATCCGATTTATTCTTTAGTCCATGTGTTCCTCCCGCTATTAGAAAAAAAAATTGCAATATGTTCAACCGTTTGTGAACCTATTTTACCGAAATGCTATTCTCATCGGTTCCTATAGTTACAATCAACTTAAACTAGCTTACTCCAAGGACAACACACGAACACACTTGCCAGAGGGAAGACTTGAACCTCCAGCAGGAACATCCGCACAGCCCGTAGAATGACACCTTAGACCACGCGGCCATTCCACGAGGCAGAAAAATTACATTTACGTGGATGAACGTTGCCGAAACTTTTTAAGGTACCTACCACCACACATTACGCTGGAATGCGAAAAGTTTCTAGATGAAAACATACTTACATGTGGTAGCTGTCATGATCAATGGTCAAAGGGTGTTGAAGTTTGTTGTAAGGTACCTTCCAACGAGCACTCTACTAAATCTCATGTAAGCAGTGAACATACTTTTGTTTTGAAGGTTGTCTGTAAAAAAGTTCGAGTGCAATGAAATTTTAGATTTTTATGAACTAGATTCAGACGAACAAACGAGCACTCTTCATTACTTAGAAATATGTTGGTATGATGGGATTAAATACGAGTCGTCGATAGTAATTGGGCAATCTCTGCCACTAGACTTTCGGCTGGCGCTGAGAGGTGACGTTGGTATATCTGTGGGGGAGCGTGCATTTGGACGGATGTGGAGCTCTGAGTCTGCAGAGCCTGGCAGTGGGGACGCCCTCTGTTCATTACGACGAACCGCGACGCAGGAAAAAAAAGGGGGAAAAATCAAAGGCAGGGCGGCGGGGGCGACACGGAGGCGAAACCACCAACGGAGCAGACGTGGGTGGCGTTTCGCGAGAAGAGGCAACGTAAGCCAACCAAACACCGTGTGGTTCCATCTACACTAGTAATAACAACAGTAATGAAATAAAAACTAAATAAAGCATATAACAAGTTATATAGTTTCCAAATGATAAGCCAAGATCGCAAACTACCAATTTATTGATGACCGGTTTCGGTGCACTATGTCACCATCATCACCATGGTATATATTATAATTTGGTCATCTTGTTAAAAAATTGGATATAAAATAAGAAGTGCAACATTGCACTTAGTCACTATATATATTACAAACATGACAGCTTACAAAATACTGACAGCTCTGAAAATTATAGTTTACATTTTCGCCAAAACGTAAACTATAATTTTCAGAGCTGTCAGTATTTTGTAAGCTGTCATGTTTGTAACTTAAGTATTTTTTTTCATATATATTGCCTAAGTGCAATGTTGCACTTCTTATTTTATATCCAATTTTTTAACAAGATGACCAAATTGATGATGGTGACATAGTGCACCGAAACTGGTCGTCAATTAATAAATTGGTAGTTTGCGATCTTGGCTTATCATTTGGAAATTATAAAACGAATTGTTCGCCTCCACACCAGACGATGTCAGGTAATCTTTGTCTTTGCTTTCTCAGTAGCTTTCAAATATTATTATTATACCACGGTAGACCTTTTCCATCCTTAATGGACTTTACAGGCACATATTCCTCTACCCCTTTATGTACAATGCACTTAAATTTAGTCCACAATTCCTCGACATCCATAGTACCGGAACTAAACGATGCCCATTCATTTTCTAAGTGCGATCCTAAGAATTCCTTATCAGCACTTCCAAACAAAACACGCTCCTAGGACTTCTTGATTGGATTATGAACTTTGGTCACCATCGGCGCTATGACGATATCATGGTCATTAATTCCTGTCTCTACACAGACATCGTTAATAAGGTCAGGTCTGTTCCTGGCTATAAGGTCTAAAATATGTCCATTGCGCATAGGTTGCCGGTTTAACTGCTCAAGACAGTTTTCGAAGAATGTTGAAAGCTTCTTGTTGTTAGTTTATTAAGTGAAAGTTAAAGCTTGATGAAAGTTTGTTAAGTGAAAGTTTCATATTCTTATTACGTCTTTCTATTTAAATCAAGAAGTTTGTCTAATCATATGTGCACAACGACTTTAACAATCAAAATTAGGCCTTGTAAGAAAAACAATCTGTACTTCTGTGAACATTATTTCTGACAGTCAGATTCAGTGGCATGTAAGGACTGATTACTTTACTGGTACGTGAACATTTACCTTTAAAAGGAAATCTTTTTCTCAAAAATCTCAACACGTACCATACAAAAAAATAAAAAATGCCACTATCAGGAAAATGAGGGACGAGGTTGAGCTGAAATAAGAAAAATTAGTAATTATTAAGTTATTTATTGAATTAAAGGAACATGCCTTTGTTGAGTCTTCAATATAATACAATGGTTTTATACAATTCCGTTCCATACAAATATTCCCTTCCTCTCGATACAGAATCCACTGTCCAATATAATACGTCTGTATTCATAAATATAGAGTGAAATAAATCAAATTCAATGCAATCATTGCTGACCAATTCAACCTTAGTACACAACACAGTTGCCATACGTCTGTCAGCTAGCCTAGCTCACAATCGACTTTTCTGCTCAAGAGCTCACTCTCTACTACTCGCCTCGGCAGTCAAAGAAGCTGATGTAGCGCAGAGGCTACAGCGCAGTTGCAAAGATGTTATAATGAGCGGTAAATGCAAACATGAACTGAGATAATCGATCATGGATGACTTTCACATACAAAATAAAGCTATAAGGCAGATACACGTTCAGATTCACAAAAATAAAGATAAAAATCCATAAATAATTAACTTCAGCCTATGGCTGCCTGCTTTCAAAGTAATTCACAAGGCTGCTTGTCTGTACCGCCTGAAATGTAATTAGAGAGGTCCCAAAATATACTCTTAAGGTTGAAGTCTCCCCCGACTTATATTACATGGCCCGGATAGCTACGCACTACCTGGTGTAGACTTTCTTTGAATGACTCAAAAACTGCTACAGCAGCACTGGGGGGGGGGGGGGCAGTAAAAACACACACCTATTAACTTTACTTCTTTTAGACCTGTTATACGTGCCCAGATAATTTCACAGTTACTTTCAACCTCCACCTCAGTAGAAACGATATCTTTCTCCACGGCAATGAACACTCCTCCTCCAGTTGTATCCGATCTATCTTACCGATATACATTCCACTCCTCGCTAAATATTTCTGAAGTTGCCATATCAAGATTTAGTCAGCTTTCGGTGCCTAAACCTATCTGAGCATATTAATTTCCATGCAGTGCGGCAAATTCGGGAAATTTGTTTTTAATACTTTGAAAGTTTGCGGCTAATACTTTGACAGTCGAATTTTTGAACCGAACGCGGTCTGAATTCGCTTTCTGAATGTTGAAAGGTGAGTGCTCATCATAATTAGCGCCTAGTCTGTGCCCTCCTCAAGTACTCTGCTACCCGAGTAGCCTCTTCCTTAGTGTAGTGCACCCGTGATGTATGTAGGGGCGTCCTAAAAGTCCCCACCTGATAATGCAGATGTCGAAATCTGCAGTCATGACTGTCACAGAGTCGGCGAAGCCTCTGGTTCAGACCCTCCACTCGGCTCGAAACCAAAGGATCCCGATCAATCCTGGGAACAATGCTACAAATCGACAGATCTGCTTACACTCCATGTGCAACGGCTAGCAGCCTTCACCAATTCCGCCAGCCTTCCGTAGGAACTGAGGATGTCCTCAGAACCCAAGCGACAAGCGTCATTGGTGCCGACGCGAGCCACGACTTGCAGTCGACCGCACCCCGCACCTTCGATAGCCGCCGGCAAGGCCGCCTCCACATCTCGGATGAGGCCCCCCGGCAGACACACCGAGTGCACGTTGGACTTCTTTCCGGATCTCGACGCTATCTGACTAAGGGTCTCCCTCACGCGCCTAACATTGGAGCTCCCAATTACTAACAGTCCCCTCCCTTCGTGCACCTACTAGGACCCTGCTGAAGGAGTGGCCACATGTCCACTCACAGGACGAACGGACGCGGACGAGCGGCCAGCCTCCACATTGGCCTTCCGCCTCGAGCGACGCGAACGCCGTTCAACCCGCCTTGCGGAAAGGGCGGCTCGACCAAGTCCGGTACACCTGAAAGTGCTTCGGTAGCAGGGACAGAGGGCGAAGCATGTGACACATGAGGTGTCCCACTCACGCGCACCATACTCTCCACCACCGCTGCACCCAGAGACAGAAGCCTGAACACGGTTGACCGTAACCAACAGCACGCTCAGCTGTTCGCGAACTGCGGCCAATTCCTCCTGCGTCCACACAAAGCAGGCACACATCCTATCCATCCTATCGATAGAATTAACTGCAAAAGTAGAAAACTAAATTATCAACATTTAACTAGCCCAGTACTTTAACAAAGGCGGCTGGCAGCTGACTGAACTGTGGTTAGTGGTTACTATATTGACGCAACTGAGTCAGGCAGTTTTCAAAATAAAACAAGACACTGTTATCAAACGCACGGGAATATAAGCTTCCTTAAAGAAGAACACGAAATAAGGAAGTGACAATAAGATACTTATATCTCGTAGCTTGTTGCAGACGAAAACTAAACACAACGGTATTTATCAAAATACGCGAGAATAAACTCTTAAAACAGTAGCACAAACGAATCTGCCTAGTAGGTGAGAAGACACCCCTTAAAAGCAAAAGCACTAACGAAAATTGAGAAATTAACTGGCAACGAAATTTCACGCAAATAAATTATGATACTTAATGCTCTGGGTGCTAAGGTCGACTACAAACACACAAACAAAAACTGACAACACGTGGAATTAGCAATCCCAAATTTTTGTTAAATAACTGAACTCGAAAGCAACGAAAAAAAAAATAAATAAAAATAAATAAAAATAATTTTGTCACAGCGGATTTGAAACACCGACCATATGGTTGGAACGTCAGAACGCTACTATTTTTTTTTTCTACGAGTTGTTCTGTTCTTTGCGGTCGCTGGTTGTGTTTGTACGTTGTGTTCTTGGCTCAGCTTTTTTATTACATAGGGCGTTGAGTCCTCTGACTGGGCGCGCTTAGCCAATGGGCCCATCCGAGCTACTCCGACAGATGCAGCAACTGCTTTAGGTATTAGTACTTATCATCTCGTAAAATCGGGTGTACTGCCGGAGGTCCGCGTCTTCCCAACACGATATTTCGACGTCGTAACTCGGCGTCTTCATCAGGTGTTCCCTGAGACTGGTTGGCGAGCTGACCTCGTCCCATATTTATGCCTGGGCGGTGTGTGGTGCTCCCTATGCCGTCCGCGCCCGCTGCGTCCGCTTCTGTCGGTGGTATCAGTCTCTAGGCGCTTCCTCTACGGTTTGCGCCCGTTGCGGCTCTCTTCTGAGGTAGCGGACGTCCCAAGGCGTTCCCTATTGGGTCCGCGCCCGATAGGTGCGATCCTAGCACTATCATGGCTCTGTTGAACCTCCTTATGCTGTTCATTACTGGAGGATGGAACTTTCTTCCATTGTTTCTGTAGTAGTTCCAAAGCAGGATTCCATGCAGTACTAAGCTGATATCCTGCTTCTCGGTTGATCAAGTTCTCTGTCATCTTGATTTCAATCGATTCATTGATGACACTAGCCCAGAATCGGGGAGTCTGAGCCAGGATCCTAGTTTTTTCATAATCCATGGTGTGCTCAAGGTCAAGGCAATGTTCTGCTATTGCAGATTTAGTTACCTGTCGTAGACTGGTATGCCTCTGGTGTTCTTTGCATCTTATTTCAACTGTTCTGGTAGTTTGACCGATGTAAGCCATCCCACATTCACATGGTATATGGTAGACACCAGGTTTCCTTAACCCCAGATCATCCTTGACAGTTCCAAGGAGCGTCCTGATCTTGTTAGGTGGGCAGAACACACTCTTTATATTGTGTTTCTTCAGGATTCTGCTGATCTTGGCGGATATAGGCCCCGCATATGGTAGAAAGGCTACTTTCCTGGTCTCTTCTTCCTGCTCCTCTTCTGTTGCCTCAGGTCGTCTGGTGGGATGGAGCGCTTTGTGGATGTCCCTGGTGGAGTATCCATTGTCTGTGAACACTCTTTGTAGATGTTCTAATTCCGCTGTCAGGCTGTCTGAGTCAGAGAGTGTTTTTGCTCGGTGCACGAGTGTTCTCAGCACTCCATGCTTCTGTGCTGGGTGATGGCAGCTGTCAGCCTGTAGATATAAGTCAGTGTGTGTTGGTTTCCTGTACACACTGTGGCCTAACGTGCCGTCTGCCTTCCTCTTTACCAGGACATCGAGGAATGGAAGCTGACCATCACTCTCTAGTTCCATGGTGAACTTGATGTTGGGGTGTCTTGTGTTCAGATGGTCCAAGAACTCATCCAGTCTTCTCTTGCCATGTGGCCAGATGACGAATGTATCATCAACATATCTGAAGAAACACGTTGGCTGGTAGGCAGCAGTTGTAAGTGCCTCATCCTCGAATTTCTCCATAAACAGATTCGCAACTACCGGAGATAAGGGGCTGCCCATGGCGACTCCTTCAGTCTGCTCATAGAATTGTCCTCCACAAAGGAAGTACGTCGATGTCAAAATATGCTTGAAGAGATCCAGCAAGGCTCCATCAAATTTCTCACTAATAATATCGAGTGTGTCCTGAAGTGATACCCTGGTGAACAGGGACACCACATCAAAACTGACCATGATGTCTGTGTTCGAGATCTGTAGGTTGTTGAGACGTTCCACAAAGTCCGAAGAGTTGCGGATGTGGTGGACACACCTTCCCATATATGGTGCCAACATCTTCTTAAGGTAGGAGGCTGTAGGGTATGTGGCTGCGCCGATATTACTAACAATCGGACGAAGTGGTACACCCTGTTTATGGATCTTGGGTAATCCATACAGTCTGGGTGGTACCAGTACCTTAGCTTTTAGTTGTTTGACAACCTTCTCAGGCCATCCTGATACCCATGTGGTCTCCTTGTGAGTCTTCAAAACTGTAAGGCTTTAGTTTGTTTAGGGGTGTGGCAAAAAGGGTTGGCCGGTACTAGAGTTTTTCTACCGAGTTTAGAGCCAGAGTTTAGCTTATGATGAGAATTCTTTGACCGCCCTCCCCGGCTGGCCGTCCTTGATCCGCCCGTGGTAGGGTCCAACGTATACGGTCACGGTGATTCGCGCTGGCAGCACGGGCGCACCAGTCGGATTTCTGCTGCCACACTCTATTAACGACAAACTGCGCCCAACTTTGCTAACCGATACGCTGCTAGTACGTCCCAGATTAAATTCTGCGATTATTTCTCGCAGAGTGGCTCGCCTGTAAGCAGTGAAAACTTCACGCAAACTCTACTGCTCTCACTAATTACGCAGGCTGTCGACCACTGCTTTCTCCGTGGTGAAATGTAGCGTCTAAAACATCCTACTCTCGGCACATTCCCAACTCTGTGGATTTCGGAATACTAAACACTCTAACGATTTCCGAAATTGCATGTCCCGTGCGTCTAACTCGGACCACCATTCCGCGTTCAACGTCAGTTAATTTCCGTTGTGCGGCCATAACCACGTCCGAGAGCTGTTCTCATGAATCACCGAAACGGGAGCTCCGCAAATGCGCTGCCATTTTATTCCTTGTGTTCGTAGTATAATCGCTATCTGTGTCTGTGCATGTTGCGCTAGCCTATCACTTTTCTCACCTCAGTGTAGGAGAACACCTCAGTGTTTCGTGAATGGAAAGAAATACAAGTGTATAACAAGTGCCATTCGGGCTTCAGCGGAGTTTGCGCTTACATGAAACTTCGTGGCTGATTGAAACTGTATAACGGACTGGGATTCGAATGCGAGACACTTGGCAAGCGCTAAACCCAATGAGCTACCTACCCTGGCGTTCCTCACTGGCTTACTTCTACAAGTGCGTTGCGTCCTGAGTTACTTAAGCTTGAATACAAGAAATGGTTTCGGTATTGAAAATATGAATCGTATCAGATATATGATTTAATTGTGATATATGAACATTTGTGCCGGGCAGGGACACTAACCTGGATTTCCCGATTTTCGCGAGCGAGCGTTATCATTGTGCTATCCGTCCACGCCTCCCTGAACGACCCAAACTTCAATATGCCACACATTTCCTACTGCACACGAGTTCTTTTACATTCTATGATTTAATTATCACACTGGGAAAGCCGTTTATTATAATTGCCGCAATCTTTGGTGTGGCTGATGTAACTATATCTATCGATATTTTTTCGCAATAGCGAATTTCTCTTAGCGCCACTGTATAAAGTATGCATGTTCTATCAAATGGTGACGTGTGAAAATTTGAGCCGGGCTGATATATCGTTTAATTGAAGTTTAACCGATTTCTTTTATTGGTCATATAGATGACGACACACTTATCACTATTAAGGGCTAACAGCCAATTTTTGTACCATGCAGATATCTTATCTAAATCTTTTTGCAATTGCTTTTGATCTTTTGGTGACTCTACTAACCTATAAATGGCACCATCATCCGCGAGCAGTCTTGGGGGGGGGGGGGGGGGGGGCTACTCGGATTATCTCCTAAATCGTTTATAAAAATAAGGAAACAGTAGGGGCGTCATAACACTTCCTTGGGGTACGCCAGATATCACTTCTGTTCTACTAGATGATTTATCGTCAATTCCAACGTCCGGTGTCATTTTCTGAGAAGAAATCACGAATCCAATCGCACAACTGTTGCAATATTCCACAAGCAAGCAATTTCATTAGAAGACGCTTGTCAGATACAGTGTCGAAAGCCTTTCGCAAATTTAGGAATACGGAGTCTGTTTGACATCTCTTATCGATAGCAGTCATCACATCACATTCTTGTGTTTCAGAAGAACGATAATTTCTAAATCCGTGTTGACTATGAGACAGTATGTCGTTGTCTTTGAGGTAGTTCATAATATTTGCGGAAAATATTTGTTCTAACTGCTGCAAACCGACGTCAGTGATATAAACCTTTAATTTTGCGGGTCACTGCTATTGCCTTTCTTGAATATTGGGGTGACTTGTACAGCTTTGCACTCTTCGGGTACGCAACGTTAGCTAAGCGAGCGGTTGTATGTGATAGTTAGGTATAGGGCTATGGCATCAGCATACTCTGAAACGAACCTTTGTCAAGTGATTTAAGTTGTTTTAATTTTCCAGGGATATTCTAAATTACGCATGGTGGAAGCTGTTCTTGATATGAATTTTTGAGTATTTGCTCTAGTGAAGGAAGTTCGGAAAGCTGCATTAGGCAATTCTGCTTTAGCAGAAGTGTCAACAGTAGCATCACCATTTCTATTGTGTAACGAGGGTATTGTTTGTGTTTTGCAGCTAGTATACTTTACATGCAACCAGAATTTCTTAGGATTCTCTACCAAATTACGTTCAAATGTTCAAATGTTTGTATAGTCTATGGGAGTCAACTACGGGGTTATCAGTCCCTAAACTTACAAACTACTTATGAACTACTTACGAACTAGGACGGCACAAATATCCATGCCCGAGGGGGGATTCGAACCCCCGACCGTAGTGACCGTGCAGACCGTGACTGCAGCGCCTCAGTCACCTCGGCCACCACGGCCGGCACCAAATTACGTAACAGTGTTTTGTTGTGGTAATCATTGTAAGCTTCACTCATTGAAATTGGAGGTAAATTTCTGGTTTCAGTAAAAGATTGCCAATCTTGAGGATTTTTAGTGCATTAAATTTTGCACACATTTTTATTTGCTTTTCTAACAGTGAGCTGACCTGTTTTGTGTACCACGGCGGGTCAGCCCCCTCTTTTATTAATTTGTTTGGTATGAATCCCACAAACTTGGGTGTTTCTACTGCTTCGCACTCCCCGACTTCCCCTCGAGCTTCCTCCGCTGCCTACCCCTCCCCTTCCATCCCCCAACCACCAGCATCGACTTGGCTCCCTCCCAGTCCCTTACTTCTTTCATTTTTCTCTTTTTTAAATAATCTGAAAACTTGTTGAATAGCTGTCGAATGGAGAGCCCGTGGGGAGTCACTGCAGAAAGACGGCGGCGCGGAGGGGGGGGGGGGGGAGAAAGCGGGGCGGCGCCCGCGGGCCGCGGTGCGAGTCCTCCAAGGGGTGGCGCCCACCCCTAACGGCTCGTTAGGCGAACATTTCACATGTAGCCCACAACAGCAATACGACAATGAGAGGTCATTAACGGATGCCCCCACACCCGCCGCCGGGGTTTTCGTCGCCACTCGTCGCTCTCCGTTGCAAGAAGTATGCGCCGTCGAGATCGGCGCGTAGGGCGATGAAGGGGATAGGGCGGATGAGGGGGGGGGGGATGAGCCACCCCCAGAGGCGACAATGACGCGTGCCACAAATTTTCCTGCCGCGCCGCGGTCGAGAGCGGAGAAAGAAGCAGCAGCAGCGTTTTAATTGGACGGAACTGTTGAGGCCGGCCGTGGCCTCGGGCAGCGCGCGCGCAAAATGAATTTCTCTTGCTGCGCATTGTGTTAGCGGGCGGCTGCCTACCGTCCCCCATTGACTCCTTTCGCTGGAAACTTCACGGCGGGCCTTTTGTTGCGCGAAAATTGGAGTGGGAAATGAAAGATATAGGTGACTCCTTTTCTCCCGACGTTGCTAAATGTTGAAATTTGTCATTCCTAATGGATCGCTGCAAAACGGATACATTTATGTGATAATGTAATTGTAGAGCCCTCTAGAATTCCGTGCAAACGTAATTAACATTTCGGAGAAAATCTTGCTGAACACTAATGAGGAGAACACAAGGGTACCGGATTTTAGAATCTCTGTGTACAGGGTGTTACAAAAAACTTTCAGGGAACATTCCTCACACACACAGAAAGAAAATACGTTATGTGGACATGTGTCTCGAAACGCTTAATTTCCAAATTAGAGCTCATTTTAGTATTTCTATTTAAATGTAAATTGAAATAATTCGTGCAGACAATTGTCAAATGGGCATCTGTCAACTTCGCATTTGTAAATATTGCACTGACTGCAAAACCACGTTCGTGATGAACACTAACCAGTTGATGCTACGTACTGATGTACTTGATGTTAGTACTGTAGAGCAATGAGTCGCAAGTCACCACAAGCACTGAAGTCAACATTACCTTCCTTTAATTTGGCCAACTGGCGGTGAATCGAGGAAGTGCAGTACATACTAACGAAACAGTTGGGTATTTTGACAATTGTCTGTACGAATTATTTCAATTTACATTTAAAGAGAAATACTAAAATGAGCTTTAACATGGAAATTAAGCATTTGCGCACACATGTCCACATAACATATTTTCTTTCTTTGTGTGTGAGGAATGTTTCCTGAAAGTTTGGCCGTACGTTGTTGTAACACCCTGTATATAAAAGCGAAACGACACTCATTCACTTACTCACTCATTCATTCATTCACTTGGCTAAACACGAAATTTCGGAAACTACTTAACCTATGAAGCTGAAACTTGGCAGTAATATAGTTCACAGGTAGAAGACGTCAGCTACGAAAGGATTGTGCGTTAGGGTCGATAGTTAAGGAGCTACGATGTCATAAACAATGAAAACTTCCCCGACTTGCGGCACGTGATACTCTGACTTTGTCAGTCCAGTCTATTTGAAGAGGAGAGCACTTGGAGACTTGCAACATATTTTAAACATAATTTCAAAAATTTGGGGAACTTTTTCTCGCTGACAACCATAGCAAAATGAGGAAACGAAAAACGTTTCTTCCTTACTACTTTTCCTCAGTTGGCGGAGTAAAACTACAGCATTCGGTATTATGTTGCAATTTATAATTTCTACAGTAGATATTGTACCCGCAGGAAACTTTACAGACAGTATACACACATACAGCTGAATGTACCTTCGAAATTGTTTCACAGTACGACACGTATTCCATGAGATATGAGCACATAACCATAACGTTAATCGAAAACAGCCCCATCACCCACCGAGACATAATCTATTATTTCTTTAATACTAATTGTATTCGTAACAGAATTTACAGACATACAGCAGTTATACAATTGAATATAAACCTGAAAAATTGTACAACATATAATTCAGTAAAATATGAGATCATAGATACTGCGATGGGTAAAACTTTTCACATCAGGCATCACGTTTTATTACATTTCTTATTTACTGCTAAAATATTCCCGTATTCCAGTAAGTTTAAGGAAATTCTTGAAAGATGGGTGTTCTGTTGAGAAGTTTTAAGCAACTTTGAACTATTAATCGCATACCGCTGTAGGTTACATATCATTTCTATTTTGATTATTATCTTTGTTTGTTTGGATATTCTACATTATGCAAGACAGCCTTATTTCTTATATATTGTCTGATAAATATAACTTGTTTTTATAAAAGAGGAGATGGACAGAGAAAGAAGTAAATACCCGGGAAACTCCGGGATTTAGCTAGTTTCTCTATATTTGTGTTACGTGACGTTCAGAACATAAAATAACAATCAGCCAAAGCCATTCGACGCAACTCTCAAAAATTCTCGAGAAAATAGAATTTGAAGTTTTGGAAGTACACCTAAGTACCATTTTTTATTTATTTATTTGTTTTGTTGTGTTTTACAATGACGTGTTATCTAGATGCTAAAACAGGTCGTATTTTTCACAGTTAATTGGTTTTTTTACACTGAATAATTTCTTCTTATATCTAGTTAAATTTGACATTATACAGCTTAACTAACTTATGAAATAAAACTATAAAGAATAATTAGAAAAATTTATTAAATATTACACATCCATTTAAGAAGAAGAAGTAAAGAATAAGAGCAAGTACAGACGTTTATGTTGAAAAACACAGTGAAAGAATAACATAAAAGGAGAGGTAAATTATCAGAAGATTGAGTCCGACACGTAGTGATGTTTGAGGGTCGAGGACTTGGCATTCCCATCAAATCGTCAACCCTCAACCATCGTTAGTATTATCTGTATGTTGAACTAACTGATAATTAAGATTTCAGTGATCTTCTATTTTCTTATGATCTATTAACAGGTTTATTGTGCCGTTTTCCCGGTGAAAAAAAAAAAAAAAAAAAAAAAAAAAAAAAAAAAAAAAAAAAAAAACGATAGTTCGCTGACATTTTCATATTTGTCCTTACTGCTATAGTTACACTAATTATTGTCTATTAATTGATGATCACTGTCCGCGTCCTTGATCGTGTTGGTGTCCGTGTTGGGGTCCATGTTGTTGTCCCTGTCGTGTTCTAGATTTCGGTTCCTTTGCTGGTACACTCTCTAGGCACTGCATTTGCTCGCTGCATACATTATTGCCTTTTTATGGTCTATGTCGCTTGTATTCGTCATATGTCGCGTGCGAGATTTTATCTGTTAAGTGTTGTCCATTGGTCCTCTTGTCTTATGGCCTCGTATATTTGTTGTTCTGTGAGAGCACGTAATGCTGGTAATGTGCCTCTGAGGTGATTGTAGGTACTGCATAATAGGATAATATCTTCGGGAGATCCCCACATGTGCAGTATGGTGTTTTCTCACTTCACTTACGTACAATTCTGATAAACGTAAATATTATATATTGTAGATTCAAATTATTGACAAATGTCGTGTAATTAACATTTAGTTTTTGATTTGTTTATAATCTGCATATGATTAAGACAGATAAAACGTGTAATCGAAAAAGAAACTGTTGAACGTACATTAAATGATGATGAATGGTTTTATGAAATATCTGTTTAGCTCGTTTCATGAATAAATCTCTATAGCAGATGCTCATTAAGCGGCAGCGGCGTATTAGCCGTAGTACTGGGGCGCCGTGCTGGGTGTGTTCGGCCTTTCGCCGTCGGGGGTTATAGTCCCCTCCCGTGCATGAGTGCTTGTGTTGTCCTTAGGTTAGTTTACCCGAGTATAAGTTGTTTGTAAGCTACGGACTAATAACCCAGCAGTTGAGTCCGATAGATTTACGAACATTTAAACATTTTTGAGCTTATGAAGCGAGAAAACACCGTACTTTACTCATCGTAACGACAGTAATGAAAATATCACCCCCGTTTTATGTTACCTTTTCGACATTTCTTTCCAGCGAAACGTAACTCATACTATGAAGAGTAAAGTCTATAGAAAAAAATGGCACGATTCAGTGATCAGGCGCAAATAAACTGCGCGTTATTGGCACAACTGCAGTTCCATGATGTCAGCTATGTATTTTCTTAAAATCGTACTTGACACCTGTCAGCCGGCCGCGGTGGCCGAGGGGACTGAGGCGCTTCAGTCACGTTCTTCGCGGCCACTACGGTCGGGGGTTCGAATCCCTCCTCGGGCATGGATATTTGTGCCGTCCTTAGTTGTAAGTAGTTTATACGTAGTTTGTAAGTTTAGGGACTGATGACCCCGTAGCTAAGTCCCGTAAGCTTAACAAACAGTTGAACAGTTGGGACTGAGGCGCTCCAGTCACGGTCTACACGGCCACTACGGTCGGGGGTGTCCATACTCTTGTTTTGTTGCTCAAATGTGGAAAATTTGATCCATATCGGAATAAAACTGTATACGTTGCAAATTAAAACCTTCTTCGTGAGTGGATGTTTTATCATGAATTTTCGTGCCTGGTGGTCATGGGATAAAGGGCTCGATTGGAAACCGAAGAGTCGCGGGTTCGAAACCCGGTCGGATCCCGAATATTTTTCAGTCTGCAAATTAAACCAACCCTCACCTCTCAACGATGTTAGGAGTCTTACAACTACATCTGCATCCATACTCTGCAAGCCACCTGATGGTGTGTGGCGAAGGTTACATTTAGTAGCACTATCGGTTCTCCCTCCTATTCCACTCTCGTATTGTTCGCGGAAAGGAAGATTGTCGGTATGCCACTATCTGGGCTCTAACCTCTCTGATTTTATCCTCACGATCTCTTCGCCAGATATACATAGAAGGGAGCAAGATACTGCTTGACTCCTCAGTAAAGATATGTTCTCCAAACTTCGACAAAAGCCCGTACCGCGCGTCTCTCCTGCAGAGTCTTCCACTGGAGTTTATGAATTATCTCCGTAACGCTTTCACGATTACCGCATGATCCTGTAACGAAGCGCGCTGCTCTCCGTTGGATCTTCTCTACTTTCTGTATCAACCTCACCTGGTATGGATCCCACACCGGTGAGCAATATTCAAGCAATGGGCGAACAGGTGTACTGTAACCTAATTCCTTTGTTTTCGGACTGCATGTCCTTAGGATTCTTCCAATGAATCTCAGTCTGGCATCTGATTTACCGACGATTACTATAAAGGTCGTTCCATTTTAAATCACTCCTAATACATAATCCCAGATAATTTATGGAAGTAACTGCTTCCAGTTCCTGCTAAATGATAATGGATCTATGTATTCGTCACACATAACACTTGTCTTCACTGAGATTCATGGGACTGATAACCCAGCCGTTTAGTCCCCTTTCAAAACAACAACAACAACAACTGAGATTCAGTTACCATTCCCTGAACCATGTGTCAATTCGTTGCAGATCCTCCTGCATTTCAATACAATTTCCCATTGATACATCCACTCGATTTATTACAGATTCATCCGAAAAAAGCCTCAGTGAACTTCCGATGTTATCCACAAGGTCATTTATATAATCTGTGAATAGCAATGGTCCCACGACACTTCTCTGTGGTACACCTGACCACTGTCCTTAGGTTAATTTAAGTAGTTTGTAAGCCTAGGAACTAACAACCAGAGTAATTTCGCATATATTTACAAACATTTGGATATTTAATCTGCCCAAACCCCTAATCTGAATAAAGATTATAAGCGACCGTGGCTGTTTTCCATAATAAACTCTAATCTGTATATAAAGATTTTGACACACGTGATAACAACACCAAAACCAACGCATGTGAAACAACGCAGACGAAATACGTATCTTTGATAGACAGCAGTAACCAAATCCGTCCGGATCCTTTCAACAAGAAGCGGTATAGCGACGTGAATACAGTTACTGTAATCACTGAAATCGGTTTACATGACACGAGTTTGGTACGTCTTACGTGAGGATCAACTTTCTTACATCTGCAATTCATCGTTGTGAGTACCTCATTAGCAGTGTTGCTACGATCGTAGCTTATGCTGAAGTTCGTTGGTTCCTATCCTTTCGTGAGGAATAATTGTTCTATTTCTAAATCTAATCCAAACATTTTATTATTATTTTTGCTAAATTTCTTGGGTGAAATGATTTTTTTTATTTCGAAATCTCTGCCACGTTATTAATATATCTTTAATTGCTATTATTCTTGGTCGTATTAGCTATTGGAATAAACCTGCATAGCCTGTAACCCGTGATTGACCCGCTAGCAGGACTCCTCGTCGCTTCAAATCGCAGCCGCTCATGTACTTCAGAAATACACAAGCCCTATACTGTGTTCGCATACGTTAACCACCAGGAGCAACTAAGAGGTCCAGGATTACGATTATCCAGATCTGGAATACATTTTCCACTCTGAATAGTGTTGACAATATCGAGTAGGTATTATTGATCTTTGCTGATATCTGATACTTTTAGATCATATTCTTCTAATGGCCCTGACTCAACAACAGGTAATTTTTCACTCTCTGCCTCGACCAATGAATTCTGCCACCCGTCTTTGTCCGGCCGTCGCAAGGCAGATAAGATAATACATGGAAAGCTACATCACTACACTATCACTTAAAGATAGTTGTCAAAATATCGGGGGTGGTGGTAATAGCATGATTGGAAAAGCTGCAACAGTTTTCGCTACTTTATGAAATTGTACATTTTGTACAATTTTCTTGAAACGTACAGCCCTTTGCACGAACTGAAGACTTGAAGTTAAGTTTTTTAATATACTTTTTCCTTTAATCACCATATAAATCATCACCATCGTCATCATTAGAGACTGTTTATGACTTTCAGCGTTCAGTCTGGAGCATAGACCCGCTAATTATATTGCTCCATGAACCGTTATTCAATGCTAACATTGAAGCCTGGTCTGATGTTACACCTTTTATTTCAAAATTATTCTTCACGGAATCAAAGTACTTTTTCCTTGGTGTACCTTGACTCCTTTTATTCTCCACTGCCGAACCCATGAGCTTCTGCAAAGCGTGTAACATGACCCCACAATCTCTAACTGTTTCAGCTGTGGTGCTCAACCCCAGTTTTTCTTTGATTTGCTCATTATGAACAACCTTCTGTGATTCTTCTAATCTACTCGCACCAATCTTTCTTGCTACTTTCATATCTCTAACCTCAACCTTATAAATAAGGTAACCTATATCCAACCGCTTTTCACTCCCATACAACAAACTTGGTCGGAAGATTAAGCGGTGCACCGCTATCTTATTCTTGGTACTGACTTCCTTCTTGCAGAAGACAGTAGATCCTCGGTCAGTACTCACTGCATTACTTTGCTACACCTAGATTCAAGTTCTTTCACTATATTTCCATTTTGTGTGAAAATACATCCTTGGTACTTGAAACTGTCTACCTATTCTAAATTTGTTCCTCCTATTTGACCCTCAAACGGTTGAGATCTCTTTCCCGCAAACATTCCTTTCGTTTTGGAGATGCTGATCTTCATATCATCACTCTTACATGTCTGATCGAGCTCTGAAATATTAGATGTGTAAGAGTACACGTGTCGCTGTATCTTACAGTTTGATTTAACGTAATGTATATATTGTCTTAAATTTGTTTATTTCATGTATTTTTCATTTCTTATGTAACGACATTTCCTATATTGATTCATTTAGTGTAAACTGTATGTGTAAACCCGCATGAATGCACGGACATTATTATGCTGTAAGTTGGCAATCCGCCAGAGGAAATGTTGAACCTGTTGTAAAGACTGTCTTTGGTACAGAAGTAGTAGCTGTGAGTGTCGCGCTGCTGAAGCAGTCGCGGAGCAGACTCGCTATGGTAAACACATAAATGTTTTGTTGATGGTGCAGAGGCACGGTAGGCGCAGTGTGGCGCGAGTTTAATGCAATTGCAATAAGCCTGAGAGGCGTACTGTTTAATGTATTGAAGGAAATGCGAGATAAGTTTATTTATACTCGAAAGTGATCAGAGTAAAGTTTTTTCATGTGTGCAAGAAAAGTAATTGTTTCGTTATCAAGTCTGTTGTCACCGAGTGTGATCGTTGCTGTAATTACGGAGAATAGAAGGTGTATCGAGGTGATATCAATGCATGGAGATTTCAACCAGACGAGCTGAACAAAGAGTTGTCGATAAAAATATTTTGAATCAACAGTAAGAGTACCTATTGTAATCATATCTGTCTTGTATTGACTTCACCACGAAGACGACGAAAACAGATGAGTACTATTGTAACATTTTATTTTGTATGCATGTAAATGTAGTGTCAACCCAATTAGAATTTTGGTTCAATTACACATGACTTATTTTGAAATCAGTCTTAATTTTGTAAGTAGTTGTAGTCACCCCATTATCACCATTATTACATTATGTTGATTATGCATGCCTGTACATTGAATAACAAGTTCAATCATTTTTCAAAATAATTACGATCAGTTTTAAAGAAATTGCTAGACGAGTTAAAGAATTGCTAAACGTGCTACATCCACAGAGACTAGTAATTTATGTGCAGTGCTGTACTAAGTTTTGCAACCAATTATTATGCCAAAGCTTTTAACTTGCTAGAGAGTTTGCACGTAAGGTAGAGTTGGTTTCATTTATATAGAAAGTAACCAGGCTAACAGTATTCAAAGTATTATAGTAGTTTTACCAGACTTGACGAAAGTAATTTTTATGAAATACGTTAAATGCCAGACTCTGCTCAGGCAGTTACACGCGTACGCTACCCAGGCCTTGGAACCAATTAATCAACAATAGTTCACGTAAAATTTTATAAGGACGTTGACTGCTTTAACCAATATTATCAAAATTATTGAGAACTTATTGTGAAGCTCATTGCACCACAGAGTTTCACAATACTGAGCTATTATCATTGGAATCAGCGTCTATCAACTATTACGATTTTGATTACAACACGAACACGCCATCACCACTACATGAATTCTGACACATTTATTAGTGAAGTTGTGCTGTTCGTGAATCGTAAGAGGTGCTGGTTGGAGGCTGTAGTCAATGCTAATTCCGATAGGGCCATGCTTAATTAATTACCACAGTGACTGTTTTAAGTTAATTAATATCAATTTTTATTTATTCAAAATTTTAACTTACACTGCGAAAGTGTTGTTGCGAGCCATTAGTTGTGATTTGCTGCAACATTCAATAACGAAATTATTTTTACTACAGCATATCATTACGCATTCTGAATTTTGAGATTTTTTGACGACCTCCAACAGGCAATTTTCTTACAGATGCACCTTTTCAATCGAATCTTTTCTGTTTCTGGTTCATAGTATGGCCTCCTGTAGTCATATCCTACTTCATCACAACTATGTCATCTGCATATGCAGGACTGCTTATTTTGTTTTCACCTGTTTTAATTCTGCCCTGCAGGTCTACTGTTTTCACCGTATCATCCATGAATTATATGAACAACAGTGGTGAACAGTTAAAACCTTGTCATACCCCTAAAACCACCTTAAACTATGAATTTAATTTGCCGTTCAGTGTAACTACTGCCTGGTAATCTACCTTTAATTGCCTACAGAAGTTTGCTTCCTATTCCTTAATCTTCTAGAGCTGTCAACAACTTCCTCCAAGGAACGCGGTCATAAGCCTTTTGTAGATCTATTAAGCACAGAATCAGTTCTATGTTCTACTCATGGCACTTCTCCATTATCTGCCGTAAGCTAAAGATCTGACCCTGACAGCCTTTAAGAACCATAAATCCACAATGAGTTTCATCCAACTGGTCTCCAACTAATACTTGCACTCTCCTTTCAATAATACCTGAGAATATTTTCCCCACAATGCTAATTAAAGCGATAACTCGATAATTCTTACAATCTTTTCTGTTCCTGGATCATAGTGTGGGTTGCTGTAGTCATCTTCTAGTTCATGAACGGGCAACGTATGAGTGGCTAGATAAGTGGTTCTGACATTTGGGATACCAGTTACTTTGGAATAAGGCTGGGCATCTCGGACATATTCTGAGTTGTGGCCACCATTGTGCTCAGACTACCAAATGCACCAGTTGGTCCCTCAACTGTTTGGGGTAAAACCCATTGGGGCCCTGGGCAAGTAAGTCTAGCTACCTACTTCCCAGGTACTTTAATATGATGTTGGTAGCAATCACCATATAAATACGCAACATTTAAACCATATTAGAACTTGATAATCAGTTTTTTCGATACATCCTAATCGGCGCATGCTCCTCTAGCCCGTCTTCCACATACGTGCTATCTCGCAGAGTCTACTCATTCAAGATAACCATCCCAAGCACTAAGGTCTGAGGTGCGATAAGCTGTAACTCACGTTCACCTGTAGTGTTTGTGGAGAGAATGCTGACCAGTGCTCGGAACTTCGTTATTTTGCCGTTCTTGATTCAAGAACATGATGCCTTGTTCCAAATGGATAATTCCGCCCAAACACAGTGTGTGGAACTGAACGTGCAGCGGGTTTTCTGGTCAGCACTGTCTCCGGACTTGACTCAAATGCACCATGTGTTGTGTATAATGAGACGCAGCTGACACGTGCTGATCAGCAATCCACAACACTTGCTTTCAGGTCGCACATGAGTCGAATGATGTCTCCCAAGACAGTTTTCGCAGTCTGAATAGATGCCAAGTATCAGCAGCTGCACTGATGCCCGGGGAGGGTACACCATGTCCTGTTTCCATGTTGCAGCATGTTATGACACCTGATACCTCAGTACCGCTTCAGCTGTTAATTCGTAAATTGCATCATGTTATGATGCCACTGCATCCTCTAAGAGGGTGTACTAGTTTTTAATTGTGGCTGTTAAGTAGACATGCTACAGCAGACTACATCCTTATAGACAACCATAAGTTTGACGACGAGATTGCCACCAAACGAGGTGGTTCAGTGGTAACACAGGGGACTCACATCCGCGAGGTTGGTAGATCAAATGCACCTCCTGGAGTCCAGATTTACATTCCTATGATTTCCCTAAAGTGTTTCCCAACCGTTCTGCATACGTGACCCTCTTCTAACAAGAAATATTTTGGCGAACTCCCACCCTCTCCCTGAACAATAACACAAATTTGTAATTTCAAAGGGATCTAATACAACTTCATTTTTCTGATACGACTGTCTTGAAAGAAATGTACTTGGATACATGTTTGGTCATTTTTTCTGAATAGAATAAATCATATTATTATATTAATCCCAACAGAAAATGTTGCATAACTAAGTATCGCATTGCAAGTAAAGCTCAGAAGCGAATTATGGCCGTTGCGCAATGTCCCATTGTACAGCAATATGTAAACAATCGAATCTCTCAAAAATACTTATTGTATCTTCTACATTTAGCTGTCGCCTGATACCATAAAACAGTTTTCAGTGTGTTAACGCGAGGTATCTTTATGTATAAAACAGAGTGTCCGTATGTTTGTGTGTACGTGTTGCATACAATTCTACAGGTTTGACCCAATCATTTTCAAATTTTGTACACGTAACCTTCAATCCACGAATACGGTCGCCGTAATTGTAGGAATCACACACAACACATTGTTTATGATGTATGACGTCATATACATTGAGATGTGCGAGAAACTGCTGCATAAAGCGATAATGCTGCTCATTTTCTCCTAAACCACTGGACCGATTTCAACCAAATTTGGTACACACATTCTTTAAGAATTGCTGTAGGAGTAAGAACCACATACGACTCATGATTCAGGAGCTATAACTGATAAACAATAGGAGTTGCAAGAAATTCCCACATAATTTGATGGGTCATTATAAACACACTATATGGGAATGAAAGTACTTAGCGATTTGAAATAAACTTTAAACATAATTTCAAACCTTTATTTAACTTTTCCTTGCAACCACATCAAAATACTGAAAGGAAAAAAAGTTTCTCGGTTACTAATTTTGTCCGATGTTCATGGAGAAAAACTACGACATTCGCAATGACGTTGCAATTTTATAATTTCTATATACTAGAAATTGTAGAAGTAGGAAATTTTACAGATAGTATTCACGTATACTGATGAAAGTACTTTAGAAATTCTATCACAGTACGACATGTAGTTGATAAGATATGACATAAACAGTAACGTTCATGGGAAACCGCCGCAGATTTTAATCTATTACTTCTTTAAAACTAACCCTGTTCCCAACGGATTTTACCGACATACAGCATTTATACAGATGAATATATAAATGCAAAATTATACAATTGTACAACATATAATTCAATAAATAAGAGATCATATATACTGCGATGGGTAAACACCTCTGACATCATGAAACACGTTTTCCAGTCAGCTTAAAGAAATTCCTGTAAAACTGACAATAATGTTGACAATTTTGAGCTCTGAAGCGCACACGGATGCAGGCGATAGCAATAAACTTTTATAGAGTTATAAGGAACCAAAGAGTATGAAAAAGTACATCCAATGAATACCTATTATTACAACAGATATGGCTTCCAACTGGAAGAACCTGCAGTTTCCACTGAGTCTGGCATTTTCTATTAAGATTAATAAACCACTGGGCAATCTATTCAATACTATGAAGTGGATTTAACGTGCCCATGTTTCTCACACGGACAACTTTATGTCACTTGCTCAGAGATGGCCTCACCAAGGACATATTAGATCCTTGTAAAGTAACAAGAAATATTGTTTACAGTAAAGTTGTAAATTAAATAAATGTGTTATGATTACTAAATTTCTTTGTTTGGATACTACACTTAAAATTTTGTATATTATGCAAGAAAGCCTTATTTCTTATATATTGTCTGATAAATAACACATGTTATAAACACAGAGAGAAGGGATATAAGAACCGCTAACTCAAGGCTTGAATAAATAAATAAATATCCGGGCAACGCCGGGTTTTCAGCTAGATTTTTATTTAAAAAAAATGTTCTATTCAACTGAGAGTTCATGATTCGCGTAATTTACTTCCTCCTGTGACGGCGACCCCCGAACAAGACATTGTGATCCAAAGGTTGAAAAACACGGCCCTCAATCACTTCGTGCAAATGCCGGGATGGTATCTACGAAAGAGAAGGACCAATATACTTCTCCATCTTTTGCGAAAAATATGAGCCATAGCTCCGTTCAGAATGATCTCGCTGTCGACGGGAGAGCTTTCTTCGAGAACGCCTGGGTACTGTGCCGAGCCGGTAACTATTGGGACCGTCATGAAAGAGTCTATAGAAATACTTGTTCACGAGAATGTGGTGAACAGGGGCGAAGGCTACCAACCGAGAGCGGCAAGGAATCAGGCAATAGCTCCAATTCGTAGAGAGCGCGCCAAGAATCCTCTTGTTCGCGACTCGAGGCCTGAATGTTCTGACGTAGCCCCATGCCACTCCTCACAGCTACAAGCGGTTCGCCATCCGAGAAATCTCAGTTATCATCGTCGATGATATACCGATTCGACCTCGTACCTTCCTCGCTAGATTTTCAGACGATCGTGTAATACTGACGAGCATCTGTCTGATATCATACGTCTTCAACAGCCGTTACAAATGATTGAGAAGGTGAGAGATCGGTAACGCAATCAAGATCATCGCATATAAGAGTCAGGAAGCTAAGTGCACTAGGCAAAGACCAAAACTGAGCGATCACCTTACTTTACACAAAAACAGTGACGCAGCCAGGATTTAGTTCTGGGAGGGGGAAGCGCTAATAATAATAATAATAATAATAATAAACCTATTGAATTTTTTTGTACACATTTTATTATTTAACCAATTATACTACGAAAACAATTGCACAATTAATAAAATGAGAAGGCTCGCATAAATTTGCAAGTGGAAGGGTACCAACGTGGTGGAAATGGAGTTTATATAATCAGCTCGTAAAATAATTAAGCGGCTGCTATGTTACTAACTAAAGAGAAAGGTCGTTACAGATTCTATGTGTAAAAATTGAACTAAAATAACACTTAGAGCAGGCATTGAATATAGGGGAAAGCGACTGTTGAAAATAAATTTAATTTTATAAACAGCCACAAGTCGCTACAGATATTTATTTAGTTACCCGGTTTTCACGCCGCGGTGGAGTAGCCGAGCGGTCTAAACCGTCTCGCTACGGAGCGCGCGGTTGCTCGCCGTGGAGGTTCGAGTCCTCCCTGGGGCATGGGCGTGCATGTTGTCCTTAGGTTAGTTTAGCTTAGTTTAACTTGTTTGTAAGCTACGGACTGATGGCCACGCAGTTTGGTCCGATAGAATTAGAAACAAAAACATTTTTAACCGGTTTCACTCTGTAAACAACAGCATCGTCAGAATAGTTTGGTAATAACTGATAGCTGACGATTTATATAATAATATGTCAGTACAGTAATTTAAAATAGTTTTAGTATGATAGCTGGATAACTGGATGTTACTATCAGCTGTTAAAAACATCCAATTATCCAGCTGTCATACTACAACTATTTTACATTACTGTACTGACATATGATTATATAAATCGAAAGCTGCCAATTATTATCAAACTGTTCTAACGATGCTCTTGTGTACAGAGTGAAACCGGTTAACTGAATAAATATTTGTAGCGAATTTTGGCTGTCTATAAAATCACATTTAAAACAACACTATTCTTGCTCGTAATTTTTGGCTTCCTTCATAAGATTCCACTCTGTGGCGCCACTTACCTGCTAAGCAGCGGGTCGACTCAAATGAACAATTGGCATAGCATTAACAATAGCCGCAGCATCAAAGCTGGTCGTAGCGACATTAAAACCGCTCACTAAAACAGCACCACATGTTTTCAGTGGCGGCATCATGCTGGCGACCCAGTATCACGTTCTCTTGCGTTTGGCAAATTATGGTTACGTTGTGATTTATTACATGTGTTCTATTTCAAATTTCTGGTGCCGACCTGTTAAAAAATGAAAACAGTAAAAAACAATACAATTAAAACATTTTTGGGAGGTACCTGGGGGTGTTGCAGCTCCTATTAGCCCCCCTCTCCCCACCCCTCTCCCGTGGCTGCGCCACTGCTTTAAAAACTTTTTCCATGGAACATGCAAGTGAAATATTTGTGGGTTTGGTTGGACCACAATTTGCTTTTTCCCCACCTTGTCCAGAAAGCGAAAACTCAGTTTCAACATCTCAACCACTAACTGTATCACATTTTGTATAGTACCAGCAGGAACGAGAGCGCGACCATCCTCCCTGCGATGTTGTACAGGTGCTCGAAGTGGGACATCATCTGTCAATCTGGCGTCACCTCCCCTCCCACCTTCCGTCCCCAAGTTTTATCAAACCGTTGGATACGATTGACATTGAACGCCTCAGGTGACCTCCGACGAGGGACCTCCATTAAAAATTTATTAGACTAAGATATGCGAACCGCACAAGGAAATTATTTCTCCAAAATAGACATAGTTTCTTGGAATTCCCTCAAGAGACTGGTCCTAGGTCTAGGCAAAGTCCCACGATAACCATACATCGATGGTAAAGAGAATTAGAGAGTTAGAGCTAATCGTTGACTAGCATCCTGCCTTTCAATTGGTTTAAATTGATCATAAACACTGCAAAAAGAGAGAAAAAGAAAAATTGGCCACTTCTCTAGATGAAGATGAGTGCGTCACTTGTTGAAACATCGTGGTGTAAATAGGTAGAACATCAAACTTTATGAGGTTTCAGGGGTTTTACTTGTCAATCGCGAAGTTCAGCGAGTAGAGAAAGAACTAAGCGTTGAAATGCTCATACCTATAAGATTTACATTGGAATGGTTCATTCAGTAAAATAAGCTACTGATTTTTTAATGTTGAAACTTACGAATATCCTTTGCTACCAGGTGGCTGGAAGTTTTCACATTTGCATTTAGCCCCTGTCTCTTCCGATGGTTGGTTGTGTAAAGACAGAAATGAAACGAGATTATTAATTAAATCAATGTGCCTGACTTCCACTTTCCGATTAAACGGTGACGTACCTGTTAATATTCTGTTGCTGTGACCATTACCAGAAACGGACCTCCTATCTTCAAGCAGGGGTTTCTACTATTTAATAAAGGAATAAAAATGATAGCAACAGGGGAAGACTACAGACAAGAAGTCGGACAGTTCAGTGAAATAATCAATATATTCAGAAAAAAATACCCGGAATTACGAGGTACTCTGTTATATCTTACCAAACAGTTAATTATCATTAAGAAGAAAAGAGAACAAATATCGAAAACAAAGATCATTTAAATATTTCGAGCAGCCTCTAACGAGAGAAAAAGAAAACGTATTAAGAGTGTTTCATGAAAATATCCGTTGGTCATCAGTACAGTAGACTGAGCCCGAAAAAGGGGCGGCCCGAAATAGAGGACTTCCACACAAATAATCCCAACATCAGCAAAACAGTCACAAAACAATGAAAACAACAAAAAGCAAAACAAACTTAGGATAAGTCAGTAATCAATGTACAATAGAGTTAGTAAAATAAAGTTGAAAATAATTGTATTAAAATAGGACCCATTTAGTTACACCCAATGGATTAATTGCATCAATAATGAATAACAAGTGATTTGAGGTGGAAAGATGGATTTGTTGTGACACGTTTCGGGTGGCCCTTAATCAGAATTCAAAACTGTCTTTGGTATAAGACGTACCTATGACACTTTTGATTTGTGATGTTAGGCCGACCGAAACGCGATCAATGAAGCCATTTTTTCCATTTGTTAATTTAGAGAGTTATCATAGTGTGGCACTACTTAAGTTATTTACAATTGTCGCAATTTTCTTCTATAACTGTCACAAGTTCAAATAATATTATATCAGAAAACATAACGAAGTTAATATTATTTTTAATCAATATATAACAATACTTAATTACTACTAGATCATTGTAGTTTGCAGTTGGTAACGATTTTTGAATGTAGTATCTTAGTAGAATGCTGGATCATAGTAGTATTCTGATGGTTAAAGGTTTTCAGTATCCTTTTGAAGAAATCCAAAGTCTATGACCCACCTTGAAGTGTTAAGAAGTGATGCATCAGCTTTGACGGTGTCATGCTCGCATATAAGACGTCGCCACAAATTACATTGAGATTTATTATTGATAACAGCAAATCCATACATCATATACCAAATACGTGTAGTCCCAAAGTTTTTCCATCGGTTTTGATTCGTTTCACATACGTGAATGGCTGTGTACATCTAAGAAAGAATGAAAATAGGATACTTTGCCTTTGGAATCACTCACATAATTTTATTGTAGGCCTGGTGGGCGTAGGTCGCCGAGCATTTTTACTCGGAAAGAGGAGCGCGGGTTCAAGAAAGTTGAAAAACAACGCTGTACAGTAATTTATCAAATCGTTTCAGTGCGCGGTAAAGAAGCAGGGTAGGTCTTACAAGTATGTTTTTAAGTCTGGATATTCATACAAAGAGCGTCCTGTCTGCACGCCGTCACACTAGGTAGAGAGAAAAAATTATTTTCATTTGTGGAAGTCAGAAAAAAAGTTTTCAGTAGGTGTGTGATGTTAACACCGCTGTAGCGCGGGCCGTTGTCAAAGACATAAAACGGAACCGAGCCCGGCGAAGCTGCGACGTGCGTGCGCCACGAGCGGTCCCAGTAATGAGCCCAGATTAGGCGACAAAGGCAGCGCGGTACACGGCTGGTGCCGCGGCCGTGCTCTGCAGTCCACTGCCGGAGCATGCGAGGCAGAAGACGTGTGGCAACACCTGTTAAGCAGTGCCTCGTCTCGTTACCCCGACTCGCGACTTCAAACAGGATTTGCCTCGGAGCCTTTTTCATCTGGCACACGGAGCGTCAGAGCAGCGTGCAGCGGGGAGAAGTCACACCGCGCGTGTCCCGTTCGGTCGCGGCCGAATTTTGTATGTGCTTGGAGCTTGGCTGGCTTATTACTGACTTAGGCGGCAGGCGGGGGAAGCAGAGGGCGATGCCTGGTCTCACAGCTGGTTGCACAAACCTTATTAACGGGGGTGTCTGTGCGAGATGATAAAGATCCACCTCTACTAACACAATCTTCAGATATGGGGCGATTTTTTTTTTTTTTTTTTTTTTTTTTTTTTTTTTTTTTTCACGACAACGCTCGCCCACACACACCGTTACTATGGTCAACGGTTCCTAGCAGAAAAAGGCGCTGGTGCAGCTCGAACATCCACCATTTCAATCGTCCAGGTTCCTTCTATTCCCTGACTTAAACTCGCTTTGAAAGAAAAGAAATCTGAGGACATTTCTGACGTCCAGCGAAACGTGACGAGGGTTTTGACCATCGCGGATTCTGATTCTGGAAACATCCCTTAGGCTGTGGCTTAGCCATGTCTCTACCATATCCTTTCTTCCAGGTGTGCTAGTCTTGCAGGGTTAGCAGGAGAACTTCTGGGAAATTTGGAGAGTAGGAAGCGAGCTACTGGCAGAATTGAAATTCTGAGGTTGGACCGTGAGTCGTGTGGGGATAGCTCAGTAGTAGAGCGCTTTTCCGCGAAAGGAAAAGGTCCTCGGTTCGAGTCCCGGTTACAGCATAAAATTTTAATCTGCGAGGACGTTTCATATCAGCGCACACTCCGCTGCACAGTGAAAGTTTCATTCTGGAAACATCCCCTAGGCTGTGGCTAAGCCATGTCTCCACCATATCCTTTCTTCCAGGAGTGCTACTCTTGCAAGGTTCGTAGGACAAAGTCTGGGAAATTTGGAAAGTAGGAGATGAGGTACTGGCAAAATTGAAGTTGTGAGGTCGAACCGTGAGTCGTATGGGAATAGCTCAGTGGTAGAGCGCTTCCACGCGAAGGGTAAAGGTCATAGGTTCGAGTCCCTGGTCCGGCACACAAGTTCAATCTGCCAGGAAGTTTCAATTTTACACTTGTTCATGACACAAAACTATCATCATCATCATTTTACAGTAAAATATGGAAACAAGGCACCAATTCGAATATATGCTTCAGCAGTGCTAATATGGAGGCAAGAAGCATCAAGACAGTTCATAACCCACATCCAAAAACACAACGTAGACCCGATGGCCTGAATGTCTACGCAGTCGTAAGACTGCAGACGATGCCTTTTAGGAAACGTTTCAACTACGGAAGGGAAATTGGACTGATTGCACCAGTACTTTAGATAACTGCACTGATGTATTGGAACCCGTTCCAGGAAACTATGAACGTTTTGTTGAAAAAGTTAGGTACATCTCCAGGATAACAGTACCAAGAGGGTGCCGGCAACAATACATCCCATGCTTAAAAGGGGAATCTAAAGGGCTTCTGGACCAGTATAATGCAATGTACGAGAGAGACTTTTTCAGCAACGAAAATGAAGAATTGGGTAACTTACTAGTCAAAGAGCTGAATCGCACACGACAAGAAAAATGGGTTGTGACAATTGAAAGGTTGTACATGACTCATAGCAGTAAGACGGGTTGGTATATGATGATCAAACATAGTGTGGAACCTATTGCACATAAACAAGCCAAAAATGCTACTGCTGATCACATCGCCCACTAGTTGCTGATCAGTGGAAAATGTAGCACAAAGCCCAGATCAAGGACGTTCCACATAAACCTGAAGAGTGAAGTCTCATTTACTGATACACCTTTCGGAATCAAAGATCTAGACAAGAGCATCCAAGACCTGAAAACTGAGAAGGCAGCTGGAATGGATGATATATGCACAGAACAGGTAAAATACTTCGGGGAAAAAACAAAACATTGGATCCTCTAACTAATAAATACGTGTTTTTTTTAATCTGGCTTCTTAATAAGCAAATAGATAAAAAGGAAATTTAAGCATTACTCACACAGACACTTTTATGTACCGTAAAACTGTTTTGTTCTTTCAAAAGTTGGTTAGGATTCGTATCCATGACAAGTAACTTTATATGTGGCGGTCACCAGATTCGATGCATACACTGCATCTACAAATTATGTCGTGGTTGCGTGGACATCCTCGGCGTAATATCATCTTTCTTTTGTCTTCAGCCGGATAAAGTTGTTACATTTACACAACATTTCAAAAGATCAAGTGACTGTCATCTTCAGGTGAGTACGCTGAATGCCCTGACGAGGAAAGGAACCCAAATGTGCAAACTGTACTAAATGTTGTCGTACATATTTTAAATCTATATAGTGCGCTGATCAGCCAATATCGAAATATATATACTATGAATATTTGATTTGCACCATTGAGGTGAATTATTTCCCTTTATATGCTTCGTCTAGATTTTTTAAGAATCGGCCAAGTGAGCTCAAAGAACTTTTGTTGTAACAATTTCTTTTGGTGGTGATGGATTATAAGAAGAACCGCTGCTCTCGTCACTGACACGATATGACAGATCACTTTCTTGTGAAGTTTCCTCACTTTCTAGCTGTATCGATAGATTCGCAAAATCACTATCATTATCTTCTTGATCGATGACTTTTTGTCTATCATAAGTGTTCTATACTCCTCAATAACAACGTCTTCGTCCTATAGCTCTTTTCCAAACTGTTCGAAATCTATAGGATCTATCCTCAAATGTGTTTCTTCCGAAACACCGAAGACATCCATTAACAACTTCACGACCAGAGTTGGATTCATTATGTAACTGCCTCTGCACACAATTCACGCCATTCACATCCAATACCAAAGAATGACTTCTCCTATCCTGTTTTTTCAGCTGCTAAAGACTGGCATGACCGTCTTACCAGTGCAAATCTCTGTCAACTTGGTGGCCGTCCTATTTTTACCCGTGAGTAGTGGGACATCATTCTCCGTGAACTGAACTGCTACGTAGCTGGTATCGTCTGGGACGCCACTGCAACGTGTGTGAAGCCTTCCACGCCAGCCACAGAAATGATGAATATGGAGCCCCCGAGAAGAGCTGCTAAACAGACTTCTAGACATCGTCCTTCGAAGAAACTTCGATGAATTTCACGTCACATCAAGACGCCGACTCTGAAGTACAGTCGACGCTCATGAAGCAACATCGCACCATCTAAGAAGATGGGGCAACAGCAACGCCGGCTACGACGTAGAAGAAACAGCAATAACAATCGCCATCAAGCCAAACAGAGGATATAAAAAAGAGTACAGAAGACAATACTTCCCGCAAAAGAAAGATGCCAACCCAAAATAAAGATATTTCCTTTCCCAACAATCTGAAGATGTAGGCAGTGCTTCGCAGTAAATCCTACACCAACTAGGTAAGAAAGCAGACTGGTTCCTGGTCGCCTTCTTCTGGTCCCTTCTGTCCTCCACCTTCCAATGTTGCGTAGCACTAACAGCGGAGAAATCGACAAATAGATGGGTCGAAACTAGTGAAACATAAACTACAGGTCGATATAAGGATCGTTGTTTGTAAATATCAGATATAACATCACCTTATGGAATCATTCAAATTGCTGCTAGCGAGATGTAAATGATTTTTAAAATTGATTTGTTATATCGGTAGCCGTTTATCACTTTTTCATTGTGTTTTGAAAGATATTTGGATGATGTTATAACAGTCTAAGTTACAGTTGAAATTCTCTTTATCAAGTGTCGTCAGCTGAAGGATTACATGAGCACATTACCAAGCCTCCAAAACACTGGGCATCCGAATTATGGATAATACATATTACAGTGAATTAAATGAAAATTAATAGGTAACAGAAAAGTCAACCATGTAGTTACCTGCTCATAAGAGACACGGGAAAAGGTGCCCATGTGCATCCTGGCATCACTGAATTCGTATTAATGTCATTACCAGAAACACGCTATAAATCTGTTGGCGTCGTGTTAGTTTCTGTTGTAGTATTCCGTTTAAGTTCGTATATAGTTTGAAGTTTCGAAGTATACACTTTGCTTTTCATTGAGCACAATAAATAAAAATCAGGCGATGCTAAGTCCGTACACCTAGGAGGCCATAATATGGATCGTTTTTCGATTAGATGTTCGGGCGCTCGCTCCACCTTGTCGCAATATAGGTAATGCTTCTCTACATCTGTTAATTATGCTTAGAAATACTCGTAGATCTTAAGACAACTGACTCTGATTAAGGTATTATTTATATTATGGCGCCATTAATGCATCTGCCGGACAACGCACACCAAAGACTTACCATCTCTGAGTGGAGACTTTCTTCGGACAAATAAAGTCACTTGTTGTGGAGATGCTCTAGCCACTTTGCAATCTGCAGACGGCTGATATCGCAGTTACAGAAACTACACTACTATCGTAGTGTCCTTGTCCATCATTTCCGTTTACTCGTGGCTGTTGTAAAGATATCGAGTCTCATGTGTTTCTGATTTATAAGGTCTACAACTTTACCTTTGTCGATAGTTGGCTGCAACGATAAGTAGCAATCGAAAGAAACAGATCGCAGGCGTCAGGCAGTTAGCTTGGATTTCGGACAACATAACCTCGTTCAAACATTAGTCGATTTGTGTCTGTATCATAAAGTTGTTCGTGATTGAAAATGCCAGTTTACGAGCCTAATTCTCGTTATATGCGTAAGGTGTTAGTGTTATGTTTCAATATGAAGAAAGCAGCAGCTGAATCTCATCGCATGCTTTCAAGATCGTATGGTAAGGACGGGAGAACGTGAGCCATGCTTCGACGGCCCAACCAAATATTCACGACTCCAAGATCATGCTCTGAATTTGTCAGGATCAGCTCGGCGCCGTGTACTATACGGTGTTAAGACCAAGTCAAACAATCACGGGTTCTCGTTGTCGAACGCAATTAATGCATTTCAGACAGCATTAAAAGACAAACGGCCGCAATACAAAGAGAGGCACGATAAAGTGATTTTTCAGTACGGCAATGCTCGAACCCACGTTGCAAAACAGGTAAATCGTACTTAGAAACGTTAAAATGGGAAATCCTACCCTACCAGCCGTATTCTCCAGACATTGCTCCGTCTATCACCTGTTTAGATCAATGGCACGTGGCCTGGCTGACCAACACTTCCGATCTCATGAAGAATACACTGATCGATTCGTGGATCGCTTCAAATATCAACAATTTTTTCGACGCGAGATTTGTACACTGCTCGATAGATGAGAGAAAGTAGTGGTCAGCGATGGAAAATATTTTGAATGATACAATGTAACCAATTTGTTTCATTAAAGCCTCAAAATACGCCTTTTACATGTAAGAATCTTTTTGCGACTCGCATTAATTACACCTCCATATGTGTCGTCTCCCTTCCGTACATGTCAGGTAGAACAGACAACCCAATGTGTTCGAACAATAACTGCAATGGCTTCAAACTATCGGTACATCAACCCTCTTGTTGATTAGCCGTGAGTTGTACACCTGCAGCATGCATTTTTCAGTTGTACATTAATGTAAATGCATGAACGCTTCAGTTACAGCTCTAAAACAATGGTAATCCAAGGCAATTTGAAGACCGTCTCTGAGTTACATAGTTCAGTGTCTGAAGCACGTACTGTGACCTTACACGTTCACATCGCTTACCAGAAAACGGCCGTTCCTGCAGTGAATTCAGAAGCAAGCGCCATGAATATATATTCAGAAGACAGTAGTTGTAAAAATTTTCCAGATTGAAATTTTCGTGTTGCAGCGGAGAGTGCTCCGGTATGAAACATGCTGGGATATTAATACGGTGCGACACAGTTTTAATCAGGCAGGGAGTTTCATATCACGGCACACTCCGGTGCAGAGTGTGAGTAGAGTAGATATTAAATGCTGACTGGCATTAGGAGAAATCATTTGTGGAGAGGAGGCATTGTAATATAGAATATTTATTTGTTAGGACGTCTCTTCTGAAGGCATTTTCCTGAGAGTTCTCTTCTTGACAGGCATGGGTCGGCGTTGTAACGATGTGGGCTACAGAAACGACGTGAAAACTATATCGTGGTGGCATTTCTCAACCTTGCCACCGCGTGTGAATTCTGAAATGTGATTCGTTTCCTAAATTCAAAGAAAATTAAACCAAAATAAATTCATCGACAAACCTGCGAGGTTTACGGACAAAATTCTGTAAGTGATTCAATGGTTAGAAGATGGCTCAGGCTTTTTAATGAAGGACGTGATCAAGAGCACGGAGTGGACGCCCGTCTTTGGTTACTGATGAACTGGTTCACACAATTGAAGGGAAGATTAAGCACTACCGTAAGTTTGCACTTAGTGCCCTTGCTATGTAAGTTACCCAAATCTCACGATCACTAATTCCTGAAATTGTTACTGCAAAACTGAAAAGTCGAAGACTTTTTCACGTTTGGTACCCAAAATTCTTAATGAAGAACAGATGGGTGGCACACTTCGGTTTTTGACACGTTACAATGGAGAAGGCGATGGGTTTCGTTCTCGGATAATCACTGGGGATGAAACTTGGGTATTCTACGATCGCCCTGACACAGAACGGCAATCAATGGAATGGAGGCACTCTTGATCTCCAACGAAGATTAAGCCTAAGCAAATCTTGACACCTGGAAAAGTCACGTTTCTGGAACGGAAAAGGTATTTTTATGAGTGATTTCTTACCACGAGGCCAAACAATGAATGCACATGGTTACTGCGAGACCATTTAGAAATTGCGCCGCCTAATAAAGAAGCAGTGTGGAGGATTACTGTCAAAAGGTGGTGTTTATTTCCACGATAATTCCCGACCTCACACGGCGAGCGAAACTAAACAACTCTTAAGGGAATTTCACTGGGACGTGTTTGATCATCCTTCGTTCAGGCCGGAGCTCGCTCCTAGCGACCTTCAAACGGGACCAAAAAAAAAATTACGGACAGATATCCGTTGCCTTAGCAATTTTTATTTGAATAAATACAGAATTTAACTTAAAAAGGGCAATATTATGTACTTACTACATGTATAAAAGTTGCCTAATACAGACAATTAGGACACAATTTGATTACAAAGACGATAGCGCACAAAAACGCCTCTTCATCTATTCAGACTACCTGGTAATATTGAAAAGTTTCGAAGTAGTGCAAGTGACAGCCGCGAGAGAAGAGCGCAAACTGGGTATTGCAGCGTGTCACCAAATGCAGCCACTGCGCTTATGCCAGGAAATGCGAAAACTGTACGTGCTTTCAAAGAGAACCACTTACCATGAAAGACTTAACTGAAAACCAAAACTTCAGCAACTAGTTACTGATGTTCTCACACGCCTCAACACTACACTTCTGACAAGAGTTAAGGAATAGGACGAGGTATCATACACAATACATGCATGGTAACGTATTTTACTCAGGTATTATGTACGAGTGCAATTTGTGTGTGATACATTACGATGCTATTCTGTCTCAACTCTGTACTTAAAGTTTACATTACGTTTATTAGCGCGAGACACCAAGGGGCTACCATAATAGAGAAAAAGTCATTCTAGTTGCTCTCTAATTACCTCTGACGACCAGTACAGTAGCACACCTGCGTGTCATTGACAGTATGTGGTTATCAGTGAGACCTTGGGGGGACATTTAGCCATTCTTCCATCAGTGAAATATCCAGCTACCGTTTTAGGACGCGCTATTCTGGCTGCAGTCCGTCTGCTAAGTGCACTCCAGACATACTCAATTGGGTTTAAATCCAGCGCACAACTATTTAAAGCATCGTCCGCTAATACTGACTCCTGCCAAAACTTTTTAAATGTTTTATAAGCTTAAGGGACTTAACTTCGGGGTCATCAGTCCCTAAACTTACAAATTACCTATAAACTAACTTATACTAAAGACAACACAAACATCCTTGCCCGAAGAAGGATTTGAACCCCCGACGCGGAACGGTCTCGCTCATCGGAGCATAGCGCCTCAATGCGCTCGGCCACTCCACCGCGGCACTACTGCCCACACCATTTGTCCACCACCATGGTAAGGTCATGTTATCTGCAGCTAAGCAGGATTGATCACTGTTCAACGTTATCTCCAGATGAGGGAACGACGATTGTCCGGCTAGTTGTTAGTATTTTGCAATCATGACTTATTAAACTGATACTTCTGAATATTTTCATAATTGTCTGCACTTGCTTTCTTAGCAATTGAAATCGCTATATGCTTCTTGAAGTCTGAGGGAATTTCCCCCGTCTGAAACATCTTGCATACCAGGTGAAACAATTTTTTTTTCTTTTTTTCTTTTTTTCTTTTTTTTCTCCTTAGTTACGATATGCCTTGAAATCATAGACATTGTGTGCTTAAGCTATGCCTAACTCTTACAAGTAGCATGTTTTCGTGGCACGACAGCCGTATCTTTGACTCAGCGACTGATATCCTACGGACGCATTTCTTGCCCCGGAGACGATGAAAAGGCGGTCTCCATCGTTCAGGAGTCTCGGGAGCAGCTCAGGCATTGGAGCCTCGTTAATCACTGCGCCGACAGGTCTACTTGCGTCAAACGGGGACTGCGTTTGCACCAGCACAAGAACGTCAATCGCGAAGCTTCCGATGTCGGATAAAATTCATTCTAAGGCAGGAAACATTCGGTGTGGTGGAAACCTGAGGAACGTTATATTGTGTGTGTGTGTGTGTGTGTGTGTGCGTGTGTGAGATAGATACAGAGAGAGAGAGGAAGAGAGAGAGGGAAAAAAAACACTGAGAGAAAGAAAGATAGAGAGAGAGAATGAGAATTTATGTGTTTAGACCAAATGGAAATCATTGGATACTATGGACAAGAAGGAGTTAGAGCGAATTCAATCGTCACCTTAGTAGACGTTACACGGTTGTAGCAATTTATAAACATCGGTATACAGTGACAGTTATAAGGAAAGGTAAATGCTTTGAGGGGTAGTACTAGTGATTAATCTGAACAAAAAGCTTCTATTAAACATATGCCCTTTTCTTAACCCATTGAATCACACAAATACTTCTGGATATCACAGGCATTAAAGTTTGGTTTTATCCTTCTTTATTGCCTTACTGGAGCACATTAAAATGAAAAAAATTCAATTGTTATAAGAATATTCGAAGGCAGTTTCACAGTGAAACAACTGGCACAAGGAATTTTTCAATGTTTCAAAGAGTCGACTAATTTTGAATTTCGAACCTTTATTATAAACTAAAATTACATTTTGTTTCATATTTTATTGTTTATCTTCGAACTAAAGCCATTTTTTTGTTTTATTAAATTACATAGACCATTCTTTTTGTTTCTCATGATATTCCAGAAATCAATGTTTTATGTTAGGTACAATCCGACATCACACGCTTTGCATGACCTGCTCGTCCTTCGTGACTATCTTTGTGATACAATTTGCACATCGTTTCGATTCACTGAATTGCCTATCGTCCACAGAGCCTAAAAGCCTTTTTATGGCTTTACGATGCGATGATGGTTTCAGAGTGAGTCACCTGTGCCACAAGAGGACATGGCACAGTAAAAGGTGGTTTCGCAGTGAAACCACTGGGACGCAAGGGGTTAACCGTTTCCAGATAAACCAATAAAAACAACTAGCAACGGAACAAGTGCGGCATCGTTTGTAGTAAATGTGTCAGCACGCAGTTGACTTGCGAATGTTTCCGTAGTTTACTGAAGTCTCAGTCCATAGTGCAAGTCGTAGTGTTTGGTTATAAAGAGTAAAATGTAAACTTTCATGGCCGAAAAGGTCAATATCACTAAAATATTCCGGGCTGTGGATTTGTTACTGATACCCAACGTTTCGTCCCCATCTGCGGAAGACATTCTCAAGGTGGCCGTGGCTCTTTTGAACGTCCGATACACACCCTGCTTCGCTACTGACTGCAGCCAAATTGTGACACCGGAATCCAGATTTCATTCAGTTTCACGCCCTCCTCCATCCGATTGAAATTATTGTGGTGTTTTACAATTTTCATAGTCTCTCTGTAGATTCTTCCTTGATATCCATTTGAGGCTGCCAAAACCTTGAATAAGGTGGTCCCCTGGATGAAAAACATCTTCGGCAACAAATGGTCTGTCGATCTCTCCCCTTCTACTGTTACCCTTGTACTCTTCTACTCGTTTTATGTCCGTTCGTTTTGTGGTACCCACGTATAGGTCTCCATAGCTACACGGAAATCTATAAATTCCTGTTGTTTTCCAGCGATTTGCAAGCACCTCTTTCCCATTTCAAGTGATCCTGTATCTTCCTAGTAGGTTTGTAAATAACGGTGACATTCTGTTTTGTCAAAACTTTACCGATGCGGTCGGTGAAGTCCTTAATAAAAGACAGTAAGACTTTAGAATCACAGAAACCTTTTCATCGTTTTCAATTCTAAGTGTCGGTTTCAACGCTTTCCTTATCTCTGTGGACGAATAGTCATTCTTAAGTCAAGCATTAGTCAAGAAAATTCTGTTTTCCGTCTGCCTCCTTCTCCATGGTTAAATAAATTGAAGAATTAATCCCGTTGAGGTGTTGAAGAAACCGATCTAGTTCCTCTCTGCCATTCCCCCACACAGCAAACATATCTCTACTTAGCGGAACCAAGTTGCAGGTTTTTTTCGCTGTTTTCAATGCCTGGTTCATCGAATTTTTCCATGTAGAAATTTGCTATAACCGGGCTTAAAGGGCTCCCCAGAGCTATACCATCTGTTATTTCTTTTTCTTTTTTTTTTTTTTTTTTTTTTCGTGGATGGAAGAAAGCGTGAAACTGAATGAAATCTGGATTCCGTTTTGAAGATTAAATGTAACAGTCTTCCACTATGGGATGATACTAACAACAGACTACGGTAGTGAACAACGACGAATTGAACGCGCCTAACCAAAACATCTGAATTCATACCTCTGTGCTCGAGCCCTCGTAAACGGAATTCGGCTGCAGTCAGTAGCGAGGCAGCGGGTGTATCGGACATAGGAAAGATCCACGGCCTCCACTTGAGAAGCGTTCCTGAGATGGGGACGAAACGCTGAGTTTCAGTAACAAATCCACAAGACCACGGCTTATTAGTCCCAAAATTTTAGTAATTTAGTGATACAGTGTTATTACGTGAAGAAAGAATTAGTTTAGTATACTGAAAATGCAGTGTATGCTGACAAGATGTTTGTTTATGGTTAGTCAGAAACGGTTTCCGAAATGCAGAGTGCCATATAGCAGGGTGTTCAGCAAAGAGGTCCTTAAACTCAGCCAAGAAACTAAATACAAGTGCCATACCGGGAAACAAATCATAAATATAAATTTACAAATCGTAGCAGAAGGGAGGAAAAAGTACTCCTCTCCAGAGAACGAAATTAATTAAAATCCGGTAAGTACTACAAGGTCAGTACATTGAGTGCTAGCCAAGCCAAGTGGAACCGCATAGTCAGTCGTTACCTCTTACAAAGAAACTGTTGTTTATTTACATAAACGATTTAGGGGAAAATCTAAGTAGCTCTCGTAGGTTGTTTGCAGATGACGCCGTCATTTACCGTCTAGTAAAATCATCTGAAGATCAAAACCAGCTGCAGAAAGATCAGAATAAGATATCAGTATGGTGTAAAAATTGGCAATTGACTCTAATTAATGAGAAGTGTGAAGTCGTTCACATGAGTACGAAAAGAAATCCGTTAAACTTTGTTTACAAGATAAATCAATCAAAAGTGAATGCCCTAAACTACACAAAATACCTAGGAATTACAATTACTTCAGACTTAAATTGGAAAGAACACGTAGATAATGTCGTGGGAAAGGCGATCCAGAGACTGCGTTTTATTGGCAGAACCCTTAAAAGATGCAACAGAACTACAAAAGAAACTGCATATAATACGCTTGTCCGTCCATTTTTGGAGTATTGCTGCCCATTGTGGGATTCTTATCGAGTGGGTTTGACGGAGGACATCTAAAGAGTCCAAAGAAGGCAACTCGTTTCGTATTGTCACGATACAGGGGAGACAGCGTTAAGGAAATGATACAGGATCTGGAATGGGAATCATTACAACAACGGCGCTTATTGCTGCGGCGTGGGCTACTTACGAAACTCCAATCGCCTACATTCTCCTCCAAATGCAAAAATATATTGTAGACTTTCACTTACATAGGTAGAAATGACCATCAGAATAAAATACGGGAAATCAGTGCTCGAACGGTGAGATTCAGGTGTTCGTTCTTCCCGCGCGCTATTCGAGAATGGAATGGGAGATAAATAATATAATGGTGTTTCGATGAACCCTCTGCCAGGCACTTAAAGGTGATTTGCAGAATATCCCATGTAGATAGATGTAGATGGCAAAAATACTGTTAATCTCTAGGCAAAATTTAGGCATAAAGGTATGGAACCTTAATATACATTCACTAAAGGTGATTACTGGGGAGACTGATGTAATTAAGCTCAGAAAGAAGGAAAACAGTTAATGGCGGAATCCCTCGTCAGTCATGTACGTCGCCACGAAAAATCCACTGATTTTTCGTGCATCACACATCATTTCATACTCTGAACTCACGAAATTTATTGTAGCGGCATGTTATCGCTATTTAGTCGTACATTTAGCTGTTGGGCCATGGAGCTGATGGCTCATGACTCTCTCAAAAACAGTAGTCCATCATTAAGTACAAAGAAAAGGCAAAAAGAGTTAATATATCGGTAAAGAAACTTAGCCGCATTGCTGAGAAAGCTCACTGAGGTGATTATGTGCTACTACCATACTACCAGGCACTGAACTCAGAATTATCGAAGCTGGAAAACGCGGGAATGCATGTCCAACATGCTCGTTACAAAGAATAAAGGAAAAATCTAACACAGACATCGTCAACTATTTTGAATAAAAAACACACTCCCTTGTTGATTAAGCACAATTCCCTGATACTGACCAGTAAATATAATTTTAAAGCCTGAAGCTGATGGCTCATGCCCAATTCAAAATCCGTTACAACTGCAAGCTGCTCAACATATTTAATTCTTACCTCTAAAATACACAAAATCTTCCACATTTGATCTCGCAGATGAGTGGCGATAATTACAGTATTATATACTGAATTATTCAAATAAATCGTCACAATGAGACACATTTCAGAAAATCATAACAGACCTTACCATACTCACGTCTACTCTCCACGGCCGCCTTACAAACTCTCACTAACATGGCTGACCTCTCGCTCCAACTACTTTGGCGTTCAACTTGCTAGGCGGAGCTCTCCCATTGGCTGGAGTCGTAAGGTCCACCGACAATCTAACCACCCACCAAAGACTCGCAAACAGCCGGCTAGCATTTGCTGGTTCTACAAGAAACCTCTCTACTGATCGCTCAGAAAACGATGGTTGGCTATCCTACACCTGACCAACTGGTACTGTCTACTTGCCACATTTCTGTTTGTACACCACCTCTGGCACACACACACACATTCACTCGAGGAGGCCTCTATCCCTAACATGAATTGCAGCAAAACATGTACCATAAAATCTTCTTAGCTTATACAAAGATTAAAGGACTCATCCACCCTTTTCCCATTAATTAAATTGAATAAAAATGATGAGAAATAGTAATGAAGCGCTATAACAGTATCGCTTCATCTATAGCACACAATTTTATTTTCTATGTCACTATGAATATATTTCAACATTACTTGCGTAATCACATACTCGTTTAATGATACACGATACGTCATTGCAATGGGCAATGTCATTCTGTAACTCACCGCGTTTTCAAGGCTAACACCTCTTCAGTGATCCTAAAACAGGAAATTAATTTTTTGAGATCTCTCCCTCCTTGAGTCAATATGTATGTTTGTGTGTGTGTGTGTGTGTGTGTGTGTGTGTGTGTGTGTGGTAGGTACTAATAGTTGGTCCTTAGTAGGATACCCAAACTTTGCCTTCTGAGCGATCAGCAAAGAGGTTTCTTGTAGAACCAGCGAATACTAGGCGGTAGTTTATGTATAGAGTATTGATCGAAAACTCCCGTTACAATCTTCTAGGACTTGTAGAGGCTAGTGCGTATGTACCATTTTGAATAGGAACCCATGTCCGGAAATGTGTCGTTTCCGTTCTACGACGGTTTCAATTCAGATTTTCATGTCATCCACTCCTACTTGAAGGCCGCGGCGCGGAGTGGCAGAACGCAATAAGGTGCTATGCTCCGATGCGCGAGGCTGTTACCCGTCGGGAGTTAGAATCCCCCCTCGGGCATGGATGTTTGTGCTGCCTTTAGTATAAGTTAGTTTATAATTAATTTGTAAGTTTAGGACTGATGACCCCGCAGTTAAGTCCCATACGCTTAACAAACATTTGAACATTTTGAACTTACTTGAAGAATGTTATTAGGCGCCCAGTGTTGTTGTCAATCTGAAAATAATACTGAATAGTTCCGTTATTACTTATGCATTTTCATTACTATTTACACCTTTTGGTTTACATTAGTCGACAAAAACAAGAGCCGCGTATCTACTGCACCAGACGCTACGTACTGATGCATTACAACAGCGGCTCTATGTGGCGACCACCAACGTCGTTACACACATTGTACCTCCGAAGCATGTTCTGGTACACTCTCTCCATCCCACCTGGTGTCTCTTCAACGCCTAGTCACATTCCTCAGGTAGGAGTTAATGAAATAATCATCTGAATTGAAACTGACATAGAACGGGAACGATAGGTTTCCGGACATGGGTTCCTATTCAAAATGTTGGGTACTCACTACCCTCTACAAGTCCTAGAGATTTGTAACAGGAATTCCCGACCTAAAATTTAACCATAGCTGTGTCTCAGCAACTGTTATGGTATAGTAAATTAATAAAATCAGCAAACCAGTTGCAATAATAGTAGTTTAATAAACTTGACCACGCTTTCGTCTTTAGAAAGACGTTACGGTATACCTACAGGCAGTGTGACACCATAAATTACAAATTCGTAATCATTATGCCTCAAATAAGTGTCTTACCCAGAGTTATCTAGAACATTGTCAAATACAGAATCAGAATAATACTGTGATTTACTCTACTATTAATCGACATTTCGCCGGGGCTGTCCGTGAATACCGTTTAGGTTAGGAGTATTTTATTATAATAAGCCGTCTTCAGTCACAATAATTTTATTGTTTTTATTGTCCGACGCGTTGCAGAGCTATAACTCCGTTTTCGAGGACTTTAATAAGGTATATTTGTGTTAAATCTGCTTCAGTTTTTCACCTAACGGTTGAAAAAGAAGACAGTTGTTAGTTTTTGGCGAGCAAGTTGCCGCAGACGTTAATGCAAGAATCTTATAATCAACATACAGTGTGGTAATGTGAATTGATAACTGCCGTTGTCGAGATGAAATTACCTCCTGCATTAATGAAATAACTTCCGCATTTGAACACAATTTTGAAACACATTTTTGCAACTGGCATGTTTATGCTGGTACTGTACACGTCAGTTTCATTACCTTAAAGATATGGAGTATTGAAGCTATAGTTACAATCATTTCTTTTGATTGACAAAGTAGGTTAACAAAATGACAAAATAAAATAAACAAACATTTTTAAGATGACAGAGAGTCGATAATTTTTTGTTTACATTAGGCATATTCAGCTTAAACTTTGACAAATTTATTATAGGACATAACCAGAAAAATGAACTGTTTGTATTACCAAGTGGTTTAGTGATTTACCGGAATTGTTGGAAGGTTGTTATATTATTTCAAGAAGCAAGACAAAAATTAGTAGACAGCATAATGACTTCAGATAGTGGGCCGGGATTTAGGAGATAGAGAGACGGGGGAGGGGGGTTGGGCGAGTGAGAGATGATGCATTTTTTACAAGGTGGGGATTATGGAAACTACTTGTGTTGTTTACTTTTTGCTTGGTTGCTGTATCTAGAGGCAAACTTCATTAAATACAGAAAGTAATCTGTTGTATTCGCGGTCAGTCTGTTCATTACGCATGTCAGTGGGTTGGATGATTTGTTGTCTGTGTATTTCTAGTGCCTCTAATATATTAAGTTTCGTGCCTGATGGTTGTCTATGGTAGATTGTAAGGTCTTTGTTGATGTTTGAGAGGTTGTGTTTTCTCTTATGAAGGTGAGTTGCTACTGCAGATTTATGATGCACTTCTAGATGTGGAGCTGACATGTCGTAGAGCAAATGATCTGCCAGTCCTGCCTATGTAAACTGGGGCAGTCTGTGCATTTCATCTTGTAAACACCTCGTTGTTTATGTTTGTCAGTTTTGTTGCAACTGTGAGGAAGTACCTGTTTTATCTTGTTGTTAGTTTAATAGCTCATCTTGATACCATATTTATTGAATTGATTGGCAATTTTATAAAATGCTTTTCCAACTAAAGGAATACTAGAATATTTTATGGTTTTGGTGTCTGTTGGTAGCAAGTGTGTTGTTTCATTTCTGTTTTGATTGATGATGGATATCAATTATTAGTGGCTATCTGTTTGATTAAAACAATTTCATTAGCAAGATCATGTTGTTCACTGCTCTATTTACCATACTTCTGTATACTGCTAGTTTTTGTGTGGAGGGTGGAAGGAGCTATTGTGGATAATTCTGCCAGTAGCTGTTTTCTTTCTGTGGCCTGTGAAGGTGTGTGTGTTGTTTTTTACGCAAACTGTTAAATCCAGAATATTTAATGCCTTATCTTATATTAATTCATAATGAAAATTAAATTATTCGTTCTTTCATTGGTGATTCTTTTCTTATATTACATTATATTTATATTATCACGAAATAATATAGGCTAGTCTTTGAGTGATTTTATTTGAAAACTTCGTAATTGACGATAATTAATGACATGCATGAATACCGACAATTTACTATTTCTTGATCCTCGGGGCTCGTGGGTTGGCCAATTATAAATGAATTCTTCACTGATAAATGAAAAGACTTCTTTATTGAGAGAAGAACTTCAAAGAAAATTTAATATACGAAACTTTTACAAAACGAAACTCTTACAAGATTGACTTGCTCCCAACACTTCAAATAATTGAAGAAGACTAACTAATTCCACACTTATGTCTAAAACATATGAAAGCACCACTGTTTTTTGTTCTCTAAAATTAATTTTATATATCTCATTTTATGAATTATCTATGGTCTATCAACTGATGATGAATATATTGTAAATTAATCAGTTAACTAATTAATTATGATTATTCTTTTAAATTCAAGTAAAAAATTCCTCTTCCCTACTCTCCTTCTAACCCATATATCACCTGCCTCATGTATTATCACAATCTACTTCATGTTCAAAGGTGAATCCCATACCAACATCGCCGGCCGCGGTGGTCGAGGGGACTAAGGCGCTCCAGTCACGGTCTGCACGGCCACTACGGTCGGAGGTTCCAATCCCCCCTCGGGCATGGATATTTGTGCTGTCCTAGTTAGTAAGTAGTTCATAAGTAGTTTGCAAGTTTAGGGACTGATGACCCCGTAGTTAAGCCCCATAGACTATACAAACATTTGAAACATCCCAACATCACATTCATCACTGAACATGAAGTAGATAATCCGCCGCGGCGAAAGATACAACTATGTAGGTGACCTTCGAAAGAAAAACAGCGTTAATACAAAATGTCCTGGAAAGCGTTAGAGCCGTTTCCGAGACAACCAATATATATACAAGAATTTCTCGTTTAACGATGAGTTCGCTGGCTTCTAAAAGAAAAGAATTTTTCCCAAACTCATTAAATACCGATTCTTTTACGGTAAAATAATTTACGCTGTAATTTACGCTTTGCGTTCTTATTTACTGCATAATCACTGTATCAAACCACATCCGTCGGGACTTGCCCGCAAAAAGCAAGGGTCGGGTTCGGCACACAGCTTAAATCAGCCAAGATGTTTTTCTAAAATTAGTTTTCTCTCACGTTAATCATAAAGACGATGGCGACTGTTACTGCGCTTCCCTGGAGAGGCCATTCAGTGCGTTGCGGCCCCGGAAAGCTCCCTCCGTGGGCGGCGAGCGGTGACCCAGTGGGCTGCCACTGTGCGCGTGACGCGCACTGCAGCCAACATTCCGGTGAGAAATGGCGCCAAATGCATCAGCGGCGGCCGCACTCGCGCCGGAGCCTTGATTCATCAGGAGATTATCAACACTGCCGCACGCTCGGATTAATGGCCGGCACTCCTGGCCGCGCACTCGTAACGCAATATACGCGCGCCACGCCGCTCATTTCTCTCGCACTTCCTCATATACGCGCCGCACGTAACGCGGTCAAAGGTCCGCCATATCTCCAACACCCTGACACCATTTTCTACCGGCCGGCTGAAGTTACGGTGTGACATCTAGATCCCCCGGTGATTTACGGTAAGGTGGAAAGAAACACACGAGGAACATGCGACAGCGCTCTTATATGGCTGTAAGGCTCATATTTTATAATTTTCTTCACTTCATTCTATTTCCCGACAACTATATTAATGGGAAGCTCCATATTAACGTTATGTTCCTTCCCAAACAACAGACGTTTCCTGTAGGCATACGATAAATTTAGTACTTGTCGAGTTCTCGTACTGTATCAGATAAAGTTCATTCTGACAATGGGTTCCGCACCATATCTTAAACTATCCAGTATTTCTGATTGTACACAATAGTCACATAAAATTCTGTGTCATAAAATAAAACAGAATTTCTTCGATACTGCATGTCTGCGACCGCGTAGAGATCGTTGCATTGATTTGGTATGCGAGCTCACTTTGTATTAGATACCCCCTCACTTCTTGTTATATTATCTGTTGGGAGTCGAGAGCGGTGCATATCACAGAAACATGTTGGAAAGCCGCAGTGGAGTAGCACAGCGGTATATGGCGCCTCGCTGGGGAGCGAGCGGTTGCTCGCCGTCGGAGGTTCGAGTCCTCCCTGGGGCATGGGTGAGTGTGTGTTTGTCATTAGGTTAGTTTACCTAGGTTTAAGTAGTTTGTAAGCTACGCACTGATGACCACGCAGTTTGGTCCGATAGATTTACAAACATTTGAACTTTTTGAACATGTTGGAAGAACAGAAATGACTATTTTCATTTGAAATCAGGCGAATTAATGTGAATCACAAAACGTAGAAGATTGTGAAGACGAATGGATCTTCTTTATGTTAAGCTTATGGGACTTAATTACCGGGTCATCGGTCCCTAAACTTACAAACAACTTCTATTTTTTGTATTGGAGGCCCACAGCACGTCTGAAGTCTTTTATAGACATGATATATTAAATAAATCCAAAAAGCTGCTTAACTGATGTTGTATTTTATTGTGAAATACATCTATTTTTATCGCCATTTTCAAGCTCCCATGAATTATAATAAACAATACTGCTATTTATCGAGTTACAGTCACATTACAGCCTACTGAATAGTTTTATAATGTTTACAAAATATTTACTTACATTATGTTCTGATCTAATGTACATAATATGCTGAATTAAGAGAAAAACCTATCTATCCCGTTCACCATACAGAACATAATCTTCTTAAACAAATAAAGCAGAAATTTACAAACAATAATGCAATCGCATTAAAGACAGATAAGGAAAATTGTTTAGTATTCCTCGACCAAAATCAGTACATAACAAAAGTTAATGATTTCTTCAAGGAAACAATATCACAAAAATTCCTAGATACCGAACTAACAAATTTTCTTCGCAAACAAAACAAAAAAATTAATACAATTTTATCAGAATATGATCAAAAATCACCATTAACATGAACCCTAAAACATCATAATTGCATCGCCAACCTAAGATACACAAGAACCTAATTCCTCTACAAACTGTTCTAACTGTATAGATAGCGCTACCTACCTGATTAGCAGACAATTAAGCCAACTGCTAACAAAATATTATGCATACCATAAAACATTCACAATAAAAAATTCAAGAGTATTGGCCAGCAAAATAAAAAACATCACAATACCAATACCAGGAAAAATTTTATCGTTTGACATAACCAATCTATATATAAATATACCAATTAATAAGACAAAAAACATTATAGAAGAAAGCTTAATGAAACACAAGAAAATTTCATTAGCCGGGATTTACGAAATAATCTCTTCCAACTGGTACTATCACAAAATTATTTCGAATTTATCAATGAGATTTACACTCAAAAATATGGTGTGTCTATGGGTTGCAGCATTGTGGGTACTACGGCAGATATTTTTCTTAACTCATTAGAAGTAAAATTTTTCAACCAATTACCCTACTAACAACAAAAATTATCTCTTATTACAGATATGTAGATGACACTATCCTTCTCATTGATGGTAATCAGATTGATATCTTGGAAATTTATGATGCCCTTAACAAACTCCAGCCTAATATGAAATCTAACAAATTGATAAACTTTTTATACTTAACAATCATAAATATTAACGACTTACCCATTTTCGAAATCTACAGAAAACCTACCACAACAGACATAATAAATGAATACTCTTGCCATCCGAAAGCACACAAACATGCTTTCTTTAATACTTTGATTAACAGGCTTCTACACCTACCACTAAAACAAGATGCAATTCATAAAGAATTACAAACTCTAAAATACATCGCACAACAAAATAACTATAATTCAAATTTGATAGAAAAACTATATAAAAAACGTACCACTCCAACAAATAAAACACTTCACCAAGACATCACTCTAGAAACGATTATACACCCAAACGAAAAATAACTTACACAGGCCTACCAATAAACTTCACAGGGACAATATCAGATAAATTAAACAGACTTGTAAAAAACAAAACAGAAAAATTTGCATATATGACAGCACATAATATAAAAACCCTAATCCTCTGGGATAAAACAAAATTACCTATATACACCAACGCAGGATTTTATAAATTAAACTGTTTAGACTGTGATAAATTTTATATAGGACAAAGAGACCGTAACTTCATTATCAGATTCAATGAACACATAAGAAATAGCGAAAAGAACAGGTCCACATATTTTTGAACACTTAAAAGACGACAGCCATAAAACAGGCAATATTAATGAAGCTGTGAATGCACTGCACATAATTTCCAAAGTTTTTATGATGATCATTTTGGAAGAAATAGATATTTATATACGAACACACAAGAAACCAAATAAAATACTCAACGATCAAACAGATCTAAAGCACAAGCAGTTCATCGAAATCTTTATTAGTCATCTACAACTGGACGCCGGTTAAAAATTTCAGCGAAAAAAATTATTGCTAAGGTACTGACATCTGTAAATCTTCCATAGAACATATAAGTCAACTGTAAACGTAATACATCATCTTAGGTGCACTGTCAAATTGCTGTCACATTAAATACCGTATAAAAATACGAAATCTTAATCTTCAATTAAACAGTGAACGCATTTAAAAACGTTTACAACATCATGGTGGAGATTTGTCGATGTTTTTCATACAACAGTGACCGCACCAGATGAATTATGTAGATGCGATCTGTACATAATATAAGGAAAATTTTTTGTAAGAATTATAAAACCATCACAGTAGGCTATAATGTGACTGTAACTAGATAAATAACAATACCGTTTATTATACTTCGTAGGAGCTTGAAAATGGCGATATGCCGAAATAGATCTATTGCACAATAAAATATAACATCAGTTAAGCAGCTTCCTGGATTTATTTAATGTATACTGATTACTAACCTATAATAAATACAACACAAACATCCATGTCCGAAAGAGGATTCGAACCCCCGACGGAAAACGGCCTTGCGCATCGGAGCATAGCGCCTCAATGCGCTCGGTCACTCCAACGCAGCAAAATTTTATTTCTTAACAGAATGATTATGTATATTATCACTCAACTTAAATTTTCAGCGATGGCCTACATCAGAAAAAGAAACACATACATCTACGCAATCTCTCAGGCAACTATACACCCACAATCATGTTTGGCCGCTCCAGCGACACAAGCATCTAGACTGTGAGTGAGATGGGGAGTGTAGGTTGAACGGTAAAGGTGGGGATGGAAAGTTCCATGATGGATTTTATAGGCTCTGATAGGCGAGAATTTGAATTGCGGTGAGTTGTTGCCTATCCTTAATTATTGACATTCCTGTCGAATTTTCCGTTATATATATTTCTCCTTAAACTGGCTAAAATACGTGATCATTTGTTGCAATACAGATAAGATCTCATATATTTTAAAGTTATCATGATTGCAATGAATTTGGCTTGTCTTTTAAAAAATTAAAGAAAGGAGATTCTTAACTGAATTGAAATAGCTTTCTGTGATTTATGTCTAATCATGCAAGAACCACCATTTCCTTGTTATTATACTAATGACCTGAAAGAAAATTTTATAAAAAAATAAATAAATAAAAATAATAAATAAAAAAGTAAAAAAGAAAAGAAAAAGACCTTTTCAATTATTTTATTCAGATTGCTCTTACGAGTAGCCTGTGGTCACAAATTTTCTACATTGCGTCGCTTACAGCAGTTCGACAACAGTGTCACAAATGGGGCATACAAGAATCCAGTTTGAATATTTAGGCCTAAAATCTTATAATATATAAAATTGGTTAACGTGTGTGTTTTCATAGTCCCAGGTCATCAAAAATGTTCAAATGTTAGCAGAGTTTCTGGCACTCAACTACGGAGTCATCAGTCCCTAAACTTATATACTACTTATGAACTGCTTTTACTAAAGACGGCACAAACATCCATGCCCGAGGGGGAATTCGAACCCCAGACGGGGAGCGGCCTCGCGCATCGTAGCATAGCACCTCAGTGCTCTCCGCCGCGGCCCAGGTCATCTTTCAGATTACATAATAGTCCTCTAATTGTGATTCGTGGGCAGAACACACACTTGATGTGCTTCTTGAGGATCCTGCTGATTTTGGCGGAAGTAATTCATGCAGAAGGAAGATACGCTATTACCTCGGTATCTTCTTGGTCTTTAAGTACTGGATCAGTTTCTCTAGAGGTGCAATCAGGTAGCACCTGATGAAGGTAACGTTATAGAACTATCGTGCGAAAACGCCGCTGAATCTGCAAGACTATCCGACATTTCAACTGACGTCGACGTAAAATTGCTCGAAATTGTCCTACTGGCCAAAACAATTAAGGGACCGTTTTTCAAAATTTCATAACTTCTTCAGTTTGGCAGGTTCTTAATTTTGCTGAAAGGTGGCTACGACTTTCAAAAATCATATGTTCAATTGTTTGTTAACTGCGGGGTCATCAGTCCCTAAACTTACGAACTACTTATGAACTATCTTATACTAAAGACGACACAAACATCCATGCCCGAGGGGGGAATCTAACCCTCGACGTGGAACGGCCTTGCGCATCGTAGCCTAGTGCCTCAATGCGATTGACCACTCCCCCGCGCCGGCCGCAGTAGCCGAGCGCTCTGCGGCGCGCCAGTCAGTCTGCACGGTCGCTACGATCGGGGGTTCGAATGCCCTCTCGGGCATGGATATTTGTGTCGTCTTTACTATAAGCTAGTTCATAAGTAGTTTGATAGTTTAGGGACTGTTGACCCCGCATTTAAGTCCCTTAAGCTTAACAAACATTTGAACATTTGAACTCTCCGCCGCGGAACTACGACTTTCCTCTGAAAAGGTGGCGTGCTGTAACGTCATTCTTAGGTCGGCAATAGCAACGTCCCGACGCTTGACAACAAATGAACGAACGGCAGAATTTCTTAAGGTGGGTTAATGTCGTCACATTAGCAAGAATCGTCACCACAGATCTGCCTAACGTCTCCATTGTGAAAGATTCATCCGACGGGATAGTCTTCGAACCCCCTTTCACTGATATCTTACTCCTTCCTTTGAAATCTCTGTGATGGAGGTCAGAACAGCGACACTCAGTTCTGAAATCAGACATACCCGGCTTCAGTGATGACACAAAAAGCGTCAGGGAGGGTGGCACAGAGACCGTCACTGAAACTCCCCTTTCTGTTGGGAGTTTGTTCACACACATTTCGCTGTCTGAGACGAAGCAATTGGAAATCAGGTGCACCTTGGGGCACGAAGACAGTGAGCCCCCCCACCCACCCCTTCCAGTCAGACAAAATCCTGCCTTTGCCACTGGATACACAGTAATAATACAAAAGGATAGGGCAACAGTTATTTATTATATTAGAGATGTCATCAACTGTGGACGACAGGCTCGTCAGTTTCGTAACCGCACACGGAGAACCTCAGTATGCATCCGCCGGCGGCGGCAAGCAGGTGAAGAAGGAGATGGCTACTGGCGCCCTTCCACCACGACGAATGGTGGCCTAGAATTCTTAATAACGATTGGAACATCTTATGTAGCTGATTTGAATATTCCAAATTACTTCAAAAACATTAAACCACACCCGCAGAAGACAAGAATTTTGTTATGCACGTCTACTGTGCTATTTGACTTCTGGGAAAAATTACTATGGCTGAAAAATGTTATGCCCACAAGAGTTGTATAAAGTGAATGAAAGTACATGTGATGAAAGACCATGTCACTCAATTGAACCCATTAAAATAACAGGTGTAAGATATAAGGCCATAGGTGAGAATGGTGATTATGGAATCTCGCACTGCTTGTCGCACCAAATGATGGTCATCCCACTTGGAGGTGTTTCTTGAACAACCCGAACCTGCACGTCATGGCTGGATGCCCTTATGTACAGGTGAAACGTTAGCACCGGGTTAGTAGTGTGTTGCATCTCCCTGGCCACAACACATGCCCTCACGCAGTTCGGAATGGTTTCATACAGCCTATGGAAGTTCTTCTATGGCAAGTGCATACACTGTTATTGAAGATATCCTTCCAGGTCTTGCAGTTTCATTCCATGGAGGCCCTTTGCATTGTCATCCCACATGTACCCAGTGATGTGAGCTCTTGTTGGCTAGAGCTGTATGCAGTCCAGACAATCACGAGAAGTGTAAGGGTGTGCACTATCTTGCTGAGACTCTCCCAAGGTGCTGTGCATTCAAGGACAGAGTGTGCAGACGCAGAATGTCTGTGGCGTATTGCTGTGCATCATTGTCTGCCAAAGCACTACACAGGTGATCTGAACACATATCCCACAGCTTCCCATTCTATGATGCCAGGGGTTACACCTGTGAGACTTCCCACAATATTGGCACCGTGCACCCTCTGGTACTGACGCTGCCAACCAAACCCAACCATTCTGGTCATCGGAGGTTATGGAGAAGCGAGAGAAATCCCTGAACATTACGCGACGCTTTTGTTCCTGTGCCCAAGCCTTCTAGGGACAGCACAATTCCAAACGCTGTTACTGATATACCGATGTCAATGGCAACCAACTTGTGTGGTTTTTGGATCTAAATCTGGCAGATGAGAGTCTTCGAGACACTGAAGAACTCACAGGATGTTGGATTGCCTCCAGTACACGTTCGCCGAAGGTGAGAAGGGTGATTATGGAATTTCGCATTCCTTGACGCACCAAACGATGATCCTCCCACTCGATGGTGTTTCTTGAACAACCTGAACATGCACGAAGTGACTGAATGGTCTTATGTACTCACTGATCTAAACATAGTGACATTGTGACATCTAAATGCACACGCGTCTGCCAATTGTACGCATCCCATGTATTTCACGATATGGGTTGCAGGTCTTGTCTAAAGTGTCTGCGATGCATCGTTGTTGATTTGCATTTCACGTTAACACCATGCCTTACTGGTCTGATTCACGGAAGTTGACTAGTATAAGAAGGTGGTAACATCCCGCATGTTCAGTGTAAGGCGTTATATACCTTACAGAGCCTTGTACATTGTAAGGGGACAGCTTTGTGGGGACACTTAAAGTCTGTAATTCTGTGATAAAAACGTGTACACGTGCAGAAATCGTGAAGTGGTTTGACAGCTACTGTGACGTCGTCGTTCACGAGTTAGTCAATAGATAGCGGCACATCTCATCTGTGAAACGGGCGTCGGAACGCTCGCTTTGTGTATAGACAAGTGACTCGACAATCCAGGCGGTTATGGATTCAGTGTTAGTCAGCAGGGGGAAGCCTTGTTTGGCATCGGTGAAATATGCAATAAAGCATTTAAAAATGAATAACTATGGCTCTGTATATGGTATCATGGAACGCGTATAATCGTTTCAAAGCTGACAGACGGTTGCAATCATATAAACGCATCTCTTATCACTTTAATAGTTTTTTTAGTTATAGTAAATAAAAATCATTGTAAAATAACAAATCAACGATATATCTTGAAAATAGATTCACCAAATATTACATACAAAGTATTAATTGAAAGAGCTAAGTGAGTAATACTAATGTATTTTCAGTTTTTTGTGCCTATTCAGTAAATTTGAATAAGAGGCAAAAGAATGTGTTTCCCTGATATAAAAGTTGGATTTTAAACAAATAAACAATAATCACTCTAGAGTTCGCGGCAGTAGCATAAACTAGGCTTAAGTATATAGATAATGAAATAACATCAATAGTTTAGTGAATGATCTGTGTTTCAAATATAAAAAATCAAAACTGAAAAGTTTAATTTGTTAATTAGGTAAAAAACTATGATATGTACAATATTTTCGATGTCTTTCTGTTTCAGCGGAAAAATTTCCGCTAAATACTATCATCACATGTGTTTGTTTCATTCATATTATATGCAAAAGTGGTATTTTTGTGGAGATGAGGGACTGATTTGCATTCACAGTAAGCCAGCGAGGGTATTTAAGGCGGCCATTTTGGTTCGTAGAGACAGTCAGATAGATAAGACGTGTGTGTTACGATGGGCGACTGAGTAGTCGTTTGAAGACTTGTAAATTTTCAGCGAAATTTTCGAGTGTGGAACAGAAAATTTGTTCTGTGGTGCTTCGTGGACTTTAACTAAATTTTGCGTCTGTGGGACATAGCATAATCTTCACTGGAGCTTCGTGTACTCCAACTTTATTAAGCGACACGGTGGAAGTTCGAATTTTTCAGGATTGTTGCTAGATTTCAATTTTATTTAACGTTTGTGGGACTTAGAAACTATTAAGTTGCGTTTCCATTTATTTCTGTGGTAGCCTTAAGAACTCAGGGTTTACTCTTAAGTCGGGACTGGTAGTTATTAGAGGAAATAAACTTCCGTTTAGTTAATGAGAATGTATTGTTTTTGTGTTTATTGTTCCTGCTTGCATTTATCTAAGCATTTGGGGACATTGCAGCAGGTGCGGCTGGTACCACTAGACACAATGCAGCAAGTATATATACTAAATAGGGTTTATAGCCGTGCCGGCTGCGGTGGCCGAGGTGACTGAGGCGCTCCAGTCACGGTCAGCACAGCCACTACGGTCGGGGGTTAGAATCCCCCCTCGGGCATGGATATTTGTGCCGTCCTAGTTTGTAAGTAGTTTGTACGTTTAGGGACTGATAACCCCGTAGTTAAGTCCCATAGACTATACAAACATTTGAACATTTTTTTGTTTACAGCCGCACTTCACGTAGCCCCAAGGAAACAAAGGCTGTGAATGGGTGAATTGTTTGTAATATTTCTTCAGGCCTCTAGCAGAGATCCGGCAACTAATGAATAATGTGAAAGATTATGTAGGTCTCAGAACACCAGGCATTTAATAAAATTCCGTCTGAGTGTAGGCAGTTCGATGTCGGCCAGACTGTTCACACTCTTGAACAGTGACGCATAGAACTCGAGCGGTGTTCTCGATTACGCTATCCCGAAAAGTCAGCTGCGGTGGAATATGCTGTGGAAAATGGACACCGAATTGCTTTCTACGAGAGATCAATTATTAAACGGACGAACAGCTTCTGGGACAGCGTAATAAACGAGGCAGTGGAGATCAAAATTTCTGAAAACACCCACAATAAAAACAGCGTCTTGCAGTTTAGTACATCATGGGATCCTGTAATTGTGGAGTTGGAGGGGGCGCGGAATAAGCGCGACCAAAATATTACCATATATGGTTAAGGAACTAGGCACCACGGTGCGTCTATATTAGCACGACAGCGGCCTCGAAATGACAGTCATCCACTTGATAATGGCCGAGGAGATCTCTGTCGAAAGCTCGTGGGCAGTAAACCACATGACGTGGATTGTAAGCCGAGAGGATTTTATTAATGATTATAGATAGATCACATGAGCATTGGTTACTGCGCGGACGGCTGATAGAAAATAATTCTGCTAATAAGAGCGTTACCCGAAGCAGTAGAAGATGTCTATTATTTTTCATCCTCCAGTTACTTGCCGTCCTGAGGGGCGGGAAGGTTGCAACATAGACACGATCTGGAATAAAACGGCAAAACGTTCTTCTAGTACCTCAAAGTTGTACAACACCCTCGGTGCCACAAAGAGCTCCTTGAGTGAGCTCTTTACAAACGTATCTGTAGGCGGTTCCTACTTCCATTCAGCTCCAGCGGATCTAGTTAGAAATGGAAGCGATTCTTCCAGGCAGATATGACTATTACACTCTCTGAAACCAGCTCTGTGCACCTGAACCTTACTCGTGTGTAGTCCAGACGTGTGTTAGACGTCTTCAAAGGTTTCACGGTCGCCCTGAGTCATGTCGAATGATGGGTTGGACATCACAGAAGGATATTTATATCATGAGAATGGAATGCGGTAGAGGCGATTGGCAGATATAACTTTTATCAAACGTATAATGGATTCTTTGACCTCGGAAATAACTCCGGAAGATTCACTATCGACTGTAACAACCTCCACGGCAAGCAACCGCGCGCTCCGCAACGAGACGCTTTAGACCGCTCGGCTACTCCACCGCAGCATAGTGTCATGATGTGTATGATTTACAATGAATTCTTGTTCTCCACGTATTATGTATGTAGAGAAAACACATTGGTCTCAACTTCGTAAAGACAGGGGTAATTCAAAGAAAAGTCATTGCAGCCGTCGCGATCTTCGACATACGTGAAACTCGTGGCCCAGAAATAGTAGATGAAGCACTCTTTTCAGACTGTTGGTAGCCATATATATTTCCGTTGCTTTTACAAAGGTAGATGTGGAACTCAAAACTTCTGGAAGTTGGATTCATTGAGAAAAGGCGGCCAGAACGACTTCAGTGTGCATTTTATAAGGCTTCCTATTGAACGAGGCCGCTGCGCTTTGACAAGGAGGTTTCGTGGGCAGCGCTACTTTTTCCCCAAAGTCGAAGAAATGACGATCAAGCTCTCAGATGCGTCTTGCTGGACGGAATATTGATGTAGATCAGGACTTACAGCAACTGCTGGGTAAGGCTAATGGATATTCCGAATTCGAAATATTTTAACATTTCGAACATTTCTTGACGGGACCTTGAAATAAATTCAACGGCAAAGTTGATAATTTGTGCTGGACCGGGATTTGAACCCGGATTGTCGGCTTCGGGCCAGCAGTTGCGTTAACCCGTTGGGCTATCCAGGCACGCAGCCATTCCTACCCAAATTTTCAACTTCTATTCCCCTGCCCATTGATTCCTCTTCCTCACAGTCCATACTGGATTCCCGAAAGGGATCGAGCGTTTGAGTGCGTCCGCACTGACATTGTCAGTAACCTGTTAGTGGCATATTTTACAATATTATTGATATTGCGTGAGTGTGCACAACTAGTTATGAAGTTGAGAGTAATGACTTACTACCGTCGTTTGTAGGGAATTTCCTGCCCGTGTTACAGCATCGTTGTATGTATTTCGTTTGTTAACAACTATGCGTCCAGTAGTTAAGTTAACCTATTCGTTTGTCATATTCAGAATTAATCGAATTTCACACTCCTCCCTCCTGCATTCCTTTAGAGAAGCTGTAATTACAGATATTTTTCACTTATTTTTGTATTAATCGGAGATCTTTATTTTGCCTTTTCACTATTGCCTTTAACGAAGTGTGTACATGTTAAGTAATCATTAATTACTGCAGCTATACAATTCTTTCCCATTCCATGACAGGCATCCCCAACCTGATCGCTCTGTAAAGGATATCATTTGTGGCCGGCCGCGGTGGCCGAGGGGACTGCGGCGCGTCAGTCACTGTCTGCACGGGCAGTACGGTCGGGGGTTCGAATCCCCCCTCGGTCATGGATATTTGTGCCGTCCTTAGTAGTAGCTAGTTCATAAGTAGTTTGTAAGTTTAGGGACTGATGAGACCGTACTTAAGTCCCATAATCTATACAAACATTTGAAAATTTGGATTATCATTTGCGATTTCTGCATAAGTAATTGTGCCTATATATATATATATATATATATATATATATATATATATATATATATATATATATATATATATATATAGGTTAAGACAGTTAAGTCGTAAAACCCGCGCGGGTGAAGCCGAGTGGTCTGGAGCGCCACGCTGCGGTTCGCGAGGCCTTCTGCGCCGGAGGTTCGACTCCACCCTCGGGCATGGATGTGAGTGTTGTCCTTAGTTAAAGTTGTTTTTAAGTATAGGGCCTTATGACCAAAGTAGTTTGGTCCCATAAGAATTTCAAACATTTGAACATTTGATTTTAAGTCATACATGCCTTGTGTCACTCTAAACTTAATAGCTGGCCGCGGTGGCCGAGGGGACTGAGGCGCTCCAGTCACGGTCTGCACGGCCACTACGGTCGGGGGTTCGAATCCCCCCTCGGGCATAGATATTTGTGCCGTCCTTAGTATAAGGTAGTTGATAAATAGTTTGTAAGTTTAGGGACTGATGACCCCGTAGTTAAGTCCCATAAGCTTAACAAACATTTGAAAATTTTTCCACACTTAATAGATGCAATTGAAGGGACAGGATCTAATTGAATATATGATATTTTATGTTTGTGCTATTCATTATTACAGAGATATGAGGCCATCTTTAGTTTTTTCAAATGGAACCCTATGTTAAATTTTGGCATAACACGATTGACTTAAAAAGACGGTTTCAAATATGTGTTTATCATAGTATTTAGGCGAATAGGTTTTGAGACAGATATATTCCCATATAGTATTGTCCTTGGAAGCGGCGTTGTTTGTGTAAGGACGGACTCGCGACGCTTACCGTGTAGTGTACACAACAGGAAAGGTCGCACTGGACAACGCCGCTTCAAATTTTCAAATGTTTGTTAAGCTTATGGGACTTAACTACGGGGTCATCAGTCCCTAAACTTACAAACTACTTACGAACTAGGACGGCACAAATATCCATGCCCGAGGGGGGATTCGAACCCCCGACCGTAGTGGCCGTGCTGACCGTGACTGGAGCGCCTCAGTCACCTCGGCCACCGCGGCCGGCAACGCCGCTTCGAAGCGAATAAGACAGGAGAACATATCTGTGTCTCAAAAACCAGTCACTTGAATATCTATATCTATAAATGTGAATGTCTGTTCGGTGTACGTTTATCACGTCTGAACTACAAGACAGAAAGAGCTACAAATTTGTACAGTTACTAATGTCTACCCGGGGAAGGCTTTAGGCACGGTTTCATGGCGATCGGATAGCTATTTATCTCTATATATATGAACGTGAATGTCTGTTCTGTGTACGCTTATCACGTCCGAACGACAAGACGCAGAGACTTAAATACTTCTACAGTTACTAATTTATACCTGAGGAAGGTTTTATGCACGCTTTTATAGCGATCTGATAGATATTTAGTAAGTTGAAGAATATAACGCGAAATGCGGAACAATAATTACTCTTTGAAAATTATATTTACACTTTGAACATATTTTTATTGATTGCATTGTTGCTTGAGGGTTGATAATGATAAAAGGGTGGAGTATATTGGGATGGAAAGTTATCGATTTATATAAAATTCTACGTGTCTGTGTGTGTTAATATTTCGCTCTGCAGTGAAAACTACAGAACGCAAACGAATTGTCTGTGTGTAATAATTTGTTGTCCGAAGTCTCCCGTTGTACACCACAGCAGTTCCATGCCGATAGCTACAAGGGGGTGGCTGAAATTCGTCAAATTATAAAAAAAAAATCGTATTGAAGGCCAGCGATGACGTTTGCGACTCTATATCAAGGAAGTTACATACAGCGAAACGTGATGCCACAACCATATCTTTGGTCTATACGTGCTACAATGTCTTCAGCTCTTTCTCTGTGAGAATAAGCATACGAATAAGAAAATATAAGAATAAATAAATAAATAAAAAAGAAATTTCTTTTAATACATTTCTTTAAACAAAATCGATTTGACGTTCCGTGCATTACATTAAGTACAATACTACAAATGACGTAGTTTACCAGAAAGCCCTAAAATGAAATTAAAATGAATTAGGACATTAATCTCACCATACGTGTTGAGATATTGCAACACAGTCTATAAGGAATAATGTATATGTCATTTATTGTAAATCATTAAGCACTACACATTTTTTTTTATTTGGATGTTTATTAAAAATGTTGTTTTTTATCTAAAGAAGGTATTGTATTTCATTTCATCCTTCAAAACCAGTCTCATAGCACAATACTAAAATATAGGTTATCTATCATAATCAACCAACACGTGAGCGGAGCCGCGGGTTTAAGCTAGTTATGATACACGCATGACAATATTCATCTCGGGTTTGCAGCCGGATACCATCGTCAATTAAACACAATATTTCGGCAGACCAACTTGCTGCTATCTTCAGGTGAGTACTCTGATTACACTTACTCACCGATAACTGAGGCAGAACAGAAACAGCAACCCCTTTATACACTGCTAATGATCCTCCGCGCGTGCGCGGAACCGAAGTAGATGCCCTCTAGGCGCAGTAGCAAAAATCGGCAAAACGATGGGTCGAAGAAACAAGCCTCGATAAAAGAAACTTCAAGTCGAAATGAAGACCGTTGTTGCTTAATAACAGATAACATTACTTACAGGGAAACCCTTATGTTATCGGCATATGCCATTTCTGATGCCGAACATCTGAAGGGTATATCTAAACAGAATGGGTACACTGCGCAACAAATTTGTCGTGTGTTTCAATTTGGTTAAAATGTTTGTATAGCTTATGGGACTTAACTACGGAGTCATCAGTCCCTAAACTTACAAACTACTTACTAACTAGCTAGCCGGCCGCGGTGACCCCGTAGTTAAGTCCCATAAAAAAAAAAAAAAAAAAGAAACACTAGCTAACACTAAGGACGGCACAAAGATCCATGCCCGAGGGGGGATTCGAACGCCCGACCGTAGTGGCCTTGCAGACCGTGACTGGCGCGCCACAGTCCCCTCGGCTACCGCGGCCGGCTTCAGTTTGGTCCAAAAGGTGAACCATTACAAATTATTGCCTTTTTGCCTTTCGTCGGGAATATGTCCTCGAAAATTTCAAGAATTGTAAGAAAATTTGACATTAAAAGTGTTTTTATGCCACCACCAAAGATTAGGGCCCTCCTTGGGACAGTCAAAGATGATTTAAGACTGAGGAAAACCGGTGTTTACAGAATTCCCTGTTATTATGGAAAGACTTACAAACTATCCGCACAGTTTAGGATCGGTATGTGGAACATCACTTTCATACTCGTGTACTTCAACCTGAATAGTCGGCTGTTACTGAACATTGTTTGAAAGAGGGACCCAAGATGTTATATGATTAAACAAAAGTTATAGCTCCTGCTTCCCGCTATTGGGAATATGTTCTCAAAGAATCAATGGAAATTCGTATGGCCGATAATATTATTAATAGGGACAAGGGCTTCCCTCTAAGTAACGCTCCCCATTTCGAAATGCAGTTTAGTTTAACTAGTCTTGTTTCGACCAATCGTTTTGCCGATTTTCTCCACCAGCGAGCCACTACGCCTAGAGGGCCTCTACTTCGGTTCCACGCACGCGTGGAGGGTCGTTAGCGCTGTATAAAGGGGCCGCTGTTTTTGTTCTGCTCCAGTTTCCGACGAGTAAGTGTAATCAGCGCACTCACCTGAAGATGGCAGCCAGTTGGTCTGCCGAAATATTGCGCTGACGATGGTATCTGACTGCAAACCCGGGATGAATATTACCAATTATTACGCCGGGAAAGTCTACGCAACCACATCATATATACATATTTGAAAACGTCTTTTTAATCCCATTATGTTACGCTGATATTTAACATAGGGTTCCATTAAAAAACTAAAGATAGCATAATATCTCTGTTGTATAAAATACCACAAGCATGGATTGTCATGTATTCAAGTAGCGACCGTCCCTGCAATTCACTGTCCAAACAGCATCTTTGTATCTATTACGGTTGGTGCGACACAAGGGATGTTATTAGTTAGCTGCCTCACCCTGTATAACACCCCGTGTGTCGCCCAATAGTAATATATGGTGTCACGCCTAACAGTCGTCAGATGCGTTTTCTCTGGTGTTTGAGCAGATACTTGCAATTTCTTTTTTGCAATGTGTAGCTGGACTCAGGGCAAATACATTTTGCTCCTCACGTCATTCCTGAGACGCCCGGTGTAGATGTAAAGCGTCGGTTTGTTTCCCGTCGTGAACAAAAAGATTTTTAAAGCAAAATGTTTTGTGCTCAGTCGATAGAGCAGCCAGCATTTAGTATAGTGTGATATTCGGTTTATCGAAATGTATTAACAGAGACAGTAAAACGCGACAAATAATCAGTACTCCGTAAGCGCCTGTGTAGCGTTTCCATAAGGAAGTAGCAGACGTTGCGGGGCGAGGCGGCATACGTAAGATGGGCCAAAAACAGATTGTAAAAATACCTAGAAAGTATTTTTTATGCAGACATACAATTTTTCAAATGGAACAATGGTTGTTTCTATCACGCAATGGAAATTTTGACACCAGTTGTGTATCACGTTTAGTTTTGCAGCGGAGCGGAGGCTACGACAGCGTAGTTAACTGGTTGTTGGTCATGAGACAGTGTGCCATGCTCCAGGGGCTAGCCACTCGGCCAGTTAGCTACGCTATAGCAGCCTCCACACCCGAAACTTTGAACGGTTGTAGCTGCCAAACTAAACGTGACAAAAATGTCATTAAAAATTCTGTGTCACAGCTGGTGTCAAAAATTCCAGTGTATGATAGAAAAAACCATTGTTCCATTTGAAAAGCTGTATGTTTGCATAAAAATACACTTTGTAAGTAATATTATAATCAGTTTATTGGCTAAAAGTATGAGCCCCTGACTACCAATCCGTTCTGTGATAACCGCACATCAATCGCACTTTCCGTTTCCGCAATATTTGCGGTGCAGTGTTAGGTGATTCACCCTGACAACTACAGATATTTTGTACTCTGATGAACTTCTTATAGTTGATAATTGAACCCATTCTCCCAGAATGCAATGTTCAAATGTTTCTGCTAACTTTGTGTAATAGCAAAACGCTTAGCTGTGCCCGACGGAGGACTGGAAATGCTTGCACAATGCATAGCAAATCGCTTTAGTCCTCGTGGCGATTCCTGTGCAGCGCCTCCAGAAAACAACTGGAGCCTCCAACCCTAGAAAACAACTGAACCCCATTCCCTCAGAAAGCAACTGAACCTCCCCCCGCAATAGGAGAAAAAATTACTTGCGTCTCTGGTATCAGTAAAAAAGTATGAGTTATCGTCTCCATAAGACTGTTCTCTTTCTCTTTCAGGCTTTCCCCATGCGTTAAATCCATGTATTCAGTGCACTTATTCCGGGCAACATTTCTTCCTTTCCAAATTTGCGACCGTGCTGTCGTAGCACTTATGGCGAACGATATTAACAGCATTACAGGTGATATTATTATTGCTAAATAATAAGAGTACGTGACATTTCTGTTGATTTCGTGGGCTCACAAATTTATATTACCAGTTTTCAGTCTATTCCTGTGTGTTGCTTTACAGCGCAGTACAGTTAGATAATGGTACCAAACACATACAATAAACGTGACGTGTACTTTCGGTTGCACACTTTCGCTAACTAAATATAAGCTTTCAGAGATGCTGAAAACTATGAGTGTGTGTAGAACGCAATACCCTAGGTTGGGGTGATTTAAGTAGACGAAAGTTACGGGTTAAAAATTGTCACTAACATACAGCATATTCCTGCAATTTACTTGGCATTCCTATCTACCATCAATAGCATCGAATGTGTTTATCATGTGCCCCAGTATACCATGGCACTTGCTGACTGAATATATAAACGATTAGTAAATAAATGAGTACCAACCGATGATCTCGTACAGCGTTTGAATCAAGCTATTCGAGAAAATCGTCTACAAATCAGGACAAGCGGTGGGGAATGTTGCCATCGGGCATTGTTTGGTCTTGGAATGACGATGATGGGCTGCACACCGCAGCTGCAACCGTGACTCTACTTTAGCTCCTTGATTACACATCATACAGCCAGGACTTGACTTCGTCTGATAATTACCTCATTGCTCACATGGAACGTTAGGCACGAGGAGAGAATTTCGGTATATACAACGAGTCGCAGAACAGAATAGAGAACTGACATCTATGACTGTGGTACTGGAAAGTGTATACCACTTTACTGCAGGTTTGTGATTATTTAGGGAAGAAACTGAATGAGGCAGCTACATGTGCAAATAAAACAATTTGGAACCCCGCACTGGTTCCCATTATGCACTGATAGGACATTAAAACAGACATCGTATATTCATCAAAAGTGAAGAAATTGGCGACAGCATAACGATTTAGAATGAAAATGCCACTTTAATAAAGAAACGTAATCTTTGACTCGGAAGAGGACACACAGAAATTAAGGCATGTAATTCGATGAAGTATCAACTTTTCAAAGTTTTTGGTCTTTCCTTAATTCTCACTGGGGCTGACCTGCTGCTATGAGTAGGTTTTCCATTGTACAATCAGTTACGAAAACTGCTCAGATGTATTTACCAACCATATTGCACACAGCACAGACGAAACTCCTTCACAACGGTTCCACGGCCATCAGAGAACACTAGACTGAAACCGGCCATCTTAATACAAAATATTTATTTACTTATTTTATTTATTTATTTTTGTGATTACGACTGTTTATATTGAAATGGTTTACGATTTTCTTACATAAAAAGAATTATTTTTATTCACCTACTTATCTATAAAAAGGACTTAGTACAGAGAAACATTTATACATTTCATAACATGTGTTTCATCACTTAGATATTTTACTTTTCCTGATAAACTGTCAAAGAGATTTATAACTACGTAGCTGTAAATACAGCGTTGGACGGATTTTTATTTATTAAAACTAGTTAAAACCGACGGTCTTCGCTATGGATCATACAAAATGAACGGGAAAGTAAATAAAAGAGATCTTGTGAGCAAAAAATGACCGACAAAACACATAAATAAAATCACTACCCTGTTTTCCGTTCATGTGGTTACATGAAATGCAGTAGCAGTTAGAAAAATATTCGGCAGAAAATCATTAATTATTCTTAAGCCAGTGCATACACAAAAATTTGCTGCATAGAGGAATATGCAAAGTCTAGCTGCCCTCGAAAAAAGCAATAGTTTTCTATATTATGCGGATTTTTCCCCTCAAACTTCATCATTGTCCATCTATTCCATCTATCTACTTTTTCCTCCTCCATCTCTTACCCCACTCCCAGTGTTCTTTTCCCCCTTCCATTCCTTCTAACTCGTCCCTCTTCTCTCTACCCACCTCCTATCTTTACGTTTCCTTTTTCTGATTGATGTTACTAAAAATCAAGAAATTAAAAATTAGGAAATTATTTTCCCGGTATCGGCATAAAAGTAAAGGAAATAACGACACTAGTAAGCTTCAGCATTCTTATATATTAAAAGAATATACGAAAACTAAAGCGAGTCGGCCTAACCAAACAGCCCGGTCGATTACCTTCATTTTTGTTTTAAGCGAAAGGTATTCATCCACAGATTTGTCATAAAGTATCACAATGTACATAACTCTCGTATTCCATTTTCTATACTCAAACGAGATTTCCTTCTGTATATTTCTTATGGGGATGTCCTTGCTGTAAACTAAATCAGGCCCTTCTATCCTATCGATTTCCTTCAATTTGGTTTTAAACGTAAAGTACTCATTCGCAGATTTGTCATCAAGTATCAGAATTAACTTTACTCTCTACATTCTTTATTTTTATTCAAACGCAACATCCTTCTGTCCCTGCAGTTAATATTTTAATCCGATTTTTTACGGTGTCTTAGGTTTTAATATTATTAACGTACTCAGTTGTTTTTTACCTAACACCACTCAGAGGATCCAGCTCTTTCATTTGCCCTTTTAAACACTTTTTAATTCTGAAGAAAACTAAGTGTGAACATTCAACTTTACTTCCACTTTTTTCCAACTTTTTGTCATTCCACTAACGGTGTGAAGTATCCGCAAGGGTCCTCTAGTTTCACACTAAGTAATTGCGTTTTTAATATTTCCACTGTTGGCAACTTCATCGTCCTAGCAGTTGTAGTTTTGTAGCTGCCCACAATACGTGTGAGATTTCTCGGAACGTTGTTACGGTCATGTGCTGTTTTACCGTATCTGGTCTGTACCCAAGACAGTATTTGCCAACATTTCCATTTTTATCTTATTTTAATACGTGTTAGGACGGGTAAATACAAAAATATCTACTGTTTTGATCAATCTTAACGGTTACGTACAAATATAATTTTTGATTTCTGCTAACATACATCAAACAGCCTTTAGAAAAATATGCTTCATTGGGGCCTTTCGTAATTAAAATTAAGAATATGGACGTAAAATTTCGTTTTAATGTATTATGTAACGTTGTTCTGATAATCCGTCTGACCTTTTCTCCTCTCTGTTTATTTCGTCCTTCCTCCTGTCTGCCCATCTCCTGTTTCATCCTCCACTCACTGCTCCTTTCTCTCTCTGTTCGTCTCCTCCTCCACTTCAGTTTCTCCACCCTGTTCCCCCTCATCACGAGGAGATACAGAGGTACGAATACTACCATGTAACCCGCAAAATGTGTGAAAGTCCGTTATAATGTACCCTCTGCCATACACTACATAAACCCCCTTTACCTCCCTCTCCCGTACGAAATTGTATGTAGACATCTACATTTACAAATATACTCCGTGATACGCCGTAAAGTGCGTGGCGGAGGGTACACTGTACCACTTTTAGGCATTTCCTTTCCTATTCCACTCCAAAATGAAACGAGGGAAAGAAAGAATGTCTATACGCCTCTGTACGAGCCCTAATTATTATCCGTGCGCACTGCGGAGCCGTCCTATGGTGCGCGCGGACCTTCACCGTCGGGGGTTCTAGTCCCCCCTCGGGCATGGGACTTTGTGTTATCCTTAGGTTATAGTGTAAGTAGTTGGTAAATTACGGACTAATAAATGCGCACTAATAAATACGCACTATAGATTTAAAAAATATTGTACATTTGAGCCCTAATTTCTCGTAACCTGTCCTGATTTTTTCGCGAAATGTAAATAGGCGGCAGCAAGATCGTCCTACAGATTCAAATTCGGTCCTCTAAATTTTCTCAACAGGATTTATCGAAAAGAGCGTCGTCTTTCCTCCAGCGATCCCCATTTGAGTTCCCGGAGCATTTCCGTGACAAGCCGCCCATTGGTCGAACCTACCAGTAACAAACCTAGCTGTTCGCCTCTGAACTGCCAGCTCGTCTTTCTTTAAGCTGATCTTCTACGGCTCCCAAACACTTAAGTAATACTCAAGACGTGGTCGTAAAAGCGTTTTACACGCGGTCTCCTTTGCAGATGAAGTAACTCTTACATAAATATTTCCAGTTGGCAGTCCGCCCAACTTACAACTGCCCTTACATGTTCGTTCCATTTCATATCTCTCTGAAATATTACGCAAAGATATTTGAACGATGCGACTGCATCAACAAGCTCACTACTAATGCTGTATTCGAACATTATGGGATTGTTTTTCCTACTCGTGTGCATCACCTTACATTTTTCTACATTTAGAGCTAGCCGCTCTTCTTCACAGTGGCATTCCTTTTGTTTTGAATCTGAAGTGTGAAAAATATCATCAAGCTCGATCCTTGAAAAACTGCAATATACTGGCCCTAGCAATAAGGCAGGCGACACATTACGAGCCGGCCGTGGTTGCCGAGGGGGCTGAGGCGCTCCAGTCACGGTCTGCACGGCCACTACGGTCGGGGATTCGGGCATGGATATTTGTGCCGTCCTTAGTATTAGCTAGTTCGTAAGTAGTTTGTAAGTTTAGGGACTGATGACCCCGTAGTTAAGTCCCATAAGCTATACAAACATTTGAACATTTTTGAACATATTACGCAATATTTGGAGCAGAAGATGGGCACGCACAGGAGTCGGCAGCGGCAGGTGATGACTGCAGACCAGAGCTGAAATAAAACGGGCCGTTTTCTCACTTCGTTCTGTGAAGCAGAAACGATATTTAAACTAACAGCCACTCTAGCGCTGGCGCTGCTAAACAGACAATGGCTGCACAATTTTATATCGCGAACAAACAAGTAGATCGTAGTGTACATGTGAAAACGTGTTCACAAGTGCAAATCACAAGTCAAATATGGAACACAAAATCTTAATAAATGCACGATCCGCAAAGTGCGAATGCTCAAAGTGAGACTTCCAAAATATGTAAGTTAACTATGGCCGCAGGAAGGGAACCCACATGACAAAAATCAAAGTTCAGACAGCAGCACTAGTAAACTGCGAAATCAAGAGGTCTGAACACTTCGGCGTCGTCGACTCGAGACTTAAGTCGATCGGCACACTGCAGAGACCTACAAGCGAATCTCCAAACAATCTCCCTCCACGACAGAGTTCCTGGTCGCGACCCGTGACCCCGCCTACGCGGCCAGAGCGCTCCAATTACCACATACAGCTAATAGCCTGCCCAATGATATCGCGAGAAGCTGCTGACAAATTACAAAACGGTCTCAATCCTAAGCTTTGGTGAATCACAGACCATTCTGCAGACACCCCTACAAGCTCCTCCCACACGAGCGAAGTTCCCACAGAGACGTTACCGTACACAGGTCCACGTCCTCTTCGGAATTTTCGGACGCTCACTTTCGTTCCCGGACCTCAAATGTTCAAATGTCTGTAAATTTATCGGACCAAACTGCGTGGTCATCAGTCCGTAGCCTACAAACTACTTAAACCTAGGTAAACTAACCTACGGACAAACACACACACCCATGCCCCAGGAAGGACTCGAACCTCCACGGCGAGCAATCGCGCGCTTTGCAGCGAGGTGCTTTAGACCGCTCGGCTACTCCACTGGGGCTTCCGGACCTCAAAAAATCATCTATTTTCTTACCATAGGCGCCAAGCCCCCACTTTCCCAGACGACCGAATATGCGTCCGACAAGGTGCTTAATATTTGTCTTGCAGAAGAACGTTACTGTTGTGGCCTAAAGTCAGCGCAACACACCAGGTACAAGAGAACGATCGTGGAGAAGGCAGCGGATGACCGGCAGCCAATCGCTCGCCAGCGCCGCGTCTCTTGGAGGGGGTAACGCAGAAGCGCGCCCTCTACAAGCTGCTATACCTGGGCCGACATGCGTCCGGAAGAGCCCATCATAACTCGGCTCTGAAATAGGGAGTCACTAGGACTCAGCACAGCTAGCATCGAAGAAGAAGACGCCGTCGCCAGAAGAGACATACTTTGTAGAAGTTGAGTACTTGGTGTAACTTTCAGTAAATAAAACTTGTATTACTAATCTGTATAGTTTTAGATGTCAACGCATCCCAAGCGTCGTGATAGAACCTTTCCTGAAAGACAGGCCGCGAAGAACAAAACACAAAGGACTAGGACGACAGAACAGTTAACACAACCACCCACCTCAACAAATGCTAAGAAACCGTCTAGGTATTCACAGCCGGAAATACCTATTGCTATGTCCCCCATTTCGGAATTAGTACGTTGATCAAATGCTGGTACATTTGTAAGGTCCTCCTGCGTGAGAGATTTCTTAAAGGTTAAATTTAGAACTTCAGCTTTCCGTTTGCTTTCATTTCTGCCCCGGTATCATCAACGAGTGACTGGACAGTGGGCTTGGACCCGCTTATCGATTTTACATAGGACCAGAACTTTTTCGGGTTTTCGGAAAGATCTTTTGTTAAGGTATGGCAGTGATAATTATTGTATGCTTCGCGCATCGATCTTTTTATAGACGCACGAATCTCTACTAACTTTGGCCTGTCATCATTTGCGTGTTCTTTTTTTTAATCGAGAGTGCAACAATCTTTGCTTTCTCAGCAGCTTTCTTATATTATTATTATATCACGGTGGATCTTTTCCATCTTTAATCGTCTTTACTGGTACATATTTCTCTAACCCTTTATTTACAATACACTTAAATGTAGTCCACAATTTCTCTACATCCATAGTCCCGGAATTAAACGATGCCTATTCATTTTCTAAGTGCGATCGGCTATTCCCAACAAAAACACGCTCCTAGCCTTCTTGCCTTCTTGATTGGTTTATGAAATTTGGTCACCATCAACGCTTTGATAATTTCATGATCAATAATTCCTGTCTCTACACAGACATCGTTAATAAGGTCAGTCCTGTTTGTGGCTATAAGGTCTAGAATATTTCCATTGCGCGAGGGTTGCCGGTTTAACTGCTCAAGACAGTTTTCGGAGGATGTGTCCAAAAGTAGCTCGCAAGACTGCTTGTCTGTACTGCCTGAAATGTAACTAGCGAGGTCCCAATCTATACTCTTAAGGTTGAAGTTTCTTCCGACTAATATAACATGGCCCAGATACCTGTGCACTACCTGGTGTAGACTTTCTTTGAATGATTCTAAAACTGCTACAGCAGCACTGGGGAGGGGGGGGGGGCGATAAAACACCCAACTATTAACTTTACTTCTTTTACACCTGTTATACGTGCCCAGATAACTTCACAGTTACTTTCAACCTCGATCTCAGTAGAAACAATATCTTTGTCAATAGCGATGAACACTCCTCCTCCAGTTGTATCCGATCTATCTTTCCGATATACAGGGCCGGCGCAAGCCCAAGTGCCACCCCGTGCGAGCTGCTAAATTGCCGCCGCCCCCCCCCGCCCCCCAGTTTATTTTTTTTTTTTAACGGAACGTTTGTGGAATTATATTTAAACAAATCTGTAGGAAATCTCAGCAATCAATCGCATTTTGTTTTTCTTTTCATATCTTACTAGGGCAGTCTCAAAGTTTTAATATATGCTTACATATAAACCATCATGTTTACAGCTACGTTCAGCATGACGGTATATATGAAAACATAACTCGAAGCACTGAGAATAGCCACACAGTGCCCGAAATCTATATAGATCTGGAAAAAAAAAAAAAAAAAAAAAAAAAACATTGCGAGTGATTGGTGACGTTCTCTACAGATTTGTACAAGACATTCGCTGGGCACCAGCTCAAAAATGGAATCAAACCTGGCTGAAGAAATCCAGCTAATTTTAATAAGCCTTGTGAATTAACAAAAATGTTCAAATGTGCGTGAAATCTTATAGGACTTAACTGCTAAGGTCATCAGTCCCTAGGCTTAAATACTACTGAACCTAAATTATCATAAGGACAAAAACACACACATGCCCGAGGGAGGACTCGAACCTCCGCCGGGACCAGCCGCTCAGTCCATGACTGCAGCGCCGTAGACCGCTCAGCTAATCCCGCGCGACATGAACTTACAGTTAACGTAAATAAACATTTTTCAGTGGTTGTGAACAGATAATGTGTTAAACAGAAAACAAAATAAGAAGCAACATAGTAAATAAGCAAGACGCTGAACATAATATAAAAATTTAAAAACATACTAGACAAATCGAACCTTCCTGGCTTTTGCTTGTGCAAACTCTTTCACACGATCTGTGTAATTTAGGTCCTCTGCAAGCTCGTGTTCAATCGATATTGTTGCAAGCTCATTCAAACGAGTTTGGCTCATCGTTGATCAGATGTATGTCTTTATCAATTTCAGTTTTGAGAAACTCTTTTCTTCACTCGCAACTGTCACTGGGAGTGTTAGGAGGATTCTCAGAGCAACGTTGACATTAGGACGAAAATTATGTCTTCCTATAAACTTCAGAGTCTCTTTTGGACCTATTGCAGGTTTCAACAACGTTGAAAGCACTTTTAGTTCTTCCCTCAACTCTAGTGCATCAGTGTCGCTTGACTCTTGATCTTGTAAAATCGCCGGCCTCGGTGGCCGAGGGGACTGAGGGGCTCCAGTCACGGTCTGCACGGCCACTACGGTCGGGGGTTCGAATCCCCCCCTCCGGCATGGATATTTGTGCCGTCCTAGTTCGTAAGTAGTTCATAAGTAGTTTGTAAGTTTAGGGACTGATGACCCTGTAGTTAAGTCCCATAAACTATACAAACATTTGAACATTTTGAATCTTGTAAAATCGCTGCGACGTTTTTACACTTTGTGCCCAGGCTGTCAGGAGGTGCATTCTTCAGCTCGCCGATGTCGTAGAGAAAATCAAAATAATCACAATGAGATTTCATTTGATCGAATATCTCATCCAAAGATGTGGTTACTATATCTAAATTATAATAATAGAATTCAACCTTGTAATGTTTTGTTGGGTCATCTATTGTCTCATCGCTTCCTTCATAAGTAAAGTGTATTGGCTTCTTACTTCGTCGCCGGGGAACACTAATCCGTGGTAATGTTAGATCTTCTAACTCCTGTAGCTAATTCTTTGGAATTGATACAAACTTTTCTTCTGTCCTGCAGGTCTCAAAACATGCTTTCGTTTTTTCAAGCATTTTCACGGCAATGGTCTGGAGGGTCTTACTAGCTACAATGATGTGAAGCAGAACGCCGTACCAGATTACCAGAGAAGTGATAAAGGTGTAATTTTTTATTTGATTCGCAAGTGACGCTGCTTCTTGAGCGGTCATGTCATCGAATTCTTTCGATATTTGAACCAGTGCACCATAAACGCCTCCAATTTGAAACCTCAGGGGAGTAAATGCATCGATGCGACTTTCCCACCTAGTATCGCTCAGTGACTTCAGCTTCAGGTTAGGCAGGTACTTCTTAAAGACATCCCAAAGTCGAACGGAGGACGAGAAGAAATCATACAAGCTCTTCACTGTCGAAAACATGGAAACAGCGTATTTGGAAGACATAGTGGCATCGTTGACAACAAGATTCAATGATTGACTGCTACATGATACATAAAAGCTCTCTTGTTAATATCTGAAATTCTTTTCTTGACGTATCCTTGGCCTCTCATATTACACACTCGGATGTTTTTTCTTCCAAGAACTTGAGTACGACCTGCGTTAAAGTGGAGCTTTGAAGAATCGGGTACTGGAAGAAATCCCAGGAAATGCTCCCGAATTCGGACATCGTATACCCCGTCGAGTCTTGCCTCCTGGACGAAACGTACCACAACTGTCATCTGCTAAACTTTTGAAATAACAGCTTCGAAGACGAAGAAAAGTTTGATTTTCAGTACTTAGATTTCGAAAAAGAAAATGATGTCATATTCTACTCATTAAGAGATGTAATTTTATGTAAAGCTGAAAACGGTAAGACAAGACTACATAGAAACTGTGAGTTTGTCTTGAAGCCGACGGCACTCAAATAGCCGCGCCAGAGTGGCCGAGCGCATTGAGGCGCTATGCTCCGATGCGCGAGGCCGTTCCCCGGCGGAGGTCGATTCCTCCCTCGGGCATGGATGTTTGTGTTGTCTTCAGTATAAGTTAGTTCATAAGTAGTTTGTAAGTTTAGGGACTGATAACCCTGCAGTTAAGTGCCATAAGTTAAACATTTTGCACTCAAATATTCAAATTTGTGAATCCATCACTAGAAAATGATAAAAGCTACGTCCAAAAGACATCGCATGCAGTTTCAAACCTTTACACAACTTATTCTCGCCGACATCCCTCACAAAATGATTAAAGGAAAAATGTTTTTCTCTTACCACATTTTAGCTTTTAATTCGATTAAACTTACGCAAGTGCTACGACGTTTTAATTTATTACTTTTTAATTATTAATTCTGTTTGCAACACACTTTTCAGGTATTATCTACATATAGGACACAATCAACATACGAAATTACACCATTGTACGGCTCTTAGTTCAAGAGATACGTCATGACAGACACTTACAGGCGTCGAAAATTACCATCTGCTTACATTAGCGTTTAGTGGAACTACAGAATCAGGCGTGACTTTTTAATTTATTACTTGTTTATAATTTGCTAACATTATCCACATACATAACTGAATTTAGCTCCAAAATTATATTATGGTTGTTAAGGAGATATGAATCCATTGGCAACTAGGTTCTTCGGAAACCACCACACCATGGAAGAGGTTTTAATTAAGACGTCTTCACTACAAAACCTATTCGTATCACATTTTGCAGACTGTATGAACATATAACACCGAATGTACCATCAAAATTATATCGTAGTAAAAAACATAGTTCAGGATGTATGACGTCATAAACAAGGCGCTGTATGAAAAACCTCACTATCACGCATCAGACTTTAATTTATTTCCTCTTTACTACTAACTTTTTTTGCAACACACTTCGCAGAAAATTTTATTATATTCTACTGCACGTAAACGGAAAATTATATTACTGTAGGATACACTGTTCAGGAGATGAAGTAATTAGAAATGAGCCGCGTGAAACTGAATTTCAGGTCGAATTTCACTACAGACGCAGGTGAAACAGTCAAAGAGTGGGGCGGAAGACAATGGAGAGAGGAAGAATAAGGATGCAAGAAATACACACCCGGGCATCTACGGGTACTAAAGCTAATCGAAATATATTAACTCACTACACTGCGTTGTTCATTGCAAACAACTGACACTCGACATGTGTCGTAATTTCCATGTGTCAGTTCTGTCGTGTCTGATGATGGAATAATGGATAACAAATTAGTCATCGCCGTATCACTTCACTTTTCTTCGCTTTATTTTCATTCTAGCTATTGGGGACTACGGATGCTCATTTACCGACTTGCCAATTTTTGAAGTAACAGATCATAAGGAAACGTGCATGCGCAATACTAATTGTACGTTATATGAAAAACACTTAGGTATTACATCGCAAGTTGCAAGATATTCGTACGCACCAATTCTTCTGTTCTTGCGAAACGCAATGAAAGTGCTTCTGACCATTCTTGACTACCTCGGTCAACTACCGAACGAATTCTGGAGATTTCGTTGTAGAGAACGCAACAATACCTATTGTCTGGAAAGGCGAAGTGTTGACGCGGCAGTGACAGGAACTAGGTCACGTGACGATGTACAGCGAGGCTACGATTAAACTAAGGCCCAAGAAGAAGACGCAAGAAGCTCACAATAAATATGTGACCGATGATATGGATCAATGTATTACCAGGCAGCAAGTTCTATGGCATTACGAACAATAGAAAGGAATACTAAATGTGCGAATACTGCACAATTTTTGTCAAACAGAAATGAGATTCAAAGCTAGCAAGAAAACCCTTAGAAGCGATGTTCTGTCTATGAATTTTTGTTTTAGAAGGTGCCAAAATTAACGTTTTGTTTTGTGCGGACGAGAGGGCATTCAGCATTGTTGCTAAAAGACCATAATTTCTCAGGTGTTAATCAGAACCAGTAGTTCACTTAGATGAAACATGGATTCACCTGCATTATTCAGTAAATAAATGTTGGCAAAGTGATAGTGGGCGAGTGGTATTGTCAAACAAAATTGCTGGTCAGAGTTTGATTGTTGTTCATGCAGGCGGAGACAGGTGTTTCACGATTCAAAAACCAAAACATCATACTATCACTCAGAAACGGATAGCAAAAATTTTCAAATTTACGTCAAAACGCAACTTCTGTCAGGCTCACTAGCAATATCTTTATCCCTTGTAATTACTCGCAGCGTATTTAGCCATTCGGAAAACTTCTAGCCTTTGGAGGTGTTTGACATTTTTTACTGTAGTAATGTTCAACCATTTTTTCCATAATACGGGAAGAATAAAACACTCGAAACACTCGAAACGAAGGGCTTAGCAAAATTGCTTCAGGCTTAACATGTAACCGCAGTATCGATCGTTGCATTTGAATTTCCAAATTAATTTCGAATTCTGCAAAATTAGTTGTGCGTAAACGCACGGCGCCTAACAGGCTGACGGCGCTCCACTCATAAGAATACTGCCGTGCAAGGTAGCTAGACAATTTGACGGGCGTGTACGCCAGACTGCTTCCCCCTCTCTGTTCCTCTGGCGTCAACACAGCGGTGCTGCCACAGTGGCGAGGAAGAAATCAGTTCTCCTCCCTCCCCTGGCACAACAGGGGCGGCCGGCAGGTAGTCGAGGCGCCATGACACAGTTCCCGAAGCGCTCCCTCCGAGGTTTGGTATCGAATCCCCTCTTGGGCATGAATGTTGAGTTTTTTTCTTTTAAAGGACAAAAGAAAAAAGAAAAAATCTGGGCCGGCAGATTTGCCGCCCCTCGGAAAGTGCCGCCCCGTGCGGCCGCACGTTTCGCACGTGCCTTGCGCCGGCCCTGCCGATGAACATTCCACGCTTCGCTAAATATTTCTCAACTTGCCACATCATGATTTAGCCAGCTTTCGGTGCCTAGAACAATCTGAGCGCAATAACTTCCATACAGTGCGGAGAATTTGGGAACTTAGATTCAAATACTCTGTAAGTTCGCGGCAAATATTTTGATGTTCGAATTTTTGTTCCGAACGTGGCCTGAATTCGCTGTTCGAATGCTGACAGGCGAGTGCTCATTATAGTTATCGCCTAGCCTACAAAACCCACATGTGCATTCCATAAGTACTCTGCTATCCGAGTAGCCGCTTCCTTAGTGTAGTGCACCCATGATCTATCTAGGGGCACCCTACAATTCCCCACCCGATAACGCAGATCCATAAAACTGCAGCCATGACTGTCACAGAGTCGGCGACCTCTGGTTCAGACCCTCCACTCGGCTCCAAACCAAAGGGCCCCGATCAACCCTTGGGAACAATGCTACAAATCGACTGCTCTGCTTGCACCTCGCGTGCGAAGGCAGCAGCATTCACCAATTCCGCCAGCCGCTCATAAGACCTGAAGATGTTCTCAGAACCCAAACGACAAGCGTCATTGGTGCAGACGTGAGCTACGACTTGCAGTCGCGCCCCGCACCCTCGATAGCCGCCGGCAAGGCCGCCTCCACATCTCGGATGAGGCCCCCCGGCAGACACACCGAGTGCACGTTGGAATTCTTTCCGGATCTCGACGCTATCTGCCTAAGGGGCTCCATCGTGCGCCTAACATTGGAGCTCCCAATAACTAATAATCCCCTCCCCCCGTGCACCTGCTCGGACCCTGCTGAAGGTGTGGCCACACGTTCACTCACAGTACGAACGGGCGCGGACGGACGTCCAGCCTCCATTGGCCTTCCGCCTCGAGCGACGCGAACGCCGTACTATCCGCCATTCCCCTTGCGAGATGGTGGCTCGGCGACGTCCGGTACACCTGAAGGTGCGTCGGTAACAGGGACAGAGAGCGAAGCATGAGACACCTGAGGTGTCCCACTCGACGCACCAGACTCCCCACCATCGCTGCACTCAGAGACAGCAACCTGAAGACGGCTGACCGTAGCCAACAGCACGCTCAGCTGTTCGCGAACCGCGGCCAACTCCTCCTGCGTCCGCACACATCCTATCCATCCTATCGATACAATTTACTGTAGGAAACGGAAAATTAAGTAATTAACTTTTAAGTAGCCTAGTACTCTAATAAAGGCGGCTGGTTGCTGACTGAACTGTGCTCAGTGGTAACTACACTGTCAATTTAACAAAACTGAGTCCGGCAGTTTTCAAAATAAACAAGAATATCTGTTGAATACACGTTAGCAAATGCGCGGGAATATAAGCTTAGCGCTGTTTACGATGTGGCACTGGTGGCAGCTGGCACTGGACTGGCTGATAACGAGCTTTACTAAGGGTCTCTGACTTGTTTTGAAATACACCAGTCCAAGTCGAAGACTAAACACAACGGTATTTATCACTTCAATTCACCGTCAAGACCCAGGTATAGAGCATTAAGGTAACAATTTGTGGTGCAATTTTTTATCTCTTCTCTCTGACGAATGCGTACAGGTTATCGATGAAGAAACTTATTCGAACAACCGCTGAGATTAGACAAGTGACTATGAGCAATTTTTTTATTAAGGAGAGAAAGGAAGAAGTATCTGGAAAGAAAGGGATGACTTTAGCGGCAGTAGGGCATTGAAATTAAAGGACACTAGCGAAAAACAGGGACGGGTTTGGATTTAGACCTTGGACTCCCGACTCGGGCGGGCGGTCACCTTGACCACTTGATTACTAACGCTCTGCTATTGTCGGCCTCAGATTCCCACAAGTCGCAGAATACGGTAGTAGCTGCCCCAAAGTCCGTGCCCTCTGATACTCGCCACTTAGGATTCCCGTTCTAGGTCGAACATTTAGCAAAGGTAGCAGTTTTCGTACTCACTGTCCTCATTTGAGAATTCCTCCCTATTGATCTACGAAATTTTTTTAGATAAACTATGATGAATTTTGCACAAGATAGGTCTTAAGTTACCAAATTATGTATCAGAAATTTAGTCGAGTTGATAATTCGTGCTCGAGAGGGTTAATCGGGTCGCTCACGGATTATGAAAAAAAGAAAAGGTCTTTTTGTTGTCATTGGTATAGTGTAGGTTGTTTGATGACGCGTGTTAACGTCGTTCGTGAAGTAAAAATTGGTGCAAAGGGTTAAGAATGTTAAACTTTCTGGTATGAACTCTAATGGCTACCGGGATGGAATACCGTGCACGGCTGGTAAAGTTATTTTGATCAGAATGTCAGCAACAGCAGCAATGTATGGGGTGGGGGTGGGGGGGATATCCCAGAAAGAAACAGCTGTGTAGAGCCCCATGTCAGTAAATTGACTAAAGGATGTGTACGAGAAATTTGAAGAAGCAAAAGAGTTAGGCGTCCCGTTCCCACGGCTGTTCCTGAAGTTGCTGTAGCGACCCTGCAGCAGATGCCTTAGCTTCTGCAGCCAGTGATCGAGCTTTGGTGTCTTCCGTGGTCAATACTTCCAGAGATTATGCTGCGTATTTTACACCGGTAAGCCTACAATATTCATAAGGTCCATCAAATGCTGACCCAAATGCTACAATGTCATGACTTTGCTCATTGTTTTTGGCCCGTTTTTGGCCAGGGATTATCCTTTTGACTGTAGGAGGCACTTTTACTCTGCATTATGCCGTGAATTCACGTTGTGGAAGAACATTCACTGTACTCAGCTTAGACACTGTGCTGTCGTTTCACAAGCTCCTTCCTCAAGGGCCTGTTAGGTGTTCGTTTTAAAGCAATCCTCGTGCAACACTTGGTGCTGTCTTTACAAGAACAAAACTGTGTCCACAACACTGTTTCCATGCGAGACGGGGCGACAGCACTTGTCACTCGTCATGCATAGAGAAACCATCGGTGATCATCCCTCATCTCTACTTTCCAGATCACCCGACCTAATCTCATGTCACTAGTAGTATGGTACTTGAAGGAGCAGAACCGGAGTGGCCAATCGCATTGAGGCTATATCCTGCGATATGTGAGGCCGCTCGCCGTCGAGGGGAGAAATACCGTAAGAGCGGTTGAATGAACCCACTGCCATGCACTGAAATGTTATTGCAGAATTATTATTCGCAACGCTTCGCCGATTTCCTTAACAGTTTGAGTATGGTGAGTATCTGCAGTAAATGGGCCGTTTGTCCTAATCTAATTAATTATAATGGTTGCAGTTAGAACCGTTATATTCAGGCGACAACGGCCAATGATATTTTTAGTGCAGGAGCCAATCGTGCTCTTAGCTCTCGAGGTAATCGGTGAAACGTAGCGAAGAATGAGGATACCGGGCAAGGGGAACTACGCTAGTAGCGGATGGATCTATTGGTGATTTGGGTCTGACTGGGGGCGTGCTGGATGGTGTTGTGGACAGCCCAACCAACAAATAGGCAAGAGATTCTAGCTCAAATCAGGCTCTGTCACAAATGTTTATTTTCTCTCAATGTTGTAGTTCAGGAACCTTGATAATTCTTTAGATCTTTGATGTCTTGATTCATAGTGACGGCAAGGTAGAAAATTTATCAGTTCTTACTTTCATGTATGAAAGAACAGACAACAGACGTATGCCATTTGCATTAAACATTTCCTGTGATGAGTTAAAAATACCTACACTTTCTAGCAAGATATTTTGGTTTGACTGATTTTCATTAAATATGGAAAAGGTGTTTTTAATTACCGTTGAATTAAGCTATAAGCTCAGAACTTTTTTTGTTTGTTGTGCTTTACAAATAACATTTTACAACGACATGGAGTAATTACTCAGGACGGAATTAGTTTTTTATGAGCTCATTCAAATCCTGGAGGCGAGCCTGCAATGAACGTTAAAACTTCATGTGCTCCCCATAATTAATTTCCACTTTACAACAGCGTGTGACCTAATGAAACTTTGCGACAGACGAAAAGTATGTGTTTGAACGGGACTTTAACCTGGAAATTTTGGCTTTCGCAGGCAAATTTTGTAACGGCGTAGCCGTGCTTTGGTGACTCAGTTGTAACCGCCAGAGTGATAACTGGGCGTGTTAGAAGAGAAGACAGGGCGTTCCTCTGTATTAGAAAAGACTATGCCAAGAAAGTATCGAAAAACACGGTTCCAAAGCTACGATGTACCAGGAGAAAGTTCGTTGGGTGCTTGCTTGCCGAAAGAAAAAGTACTGTGTATGAACAGTAATTGAGATTTTTATACCAAATAAATTAACAAAACGGGTACTGATTCCGTATGGTACACATAACCGGTCAGACTGTTACAGAAAAACGAATAAAACATGCCAGATTAAGGGACACTAAATACCGAAGAACAGCGTTTCTTTTAAGAAACTCAAAATTTAATGCGGACTTAAGTGTGAGAAGCTTATATTACTTTCCACAAGGAAACCCTGACTCGTAATTTAGAAGAAAATCCAAAGAAATTCTGATCTTACGTAAAGTATACAAGTAGTAAAATTACGTTTCTGTAAAATAAATCCTATGTTGTGGCTGAATCATTATCCAAAATTTTCTTCCTTTCAGGACGCCAATTCACGCAATGTTTTTGTGAGCATCTCATAGTCTGGGACGTAATCACTACCTTTAATGTCCGATAGCAAACATTTCTGAAGTTCCTTCATAAAAAAAGATGTAATATATACTCCACAATTGGAATTAAGAACAACTGGCATTTTGTGTAACTTAAAAGTAAGTATCCTCGGAGTAAAAAAGCAACTTAATGAAGGCAAGTCTTCTGGACGAGTTTATGTACCATTTCGTTCCTTTCAGACTGTTGTGATGCAATAGCCCTTCACCTAGCTATCATAAACAACCGATCGCTCAGCGAAAGATCCGTATCCAAATACTCGAAAGTTTCATTGGTCAGTCAAATATTCGAGGAAAGCTATAATAGTGAACCGAAAAATTACAGACCCATAACATTCACGTCGATCTGCAGCAGGATTTTGGAACATATACCTTGCTCGAACAGTATTAATTACTTCCAAGAGAACGATCTGTCGAACCATTGTCAACAGGGACTCAAAACGTATCTTTCAGCTAAACACAGCTAGCTATTATCCCACGCAAATTGATCAAATGTTTGTAAATATAAGGGTCTTAACTACGTCGGTCATCAGTCCCTAGGCTTACAAACTAGTTAAAACAAATTAAAGTAACTTATACTAAGGACAACAGAAACACCCATGCCCCGGGGACGACTCGAACCTCCGAAGGCGAGCAACCGCGCGCTCTGCATCAAGGCGCATTAGAACTCTCAGTCACTCCACCGAGGAACGCAAATTGATGATGCATCTCTTTCAGACTGTTCACAGATGATGCTGTCGCTTATCGTCTCGTGTAGTCAGCAAAGTATCGAAACTTACTGCCAAAAAGGTTTATAATATATCACTCTTGGGCAAAAAATGCCAATTGACCCTAAATAACGGAATGTGTGAAGTCATCAATATGAATTGTAAAACTAATCCGTTGAACTTTATTTACACGTTAAGTCGTAAATTCAGCTAAATAACTAGAAATTACGCTCATGAACAACTTAAACTGGACAAAACACTTAGAAAAATGTTGTATTTCAGGAAAGACAAAGAGTGCATTAATATGACAGAACAAGTCGAGTACGCAACAGATCCTCTAAAGGTACCAGTTAAACATCACTTGTCCATCATTTGCAGTTTTTCTGCTTACAGGTGGAACTGATGAAGAAAAAAAAATTGGTAGTAGAGCAGTTGGTATTGCAAACCGTGGGTGTATCAGGAAGATGATGGATGAGGTGAAATGAAAATAATTAAAAGAAAGGAGTTATTTGATGTGGCGGGATCTAATCACGAAATTTCTTTTATTATTATTATATTTCGAATGTGAACATATTCTCATGGTAGACAGCTACGCAGGGAGAGATTATTATCAGAATAAAACTAGAGGACCAGTGGGAATACTTCGCACCGTTAGTGAAATGACACAAAAGATGGGAAAAATTTAAGTGAAGTTGAATGTTCACGCATACCTTTCTTCATAATCAATCAATGCAAGTGTTTAATATCTCGAATGAAAGAGTTTGATCCGCTGAGTATTGTTAGGTCAAACAGCACTGCATACATTAATTAGAAGCGAAGATATCGTAAAACAGACCGATTAAAATATTCAATGTAAAAACAAAAGGGAAACTGCATTTTAATAAAAATAAAGGATTGAGAGACTTAATTCTGATACCTGATGACAAATCTGCGAATGAATACCTTTCCTTAAATCAAAAATGAAGGAAATCGGTCGGATAGAACGGCCTGCCTGAGTGACTTCAGTTTACAGCAAGGACACCCCCATAAGATATACACAGAAGGAAATCACGTTTTGGTATAGAAAAAGGAAGGCGAGAGTTATGTAAATTTATGTAAATTCTGATACTTGATGAAAAATCTGTGGATGAATACTGATCTTAGTTTTCGTAGCTTCTTTTAATATATAAGATGAACAGATGTAAAACGAAAAGATGTAGGTGACCCTTTTTCCGCGCGAAAGTTTAGAGGAAAGACTTGAAAGAGGTTCGATGAGCCCTCTGCGTGGCACGTAAATATGAATTGCTGAGTGACTATGTTTGTGTTTGAGCCTTTGCCAGTAATAAAATTTTAACATTTCACTCCACTACACATTGAAAAGTTCATTCTGGAATACATTTGTTTGTTATACGCATCCTACAAGTCAATTACAGACTTGCAGGAACAATAACGGCTATTCGCGTTGTTAGAGCGGCAATCAGCGGCTTCGATATAGCACGGTTTAAAGTAGTTTAACTTCACTGGGGTGTGATACGGTTTAGAGAAGCGTTAAATTGACTTTGCAAACGAAATGTGAGAGAGCAGAAAGGTTGATGGCCTCTGTTCTAAATTCACAACGTGACCAGTTCAAGATTGTTTCATTTCGCGATAGAATGATCCCTTACGGCTTGGTTACGAGATTTTAATCATAACAAATGAAAGCGCCGCACGTGGAGTGAGAGTACGTTGCAATAATGTTACTCTCCGAGTGAAATACGGGTTCCTATTTCTTTATTATTGCTCGTGCGCAGGGTTTCGTAGTAACGCCCAATAAAAAGAGTGTGACTGAGCACTCAGATACCTGCATGTAAAATTTAAATCATTGCATCGGTACTGTTTCAAGTGTGTGCAACGCTGGAAATGAACAAGTGTCTGTCGCTACTGATAATTAAACATGGTAACAAGCAAATGTTAAAACATACATGAAAACAATAGGCTCTGGATAGAAATGTAAATTTATCAATTCTACGATTGTGTCCAACTTGGAACGCACAGTACTGCCCAGCGCATAGGCCATACGTTCGCTGAACACATACGTTCACGCAAAGGTTGCCGATCGTTCTTTCTGTTGAGGATTTGGCAAAATGATACGATGAGATATATGGTTGAGCTACTAGCAAGTTTTGTCAGTCAGTTATCGATTTTGAAGTTGACAGTAGCATACTACAAAAATATTTAAGAGGACGACAGTAGATTACAAAAAAGTTCAAATGTTTGTAAATCATTCGGACCAAACTGCGTGGTCATCAGTCCATAGCTTACAAACCACTTAATCCTAGGTAAACTAACCTAAGGACAACACACACACCCATGCCCCAGGGAGGACTCGAACCTCCACGGCGAGCAACCGCGCGCTCCGCATCGAAACGCTTTAAACCGCTCGGCTACTCCACCGCGGCAGTAGATTACAAGCTGGGTAGTGTAGTCGACATCTCGGCTAACAGACACAGACGATTATTAGCTAAATTCAAAATGGAACCAAGGATTTAATAAGCGGATGACTGTAGATTATTTCTTACTAGAGGGGAGGGAATATCTGAAAACATGACAGTCATAAAAATATGTGCAGCAATGTTACTATTATATAATCCAAGTACATAAGTGTTGTGATTGTTGTGGTCTTTAGTCCGGAGACTGGTTTTATGTTGCTCTCAACCCTACTCTATCCTGACCAAGCCTCTTCATCTCCTCATAAGACCTGCAACCTACATCCATTTGAATCTGCATACTGTATTCATTTCGTGGTCTACCTCTGCGATTTTTACCCCTCACAATTCCATACAACGCTAAATTAACGATTCCTTTCGTATAACTTCAGAGCCGCAACTAACATCAGAAAACTTTTGTTAAACTGATAAGGTGCGCCTTAGGTTTAAAAATATCTAAATAAAAAATAAAATAAAATAAATAAAAAATAAAAAATAAAAAAAAATAAAAATAAAAAGAACCACAGTGCTTTACTGAAATGATTCTCCTGTAACCAGAATTTACAGTTTCATCTGCCGCTTTTCAATTTGCAATTTCCTATTTAGGTAAAAGCACCTATAGTTGACACGTTAAGAGAATTTTTTCTACCTTCTAATATTATGACCATGCTATTAAAGATTGTGCATTTGAAACCATATTTGATCATTTCGTCTGCACCGACAGTTCACAGATATCTGGAACAGTCACTTATTCCATATCGTGATTTGCTTTGAAGCACCAAGGATATCTACTACCATGTTATGATTGCAGCAATTCTCATTTACCACTGAGAAATATTTACTTCTTCTTCTTTGGTAAAATAATTTCGGATATCTGCATTTAGTAACTCCGCATTAGTTAGTTTAGAAGAAATGGAGACTGTATCCTAGGAACATGTCAACCGAATTTTTATCTGGTCTTTTTCTATTAATAATTTTATTTAGCGTTCAGTTTTTGTAAATATCTTTGTTACGGAATTGAGCCTCGTCACAACTTTGTGTTCACTAATCCCTGTATCCGTTGTGCTGCTCAGGAATATTTGTGACTAAGGGCTCAAGTGTGTTTTTGAAACCATTTACAATTTGAATTGGCTCGTGAACAAATTCGGAAGATGTATGTACCACAAAGTCTGAAGGTGTACTTTTGTCAACATACGAATGGTAGATTTAAGTAGCTGCCAACTATAATTGTATGAGTAGTGTACCTCTTTGTATGAGACCCACGTTTTCTATGAACTGTTCACCGGCTGCATCATCTCAATCCGGGGGTCCATAAGTGGAGCCGGTTATTAAATTATTCCTGTTGTAGAGTGTAACCACTATTCATACTAATTAACAAAAACTCTATTTCAGGTTCGTTTCTGAGCTAGTAAACATTTTACATTACGATTTCCTTAAACTGTGTTACTCGTTTCCGTTTAGTGCAGATAATAGCAATTATACTTTTAGCCTTAAAAAAAAACTAGGATGCTTTCTTCGCAACTTTGTAGATACCAAAGCTAAACAATGTAGAACAACAGAGAACGTAACAAGATAGCACTCTGTATTACTCCATATCCTCATTTGAAACATTTTAAAACTGTATGTCGGCTTTCGGTGACCTATCAAACATAAACGCTCTTACCTCTATTTTCTTTCACTGTTTTGAATATTTTCTCGATACACATTACTAACAAAAAATTAGCTGCAAGGAAGGGATATCGGATGTTAGAGAGTAAATTAATATGGAATGTGTCGTTTCCTTTCCACATTTTTTAAATTATTTATTTGGTGTTGTAGTAATTATAATAGGCACAAATGCATTGATCGAAATTAAATGATTAGCGAACATTCACATTTTCATTACATTGTACCTTTCGTGCTCCTCCCTTATCAAGGGACTGTTTCTATCGCAATCGGTAAATGTGGAAGGAAGCTGCCGGACATACGGAGGGTGAATGGATCCATATCTGTGCCTGAAAGAACTAATTACACACTTACATTGACGACGGTATTGCTTTCATTTCCCAAAGGTATAAGTATTTCGATTTCGAGGTATTGAAAAGAAGCTGTACAGTTCGGCGAGATGTCGAAGAAAAAGGTCTCTTACATAGTGTAGTGGCTGTGTGGAGTAAGTTCTGGAGACCACGGTTTGAAACCGGATAGCAGGAGTACGGGGAAGGGCGTCCCTTGCTTGGCAGGAGGTCGCTACTGAAACTACCTGGCGAAGGGTCAGGTATGGAAAATGTTCGGCAAACCGTGCCCGTGGCAAATGTCTGGCTTGGCAACTGTCCGGCATTCCTTCAAAATGTTCTGAAACCTCCATGTTATGGCTAAGTGTAATTACGTCACACAAAACATAGTTAATGAACGACCATGACATTGATTTTCTCTATCTCACTGACTCCGGTTAAGCAAACAAATAATAGTTGTCTTCAACGTAATATTTATAAATAAAAATGGATTTTCATAGCATCTGATTAAACCTACCGTAATTGAAAACGATTTTTTATTATGAAATTAAGTAAAACGATAATATCTTCTCTGAAAGTGTATTTATTACTTTCTTTTCACAGAAAAAGATACATTCAAGTGATATTCGAGTGTTGGAAGTTAGTGGCAACACCTGTAGAAACACTATGCAATGGAATCTACTATTGTCGCTGTTAGCACACGTTGTTGACATATCTAGCTGAACACCGAGTATCTGGACTCGCCCGTTCCACGTCATTGGCGTGCGCTCAATCGATGAAAACAATCACTTGTGAGCGAACGGTTTAACGTAACGGTATCACTATGGTGATTCTCGTATACGGCTCTGATGCTGTTATCCTAAGCGATTACATTCCTCCCATGCATCCATCTATGCACAGTTTTACTGTTCGTTTTTGGAGCATCCTCTGCGACCAGCTTTGCGAAAGAAGCGGCAACACTTTCTATGCAACCCAGCCATCATTATGCACAATAATGCCCCGGCGCATACTGCGGTAGCCGTGGCTGCTCTGTTCAGTCGATGGGACCATCCACCATACTCCACGAACTTAAGTTCTTGTGACTTTCACTTCATTCTTAAGATGAAGGAACCACTTCCTGGTACTCGCTTCATAACTGTTCCAGAGATTCGACAGGCAACAGATCGCTACATTCGCACCATAAAAAGAACAGGCTCTGCTAACGATGCACTACGTCTTGTACGTCGCTGGCAACTGATTTAACATAAAGCTGGTGACTACTTTGAAGGACTGTAAGAGGTGCAAACATGTAACGTTTTTGTATCGGTTGTGAATAAATAGTTGCCACTATTTAAGTCCCAACCATCGTATATGTGATGTCTGACCGTAATGTGTCAACATTAATAAGACATTCCTGTTAAGTTTCTTACTTTCGCGTGTTTTCATATTTCAGCTGGTTGCTGTAGGACGCACCAGTATCGATTCAATAAGGGATGACGAATTTTTAATGATTTGAGGACAATAGAATAGGTAACACTCTTAAAAATTGTAAAGAGTTAATGTGAAAGCAGTAAATCATATTAAGTGGTTGTATCTAGTACGGTAGCATTGCAATAAATATGTTTTGAAACTCAGGTTGCAGAATAACGGATTTTGTGGGTCTTGGTGTTCAGTTCCTATTTGAAACAGGACCACTGGCTGATAAGTGTTTCTTTCAGCTAACCTCAGCACCCATTTATTTGGCCGTTAGTGTAGGTATATTGCAATATTCAAATAATCTGGAACCAGCGTCCGTTCAAATTATGTGAATAACCCTGCTTATTTAGCCCTAGGTCGATGCCTAGAGCCTACGGGTACTTCCCGTGTTTAACAACCTAGAAAAAGGTGAATTCCATTTAGCTCTATACCAATTAGAACAGGACAAATGCATTTACTTATTTAAACAGTTCAAATCATACACAGCATGATACAAAAATGGTACTTTTATCTCAGCTGCGGTGGAGTAGCCGAGCGGTCTAAAGCGTCTCGCTGCGGAGCGCGCGATTGCTCGCCGTGGAGGTTCGAGTCCTCCCTAGGGTATGGGTGTTTGTGTTTGTCCTTAGGTTAGCTTACCTAGGTTTAAGTAGTTTGTAAGCTACGGACTGATGACCACGCAGTTTGGTCCGATAGATTTACAAACATTTGAACATTTCGTACTTTTATCTCAAAATGGTCAACTAGAGTTTTTAAAAGCCCTTCGAAAGCTGAATTCAAACTATACCTGATCGATTCCTGCCAATGTGTCTCTGCCTGCGCAGCTTAGACTAGTAAACTGCAACAGTGACGCAAGAACTACAGAGAAGCCCGTACACGGTGATATACTTCGTCAAAATGTTCAAATGTTTGTATAGCTTATGGCACTTAACTATGGGGTCATCAGTCCCTAAACTTACAAACTACTTATGAACTAGCTAATACTAAGGACGGCACAAATATCCAAGCCCGAGGGGGGATTCGAAAGCCCGACCGTAGTGGCCGTGCGGACCGTGACTGGAGCGCTGCAGACGGCTCGGCCACCGCGGCCGGCTATACTTCGCCAAACCTTACAATTATTTAGCAATAGAAATGTCCGCACATGTACAAAAGATGTCTGACAATTTAATCTGACCTCGGAAATAGATGCTGTTCGTGTATGGTGTATTTTCACACTAATAGAAAATGCTACAAATCGAGGTAAATCATTTCTCACAATGACGGAGTCACTCTCATTACATTTATTTATTTATCGTATGACATATACATGATCAGTACACTACAGATTTGTATCTACATTATTTACACAGGCAATCGCCTGGACGTCGTCAGGAAAAATTAACTTGTTTCCCCGTTGAAACGTCTCAATGGGCATTCTTGTGTGATGCGCTTCACAGTTTGCGTGTCAGCACCACAGTCGCGGCAGGATCATGACTTTTTTCCGCCTTATACAGCAGATCTCCACACACACCATGGTTTGTCCGGATACGATTTAATTTACACCATGCTTTCCGAGGTTGTTCAAAGCCAGGTACCTTCAGTGTTATTGCATGGCATATCTAAAGATTCTGCTGGAGCAAAATTGTTTCCATTCATTGAATCATCTCTCAGTCAGAGGGAGTGAAGTTGGTCGCGTCCGTAGGTTGTAACCTAAAATCACAGTACACGTGCTCCCTGGATGCACAACGATCAGGCTGCCAGACCGTCCTAGTGATCTCCTGGCTATTTTACATGAAATGACTGTATTGAAAGAAAAAGAGGAATAAAATATGACGTTGATCTAAAATGGGTGATAAGGATACACATAGAAAACTTTTCGACAGAATGATAATAACTGCCTGAGAACTTGTAGTGAAACGTCTAATGATTTGTTTAGTTACTTTGTCCTGACATTTAAAAACAAGGAGCGAACAGTTATTTTCCTCTTCTTGGTCCCACAATGACATTTTATTAAAATACCACATACCGTGCATGGAAGGACTGAAGAACTACGATAATTTTATTTCATTGCACTCTCATTTGTGTGTTTTGCACATAACGCTGATTTCCTTGTTAATCTCTCTCAACTTAATATATTCGTCATGTTTATCGTTTCGCTCATTCTCAGTGATATTTTATTACCATCCTTGATCATAGTTTCCATAGTTGAGGACGCTCAGTAAACAATGCAATAAAGTTATTTTAAACTAAAACATGCGACGAAACATTAAAAAACAAACCTCTGCCATGTTGCCATATTTTCCGCCATTCAAAATTCCTGTCATACGTGTTAAACGCCTTACAAATACGTAAAACAGCACCGTACACGGTCAAATATTAGGCAATCATAGTAAGGCTTGTCAAAATATTTGACCCGTCTACGGGCCCATTGTGTTCGCGCGGACACCAGCTAGTGTTCCCTGATAGGACAGAGGACCATAATGGCCACGATGGTTAAACAGATGACGAGCGCGGAGCAAGCTCTGAACCTGTGACCTCCGTAGCCACAGTGTTCGCGTGGTGTCTAGAGCAACACAAATATGTAGTAAAGTTCACAGGAATCCCTACTTTTCTTCTAGTGTACTACAACAACACTGAATGATTAAAAAAGAAAAAAAAACCTTTGTAAATTCTACAGAGGAGTAACCCTTGTGAGTCATACTGCCTAGATTTGAAACAATTTTACTAAATGTAATAAATGAAAAGATAGAAAAGGACCTGAGTGAGGAACAACATGGGTTTAGGAAAGGAAGAAGCACAATCGACCTGATACGATTTCCATCCGTCAGCTGATGGAAAAAAGGTGGGAGTATAAAAGAAGGGTGATAATGGTTTCTATAGACATAGAAAAGGCATATGACTCAGTTAACAGGGAAAGACTCTTGAAAGAAATGAAGAAGATAGATATAGAAAATGGGTACATTAATACAATAAAGACATTGTAGAGATGACATGACTGTAGAATCAGAACAGCACTGGGAAACTAAATGCTATGAAATAAGACAAGGACTTAAGCACATTTTAATGTTGTGATGGAGAGAATGAATAGGGCAATTAAAGATATAATAAAAGCAAAACGCAAAAGGATGATTTTTGCAGATTATGGTAATATAGGGTGATAAAGAGGTAGATGCACAGTTACAACTTGATGCGCGGAAATAAATAATGGAAAGGTATGGATTAAAAGTAAATAAAGATAAGAGTGTGGTAAAGGTATTTGGAAGGGACAAAGGAATCAACAGGGGAGTGGAAGATAGTTTCACTTATTTAGGGAGTTAAATATCTAGCGATGGAAGAATAAGCAACGCAATTAACAGAAAGTTACAGAAGGGAGGCAATTTCTATCAAACAATAAAACACCTGATCTGGGATAAGGAAGTTCCAGAAAAAGAACACTCCTTATGCATAAGAGTTACTACTTCCCTGTTGTCACCTATGGAGGAGAAGCATGGGCAATGACAGAAAGGGACTGGAGCAGACTGCAAGTAGGGGAATGAAATTTCTCAGAACAGTTAAGGAAAAAACAAGAATGGACAGAGTAAGGATTGTACATATTAGAAAGGACCTTAAACAAGTAAGTACGAGAGAGTAAATCGAAGAAAAAGAGATTAAGATGGTACCGGCATGTTAAGAGGATTTGTGGGCAGAGGCTTCCCAAAATTATGGAAGACCTAAAGCTGAGATGGAAAAAGAAACAGAGGACGCCAACATACACTGCGGAAAATGGGAGTGAGAAAATCTGGAGAAAGAAGAGGTGTGACCTGGCAGGAAGTGGAGGAAGAAAAGTGGTGGGAAGACCGAGCCAAATGGAGAGGAGTCGTCAGTTCCCAGACCCGGTAGTAGCTGGAGCGGGATCCGAATACATACATACAGTCTCTAAACCTCTAGATCGTTCAATGCGTTTTAAACGTAAGTGACGAATTACACAACAAATTTTCTTAATTAGTGATTGGTAGAATTCCTACCTTCTTCATCTTATATTTTAAAGAAATGTACGAAAACTAAAGTCAGTCGGCCAAACCAAACTAGCCGGCCGATTTACTTCATTTTTTTATTTTTGGAAACATTTTTGTTTCATTACTGGGTAACAGCACTGTTATTTAAAGTTATATATAAAGAACAGTCTAGAGTTCAAAAAAATTACGACTAGTTTCGGTCTTGTCTTAGACTTCATTTTTGTTTTAAACGAAAGGTATTCATTTGCAGATTTGTCATCAAGTATCAGAATTAACCTAAGTCTCTCCATCCTTCATTTTTATTCAAACGCTGCATCCTTCTGTCCTTGCATTGAATATTTTAATCAGTTTGTTTTACGATATCTTCGGTTCTAACTAAGATAAGCAGTTGTTTTTGACCTATCAACACTAAGCGGATCAAGCTCACTCATTTGCGCTTTTACACACTTGCATTGACTGATTCTGAAGAAAGCTATGCTTGAACATTGATTTTATTTCCATTTTTCTCACTTTTTTGTCATTCCACTAAGGGTGCGAAGTATTGTCAAGGGTTCTCTAGTGAAACATTAATAAATATAAAATGAAACAGATTAAATAAGCTGCCTTGGCTACTGTCTTGGAATACGCACCAAATCCCGTATGTAATTCAAGGTAATTCCGCAGAAACTTCCTTAGTAAATGGTACCTTTGTGTATCATGAGTTCGTAAACCTAAGATCTTGCAAATAATTTAAAAATTTCAATTAAAATCACAAAACAATTTCAGTAGACGCTTTGGACTACCAAGAACCAATGCACATAATTTCATTTACGTATCTCAAAAATAGTGGATTTTGTGACAGGATATATTTGTACTTGTTTTTCGAGTACGTTCCCCCTAAAGGTTTTCCATGATTTCCCTAAATCGGTCCAGGCAAATGCCGCGGTAATTCCTATGTAAGGGCACCGTCGATTACCCCCCCCCCCCCCCTCCCGCACAACTTTACCCAAAGATCCGAGCGTGAGCTTCGACTCAAATTACCACGTTGTCGACGGGACGTTAAAAGTAGGCCACTGTACGAAATAAAAGCTTAAATCCGGAAGGAGGTACCCAGATAAGAATTTACTATTATAAAAAGGCTTAACTTTAGCGGTAAAATTAGCAAAAGATCCGTGTGAATTACCGGCTACTCCCTGTGTACAACCTTGTTCCCTGGCCATAATTGAGAACTGAATTGGTTCAAAATACTCTAATAACAGGAAGTTAACGATACAGTGGCCAATATATGTAGCAGCTCACACGAAATTAGACACAGGCATTAATAAACAAGCCACCGTAATTAAATTTCATAAAAGTGGCTAAAGGCAAACATTGTTGGTGCAACGGAACGTAAACATAAAAAATTGCAATTGAGCTTGTTCTCAGCACTAGTGGAGAACAATATTAAATAAAAAGGGGAAAGGTGCTCGAAAAGTACAATTTATAGGAAAGTCAAAATTATACTGAACTTACCTTGTTTATTCAGGTCGAACGCATCAGAATGGGGAACCAATTTGGTTAATACAATAAAAAGCATGCCATGTACATGTTCCAATACTGACGGTGCCCAGCATAGAATTTCATAAATTACACAGAACTTAACGCTACTGGTGGGGAGGATTTACAAACAACACTCACTCGCTCACACACACACGCAATGCAACAGCGAAACTCACCAAAATCAGCGTGCTGAAACGAGGCAGAAGCAGGCGCCGCTATCGTAGGCGAAATTCAGCAAACCAGGAGGTACTACACAACACAATATACAATAAAACTGAAAAGATGGCTCTGGTCTGTCGTGCCTGATTTGAGGTGGTGCATGAGTACAGAAAGGTTAAGTTGCATTTAGATTAGACCGCAGGCACACACGCTAACGGCGATACACGGCTACATTATATGACCGCGCTCCACTGAGAGCGAAGTGGTTAAAAATCATTACACAAGTTCTTAAGTTACAACCTGAGAGTAAACTATCTAGACATTGGTTTTATGAGAAGTGGCGTGAATACAGATGACTAGCTGCAAACCCCTTAAGTCGGAGTTACAACCTGAGAGTAAACTATCTAGACATTGGTTTTATGAGAAGTGGCGTGAATACAGATGACTAGCTGCAAACTCCTTAAGTCGGAGTTCGGACCCACGTGGTTCCGAAAACCGATAAGAATGTATAAATTCAATTTCCGAAAAATAAAGAAAATTAACTACGGCATGATACCCCTAGAATTGCGTAGAATTTCATAAGGAAGCTGCTACAATGCAGCAACATGCGATTGGGAACGTTCACAGAGACGGAAAAGTGAAATATTTACAAAATCGGAAAAACAAAAATAGAAACTACGACATGCAACCGATAGAAATAAATAGAATTTCATAAGCAAGCGATGGGAGGATGTTGTACAAGGCTCGGAGAGAATTACTGACAAAGACTGAGTGCATACTAAAAGTTCGGAGAAGAAACAGCAAAATTTTTAGGCGGGGAGAGAAGATCATGATATATCAGTGGAAATCAGAAGGATATACGCATAGTTTCTTGCATGATGGACATGTAACAAACAATAGTGGAAGCTGAAGGCTTCGTTCTAAGAACCATCCACGTATAACACATATCACTAACGGAAGGAGACGATAAGAAAGATTTTTACATGCACTGTACAAAAATGAAGATATCGTCTGTTGGAAATCGGGCTTCACGAAGCTAGAAAGAATTTACACAGAGTTCGCACTCCGCCACAATCACAAAAGGTTTGAATACACCAGACTGTTATCAAAGTGCAACTAGTAACACATACACCGCGTTTATCTGTTCGAAATCACTGAACACATTTTCGCGCACGATCGGAAGGAATATTTCAAAAAATGAATCTAAGTTCAAGAGTCTAAGTTAAACATACTAGACAATGAATCACTACCATTTCCGCAGGCACAAGAGCAGAACCAACGTTACCTCACTGCGGTCTGAGCAGAAAGTGAAGACCTAGCGGCCAGGAGGCGCGAAAAAGATACCGGAAACTGGGATTCAAGACTCAGCGGTGGTGGGGGCGTGAGACGCGCCCTGGAGAAGGCTCGCCGAATACCTTGTAATCAAAGGGTATAGAAACATCTTTGGTCGCATCAGCAGCATGGGTTGGTAACGACTAAGTATCGACTCTGAGCCAGAGAGAACCATGCAAAGCGAGCTATCACTACCCACATTCAAACAGCAATTAGATTCTCGCACATCCACTTAAAAGTAAAATAAGTACACATTCTCACAGGGAGAGTGGTGTAGCAGAGAATCATAACCACAATAAGAAACTATTAAAATAAGAAAATCCTAAAATATTAACTAACATTTCAGAAACTTATATTTTAAAACATGAAATAAAAATGCTATTCCTCATGCCTTGAAAAGAGTGGGGATCTAATTTATCAAAATGCTAATCTAGCTACATCAAATAATTTACAGTTTTATAAAAAAATATACAGAAGACGACAGACAGTCGTGTTTCAACTTTGAATCCTAATATCCCTTCATTTTGCTTAAACAACATACTTCGCCATCTGAACCCCACTATCCCACTGCATCTGCTAAATCTGTGCACTTAACAAGAATGAAATGTGTAACTTCTTACTGATACTTTCACTCTGCAGTGGTGTGTGCGCACATGTGGAAAAGTTTTGATCTAACAGGAAGATTCAAATCAGTGCACACTCCGTTTAGAGTGAAAATATGATTTTGGGCACATTCCTTTGGCTATGGCTAAGCCATAGTGCATCTTCCACGAGGCTAGTCCACAATGTTTCGTAGGAGAACTTGTGTGAAGCTTGGAAAGTAGAAGTGAGGTACTGCCTGCAGTAAAGCTTTGAAGAGGGGCCCTGAAACGTGCAGGGATAGCTCGCTTGATAGAGCGCAAGGTCTGAGGTTTGAATCCCTGTCCCGGCACACAGTTTTCATCTGCCAGGAAGTTTCAGTTTATAGCCTGTACACAACAAAATTCATCACAAGTATAAATTACATAACGCTGTATTATAAGAATACCACTGCACTTGTGTAGAAATATAGTCAAATTTTGTAAAAGCTCCTACTTCCTCGTTTTTAAACATTCCGTGGAGGCATTTTTAATGTTACCGCATTACAAAATGTAAGATTGAGGTATCTTGTGCGAAATCCTAATATGAAACGTATGTTCCCCGTCCTTTGAACAATAACAAATCAATACGTGATTACCGGTGTTCAATTAAATGTTTAAAGTCGCTTTTATTGGGCCCAGTTACGAAAATTTCGAATAATACATCAATAATTATGCGTAGTGCTACAAAATGTAAAAAATATAAATAAATTGCGCAATGCATTAATAACGTTAAATGGTAGACCTCAACACAGTACTTACATATGGCGTATTTGTTATCTGGCGTCGAGCAATTGACCAAGTTGTAATACATGACACTGCATATGGTATGCGTAGTCATGTTTTAATGTCTATACAGCGTGACACTTTTTAGTATTGCGTACGTTCTGTGCAGTTCTTTCTTTAAAGCAGGCGAGGAAAATTTAGTATACTCTTTTTACTTGTTTTTAATTACTGTCTATATACTGTTTTCCTTGGTTTCATCGAGAATGTGAATTTGCGGTATGCAAAATAAGGCAACAGAAAAGCAAAATCAATATTATAACATAAACGTAAGTAACGTCAGCAGAATATCACAAGGTAGTTTGCAGAGCACTTCTTGGGGACGGAAACGGCAGGATGTTGAAAACGCTTCTTCAGCCCCATTATATATTAGAATCGTAATGTATCTTCACAGAAAATGCGAATGTGGAAATTTCGCACACTCAGAAAGTACGGGCCATATTAGAGCCAATCACGATAATTAGCTTATTAAGTAATTCTGTTGAACGCCAGGGCACAAAACAAAATAAATCGTACTATAGATGTATACTGGTCAACAAAATGTTTATCTGGAATCCATGATATCAACCGGATAACTCAAGTTCCTAACATTACTCTTCAGAAGTGATGGTGTCATGGTAAGCGGCTTACGAAAGCACAAAGGACGGTGCAATCATTCGGTTTACCTTGTCAGTATGAGTGCGGACAATATAGAAAGATAAATGACTTAACTGAACCAAACGATACTGATCTATTATCAAATTATCATAAAACCGATACAGGAAAGTACTCCCCAGCAAGTATCAAAATTCGATATAGCCTACGTATTCTCGTCCTGAGCTATCCAAAGTTCTGATGCCTCTACTAATCGTAAACCATATCTGTGACCGAGAATGGAATACTAAGTTGGTGGTGTAAGTACAGTTACAGTTCTTTCGTTTAAACATTCTATAGTGTCGTAGTCATTGTATGGTGGACGGGTGACTTCTTTTTAACGGCGTTGCTACAAGCAGGGACTGCTTGGTTCCTCAGTGGCCACGTGAACTGTTTGCAAAGCAAGTGGCTGGAAATACTTTCTCTTATTCTTCATATCACTCTCCTGGTACTTGGTTTTACAGGGACACTAGGACTGCTACTTTTCCTCGCTTTCGTCCCTTCTTTTGGAGTTTCTGGGCTTACTATTCTGTTTTAAGTTTAGTGGTAAATTGTGATATTATTATTTAAAAATTACATATCTACTTCGTTTCCACTATGGAACATCATCAATGCAGATTCCGGGTCGTAAGTACTCACGTACTCTGTTGTTGTTGTTGTGGTCTTCAGTCCGGAGACTGGTTTGAAGCAGCTCTCCACAATACCCTATCCTGAGCAAGCCTCTTCATCTCCACATAAGAACGGCAACCTCCATCTGCATGAATCTGCTTACTGTATCCATCTCTTGATCTTCCTCTGCGATTTTTACCCCACACACTTCCCTCCAATGCTAAATTCACAATTCCTTGATGTCTAAGAATGTGTCCTACCAATCTATCCCTTCTTTTAGTCAAGGTATGCCAGAAATTTCTTTTCTCCCCAATTCTGTTCAGTACCTCCTCATTAGTTACGCGATCCACCCACCTAATCTTCAGCATTCTTCTGTAGCACCATATTTCAAAAGCCTCATTCTCTTCCTGTCCGCACTGTTTATCGTCCATGTCTCACTCCCATACAACGCAACACTCCACACAAATGCCTTCAGAACTGACTTCCTTACGCTTAAATCAATATTCGATGTTAACAAATTTCCCTTTTTCAAGAACGCTTTTCTACCCATTGCCTTTCTGCATTTTATATCCTCTGTACTGCGACCATCATTTGTTATTTTACTGCCCAAGTAACAAAACTCATCTACCTCCTTTATTGCTTCGTTTCCCAATCTAATTCCTTCAGCATCACCTGATTTTCTTACACTGCACTCCATTACCCTAGTTTTACTCTTGTTAATCTTCATCTTATATGCACCTTTCAGCACACTGTCCATTCCGTTCAATTGCTCTTCCAGGTCCTTTGCTGTATCTGACAGAATTACTACGTCGTCGGCAAAACGCAATGTTTATAATTCTTCACCCTGAACTTTAATTCCTTCTCCAAATTTCTCCCTGCTTTCCTTTATAGCTTGCTCAATGTACAAGTTGAATAACAATGGAGAAAGACTACAACCCTGTCTTACTCCCTTTCCAAACACTGCATCCCTTTCATGCCCCTCAACTCTGACAACCGCTGTCTGGTTTTTGTACAAGTTGTAAATAACCTTACTCTCCCTATATTTTACTCCTGCTTGCTTCAGAACTTGAAAGAGTTTATACCAATCAACATTGGCAAAAGCCTTCTACAAATCTACAAAAGCTAGAAATGTAGGTTTGCCTTTTCTTAATCTATCTTCTAGGATAAGCCGTAAAGTGAATATTGCCTCCCGTGTTCCTACATTTCTCCTGAACCCAAACTGATCTTCCCCGAGCTCGGCTTCTATCAGCTTTTCCATCTTTCTGTATATAATTCGTGTTAATATTTTGCATCCATGACTTATTAAACTGATGGTTCTGTAATTTTCACACCTGACTGCACCTGATTTCTTTCGAATGGGGATTATAACATTTTTCTTAAAGTCTGAGGGTACTTCGCCTGTCTCATACATCCTACACACCAGGTGAAACAGGTTTGTCATGGCTGGTTCTCCCAGAGACTTCAGTAGCTCTGAGGGAATATCATCTACTCTAGGGGCCTTGTTTCGACTTAGGTCTTTCAGGGCTTTGTCAAATTCTTCTCGCAGTACAGTATCTCCTATTTCATCTTCATCTACATCCTCTTCCCTTCCTACAATATTGTCTCGAAATTCATTTCCTTTGTAGAGCCCCTCTATATACTCTTTCCACCTTTCATCTTTCCCTTCTTTACTGAGAACTGGTTTTCCATCAGTGTCCTTGATATTCATAGAGCTGTTTTTCTTATCTCCAAATGTTTCTTTTATTTTCCTGTAGGCTGTATCTATTTTTCCCCTATTTATACATTCTTCTACATCCTTGCATTTGCCTTCTAGCCACTCCTGCTTAGCCATTTTGCACTTCCTGTCAATCTCATTTCTTAGTCGTCTGTACTCCATTTTGCCTGTTTCATTTACTGCACTTTTATATTTTCTCCTTTCATCGATTAAATTTAGTATCTCCTGTGATATCCAAGGATTTTTTGTAGGTGTTGCCTTCCTACCTATTTTTTCCTCTTCTGCCTTCACTATTTCATCTCTCAATTTTACCCATTCCTCCTCTACTGATTTATTTTCCCCTGTTTCTGTCAATTGTTGCCTAAAGCTCCCTCTGAAATTCTTAAGAACCTCAGGTTCCTTCAATTTATCCAGGTCCCATCTCCTTATTTTCCTACCTCTTTGTAGTTTCTTCAGTTTCAGCCTACAGTTCATAACCAACAAGTAATGGTCAGAATCTATATCTGCCCCTGGGTATGTCTTACACTGTAAAACCCGGTTCCGAAATCTATGTCTTACCATTATAAAATCTATCTGGTATCTCCCGGTGTCTCCTGGTCTCTTCCACGTATACAGCCTTCTTTTGTGATTCTTGAACCAGGTGTTTGTTATAACTAAATTATGTTCTGTGCAAAATTCTACCAGGCGACTTCCTCTTTCATTCCTTTTGCCCAGACTATATTCACCTACTATCTTCCCTTCCCTTCCTTGTCCTACTACCGAATTCCATTCTCCCATAACAATTAAGTTTTCCTCTCCCTTAATTGTCTGAATAATTTCCTTTAGCTCCTCATATATTTCTTCGATTTCCTTATCATCGGCAGAGCTAGTTGGCATATAAACCTGTACTACTGTTGTCGGTGTTGACTTCGTATCTATCTTGACAATGATAATGCGATCACTGTGCTGGTAGTTTACCCGCATTCCTATTTTCTTATTCATTATCAATCCTACTCCTGTGATACCCCAAATTTATTTTGTATTTATAATCCTGTACTCACCTGACCAGACATCCTGTTGATCCTGCCACCGAACTTCACTAATCCCCACTATATCTAACATCAACCTATCCATTTCCCTTTTTAAATTTTCTAATTTTCCTACTCGATTAAGGGATCTAACATTCCACGCTCCGACCCGTAGAATGCCAGTATTGTCTTTCCTGATGATCACATCCTCCTGAGTAGTCCCCGCCCGGAGATCCGAATGGGGGACTATTTTACCTCCGGAATATTTTACCCGAGAGGATGCCATCATCATATGTTCATACAGTAGAGCTGCATGTCCTCGGGAAAGGTAACGGCTGTAGTTTCCCCCTTGCTTTCAGCCGTTCGCAGTAGCTGTGTGGCAAAGCCACATTAGCTGATGTTATAAGGCCAGCTCAGTCAATCATCCAGACTGTTGCCCCTGTAACTACTGAAAAGGCTGCTGCCCCTCTTCAGGAACCACACGTTTGTCTGGCCTCTCAACAGATACCCCTCCGCTGTGGTTAGACCTACGGTACGGCTATCTGTATCGTTGAGGCACGCAAGTCACGCCACCTCGGCAATGTCTGTGGTTCATGGGAGTGGCACGTACTCCGTATAAAACATTATTGAATAGTTAGATCAATAAAGTAAATAAAACCAATACAGAAAGGTTTTTATTTGTTTCATGGCGCTGACTGTTAAATAATATTTTATGAGGAGTACGTGAATCCTCGTGACGCGAAATCTGCACTGATGATGTTCCATCGTGGGAACGAAAACGACACGTAATTTTTAAAATAAACAGTTCGCATCGCACCACCTAGCTGCAAATCTCTTATTTTTAATGCATTATTGTAGCTGGCTGGAACATTTCCATTATGGAGTCAACTTTTTAAAAAATATCCATAACGATATTGAAAAAAGGTATATATTCATGCGTCTGATAGCTGAAATAGTTCTCCATTACAGTTAACAATTTTCAAGATTTGTTCTAATATTAATGATTAATGTAAATAATACAGAAGAAAACAATGAATAATCTAATGATTATCAATAAATCCGTAACCATGAATCAAAAAATGTGCAACACTAAAGATTTTTAACCCTTTCAGTCCCACGTTATGAAATCAGCTTTGGAAAAATTGAAATTCAGTGTTTTCTATATTAACACAGTGCAGTAAACATCAAAATACGTCTGTTAAAAATTTTGTCGAACTATTGACATTTTATTTCATATATTTCATGCACAACACAGACGTTTGTAAGGAGGTATTTTATTACTTGGACGTTATTTTGTTGATAGTTTACACTTCCCGATCATTAATACTACCGTAATCTTCGCCACAGAATCAAGGACAAGACAATTCACTGCTGGAATAAAATAAAAGGAACCACACTCACGCTCACACTCTCAGCCAAGTACAGACGGCAATATGGACAGAGTTATGCCTCTGCAGTGGCTACACGCCCTACCAAGCGGCAAAATGTCATACTAGGAGCATGTTATTCAGAAACAAAAACGCAACTTTAAGGATTGAGGTACAAAATACAGCATAAAATAACTTTTAATACGTTGTTGTCCAGAACAACACTTGGAATGAAAGGGTTAAGCACTGGTCCTAGTACGGTTTTTTGAGAGATATGATGGGTCTTAGTTCGCTTCACGTTCACTGTAGCGAGTCGAGTAGTTCCCTTTTCATACGAGGGAGGAAAACAACCGTGCGAGAGGCGTTTACAATTATAAGTTATAAGAGGGGAGAGGTGGGCGAGGGATCCAGTGTTGTATCACTGGATATCCCCGTCTGAGACAAAAATAAATAAATTATGGGACTTACATCCATGCCCGAGGGAGGATTCGAACCTCCGACGGGGAACGGCCTACCACATCGGAGCATAGCGCCTCAATGCGCTCGGCAACTCCTCCGCGGCTAAGTAAATTAATTAAATCTTTTTTAATGTGATGTGTAATTTCCGAAATACTTCACTGTTTGAGTTTAAAATAATCACCTTGTGTTTAGTCTCCCAATAATATAAATTACTACACCTTCTTATAGATTTCCAGTTCACTCAAGATTTAGTGTTGAAACAGTGCATGTACAATACATGAAATGATTACATATACAACTAGCTGAAAACTCGGCATTGCCCGGATATTTATTTAAGCTTTGAGTTAGTACTTCTCCTATGCCTGCTCTCTCTCACTGTCCATCTCTTTTTTTTCTAATAACATGTTATATTTATCATAGAATATATAAGAAATAAGGCTGTCTTGCATAATGTACAAACTTATAAGCCGCAGTGTCCAGGCAAAGAAAGATAGTAATCAAAATAATAACGATGCATTCATACATTCAGTTAATTCACAGCTTTACTATAAACAATATTTCTTGTGACTTGTGTACGATTTAATATGAATAATTTCTTTGGTGGACCCACCTCTGAGAAAGTGACAAAGTTGTGAGTTTGAGAAACACGAACATGTCCAATCCTCTCCAGAGTATTGAATAGATTGGCCTGTGATTTATTAATCGTAATAGAAAATGCAATCCTGCTGGAAACTGCATTCTCTGGAAATAATGGGCATTCGTTGGATGTACATTGTTTCATTCTCTTCCTTTCCTTGTAGCTCTATACAAGTCTACTGCTTTCACCTGGAGCCGTGTGTGCTTCACAATTCGAAGTTGTCGAGAAATCGTTTGGCCTGAATCTACAGCGAAATTCGCCCTGTAATTTAGTTTCGAAACAGCTCAGTGGTTATGACGTCGTATCTGCTGATCGATGTTGAAAAGTGGTAGCAAGGCACAGTAGCTGCTGAGGTGAAAGAATTGAGCTCATTGTGAATGTGCAAGACAACAAGTTATATTTGCAAGTTATTTATACAATCACACACACTGGTAATAACAGATATAATTTAGCGATACTAGTTTCAGTTCTAACTTCAACATTTACATAACCAATCAAAATTTCAATACTGAGAATTAAACCTTACAATGTAAACATATTATCTGTGGTCTCGCACAAGGATGAAGTGCGCGCCACTTACTTTCGCCGCGCGCCGCCATGCACGTACGGCGCGGCGTTCTTACGACGACACCACAAGCGCCCTCTGCTGCTATCCCGCTCGTGGCCACGACTGAACGACATTGTTCACTTGGGACTGAGATAGGAACCAGCTGACACTTCGAAATCAAATAGGCACCAGTGAAGACTTGGCTATCGGATAGGCATTAGGCAGGCCTCTAGCTCAACTATGTATCAGCATTCTGCAGTACTGAGCTATGTAAAAGTTAAGTATTGTATAAATTCTGTGCAATATATATCTCGTTCTAATTTACTCTAGTGTTTCTAGTTTCTGCTGTTCCACTGACTGCTCACCTTAGCACCTGCACAAGCGTGCATCCTTTATTCCTGTGTCGGTCTCTTTCTACTCGGCCACCGACGCCTACGACCAGCGGCGGAAACGAGACACAAAAGCAGCGACGAGGCTGGGATACAAAAGTGGCGACGAGGCTGGGACACAAAATTATCTACACATGAGTAGCAGTAATTTCTAACAAGTTCCACGACAGGGAAATCTAACAACGGCAAGGGTGAATTGAGTTATCACATCAATGCTGAATGCCTTACCGGCAACACACACATAGTGATTAAAACCAAAATATTAAAATGAAAGGACAGTCCACATTAAACCAGCTGAAATAATGCCAAACACCTTGCAGGTAACCTTCACATACATCTTAAATAAGGGCAAAATAATACTTCAAAAGGTATTTCCTATTTCCCTTTATATTTTTATTTAAATAAAAGTAAGGCCCGCCGTCGCTAAACCAAATAAGCGTCAACTAGTGGTCAGAGTGAAAGTAAAAGCCAACTAACGTACAAAATTAATCAAGAATATCATCAGAGCTCACAGACAAACGTAATAGGACAATAAATCCAGGCAACGCAACGCTGCAGCTGCTTTGCTCCTTACGACCAGCAAAGTCACTGGGAAAACACGTTACAACATTCCGCCAGCTGAACTAATGGCGGGTTATTCAACAACACATGAGTGAAGTATGTTCTTGGACAATCTGAAAAACAGTGATAGCAAAGAATAAGCGAGTGAATAGACAACAGGCAAGTTGCTAAGGAGAATTTAGAACTTATTTGGGTAGCACTAAACTCGTATGAAGTCCAGTGGATAACTGCTAACCATGATAGTAAACACACATTATCAATAATACAAGAAACGGTATTCGATTAACATAGTTCCTTAGGGGGAAAAAGTTAACCCTCCTTAGTGCAAGTTTGGACAGCATTAAATAACCTAACAGTCGCATATGCGATCAATGGCTATTTGTAAACAACCAATTCACTAACCTTACCGCAGTGGGTCAAACGAACTTCTGGTTAGTAAGTCTTATACAAGCAGCTTTTTCTTCCTTTTATTTTTACAAACAAAACACAAACAGCCACAAGGTAATTGATCACAGGAGAACGCACTAGGGCACAACTCAGCCAGTGCCTCAGAATAATATGCGAGGCACAACCCACGTCAAACAGCCAGTCAGAATTAGAAAACGTCACAACTCGCAGATCAGGGACACACTGGACGACCAGAAAGGTACGAGCGGGGCGCCTCGCCATGCAACAGCGACCTGCAGACGGACATAGCGAAACTTCAGAAGGCCGGACGCACGGCTCCTACCAGCAACGGTCCACGGCCACACACAGGCATCGCTCGGCCCAGCTCCAGCCACGGTCTGTTTATCGGGCAGCTGCGAAGCCAGTCCCGTCACACTCAGGCGGCCCCGCGCAACTACTGTACGTGAACACAACTCGCCGGTGACACACCTCACGCCGTGCCGGTCTGCAGTGCAACCACAATCAACACCACCTAAATAGAAGACCGCGGCGCTCTCGTGGGACGTCACGCAGTGTAGGCATCGTTCGCGTCGCTGACTGGGTAGCCGCTCGGTCACGGCCCACTATGCCGTAGCGTACAGCCAGTCAGCTGCGCGAACGATGCCTACAGTGCGTGACGTTGCACGATAGCGCCGCGGCCTTCTATTTAGGTGGTGTTGCCAACAGCACGCTCCTCGCAGACTGCCGATACCCCGACTGCCGCTCGCCGGCGTTGCGCCTTCTCTTCACAGCACCGTCAGCCAATCACTCACGATAAAAATTCAGTACTCCCGAAGAGAACACCTAAGGCACGAGAGAATGATCGCTGATCGCTGGACGCCTGGTTTAACACTAGAACCGCCGGAGTTTTTAACACCCTAAAACTGCCACCAGGACAAAAGTGTCCCATTTCAGATCGATCCGTTACTGTTTATTGCTAGCCTCTTAATTTTAAGGGACCGCTATTTCTGTAAGAAATATTGACTTTGATGGTCTGTTACGTTGTTTTTATTCTAAATACAAACGCGCTAGATACAATTGAATTCTAAGCGTTTTCTTGTAACAACATAAGTATGGAATATTTTCTTTACTTTTAGACATATCAACACAGTATGCAAATACTTGAAAATTGCTCGTTAGTTAATAACGAAATCAAGTTTTTAAAATAGAAATCCAGCCTTAGCGTGAAGATTTTTGTTCAAAATGATATTTTCTACAAGTAAGAACAACACATAATACACCATCAACATATTACCGTAGTCTAACGTCATTCTGCAATTTGATACATTTTCCAAAGATAAAATTACAGTCCATTTAATTCCATTTAGACACCTAATGGTCATCATTGTCTGTAGATTGTACTTTGCAATCTGCACTGATTCAGGAAAGTACAGTAACACATCTCTTGCAAACTGATTTGTCACACGACGCACATTCGTATGAATTTCTTCCTTTTCTGCAAGATTTTCGAACATGGCAACGGCGGCTGCCGCCAACTACTTCTGATGCTTCGACGTGAGCTGGTACAGCTCTGATCCTGGTTTCTGTATAGTCTTTGGCAAGTTCATCTGCAAGCTTGAGAAGGAAATCATGTCTTGTTATTTTGGTGTTTGTCACTTCTTTGTAGATTACCCAAGCATTGATGCTTGCTAAATCTAAATATTTTAAAAAGTATGAACAGGCCGCCTTCTTCCACAGTTTTCACTGAGTATTTGTGGGCCATTTGGTCAACAACATCTACTCCATACTTGGATTCATTGTAACTTGTTTCATCACATTAGCATTGTAGTAGCAGACAACAATAAAATCCTCTAACTTTTACTGTCAGCCACTACGAACTCATTGTTTCAGATAAATATTGTAGCAGCAGACAGCAAAGAAAGCCTCTAACAGTGCATAGTAATCGGCAACGTTTAGTATATACAATGGGACAAACATGTCCCATTGGCGGTTTTCGGTATTTGTTGTTTTTTCTCGAAAACTACGGAACTCACAGCAGTGGCTTTCATTTATTAATGGACTATGGTAAGAAACATTAAAAGTCATAAAGCCACATACACCTCCTGAAACAATTAAATGAAGGGGAGGGATTTAAATATTACCACGGGACAAATATGTCACATCGACGGTAGTAGTGTTAAATGTGTCGTTCATTTATATAAAACTGTATCTCCTTTCAGTGGTATATTTGAATATTGTTTGCGAAATGTGCTGGAAACAGAATAATAAAGATTTTAAAAAATGTCAAACATAATGCAGTACCTTTTTACGGGTGTCACGTTTATGACGTAATATCTCGTAAATTATGTGTCCTACAGAAATATTACTTACCATGTTCGTAGAGTGGAAAATTAGGAAACTGACTGCGAAATGTATTGTAAATGGATTTGGTGGTAAAGACGTAGTAAATTAAAATCCCATATTTATTAGGGCGAATTTTCATGCATTTCGTTGTCTTTGACGCCATAGGACCTGAATCTCGTAATACGATATTATTTCGAAAGTACATAAAGTTGTGTATATGTATAATGTCTGCAAAATACTTCGCGAATAGAGTTAGTAGGAAAGACGTAATAGCCGGCCGCAGTGGCCGAGTGGTGTTCGGCGCGCCAGTCACGGTCTGCACGGCCGCTACGGTCGGGGGTTCGAATCCCCCCTCGGGCATGGATGTTTGTGCCGTCCTTAGTATTAGATAGTTCGTAAGCAGTTTGTAAGTTTAGGGACTGATGAGCCCGCAGTTAAGTCCCTTAAGCTTAACAAACATTTTTGAAAGACGTAGTAACTTAAAACATCATGCGTGATGAGACGGTTTTTCATTAACCTAAATTTTTTTGCCTCCATATCTAATGAACTGTGTGCAGCACTATGATGAAATTTCGAACGTATGTCTGTAACATTTCTCGCGAATACAATTAATGGTGTACGAGTAATAAATTGTAACTTCACGCCAAATGCCGTAATTTTACTCCAAAAACGCCGAGAAAGTAGTTTGCTAGGGTTGTGAGCGAGAAAAAATCTCCTCAAGATTTGAAGAAACGTTTAAATTTTTTTGCAAGTCGCTAAGTGTTCTCCTTCTCAAATAGTAGACTGATAAAGTCACACTATCATGTGCCCCAAGACGGGGAAGTTTTCATTTCTTCTGAGGTCATATCTCCCGATCTATCACAATGCTGATGTCTGATACCTACGAAGTATATTCTTACCAAATGTCAGCTTCATAGGTGAAGTAATTTTTGACATTCCGTCTTTAGTCAGTGATTGAATGAATGAGTATCCTTTAGCTTTTATATAGATAGAGACTAGCTGAAAACCCGGCGTTGCCTGGGGATTTATTTATCAATTCAAGCTTTTTGTTAGTACTTCTCAGATCCCTTCTCTCTCTGACCATCTTAATATTTTTTAATAACATTTCATATTTATGAGAGATTATTCAAGAAACAAGGCATAATGTACAAAATAATAAATACAGTATCCAAACAAAGAAAGGTAGTCATTAAGATGCAATTCATATGTTACCTTAATACATTCATTGAATTCAAAACTTTATTATGAACAATTTTTATGGTTACTTGTTCAAAGTCGTATATGAATAAAAATCATTGGGGAGCCCACCCCCTAGTAACCAACATGTAGTTCAAATGTTTGTTAAGCTTATGGGACTTAACTACGGGGTGATCAGTCCCTAGACTTAGAAACTACTTATCAACTAGCTTATCCTAAGGACGGCACAAATATCCATGCCCGAGGGTGGATTCGAACCCCCGACCGTAGTGGCCGTGCAGACTGTGACTGAAGCGCCTCAGTCCCCTCGGTCACCACGGCCGGCAACATGTAGTTGTCGGCGTGAGAAAAGTGGAGATCTCATAACCACTCAGCAGTGTGTAATAGGTTACCCTGTGATTTATTAATGGTAATAGAAAATGCAAGTCTCACTGGAAACTACGTTCTGTTGAAGTTAAAAGGTAGATCGGCGAAAAACAATGGGTGTTAGTTGCATGTTTTGTGTCCCAGCCTCGTCGCCGCCTTTGTGTCCCGTTTCCGTCGTAGGTGTCGGTGGCCGAGTAGGAAGACCGACACAGGAATAAAGGTAGCACGCTTGTGCAGGTACGAAGGTGAGCAGCCAGTGGGACAGCAGAAACTAGAAACACTAGAGTAAATTAGAACGAGATATACATTGCACAGAATGTATACAATACTTTACTTTTACATAGCTCAGTACTGCAGAATGCTGATACATAGTTGAGCTAGAGGCCTGCCTAGTGCCTATCCGATAGCCAAGTCTTCACTGGTGCATATCTGATTCCGAAGTGTTAACTGGTTCCTATCTCAGTCCCAAGTGAACGATGTCCTTCAGTGGTGGCCACGAGCGGAGTTGTAACAGAGGGCGCTCGTGGCTGACGTAAGAACGCCGCGCCGTGCGTGCATGGCGGCGCGCGGCGAAAGTAGGTGGCGCGCACTTAGGTCTTGTGCGACACCACACCCCTCCACCCCATACCGCCGCGACGTCGTGGCGTAGGGCTGAGGGCCACGGCGACGGCACTGGGAGGAAGGCCTGGGCGGGGGCGTTACTGATGGGACGGGCGTCGTAGCTGAGCCTGGGATCGAGACACCGTCCGCGCCCCGGTATACACCTTGCGATCCGCCGGGAAACCCGCCAAAACCAGAGGAAAGGCGCCTGCCTCCGCCCAGATGGAGCAGGTCATCTTCTTCTCAGGTGCGTGGCCCAGGCGGCGGGGGCACGCACGGTCCCGGAGTTCCTCTCGGTGACGCTGTCATCTGCGGCGGCGACAGCGGCGGCGAAGACTGCGTCGGAGGTGCGTCGACGTCCATAGGGATATCGTAGTCCGGGGACGAACGATGTGGCTGTGCTCCGTGGTGGCGAACTGGGTCTGGAATCAAGAAACCCGAGACAGTATCGCGCAGCCTGTGCAGGCGCAATTGGTTTGCGTGGCGCCGCAGCTCCGACCCTGTGGAAGAACGTACAACATACATATTGCGACCGAGCACACGCCGAATGAGGCCCGGTAACCACGTCTTCTTGTTGCCAGCAAACACCCTGTACAGCACCGGCGTCGAAACCTGAAAACGCGAAGCGCCATCCGAACCGACTTGGTACGTGGGAGGCTGCAGCAGGTGAAGGAGAGTGCGGTGACGGCGGCCGTGTAGCAGCTCGGCAGGAGACGGGCCGTCACGTTGCATGCATCGATACGTAGACAGGAAAATTTGAAGAGCTTGCTGCCTGGAGTGCTGACCTTTCATCTTTTCCTTGTGAGACTTGAATGTTCGAACGAAACGTTCTGCTTCACCATTGGACTGAGGGTGAAAAGGTGCGGTGGTGATATGCTGAATGCCATTCACACGACAAAACTGTTGAAATTCCGCACTAACGATAGTTTCAGGCAAACCTTCGATGCAAAACACTGATGTAAGGGCACTAATGGTACTAGACGCTGTCGTTGAGTTCATGGCATTCACTAAAGGAAATTTACTGAAAGCGTCTACAACAGTTAACCAGCGCGTATTACAGAAAGGTCCGGCAAAGTCAATATGTAAACGTTGCCATGGTCCCTTGGGGCGTGGCCAGTCTGAGAAACGTTGCGGAGGTGCCGCCTGATGCTCCGCACAAACCGTCCACTGCGACGTTATGTTCTCTATCTGGGCATCCATACAAACCCAGGTACAATGACGTCTGGCCAATTGCTTTGTCCTAACAATACCCCAATGTCCTTGATGCAGGAGGCGTAACACTTCTCGTTGCAGGGAACGAGGAACAATCACTCTTGTTTGTTCGTTGTCGGTATGTAACAACAGAACACCCTGACTTAAAGACAATGCATGACGTTGTGCAAAATAACGTCGAACCAGAGGCCGCTCAATGTCTTTGGCTCTGGCAGGCCAACCAAAGCGAACAAAACGTGCTACCACACTTAGGTCTGCATCCGCAGCTGTTTCCTGTGCAACCCGACGAGAGTTCAAAGGGAAATCTGCAATACCGGAAGCGTCTCTGGAGTCTATCTGACAACATGCCATTTCCGAAGAATCAAATGACACATCCTGGCCAACCGGAAGTCGGGAAAGTGTGTCCGCGTTGGCGTGTTTAGTGGTAGGTCGGTACAAAATCTCATACTGATGATTAGACAGTATTAAGGACCATCTCTGAAGCTTTTGTGCCGTTCGTGGCGGAATTGGCTTTGTGGGTGAGAACAACGACGTGAGAGGCTTGTGGTCAGTCGACAAATAGAATTTTCTGCCATAGAGATAATGATGAAACTTTGTGACGCCGTAAATGATTGCTAAGACCTCCTTTTCTATCTGACTGTAATTCTGTTGCGTGGGCGTCAGTAGCTTTGACGCAAAGGCAATAGGACGATCGTGAGAACCAATACGATGTGACAATATTGCACCTAGACCGTACGACGAGGCATCAACTGCTAACACTACAGGCTTCTGGGGGTCAAAGGGAATCAAACATGCATCACTGAGTAGTGCAGACTTTAATTCGTCAAAGGCAACTTGGCAATATTTGGACCATACAAAAGGAACATTCTTCCTACGTAAGTGATGCAGTGGAGCTGCAATCTGAGAGGCATTGGGAATAAATCTGAAATAATAGTTAAGCTTTCCCATCACTGCTTGCAATTCATGCACATTATTAGGAGGAGGCAAGTCTTTGATTGCTCGAAGATGTGACTGTAAGGGATGGATTCCTTGGGCATTAATCACATGGCCTAGGTACTCTATTTCAGTTTGAAAAAACGAACACTTTGCTTTATTGCAACGTAGACCTGCTGCAGTCAAAACTTTGAAAAGGCACTCCAGGTTTGCTAAATGTTCTTCAACTGTACGTCCGGATACCACAATATCATCTAAATAGTTCGAGCAACATGGTACAGAAACTGTCAGCTGTTCCAAGAAACACTGAAAAATAGCGGGGGCGGAAGAACTGCCAAAGGGTAGGCATTGAAATTGAAAAGGGCCGATGTGAGTATTAATGACGAAAAACTTTTTTAACTCGTCATCAAGCGGAATTTGCAAGTATGCCTCTGCTAAATCAATCTTAGAAAAGAAACGAGACTGTCCTAATTTGTCCATTAGTTCCTCAGGTCTGGGCAGGGGATAAGTGTCTACAATTGTTTGACTGTTCACTGTTGATTTGAAGTCCGCACAGAGACGAAGTTTTTCCGACGGCTTGGGTATAATTACTAAAGGCGAGGCCCACTGACTCGCAGAAACAGGAGAAATCACCCCACTATCTTGCCAACGTTGAAGTTCGTCTGCAACTTTATCACGAATTGCGATGGGCACTGGTCTAGCTTTACGAAATTTTGGTACTGCAGATTCTTTTAAAGTTACATGTGCCACGAAGTCTTTTGCACAACCTAGTTCCGGCGAAAACAAGTCTCTGTATTTTTCACACAATGCATTAATTTTGTCCTGAGGCACTACTGACGAAATTTGAAGTACATCTCTTTGAATAGATAAACCAAACAAGTCAAATGCATCTAGTCCAAAAATGTTCTGCGTAGATTTGGCCTGAAGAACAACAAAAGAAACTGTTTTTGTTACACCTTGAAAAGAGGCAGGCAGGCTACACGTTCCAAGCACGGGAATATTTTGACCTGTGTACACTGTTAGCACTTGTTGACACGGCGACAATTTTGGCGAACCCAGCAGTTCATAAGTGTCTTTATTAATTAATGTAACAGTGGAACCAGTATCAAGCTGAAATTGCACAGTCTCATTGTCAATGGAAAGATTCACAAAAAGTTTTTGCTTGTGGCGCACGACAGGTGCGAGAATGTGGGCAACGTCTGCTACGGTTTTTGGCTGTGCTTGCGCATGCGCGGGCTGCGTGCCGTAGGAAGCGGCGCAGAATGGGCACATAGATTAATATCACTGTCACTAGATGGCACTACCGCCGGATCGGCGTCCGTGCAATGCAAGGCTACTACAGATTCACTAACTACTGCACTAAACTATTGAGTAGCTACCTCAAGTCTACTGTCACTAGCTACACAGTACTGGGCACTATTGCAATGAGAAGTTGCAAGAGGCACTAGGTTCACTACAGGATTGCACTGTACATAGTCATTTTGCTTGTCCCGAACCCGTTTCCGTTGCACTGTTTTACGCGCTCGTCAGCTCTTGCTACGTGGTGCACTACATAGTTTTGCCGTAGGCACAGAAAAATTGTCTTGCATTTTAGAATCAAGAGAAGCACTGTTCAAGTCCACAGCATGTATAACATTTACTGTATGAACTGTTTTTACATTTTGCGAAGCATTGTACTTAACGGCACCGTTCTCAGAATTTTTGTTTTGCATACACACTGTCCGTACATGACCTGATTTGCCACATTGATAACAGATAGCGTTACGCCTTGGGCACTGCGCACGCTTGTGGCGAGATACACACTGAGGGCAAGACTTACGAACATTTTTCTGAAATGAACGTTGGCGCCCGTTATTCAAATTACTGTTTCTAACACGACAGGGCGACCTTTGTGTCGCACTTTTACACTGGCTACTGTTCACTGTCTGTTCAGCACGGCCGGTAGAATTTTAAGAATCACTAGTGCTACACTGAAAACTACGGCTAGGAAAGGGTCCGTTAAGGCGCAATGAATTAACACTGTGGGTTTGCATTTCTACATCTGCTAAGTCAAAGGTATCATGTGCTTCAATAAGCTGCAGTACACTGTCTAATGAAGGGTCAGACTGGTGCAGAATTGCTGCTCTAATTCTGGGGTCCTGAATGTTCTGCGTAATCGCATCCCTCAACATAACGTCACTATAAGAAAGTCCACAAGAACAAGCAAATTTTCAACTCAGTGATCCATTCCTGGTGTGACTGCTCAGGTAATTTTTAAAGTCTGAAAAATCGGTACCGTGCCGCAGCTACGAGAACTTTTCTCTCATAATGAGCATTTAGTGCTTCTACTATTTGTTCAAAGTCTAGATCACGAGGAGTTGCGTGGGGGAAAAGTTTCTGCAGTAACACGAAAGTATTGGGGCCAACTACGGCGAGAAAGAAATGTTTTACGGTCTGACCTGTAAGTTGATGAGCCGCGACGAGTTCTTGAAATTGGGCGAAGTAGTCGCTCCATTCTTCATCAGGATTGTTGTACTGGCGAAAGGTAGGAAGCGGTGTAGCGGCAGGTGTGGGCTGCTGAAGCGGCGGCTGTTGTTGTTGGTTAGCTGCTTGTGCTGTTAGCTGGGACACCGCCTGCAGTAGTTGTGTGATTTGCGCCGTCTGTAACTTAATAATTTCCATTAAGTTTGGGTTTAGGGTAGTGGCCATGCTGGCGGATTAGGCGCCGCGCATACAAGTAAATTATAACAAAACACAAATGCAATATGAAAGGACGCTCTGCAACAAAAAAGTCCACAAAACACGTAACAGGAGAAGTTCACCCAAAAATCTTATAATAAGGGTGGGTGGGCGGGAGCAATTTCTGTGTGCTCTGACTGCTGCTGTCTGGCTGCTGCAAGCGGTCTGGTCCAAGGTTCTTCTATCACTCCTCGTCGCCACTTTTGTATCCCATCCTCGTCGCCACTTTTGTGTCCCAGCCTCGTCGCCATCTTTGTGTCCCGTTTCCGTCGTAGGTGTCGGTGGCCGAGTAGGAAGACTGACACAGGAATAAAGGTAGCACGCTTGTACAGGTATGGAGGTGAGCAGCCAGTGGGACAGCAGAAACTAGAAACACTAGAGTAAATTAGAACGAGATATATATTGCACAGAATGTATACAATACTTTACTTTTACATAGCTCAGTACTGCAGAATGCTGATACATAGTTGAGCTAGAGGCCTGCCTAGTGCCTATCCGATAGCCAAGTCTTCACTGGTGCATATCTGATTCCTAAGTGTTAACTGGTTCCTATCTCAGTCCCAAGTGAATGATGTCGTTCAGTGGTGGCCACGAGCGGAGTTGTAACAGAGGGCGCTCGTGGCTGACGTAAGAACGCCGCGCCGTGCGTGCATGGCGGCGCGCGGCGAAAGTAGGTGGCGCGCACTTTGGACTTGTGCGACACAACAGCATGTACACTGTTTCGTACTCTTCCTTTCCCCATAGCTTTATAGAAGTCTGTAGCTTTCGGCTACAGCTGAGTTCGCTACACAACTGGTTGAGAGTTGTCAACAGCACTGTTAACTTTCAGAAATTTATTTCATTTGACTGGAATACAGGAGTGTCTTAGTAGTATATGCGTAAATGTATTAAAGCGTGATGCGTAATGTGAAAGATTTTTACCTATCACAGTATATACGATCTCATATTTATTGAATTATGTGTTGTAAAATTGTATAAATTTGTAGGTATACATTCATTTGTATACAAGTGCTGCATGACGGGAAAACCTGTTACGTATACAGTTAGTTGTAAAGAAGTAATATATTAAAACATGGGGCGGTTTTGTATGGACGTTACCGTTAATGTCCTCACATCACATCAACAATGTGTCGTACAGCGATACAATTTCGAAGGATCAGCTGTTTGTGTGTATACTGTCTGTAAAATTCCCCACAAGTACATTTTGTTTTGTTGAAATTATTAATTGTAACCTCATACCAAATGCTTTAGTTTTTCTCCGTGAATAGCGGAAAAGTAGTAGGTGAGAAACGTTTTTCAATTCATCATTTTGATATTGTTGGCAGGGAGAAAAACTGTAATAAAGACTTGGAATGATGTTTAATGCCGGCCGCGCTGGCCGAGGAGACTAAGGCGCTCCAGTCACGGTCTACACGGCCACTACGGTCGGGGGTTGGAATCCCCCCTCGGGCATGGATATTTGTGCTGTCCTAGTTCGTAAGTAGTTCGTAAGTAGTTCATAAGTAGTTTGTAAGTCTAGGGACTGATGACCCCGTAGTTAAGTCCCATAGACTATACAAACATTTGAACATTTTTTGATGTTTAATGTGTGTTGCAAGTCGCGAAGTAACTCATATAGTGTATGAATGAAGTCTCATCACACGATGTGGCACTTTATTGCGATTCGTATTGTTTATGACATAATATCTCGTGGACCATGTGTGATTTGGTTCTTACTCCTACAGCAATAATTTGTTACCTCGTGGTAAGCAATATGTGTACCAAATTTGGTTGAAATCAGTCCAGTGGTTTAGGAGAAAATGAGCAGCATTGTCGCTTGATGCAACAGTTTTTAACGCATCACATTGTTTATGACGCCATATCTCGTGACCTATGTCTTGCACGTGATACTTACATTTACGGCGACCTTCATTATGGATTGATACTTACGTCTACAAAATTTCATAAACACACGGACACTCTGCTTTATATATAAAGACTAGCTGAAAACCCGACGTTTCCCGGATTATTTGTTTTACGATTGGATAATTTTTCAGATGTATATATTCATTTGTATAAGTGCAGAATGTCTGTATAATCTATTGCAAGTACAATTACAAGTGAAGGAGTAATAGATTAAAACTAGGTGCGTGATTGGGCGGTTTTCCGTGGTTTATGTGCACATATTTCATGAACTACGTGTCGTACTGTGATACAATTTCGAAGATACATTCACCTATATGTGTGTGTGTATAATGTCTGAAAAATTTCGTGAAAATTATAAATTGCTACGTCACACCGAATTTACTAGTTTTAGTTCAAGAACAGCGGAAAAGTAGTAAGCGAAAAACCTTTTTCCTTTCATAATTTTGCTATAGATGTTAGCGAGAAAAGTTCAATAAAGATTTAAAATAATGTTTAAAGGTTGTTGGCAGTCGCTAAGTAATCTGGTTTACATAAACTGTATTCATAAAATATCGTTGCATTACGTGGCAGTTCCTTGCAACTGGTATTGTTTATGACGTTATATCTCCTGAAACATGTGTCGTATGCTGTTCTTGCTCCTACAGCAATTTTTATTTCACCAAAGGAATATGTGTATGTAATTTGGTTGATATCGGTCCAGCGGTTTGGGAGAGAATGATCAGCATTGTTGCATAATGCAGGAGTTATTCTCGAAATCTCATTGTTTATGGCGTCATATCTCCTGAACATTATGTTGTACGTGAGTCTTACGCTTACTGATACCGTCCTAATTGATTGAAGATTACATGTGCAAAAGTTCATAAAGATTGGAAAAACAAACTAGATTTGTGTTCAATACGTACACACGGACACACTGCTTCATATATAAAGATTAATAGCTCAAACGGCACTGAACTACCAGGTGTCGATCCATACTGACACACCCATGTTATTACCTGGCGTAATTTGCACTGGCGGGAATGCCATCCATTTGGCATGCATTTGATGAAACAGATAAGGACTATTGTGTTGGAATACACTGTTCCACGCCTGCTGGGCGTTATCGCGATTTCTAAGCTAACGATCCTCAAATGTCAGAGGGAACTTGCTGCACATTTTCCAGAGGTCGTTAAGTTTCTGCCCCAGTGTGCGTGCGACAGTTATACTATTGAAAAAAAAAAAAAAAAAAAAAAAAAAAAAAAAAAAAAAAAAAAAAAAAAAAGAACCACTCCCCTGGCGCGCAGGACTGTAATAAGAACTGGTGTTACAACATTCTGCATGGACCGAGAGCGTTACCTACACAAACTCCAAGGGTAGTAGCTTTCGCGTCCTGACCTTAAGGTGTGGGAAGGGGCCAATGTATCTTGATCCAATGCACTCGATGAGACAGCCTTCGGCAAGTCTACGTCGTATGCGAAAATGATCATAATTTGCGTGCGGGTAGAATGAGTTTACATCGCTGAAGATTGTGACGTTCCTCTTCCTCAGCTGCCAGTTACTACTCACTCGCCCTCTACATAAACGTAGTTTTGTGTGACAGAAAAGTTTATCTCCCTGACCAATTGGAGGAAAGGACAAAAACTAACCTAAAATAAAAATATACTTCATAAATTACTCAACTTCATTGAATCCGCGGCAGAGTAGCCGAGTGCATTGAGGCACTATGCTCCAATGCGCGAGGCATGTTGAAACACGTCCACTGAATGTGTGGTCATGTTCCATTTTGATTTATTCTTAAACCTAAAGTGTTTCTGCACCATTAATATTATCTATCTCTGTGTTAATAGTTTTATTATTTTTATTAATAATCAATGCCAGATGTTTATGTATGTTTCACCCATATTTATATATGTTTCCACCCATGTGATTCAATTTGTATAGTCAAGTTAATGTGGAAGGTTGCTTTTAATATTGATTGACTGCCGCGCAATAGTTTACAGTCGCCGCCTCCCGCTTTAGACCTCGTTTTGCTGTAGTTAAGAACGTATGGCTTGTTTGTCGTCTGCGCTGGCGTCTGCTGGCCGGAGAGACAAGCGTACTTGGCAAGATGGCGATATGGCCGTGGTCTTAGTGTCGTAACAACCTAATTTTGGAAGAAGACCTCTGGGAGCGGTTAAAGAGGGAATTGTATTCGACTGGTAGCAAGGGTTGGTAATCACTAGTCTCTGAACGCGCTCTGCGTCGCTTTTAGCGCGCTCTACATCCGTTGTATGGCGGTGGGAGGTTTTTCCGAGGCCTTAGAGCTTTAGTCTTCACTCTTCATTCTGGTTCTGACGACTGACGAAGTAAGTGCTCCGCCGAATCATGATGAGGGAAAGGCATGCTGTTAGGACTTTGATTTGTTTGTGATAAGGCAGTCTTGGTTTTTCAGTGATAGTTCTTTTGAGTAATTCTTTCGCTATGAGAGGCCAAGTGTTTCTTAATTTACTGAAGGGCAGTAAATTCAATGTAAATTTATTATATTCATTTTCATTCCAGTGATCACCGTGTGTCCGCTTTTGCTCAAGTTAGTATATGGGTGTGGGGCTTTCAGCCTTTGTGTAAACCTAGTAGTTCTGAATTTCCTATGTGTTTGTAAAAACGTTTTCGTGTCGTTTCTGTATCTGTGAATATGCTAAATATTTATCAGAATTTTTGATTTGATTCCATCTTTCCTGTCTCGTATGACCGATTGCACCACGTGCTTTCGTAATGGTCATTACTTCGGCCTTCAGCCATAGTTTTATTAATACTAACATTCTTCTATACACATTCTCACGTTTGCTCTATTCGCTTATTCTGAATTAGTTTTCTTCCACACACCATGTCGTACTTAAGAATAGTATACCACTGCCTTCTCACACATGAGTTCGTTAGTGCGCAGTATAATTTAAAATTTTGTGATCAAGATGCCTGCTATCTCCTCAAGACACAGATGATGCTTTGCTTTTCTGCTGCTTTCATGTGTTCCAGGATTGTAATGGACTTCCAAGCTTTATGTGTGTCTCTGTGAATGAATTTGAGCTACCGATTGTGTATTTGAAAATTTCCTCCCACTTACCTCCATATTCAAAAAATGGCAGAAACTATTCTAATACAGGCAGTAAATATGTTTTGATTCACTTTTGTACAAGGTGTATGCTTAATTGGGTCTCCCCACATTTATTTGCCCGTTATTTTACTGAATAGATCATGATTTTAAAGTATCAAACCTCTGGTTTATGATTTCATGCTCCCCGTCCCATGTTTAATTATCTATTCACTTATCTTTTTTTTAACATTGATATTGTGTTTGTTAAACCGTTGGCTACTCTTTTAAGGAGTGAGCAGTCAATTATATTTCTATTTCACATGTTTTTCTAGTATCTATTATAGTGCAGAAATATGAGCACAGATTAGAAACACTATAATAGATAATAGGTAACATGCGAATGATTCATCTTCTAGCCCAATACCATCTACACAAACAAGGTTTTTTCGTAACTTCACCTCAACCAGTCACATTATATTAGCAGGATTCATTACCAATCGCCGACCCATCCGACACTTCACCACACAAATAACGCCACAAAACGCAATTTCAGGGGCACAGTGCACCGCCACTACTGGCGTACCAGCAGGTCAAAGTGCAATGCGGCATGGCACACGCAGAGGCCTCTAATGGGCGACTGCAGAGTTTTGCAGATGCGGGAGTATCACTAGTGCATTAAGAGACCTTTATATTTTCTATCATACGATTTTGGTGTATTTCTGTTTGTTCGAGCCTAAGTACTTTCCTTGTTAGTTTAAGTAGTCTATAAGCTAACGATTAATAACCAATAAGTTAAGTTCCATAGATTTACAGTCATTGGAACAAGATAAGGGACTCTTACAGAGGCATATAGACGTTCTTGCTTCTCTCATTCTATTTGGGAGTGGAATAGGAAGTGAAATGCCTAGTAGTGATACAGTACACCGCGCGCTATTAACTTTACGGTGGATTGCGCAGTATATATGTAGATGTAGCTATAATTTCGTAAACCTTAGCTTTAAGGTAAACTATGAATCATCTATAAACAATTTCCAGTAAAGGCATCACAGCTAATTCAGATGAATAGATTGCTTTTACGAGTTCTAACGTAACTTTATATCAATGTTATGGTTTTTTGAGACTGTCCTCTATGGGTTCATAAACCATTCATTCGATTGCAATGAAACTTTTTTGAACTGTTCACCGTATATCCAAGAAGGTTCCTGACCAAAAAAACAAAATAGCACGACACATAGCTCAGGAGATATGACGCCATGATTAATGAGAGGCCACCGCGTGACAATAGCTTGATTTATGCGTCAATTGTTGGAAAATGGGAGTAGTTAGGGACCTGCAACAAAGTTTGCATCTAATTTCTCATGTTTGTGAAGCGTTTTGTAACTGATCACCCCCCACCCGCCCCCCTCCCCTCTCGGCATAAAATGATGAAACGAAGTCTACCGCTCACAACACTTTCGCTGTAGATGCGTTAAAACTGTTGCATCATGCATGGTCTTGTATCAAATAAAGTGAGCTTTACACATTTGCATGTTAGTATTTATCTTTGTCTGCAAGTCTCCCTTAATTCTCTAATTAAGCACTCGTTTTCTTAATCTCTATCAATATAAAAGCGAAATAAAACTCACTCACTTAAACACGAAATCTCCAAAAGTACTACACCTATGAAGCTGAAATTTGGCAGGAATGTAGTTTATAGGTAGAAAACGTCAGCTAAGAAAGTATTTTGAAATATGTGCATGGCGAAGCATACTTCTCCTACAGACTCACGAAATCTACAGTTTCATTGTGAACTTCACGAAATTTCGCACGTTTGACCTTTAAAACAAGAGGAAGGTCACCATCTACCTTAACTGTCATACTTTGCTTGGGGGAGGGTACTTTCCAACATAAAAATGGATCCCTAAAGTCCTTGCTCGCGCCATAACTTGAGAATGGCTCGACCGATTTCGCAGATCCTTTTCATTTTATTTTTATTATTTTATTATTATTATTTTTTATTATTTTTTATTTTTTTCGTTTTTCTCAGAACAAGGGTTGTATGAAATAAAACTGGAATATTTGTGAACAACAAAGTGTATTTTTTAATGTTACCCTGCGTTTCTATTGCATATAAATGTAAATTTTTTTTTCCGATATTGATGAAATTTTGCACACTTCACCTTAAAAACAAGACGAATGTCACTGTATAAAATTTCGTTCGGTGCATGGTGGAGGGTACTTATCTTACGGAATTTTACAAACTGCATATTTTTGTTCCAATCTTTATGAATTTTTGCATACATCACCTTTAAACCAAGAGCAAGATCACTGGGTGCATTAATGTTTGTATGGTACATGGCAGAGGGTAACTTGCAGAAAACTTTGCCGAGAGAGGGACAGGTCGAAACAAACAGAGAGATGGGAGAGAAAGAGATAGACGCAGAGAGAAGGGGGAAGGAAGGGGATGTGGACTAAGGGAGTGTAGGATAAACAAACACCCCGGCAACGCCGAGTTTACAGCTAGTTTTAAATAAAATATTGCGTTATTGGACTGTTTGATTAGTATTATCGTAAAAATCGCTGAACTCCCGTAACAACGTTTTCTAGAATTATTAAACTTTCGAATGTTTGTAAAGCTATGTGACCGAGCTGCAGTGGTCATCGGTCCATAGATAAAAAAAAAAAACTTAAAATAACATACGCTAAGGGCAAAACACACACACACACACACACACACACACACACACACACCAATGCCAGATGGAGGACTCGAACCTCTGATGGGAAGGAGAAGCACACCCCGCAGCAAGGCGCCTTTGAGCGCACGGCCATTCCTGCACGGCGATGATGAGACGTTAAGTATTAAAGTATACGTCAGGGACTATAGAGTTCTCACTGGTCAAATCGCCCTAATCGTTTTTGTTTCGTTCCATTTCGTCTTTTCTCCGTGAAGGCTATATTGCGTGAATCCAAGCCTGTAGAAGTATTCAGATGTTTGAAACTGATTTAAAAATTATGTAAAATGGCCTGCAACAGTTTACTGGCGGGAAGGTTATACATAACCGATAATATGAACTGTGACTTACTTGTATTCTTATGGTTGCATTTTTTATTCGTGTGTCGCAGAACTAAGTTGATAAGAGTGTAGTTCTGTTAACTGCTGGGTATACAGTGTATCATCAACAGCATCAGCTCCCGACTGAATTTTCGTTTTCTGTTTCGGCCAGTTTCGGCCAAAATATTTGTTTCGACCGAATCTTCGGCTTGGCCGAAATTAGCTTTCTTAAACACACTGATGAAGTCCGGACGCGATCTGGATGGATTCAGTCAACAATAACGCTTGACCCCAGTTGACTCCTGCGTGAAAATTGTGGTATATAAAGCAATCGTATCTTATAGTGATATACTATGTCAATAACAATTTAACTTAATCAGTATTGACCGTAATGGAGCGGGTTATACTGTTATGCTGTTATGCTAATACGGTTTCAGGAAACATCTATCTTGTGGTAAACCCCTTTCCCCGTTACATTTGCGTAAATTTATACTGACAACTAGCATACTATTAGTAGTAACTATGACTTTATTTTTCGAAATACTTTCCGACTGAAGCTATTTAAGTATTCAGTAATATCAAAATGGAGATATGTAAAGTTGTTCGTCGATTGGAAAAAAACGGAAGTGAAGAGGACAACATAAAGCTAGCGGTCTAAAGAAGAAAATCGTAAAGGCTATTTATGGAAGCAAACAAATAATCTGCGTGTTTTGTGTTGCGGTAGTCAAGTTGAGGCACTGAAATTTCGTAGTATGCAGGACTGTGAAATTTGTGGTTGCTAAACAATAGCCTCGTTAATTCGAGGAAAACGGCACCTGGTTTACATAATACTATAGAAATTTACGCGTGAAAAAGCAGAAAACTGACCTTGAAAAGAATACACGTTTAAAAAATGACCTTTTTTAGAACAAAGTTTTTAAATAGTCATTTACATTGGCAGCCTAAATGTTTTAAAGTCTTTTCATTACTTATTTCGCGTTATAATGGTGGAGTGCCTTTCTCTGTGTTTTGTTTTATGACACTCGTATTTATAATGATCTCGTTATACGGAGACTCGAAAAATCGAGACTCCATTGTATCGAGTTCATTTTACTTTTTGTCTAACTTCCTTTCACTTTTCTTTTTTACGTAAAAAATGTCACAATGAGGGGAAAATAATCAATTTTGGAAGTACTTTAATAAAAGTATCGTCAATTTGTCTAAACCTGTTCGCCTTCCATGTCATTTACTGCGGCGCTCGTGATTAGGCTTACAAACTCAGAAGGCTTAGTACTGCGAGGGGATCTTGAAAAGTGAAGGAAACCTACTGATTTGTGCTGTTACAGAAATTTTAACTTAATTCCAGAAGTTTCGGTTCCTGTTGCGATTTCGACCGAAACTGGAAGAGGAGCCGAATGTTCGTTTACGATTTCGGTTTCGGCCACAAATTATGTTTCGGTCGGACTCTACTGCGGACACGCAGCTGCTGTGTCGATCACAATAGCAGAGCGGCGATCGTGCCACACAGCGCGGTCTCGGTAGAACACTGCCTGCCCGCTCCGAGCAGCCACACTCGAACAAGCCAAGCCCGAGCGCGGATCACTCGGCCGAGTTCGGGAGAGCATAATCCGCAATAAGCCGTGGAAGCCGAGCAGACAAGCGTGGCAGAACCTGTCCTTGCCAGGTGCCGATACGAAGTTCTCTGTCCCCGTACTTGGTCACCCAATCACGGTAATGTTACTAAAATATGTCAGAAGTAATTTGGTGATTTGAACCGGCCAGAACAACGATTTCACCAACATGGTGCCTTGTGCGTGAACTAACGAAAGGAAACGAGGCTGCTAGGTTGTTAATCGACCGGGCGGATTGCGTAACGGCGAACGAAATAAAATCCGGATTTTGGCATTATCTCGTCCGTAAATTTAATTTCATAGCTGTTTATGCGTCTCCTTGGTTAGGCGTATTAAGTTGTGGTGTCGCACAAGTATGAAGTGCGCGCTACTTACTTTCGCCGCGCGCCGTCATGCACGCACGGCGCGGCGTTCTTACGACGTCAGCCACGAGCGCCCTCTGCTGCTATCCCGCTCGTGGCCACCACTGAACGACATCGTTCACTTGGGACTGAGATAGGAACCAGTTAACACTTCGGAATCAGATAGGCACCAGTGAAGACTTGGCTATCGGATAGGCACTAGGCAGGCCTCTAGCCCAACTATGTATCAGATATGTAAAAGTTAAGTATTACTAAGTCTCTATGAAATATATATCTCGTTCTAATTTACTCTAGTGTTTCCAGTTTCTGCTGTCCCACTGGCTGCTCACCTCCGTACCTGCACAAGCATGCCTCCTTTATTTCTGTGTCGGTCTCTTTTTACTCGGCCACCGACACATACGACAACGAGACACAAAAGTGGCGACGAGACTGGGACACAAAATAAATATTCTTTTATTTTCAGTTGGAGAACTTTAGTTTGATTCGTGGATCTAAATTTTCGACTAAGTACTTTAGGAAATAGAGAAAAGGTTTAACGTCCCGTCGACAGCTTGGTCATTAGAGACGGAGCTCATGCTAGGATTTTATGGGAAGGAATGGAGAAGGAAATCGGCCGTGCCCTTTGAAAGGAACCATCCCAGAATTTGCCTAGAGTGATTTAGGAAAAATCACGGAAAACCTAAATCTGGATGGCCGGAGGTGGATTTGAAATACCGTCCTCCCGAATGCGAGTCCATTGAGTTACCACTGCGCCACCTCGCTTGGTAAATTACTTTTGTCTCGAAGAGTTCGTATTTATGGTTGAACAGTTTTGCAACTGTTGATAGCGTAGTGATTTGCACAACTTGCGGTACAATTTAGATTCACGAAATGAAGCCGGCTAGTGCAAGAAAGTCAATAAAATCACTTTTAAATATACACATAATGTAACTGAGATTTCAGTTATATTGACTGTAACGCTCTGAATTTTATTAACGCTAAAAGACACGTTACAAAGCCACAGAATCTGTCAGGAAAGTCCTCAAGTAAAGGAAGATTGATTTATAAAAATAATACGTCAAATGTAATTACAAATTCTAAATTCCAGATGAAATCCCGTTTATTGATTATACACTCAGACCGGTTAATTAGTTAATTAATAATCATTAAAATTTCATCGCACGATTATAGGCATAATACTAATTTTCCCAGGCCCACAGACACTACCGATGTATTGTCTGCATATACGATCACCGGTTGGAGGAATCAGCATAACTTTGGCACGGAACATTTAATTGTTACAGAAAAAGGCCAAGATAGCAAAATCTTGTTTAGTTTCCCTTCGGCCGTTATTTCAAACTTTCGCTGTAGCACGAGGTGGCGGAGTGAGACGAGGTTTCGCGTTCTGTGAATCCACACCAGTTCAGGCCACCCAACATCATGGTTGGAACACCGTCGTTGACGGCAGCTACGAGAGAGGTAGTGATTTCTCCGTCCTCTGTTAGATTTCATACAGGGACCTTTTCGCTAACTGCGGAGATGCACATGAATGCATTGGTCACTTCTTTAAATAGCCTGGAGACCAGCTCCCAAGCCCCATTTCGTTGTAGTTCCTGGAGGTACCGTCATCGGGAGATCAGCGTGCGCCAGTTACCGTCTTTTAGTGACACGTGCTTCCCGTTACCTAGACTTCCGCGTCGGACTCAATAGATCACTGATACGACATACTTCGCGTCTCCCTTGGTCGCGATCGCCTTACATCCGGATTTACGCCGTCAATTTGTCTACTGTTACTCCGGTAAGAAGCATTTTCGATGCCTATGTCCGACCATTGTTCTTGTGATCGTACCCGAACTCATGGCTAGTTTCTTACCTTTCGTCTTAAACTCTCTCTCTAAGGACTGATTCTTATTTATATTCTTACGCTTGAATGTATTTTGCGACTTGGACTAACGCAAGTCTATTCCACGCCCAGCGGCTGCATTCAGTGTGTGAGGGTTTACGGAAATTTGTGACAGGGCTACCTCGCCTCTATGTAGTATGATTTTAATGCGTGTTTCGACTGGCAATCCCGCCTTTCATTTTTCTGTAGCTTCCCTTTACTGCCCTTTTTTGTAAGCCTTTTACCAGGCGCTGAAACCTCTGCTGTAAGAGACGAAGTCCCACTGCGTGGGACAGAAGATCTGCAGTGAGTTCCTGTCAGGCAAAAATGATAGTCGGAGACTCTTTGAAAGGCAATTTTCTCGTATTTTCTTTATTAAGCCACAGCTTCAGCTTCACCCAACATGTCCTTTTCTACATGACCATGAAGCCTAAACTCATCACGTAAAGCTATAGTTTCGTATCCAACTGTTTACATAGGTTCAATCAATCACCATTATTTTAGATACGAAAAGTCTGAAGTTATTAAAATGTATCTTCAAAGTTCATCACTGGAAATTTAATGACACCTTGGACTGAAAATAAAATGTCAGAATCGTGTAAATCCTTTGGAAGATTAAACTGTACTCTATCAGTTGATAATATTACATTGTATCGAGAAAAACTAACCTCTCTGAAAGTAAAATTCAGTTATTCTCAAATTGCGATATTTAATTCAGTCTCACTTTAAGGAACTCATTTGCCACTTAATTTTTACTCACAATTAGGACCCTATATTGTGAAGAATTTCGTAATCGATATCTCGAGAGAAATGTTAAACCCTAATATTAAAATCGTATATGACTTCGGTCAAAGATGCTATTGCTTTTGGTACATGAATGAGTAAAATCCCTATCTATCTAATGTTCTCGAAAATAACTTTTAAATAGTCATATATTTTCACAATAGTCGCAGTCATTACAAAACTCGCCGTAGCGACAACGATCTATTTTGCTAATATAAGAAATCGGAGTCAGTGCCGTAAAGCTAATGCCGTGATCAGTAGTAGCGTAATAAATTAAACCATGGTCCAACGCTACTATTTATAGGTTTATCAAAACAAAGTACTAATGGTTAATTAGCCTTCTTTGAGCTTCGAGTCATTACATATCTTACTTTAACCATTTTAGTATGTTAAATGGCAGTAAATATGGGTTATTTAATATGCCTGTCGCGAGCAGGGTGTGATGTCACAGAATTCAAAAAATGTTCCAACGTTTGTAAGGTTTAACTGCCGGGCCATCAGTTCCTAAACTTACAAACTACGTATGAAATACCTTATACTAAAGACGACACAAGCATCCATACTCGATGGGGGATTCGATCCCCTGACGGCAGTCTACCGCCGCACCGCAGCACGGCGCTCCAGCACGCGCGGCTAATCCGCCGCAATTATGTCACAGTATTAAAATAATAAAAACTTCTTAATAAACCCCCTGCTGCACAATAGTGTTAAGATGCGGTCACAGAACATTATCTGTATAACACCAAAGTTGGAACTATTGAACGGCTCTTTTCTATGTATAATGTCATACATTCATTCATATATGCCTTGACATGTGAACGAGATCTCTTCTCGGGAAATGAATACGCCGGAATCCAAACACCTTGAATCTATTTCAGTCAGAAATAACCGAAAAAGACTTAAGACACGAAATCGCGTTTGGAAGCTTTATCTCATGCACAACAGTAATTATGTAAGGATAAAGTTCTCGGTCGTTTGGAGACGGTACTCTCCTTATGGCTGGTTATAACGGTAAGAGGAGTTGATATTTCGTAGAACTTTTTTGCGTGCTTCCCTTCATTCTACGAATGTTTTCTGGTTCTGATACACTTTCGCAATAGTTTTTTATTTTTTTCGCTTCGTATCCCGTTTCGCGCGTTTTCACATTCCGCACTGCAGGTATTGATGGGCGTTTAGCCAAAACACATTCTCTCTTACAAACGTACCTTACGATCTCGAAAATTCGGTTCGGCTTGAAGATCCGAGATTTCACAGGTCAAGGAAAATGTTCAAATGTTTGTAAATCTTATGGGACTTAACTACGGGGTCATCAGTCCCTAAACTTACAAACTACTCGAACTAGGACGGCACAAATATCCATACCCGAGGGGGGATTCGAACCCCCGACCGTAGTGGCCGTGCAAACCGTGACTGAATCGCCTCAGTCCCCTCGGCCACCGCGGCCGGCGGTCAAGGAAAGTCGCACGGCACAGTAGCCAGGGGATTCCGAGAGAAAGGGCTCTAAAGTTTAGCGTAGCGCATAGACTGTACCCTTTGAGAGCGAAGACATTTATTGATTAATATTTATCATGCTCTGCAGGGCCAAATTGAGGAACAAGCCTCCATGATGATGGAACGAGTCAGTAAATGAGAATGTAACTATAGCGTCCCAAACGTGGTTTTTGTCAGGGATTAAGCAACAGGGGTTCTCACAGGAGTGAAATCCGTTGGTTGGCCTGAAGTGAGACGGAGTCTTCACCTACATTTCCTCCTTGTAAAATTAGGATATTGTTTGAAAGTGCCTAAGAACAAGCATTGCAATATACGAGGGCTTTTCGGAAAATACGGCACATTTCCGTCTTACGGCGCTGGGCGCGCGCCGATCGCGTATATTATGGTATGTGCGTGCCCGGCAGGTCCGTCGACATCCAGTCGTAACAACAGGAACGTCTCTGTGCGTCAGTTTTTATTTATTTATTTATTTATTTTTCGAAATTCGATTTTGAAATGTGCGCTGTGATCGAAAATCCCGCCAGCTGTGATACTCTTTTTGTTGGCAAAAAACCTAAAAGCTATTGCAATAAATCGTGAACTGTGCGAAGCGTACGTAAACAAGGTAATGATTGTATGTTCCGCCCGGAAATGGTGCATCTGAAAGTGGCCGAACCAACGTTCATGATGAAGAGAAGAGTGGACGTTCGAGCAATATGCTTGACGATCTCGTCGCTAAGGGTGATGAAACGATTCGTGAAATCCGTCGCTTCACAATGTGTGTGTGTGTGTGTGTGTGTTGATGGACATGAGGGACCAAACAACGAGGTCATCAGTCCCTCGCTTCACAGTAATGGAGCTTTCGCTTTCTTTTCCACAAGTATCACGGTCAATCTTGATTCACTCACTTTCTAAAGTCTCAGACGGCAGAATTTTACGAAGAAGGAATTTCAAAGCTTGTCCGCCCCTTATGATAAGTGCATCAATTTGTTTGGTGACTAGGTGGAAAAGTAGTATTGTAGTCGCTCTTACGGATGTATATAGTAGAATGTTTTTCTTATACTTAGTTTCCTTTATGCCAAATCGTTCCCGACCCTTTGATTAGCCCTGGTCATCGGTTTTATTGCTAAACACATTGTTTGGGAATACAATCTCCTCCTGAAAATCGTGACCAAAGAAGACCAAATTTATCTACAGACACGGTGGTATACAATCACCGCTAATAATAATTTAGCCATTTCATTGAATTGTTGAGCTGCGTGGTGGTGGATTATATTATTCTATTTTTATAAATGTTCAAATGTTTGTAGAGCATATGAGACTTCACTACGGGGTTATCAGTCCCTAAACTTACAAACTACTTATGAACTAGCTACAACTAAGTACGGCACAAATATCCATGACCGAGGGGGGATTCGAACCCCCGACCGTAGTGGCCGTGCAGACCGTGACTGAAGTGCCGCTGTCCCCTCGGCCACCGCGGCCGGCTTTATAAATAACAGCAACCCGCCACTTTTTTAAACAATGAAACATCAAAACGCGTTTCGGGTTTTCACCCATCATCAGTTAGCGTTCATTTTGTACGTCATTCTTCACTAGGTACAATTTGGAGGCGTCAACATCAGTTTGAATGCTGCAGCTTGCGTGTGCAAGATGATTAATTTCGTTAGTTATTTCGAGTTTGCATGTTTTACCCGTAAGATTTCATAAACAAGAGTACTTACATTCTCCTGTGTTGGCTGTTTAACGCCATTTCTTCGTAATTTGGGTGGTTCTTAGGCTTTTTAATGATTATCTTGCGCGGACACACACTGTAGCATCAGCCATGTTGTTGACTGAGAGTTTTTGTTTACATTGTGGTCACAGATCGTAGTATAACTATAATATCTGTGGTCAGAGTTATATTTTATTTATAATTACTAATTTAATTTAATTTTTCCATGGTAGGACGGCAATCACTTTACTTTGAAGTATTAAAATACCAAGGTCATAAATATTGATTTATTTTTCCTGACGACCGGTTTCGATACACTTACGGTATCATTATCTGGTCACTTGTGTCCTATGTTATCGTTTTGTAAAGGCGTATGACATTAAAATGTTACGTCAATCATAAAACATTTAACTTTGACCAATGGTACGTCACACATCAAAAGGTTAAAATACTTAAATTCTTCAAATTTTGGTTTAATACTTAACGACCATGTAAATAAATTACTTATGAGAGTCGAATATCCCCCACCACCGCCTCCCCCCCCCCCAAAATAATAATAAATAAATAATATAAAAAAATAAATGGAATGGAGATTGTGTTTTAAGTATTTTAATCGTTTTATGTGTGACGTACCATTGTTCAAAGTTAAAAGTTTTATAATTGACGTACCATTTTAATGTCATACGCCTTCACAAAACGACAACATAGGACACAAGTGACCAGTTGATGATACTCCAGTCAGGAAAAATATATCAATATTTGCGATCTGGGCATTTTAATACTTCTTATAATTACCAACAATATCTGCTTTTCGTTAACCTATTGCTTTTTTAACATTTTAATTGTGCTAACATCATACTAAATTGCTTACAGTACTCCAATTTGAAAATCATAAATTATAAATTAACATATTAATTCATATAAAGAGGTAGAATATTACTTATTTTACATACATTAGGAGTGTTTACAAATGGATAATTCATGCAGGAAATATGAGTTGGCTACGTTTTTGAGTATGGTCTTAATCGGCTATATTTTGAGCACATTAGGATTTGTTTAAGTTTCTTAAACGAATAGCATCCATATGTCCTTGGAAACGTATGCTGAAATTTCTACCAGTTTGGCTAATGTATACTTTCGAACTAGAGTTGCAGTTTACTTTGCAAATTCCTGATGTTTTGCATGGTTTTCTATTATTTTAATGTTATGGATGGCTTTGCCCTTTATTTTGTTATTTGTGTTACAGCTGATTTGGATATCTGTGCTTCGGAAAAGGTTTGCTAATTTGTATGACAGTTTCCTACAAATGGTAAGCTCACATATTTTTGTGTCTGTTGTGTTATTCGTTAGTGTTGTTCTGCTGTTGTGGCTGTTTATGTGCGGATTTATCTTCATGTTGAGCTCATCTGTTACTTTTTTATTGTCACCATTATTATGAGCTATTGTTTTTATGGTGTCTAGTCTGTTCTGAATTAAGCCGAATCTCGTTCTAGCGTCTGCTGCACCCTCTCGATAACTATATATCTTTTATAACTATAACTGTATAACGTTTTTATATCTTCCGTCTGTCATAAGCTCCCCATTAGCCCGCATACTGCAGACCAGAACCTGTCATTAGCTTTTATGTCGATTAGCTGGTGTCAGAGCAACTTCATATGACGCCGACGACGCACACTTCGTTGTGTTCTGCTACCTTCCTGCAACTTGACTCTCTACTGTGAACCGTCCGTGAACTCTCCCTACGGAGCTGTGCTTCCTAGTTTTATTATCTTTTTTCCTCTACATCCACTTCAAGTGTGAGATGCCTTCAAACGTAGAGCAATCCCATTGGCTCCAGTTTGAACTCGGCAACACGATCCAGAGGCTGGATGGAGAGGGATCTTTGCCGGTGTGGAGCAGCGTCCTCAACGTCTTGATTGGCTAATCTTGACGTATAGTTCCTTTTCCAGACCTTCTATAGCCGGCTCAACTCATCCTTACGCTCTCTGTCTGTTTAAATGGAATATTCCTATCAAGTACTTGTTTCGTTTCTGTCGTAGCCCTGCGCGCTCTGTCTAAATGGAATTATTCTTTATGTTACTACCCATGTTTATATATATTCCAAGACCACGAGGATCTCTTCAATGCGGATCTATGGAACAAACAGCGAATCTAATCTGAACTCAGGGTTTAATCCCTCAAGGGTGATGCTGCTGTCTACCTGACAGCACTTGCAACTTGAAACCTATTGTGCATGTCCCACCAGTGCTATAAATGCTATCTGTAATGAAGTAGTAGAAAAACATTCTGAAAGAATAGGGGTAACACTTTAAAGTATAAGGTTTTAATAGGCTAAATCACTTTAAATATAAAGAGTTTTAATTAAAATGTTCAAATGTTGTAAAGCTTATGGGACTTAATTACGGGGTCATCAGTCCCTAAACTTACAAACTACTTACGAACTAACTAATACTACGGACGGCACAAATATCCATCCCCGAGGGGGGATTCGAACCCCCGACCGTAGTGGCCGTGCAGACCGTGACTGGAGCGCCTCAGTCCCCTCGGCCACCAGTTATTGCGCACAACTTTCGTAAATCGGCACGCATACAAAGGCAAAAACGTTCGTATAACTGTAGTCAATGCAATTAATGTAATGTAAACTCTTTCAACCTGAAGCTAAAGCATGTATAACACTGCCGTCGCGCGGCGTCCTGCAGATTCCATCGTCAGAAATGAAAAACGGATTAAAAATGCGAGGACGGCGTATGCCTTCGCAGATGCTTGAGGGGTTAACGCCCCTTACAGAAGGAGGCTGATGCTGGGATTTTTTTTTTTTTTTGGGGGGGGGGGGGTATGGCAATGCGAAGGGAATTCGAGCGTACCCATTCAAAGTAACCATCACAAAATTTACCTGAAGTGACTCAGGGAAATCACAGAATATCTCAATCTGAATAATTATAGGTCCGGCGTGTTTTGATTATTCCACCTCGCTCGCTTTGTGTTATCGAACTTCGATGCTAAGACAACGCAGATGAAGTCAAATTTGTTATCAGTGTTTTGCTAACACTGCAATTTCAACAATTACAAGTATAAGCGTAATCGGTTTGGCTTGCTACCGTATCACAGGTGGAGACGTTCCAAGCTATACATCTTCATCTACATCTACATAAATACTCTGCAGGCCATATTGAAGTGCGTGGCAGAGGCTTCATCTAACCGCTTTTATGTTGTTTCTCTACGGTCCCATTCTCTAACAGCTCGCAGGAAAAGGTAACACCTAAATCTTTCCGTTTTCGATCTGATTTCTCTTATTTTATCTTCACGATCATGTTTTGCTACGTAGGTGGGTACTTACAAAATATGTTCGAATTCGGAAGAGAATGTTCGTGAAAGAAATTTCGCAAATAGATCTCGTCACAAATAAAAACGCCTTGCTTTTAATGACTTTCATATCAACTCGTGCATCATTTCTTGACACTCCCCCTCCCCCCAGTCCCCCTGTACGAGCTGCCCTTCTCTGAACTTTCTCTAAGTCGGCTGTCAGACGCACTTGGTGGGGATCCCATAATGCGCAACAATACTCTAAAATAGGATGTGCAAGTGTAGCATAGGAGTATTCTTTTGTAATATCGCTGCATCTTCTAAGTGTTCTGTCAACGAAACGTAGTCTTTGATTCGCTTTTCCTACAATATTCTCTATGTAAAATAAATCCCAAACGCTGCTACCTATTTTCTTCTTTGTTTATACTATGGGCCTACTTCGGAAATACTTCCATCAACACGTATCTGTCAGTAATATAATATAAAATTATAGGTATTCCTTATGCAACAGAAAATTAAATACGATTTTCTTAACATCCACATCTTGTCGCCGGTCTGTCTACGGTTTTCTTATTAAATTAACGCCAATGGGGTAACAACAGTTATTTGGTTGCTGGCAATGTAATGGTCGGATTTTTATTACGTATTTTTTACGTTGTTATACACAAGTAGATGGAGTGGCCATGGGATGCAGTATACCAAGCAAACATAAATTAACATACATTAGAACAACATACCTAGGTAAAATACCGAATCAAATTAATGCACTACTGAAAAGACGAATGTAAGATTCGTTTACCAAACACGCCATAAAATACCGAATCAAATTAATGCACTACTGAGCAAAAAGACGAATGTAAGATCCGCTTACCAAACACGCCACAATCTTAAATGTCAAATTTAATCAGGTAAAACAAAATCCCCAGCTTATTCGATCAAAGGAGTTTATAAACTTCAGTGCCATAACTGTGATAAATTTTACATAGGACAGACTGGTAGAAACTTAATATTAGGTACCGAGAACATACTAGATCCTGTGACAGGAATCCATCAACTTCTTTTCCACCACTTAAAAGCTGAACAACATACGGCAGACAATTTAGAACAAGCTATCAAAATTCTACACTTGCATCGAAGGACCATTTATGAACACTTTGGAAGAAATGGAAATATTTTTACATACACACAACAATCCACTACAAATACTCAATGAACAAATATACCTGAAACATACAAATTACATAGAAAAAGTTATCACAATTATCTATCAAGAAAACGGATAAACAAACACATCTTTATACAACAGACAACGATCATACAAATTTTCCGTTATCTCTGTCAAAGATCAACATAATCAACAAAACAGCCTGCAACAATACAATATCGCTGTCATCTTTCAAAGGAGCTGTCAAATGTACAACGTAAAAAATACGTAATAAAAATCCGAAAATTACATCGGAATATTACATCCAGCGACAAAATAACTGTTTTTAACTCACTGGGGTTGAATAAATAATAAAACCATACACAGATCGGTGATAAGGTATGTATGATAAGAAAATCTATGTTCGTAAAATAAATCGTATTTAATCATTTTTGCATAAGTATAAACAAAGAATAAAATAAATAGCAGCGTTTGCTATTTATTTTACACATCGTTATTAATTGCCATTTACAACGCAGCAGGTCCAAAGGACTGTAAATATTTTCTATGTTTTCTTTCCAATTTAAGTGGTTTGTAATTGTTATTCCTAGGTATTTAATTTAAGGCCTGTAGTTTTGACTGATCTATCGTGTAAATGAAGTTTAGCGGGCTTCTTTTAGTGGTCATCTGGATGACTTCACACTTATCATTATTAAGGGTCAACTGCCATTTTTTACCATGCAGATATCTTATCTAAATCATTTTGCAGTTGCGTTAGACCTTCTGGTGACTTTGCTAACCGATAAGTGACAGTATCATACGCGAACGACCTAAGAAAGCTACTCAGATTGTCTGCTAAACCGTTTATATAAATAAGGAACAGTAGGGACCCTATAACACTTCCATGGGGAACGTCAGCTATCACTTCTGCCCTACTCGACGACTTACCATCAGTTAGAACGTACTGTCTCCTTTCTGACAGGAAATGACGAATCCAATCGCACAACTATGGCGATATTCCATAACGACGCAGTTTCATTAGAAGACGCATGTAAGGTACAGTGACAAAAGCCTTCCGGAAATCTTGAAATACGGTATCTATTTGACATCGCTTATGAATAGCACTTATCACATCAACTGAATAAAGAGCTAGCTGCGTTTCACAAGAACGATACTTTCTGAAACTGTGTTGACCAAAGAGAGAGAATATACACAGAGGGGCGGTAACACGATGTTTAGCGCTCTCTGCGGTGCCACGCTGTACTACTAGTCGTCATATTTTATCAATTAATGCAGTGGCTTTCTGAAATCGAGATAATATGTGTCCGTTTGGTTGTCAGATATAAACGGCATATTTTAATGTATGAAAACCCACCAGTACAACCCAACTGATTAAAATATGCATTTATGTAATAATGTTACTATTTAGTGCAGAGACCAGAAGATGATGTCTGTGTACATAGAAACCGGTCGTCTCTTATAAATAAAGACGAAATACCGCGTCGCGGTGGAGTAGCCGAGCGGTCTAAAGTTCAAATGTTCAAATGTTTGTTAAGCTTAATGGGACTTAACTACGGGGTCATCAGTACCTAAACTTACAAACTACTTATCTACTACCTTATACTAAGGACGGCACAAATATACATGCCCGATGGGGGAATCGAACCCCCGACCGTAGTGGCCTGCGGACCGTGACTGGAGCGCCTCATTCCCCTCGACCACCGCGGCCGGCCGCGGTCGAAAGCACCTCTCTGCGGAGAGCGCGGTTGCTCACCGTGGAGGTTCGAGTCCTCCCTGGGGCATGGGTGTGTCTGTTTGTCCGTAGGTTAGTTTACCTAGGTTTAAGTAGTTTGTAAGCTAAGGACTGATGACCACGCAGTTTGGTCCGATAGATGTACAGACATTTGAACATTTGAACGAAATACCGCGATCTTGACATTTCATTATTCACAAAATACATTCATAAGATCGCTCCCTGCCATGAGCAAATCGTACCAATCCATTCTGTGAAACCTCTACATCAATGGCACTTTTTGTTTCCACAATATTTGCGGTGCAAGTATTAAGTGATTCACCCTGTGTAAGTCACATATACCCGGGCCGCTGAAACTTCGCACTTGACGTTTACAAATAACAAGTGAAGAGCAAGAAGCGCGAGGCGCTAGGCGCTAGAAACGATCCAATCACAGCGCGATAAACACTTCCAGTGATCACGTGCCGTGACGTCAACGTTCCCGCGTTGCCGGCTTTGTTCAGTGTTACCAAATGTTTGTATAGTCTATGGGACTTAACTACGGGGTCATCAGTCCCTAAACTTTCAAACAAATATCCATGCTCGAGGGGAGATTCGAACCCCCGACCGGAGCGGCCGTGCAGACCGTGACTGGAGCGCCTTAGTCCCGTCGGCCACCGCGGCCGGCTCAGTGTTACCGTAAACAAAGTTGTGCATCGTGTTTATCGCGTGTTTATGTTGTGTGTGCTTTTTTCGCTACAATTTGTTTTACTGCGAGTGGTTTAACTTGACTTTCCGAGTTCAAGTAATTGGATAATGTCACCGAAAAGACGTTTCTCTAGTGACGTTTTCTGAGTACGTTCTCACTTTCGTTTGAATAAAAATTTAAGCTTATGCTCTGAGCAGGAAGTTCATTCTCGATTCAAACGATCGGGAAGAAGTTATGGTGCAGTGGTTACAAGAAAGAAATATTGCTGCAGATATGTCAATGTCAAAACTTCTTTTCTATTCGCTCGTGAAGCAAAATAAGCCTATTACACCCACATACGCAGTAGACGAAATCGGAAAGGAGCAGCGTCACAATGAAACAAATCTGCCCCCATTTCACTACCGTTTTAACCCTATAAAATTGGTCTGGAGTGACGTGAAGAATTACTTAAGGAACAATAAGTCTTTCACAATAACAGAGGTCGAAAAGCTGTTACATGAAGCTGTTGCTGTGGCAGCGCGAACAATCGAAGGGATCATGAACAGTTAATGATTTGTCTTGGTGATGACGATTTTGGCAGCGACGACAACAGTCAAGATGGGGAGCTGGATGTAATTGTACCATTGTCCCCGTAAATTGGTGCGTGAAAATCATTGATTACAAAACGTAGAGAGAGAGAGAAGTTACTATCTTGATTGTTTATTTCGTATCTGTCGTGATCCAATGCTTATTTTCTATATTGCTTTGCTCCGTTATTGAAAGCGTGTGCGTTCTTCTCTGGTCTCCATTAATATGCCGTTAATTCCTGCTCAAGAACGAATTATTATATGCACTTTTATTACTCAATAGCTTATATTTACGAGATGCAATTGAAAACCGTTTTGTGTGCTGTGTGTGTAGAGGTTAGGCCGGTATTACACTATCAAATTATTTGTCAAAGAATTGGACAAAGAAAAATTGGATGTAGTGTAATGGGAACATCGTCCAATATTTCATCCAATCTAAGGCATCGGCCTAGAATTGATCAAAGAAATGAGAAATGTGACCGCTTGGAGCGCTAGTAGTATACAGCTTCGTTGCCACTACAGCTGTTTTATTTGTGTAGTGTTTTCTAGCAACAACAAAATTTAAAAAAATCAGATGGGGCGTTGTATAACAGGTGACAAGGCCAATTCACTGTCCGTCACTTCAATTCGCGTAGCCCAATACCCTGCAACAAAAGTAAGATTGAGTTATAATCCGTGATGTAAAGAAGTCATTATATACTATCGGAATTGAAGAAGTAATACCTCTAAATCTTAATACGGCCGAAGCAGATTTTACAATGTATGATTTTGGTAACGTGGTGTGCTAAGTTCTGGGAAATGAAACAACTTTCAAAACATCGACATCTGTTTGCAAGCGAATCTATGTACATATAAATACGTCAGCCAATTTTTGTAAGGAAATAAATAGAGCCTATTTACTTTATCAGCAATGTTTCCTCCCTTACATTGTTAATAACGTCGTAAACAATTTAGATTATCCTCTTTGTCAGTGCTCACATTTTCCATTTAAAACGTTATTTAATGAAACTTGCTTTATCAACTTAACAATCTTATTCGTATACACTGAGTCAGACTTTTTGTTACTCTATTTCAAACTGTGGAGGATGAAGAGCGACAAAATAATTAGCAGTGAACGGCCTGGCTGTTCTGCCGACGGCATAAAAAAGGAAAATCGTCCCGGTCCCGTAACAAATTTTATTTATCTCGCTCTGACACCCATGGTTTCATCCAAGTGCGTTTCCTTTTCTTTTTTCCCTCCTTCTCTTCTAAATGCTGACACAACGCAACTGTAGTATAAACAATAGCTGAGCATTACACCGCCGTTTTGAAGCAAATTTGACAAAATATTGGATGATAGTGTAATACCCCCTTTTTCGTTTCATCCAATTTCTTTGTCAAAAAATATGACCAATATTTCATCCAATTTTTTCGTCCAATTCTTTGTCCAGTAATTTGATAGTGTAATACCGGCCTTAGTGTTGCAAAATCGCTAGAGCAGTATAGCCAACTTAACTCGCCGTGACGCGAAACGTCAAGTGCAATGTTTCAGCGGCCCGGGTACAGGTGTCACTTCAATTCTTCCTTCTGGAGCCTCTACATTCATACTGCTGATATTGACCTTCCGACACGTGAGCCGGCGGCAGTTGTGTCCGCCTATTGAGGACGTCCTCCGTGGGGAAGCCCTCGACGTCGCCGCCGCCGCTCTCGCCACTGGTCACGCACACGGCGGCGCTAGTTGCGGCCGGCGGCCGGCAGACAGCGCTGGCGGCGGCCCCGCCGTCGCAGTGTGGCGCGGGCGCGCGTCGTGTTCGGTGCGTAGTGTCGGCTGTGCGGGTCTCGCGCCGCGCGCCGCTGCCCAGCGTGCGCCCGACCACTGTGCGGAGCCGCCGCCGCTCCTCTGACATGCCGCGGGCCGAGCCGCCGTCGCAGCGGGCCGCGCGCAGCTGAGCCGCTGCTACCGGGTAAGCCGTGCCAACTTGAGCAACCACTACCTCACGTGTCCGTCTCCTAAACAACACGTTTTTTCTTTCCTTGTCATTGTTGTTTTCTTGCCTCTTCGTGCTCCATCTGCAGGTGCACTGTGTGCTTATGGATTGAACTCACGATTTCCTATCAGGAATGACACAGTTCGTGGTAATTGACAGTAAGCCATCACATAAAACGGAAGCGATATCTGGCGTTCCCCAGGGTTGCATAATAGGTCCCCTAGTCTTCCTTGTGTTTATAAACGATTTAAGAGACAATCTGAATAGCTCCCTTAGACTGTTCGCGGATGATGTTCTCGTTTATCGGTTAATGAAGTCAACAGAGGATCAAAAACACGTGCACAGTGATTTAGACAAAATTTTTACATGGTGCGAAAATTGACAATTAACACTAAGTAATGAAAAGTGTGAAGTAATACACATGACCACTAAAAGAAATCCGCTGAACTTTAGTAACACGACTAATTAAACCTTAACATCCTAAATTCTACCAAATAGATAGTCTGTTCTCACCTTTTATGTCACGTTTGACTGATAGGCTTTATTCAAGATGACCACAGTAATTCTTACACTTTTAGTTATACTGATTCCTGTTTATCTCAGTTGGATGTATATTATTTGATGCATTTTACCATTCTGTTTTAACACCTTTTTATCCATGAAGATGGTCTATGTCCGAAACTGGTAGATGTATAAGGTTTTGAATAAACAGCTGATGGTTTTTAAAGAAATGCATTTTATGAAATATATTACGGCTGTAGACACTCGCCTCACCAAAGCATTCAAAATACCTAGGAGTTACAATTACGATCACCTTAGACTGGAGTGAACAGACAGAAAATATTGTGGGGAAGGCGAATCAAAGGTTATGTTTCTTTTGCAGAACGCTTCGAAGATGCAACAGCTCCACCTAAGAGACGGCCTACTTCAGACTTGTGCGTCCTCTCCTGGAGTACTGTTTCCCAGTCTGGGACCCTCACCAGGTCGGACTGACGGAAGACATTGAGAAGGTTAGAGATGGGCAGCTCGTTTTATCACGTTACATGGGGGAAAGCGTCAGGGAAATGTTGCACGATTTCAGGTGGAAATCATTAAAAGAACGACGTCATTCGTTGCGACGAGATCTATTTGAGAAACTTCAATCACCGACTTTTACTTCTGAATGTGAAAATATTTTGCTAGCACCCACCTACAGAGGGAGACGTGACCATTCCAATAAAATAGGATAAATCAGATCGAAATCGGAACGATTTAGGCGTTTATTCTTCCCACGTGCTATTACAGAATGGAACGGTAGAGAAAGGTTATGAAAGAGGTTAATGAAACCTCTGCCAGGCACTTAAATGTAATTTGCAGAGTATCTGTGCACTTGCAGATTACAGATCACCATCAGTATATTTTGCATCGTATTATTTTAATAGCACAGTGAATATAACATGAAATGAACGCTATAATCGGTAAAATTACTGGTTCTTCTACATGTACCAATTTACTCTGCAAATTCACATTTTTGTACTTAGTAGAGTATTCATCGAACCGATTTAGAAATATTTATCCACCATCCCATTACCTAATAGCGCACTGGGGAATAATGTAACACTTAAGATCTCAGATTACGGTCTTATTAATTTCATTTTGATGATCATGTCTCCATACGTACTTCGGTAGTAGCAGATTATTTTCGCATTCGGAGGAGAAAGTCGATAAAATACTAATCGCAAAGAGATCTAGCCTCAGCGAATAACGCCGTTCTTTTAATGATGTCCACCCCAACATGTAAATCATTGCGGACACTCTGTCTGCTGTTTTTTATTCGTGTCAGAAGTTCAAATAGAGATACAGATATTATAAATTGAAAACTGTACATATTCTTATGTGTATGTCAAGCATATACAATAAATGCATACATTGACTGCGTTGCTGTGAACCAGGGCAAACCAGATCCAGCTCTGTACAGGAATCTGGACAGAGACGACAATTCCTGTAAATGGTTTGTGGTTTGCTTTTATCCACACGCACACGATGTGTCTTCTCCTTGTGCAATGCCCCATTTCTTCAGATTGTCATTCGATCTTGCGATGCCAGAGCGTAGACTGTTTAAGAACTTCCATGTGCACCATCCTTTTTTGTGACCAGGTGGAGCAGTTTCTTCTATTTTCGATTGTTCCGGATGGACAAGATACCTTATTTTCCACAGTTAAATGTATCACTATGATACCCGAAAAGCTGCCATTCTCTGAACCTGATGAGGATCCCATAGTGCACAACAATACTCCAAAATAGGGACGACTAGTACAGTGTAGGAAGTTTCTTGAGTTGAAGCGTTGGATCTTCTAAGTTCTCTGCCAATTAAACGTAGCCTTTGGTTCACCTTCCCGACATATTTTCTTAGTGTCCTTACCAATGTAGCTTGTTCACAATTGTAATTCCTAGGTATTTAGTTGTATTTACGGACCGTAGATTTGATTGACGTATCTTTTAAAGGGTGTTTAATAGATATAATTTGGCTCACATACGGATGACTTCACATTTGTCATTATTGAAGCTGAAATTCCACGTGTCGCACCATGCAGATACCTGTTTCACACAGTTTTGCAATTTCTTTTGATCTTCTGTTGACTTTACTACACAATAAACGACCGCTCATCGTCTAATAATCTTAGAAGTGTGTCCAACAATCTTAAGAGAAAGTATGTCACTACATAATCGTAAAAAATTCATGCTACAGTAATAAAGATGATCCTCACATCAACACAGTAGTCACAAAGTAATTTCCGTAGTAGAAGATAGTAAGAAGGACAGTGCGGTTTGTATTAACAGCAGTAGGAGGGGAAGTGTCACGGATGTGGTAACGAGATTTTCCCGAGGTGCGAACTATTTACGACATTACATCCAGTATTGTCTTCCGAATGCTAATATATATTTTGTATCCCCCCCACCACCGGCCCAACCACAATCATCTTCATTGGTAGAATTGATCATGACCATAAAATAAGGAAAATCAGATTTCAACGGGAAAGATTTAGGGTCAGTTCCCTCCCGCTATTCTAGAGTGGAACGGTAGAGAAATACTCTGAGAAATGGTTCCATAATCCCTCTGCCATGCACTTAAATTTGAATTGCAGTGTCGTCATGAAGACGTAATAAACGTACATACAGGAGGACGTAATTTCAAGTTATTAGTAATAAGAAATACGTGAAACCAAATTTGATTATAATTATGTCCAAATCATAATGTTCAATGACTGTTTTTACAGTGTGCAAAATGACAGCAACCAGTCGCAAACATTTTCTTAATCGTAGCGTATCTACATGTCAAAAATCTCAAATGTTTGTAAAGCTTATGGAACTTAACTGCGGGGTCATCAGTCCGTAAACTTACAAACTTATGAACTAACTTATAATAAAGAGAGCGCAAACATCCATGCCCGAGGGAGGCCACTCCGCCGCGGATCTACATGTCACTGTGTGACTATTATCAATGCGTAAAATGTAGAACACAATATATAAAAGTTTGTATATAAATGTCGCATTCTTACATTCCAAGATTTAAAACATTTGTATTTAATTCTGCATTTTAAGCAGTGATATTGGTCGCTACAATAAAATAAGTTCTTTCAACTGATTGCTTTCATCCCGTACAAACCCGTGAAACGTGTAAAGGCAACTACATTATTAATAAAGTACAGCGTCGTTGGATAAATTAGCTGTGTAGTTGAATCTGATATGAATGATAACAAAAATCCACAGAAATAGACGTAGTAACGAAATAAAACACATTAAAAGACACACATCGTTCCTGGCCAACGTTGGCGTACTGTTGTGACAGGACACGCAAAAACCTTTCCGTAGATAAATATTCTGCTCCTTAGACTAATTAAAAACTGGCGTGTTACAAAGTAATAATAAGAAAAGTAGATTTTTATGCCTAATGTTACTGTGCTTCACATTGTTAGTTTTGTCTCATATTACATATTTAAAAACTACGTGTGCTGATAAGAAAGAGGTATGGCGGACTCTGAAAGCAGCACAGGGAAACATGGTGAAGAAAAAAGAACAGGACTATAAGTTATATATTAAGATAACAAAAATAACAGTAATTAATAACGCTTGCGATCTCAGTCTGCAATAAATAACACGTATTATTGAAACAAATTACACACCAGCTATATAAAATTTGTTTGAGTAACAGTTGTTTCTGGACTACATTACCCTATTTTCAGGTACGTCAAAGATCTGACATTACGCAACGTCACAATTCAGAACAGTTTTAAGTATTTGAAAATGGGGTAATGTAGTCATTTAACGTGTCATACTGATAAACTCTTATAACAGTTGATACGTTGTGCGTGATTTGTCTCAGTACTTCGAGAGACATTTGTACGATGGTGTCAATACAGATTATAAATATCTTCGTGACGATTTCACACTTAATAATATTAAACGAATCAAGAGTGGAGATATATGCAGGAGTAGAACGTCGCTAAGGAATTATGGCAGGATAAACAGGAAAGGTAGAAAGAGTTAGGAAAACGTAAACTGACGTGACGTATAGTACAAGTATGGCACCTGTATCAGGTAGGCAGGCGTGGGAGACAGAGACAGAGACAGGCGGTGGCCGAGGGGACTGAGGCGCTCCAGTCACGGCCTGCACCGCCACTATGGTCGGGGGTTCGAATCCCCCCCTCGGGCATGGATATTTGTGCCGTCCTTAGTATTAGCTAGTTCATAAGTAGTTTGTAAGTTTAGGGAGTGGTGACCCCTTAGTTAAGTCCCATAAGCTCTAGAAACATTTGAACATTTGAATTTGAACCTGGAGTGGTTAGGACGAGAGTTGAAGGAACGCAGAGAGTAGGCCTCATTTAATTGGAAACACTACGTAACTGCAGACGTACGTCGTTATTGTTTCTATTTTAACAAATAAGTCTGCTGTGCTGTAGCACAGCTTCTGCACTTACTAATTCGAAACGTAATCAACTTTTTTTCTTTTTGTAACTGTTTCAAATGTTTGTAATATCTGTCGGACTCACCTGCTAGGTTATTATCCCGAAGCTTAGAAACTACTTAAACTAAGTTAAACTAACCTAAGGACAACACACACATCCATGCCCGGCGGAGGATTCGGACCTCCGACGCTGGAGGCCTCGCGATCCGCAACGTGGCCCTCCAGACCGCTCGGCTAACTCCCGCGGGTCTTTTTTAAATGTTCTTCGTGAAGGTACAGCGCAACTAATATATACACTACACAAGTGGTTGCAGTCGAAGTGAAAATTTTACTGTTTTCATTGATTTATTGGCTCTCTTACATTACTTTCATTTCATATACACTCATTCTATCTCGGTTACAGTAAATACTGCTATCTCTTTGTGTATATTAGCGTTTTTGAATAATTTTGTTAACCTCTAATATAAATAAGGTAATAGGTTCAAGGGCTTTCTGTGCATGTCGAGAACAATCACAATACATTTACACGAGGGTACACCTCTCGGGTTCTCCAGTCAAAAATAATTTTAATATTATTTGTCTCGCTATGACCTAGATTTTTGGTTTACAAAAGTTGACAGGAATCATACGCGGTAACCAAACGTAAGCGCTTTGACTATTATGTGTTGTATGTAGCTTCATTAATGTGGACCAATGCCACTACGTACCAATGCGAAGCAATGGGCTGTCTCCGGCCATTGGCTAGGATATGTTAAAATTATTTAAAAATATTTGCTCTTCATGACAACGTAACGTTCAGACACTGAGATCATTTGCTGATTTTACAAGCTCCTTAAACGAACCATGTACAGCTAAATCCACTCTGTTGTTTCTTACCTACATAAAAGATTTGAGAGAAAATCTGAGCATAGCCGCTAGGTTGTTTCAAAATGACACCTTCATTTACAGTGTAGTAAAGTCATCTGAAGATCAAACCCAACTGCAGAACAGTCTGAATAAGATATCACTATGGTTTAAAAATTGGCAATTGGCTCTAAATAATGAGAAGTGTGAAGTCGTCCACGTGAGTACGAAAATAAATCCGTTAAACATTGTTTACAAGATAAAACAATCAAATGTGAAGGCCGTAAATATCTGGGAATAACTGTTATATCAGAAATAAACTGGAAAGAGCACGTAGATAATGTCCTGTGAAAGGCGAACAAGAGATTGCATTTTATTGCCAGGACACTTAAAAGATGAAACAGAACTACTAAAGAGACTGCATACACCACGCTTGTCAGCCCTCATTTGGAATACTGCTGCCCAGTGTGGGATCCTTATCAAATGGGTTTGGCCGAAGCCATCGAAAGAGTCCAAAGGAGGGCCGTCCGTTTTGTATTGTCACGATACAGTGGAGACAGCGTCACGGAAATGATACAGGTTCTGGGATGGGAATCATTATAACAACGACCTTAATTGCCACGGCGTGGTCTAGTCACCAAACTCCAATCGCCAACATTCTCCTCGGAATGCGAAAATATATTGTTTACTCCAACCTACATAGGTAGAAATGATCATCAGAATAAAATACGATAAATCAGAGCTCGAACGGAGAGATTCAGATGTTCTTTCTTCCCTCGCGCTGTTCGAGAAAGGAATGGTAGAGGAATAGTATAAAGGTGGTTATATGAACCTTCTGCCAAGCACTTAAATGTGGTTTGCAGAATATCCCATGTAGATGTCTCGCGTCGAAGATTCGATTCCTTTCTCGAGCATGACTGTGTGTTTCCTTAGTATAATTAAGTTTAAGTAGTTTGTAACCCCAGGGGCCAATGACTAGAGTAGTTTGGTCCAATAGATTTACAAACATATAATCATTTGATTCACTCTTTGTGATCGATTCAATGTGTTGCTAGTGTAGTTAACAGCGAAAAATGTATGTCGTTTATCATGTTATTGCACAATAACACGAAACGATTCTGGAAGGAGTTGAACAGAGCAAGTTCATCCTCAACTTCTCTCGCAGAGAATCTGCCACAGCGTCGAGATTAACCTCACCGTCAGCTGAATGAAGTTTATCGACGGCTCGCGCCCACAGACGGTACGATGAAAGTTGTGCGCTGTGCCGTCGTTCCCATTGTCTTGGGCCGGGTCTAGAGTTACTGCTCTTGAGGGCGGAACGAGGCGGGTTTGGAATACGCTAAGCTCGGAACACCTTAGCGTGTAACATCAGTTTGTGTGATGTCAGACTAAAAAAAAAGCACCTTAAAGTATGAAAAAATGTGGGATTAAGAAATAATACCAGTAAAAAGTTACCGACTATAGAGTATCTAGTATAAACAGCAGGAGTTAGAAAAAAATGTGGATCTACTCACAGCGACACATAAGTTTCAGTTAGATATATCGTTATCAATACAACCGTCTCCAGTGTTTGATTTTCTCGAGTCACTAAAGCAACGTTTTATGGTTCCAGAACAGTCATACAGCCAATATTATAAATAATGGTAAACGTTATCGACAGTAACCAACATATTGTATTTGTCGGCGTTCCGTACTTAGCGTGTGTGGAATAGAATTATTGGCATTTTACCATTAGGTCGTTATTATTGCTTTTTAGTTTCGCTTCTTTACGACATATTAGATTAGATTAGATTAATACTTGTCCCATAGATCATATATACAACATTTCGTAATGTTCGGAACGTGTCAGTCTAGTAAATGTTGTCTACACTTGACAATCAATATTTTAAGGATTTTTTTTTTTTTTTTTTACATTTTTCGTTGTTTTTTTTTTTTTTTTTTTTTTTTTTTTTACTTAAAAAAAGTTTTACCTGAAAATTCATCAACAGTGTAGAACAAGTTGCCATGAGGAAATTCCTTTAATTTCTTTTTAAATATTAGTTGGCTATCTGTCAGACTTTTGATGCTACTTGGTAAGTGACCAAATACTTTTGTGGCAGCATAATTCACCCCTTTCTGAGCCAAAGTTAGATTTAACCTTGAATAGTGAATATCATCCTTTCTCCTAGTGTTGTAGCTCTGCACACTGCTATTATTTTTGAATCGGCTCCGATTGTTAATAACAAATTTCATGAGTGAATATATGTATTATGAAGCTACAGTGAAGATCCCTAGATCCCTAAATAAATGTCTGCAGAATGCTCTTGGGTGGGCTCCAGCAATTATTCTGATTACACGCTTTTGTGCAATGAATACTTTTTTACTCAATGTTGAATTGCCCCAGAATATAATACCATATGAAAGCAATGAATGAAAATAGGCTTAAAAATGTTCAAATGTTTGTTAAGCTTAAGGGACTTAACTACGGGGTCATCAGTCCCTAAACTTACAAACTACTTATGAACTACCTTATACTAAAGACGGCACAAATATCCATGCCCGAGGGGGGATTCGAACCCCCGACCGTAGTGGCCGTGCAGACCGTGACTGAAGCGCCTTAGTCTCCTCGGCCATGGCGAAAAATAGGCTTAGTAAGCTAATTTACTGAGGTGTATATCACCAAATTTTGCAGTGTCTCTGATAGCATAAGTAGCTGAACTCAAACGTTTCTGGAGTTATTCAATATGTTTCTTCCAATTCAGTCCCTCGTCAATGCAAACACATAAAAAGTTTGAATATTCTACCTTAGCTACAGATTTATTTTAAAAGTCTAAATTTATTAATGGTGTCATGCCATTTACTGTATGACACTGTAGATACTGGGTTTTATCAAAGTTTTATGAGAGTCCATTTATAGAGAACCACTTAATAACTTTCTGAAAGATATCATTTACAATTTCATCAGTTAATTTCTGTTGTCAGGTGTGATAGCTATACTTGTATCATCAGCAAAAAGTAGTAGCTTAGCATCTTCGTGAATGTAGAATGGCAAGTCATTAATATATATTAAGAATAGCAAAGGACCCAAGACCGAACCTTGTGGGACCCCATGTCCTGTTTTTCTAGTAGCTTCCATTTCCATCACGTGCAATGGCCTTACACCAACTTTACCGGAGAATGTAGCGATAAAAGTTCTTGCCCTGTAGGCGTAGCCATGTTTTTACTGGATGACTGACACTCTCGTCATCTTCAAAGTGTATTCCCCGTAGAGAATCTTTTAAGTGGCCCGAAGAGATAGAATTTCAAAGTGCCAGGCCTGGACTGTAGAGTGGATGAAGCCACGGTGTCCAATCCAAATTGGCGATGTGTTGCCGGGATCTCAGGCTTGTGTGTGGGGGTGCAAAATCATTTTGGGGCAAGAATTCAAAAAATGTTTGTATAGTCTATGCGACTTAACTACGGGGTCATCAGTCCCTAAACTTACAAACTACTTATGAACTACTTACGAACTAGGACGGCACAGATATCCATGCCCGAGGGGGGATTCGAATCCCCTACCGTAGGGGCAAGAATGCAGCTGGATTTGTGTCCGATCGAATACGTCGGGAATGGTTCTCGAGTTTATGCAGAATCTTCACCTATGCTTGGGAATTGGTGGTTGACCCTCTTGGCGTGACATCCACTAGAATTACGTCACCACTTTACCGGCAAATAGAATGCTCTTCAATTTCTTCTTTTGCGGCGAATGAGGATGATGTCACTCCATGGACTGCCTTTTTCTTTCCAGCGCAATATGGTGCTCCCAACTTTCTCGCCCGTAACGGTACGTGACTGAAAGACATCTCCGTCGGTCTCAGAACGCTCTAACAATTCAGATTAAATGGCATTTATTTGAATCTTGCAGCGTAGAGCCAGTTGTCGAATTGTGAATCGCCGGTCAGTACGAATAATGACATCCGCACAATTGAGTACATTTGGAGCAGTGATCACGGAGCTCTGTTCTTGCTTTTCCCGAGGCTCCAACGTTGTTCACCCATCTGTACTCAGAGCAACTGCAGCATTGCCATGCGCTGCACAAAAACGTTTGTGAATGTTCACCACGGTTTCTTTTTCTGTACACAAGAATTTAATAACAGCTCGCCGCTTGCGACGTGCGTCATATATAGACGCCGCCTGACGCTATACTACGGCTCTGCCGTCGGCAGGAACGCTTCGAAACTTCACCGGCTCAAAGAACAAACACCAAATGTGAAGCATAGAAGAGAATGTTTTTCTACGTACATTATTGAGTTAAAATAAATAAATTAATTGATTTTAAAAAAGTGGGGCACTACTTATTGAACTACCCTTCTACATGAATGATTCTTGCGGGATACCAAAGAATGCTCACGCTTGGTCCTCAGATACAAAATATATTGTAGCCATATAATCTATGCCAGGAAATATCAAACATCACAGTCTTTAATGAAATATCATTCACATCATTCAAATTAAATATCATTCACGACTCCATTAGTGACAGTTTAACGACTACTCTTCTGTTTTAAATCATATGTTTAGTAACAAGTTCTGAATATGAACACCGCAATTCAGGAATCTTCAGTAAAGACAGGTAATTGCGTTACTAATGCTATACGGTGTGTGTAATAAGTTATCACCAAGATAACTGGTTCAGTTTCTAACGTGGTAACCTTTTGGACATGTCCTAAAGAACAGACACCACACCTTCTTCGCAGCAATATTGCATTTGCAAATTATTGATAAAGGAGGAGAAGGAAAAAGGATTAGGAAAAAGGAATGGCAGCGGCTCCATTAGAGCTTTGAAATGAAGCAATGGCAACAAGTGAAATTGTGAGCCGGGCCGGGAATCGAACCTGGATCTCCCGCTTCGGGCCAGTGTTCGCCTTAACCACTTGGCTTGCGTGATCTGAATTCACAGAAATAACAAACTTTTAATAGATAAACTCTTCAAATATTCCGATGAAAATAAAATTATAACGAAAGTCTTAATTCATTGTTTGCTGGTCCTTAAAGATTATTCCGGATAATTGATGTTAACCCTTTCCTGCTCGAAGGGACTTGAAAGTCCCTGCCCATTTCCAGCGTCATAAAACAAAGTCGAAAATGATATCTGACTTGTGTTCCTCACGGGACATTAGTATCCCTCTGATGTGTCATATGAAACGCTCGCTGGCCGAGATTTCTCAATATCTCTGCTCACAAAGAGCAATATAAAACGGATTATTTTATGTCTTTGTGTACGATTCGTCAGGCACGTTTTGCTGTCACAAAAAGACGCTGTTGTGTGTTCTCACGTTGGTAATTAGGTTTTGCATTGTTTTAGCTAATTAAAACTGATATTATTCAAGGAATAGAGCTCTTTTTATTTATATAGCGTGACTGGAAGATTTTAATACTGGCAGTGTGTCCAAGGCATTTTGTGTAATTTATTTATGTTGTCTTTTTGTTCCTAGATGTCACTAACAAATTGTTGTAGTTTTGTTTTCTTTTGTTTATGAATTTCGAAATATGAATACGGTTCAGGGATTACTACACTTGGCTTTTGTTGCCCCGTTTAGATCAACATCAAAAATGGCATTTCGATAGAAAAAATTTTGCTATCGGTTTGTTGCTGGTTAATCTTTATGTTAACAGAGATTGCATAATGTCTCCCAATTGCATTATATCCTCTTGGTCTTTGAAGCCCATTTTTTAATTTTTTTAATTTAATAGTTTTTTGCGTAAAATAAGGAAAACAAAAAAGTGTGAGTACACTAATGTGCTTTTATTTACTTTGGTAGCAAAATAACCAAATATGAAGTGATCGAATATTTGATAGCTTGGGCAGGAAAGGGTTAATTGAAGTCTGAAATTGATGCACTGACATCTCGGAAAAAAAATTCAAATGTTTTTATAGCTTATGGCACTCATTTATTGGGTCATCATTCCCTAAACTTACAAACTACTTATGAAGTGGCTTATACTAAAGACGCCACAAACATCCATGCACGAGGGGGGATTCGAACCCCAGGCCTCACGCATCGCAACATAGCGCCTCAATGCGCTGGGCCGCTCCGCCGCGACGCGACATCTCGCTTAGCCGATAACTTTGTTGTTATAAATGAAAAACCTTCAGCCCTTACTTTTGGATTTTATTGTCTAGTTTCGAAAATACACTATCCTCTTCTTCAGACCCTTTAAGAATCCATGCTGTAATGCATATTAGCTTCAAGATGTAGCCAGCTACGTCTTGTAGTGACAGGTTGATACGCAATTCACACAATAGGAGGCTAGTATGTATTACAGCTTAGATTCTTACATGGTCTGAAGAATAGTGTATTTTCGAAACTAGTTAATAAAATCGAAAAGTAACGGCTGAAGGTTTTACATTTATAACAATAATAGAACGCCGTTGTCCCAACATCCATCAAATCTAGATGGATACACAAAGAAATCATCTAGTTGTTTTGTTGAACCAACTAGTAGTTCCGATGGCTTTTGAATGACTCTGATATTGTAGGGAGTTTTGACGTGGTTTATCTGATCACTCGTGGTTCCTCTGATTCTTGGCGGCTAATTGAGGCTTGGTTTTGTTTTGAGTTAACGAGCTTATTTATACATGTTTTTCCCCCTGCGGGTTCGGGGGTAAGAATAGGCCCGCGGTATTCCTGCCTGTCGTAAGAGGCGACTAAAAGGAGTCTTCACACTTTTCGGTTTTTCATCTGTGGTCCCCTATGTGGGTTTGACCCTACATTTTTCAAAATTTTTCAGAAGAGCGACCCATTTGGGGAAGGACACCTTACGTGGTGCAACATGTCATTCTTGTGCCATGCCATCTAATGCACCCATCATGGAATGGACTTGCGACTGCGGATTCTCTTCTGCCCCTGGGCACGTCACTGATTTTCCGTGCAAGTCGCGTCCATTGTGCACTGCCATCTCAGCACTCTCCTTTCTGATGGTTCACGTAGCGCCAGAAAGCCAACACGGTAGCCAGTCCGTTGTGGTGGGGTCGTCATGTACCCTCTTGGATGTAGCCCCCTGACAACACAGGGATCGCTCTACCGGTGCCAGAGCTGCATACTCCTCGTGCAAGCCAAGGAGTCGATGCTTGTCTCTGTGGGGCATCAGGACTCCCGGCAACGGTCATCCCGCCAGGTGACGTTGCTGTGGCTGGGTGGCGCCCATGAGGAGAGCCCCTGATCGGAGTGGGTGGCATCGGGGCGGATCACCCGCAATGAAGAGACAAAAATCGGGTGACGTTGGCGGACGTACAACCGCCGTCTCTAAGCGAGGAAAATTCAATGCTTCCACGTATGACCCCAAAACGTTCCCCTCCCTGACTGCATCTGGGGAGGGACGTCGGGGCGCAAATCCGACTGATGAATATGCTCCAAGGTATCTCGTGTGCAGCAGGACTGATGGGGACTCATTCTCAGCGACCAAGCCTCAGTTCTTTGTGGACCATCTGGAGGACAGGTTTGGGGAAGTGGAGTCACTGTCTAAAATGCGCAACGGCTCTGTCCTCATCCACACAGTATCTCCTGCCCAGTCACGGGCGTTACTCGCTTGTGACAAACTGGGTGATGTTGCAGTGACTATTACTCCACACAAGTCCCTGAATATGGTCCAGGGTGTGATATTTCATCGGGAGACGGATGACGAGCTACGGGCGAACCTGGAACGACGAGGCGTTCATTTTATCCGGCGTGTCCATAGGGGCCCCAAGGATAATAGGGTCGCAACTGGTGCCTTCATCTTGGCCTTCGAGGGTGATACATTGCCCGAAAAGGTCAAGGTGATGGTTTACCGTGTTGACGTGCGGCCTTATATTCCTCCCCCTGTGAGGTGCTTCCAATGCTGGAAGTTCGGCCACATGTCGTCCCGTTGCATGTCCAGTGCTACATGCAGGGACTGCGGGCGTCCAGCACATCCGGACGCCCCATGCACTCCGCCTCCCATCTGCGTAAACTGTGGTCAGAACCATCCTCCCTGCTCGTCGCAATGCCCCGCATTTCAACGGGAGCGGAAAATTACAGAATATAAAACCCTGGACCGTATATCCTATAATGAGGCCAAGAAAAAGTTTGATCGTCTGCACCCTGTAACAATGAAAAACACGTTTGCAGCAGTGACGTCGTCGCCACTCTCCTTGGCGGCGACAGTATTTTCTACTTCTTCTGTTCCTGTGGGCCCCCAGGGCCGCCAACCTAAGCCTGCCCCCACGGAGGTTGGGGGTCATCCTTCCACAGCTCCCAAGGCGAAAGCCTCGGGGTCAGCAACCACCTCTCCGCCGGAGAAAGAACAACCTTCTCCGGCTTCCCTCAGGCGGAAGGGGTCCCTTGGGACACTCCCTTCTGCCAGTGTCGATATCGACACTAACCAGCAGCCGGCGCGCTCGCAGACTGCTGGTCGTAGGGCTTCGCGCTCCTCCTCAGTCCCTGTGGCTGAGTCCAAGGAGCACCTCCCACCGGCGAAGCCCCCGAGGGAACGGAGGGGTAAACAGAAACCCAAGACAGGCATCACAAGAGACACCACGGTGGCTACAGTGCCACCACTCCCCTCCACCTCCACCTCTGCTTCTGGGGATGAGGTGGAGATTCTTGCGTCACCCGAGGACCTCGCTCTCGGGGACGCCATTGAGAAAACGGACAATCCCGATGACACGCCTACACCGGTGGGTGCCAGTGATGCTGAGTTGTAGCCCACCGACTCGGATTCATGTCTTCCCAGCACTCGAACAATGTCATTCTCCAGTGGAACTGCGGCGGTTTCTTCCCCCACCTGGCTGAGCTACGGCAGCTTTTGAGCACGACACCTGCTTTCTGCATTGCTCTTCAGGAAACTTGGTTTCCAGCAATGCGGACCCCTGCCCTTCGTGGCTACAGGGGATTTTACTGCAACCGTAGCATATATAACAGGGTATCAGGTGGAGTGTGTGTGTGTGTCCTCACCTCTGTGTATAGTGAATCTGTGCCACTTCAAACGCCGTTAGAAGCAGTGGCTGTCAGGGTGAGGACCACACAGGAGTTTACCGTCTGCAGTATCTACTTGCCGCCAGATGGTGACGTATCTGTGAACGTCTTGGCTGCACTCGTTGCTCAACTACCCCCACCTTTCTTGCTGTTGGGCGACTTCAATGCCCACAGTCCCTTGTGGGGTGGTTCTACGATCTCTGGTCATGGCAGGGTTGTCGAGGATTTCCTAACTCAACTCGACCTCTGCCTCTTGAATACAGGTGCCCCCACGCATTTTAGTGTGGCACATGGCACTTTTTCGGCCATTGATCTGTCGATCTGCAGCCACGGCCTTCCACCATCTGTTCACTGGAGAGCCCATGACGACTTGTGTGGCAGTGACCATTTCCCTGTCTTTTTGTCACTCCCACAACGCGAGTCCCCATCGCGCCCACCTCGGTGGGTTCTGCACAGGGCTAACTGGGAAGACTATGCTTCTGCTGCCGTCGTTGGCCCTCCCCCACTCGAGGAAATCGATGTGGTGGTCGAGAGTGCCACACATTCCATCATTTCTGCTGCGAACGCGACCATTCCGCGTACGTCAGGGTGCCCACGGCGTAAGACAGTGCCGTGGTGGTCGCCGGAGATCGCTGAGGCCATTAAAGACCGCAGGCGGGCCTTACAGCGATACAAACGGCACCCCTCTCAGGAGCACCTAATCAATTTTAAACGGCTTCGCGCTCGTGCTCGCCAGCTTATAAGAAGACGGAAACAGGAGTGCTGGGAGAGGTACGTTTCCACCATTGGGACAGGCACCTCAGCCTCGCAGGTCTGGAGTAAGATCAGACGGCTACAGGGATTACAGACACCAGTGGGAATCCCTGGGATCTCCTCAAATGGAGTCCTATGTACGGACCCGGCCACACTTGCAGAGATGTTCGCCGAGCATTATGCTCGAGCCTTTGCCTCTGCAAATTATCCACCGGCCTTCCGTGCAGTAAAGGAGAGGGTAGAACGCCAGTCTCTCTCCTTTCGTACCAGCCGCTCTGAATCTTACAACACCCCCTTTTCTGAGTGGGAGCTCCTCAGTGCTCTTCAACAATGTCCAGACACGGCTCCAGGGCCTGATAGCATCCATAGTCAAATGCTGAAACATCTCTCAGCAGATAGTCGGCGAAACCTACTTGCGGTCTATAACCGCATTTGGTGTGATGGTGTTTTCCCGTCACAGTGGCGGGAGAGTATCATCATCCCAGTGCTTAAGCCCGACAAAAATCCTCGTTCCTTGGATAGCTATCGGCCCATTAACCTGACTAACGTGCCGTGCAAACTGCTGGAGCGGATGGTCAGTCGGCGGTTGTGTTGGATTCTTGAGACCCGAGGATTGTTGGCTCCATGCCAGGGCGGTTTTCGCCAGGGTCGATCTACCACCGATAATCTGGTGTTCCTCGAGTCTGCAATCCGCACAGCCTTTTCCCGGCGCCAACACCTCGTTGCCGTCTTCTTCGATATGCACAAAGCATATGATACAACCTGGCGACGACACATCCTCAACACTTTACATGACTGGGGCCTCCGGGGCTCCCTACCGATTTTTATTCAGAATTTTTTAGCCGTCCGTACCTTTCGTGTTCAAATTGGTGCTTCCCTGAGCTCCTCTCATATCCAGGAAAATGGGGTTCCTCAGGGTTCCGTTTTAAGTGTCCCATTATTTTTAATCGCCATCAACGGTTTAGCTGCAGCGGTTGGATCGTCGGTGTCCCCCTCTCTTTATGCTGACGACTTTTCTCTCTCTTTTAGTTCCTGCAGCACCCAAGTTGCCGAGCGCAGGTTGCAAGGCGCTATTCGGAAGGCGCAGAACTGGGCGCTTACTCATGGCTTTCAGTTTTCTGCCTCCAAGACCAGAGTGATGCACTTCTGCCGGCGTCGGACTGTCCACCCACACCCTGAACTTTATCTGAATGACGAACCACTTACGGTAGTGGAAACTCACCGTTTTTTAGGACTGGTCTTTGACGCCCGGCTGACGTGGCTCCCCCACATTCGTCAGCTGAAACGGAAGTGCTGGCGCCATCTCAACCTTCTCCGCCACCTGGGTCATACGACCTGGGGTGCTGATCGCTCGACACTGTTGCGGCTTTACACGGTGCTGGTGCAGTCCCGTCTTGATTTTGGGTGCATTGCCTATGGGTCTGCGGCACCTTCGGCACTGCATCTCCTGGACCCCATTCACAACTGTGGGGTTCGCATCGCGACGGGTGCCTTCCGCACCAGCCCAGTGAACAGCTTACTAGTGGAGGCTGGGGTTCCACCCTTGGGGATCCGCCGCCAACACCTACTTGCGGCTTACGCAGCCCATGTGTATTGCTCACCAGGCCACCCGAACCATCGTCTCCTCTTTCCTGATGTGGTCATCCGTGCCCATCAGCAACGCCCCAGATCAGGTCATACGATTGCCTATCGGGTTCAGTCCCTCCTGCAGGAGCTTGAGTCTTCTCCCCTTCCATCTTCCTATCGGGTCCGTGCCCGTACACCTCCGTGGTGTTTGCCAAGGCCGTCTACTCGGCTGGATTTGGCCCAGGGGCCCAAAGACTCAGTTCCACTGGAGGCGCTCCGCCGTCAGTTCTCTGCTGTCATAGCAGAGTTCCGTTGTTATGACCTGATCTACACAGATGGTTCAATGGTTGATGGCTGTGTGGGATATGCCTATACTCATGGTGACCATGTGGAACAGCACTCTCTGCCGAATGGCTGCAGTGTTTACACTGCAGAGCTGGTGGCCATTCACAGAGCTCTCATGCATATCCGGTCCTGCTCCGGCGAGTCTTTTGTTGTTTGCAGCGACTCTCTGAGCAGCCTCCGAGCTCTGGAGCACTGTTACCCACGGTCTCCTCTGGTGTTGGCCATACAGGAGACACTTTGGGCCATTGGAGCGTCCGGGCGATCAGTGGTGTTCGTCTGGTCCCCGGGTCATGTCGGCATCCCGGGCAATGAACGTGTTGACAGACTTGCCAGGCAGGCAGTCAGTGCGTCCATTTTGGACATCGGCCTCCTGGCGTCTGATCTCCGTTCGTTGTTGCGCCACCGCGTACATCAGCGTTGGGATGCCGAGTGGCATAGCCTGGGCACACCCAACAAGCTTCGGCTAATCAAGGAGACCACCACCGCATGGCGTTCTTCCGTGCTGGCCTCTCGTCGGGACTCCGTGGTGCTGTGTCGACTCCGTATTGGCCATTCGTGGCTCACCCACGGACATCTCCTTCGTGGTGAGGCCCCGCCCCAGTGTCGTTGTGGCTCCCACTTAACAATAGTCCACATCCTAGTGGACTGCCCGTTTTTAGCCGCCTTGCGGCGTCGTTTTAACATTCCTGGCGTTTTATCAGATATTTTACGTGACGATGCTTCAGCAGCGAATTCAGTTTTAAGTTTTATTCGAGCAGGAGGTTTTTATCAGTCTCTGTGACTGGTCTTTCCCTTGCACTGCCGAGTGGTTGACTTTTCCTTTTTTTATTCCTATGGTCGGTCAACCACTGCCTTCGGGCTCTTTGTAGTAAGGTGTCTTTGTGTGTTCGTCCCCTTTCCTTTGTTTCTTCTCCGTTTTGTTGATGTTTTATAGACCCAGTGGGATTTCCATCCCACTTCACAAACCTAACCTCTGGGCGCATTCATTTCACGTCCGTGCTTTGATTTTTGACATTTTGTGATGGAATGGGGGACTGATGACCGTTGTAGTTTTGTCCCCCTTAAACATCCAAATAACAACAACAATATACATGTTTTGACACCGACTTCTTATGCACTGACCAGTACTGTGAACAGACAGATGTAATTCCGATTAGAAGCGCCTTGCCTCCCGCCGTTGCAATTATATTCATCGAGAACTTCGACAAACGTGCCTCGGAATCACCGGCATTGAAACCTGCGTCTTTTTCCAGATATTTGGTCGATAACTTTGGTGTTAGTCCTCGTTGAAGTGAGAACTGAATTGGCATTTCCGAGCTTCTGAATTAAACCGGTGGCCGAGGAGACTGAGGCGCTCCAGTCACGGTCTGCACGGCCACTACGGTCGGGGGTTCGAATCCCCCCTCGGGCATGGATATTTGTGCCGTCCGTAGTATTAGCTAGTTGATAAGTAGTTTGTAAGTTTAGGGACTGATGACCCCGTAGTTAAGTCCCATAAGCTCTACAAACATTTGAACATTTTTGAATTAAACCCACCCGAATGTTCATTTCACTATGGAAGTAAAAAAAATAATAAAATAAAAATTGCTGCCTTTCCTTCCTTGATGGATTGGTCAGTGGGAAGGTTAATGGTATGTGGGACATTATAGGTTTATAGGTAAATTTTCCCATAATGTATTACTTTTAATATACTATTGTTTCTTTATGTCAGTAAATAGCACAAATCTTCAGCATAGGAGACTAATCGGTATTCTGAAATTCCGAAAAATACAATTTTTGAAAAATATATGTCCAAAACTTTGCGAGTTACATTGGTCATACATTTAATGTAAGAAGTATAACAGGATCTTCGATACCTCATAATTTGCACAGCAGGAATGTGAAATGTGCACTCAGTCTTACACGAGCCACTACGACTATAATTTGGTATACAAACTGGGGCTATGCGGGTGTGTTAAGAAGAGGAATAATGATTATTTCAGTTCCCTGTGACTGGGGACCGGGGCGTTCAGTAAGGTGTTGGAATAAGTGAATAACGTCGAATTAGGATATTTGTATTGGCTAATATGATGCAGAAGAATAAACAAAAAAATTTAAAGTAATAAATACTCTCGTAATTTTAATAAACAGTTCCTATATCAAAATAAAAATCTTTCAGTGGAAAAGATTTTTTTTTTTTTTTTTTTTTTTTTTTTTTTTTTTTTTTTTTTGGGGAGGGGGGGGGGGGTCATGATCCCCTCGGATCCGCCACTGACGCAAGATCCAGGAAATGGCATCTTAGGCGCGTGCTAACCGCTCCCAATCGGTATAACTCTCGCAGCAGCTCGGTCTGTACGTGTCTCCTGTTACCCAGCACAGTGTGCCACGGATTCTGTCCAAAGACCAACGTGATGATCCCAAGACGAGTTGTGACGATCCTATCAGTTTCGCGGACTATGATTCGACGTTTCTGAACCAGATAATAACTGGAGACGAAACTTGGTGTTTCCTTTACGATCCGCAACTGAAACAACAATCAGCCACGTGGAAAACGCCACCGTCACCAAGACTGATCAAAACGCAAGGTGACGATGGAACTGTATTTTTGGTTGAAATGGAATTGTTCCCATGGAATTTCTCTCAGTGGTGCGGACATGACAGCCGAATGGAACATGATTGTCAGTCACTAATCTGGAATCTGCCTGCACTACCACGATGGTCGGCTTATAATCTGGAGACACCATCGTGAGAGAATGTCAAAGTGGTCCCTTATGATTCAATGAGCTTGCTCGTGGTATTGTGGTTTGGGGTGCTTCTGGACTCCGCTCCCCCACCCCTTTCAGTACACGCTGCTGCGACAGCGTTACATATGCGTAGCGTTGCGGCTGTCGTCGTCACTTTGATTTGGAGATTGTCAACGGCCACACCGCAACATAATAATGCGCCAACCCATGCGGCACGCAGTGTTCAAGATTTCTTTGTTGCTATCAGATTGCACTGCTACCTTGACACCCGTGTTCTTCTGATCTCTCGCCTATCATAAACATTTGATCGATGACCGTCGATGACGTTTCTACGCTAGGACAACTGTATGTGGAAGCAGCTTGAACTGCTGTACATTCGCAACACGACCAGTGTCTCCTTGGTTCAGTGTCGATATGTGTAGCAGCCAACAATGACAGCAATACCAAATACTGATTTCATGATCTCACTCGCTTTACTTGAGACTGTATTTTGAATCACGTTATCTTTGTACACATCGCGTGGTCTCCTAAATAAATTTGCCTGTGGTATCTCTGGTTTCTCTTGGGTGACCAGCAGTGTTCAATAAACGCGGTGGCAACACAGTGGTCTCCTCAGTACATATGCACAAACACTGAACATCTTTCGGCAGTAACACTTACTGGAAAATGCGTATCATCGCAAGTAACGGGTATAATGTAGACGGGCTCTATGAGCAATGTGTGGTTGAGTTCTAAATACGGGAGGCGTGCTAGGGCAACACCGTCTGGAGCCGGCCGCGATCGCTAGCTGACTGGCTGACCGCTGGGACACAGCCACTGCCTCGTAGCGGTCAGCCAGTCAGCTAGCGATCGAGGCCTGTCGCTTTGACGTGACACGGACTGTTGTGAGGTCTCGTCTCTAGACCATGTTGGCTAAGGTAGCCTGTGTGATTGGAGTAACCGCCGTGCCTATTGTCCGATCAAAATTTCTTGCTAGTTCACGCTATCATGTGGAACTACAGTGATGTCACACTGGTTGCCCGCTATCGTTCGGTTATAAGCGACACATTAACACGGAGTAGCACGTAACAAACGCAGTTAAAGTTCAAGGCAGAGCCAGTTCAAAGCGACAGCTGCCAGTTATGTTGGAAACGCTACAGTTCATTTTAAGTGCCCGGTCTTTCAGCTGTGGCAGGTTACGCGTTTTGAAAATAATATCCTCACCTAAGCACAACCTCCCGTTGATCAATGAATCCGAGAAAACGGTGGTCGACCATCTTCGGCAGAAATAAGATCAATTATCGTTCACGGCCGTTATGGCCGCTAAGAACAAACTCATGACAGAATACATTTAGTTTCAGCGCTACAAAGCAAACGAATTTTTCGCTGTCGTTTGTTATCTAAAAATTTTATCCAAGAGACTAGAGACACACACATTAAAGCCGATAAAAAATAATAGGTTGAAAATGAAGAGTAATCAAGAAAAAGTCAATATGGTTACAAAATGAAGTAGCTACGTATTGAAATTAAAATAATTTATTTTAAATAAGTTCATGAAGTAAGAACAACTGTCATTTTGATTAGATTAAAAATCAAAATATACAGTAACTCTGGCCTTGTAAATATCGCAGCTTAAGATCTCTGATACAAGAGACCTCAATCTTAACCTATACGCTAAGCCACAATACGGTCTTCCGTTTGAAATCAGCTGCTCACGACGATGAACTGTAGCTCTAGCAAAGTTCGGCCTCAGATAAGTCGTACTAAGCTCATGTAATGTACGTCGGTCTCTGTCTCTATAATGATTGTCTACAAAGTATCCAGAATCACTGATGCCTTGTCTACAAAGTATCCAGAATCACTGATGCCTGGTTAGTGCTATGTATCAAAGGATATATTTCGTTAACGGCCGGGTAGGTATTGCAGTGTGTTCGGCATCTTGCTATGGAGCGCTCGGCTGCTACCCGCCGGAGGTTCGTGTCTTCCCTTACGCATTTGTGTGTGTGTGTGTGTGTGTGTGTGTGTGAATGTACACTACTGGCCATTAAAATTGCTACACCAAGAAGAAATGCAGTTGATAAACGGGTATTCATTGGACAAATATATTATACTAGAACTGACATGTGATTACACTTTTACGCAATTTGGGTGCTTAGTCGTGAGAAATCAGTACCCAGAACTACAAACTCTGGCCGTAATAACGGCCTTGATACGCCTGGGCATTGAATCAAACAGAGCTTGGATGGCGTGTACAGGTACATATACCCATGCAGCCCCAACACGATACCACAGTTCGTCAAGAGTACTGACTGGCGTATACTGACGAGTCAGTAGCTCGGCCACCATTGACGTTGTCAATTGGTGAGAGATCTGGAGAAAGTGTTGGCCAGGGCAGCAGTCCAACGTTTTTCGTACCCAGAAAGGCCCATACAGTACCTGCAACACGCGATCGTGCATTATCCTGGTGAAATGTAGGGTTTCGCAGGGATTGAATGAAGGGTAAAGCCACGGGTCGTAACATATCTGAAATGTAACGACTACTGTTCAAAGTGCCGTCGAAGCGAACAAAAGATGACTGAGAAATTTAACCAATGACACCCCTTACCATCACGCTGGGTGATACGCCAGTATGGCGATGACGAAAACACGATTCCATTGTACGTTCACCACGATGTCACCAAACACGGATGCGACCATCATGATTCTGTAAACAGAACGTCGATTCATCCGACAAAATGAGGTTTTGCTATTCGTGCACCTAGGTTCGTCATTGCGTACACCATCACAGGCGCTCCTGTCTGTCGTGCAGTGTGAAGGGTAACCGCACCCGTAGTCTGCGAGCTGATAGTCGATGCTGCTGCAAACGTCGCCGAGCTGTTCGTGCAGATAGTTGTTGCCTTGGAAACGTCCCTATCTGTTGGCTCAGGGATCGAGACTTGGCTGCACGATCCGTTACAGGCATGCGGATAAAATGCCTGACATCTCGACTGCTAGTCAACGGATCCAGCACGGCGTTCGGTATTGCCCACCTGAACCCACATATTCCATATTCTGTTAACAGTCATTGGATGGCGACCAACGCGAGCAGCAGTGTAGCGATACGATAAACCGCAATCGCGATTGGCTACAGTTCGACCCCTTTATCAAAGTCGGAAACGTGTGGTACGCATTTCTCCTTCTTATACGAGGCATCACAACAACGTATCACCAGGCAACGCTGATCAACTGCTGTTTGTGTATAAGAAATCGGTTGGAATTTTTTTCATGGTATCACGTTGTAGGTGTCGCCACCAGCGCCAATCTTGTGTGAATGCTCTGAAAAACTAATCATTTGCATATGTCACATCATCTTAGTGGTGTAGCAATTTTAATGGCCAGGGGTATATATATTTATAGGTTGTTTCAGTAAGTGTGTTTGCCTCTGTAACTTATAAAATAATAGGTGACGGGAAATTTTAATGCGGTAGGTCAACACAAGAAATGTTACACTTTCTGCGGAGCTATGAACATAGTTTATTGTATCATTTTCCACAGAGTTGCAGCACACAGATATAATTTTTTAAATGGAACAATACTTTTTTCTACCGTTAATTGGAATCGTTGAAACCAGCTAGGTCCAAATCAATTTTAACTACATTCATATCACTGTTAGTTTGAGAGCTACAACCCTTCAAAGTTTCATGGGCAGACACCACATGCTGTACATAATACATGACTGTTTGGTGGGAGATGGATGTTATTGTGGCGGGAAGTTGATTTTCATGAGATGTTCAAATTTGCGACTATGTTCCTCAATGCATAATGCAATGTGCCGTCGAAAGGATCTGCGGACGAGATGTAACATCGCTGGTTTGACGGAGCGACATGCGTCCTCGATGCGCCGTTTTAGATCATCTGTGGATGTGGGCTCAGTGACATAAACACGATCCTTTAGATATCCCCACAAAAAGAAATCTACTGGTGTTAAATCGGGCGACCTTGCGGGCCATGATTGAGGACCATGACGCCCCAACCATCTTCCTGCAAACCTGTTAAGTTCTTCCACAACAGCACGCGCAGAATGGGCTGGGTGACCATCGTGCTGCATCTACATATGGACTCTTGTGTGTAGACACACATGTTCAAGGAGACCACCCAAACTGTCAGCTATAAAAGCGCGATATAACTCACCAGTCAGTGTACCTGGGAAGTAGTGTGGGCCGATGATTTCATCCCCAAGGATTCCACACCACACGTTAATAGACCACCTACGTTGACGGTCGACAGGTCGTACTCACCGAAGATTGTCTGCGGCCCAGTAGTGCATGTTATGTCACTATGACTGCACCATAATTTGTGAACGTGGACTCATCAAAGAACATAACACTTTGTAAGGACTCCAGCGTGAAATTACGCATGGCCCACTCGCAGAATGTCACTCTTGCGCGGAAATCGTTCCCATGCAGCTCCTGGGTCAGTGACGGGCGGGTGAAACCTGTGGCCTTGTACTATACGCCTCACAGATGTGAGACTGACACCAGCGACTGCAGCAACGGCTCGTAAGTTGACATGAAGATCGCGGTGTAGTGCAGCTAAAACAAACAACTCCATCTCCTCACTTCTTGCAGATCTTCGTCTGTTACTGCGGCGCATTACCAAGCTGCCTGTTTCCCGAAGTCGTTGTCAGTAACTGTGGTATATCGAGCCCCGGTTGTTTGTGTGCCTCCAACTGTCGGATATACGGATGCGTGCGGCGACAGTCGGCAGTCTTAACAGCTCATCGACGAAGCTTCTCGCTCTGTGACACCGGCGACGTTACAACTCGGCCGCACCACATTTAGAAGGCGCATTGCATTATGCGCAGCGTTTGTGGTATCTGCCCCTCAAACTTTGAAGGGTTGTAGCTCCCATACTAACAGTGATAGGAAAGTAGTTTAAATTGATTTGGACGCAGCTGGTTTCAACCATTCCAATGCACGATAGAAAAAACTATTGTTCCATTAAAAATTATATCTTTGTGCTGTAACTCTTTGGAAAATGATACAATCAACTATGTTCATAGCTCCGCAGAAAGTGTAACATTTCTTTTGTTGACCTACCGCATTAAAATTTCCCGTCACCTATTATTTTATAAGTTACAGAGGCAAACACACTTAATGAAATGTTCATATGTTTGTGTGTTAACTACGGGGTCATCAGTCCCTAAACTTACAAACTACTTATGAACTACTTACGAACTAGGACGGCACAAATATCCATGCCCGAGGGGGGATTCGAACCCCCGACCGTAGTGGCCGTGCTGACCGTGGCTGAAGCTCCACAGTCCCCTCGGCCACCGCGGCTGGCAAGTAGTTTGTAAGTCTATGGACCTATGACACTGCAGTTTGGTCCCATAGCTTTACAAATGTTTGGCGTTTTTTATTTCACTTTAGTCTAGTTATCATGCATGATGAAATGCGAGGTAGAAGGAACAGAACTATGATTCGTTATTAAAACACATAAAGAAAGGAAGCCATACAAGGAATTGTGAGTGAATTAGATGTGGAATTTTGTAATGGCGAAGTGGTAGTACTTGATATTGGGCGCTGAAGGAAAGCATTTCCAACGCATGAAGTGCCAATGAAAAAATCGTTTTAAACAGACAATAGTAAGCAAGAAAGCGAGATACGGATCCCGGTCCAGTATAAAGTTTGTTCCTTTCCAACTGGTGCATTTCAAAGCCAACTGACAGCTACTGCCTCAATTCCTTTACGTTTTTAAACATTAACGTGTTTGCTTCCAGCGGTGGAATAGCTGTATATTGTTCACTATCACATCATTAGCAGAAAACCCGGCCTTGTCCGGGTGTTTATTTATTTATTTATTCAAGCTTTGAGTTAGTACTTCTGTCATCCTTTCGCTCTGGGTTCATCTCCTTTATTCTAATAACATGCAATACTTATCAGAGGATATATATAGGAAATTAGACTGTCTTGCATAATACACAAAATTTTTAGTACAGTATCTAAAAAAAGAATGGTAGTACTCAGAATACAAATGATATGTAACATTCATACATTCGTTTAATTCGCAACTTTACTGTAAAGTTGTCCAGGATCTAATACGAATAATTTGATTGGTGAGCCCATCGCAGAGCAAGCGACATAAAGTTGTCCGTGTGAGAATCATGGACATGTCAAATTCACTCCATAGTAGTGAATAGATTGCCCTGTGATTTAAAAATCGTAATAGAAACTGCAAGTCCCACTGGAAACTGCAGTCTCTTGAAGTTAAAAGCTAGATTTGTCGGAAATATTGGGTATTTGTTGGATGAACACTGTTTCATTCTCTTTCTTTCCTAATTGCTCTTTAGAAGTCCATTGCTTTCACCTGCAGCCGTGTACGCTTCAAAGTTCAAAGCTGGTTCTGTCGTCAAAAACAGTCAGCTTTAAGGAATTTCCTTAAGATGACTGGAATACCGGAGTGTCGTAATGGTAAATCCGTAAATGTATTAATACGTGGTGTATGATGTGACTGGTTTCTACCCATCGCAGTGTATATGATCTCATGTTTATTGAATTATAAAATTGTATAATTGCTGTATGTCGGTAGAATCCATTGCTAACAGAGATCTAAAGAGGTAATAGATTAAAACCTGATGCTTGCTGGGGCGGTTTTCCATGAACGTTACTGATTATGTCCTTATATCTCATGAACTATATGTCGTACTGTGATACAATTTCTAAGGTACATTCATCTGTATGTGTGTATATTATCGGCAAATATTCCTGCGATTACAATTTGTAATATAGAAATTGTAAACTGTAATGTCATACCGAATGGCGTACTTTTGCTCCATGAACAGCGGAAAAATAGTAAGCAAGAAACTTTTTTCCTTTCATTATTTTGATGTGGTTGTCAGAGAGAAAAAGTTTAATAAAGGTTTGAAATGATGTTTAAAGTTTGTTGCAAGTCGCTGACTACTGTCGTTCTCATATAGAGTGCGAATAAAGTCTCGTTGCATTATGTGGCAGTTTCTTGCAAGTATATTGTTTATAATGTATCAAATGTTCAAATGTTTGTATAGGTTATGGGACTTAACTACGGGGTCATCAGTCCCTAAACCTACAAACTACTTATGAACTGACAAAGGACGGGACAAATATCCATGCCTGAGTGGGGATTCGAACCCTCGACCGTAGTGGCCGTGCAGACCGTGACTGGAGCGCCTCAGTCCCCTCTGCCACCGCGGCCGGCTATCACGTATCTCCTGAACCATGTGTCGTATGTGGTCCTTACCCCGACAGCATTGTTACCTCACGTTAAGGAATATGTGCACCAAATTTGGTTGAAATCGGTGTAGTGGTTTACGAGAAAATGTGCAACACTGTCGTTTGATGTAGCAGTCATTGTTTATGACGTCATATCTCGTGAACAATGTCTTTTACGTGATCCTAAAACTTACGGCGACCGTCTTGAAGGATTGAAGTTGACATGTACACAATTTCTTAAAGATTGGAACAAAACTGTAGATTTGTATACAATACGTACAGACAAACATACACACCGACACTCTGATTTATATATAAGGTTTTGTCTCTATTATTTCCTGCCACGGTGGAGTAGCCGCGCGGTCTGAAGCGTCTCGCTGCGGAGCGCGCGAATGCTCGGCGTGGAGGTTTGTCCTTAGGTTAGTTTACCTAGGTTTAAGTAGTTTGTAAGCTACGGACTGGTGACCACGCAGTTTGGTCTGATAGATTAAAAAAAAAATTTCCTTAGTTGTGTCTGGCAGTCTTTATGTATACTGATCAGCACTTAACTACAGACGGTTCTACGGAGGCTATTATGTGGTGTGGTTCCCAGGAAAGCGCGATTAGGTTAAGGTGCACCAGCACTGTAAAATAAACAGAACGAAAAGAGGGGAAAAAATTACTGTGGGGGAATTCCAATTCATATACTCGCTGTCGCTCTATCACTCTGCACTGCAATAAATTCTGATTGGGGAGCGTGACCGTAGAACGCAGTCGATATGTTGTGCGACAAAGGGAGCGGAGGTTGCGGCTGGGGTCGGCGTGGCGGCAGCTAGCTGGCGTGCCATCGGCAGCATGCACTTTATTGACTGCCAGCGTTACGGCTTCCTGGCACGGAACCCTGTTTTTCGAGCGCAGATATGCCGTTTACAGAAATATCTCGGGCCTTTGGCTGCGCTAGGCTTCGCGTGTCTAGCGGTAGGGGTTGTGGACGTTCTCTTCGATGCCACAATTTTATTCCAGTAATCAGATCCTAGTCCTTTCTCCCTGTCTCCGACATGAGCACCTAATAGACTTCATTATGAGAACAGCTCGCGGGTGAGATAGATAGAAAAAAAAAAAAAAAAAAAAAAAAAAAAAAAAAAAAAAAAAAAAAAAAAAAAAAAAAAAAAACATTATACAGGTGTTAGCTTTAACTTGAAGCAAGTAAATATTACGAAAATAAAGCATCGGAGGAAAAATAATCTAATATATAAATATATTTGTTTGTTTGTTCTTTTCTTCGTATATTATACACGTCTTTACCTTACATCAGATTGCGATAAAACTTTGTCAACTAATTGCTTGCGTAAGGCGCATGACGGAGAGTTAATTAATTTCTTACTCCTTCACGCTGAAATGGCTAGAGGGATATGAATGAAATTTGGAACAGAAGTAGATAACAACCATTACTTCTGCTACCACCGTACGGTGCGTGGCGGAGGGTACCTTACAATCTTATACATATAAATGAATGTTTGTTTGTATGTTTCTTCGTATTTTATACGCTGCCGTACCCTTCATCCGATTGTCAACAAATTTCTTGCAGTTTCGCGAAGGTTATAAGCATAATTATATCATTGCACGATACTCTCTTCAGGATGTATGACGTCATGATCAATGAGGTGCGTGAAAAACTGCTCCATAAAAATTTCGTAAAAATCAACAGTTTTGTTCCTATCTTGCTGAAATTCAGCACAACTGACCTTTAAAACAAGCGGGAGCTCAATGTATGCATGAAATTTCATACTGTACAAGGTCTAGGGAATATACACAACTGGCCATTAAAATTGTTACACCAAGAAGAAGTGCAGATGATAAACGGGTATTCATTGGACAATTATATTAGAAATATATTTGGGGGCATAGATCCTGAGAAATTAGTACACAGAACAACCACCTCTGTCCGTTATAACGGCTTTGATAACGCTGGGCATTGAGTCAAACAGAGCTTGGATGGCGTGTACAGGTACATATGCACATGCAGCTTCAACACGATACCACAGTTCAAGAGTAGAGACTGGCGTATTGTGACGATCCAGTTGCTCGACCACCATTGACCAGACGTTTTGAGTTGGTGAAAGATCTGCTCGCCAGGGCAGCAGTCAAACATTTTCAAATCAAATGTTCAAATGTTTGTACAGCTTATGGGACTTACCTACGGGGTCATCAGTCCCTAAACTTACAAACTACTTATGAACTACTAACGAACTAGGACGGCACAAATATCCATGCCCGATGGGGGATTCGAACCCCCGACCGTAGTGGCCGTGCAGACCGTGACTGGAGCGCCTCAGTCTCCTCGGCCACCGCGGTCGGCAAACATTTTCCGTATCCAGAAAGGTCCGTACAGGACCTGCAACATGCGGTCGTGCATTATCCTGCTGAAATGTAGGATTTTGCTGCGAAACACATCTGAAATGTAACGGTAACTGTTAAACGTGCCGTCGATGCGCACAAGAGGAGACCGAGACGTGTAATCAAGGGCACCCCATACCATCACGCCGGGTGATGGCGATGACGAATACACGCTTCCAATGTGCATACACCGGATGTCGCCAAACACGGGTACGACCATCATAATGCTGTAAACAGAACCTGGATTAATCCGAAGAAATTACGTTTTGCCATTCGTGCACCCAGATTCGTCGCATACACCATCGCACGCGCTTCTGTCTGTGATGCAGCGTCAAGGCTAACCGCAGCCATACTGTCCGAGCTGATAGCCCATGCTGCTGCAAACGTCGTCGAACTGTTCGTGCAGATGGCTGATGTCTTACTAACGTCCCCATCTGTTGACTCAGAGGTCGAGACGTGGTTGCACGATCCGTTACAGCCATGCGGATATGCATTTCTCCTCCTTACACGAGGCATCACAACAACTTTTCACCAGGCAACACCTGTCAACGACTGATTATATATGAGAAATCGTTTGGAAACTTCCCTCATGTCAGCACGTTGTAGGTGACGCCACGGGCGACAACCTTGTGTGAATGTTCTGAAAAGCTAATCATTTGCACATCACAGCATCTTCTTCCTGTCGGTTAAATTTCTAGTCTGTAGCACGTCGTCATCGTGGTGTAGTAATTTTAATGGCTAGGAGATTAAGTTATGGACATCGATTAAAGAAACACTTTCACTCTCATCTTGATGACATTTTGCACACCTCACTTTCGAAACTGTATCAACGTCACTGTGTACGTAATATTTCATAAGGTGCACGACTGGGTTATCTTGGACACATTTTCACAGATTACAATTTTTTCCGGAGGCAGGGGTTGGAGACGATTGAAGAGGCGAAGGATGAGATGGAAGACGGGGTGGGAGAGGAGGAGAATGACTGCGATAGTGAGCTGAAGAGATGAATAAAGAGTGAAGGGAAGAAAAGTAGTACTAATTAAAGACCAAAACAAATAAATGCCCGGGCAAAGCCGGGTTTTCAGCTAGTCTAATATATGAAAGAAATGCTTGTCTATCAGAAAGGTTGTTTGCATTTTATGCGCTGCCTTATCATTCATCCGATTATGTCAAATGTTCAAATGTTTGTTAAGCTTATCGGACTTGACTGCGGGGTCATTAGTCCCTAAACTTACAAACTACTTATAAAGTAAGTTATACTAAAGACAGCGCAAACACCCATGCCCGAGGGAGGATTCGAACCCCAGACGGGGAACGGCCTCGCGCTTCGAGCATAGCACATTACTGCTCTCGGCACTACGCTGCGGCCCCATTACGTCACTGTACGACATACCGTTCAGGATATATGACGTCATGAACGCTGCGATACGTAAAATACTGCCTCCTTCTGAATGACATAATTTATTACTTATTTGCTACTATGCGTATTAAAAACATATTTCGCAAACTGTATCCATTTAGCCAATGAATTTATCAACTCAATTATTTCATTGCACGACTTGTGTTTCAGGAAATATGTCCTCATAAATACGGAGAATCGTGGTTCATAGGTCCGTGATTGTTCGTATGCACTATCATACCGTTCATCCGATTGCGACTAAATTTCGCACGATTACCCTTCGAAACAAACGGAACGGCACTGCCTACATAATAACACAAACGGTGCATGGTGGGGTATGCTGTACACTTGACTTTAAAGCTATTTAAACACGACAATGCATAGAGTACCTTACAAATGTTCAAATGTTTGTAGAGCTTATGGGACTTAACTACGGGGTCATCAGTCCTTAAACTCACAAACTACTTATGAACTATCTAATAATAAGGACGGCACAAATATCCATGCCCGAGGGGGATTCGAACCTCCGACCGTAGTGGCCGTGCAGACCGTGACTGACGCGCTTATCTAGAAGAATCTCGTAATTTACACAATCACAAAAGATCCAAACTGGTGATGTCCAGTTGTTCAAAGCATTTAATAGTTCATCAGAGAACGTATATATAGCATTTTTTGTTGAATGACGTTTTTGAAAACCAGACATTTTGTTATATCTTTATTTTTACTAATTTGTGAAGCTACTCGAGAATACATGACGTTAAAAAATGGGTAAAGCTCTCAGAAGTGAGATGGGGCGGTAGTTGTTGACATCAGATGTGTCCTCTTCGTTATGCGAAGTTTTAACGATGGAATATTTCAGTCTGTCCGGGAGGATACCCTGTTTTAAAGAGCTATTACATATGTGGCTAAGAATCCTACTTATCTACTAGGAACAAGCTTTCAGTACCCTGCATACAACCGTTTACGAGAGTTTATTATTTTTCTAATTTCTGAAGAAGAGGTGGGTGGAATTTCAATTGTATCAAACTGTGTAGGTATGGCCTCTTCCATTAACTGTCTTGCTACTTCTAACGAACATTAATATCCTATTTTCTCTACAACATTTAAAAAGTAATCATTCAAAATGTTTTCAATTTCTGAATTTTTGATACTAAAGGTTCCATTTTTTATGGTAATACCCTCTTCATGTGCTCTTGTATGCTCTGTCTCCCTTTTAATAATCCAAATTTTTTTTAAATTTTATTATCAAGAGTAACTAATCTCAGACATGATCAAGCGTCTGCAATTTTTAATAACTTTTCTTAATGTAGCACAGTAGTTTTTATAACATTTGATTGTTTCTGGGGTATTACTCTTTCTTGCAGATAGATATAGTTTCCTTTTTCGGTTAATTTCTAACTCTTTCACTATTTAAGATCAATTTTACTTCATATCTGGTCATAATCTTTGCGGTCGTTGAGCTACGTGTTCTTTCTCTGTAAGTCGCCGCCGGCCGCGGTGGCCGAGGGGACTGAGGCGCTCCAGTCACGGTCTGCACGGCCACTACGGTCGGGGGTTCGAATCCCCCTTCGGGCATGGATATTTGTGTCGTCCTTAGGATTAGCTAGTTCATAAGTAGTTTGTAAGTTTAGGGACTGATGACCCCGTAGTTAAGTCCCATAGACTTAACAAACATTTGAACATTTTTGATTTTGTAAGTCGCCATAAAATGTTTTCGCGTATAGTACGGTTAGGACGTTTCTTTATACCCATTCTGTATTTTTTGCACTGTAGATAATCTAAACACGCCTGTGACGTGATGAAACTTGAATGAAGTAAAAACATCAGCTGCCAAGATTATAACTTTAATCGAAGACTATGTTCTGGATGAAAAATTCATGCTAGTAAATTGAACATCTGTTGGTGCTAAAACTATTAGCCACCGGTACTGCGTGGGAGCGGTCGACAATTTATTTCCAGATCGTTACCCATCTATGTTCGTTGCATTTTCCTAGTCTCCGCCAAAAAATACGTTCGTGTTACCCAGACCATTGCTTTTAATTCGTAGTAGTTGCCTACTATAAATATCAAATGTGATCATTTTTACAATTAAGAACTGATGTATTTGATTCTATCAGTGTTGGAACTTAAATTGTAGCAACTATTTATTCACAACCGATACAAAAGCACTATATGTGTCCACCTGTTACTGTTCTAAGTAATCACCAGCGTCGTGTAGTAACCGTTCCCAGCGATGTGGAAGGTGTAGTATACCGTTAGCAGAGCCTGTTCTCTTGATGGCATTGAGGCGCTATGTTCCGATGCGTGAGGACGTTCCCCGTCGGGGGTTCGAATACCTCCTCGGGCATGGACGCTTGTGCCTTTTTAGTATAAGACAGTTCATAAGTAGTTTGTAAGTTTAAGGACTGATGACCCTGCAGTGAAGTCCTATAAGCTTTAGAAACTTTGAACACCACACTCCAAACATATCATTTCTCCTTACCAACTGAAATTGCATTAACCTTCCCATGCCACGGGTTTCCAATCTTCTATGGTTTTGACCGATATGGGCACGAGTACAAGAGAGTCGTTACAGGTGATTCTGTCGTAAGTGTGGTTATTTCATGCAAAAGCCACTTCAGTCAGTCATTGAGTAAAGGCAGGCGGTCAATGCTGAGAGGCAAACCTGAAATTTGTTGTTGCTGGCAGACTCTTGCTGCTGTGGCCCGGGGAGTACTGAATTACCTTACGTTATCCAAAATGGAAGCTCCATGTTTCTAGTTCAAATTACCCATACTCGTTGAAAATATGGTAATTCGCAACGTGATGCCATAATCATGTCGTTTATCTCACGTAGGTACCACAAGGATAAAATTAGAAAGATTAGAGCGCACATGGAGACATAGCGGCTTTTTTCCGTGAACCATGTGTGACTGTAGTAGGGGAAGGAAGTAACAGGTAACAGTGGTATACAAAGTCCCGTCCGCCACACAATGTGAGGTGATTTTCAAAGTGTAGATGTCGGAAGATTTTCACATGAATCAGTGGAGCAGAAATAACAGATTTTACACTACACCGCCAATTTATATCTTGTTTACACTTCACTAACGCCATCACATGACTTTTGTAATCTTTGTGAATATGTATCCCGACTTTGTGACTATACTCCTCCAATATTCCTAACAACTGTCAATGATAACGCTGCAGTGTTAGTTGTTATTTACATTCTCGATGACATACTATTTGCTCAGGCAGAGAACTAAACAGTCAAGCTGGAAGATGAAGAAATTACTGTACTTGCTGGTCCGCTAAAATGGAGCTCATATAATGAATTAGATATCATGGCAAGTAAGACTAATTCTCTACTGCCGAAAGGCACTCATTCGCGCTCGCGGAATTCCATGCTGATAATTGGGGGAGGCTATGAGAGTGAGCGTCTGAATTGCTCTGTGGTAGGTAAATACTTGGATTGAAAGCGTTCCTTTCATACAGCCATCCCTCAGATATGTCTGAAATTCCCAAGAGTTATGCATTAATTGGGAAATGTAGGCATAGTAGATTTTGATAACCCTTTTCAACAGCGTACACTCTGTAATGATACAATTCTCAATGCTGTCGGATAATCCGCAGACAATGTGTAAATGCACAAACCGCGATACAGCCGCTGCAATTCTATCCTACGGCGCATACCGATATGTTTACTGGTGTCTTTGAGACCACCCCGTTGGAGTCAGAATTACCCATATCCAGTAGGTATTACTCTTAATTAAGGAAGTTCTGTTTAATTGGTTCGCAGAGCTAATATTCAGAAGGTCACAGAGTCCATTGTGAAAGAAGCAATAACCAATCTAGAATTAAAATTGTGGAAACTGTATGGCAAAGAATCTGGCAGCTGAATCACAACATGTGGCATTATGTATGACAAACATCTAAACATCAAGAGGATGATTATGAGCTATGTATACAGAGGTGTTATTTTCCCCGTAGAGGCCATGGACCATATTATGAATTTTTGTTTACGATAGAGTTAAAAGTGATTCACCAATTTGACGATTCATTACTCTGACTTTTATTACCTACAAACATTATTTCGATAAAGATATAATCAGAGAACTATTTACTTATATTATACATTGGAGATTTCCGCTTTCTTCTTGGAGTTGTGAAATGAGTGCTGTCGAGGTTCAAAGTGTAATGTATGCGATCGGAATAAAGCGCCAGGAATAGCTTCCTCTTATCCCATCATAGAATATATTCGTAATTTATTCACATTTCTAACTATTGTAACAACTTACTCCTGCAGTAATTCATGAACATCAGTACATATCAACTAACGTCGCTATTCCAATCACTTTTACTCACCACCTGCCACGAAACAAAGCAGGATTATCAAGAATATACAAAGCCATTTTTACTCACCAACTGCTCATATCGAAAACGATCATAGATATTACTTAAAACTATACAAGTCAGGTACGTTCCAATTTATGAATTGTTTGTTTATAACTATTAATATTTTGATTTTACTACTAAACAATTTTCGTCCATTTTAATTCACCCGAGACATAGCAGTTGCCAAGTCATGAAATTTGCATTTACGGTTAATGTATAGAAAAATTGTAAGTGTTAAGTTACACGTAAAAAGAGTTATTGATTTATTGTACGTATTTGGTTATCCTGTATTTGACAAAACTACTCGCCCTAACCAGCTCATTTACAGCTTGGCAACACTGACACGCCAGATGATATCGTCATTCCCATGACAATCGAATAATACGCATTGGTACATTGTTAGCCGCGGTAGAATGGCCGCATGTTCTAAGGTGCCTCGCTGCGGAGCACTTTTTTTCTCCCCGTCGGAGGTTCGAGTCCTGCCTCGGCCTCGGGTGTGTGTGTCTGGTCCTAACGTTAGTTTAAGTCAGTTTAAGTACTTTGTTAACCTACGGACTGATAAACGCTGTAGTTAAGTTCCATACATTTACAAACATTTGAAAATTTGGTACAATGTTTAAGAGAAAGGAAAATGGCTCCTAAAAATGAAGTAGCAAACAAATTAATATGCAGCTATCGCTCAGCGAGAAATGCTTTTCTGATGATGGAAAAATCCGAAACGTGTCATAAGATAGTCGTTCTGTGTCTTGATGATTGAGTTTCACAATTACGAGCCATGTCTGAATGCAATATTACTGATTGTTACACTTCAAAATTGTTTTCCAAAGACCCGAACGCATGGAATTGTGACGGAGTCATCATTAATGATTCACACTGGAATTAATGCCTCCACCGAGGACGGCCATAACCTGTATAAATGTGGCAGTGATGCCAAAACCCAGAGAATGAACTAAAGCTTGGAATCCCCGAGTCGAGATAAATTTCAGCGGCAAGCTGTGGCCAGCAGTTTGCAGCTCGATTCAGAGTATTTGGCTAAATACTCTACGAAAGCGTGTCGACAAACGAGGGCTTAGAATGATGGAAAAATATTCGCATGAACATCAACGTTGTTGTCCCACGAGAAACCCAATACAAGTTGGTGAACGATTTAACATTCGCGGTCGAAGACAATTACTGTTACGACTGACAAAGGAAATTGAAATGTCACTTGTGAAACAAACAATGTGCTAGTGGAAGCGACTGTACGTGAAGCCTTACGACGTCTGCGGCTCCCTACGGTAAGGCCTGCGCTGCACATGCTAACACAGCAACAAGTTCAGGGGGTGGGACTGCACGACAGGCAAAGGGAGAAGTCGTCGCCTTCCCCTCTCCTCCCCTCCCCCCTGCCACCTGTTACCACCCCTATTACATTGCTCACAGATATTACGATTAGCAACACAACGTGGACCACTCTTAGCTCACAGGTTCTTTGTTTAATGGTATACGTCATGCACGGATAGGCAGGCAGTATAACTGAAGAAATCTACTATATACGTCTACATCTTCATATTAAATTTGCAGATCACATTTAACTGCACAGCTGAGCTTTCATCGAACTGCTTTCATAATATTACAATTATATATTTTGACAACGTTACAGCGTTCAATGAATGAAGTAAATCGTAATTTGCGATCAGTTATGGCTTCATTGTACTAGGTTTAGATGGAATACCAAAGTGTCTCGATACCTCTGTTCTCCCTGTGGAGGGAATACAGTTCAGTGGCTGCGACCACTACAGAACAAATAGGCTATGATAACAGGAAAGAGAGAGTGTGGCGAATGGACATTTGTGTGTGGCGGGAGACGTGCAGGGAAGAGTCCTCTGCAGTCGGTCTGGGCACTGTGTCCTCAGTGGCAGAGTGGTCAACGCATCTGCCTAGTAAGCAGGAGATCCTGGTTCGAATCCCGGCTGGGCACAAATTTTCATTCTCCGCACTTTGGTATTCCATCTAAACCTAGTACAGTGAAGCCATAACTGATCGCAAATTGTGATTTATTTCATGCTTTCATATTTCTGTAATGTTCTATTCTCTAACTGCGCACTAGAAAAATGGATGCCTAAATCTGTCAGTTTTCGATCTGACTTCTCTTGTTTTATTATTATCACCATGTCTCTCTCTTTACGTGGGGCATTCGGAGGACAAGCCGCGTGGGAGTAGCCGTTACGGATCGCGCAGCCTCCCGAGTAGGAGGTTCGAATCCTCCCTCGGGCAAAGATGTGTGTGTGCTGTCCTTTGGTTATTTTAAATTAGGTTAAGTAGTTGGTAAGTTTACATACTGATTACCAATGTAGTTTGGTCTGAAAGAATTACAAAAATTTGATTTTTTCGAAGGAGAAAGTTATAAAATGTAGGTCTCGACGCTACGGAAAAAAAAGCAAGTTCATTTTAATAATCTCCTCTCGTTCATCATTTCGGTGCCTCTCCCTCATGTATCGCGATAATACAAAAAGTGCTATCGTTCTCTGAACTTTCTCTGCATCCTCCGTTAGTTCCACTTTTCGGTGATCCCACAACGTGCAGCAGTGCTCTCAAATATGACGGTTTAGTGCAGGCAGTTTCTATAGTGAAACTGTTTCATGTCATAATTCTCTGCGAATGAAACGCAGACTTTGGATCGCCTTACCTTCTATATGTCCTGTGCGTTATTTGCCAGTTGAAGTTGTTCGAAATGGTAATTACTAGATATTCAGCTTAATTTACGGCATGTATAATTGAATGATTTATCGAGCACTTCATTTTAACGAATTTATTTCAGTGCACATAATGATTACTTCACACTTTTCATTATTTAGAGTCAACTGCCATGATTCGAATTGTTTCAGCTTATTTTGATCTTCAGTTGACTTTACTAACCGATAAATACCGGCATCATCCGCTGTCAAAGAGAGTTACTCAGATCGTCTCCTAAATCGTTTGTAAAGACAAGGAACCGTTTGGGCCCTACAACTCTTGACTGTGGAGAGCCAGATTTCTCGATAACTTTTCGTCAATTGCTAGGAACTGTATCCTTTTTTAATAGAACCTACGAAGCCAATTGCACAACAATGACGGTGTTCCATAAGCACGAAATTTGATTAGCAACTGCTTGGGAAGCACAGTGTCAAAAGCCCACCGGAAATTTAAAAAGATGGAATCGATTTGATATCCCTTGTCGATAGCATTCATTACATCATGTGAGTAAACATCTAGCTGTGTTTCGTAAGAACGATACTTTCTGAACCCGTGTTGGTTATGGGTCAAAAGGTAGTTAAAAATGTGTGGAATCATATAGATTCACGATACCTACTAAAACTGATTGGCCGCATGCGTCGAGTTACTTTCACTTCTGTACCATTATTTTCCCATCTCTGTTGCAGATCCTACAAAACCACTGGTGAGCCTAATTTATGTCCCCTTTTTTCACTACATTCGCCCCAATGAAGGAACAATTACAAATATCACAGCACACCCTGGATCTAACGATCCTATGGCATGTTACACACTTCTCACCCATGGTAAACCCTAGGTTAGCGGTCGGCAACTGGCGGACCGCGGTCCAGGTCCGGACCGCGAGAGGCCAAAAACTAGACCGCCAAAAATATTTTGAAAGTATAAGTTACATACTCTAATTATTAAAAAACTTTTTATGTGGATAACATTTACTCCAAACGCTTTTCAAAAGTATCCGGACTCCATCCAAAATTACTTGTCGACCTCTGCCCTAGGTAGAAGGCTAGCCAGTTCGACGACAGTTAAAAGGGAGCTCTGTGACAAATAGAGGAATCGGAAGCTAGAATTTTATTCGATGTTGTTGTTGTGGTCTTCAGTCCGGAGACTGGTTTGATACAGCTCTCCACAATACCCTATCCTGAGCAAGCCTCTTCAACTCCACATAAGAACGGCAACCTGCATCTGTCTTAATCTGCTTACTGTAACCATTTCTGGGTCTTCCTCTGCGGTTTTTACCCCACATACTTCCTTCCAACGCTAAATTCATAATTCCTTGATGTCTAAGAATGTGTCCTACCAGTCGATCCCTTTTTCTAGTCAAGGTATGCCAGAAATTCCTTTTCTCCCCAATTCTGATCAGTACCTCCTCATTCGACATTCTTCTGTAGCACCACATTTCAAAAGTCTCTATCCTCTTCCTGTCCGCACTGTTTATCGTCCATGTTTCACTCCCATACAAAGCAACACTCCACACAAATGCCTTCAGAAAGGACTTCCTAAGACTTACATCAATATTCAATGTTAGCACATTTCTCTTTTTCAAGAACTGCCGTGTCTAATGATCAAGCTGTCGACGGGACGTAAAACCCCTAAGCTTCCTTCCTTCCTTCCTTCAATAACGCTTTTCTACCCATTGCCATTCTGCATTTTATATCGTCTGTACTGTGACCATCATTTGTTATTGTACTCCCCAAGTAACAAAACTCGTCTACCTCCTTTATTGTTTCGTTACCTAATCTAATTCCTTCAGCATCGCCTGATTTTCTTATACTGCACTCCATTACCCTAGTTTTGCTCTTGTTAATTTTCATCTTATATGCACCTTTTAGAACACTGTCCATTCCGTTTAACTGTTCTTCCAGATCCTTTGCTGTCTCTGATAGAATTACTATGTCGTCGGCATAGCGCAATGTTTTTATTCTTCACCCTGAACTTTAATTCCTTCTCCAAATTTCTCCTTGCTTTCCTTTATAGCCTGCTCAATGTACAAATTGAATAACATTCGAGAAAGGCTACAACCCTGTCTTACTCGCTACCCAACCACTGCATCCCTTTCATGCTCTTCAACTCCGACAACCGCTGACTGGTTTTCGTACAAGTTGTAAATAACCTTACGCTCCCTATATTTTACTCCTGCTTGCTTCAGAACTTGAAAGAGTTTATTCCAATGAACATTGTCAAAAGCCTTCTCCAAATCTTCAAAAGCTAGATAAGTAGGTTTGCCTTTTCTTAATTTATCTTCTAAGATAAGCCGTAAAGGTAGTATTGCCTCCCGTGTTCCTACATTTCTCCTGAATCCAAACTGATCTTTCCCGAGGTCGGCTTCTACCAGCTTTTCCATCCTTCTGTAAATAATTCGTGTTAATATTTTGCAATCATGACTTATTAAATTCATGGTTCTGTAGTTTTCACGCCTGTCTGCCCCTGCTGTTTTGGAATGGGGATTATAACATTTTTCTTAAAGTCTGAGGGTACGTCGCCTGTTTCATACGTCTTGCACACCAGGTGAAACAGTTTTGTCATGGCTGGTTCCCCCAGAGACTTCAGTAGCTCTGAGGAAATGTCATCTACTCCAGGGGCCTTGTTTCGCCGTAGGTCTTTCAATGCTCTGTCAAATTCATCTCTCAGTATAGCATCTCCTATTTCATCCTCATATACTTCTTCTTCCCTTCCTAAAATATTGCCTCTAAGTCCATTTCCTTCGTAGAGCCTTTCTATATACTCTTTCCACGTTTCAGCTTTCCCTTCTTTGCTGAGAACTGATTTTCCATCTGTGTACTTTATATTCATAGAGCTGTTTCTCATATCTCCAATTACCTCCTTTACTTTCCTGTAGGCTGTATCTATTTTTCCCCTATTTATACATTCTTCTACATCCTCGCATTTGCCTTGTAACCGCTACTGCTTAGCCATTTTGCACTTCCTGTCAATTTCATTTTTTAGTCGTCTGTACTCCATTTTGCCTGTTTCATTTACTGCATTTTTATATTATCCATCAGTCATAACAGGAGGAGGAAAGGAGGCAGTGGGATGTATAGAGAGGGTGGGGGAAGAGCTGGTGGTGGTGGAGGAGGAGAATGAGTTGGAGGTGAATTGAGTTGGGGGGGGGGGGGATATTGTTCAAGATCGGTGTATGGGAGATGACAGGCTGATACTAGTGGAGTATGAAATGGACAGAAAAAATAGGAGTTGGAGAGAGAGAAAGAGAGGAGAAGTCGATGTGTCGAGTGAGGGTGAGGGGCGGAGGTGAGCACAGAGACGAACAACGAGGAGAGGAACAGAGATTGGAGGCGAGATGGATTGCCAGAACTTTCAGATAAAAAAATACACAGAAGACGCCGGGTAATAATCTAGTTTATAAGAATGAATATTTTTATTTTAGTTCGTATTTTATGCGCTGCGGTACCGTTCCTCCGATTAAACTTTGTCAACATAGTGCATGCACTTTTGCGAATCTTATAGGCATAATTATGTTACTGTGCGGCGTATGATTCGTAAGTTATGACGTCACGAAGCCTGAGATGCGTGAAAAACTGCCGTATTATAGATGACGTATAAATTTATTATTTCTTTGCTACTAAATGTAATTGCAAAATATTTTGAGCAAACAGTAACCATTTATACCAACAAATGCATTTACGAAATTATTTCACTGTACGACTTATTTCTTACTAGATATGACGTCATAAACCCTGTAATTCTAGGCAAACAATCGCTTCTGTTTGTTGATATTTTACGCACTGCCGTACCATTCATCCGATTGCGATGAAACTTTGCACACTTAAACTTCAAAACAAGAGGAAAGTCACTGTCTACGTAAAATTTTGCATGCTTCACTTACTGCTTTCATTTACTGCATTTTTATATTTTCTCCTTTCATCGATTAAATTTAGTATGTCCTGTGATATCCAAGGATTTTTTGTCGGTTTTGCCTTTCTATGTATTTTGTCCTCTGCTGCCTTCATTATACTGCCCCGAAAAGTTATATATCGTAGTGCCCCGTCGCAAAATATCATGAGCCCTCCCTGCGCACACCTTACTGGAAGAATTTCGGAAAGCCCCTTCTCCTAAGAACTTTTATTTTCGGCGGCGGCCTCGCCCGATGAAATAAAGTAGCTGCGGTGTAATTGGAATTTACGGTGCGGCACGGCGCCGGCCCTGAAGACACATTAGAGCGGCGGCCTTGACCCTCCGCTGCGGCGGCGGCCACGGCGCTCTGATTTACACACCGCGGGCGTCCGCGCCCCACCGCCCCCCCCCCCCCCACCCCCCAAACCAAAATACGAGCCTGCGCGGTCCCTGCGGCCGCATGCGGGCGCCCGCCGCCGCCTCTGCCACCTCGCCGCCTCCACTGTGTCACCAGCTTATTCCGCAAAGTGTCTCGGATGGCAGCGGGAGCGCAGCACCACACAATTTACATGGAATCCTCTGTCCCAGAAAAACTGTTACCATACTCTGGTCCAAAATAATATTCCACCTGCATTTTTTTTATTTATTTTTGTTTATTTATTATTTAACATGCCCCATTACATAGTAATATTACATGTTTGACGGTTAGATTCAGGCAGTTACATCAGATATTTTTGCAAACACAAGTACAGTACATAAGTTGTCAGGGTTTACAGAGGAAGAAAGAATTTTATACATTAAAAGGTAAAGCAGTCAATAATCCGAAGATTTGTTTGAACACCACAGTGCTTTACTAGGCATGGTTCTGTTTGGAGGTGGTATGCCGTTGTCTTCCTCCGACCTTCGAACTGACTTACCCAGCCAGTTATAGTTCTGAATCACGGTGCTACTCGGTGTTTTTCACATGAGCAATACTACCAGAGGTGAAAGAAGTGGAAAGTGACAGGCAAAAATCCTAGGACCTGGCGGGGATCGGACCCGCGACCTTTGGATTTGTAGTCTGGCATTCTAACACTGTGCAACCGAGGCGCACTGTTATTAGGAAATCTTATTGAATAACAAAAATTTTGTAAAAGTCTGTAGTGAATTTATGTACTAGGTCATATTTACTGACGGGCCATCCTCCTCCTTTGGCAGCTATTTTTTTCCTGAGTTGGTCCCTCTCTTTCAACAAATTGCAGCAGTCAAAAACACGTGGTCAATAGTTTGGACAGCACTATTACATGTGCGCGTTCCGTCTTCCATTATTTTGAACCGCTAATAGTATGTTTTCAGTTTCCCATGACCTGTTAACATAGCTGTAAAATTCGAAAGTATTGGAAGTTTAATCATAAACGTTGTCTGATAGTAGGAAAATATGGTTTAGTGCTTCCCCCGTTTTTTGTTCTGTGCAACTCGATGACCCATTTGTTCCTAAACTCTTCTCGAACTTTCTTCTTTACGGCACTTGTAGGTACTTTGTTGTAGCGTATTGATTGTCGTGATCGTTCTGCTGTTTTAGCAGTTTTAAGGAAAAACGTATTTTAAGAGAGTAAAAAAGGTAAATCAGTCAACAACCCGAAGATTTGTTTGAACACCACAGTGCTTTACTAGGCATGGTCCTGTTTGGAGGTGAGAAAGAATTTGTATGTTTTATGTCAGAGTATCAATATACAGGAGTTATCTATATAAGCAAAGATGTTCGTTAGTCTCGCTAAAATTCGAGAACGGGTGAACCGTTTTTCTAATTTTAGTCTTGAAATATTCGTGTAAGTCCAGGGAAGGTTTAAACGGTTATAAAATATGGAAAAGTTCTCCAGAAAAGAGGAAAATTTCGAAAAACGGAAACAATTTTTGCTATTGAGCTGTCAATACCGTTCGTCCAGTTGCGATAAAAGTTTGTACATTTCATGTTAAAAGCAAGAGGAAGGTTCGCATCAAATAAAAATTTGGAAAGTAGGAAAAGTTAAGAAAAACCAAGAACGATTTTCTTCTATGAATAAAAATCAGTTGCCACATGGTTGTAAGAGCATCACTTGAGTACGGCTTGACAGGACAAGATTTGAATGAAATAAATTGTTTGTAAACTCGACCGGAGAAATTGAGAAAAACTGAAAGTGCGTTTTTCAATGTATCTTTGATTGAATTCATCACTATACTGACTATTTGCAAGATGGAGAGGAGTAATTCTTTTTTTCTTTTGTTCATTATGGTCTCGGAAAACTGTACAGTAAAAGAAGTAGGGACAGTTAAAAAGGAATGTCGCAAAATTCGAACCAAGTCCCCTTTTAATTGTGTTTCTAAATGTACTCAACACTGTAGGTTGAGAATCGTTCATCCGATTGCGATATAATTTTGATCATTTGACGTTCAATGAAAGATGAACGGTCTTATGAAGTAAAAATTTGGGAAAGTTTCCCGATAAACTGGAAAATTCAGAAGAAATAGAATGAGATGTTTTTTAAATTGAATATCAAATCCATTCATCTTATTGCGATACAATTTTGCACATTCAACGTTCAAAGCGAGAGGAAGGTTTGAGTGAAGTAAAACTTTGGATTAGTTGGCCAGAATATAGAAAAAAATGTGGAAAACTTAAAGAGCTCTTTTCTTTGGGATATCAATATCATTCGTACGATTGCGAAACAATTTTGCACATTTGACGTTCAAAGCAAGAGAACATACATATTAGCAATTGCGAAGCATTGCCGGGTAGACTAGTTCAATATAAAACTTTTTTCCTTTATGGGTCGGAACCTGCGACTGTAACTTGAAATAGGTTTCAGAAATTACTGCAACAAGTCGCCTTTTTTGTTCTCAGTGAAGTTGTTTATTTGATCGTGGCCGGTTTCGAGCTGCCTAGCAGCTCATCATCAGACGGCCCGTGCAAATATTTTAGTGAATTAGCTGTGTATCTGTGGCAGAGCAGAAACACTGCATGTGGTATGTTACACTGATTAATTAGAACTAGTATTGCCTGTGGCCGAGAAACGACCAATTGTGTTTACAATGGTCACTGGGGGTAAAGTTTTACGTATCATGTCGGCGGCCTCGCGTGATTATGTTGGCAACATCGACAACACGATAGAAAATCTTTGCCCATTTGTTGGAACCACATAGATCGTACAGACAATGAAGTAAACAAATAACGCTGTTCCTGCTTTATGGTTGACAGGTTCTTGTATGTACCTTCGTCCGCTCAGTAAAAATAATTGCCCTCGTAAAGCGAAGATTCCATGAGAAAACATAAGCGTTGTCAAGCGATTGGCTAAAATGAAGACTAACAGGATTCTCACTATTCAGCATCTGTTGCCAACATTATCATAGGAGGCCGCTAGGATATTTGGTAAAATTTAACCAGCACTGGGAGGTATGAAACGGTATCTTTTATGTGTTAAGGAAAATGCCTGACACACTAACAACAAATAAAAACGGAAGTATATGCTTCTCATGCCATTTTCGAATTATATAAGTTTCATTAGCCTAATATTTGAAATTGGATCTACAATTTCGGTGGTCGTATCTTTATACAATGCCAAGAAATAATGTTATTTCGATACTGCGATATTCAGAATTCCAGAGCTGACAACATGTCGACTTCGTAGTTCCACCCGTGCACCACTACAGGCCTCTCCCGGCGCATCATCATTTATATCGGCATTCTCGACTTCGTAGTTCCACCCGAGTACCGCTAGATGCCTCTCCCGGCGCATCATCCCTTATATCGGCATTCATGTGAAAACATCCATTTTCTTTAACCACTCTTAATCACTGCGAAAGTGATGCATTTGAAAGGCACAAGAAAGTGAGTTCGGAGCACTCCATGTTTCGATATTCACTTATTTTAATATGTTATTTTAATACTGCAGATTCTCAGCATTACAGCGTCTTTGGTCGAGGTGAATAGCCAATCAGTGAGGTGATTGTTGGAGAATGTAGAACTTGATACAAGCTGTAGATAGGAAAATTTCTACTTTCTTTTACCATTTCTAATGGCTAAATACACACATAATATTTATATTCGTGAAATCTACGACGAACAAGTTTTAGAATTAATTATGTAATTTTCATTAGCCTTCTTGTAGGAATAAATTAGTAATCTGTGCCACTATTTTCGTGTTAGCGTATTTATATAATGATAAGTTCGTCTCAGGACGTTACTTACAGTTAGGAGTTTCATGTTAAGTATATCCATATTAACGTAAATATCATATGATCCGCTTTTGGGTTAATTTGTGAACATTTCACAACACTGCACAAACATTATCACACCACAGCAACTCCCACGTCTTTCAAATTGTAAACAAACCAAAGAATATGTTTCTACCACAGGTTAAGAGATTTCGAGTGAATCCAAAGATTGACGAAAATGTTATCTTATTTATAGGACATAAATATAATACCAATTTAGATTAAATAAGCATAAAATAAAATACTATTTTAATGATATTTACATTAATATGGGTATATGGGTGATCAAAAAGTCAGTATAAATTTGAAAACTTAATAAACCACGGAATAATGTAGATAGAGAGGTAAAAATTGACACACATGCTTGTAATGACATGGAGTTTCATTACAACAACAACAAAAAAGTATTACTAGACGCGCGAAAGATCTCTTGCGCACGTGGATTGGTGATGATCGTGTGCTCAGCCGCCACTTTCGTCATGCTTCGCATCCCAGGTTCCCAGACCTTTAAATGTTCAAATGTTTGTTAAGCGTAAGGGACTTAACTACGGTGTCATCAGTCCCTAAACTTACAAACTACTTATGAACTACCTACAACTAAGGACGGCACAAATATCCATGCCCGAAGGGGGATTCGAACCCCCGACCGTAGTGGCCGTGCGGACCGTGACTGAAGCGCCTTAGTCCCCTCGGCCACCGCGGCCGGCCAGACCTCTGTCCGTACGATTATTGGCTTTGGGATTACCTGAAGTCGCAAGTGTATCGTGATCGATCGGCATCTCTAGGGATGCTGAAAGACAATATCCGACGCCAATGCCTCACCATAACAGCGTACATGCTTTACAGTGCTGTTTGCAACAATATTTCTCGACTACAGCTATTGTTGAGGAATTATGGTGAACATATTGAGCATTTCTTTTAAAGAACAACATATTTGTTTTGTCTTAATTAGTTATGCTAATTATTCCGTGATTTATTAAGTTTTCAAATTTATACTGACCTTTCGATCACCCGGTACTTAACATGAAACTCCTAACTGTAAGTAACATCTTGAAGACGAAATTATAATTAATCAGTATAGCATATCACATGTAGTGTTTACTTTTTCTCATTTTCTGTCCTGCCACAGATACAAAGCTAATTTCACTGAAAAGTGTATGTATCATTTGATGAGCTGCTAGGCAGCTCCAAACTGGTCAAATAAATAATTTCACTAACAAGAAAAAAGGCGACTGGTGGCAGTAATTTCTGAAACCTCTTTCTTCAACACAGTTGACATGTTTCTGCACACTGATGGCCTGTACGCTTTGTGGCATCGACTAAATAAGATTCCCGCAAGTAGCAGGCCCAAGTCCATGATACTACACTTCAACAACTTTTCCAATTCCTTTGCAAAATGTCACAATGGTTAATCCACCTCTTGCGGGTTTTGGCTGACTGAACTGCCTACCAACGTTGTCGCGATGATTCACTTATTTGAATGACATTGACACAGTTTATAAAAACAAATAGCTTCACGTTAGTCATGAGCCATGTAGTTAACAATGACATCTTTTAACAGACACTATTCTTAACTGTTTCTTGATCATAGGTAAAAGTATGGAAAAATCAGTTAGCATTTCATTATTTTTGTGTCTCAGTAACATCCTCGACGTTTATCATAAAAACGCGGTTAGTCCTAAAACATGCATAACTCTTTTTATGCACTCAACGATTCACAAATGTGTGGGAAAACACGAAAAGAATGTTACGTTACCTACAGCTGATCATTAGGCCATATCTACATACGTGCAGAATTAATTTCGGTCTTTCATGTTTCACTGTGAGCTAATAGGTAAATATAAAACACCGGCCTGGTACCAACGAGTCCATGTTGGAACAAATGCAAAAAGCGTATCAAAAGCTTTTGTCGTCATGCTATCAATTAAACGTTTAATGAAGCGATATTTATCATCATTCAGAAATTAACATTTAGTGGGGATATGCTGCAATTAAACAACAACCGTACAATAAGGCTCGAAGTACCCATTATTTGTTTTACGCATCCGAATAGCTTTAAACAGCGTTCACCAAAAGAATGAAATAACCGAAATGGCATTCGCAGCACTGTCAGTCATACAATCACATCTCCGGATAACTCTGTTCCGCGAACATACAAACACACACACACACACACACACACACACACGCACGCACAAGCACAGGCATAGAGAGAGAAAGATATAATGCGTGTTTCCTCTGACCTTATTTTTCCGGAGTCCGCGTACACATCGACATCGTTCGAATCAGCACCGTGAAAGTCATGGCATGCCTGTATGTTTCCTCGGAGAAGGTTTTTTTACTCCGCTAGACATACTACGGTGTTTGGCGAAGGATATTTCAAATCCACTTTGACAACGTTTCACCGGTCACCACGAATGTGATGGACGTTGTCAGATAGACGTAAATTTTCATTAGCTTCAGGAGAGGGAAATGCACTGATGCAGAGAAGGAGTTGGATAGATTGGAAAAGGTGCGGATGAGTTGAACGGATTATTGAAGGTGGGCCGAGAGAGTTGAAGGAGATTGGCCGAGAGAGGGGAAAGAGCTGGGCCGAGAAAGGGGAAAGGAGGGTGAAACAAAAGGGGAGGGGAGGGGAGAGGGCAGGGGATGGTCAGATGACATGTGCAGGTTAACAGAGAAAAAGTTGAGCTAGGTGAAAAGAGAGTGGGGGGGGGGGGGGAGAGCGACGCTAGGAAGACTGTAATAAATTCATAGTGTCCGAATTGGTATTCTTAATTACAGACGCCATCAGTCATAACAGGAGGAGGAAAGGAGGCAGTGGGATGTATAGAGAGGGTGGGGGAGGAGCTGTGGTGACGGAGGAGGAGAATGAGTTGGAGGTAAATTGAGTTGGGTGGGGTGGGGGGAGAATGTGGTTCAAGATCGGTGTATGGGAGAAAACAGGCTGATACTAGTGGAGTATGAAATGGACAGAAAAATAGGAGTTGGAGAGAAAGAAAGAGAGGAAGTCGATGTGTCGAGTGAGGGTGAAGGGCGGAGGTGAGCACAGAGACGAATAACGAGGAGAGATTGGAGGCGAGATGGATTGACAGAACTTTCAGATAAAAAAACACACAGATAACGCCGGGTACTAAAGCTAGTATAGTATATAAGAATGAATATTTTTATTTCAGTTTGTATTTTATGCGCTGCGGTACCGTTCCTCCGATTGCGATTAATCTTTGTCAACATAGTGCATGCACTTTTGCGAATCTTATAGGCATAATTATATTACTGTGCGGCGTATGATTCGTAAGTTATGACGTCATGAAGCCTGAGATGCGTGAAAAACTGCCGTATTATAGATGACGTATAAATTTATTATTTCTTTGCTACTAAATGTAATCGCAAAATATTTTGAGCAAACAGTAACCATTTATAACAACAAATGCACTTACGAAATTATTTCACTGTACGTCTTGTTGCTTACTAGATATGACGTCATAAACCCTGTAATTCTATGCAAACATTCGCTTCTGTTTGTTGATATTTTACGCACTGTCGTACCATTCATTCGATTGCCATGAAACTTTGCACACTTAAACTTCAAAACAAGCGGAAAGTCGCTGTCTACGTAAAATTTTGCATGCTTCACGGCTGAGGCCACCTAACCTACTAAGATGGACAAAATATATAGCTTAATTCCGAGCTGTGTGATATTTTGCGCATTTAACTTTCAAATCGAGAGGAACATCACTATCTGCCTAATATTTCTAACGGTACATGGAGGACGATACCTTCAAGTAAACTTAGACAACACTTTATTGATTTCCGTGAATGTTAACAGAGTTACACAATTTTTGCAGATGGAGGAGGCAATGGTTTGAGGAGGTGGAGTAGGAGTTCGATAAATTAGGAGGTGACTGGCAGAGAAAGGGGTAAGTGGAGATGGGCAGAAAGAGTGGCAGTAGGAGATGAACAGAGAGATGAGAGTTGAGGAGAAGGACAGAGAGAGAGAGAGAGAGAGAGAGAGAGAGAGAGAGAGAGAGAGAGAGAGAGAGAAGGGTGGGCATGGAGAGAAAGAAGTTGAATAGGGAGAGAACGGAAGGAGAGATAGATTAACTTAAGACAGGAATCATTAAGTATTCTCGCAACAACGCGTTTTCAACTAGTTATGTTGTAAAACTATGTGCACCTTATTGTTGACCAAACTGTGGTAGGAGAAATTGAGTAGTAGTTACCATGGTACTGTTTCCCACGTCGTCCATTAATGATAGTTGGGAGGTAGGAATAAGTGGCTGGTGCATCACTTCCTTTAGGTTCCTGAGTCGAATGTCCATTGCTTGATACGAGTAGTGACTTTTCGGACAGTGGCTTTCCTTCCAGTCATTGCTGTTGCGCGGTATTACGCACACTGTACGTAAATTGTCCCATGTGTCCCGTCGGATTACTCTGTATGATCTGAGGTTGGCTTACGGAGGAGAACCGTAGTTGACACCGGGTGAAACGTCTTAAAATTACACTGAGAATTATTGTTAGGAAATTACGATTTTAAATTTCTGAAGTTACTTTAATTCCTTATTTTCTTTCTCCTTCTTCCAAGGGGACTGTGCCTAGTTTCTTTCCTCCTTTCATGTTCAGTGCTGTAGGTGTTGAAGAAACTCAAATGATATTTCTGCGGAAAGCATGTCATACTCTGACCTATCCGTGATACATATTTCACGCACCCTGGATGTTAATGGAAAAATATTTTTGTAGATTTTTGGCTCTTGCTCTAAAAGTAGAATTTACGTCGTCGAGAAAGCGGAGTAATACTTTTACTCTTATTTTTCTGTCATACCCCTTCAATGTCAGGAGCAACATATCTGTCGACGTACTGCATAAAGAGTCTGATTACGAAACAAAATGGATGTAAACGAAAACTTAGGATAGAGGTGACCGAAAGGCTACAATAATATCGTTATAAATCTGTCTCGTGGTGACAGTAATTTTGCAGAGAATAGAACTTCACAGTTCATGTGCAGCACTGGGGCAGACGCTTTAATACGTCGCTGCAGCTCTCGTAACGCGAGGTTGCTCATAACTCATCCAATTTCTGTACCGCGTATAAACTGAACTTCCAGATAAACTGCACAGCGTTTCGTTAGTTTTTCGTATGTGTATTCGCGTTCACGGGTCACTGATGTAAACGGCGTTACTGCATGTGAACGGAAATTAGTTTCAACGTTCATATCCTTCAGATGGAATTTTTTCAAATCGGCGCAGTATGAGATATTTGTATTTGATATACGTGCACGGCTGTTACTCGTTTCAGTCGGTGATGCGTAAATGAAAATTAGATCTGTCTGAATTTGGTTAGGTTGAGCCTACATATTATTTGTTCATATACAGCGGTACGTCCGGGTGACACCCCTGAAATCTGCTTGTGAGTACGACAGTTAACCTGTGTTTTATATTAAACTAGCTTAATTCCCTCTGCTTCGCACGCGCAGAATGGATGGTCTGCATTGGTTGTTTCTACTTCAAAATATAAATTTTCATACATTTAGCTTTAAAAATGCTTTACTGATCAAGTATTTCGATATTATTGCACCATTAATGGCAGAATTCAAAACATCCCGAGAAACATTTTTTAAATTCTAACCGTGGCTCCAAATCAAAATTTTCACATTTATAGCATCAAAATAGTCATAGTAGCATTCTTAGAAGATTTTTCCCTTAGTAAACCCGCTCAATGGTTGAATTTTCAGAAATATCGAAACACGTGTTTTTAAAATTTCAATCAAAAATCTAAATCCGAAGTATTGTCTTTCTTGCGTCAAATAGCAACGTATTATCAAAACAACCATTCATCCCCTATTTCACCTCCTTAGGGATGGTAATATCGAAAAATCTCTGATACCTACACTGTAAGATAAACGGTTCTACAAATTACGAGTTTCTATCATCTGTAGATTCACTTTTCAGTGCCGTTTTCTGTCTTTTAGAAACAGATCGAGAACGCAAAATTTCTTTCTTACGCTTTGGCATCTTTCTCGGTAGTTTTACTTTTCAAACTACAATATGCATTTATTTTTCTTTATTCGTACGCTTGATGCAAAAAAATTACTGAAGAATGCGCATCACGTATCGCTGTATGTAGCGTCTTTGGTATTATAGTGTCAAAAGTCATCGCTGGTCTTCAGTCAGAATTTTATATAAGCTGACGACTTTCAATCACTATACCTTCTACTCTCTTATAGCTATCGACACGGATCTACTATGATGTACAACGGGAGACTTTGTACTACAACAACATTGTGTAGTTTTTGCTGAAGAGCAAAATATTGACACCCACACGTAGACTTTTATATAACTCGATAACTTTCAACTCCAATATCTCACCCTCATCGCTATCAACCCTCTACCAACATAGTATAGAATGGGAAACTGATACCTACTACCACATAAAACACTATTCGTTTGCAAGTGTAGTTTTGGCTACAGAGTGAAATATAGGCACAAACATCTCAATTTTTATATATATTATTAATATAGTGTTATAATATCCATGACACGTGTGACTTTGCCGCACTCTCCTGTTATTGTCTCACAGTAAAATTTACGCTCAAGGTGCTTTTTGGCGCAACATAACGATTACGTTTAACGACATATTTCTCAAACCTGCACCGCTGGTTTTCCAAAGTGCTTCTCTAAAAAAAAGCCCGTAGATACTATAGCGAAATTCACTTCGCAAGTAGCACTTTGTGCTGGGATCACATGATTGAAAATACAACCTACAATACTGGCTGTAACCGCGGCTACACGGGTCGGCATTGAATCAAAGGGATTCTAGATGAGTTGTTGGGATATAGCAGTCAGTGCCGTCAACACATGTTTCAAAAATTGATCCGGTGTAGGAGCGGATCGTCCCACAATCATCTAATTTATGTTTTCAGTAGGTGAGAGACAGAGCTAACGGGAAGACGAAGACGGCAAAGCATGCCTGGTGTCGTTTCGTAGTAGTAGGCTACAGAACCTTAAATTTTACTTCCGGCCTCAGCTCGATTAGAAGCCGGACTGTCCATAAGTTGTCACTCCTGAGCTGGGCAGCGCGATTCCTTCCTACTAGCGACACATACACAGAAGTTACATGAACAATTTATCGCGAGTAAGGGTACTAAGTTAATTTTATCTGACTGCGTATTTATTTTTCTTTTAGAAGAAAACAGGTTCTGTGCACAAACCTACACACACGACCTTGATCTAAAATTTAATATCGTTTACTGAATACCACTGCTATTGTTGCTTTGGTGGTTCTTTCTAGAATGTATTCTTGATAATCATTTGGAAATAGTTAAAGATTATCACTATTCTTCCTTGATTTTACTTTACAATAGTCGTTTCACTTCTGGAGTAAAGTTTGTCACGTACCTTTCGAAAGATTTATTGTACTTATATCTCGTGCTTCGGTTCTATCACAAATATTCTCTTTATTCGTGCAAAATGCTATAATTAGTCTTACCTATCTGTTGTAATGTTAATAATTCCAGTTAAAAGGAAATGCCGGCTGCAGTGACCGAGCGGTCTGCGGCGTGTGAGTCACGGTCGGCACGGCCGCTGCGGTCGGGGGTTCGAATCCCCTCTTCGGGCATGGATGTTTGTGCCGTCTTTAGTATAAGGTACTTCACAAATAGTTTGTAAGTTTAGGGCTGATGACCCCGTAGTTAAGTCCCTTAAGCTCTACAAACATTTGAACATTTTTGAAAAGAAATGTTTCCTTTTTAAATGACACAAAAATAGTCGTAATCTTCTTTACTATTCCTGAGTATTTATTCCAGAACCAAATCCAGAGAAAAATTTAAATATCAGTTGACTCGATGTTTCTTACGATCAATCTCATTGTTTGATTATGTTATTATTATTTTATATCAAAGTTTTACAGTTAAATAACTCACACTCCAACCCAATATTTGTGAAAGCTATTCCTTCTATACTGATAGAGTACCAATTCCAATATATCTGTACCTTCATCACCTTTCTATACATCTTACACAGACCTTTGCACTTCTAGCAGAACATTAACTCATTAAAATTATATTTCAAAATAAAGATCTAACTACTAAATGATGCAGTACACTTACTTTTGTTTTGGCCCTGATTAATGAAGTTATCCACTCTTTTTTATTTTTATTTTATCTTTGTATTTAGAATTTAGATGAAGGAATGCCTATACCCAGCTATCCATTATTCACGAAACTAGCTGTGTTGATCTCGTAGACCTAGGTGCCACCACCACTTTTACCTCAATATTTATTTCAAGAGAGTAATAATCTGAGACCCTCTCTGCAGGTGTTGGACTAACTACTTTTCCCACAAATTTTCCCAACGACATTTATAACAGGTACATTCATCATCGCTAATGGAAGTATAGTTTGTCGTTCTCGTAAATGTAGTTCATTAATATATACCTAACACCTTCTCTATTCCCAGTAAGGCAGATTCGCTTAAGACTTTCAGTATAAAAAAATAATTTATTACTCACTTTTACCTTCTCTACAAATAGACGGATACGTGATGCCAGGTTCAAATAAGGTTCCACAGCTATATATGTTGTCTCTGTCGAAAATTAATCCGTTACGCCACCCTGTGTACGGAAACACCAATCATACCAATACAAACACAGCAATTGATTTTCCGATCAATACCAATTACCATACAAAAATTGAAGAATTTGGCTCTCTGCAAGATTCTTCTGGACAGAACAATAAGTTTCAACCCTCCAATGGAACAATAAATCAGACTTAAGCTGATTAAAATATACAAATCTCCAAATAAAAACCATACTCCTCGGTGATATAATTTGACATCGCTAAACGCATCATAAATCAGTTCCTTTTCTCAAAATTATTATCTACCCGTTTTAATAGAACAACTTCTGTTATGCGCAACTCAAAATTCCTGAAAGTCTTAACGATTAACTACTGCTTTCTCCTGCCCTAACATCAAATGTGGAAATTTAACTTCACCATCTGTACAGATCACGTGAACCCTATATCTCGTCATACATCAAGATGCAACGCACGTTACCTATATTAACCATCGGGAACCTCTTCGTGTTCAGAACCAACCACCAACTAACCAGAACGTTCTCTAGAAAACTTCATCTGCGATAAAACGACAAAGGATTCTCTCATGATTACAATGTGTTCATTATTTTCATGCTGTTCATAAATTACGTTTAGCGGCTAGATTCATTGATTCGTATCTTTGGCAGCGACCCAGTTATCTGCTGTATGTGGTCTTCTTAATCTGGTGCGTACAACGGTCGCGATGTACTCTGGACCAAATATATACTCTATAACAAACAAATAAAAATCTAATAACAACAAAAATTAATAATTAAACTATCCCACTTTTTAGATGATCAGCTGTTTTGTTTGGTTTGCGGCTACAAAGACCCAGTAGCTGTCAAAATTTCATTTTCACAAGCTACAAGCAGTCCGATGAGCGACGAAAAAATCTTGAATATAGCATGCCACGCGTGGCGCCCATTTCTGCTGCAGTATTGCCACACTTAAGAGATACACTATATGATAAACAGTATCCGAACGCCCCCAAAAACATGTTAAGTGCATTATGCTGATAACTACCGCCAGGTACTACAGCGACGTCAGTAGTCAATAGACATTTCAAGAGAGCAGAATGGGGCGCTCCGCGGAACACACGCACTTAGAACGTGGTCACGTTATTGAGTGTCATTTGTGTCACAAGTCTGTACTCGAAATGTGCACACTCCTAAACATTCCTAGGTTCCATTGATGTCTGGTAGAAGTGGAAAGGAAGACACGTACCGCACGAAGGTGTACAGGCTCACTCCGTCTGTTGACTGACAAGCTGCCGACAGTTGAAGAGGATCGTACTGGGTAATAGGCAGGCATCTATCCAGATCATCGCACAGGAATCATGAACTACATCCGGCTCCACTCCAAGTACTATGTCAGTTAGGCGGGAGGTGAGAAACCTTGGATTTCATGGTCGAGCGGCTGCCTATAAGCAACCAATGCCAAATGCCAAATGACGCCTCGCTTGGTGTAAGACGATTTACAAGTGTAAAAACGTTGTGTGGAGTGACTAATCAGGATACACAATGTGGCGATTCGATGGCAGGATGTGGGTATGGCGAATGTACGGTGAACGTCACCTGCCAGCGTGTGTAGTCTAACAGAAAAATTTGGAGACGATGGTGTTATGGCGTGGCTCTGTTTACGATGGAGGGGTCTTGCACCGCTTCTTGTTTCCGTGGCACTATCACAGCCCAGGCCTAATTTGGTGATTTAAGTACCTTCTTGCTTCTCAATGTTGACGAGCAATTAGGGATGGCGATTGCAACATTATGGAGCACCTGTTCATAATGAACGGCCTTTGGCTACAATACAGTAACGTCCCCGTAATGGACTGGTCTGCACAATCTGACTTAAACCCTACAGAACACCTTTGGTATGTGTTGGAATGCCGACTTCGTGTCAGGCCTCACAGACCTATACCGATACCTCTCCTCAGTGCAGCAGTACGTGAAGAATGGGCTGCTATTTCCCCAGAAACCTTTCAGCACGTGATTGAACGTATGCCTTCGAAAGTGGAAGCTGTCATCAGGGCTAAGGATGGGCTAGCGCCATATTCAATTCCAGAATTACCGATGGTGGGCACCACGAACTTGTAAGTAATTTTCAATCAAGTGTCCTGATACATTTCATCACATAGTGTATAAAGCTGCCTGGTTAATGTACGGATACTGTTTACTACAGCTTGGAGGAGGGCTAATGGAATCCAAGCATCCTAAACCATAATTGCGAATACAGAACCAATATGTCACTTCATTGGGCTACGACTCAGTAGTCTCTCACCTTTAGTCTCCACCGTAATCCGACCATTGGGTTAGTGTATGTAAGATCGGAACGGCAGTGTTCTACCGACGAACCCCGTTTTTGGTAAGTGTTTTTGAGCACTTATTTCACGACAACAATCCTTGCAGTGTCTTAACTCTTAGTCGACCGTTGTTGTGCTAGTGTTTGGTGTTTTTTGTTAGTTTTCTCAAAAGCTATGCTACAGGAGAGTGAGCAAAATTCAGCGACGTTCCCCTGTCGCACAGAGTGTATGCGGCGTGTCCATTACATTGAAATGGTGTGTATCGTCTCATTGTCTCTAGGGCACAGATATCTTCCTGAAGCTTTTATGTGTTATTTCGCCATCCTTTATTCCACAATTTTCGCAACCTCAGTCTTGTTAATAGTGGATGTCGAAGTTACTTATACATAATACCACGAGCGTGTATTAAATGGTACAATTCTTCATCGTCTTCGTTACTAAAAGAACAACATGCGATAAGCTTCTAGATGTGATAACACGTCAACCAGTCGGTTGCAGTTCGTTGGGGTACCAATGGGGTCTGAGGGAAGGATGTAGTTACTGGGTGTTTCGAGGTTCGATCTCACTGCGTCCGGTCGAGTCGCTGATGCGGAAATTGCACACCTATCGGTGTTTCCAACTGATCTACGTCATTCAGACGATCAAGCGCGTTGGCAGCAACGCAGAAATCTTTAACCTGCAGGATGAATTTATACTTTGCAGCGCAGTTTGTACCGACTTGACACTTCGTGGCATACATGTTGTGCAAGAGTGAGAATCAAACCTTTGACCTTTGGCAGACAAATCCAGGCATTAGTCACGACATTCATCTCTCGAAGCTTTACATCCGATGGTAATTTCCTTTTACGGCACTTGAACTTATTTCTTTCACGTCCGGCTCACGGTTTTAGTCTGTCTGGAAGTTACAATTTTAACCTTGTCCCTTAGCAAAATTAGGACTGTTATTAATTAGAAGGTGGAGGAAAGTAGCAGCAGCTATATTAATATTATTTATACAGTTGTGCCACCGGCTTCGGTGTTACAATCACACAATCTTCACGCGCCAGTTGTGCAACTGTCAATAATGGCACATTTGAAAAGGGCAGTCGCTAACACCGGTAGTCGCAACTTTCTTAGTCCATTTCTTAGTCTGTCGTTGGGTTTTTGACATGAATCGACTAAGAAATTTGCGGCTACCGGTGTTAACGACTGCTCTTTTCAAATGTGCCATTATTGACAGTTGCACAACCGGCGCCTGAAGATGGAGTGATTGTAACACCGAAACCGGTCGGGTAATTGAATAAATAATATTTATACAGCTCCTGATACTTTCTTCCACCTTCAAATTCATCAGCTGTAGTCCCAACAAACTGATTATGGAGAAATTTAATGTTATTAATTAAACTTCATCAACGATATAACTTACTGTTACCAGCTTTAATGCCTACCAAGAAGATATTAGAATGGTGTCTTCTCTGTAGCTGCACAGAAATGGCCGTGCAGTTCCAGATTCTTGCCATTTGTGGTACAGATATAGCAACAATTACGGAATGGGTTTCTTCCTTATTGAACACAGTTTGATTGCTTTTTCCTTTTTCTTGCAATGACTGTGACGCTTTACTTCAGCTACAGTTGTGGTGGCTCATTTGGTATGTCTGATACCGTAGTTATTGCATTCTATATTGGTTTCCTACGTTCCAAACTCACCGATTTTACTGGAATTGTAGTGAAGAAACGTTAACGTTCTTGAGTAAAAACGGGCAGGCTTCCTGGTGCTTCCTAGCCGTTTTTCTATTTTTAATAGTAAATGAAATTATTCATTCAAAGCCTGTGGGTTACAAGATAATTGTAAATAAACTGTGTTGCAATGTACCGTTTCGTACCTTGTCTGGGAACTCTGGAAACCTAAGAAAGACAAAATGGAGTTACTTCTGAATTATTTCCTGTTTCTATTGCACTATATACGTTGTCTAATGTAAAAGTACTTTAAAATCAATATAAACGATATTGTTCATACTCATCCACTATCGTATTCAGAAAAGCAGGCCGCTTGGAGCACTGCTGTCGTAAACATAACAAAAACTTGCGGATGTGTCGTGATTTGTGTGTTAGACTGTCCTGAAACTGTATTCCGAAGAAGAGGGCGGGGCCGAGCACGTGTGACGTCATGAACAGACGACCATTATTTAGTTGTAATGGCACGTCAATCCCTCCGCAGTACTGCGACGGAAATTGGCTTATGACCATGCACCTCGCCGAGTTATATCGAGGTAAAAAGTGAACAGAGGGCTTTCCCTTGCCAGAATTGTCTTTATCATCCGAAACCTGGTGTATGCGTAAATCCGAGGCGTATTCACAGAATTAAACGTCTCGAGTAGAGTTGTCAACGTATCCCCTGAACAATCAGAAAGTGGGCCAACGTTCTTTTCACAGATGAGCCGCAGATTGATATGGAGAGTAATTCACGACGAATTCAAATGTTTGTAGAGCTTATGGGACGTAACTGCGTGGTCATCAGTCCCTAAACTATTTAAGAACAAGCTTATAATAAAGATGGCGGAAACATCAATGCCCGATGGGGGATTCAACCCCCGACCGCAGCGGCCGTGCAGACCGTGACTGGCACGCTGCAGACCGCTCGGCCACTGCGGCTGGCCTCGACGAATTCGCATGTTTCAGGACCCAAACATTGTGGAAAGAAACCACACTCAGCCAACATCGTCAATCATTACCCAGCAGAAATCGGGGTGGTGCTACTTGAACATCCACCATACTCGCTGGATCTCAGTCCTCCAGACTTCTTCAAGAGATTTGACGATAGTCCTGACTTCCGGCGATACGTGACGGGGATTTGTAACACCATTCCAGAGAAAGACTTCGTGCAAAGTTTCCAGGACATGTATCGCAGTGCTCAGCGGTGCATAGTTATGGGAGGTTATTTCTAAGGACAGTAAGGTAACTGTAGTTCGTAGTTAATTTACGTTGATATTACAGGACTGTTCACCGAATTTCGTCGGCAGACTTTGTATTCCGATCGGAGCATGCCTGTACTGTGTAGGCATTGGTTATGTTGACCACTCTAACACCTCTTCATGAAATTGTATAGACAAATACTAAGCCGCTGGATCTCTTGGAAACGGATGACGTTACTAGCATGGTGTGGTCTCCTCGGTCTCCCGATTTGAGTCTCAGAGGTGATGTCTGGGATGCACTAGGGAGATGGTTTGGATTATGTTAACACCCAACGGCAGGTCTTACAGACTTTGGAGCAGCTCTGCAGGTAGAATTGCCGTAACTGCCTCACCAAGTGATCCATAACGTTATTCGTACCATGTCCGACATTGACAGGCCAGTTTTGTTGTCAGATGTGCTCATACATAATACTGACCACGTTAAACAGTTGTTAGAAAGTGCAAAACAGTTAAATTGGAGAGAACTAAGAAACCGTTGTTGTTTTCTGTTATTCATGTTGCAGTCATCTTTGTTGTGCTTCCTTTACATTAATTCTACACTATCGTCCGTTTATACTGTTTTGTTGTAATATTAACGCTGCTTGCACAATTTCCGTTAGTTGTTTGAAATTTGGACACCAGTGTATGTTCGACATGCACCACCATCTAGGAATGAGATTGTTTTCAATTCAGTAATTTGGTGTGTGTCAGATTGTCGTTTACTATTCATTCTTTCTTAAATGTTTGTAAAGCTAAGGGACTTAACTGCTGTGGTTATCAGTCCCTAGGCTTACAAAGTACTTTAGTGGCGAATATAGCATCTGCTATGGGGGGGGGGGGGGGAAGGCAAGACTAATGTAATGATAAGCAGATACCCCATGATATTTTGAATCAGTCCAATTCGTAATATTCAAAGGATAATTTGCGTTGAAGTTTGTTTTACGTTACCGAGATGGAGCTTCTTTATTGTTGTCATTGAATCATAAAATTATAGCTTTTTTTCTGAATGTTCATTATTTCGTGGGAGGGGTGGGCGTAGCAGGCCCCCTGACCCGCCCCTTAAATACGCCCCTGCTAAGGACGACATACACACCCATGCCCATCGGACGGCCCGAACCTCCGACGGGAAGAAACCGAGCGCTCCCCAACAACGCGCATTAGAGTACACGACCAGTCCACCACTGCTAGGTTATTAAAACATTTAGGTATGTTTTTCTTTATGGAATAATCAAGATCGATTTTCAAGAATGTTAATATGTTTCACAATCGCTACGATGGGACTATTTAATATACAAATTAATTTAGATGATATGGAATCATACCTCAAAATATAGAATATCTTTTGTTCAGAAGTAGCTGAGTTATATTCACTGGAGTCACAGGTCATAGCTGACTCTTAAGGAATAGTGTCACGTTGAAATTTATAGGTGATCTTGAATTTGTAGGCTGGTTGTTAATACAGGACAACACTTTATACTTAGAACACGTTTATTGCTAACAAAAGCATACACTCGGTACAGACTGCCCCTGCTTGGAGTGCTCCACTATTTATACGTAAGAAACATGTATAACATTCTAAAAATAGTTCATACAAAGAAATAATTTTTTTCTGCCCATGACAGTATTTAAACTGGGGACCGCAATTACAGCGATCCGCGATGGTAACCACTGCGCCACGCGTTTCGTCAGAAGACTCGCGGCAATATATATATATATATATATATATATATATATATATATATATATATATATATATATATATATATATGACATGCTTTCTTAGGCTACATTTTTATTGTTATGTAAGTTTTCGCAAGGGTTTTTAAATTAATACTTTTTGTGACTGTAACTGGTGTGATTATTTGAATGACTATATCTGTAATAAAACCTGTGGAATCTAGTTCATGAAAAGTTTATAGGTAGACATTATTCTCCATGGTTTTAGAGTAATTCAATTTAATTTCGTTTCCGTTACCCGCAAGCGATAATTTCACTAGCTTAATAAAAGCATAACTAAAAGCACATCATAAAGTTACTAAGTATTTTTCTTCGAACGACAATTCTAGGTTACTATCTGCTAATCTGCCAACAATAAAGCCCGCATCCCTGTAACTTCCGGTCTGTGCGCGTTTCGTATTGTCAGAGAGCACATCTGTATGGTAATGAGTAATCATTCCAACAATTATGCAAATCAGTGTGGCCACCGCGTCAAAAACAAACGCGTGTTATCTGGTGTGCAGACATTGTTAATGAACCAGAGCAGTTAATCCACATTTTCCCATCCGGTTGGAAAGTATGACACTTAAATATACCACTGCTGCACAGACTGAAAAATTTAACATGTAGTGTAAAGTCATATCCTTAGTCTTGGATGATATTTACATTTCCTATGTTGGATCTTAGGTCCATTAGAATCATGGAAACATGAAAATGAAATAAAAGAATAAAAAGAAAAAAAAACTGGAAGTCATTGATTTATCCTCAAAAAACATCGCGGTTTGATAACGAAACTAACCATCTTTCTAGAAGATTGTGTACGCGACCGACACTCGAATTCGAGAGTCGCCATTAAATTTAGTATCAGCTCCCACTCCGCTGCGAGGTAAATAAAGGAAATAAATAAATAATATCCAGAGAATGAAACTGAGAAAAACGTCTACACGATGTTTGAAAAATCCAGAATTAGTTTTCAAAAATGTTCAAATGTTCGTGAAGCTTATGGGACTTAACTACGGGGTCATCAGTCCCTAAACTTACAAACTACCTTATTCTAAAGACGGCACAAATATCCATGCCCGATGGGGGATTCGAATCCCCGACCGTAGTGGCCGTGCAGACCGTGACTGGAGCGCCTCAGTCTCCTCGGCCACCGCGGCCGGCAGAATTAGTTTTGGAATAATAACAAGAAACGGTCTAGAGTGCACAATTTAAATTCATTGACGACCGGTGCATTATCCATAGAACTACGTAAGTGGAGAGTAGCAGGTGCAGAGGAAACGTCCAGGTGCTGTCACCGTAATGACATTCGAGTTGATCTTAAGATGATCCACATAAGGGTCAAAACAGGTCAACAATAAATTTAAAGGTTGCGCTGTAGACTATTATTCCGGTTATCTTTGAGAGAAAGAGCGCCGTTACTCCCACAGTGTTTCCGTAAAAATGTCAATTCCGAAAGCCGCAAAAGGGTTTGAGAATTATTGTGGTAAAAGGGGCACATGGCTTTTGGAGAATCGTTTCAGACAACTGGAAATGTGCTGGATTTTTCATTTTACGTATGACGTACTCAACCATTTGGAAAGCAGTTAGGAAAGTATCTACGTCCATCTACTCTCGGAAATTCTTGGCGATAAAAGGAACCAAAACTTCACTTTTCTTCGTCGGGCTTACAGTCTACGATGTTGGATTCTTACGAGGGGACAGGGGGTCTGTCGCAGGCTTTTCTTGTAGATATCATTCGGTGTAAAACAGTGCCGGTTTTAATAAGTACGCAAACGCTAAGTGCGACATTATCGTTCATCAGGAAGCCATATTTTGGCGCTTTTGATCATAGGCAAAAGGCATTAAATGTTTTTTTAGATCTGCGCAAAACGATAATGTGTGTACCAATCGGAAGAATGGGCATAGTTAGCTATCCTACAGTGACTCGTCGAAATATAAAAATTACACTTCTTTCCAGGTTAGGCAAATTCAATCGGCTGGTTTTTATGCATGATGTATAATCCAGTGCGGGAGGGGAGGTCTTCATATGCTTCATAAAAGTACCATTTGTTCAATGACGGTTTCTTCCAATATATTTTTAAGATTATATTGTCGAGACTTATAGTTTTTTTAATAATATGTTTAATTATTACCCAGAGCAATTCAAAGTTACCGTTTACATTCAAAAAATTACAAAGAACGGTTTCAGGTCGTTTTGGATTGTGGGCCGCAAGTATTTCAATAAATAACCAATGAAGTGAAGGAGAAACATTATGGCAAAGAGAGGGTGCTGATAACAAGGGACATCACTTTCCTCGAACGCTCGGAAAAGCACGAATCCATGCTTAGAATAAAAAAACAATCATAAACATAACTGTAGTATGTATCATTTCCATGAAAAACTTTTCTGATAGAGCCTCTATATGGTGGCATGGTGTAGCTGCACTAACTGTGCTCCAATTGCGTCAGGGACGGAGCTGCAGTATGTATTTGTGTCTCGGAGTGTTCACGAGCAAGATACTGCGTAAAATGTGTACAGTGCAGTGATATCACGAAGGGAATTAATCCTACGCGTGTGGTGCAAATATTAGGGACGAAGCTGTGACGTGCTGAAAATGGAAATGACATTGGGGGCGAGGTTATGGAATTCGTAGATACATATCATAGTAAATAGTAATTCAGAAATATAATGGCGACGACAGAGAAATACAAGACACTACGCTGGATATACATGCGGAATTTGAAGGACAGGTGGAACCCAAACCTATAACTGGCATTTCATGCTGTACAGGACATTCATCTCTAGAGCAACAGGAACAGTCGAGTCCCTGAGAGTAGATCCCCCACCATCCATAAAGGTGAAGTTCGGTGTGTTAAAAGATACTGAAGACTATTAGAATCGTGGCTTCAATTCCTATAGCAAACTAATGAAGCGATGTAAGTGCAACAAAAGTAAATGAAACTGCATATTTATTCTAAATTATGTATCTAGGAAATGGGGATCAGATGCTCGTTTCAAAGGAAACCGACAGTCACAATTACAAACTATAACAGAGTATGTAATATCATAACTTTATGGTGCAAGAAGGTATTGATCTATTGTTCAGTATTGGAATCTGCAGATGTAGGCACTAGAAGGGGCTAAAATGGTTGGCTTGGTCAATTTCAAAGGGTCCATTTCCATTATCGACCATCTGAAGGCTGAATATGGCATTTCATCCAGACATATTGTTAAATTTGTCAGACGTAAGGACATAGAAGACGATAAAATTACACGTCAGAAAGCATAACAGTTTGTGGAGGAAGTGAACATATTTATAACAGAGGAGGGTGTGGAGAAAGGTAATGTCTGAAACAGTGACCAGAGTCAATTCCAGTACGAAATGTCTACACTGTCCTACGGAAGAAAGAAAACTACTGGCAGTGTCTTGTAGTCCGTATATACGTCTGCCCACAGCTACACTATTAATGTGGCTGTGTCAGTGGCAGGCAGACTAGCAAACAAGTTCTACATCTGTTTTCGAGAGACGCAAGGTGTTCTCTGTCCAAATGTTTTAAAGGAACTTGAAACAACTTCTTCACCGAAAATTGTCGAGGGAAGCAAAAGTTAAAGACTGAGTAAAGAACACATGAAAGTTTTCAACTTCTGTCCTTGGTGAAAATGTAACAAATTAAAAGAGCCTGTTGTTGTGTGATTCCTAGTCGGCGCATAGAGATCGTACCCCTTCTAAATGCAAGTTTTACGAACAAAGATGTTCCGCTGAAGATCATTCACCGAAAACAACAAAATAATGCCAATCCTTTGATGTTTACTTCTTTCGGCAATATAAACTCTTATACCAGAAGGATTACTGATTTTGAAAGTGCCAAACCACAAGTGAAGACACATGATAGTTATTTCACCGTGAAACGTTACTCTGTAATGGTTTTTTAAATTTTTTAATTTAATTTATTATTTTTTAATTTATTATTTATTTATTTTTCTCTTTGGGGTCTGCATCATAATAAAGGCCATATAATGACATTTTACTACAGAAATTCCAAATTTGCTGCTAAGTTTAGATTTGTTTTTATTTTTTCACTAGAGACTGTTTCGGCGCATTATTGCCATTTTCAAGTTACCTGCAGGTTTAGGTAATAGCTTTTACGTAGTGTTTTGTAGTTTTAAATATAAATCTTATTCTGAAAGTAATATAAATGGTTTATTACTTACGTCTAGATGAAATAACGTGCATATGTCATCGTATTGGACTGTCTGATGTATGTCAATTCACAGTATATCAAACTTGAAACGGCGATCTAAATACAGAGGATAACAAGGTGTTACTGCAGATCCTACCGTTTATAAACTATTACAAAGGGATTAAAATGAAGAAATGAAATACGTAAGATAATCAGAAATAAGTTGAGAGATTAAGTTGGTCGTACTAATGGGAATTCTTTTTCTAGACATACAGTTTAAATACGACAAAATAAGCTATGCATGTAAAGCAGTAGCTCATATGTGCAATAAACGGTATGAAGCGCTGGGTATCGCTGACTATCAATTTATCTTAGAAATTCCTCAAAGTTACGTGCACAAATGGTAAGTTTTGAAGATGCTCGTTGCAGAGGGTCTTTTAACAACTCATTGTTTTTAGCTGTCGTCGTCAATATTCCTCACTGAGCTGTATTGTCTATACAACTTCTACGTTATCGAATGTTTCAGAGGCGAATGGTGACGTATCCATCAATAAGAACAAGGAATAAACGACTCTGTAACTTTTGTCTGCAAATGAAATGTAATTTTCTTGAGAACCGAAGACTGCGCAACTGAGTGCACCACCCCTTTCAGTATTTGGACGTATACAGGAAGGAAGGAAGGCTGCTCCAGTGCTCACGTCGCAGTAGTCATGCTGTGGACGCGCCGTGCCTCGCCACGTGTCTCACCTCTTTCGACGATTGGTCTCTTCTATTGAGCTCACTGGCTCCTTTCATTGGAAGAAGTACCGGCTGACGTCACAAGATTTAACGCTGGGAACTCGACGGTAGATTCTCAGAGCATCTTAATTCCTCGGCTGCTGATGCTTGAAGAGTCTCCAAGGCACTATAGAGTTTCGTAATACATATTTAAGCAACTTTCACACATCTAAAAATTAGGTGTTAAAATTGTAAAAGTCTGAATGAAAGTCCTTGGTCCACTTGAGCTGTTATTTTTATTGGAGTCGTGAAGACCCGCACAACCGGTTTCGCAACCTACAGTTGCATCTTCAGGCGCTTTTTAAAAGTTTTCCATATAAGTGATTTATGATGGATAACGGGGTTAATGTAGGTTGCGAAACCGGTTGTGCGGGTCTTCACGACTCCAATAAAAATAACAGCTCAAGTGGACCAAGGACTTTCATTCAGACTCTTACAATTTTAACACCTAATTTTTAGCTGTGTGAAAGTTGCTTAAATATGTATAAATATTTTAGCTGTGGTTGCCCGTCATACAAAGTTCTTTGCGAGTTTCGAAATATTTGAAGTACCTTTTACGACTAATTCCCATGTGTCAATTTGAATTAGCTGCTCGAAATATGATTTCAGGGAGCTCACATCAATTACTATACCGCGTGAGTCACCAAAAACTTGAAGCTGCTGCGGAGTGGCAGAGCGCATTGAGGCATTATGCTTCGATGTGCGAGGTCAGTCTACGGTACGAATCCTCCCTCAGGCATGGATGTTTGTTGTTTTCTTTAGTATAAGTTAGTTTATAAATAGTTTGTAAATTTATAGACTGATGACCCCTCAGTTAAGTCCCATAAGCTTAACAAACATTTGATCATTATTTTTATAACATGAATGAAACTATCATTCCCCAGCGGATTGTGTGCTAATATGAAACATCATGTAAGATTAAAATTGTGTTCCGGAACCGGGATTCGAACCAGGGACCTTTTACCACTGACCTAATCCGACACAACTCACAATCCATCTTCACAACTTCAATGCTGCCAGTACCTCGCCTCCTACTTTCCAGACTTCACAGAATTTCTCGTACGAACCTTGCAAGTCTAGCACTACTGGAAGAAAGGAAATGGTTGAAACATGGCTTAGCCGCAGCCTACGGTCCCAGTTTCGAGTCCTGGTTCCGGCACATAATTATAATCTGCAAGAAGTTTCATATCAGCGCACACTCTGCTGAAGAGTGATAATTTTATTCTAGAAGCATCCCTTAGGTTGTGGGTAAGCCATGCCTCCATCATATCCATTTTTCCAGGACTGCTAATCTTCCAACGTTCGCAGGAGAACTTGTATGAAGTTTAGAAAGTAGAAAGCGAAATACTGGCAGAAGACAGAGGTGCCAGGTTCGAATCCCATTTCCGACACACAATTTTAATCTTACACGATGTTTCATATCAGCACACACTCCGCTGCAGAGTGATAGTTTCTTTCCGGAAATATTCCTAAGGCTGTGGCTAAGCCATGTCTCCACCATATCCATTCTTCCAGGAGTGCTAGTATTGCAAGGTTCGTAGGAGAACTTCTGTGAAATGTGGAAAGTAGAAGGCGAGGTACTGGCAGAATTGAAGTTGTGAGAACGGATCGTGAGTCATGTCGGGATAGCTCAGTGGTAGATCGCTTCCCCGCAAAAGTCCCAGATTCAAATCCCGGTTCCGGCACACAGTTTAAACTTGCCAGGAAGTTTCACCTGTAACTTCTTCTCCTTTTATTCCCTGAAAGGTAAATGATAGTGCGATAAAGTACACGTACTACTGTATCTGATAAAGATTCGTAAATCTTCCATCGCTCGAGATAAGGAAACGCATACGTTCTTTGTAAACTGAATTGTATAGTGCAGTGTATTAAACCCACAACAAACGTTGGCGAAGAAATAAAGAAAAACACGAAACAATGCGAATCGTCCTGATCGTGTACGCGGAAACATTGAGTTAATGTTAAGCAACGTCAGGAAATGGCAGCAAAGAACACGCACCGCATCTAGTCGACGTTTGTACTATTGTGCGACATTGCGTCTACATCTACAACGTTACCATCTTCCGCATGACAATTCATGGTGTGTGGCGGAGTGTACCATTGTCAGTTTCTTATACCACACCACAGGTGTGTTTCTGGAGAAAACATTGTCGCTAAGCCTCTATGTGAGCCCTAATTATCCCCCTAATTTTATCTTTGGGTTCGTTTCGGGAGATACACATAGGACGAAGCTACATACTGGATGTGTCTTCGAGAAACACATGTTCTCGGAACTTTGTTATAAGTCTGAATCGCGAAACACCTCGCCTCCCTTGCAGGGTATGCCATTGGAGTTTCCTTATAATTTCTGTAATGCTAACTAAATAAGCTTGTAACGAATCGGTCAGCCCTCAGTTGGATCTTTCCTATGTCTTCTGTATTTCTTCTTTTCGTACTAATCCCACACTAACGAGTTCTGTTAGCTGGAAACGCATCAAAGCGGTAAGTTGGTGTGATATTCCTTACACCCGCACTTTATTCATCAGACGACGGTTCTAAACGGTATTGAAGCCTTACGGAAGTGAAGAAACACATTATCTACCTCGGATCCCGTATGTACTGTGCTGTGTGTCTCGTGGGTGAATAGTGAGAAGCTGAGTTTCACATCATTGTCCTCAAAAACCATTTGGATCCCAACAGAGGAGGTCAGATGTCCAGAAATATTATAATACTCGCACATCATTTAGTGAGAAAAGGACACGACATTGAATGCGTTAAGTCGATACAAGGCTATTCCTCTACATCGCATTCCTTTAAATTTACTATTGTGTTTGAGAGTACCAGCCATAACAAAACTTTTTGTCGCGCGGTAATCGCAGCGCTATCTCTCCCGTCTGAGGTTCGAACCCTCCCTTGGACCTAAGTGTGTGTGTCTATTATCCCCAGAATAACTTAGTTCAAGTAGTTTTTAAGTCTCACGAGTGATGATATTATCAGTTTTGTCCCTTAGAATTACAAAAAAATGTTGAACTATGTTCATACTTCAAGAGGAAAGTAGTAATTCCTATTCGAAACGAAGCAGCTGCAGACAGATATCAATATTACAAATATTTCAGTTGAAGTGTTTTATCCATTACAGCAACTGTCAAGATTATAAATAAATGAAATGCAGCAACCAGTTGCTTGTCGTTATTTATTTTGAACTTCAACGACCGGTTACGGGCGCTTGAGTGCCCTTCTTCTGGTCTATTTTTGTACTGTTGCTTAATAAATAAACATGCTACAAGTGGAATCAACGCTTACCATGTTTATTTATTAAGCAACAGTACAAAAATAGACCAGAAGAAGGGCACTCAAGCGCCCGAAACCGGTCGTTGAAGTTCAAAATAAATAACGACAAGCACCTGGTTGCTGCATTTCATTTATTTATAAAATATTTCATTTCAATAATTCATGGTCGAAAAACATTAACACGAGTTATTTACAGAAAAAAGGAAAATTCTGGAAGCATGCGACATCGTGGAAGATCAAATTCGATTTAGGAGGGAGATGAAAAACACATGAGGCAAGATCCTCCTCACCAATTAGAATACGCTTTAAGGGATGTCATGCCAATTTTTTTTTATTATGGGACTTAACAACGGTGTCATCAGTCCCTAAACTTACAAACTACTTACGAAATAGTTAATACTAAGGATGTCACAAATACTCATGCCCGAGGGGGCATTCGAACCCCCGACGGTAGTGGCCGAGCAGACCGTGACTGGAGCGCCTCAGTCCCACCGCGGCCGGCCAAGCCTAATTGTATGTCTTTTGTAGATGTGGAGAAATCTTTAAAATCCTTAATGTAGAAGGAGTTAAATACATGGAACTGAAAGTTATATACAACTCCTACGAGGAGCTACGCGATTCACCCATCTATTCAGCATTCTTCTGTAGCACCACATTTCAAAAGACTTTTATCTTCTTCCTAACGCACTGTTTAGCATCCATGTTTCACTCCCATACAAGGCAACACTCCACACAAATGCCATCAGAAAGGACGTCCTTACACTTAAATTAATATTCGATGTCCCTATCATCCCAAAATGATTGAACATTATATTCTGACAAAAATATTTCAGAGCTGAACAATATATCTGTTTAATGCAAGATAAGTGTCATTCTTCCTTCTATGTTAATGAGAGCAGTTAATACAGACCTTACAGAATAACGGGGAGTAGCAATGCATGACAACACAATCTGCAACTTGGTGATATAAAAAAAATTTCTAACGAAGTGCAGTAAAAAAGGGGGTAAAATGCTCACTTAAAATAAATAAGGGATGCAATTTAAAAAAGTACAAAAGTTCAATTTGATTTTGTAGCTTGACTGTACTACACAGTAATACTGAGAATATGTCAATACATGTCAATAGAGTCTGAGCACAAATTAATATAGGACAAGAATGGAGAAACATGTATCTATTAAAGGAATTTGGCTATCATTAAATAATAGTAACAACAGCAGAAGGCATCTGCTTCAATGTTCACCAATGCAATAATAACCACAAATTGGTGACATCTATAGCATTGCATATTGCCGAAACAGTGTGGAAAACGGATTGTGTAATGCTAAGATTGGCCACACACTGTATGATACTTTATTGGAAAGATTTGCAAACTGCGCCGAAACTGATCCACTAACAATCTAATACGACACTAATTCTATTCTGCGAGGATGTTCTTTTCCTTTTTCAACGGTAAAATTTTACTTATGGCAGCAGGAGCAGTGTAGTGTGCCGATGTTGGCAACGACCTCTGAAAACTCATACACATAAAATGTGAGTGAATAATTATTAGCGCTGTACCTGATTCATCAATAATGACAGGTTCTTGCATGCATTATTCTCCGGACAGTAAACTAAGTATCCTCCATATCGAACACTTCATTGCCAACATTAGCACTCTATCCTTCCGAAGTAGCAAGTAAAATTTAGCTCTTCTGATAGGTGAAGACTTTTATCCTTGTTGATATCTACAATATACGCCAAACGTTAGCATGTCATGTTTCTTTCCTCAAAGCACACATTTATGGGTTAATAAAAAGAAAGTAGGTATGTAGGTATTTATTTATTTACGATAGAAAACATTAAATATGTTGACAAAATAAGATGAAAATGTGTGAATAAGACTCACAAACAACCTCTAGCATTATTTGTTGTCGACACGAATATTGTACAAGAAGTTTTAAGTAGCTTACGAAAGCATGTTTCTCACGTCATAGAGTCGTTTTGTGGGATATTGCACTTGTATATCCAAACCCAGATTCTGTACCAAAGCCAAATGTACCATATTGCTGGATGAAACACGCATTCGAGGCCAAAAACGTATTTAAAACTAGCTGTTGCACTAACAAGACAGATTAAGGACAAGAAGCATTAGTAAACGACAGTCTATTAAACGTTTCGACGTTTTACTTCAGAAGGCTATAATCGTCTATTTGATCAAGTTTCCAAATCCTAATAGTGATAGCGTTAATTAACTGCAGCGGTTAATTCTCTTTAATACTTAGTACTGAGTAAAAAGTATAGCGGTTATCGTTATACTGGTACCCCAATAACTGCCACTGATGTTTCTAGTACTTGTTTCCAATACTAAACACTCCTTACATCGACTACGGTTATCACAGCATCACGAATTCCGAATGGTCACTCTATGTACTAAGATACATGTTTTCCACGAGAACGTAGTACACATGTCACCAACAGATGGATAAACGGTTTAACTGTTATTACCCATGAATATTATTCGGTTAATTCCATGGAATGTAGAACAGCCAAGTTTATGGTCAAGGCCTCTGGTCGGTACTGTTGTCGAATCATGGATTAGTACCCAATTCTGTGAACAGATGGCGCTACACAGTTATTTAGATAACTGCCAGTATTAGACGACAGGATTTTACGATAACGACTCCTTATGAATAACCGGTTATTTTATCAGTTATTGTTATTTCTGCCCTGCACTACGGCGAAGTAACCCAATAAAATTGTTCTCGGAAGGCTTGTATACGTATCCATTTTCACAATCTTCGTTCTCTAGCAATCCATGTTGTTCGTATTACCTGTGGAAACATTTATTACAGAATAGCGTAAACTTCTGTTCCGGAAACAGCAATATGTACCTCGCTTTTATCTATTTCAAGCGAAAATTCATTGATGAAATTCCGGAAAGGTAATTTACTTTCTTATAATCGCGAAATTGGTCGCTGTGTGTTACACATAAGATACGAGAAATGGGATACACTTATTACTTGGAATGAGTTTACTGTGAAAGCGAAATATTTCACAGAATTACAAATGCCAGCGTTCTTCTTCTAATGCCTAAATGTACTGCACACTTCAGGTTACCTACCGAGAAATGACCATCTGAATGAAAGAAGAAAAATATCTGAGAGACACAGAAATATTTCGATGTTTGCTTTTCCCGAACGCTTTTCAGAATGTAAATAGGTCACGCTAGTGGTTCGAGACCCACTTCGGGCAACGCTGTGAGTATTGTCCTTAGTGGGATTAGTTTGTAAGTCTAGGGACTGATGACCATAACAATTTAGTCTAATAGCATCACAAAAATTCAAAAATTTCGGGCAAAAATCTACAGAAATATTTGGCATGAACTTGACTTGTGTGTGAAATTCCATGCAGTCTTGTAGATATTGATGGATATCTGCATTTTTATACTGTCGTTATTAACTGACTTTTCGACCATAAGTCATCCGAAACACGGACTAATCATCTAGGATTTGTTTCGTCCTCCTTTCTGGTTGTCTATAATCTATCTTTTATTATCCATTGCCGGCCGCGATGGCCGAGGGGACTAAGGCGCTCCAGTCACGATCTGCACGGCCACTAAGGTCGGGGGTTCGAATCCCCCCTCGGGTAAGGATATTTGTGCCGTCCTAGTTCGTAAGTAGTTTGTAAGTTTAGGGACTGATGACCCCGTAGTTAAGTCCCATAGATTATACAAACATTTGAACATTTCTTATTATCCTATAATCGTTCAGAAGAGAATTTATACAGGATGCAACAGAAAAATGTACGGCAACGTTTGCAGGGCACATATGTAGACGAGTAATCTTATATACTAGGCGTGTATTTTAAGTAATCTCTCTTTGAACATAAGTACACAAAGAAATTTTATTTCAAAAAAGTAAATTTATTTTATGAAAGTATGTACTTTACTCTCTTTTCCGACATAATTGCAATTTTTTTTCAAACACTTGACATACATCTCAACCAATTTTAAAGTACCCTCTTCTGAAAAACTTGCCGTCTGCTCCGATAACCAAGAGTTCACTGCCGTTTTCACGTCGTCGTCATCGTTGTAACGGTTGCCACAGAGGTGTTGTTTGCGGTGCAGCGCCTGTTCTCACGAATCCTCACTTCAACAGAAGACGCCAAATCGTCTGTAATCGAAGATGGGCGATCGGAGCGGTCCTCATCATTGACGTTGACATGGCCATCTTTGAATTCTTGTACCCACTTACGCACTTTGCTTTCACTCGTAACAGTATCACCGTACACTTCGCAAATCTCTCGTTGAATCACTGCTGCAGACAGGTTTCTTACTTACAAAATCCTATCACTGAGCGAACCTCACACGCGGCGGGCGAGATGATAGTCTTAAACATTTTGAAAGCACGGAACAGTATCGTACAGTTTAGCAACAGATCTGAAACTGAGCACAGCTGTTCCAGAGACAGCATACCGGTATACGACGCTCGTTGCGGTATGCGCGCGAACTACTAGTTGTCTACAACAAAACGGAACTTACTTTAAAAACACGCCTCATATTAAAGTCAGTCGGCCAGACCAAACTACCCGGCTGATTTTTTCATTTTCGTTTTAAATGAAACATATTCACTCACAAATTTGTCATTAGGCATCAGAATCTACATAGCTCTCGCCTTCCTTTTCCTATACTCAAACGCGATTGCCTTCTGTATATTTATTATTTGGATGTCCTTGCTGTAAGCTAAAGTCAGTCAGGCCATTCTATCCAACTGATTTCCTTCATTTTTTGCTTTAAACGAAAGGTATTCATTCGCAGATTTGCCATCAAGTATCAGAATTAAAGTAAGTCTCTCCGTCATTTATTTTTATTCAAACGCGGTATCCTTCTATCCTTCTGTCCGTAATTGAATATCCTCTGATTTAATTAAGGTACGCAGTTCTTTTTGACCTAACAACACTCATTGCATCAAGCTCTTTCATTTGCGATTTTAAATGCTTGCAATGATTGATTCTGAAGAAAGCTATGCGTGAATATTCACCTTTACGTTCATTATTTCCCAAATTTTTTGTATATTGTTTTATGAATCTGAACAAGGATTTTTTTCCCCTTCCAAGTTACACCTCATTGTATCCAACTCAGTAATCAGGGGAAAGACACAGGAGCAGAAAGCACCTGCTTAACACACGCAACTCTTCTAACAGGAGATCCACAATACGCCCTTGGTGAGCAATGATACACGCATCAACCCACCGTCTACAGAATTTCCGATGCGATTGATGTATCCCTCAAATGTTTGGTATGGTTACGCAGCCTTCATTATAGGAAATCGGATATTCTGAACATCTTGCAGCTGGGCTCGATACACTAGTTTTCTAATGCCCCACAAATAAATGTCCATTGGGTTATGTCCGTAGAGCGTGGAAGCTAGGCAGCCGCGGCGGAGTGGCCAAGTGCATTGAGGCGCTATGCTACGATGAGCGAGGCCGCTCCCTTTCGGGGGTTCGAATCCCCCCTCGGGCATGGATGTTTCTGCCGTCTTTATTATAAGGTAGTTTATAAGTTTAGGGACTGATGACCCCGCTGTTAAGTCCCTTATGCTTAACGAACATTTTGAAACTATGAAATTGAACCACATCTACCAATCCATCCTGTTAGCCGGAAGCCGACGGACAGCAATTGGAAAACGAGGAAGTGCTCCATCGCAAAAGAAATACACGTTCTGTCGCACAATTAACGGTACATCTTACAGAACAAGTTGAACATTATCTACGAAATTATGGTAACTGTGTACACTAAGGTTATGTGAGCCATTGGTGAAATGAGGTATAATATGAAAACAAGCGTTTTTGGAAGAGTTTCCGTACAACATTATGTCTTAAGTTTCATTTGAGGAATGGGTTCTGCAATTAATGCGTACATTTTCGTTTGTGAATGAATATGCTACCACTACATATGTATGTAAAAAGAGTCCCACATGACCACAAAATGTAAAATAAGGTAAAAAATAAATTAAGACTGACGACTTTTTAGGCCTAATTTACAACTAGCACAGTAATTTGTTTTCACAGCATGAAATAAATTGAAAGCCCACTGATGAAGGTACAGAGGTGCTGAAACTAGTTTGGGTGCTAAATAAAAACAGTGGACCTCATACCCAGTAATGAATAAAGATAATGATTTTTCTACCGTATACCTTTCCGTAATGGTGTTTATTTAGGGAAAGGCAAATGGCAATGAACCGCGGGCAACAAGGTTGTATCGGGTAACCCATTCCCACCAACATCAACCGCAACAGTCATTGTTTGCAATAGTTTTCTCGCAATTATTGATATGGTGTCTCTTCTTTTCGGACATGTCAGAAAGGACACACACCATTGGTTCACATCGGCGGCCGTATTTATAAAAATTCCAAGTACTGAAACATTTAGACCGTGTCTGGGCACTGAAATAAAATCAAAGGCGAAGTTGAGGATTTGTGCTGAACTGGATTCGAACCCGGATTTCCCACTTCGGGTCAGTGGTCGCCTTAAACAAATTAGGCTATCCAGGCACGCTTCCCTTCCAACCCAAATTCTCAACTTGAAGCACACAACGATGGCAGCGCCTATTGCCCATTAATTCCTCTTGCTCGCAGCGTATACCGGATTCCACCAACGGCTCGAGCGTACGAATGCGTCAGAATTGAATTGCCTGTGCGGACATATTTTACAATTATAGACATGGCGTGTATTCTTTTCGGACATACTCGAAAGAACAGACGCCATTGCTTAACATTAACGACCGTAAATTTACGAATTCGCAATATTGAAACATTTCGACCGTTTCAGGGCACCGATATAAAATCATCGGCGAAGTTCAAACTTTGTGCTTCACCGGGATTTGAACCCGTTCTTCCCGCTGTAGGCTACGAGCTAAAGAAAATAACGGGAAGGGGACATTAACATCATATTGTGCCACAAGTTGAGAATTTGTGCAGGAAGGGAGGCGTGCCTGGATAATCTAATTGGTTATGGTGACCGCTGGTCCGAAGCCGGAAATCCGGGTTCGAATCACAGTCCAGCACAAATTTTCCACTTCGCCGCTGAATTTATTTCAGTGTCCACGCAGATGAAATATTTCAGTATTTCAAATGATTTTGCAATAGTATTTTGCCATTATTTATTTATTTATTTTTATTTTTAGACAGGATCGTTTATGGAAGAAAGAAACACTAAAAGACGTACCGACAAACGGGGTGATTTCGGACACCGGGGTGTTTCTGGACGATTTAGTTTATCTTATCTTTCTCGCTGCACAGTAACGAATTAGAGCTACTTTGCACCTCCGCGCACTGATAATTTTATGCATCAGACTGTAATTTCCACGTCCCGTGCTCTCGCGTTTCGATCGATTCTTTACCGACGCAATAATGAGTCGGACAGTCTCGTTGTCGAAAGTTCTCGCTGTGTTATCGGACGGAAACTTTCTGTTGTTGAAACTGGCGGAAAAGTATTGTAGCATCAGTTGCCAACGTGATCAGTAGGCTGCGGCACTGTGATAAGATTTGTACCAGTTAGCAGTTTGTTACGAGTTTTATGTAAGGTTTCAAAGTAACGGAGGTTTTTTCGAAATTGTGTGCTTTTTGGGATGATTTCGGACAATGCCGACAACATATAAAAGTAAGAAACGTCTTCAAGATCGGTGTAATTATGACCCGGAAATTTTAAAGAAAGCACTTTGAGAAATACAGTGTGGTAAATTAGCGTATAGAAATGCTGTTAATAAATAAATTCCTCATCTGAGTCCTTATCCCTTATTTCAATGATAGACGTCCTGAAAATACCTTAAAATCAGTAAAATCAAACAGAAAGAAAGTAGAATAATAATAAAAGAAAATAAAAGAAATTTTTGTCCGAAATCACGCCATACACTTCGAAACACCGGACAGAGATTGAAACTACGCATGTGTCCGAAATCACGCTAATCCATGGGATGATTACGGACACTTTATTTGTCTGCAACATGCAAAAGTAAATGCACATGGGTGTTCTGTTTCTAGGATATTTTGTTAGTTACACATATACCCCAACACTTCCGTAAAAAAAAAGCCAATGAAATCCGACAAAAACCTACGAAATTCATAGTGAAAATAATGTCAAAAGTGTCCGAAATCAGCCGAAACGTTTCGACACAAGACTGGCAAGAACATATGTTTAACTCTGTGGAATGGACTGTCGTGTCAGTACCAAGCAGCTGATCTGCCAGTGCAGGGAAGCAGGACGACCGCGTCGAGCATTCTCCTTGAGAACTAATGACTACACAACGTTTGTAGGGCTTGCTAGTGAGACTTTGCACATTTGGAGCAGTTTTGTCCCTGGTTTATTCACCAGGAAACCACGGTTCTGGGATTGTGTCATCCATCCTATTCACAAATGAGGCCACGCTTACCCCTGAGTGGAATCTTCAAGATTCTTTAGTGTCGTATGTGGGGAGTATGCGGAACCGTCAAGGTACGGTGACAGCAAATCATCAGCATCGGTGCAGCTTGAATGTGTGGCCCGGGATGACTGATGACCCTATTTTGGGACCAGTCTTCCTTCCCCGTTGTCTATCAGCCAGGAAGTATTGAAATGTCTTGCGAGTGACTTTGCCTCCCGTGCTTGAAGAAGTGCCACTGACGATTCGAAGGGTTATGTGTCTGCGACATGATGGCGCTCCGACCTACTTCGCCGTTGACGTCCAGACGCATCTCACAAGCGGACCGTCAGAAGTGTATATAACGGATTTTGATGGGTCTCGAATGTGTTGTAGAGGGACATACCCTGAGTGTGAGGCTAACCCATTTTTTAGAGACGGGCCTTGGATTTCGAGAAATTTGGTGTTGAACTTCACTGCAAGCTATAAGAGGCGTAACGTTAGCCATCTTTCAACCAAATGAGCGTGGCGCAGTAGTTAAGGTGTAAGGCTAGCATGCTCGAGGTACCGGGTTGGGATTCTCTCAGTGTTTTCATTATTATTATTTTAATTTGATTAGTCCCACATTTTTCCGTTTTATTTTACAGAATATCAACAAACAGTGAAAACTGCGTAAAAGCAGTAAGAAATATTCAGTTGTGTCTTAGTAAATTAATTTTTACGTAATTATTAAAAAAACCTTACTCGCTGTTGGCTCCATCGCTGTGAGGAAGTACCGGAATACCTCAGATTATAGACGCTTGCCCGCAAAAGGCAAAGGTCCCAGGTCCGATGCTGGTTGTGACACACAGTTTTAATCTTCCAGGATGTTTCAAGTTTATAGAGACATGGTACTGTATGACCGTGAAATATTACCTTCGGAAACGCCAGATATCAGTCTCACCGTAAATTACTTCGTACATAGTACTTAACTGTATGAAAATTCAGCCCCACTAGTTCCTTTAAAGATTATTAAACTTTATATATATTTCGACTACCACTAAGGGTGTCTTCATCAGAAATGAAACTAAAAGAAGAGTCTTTTACACAATAAGCGAATTGCGCTTATCTTGTATGTATTTTGTAATTTATAACTAGCAGTCTGAACAATAAAAAGTAACATGGTGGTTAGCAGCTACTGATGGGGCACTCAGCTGCAGAACGTCAGTGGCCCATAGCGGTCAGCCCTATGTTATATTTTATTGTTCAGACTGCTAGTTATAACTAACAAATACGTTTTATTTGTAACTTTATACAACATGAGCGCATTTATCTCTTTGTGTAAACGTCAAATGTTTTAGTTTTATATCTGGTGAAGGCACCCTTAATGGTACTCGAAATCTAGATAAAGTTCAATTACTTTTAGAGCAATTGGTGGGTCTGAATTCTTATACAGTCAATTATTGCTGCAGACAGGCAATGTTAAGTCATACCCATCGTGTCCATCCTGACAGGAAATCGTGTATCCAATTTCAGTACTGTATCGATATTTCGTAAGTACGCTATTTCATTAGAACAGGTTTGCCACGTACAGTATGAAAAGCCTTCCGGATATATTGAAATTGTACACACCATGTCACGTGAGTAAAGAGCTAACTGCGTTTAACAAGAACGATACTTCCTAAGTCCGTGGCTACTATTGATCAATAGGCTGGACTTACCATGAAGAAGAATTGCACAGAAAAGAAGAAAAGTGGGAATAAATACAGTGTTTCAATGTGCTCCTGTCCTTGAACTACAGTCACTGTGTGATCAAAAGTGATTGGGTGCTACTCATGTCAGAAGTATGTACGCGAGATTTCCACGCTACCAGAAATTTCTAGGTACATCGTTTCTGATATAATGGTGAAGTGAAAACGTGAAGAAACCCGTACAGTATGAAATCCTTTAGCCTGTCCTCATCTGTTAAATAACAGAGACGAATGTCGTATGATGTACAGTAATAGGCAGGCATCTATCCAAACCCTTACACAGAAATTCCAAACTGCATCAGGATCCACTCCCAGTACTATGACAGTCAGGCAGGAGGTGAGGAAATGTATTGTCCAGCAGCTGCCATTAAGCCACACATCACACAGGTAAGGGGGCGTTAACATTTCATGATAGAACAGTGGAAAAACGTGTGGTGTCATGAATCACGATATAAATGCGGCGATCCGATGGCAGGATGTGGGTATGGCGAATGCCCGGTGAACGTCGTCTTCTAGCGAGTGTAGCGCTAACAGTACAATTCGGAGGCGGTTGTGTTATGGTGTGATCGTGTTTTTCATGGCGCTGTCAAAGGACAAGCCTCAATTGATGTTTTAAGCACTTTCTTGTTTGCCACTGTTGAGGAGCAACTCGAGTATGTCGACTGCATCTTCAAACACCATCAAGGACCTGCTCATAATGCAAGGCCTGTTGGGGAGTGATTCAACTACAATAACATCCCTTTAATGGACTGGTCTACACATAATCCTGACTTCAATCCTACATAACAACTGTGGAATGTTTTGTAACGCCGACTTTGTGCCACGACTCACCGACCTACCTCTCCCCCTTTTTTGTTTCTTTTTTTCCCTTTTTTTATTATTTTATATTATTTCATTTTTATGGTCTCCTATATCCCCTTTAACCGCGTCTACCAAGCGCTATAACTAGCGAACACAACAGAATCTTCTCGAACGTAACAACTGATCCATTGCAAATGACAAAATTAATAGTCCGTCCGGAAAATGGAGAAGTAAGGGACGGTTTCTGTTAATGAATGAAACGAAAATAGGAACTTCTGATCAACCAAAGTGCCTGCACCAAAGGATGCCAAATTGAATAGATTTAAGATACGTATATATCTAAAGAAAATTAAACTAGAGAAAAAAAATTATAATGAAGAAACTTTCTCCAAATTGGCAATGGACTGGACAGCAAGATTATATTGAAAGAAAACTAAAAACCAAGTACCCGCTACTGGGAGGGAAAAATTAGGAACAAAAATGTGTCTCATATGCATCACGAAGAATGTATAATCTCTCACGGAAAACGAGAGCACCAGTCCCCGGCTGTAAAAACGTAATAGATACAAAACAATTAATACTTTAAGACTACAAGAACACAGATAAGAGCAACTTTAATATTTCATGGCGCTTCCAAATACCAACAGCTTTCCGGTATTCTTGAACATGTGCTGCCGACAAAGAATTCGCGAAGTGTTCCTTTTACCTTCTCTGCAATCTCAATTTGTGATGGGCATTCCACAGGTAGTTCGTGTAGTCAACACCGTCCGACAGACAGTGCCCCACTAACCAAATTGTAGAGTTGCATTTTGTACGTAGAGAAGGTTTCATGGCAGAGATGGAGAACCACTTCTCCAGCACATTCCTGGCGGCAGTACCACTGACGAGCACCAACATTCCTCGGGCGAGCTCTCACACGGCAGACACACGGCGGCATTCAGAACGGTGTTTCCTGTTGTCCGGAATTTACAATGGGCTCAAATTGTCGAGGCAACGAGGTGTATACTGCCATCCTTTGGTTCGTCGGCAACACGTTCTATACCAGTTTATACCAAAGGTTGTGGACTCCGACGGCAGGACAGGGTGGAAGACATTGGTTCACACATGTCGCCAGATAATGTTCTCTATATTGTCTACTGGCGGCCGAAAGGATACAGGGTACATTTCCGGCTCAATATTATGTAAAAATCCACACGTATTTCTTTCAGGCACTGTTCAAAATAGAGATGATTTACAGATTCTTTGTTGATATCAGGTAATGCAGCATACCTTTTAAGCAACTTAACAGTATTTTGCTTAGGCTTGTTAAAAAAATTACAAAGAAATTGATGATATTTTTTTCCCAAAATGCTTCCTCATATTGATGTACCATTTAATCCTATATAACACATCTGAAGGAGACCAAACGTTTACCAGGTATTTATGGCATAATGGCTCATCTATACCATCTATTATGTATATTACAAGGGTAAAAATATCATATCTTGTATTTTAAATTTTATAATTTTTCAGCAAATAAAATTTTTTTCCCTATTATTTAGTTGAATCTGCAATAAAACTTATATATATATATATATATATATATATATATATATATATATATATATATATATATATATATATATATATTACATAATTAGGGATTACTGCAAGTTGCAGAAAAAACAAATATGAGCAATACTTGATAAACTTTAGGAAATATTTGTACGTGAGTGCTGAAAAATACAACTTCCGGGAAACTGCGAAAGAAGATATGAGTCCAATTAATCTGTTCAAAACCAAATGTTTGTAGAGCTTATGGGACTTAACTACGGGGTCATCAGTCCATAAACTTACAAACTACTTATGAACTAGCTAATAATAAGGACGGCACATATATCCATGCCCGAGGGGGGATTCGAACGCCCGACCGTAGTGGCCGTGCACACCGTGACTGGCGTGCCGCAGGTCGCTCGGCCACCGCGGCCGGCCAATTAATCAGTGCCTCAGAACATTCCCGAAACATAGTCTTCATCCTGCAGTATTTCATGATCTTCAAGCTTGCTTTTGGCATTCCTTTTAACACTTCTTACTTCTATGGTAATCTGAAGAGCGAATCTTTCAGCCTCATGCATCCTTTGTGTGTCACACGCAAACAATTGATCTTTCATGTTGGAGCCACATTTTATGCCTAAATTTCTCAGGACTTCCATCCTTCCTATCACTCCATTACTGAAACATATCAATGCATCTAGTTCATCAGATTTCAATGTGTTTAGTCCTACAAGAACATTCTTGGGTAATCATTCCCATATGCGATGGTTGAAATTTTTATTTGTATTCTGAGTGCTTCCATGAAGTCATTTACTAAGCAAAACAGCGTCACTCAGGTATCTGAACAATTGTTTTATTTTTTCGCTGGAAACAGAATTTGTAGTGGGACACGGCCGGTAGGTTCAAAAGTAAAGTTCTTCAGTATGATCGTGTTGGACTTCGATCCTGGCCCTTCCACTACACTCGAAGTATAACTGAAACTTCACTGTTCAATTATAGTAAAAACCTTTAAATGTTTCTTTTTAGGTTCTTGTTCAAGATAAGAGAAAATAAAACTGTTCCTAAAACAAAATACTTCAAAGTTCAAAATTTGGTATATACTTCTGGTTGAAATTTCGTCATATGTTTTGTGAACCACAGATATTGTTTGGTGATCCGTTGACAAAATATATTGCTTTGCAAAATACGATCTCACTGTCTTTTAATCAATAAAATTATAGCTAAGTCCCTAAACTTCTCTAAAGTCCCAAAAAAACTCTGTAAATAACTTCGTAATATAGTTTCAGTACAATATACAAATGCTCGTTCTTCTAAACAGTTGAAATAACTGTTCTCTAAACACTGACACTTGAAATAAAATTGAACGTTTTATTTTCTTAAGTCACAAATCCGTATAAAATATAACACAAAGGCTGGTCTCTCTCCTAAGGACTCCACATAAAGACTGAAACTGTTTTTATCTGAACATACAATCATGAACAACTTATGAAAATACATTTATTTTCTTTATTTCATTGTGATGGTTGGCAAATGAGATCTTCAAATAGAATCTTACCTAGCCGTGCGGCTGTCGACCTGCGACGATTGGTGGCTAGCTATGTCATCTTTGGCTTCGGCAGAGAAGACGCTGTTCTTGTAGATTGATCCGTTGTCACCGCACATGAAACATAGGAAACGCCACATATTTCTTTTAAAATATCGCAACACAAAAGTTATTACATTAAAAATTATCAACAACATAAAAAAAACATATTTTACCTGCAAAACTGTGCTGATGTAAGGTAGTAGCGGGAATAATATTTCGTTCCACTACAAAATTTCGCAATTCTTTTCGAATTAAAACTGGTTTCTGTAACAGAAATAAAGGGGACGTGGCGGTACACATGACCATAACTTTAATATTTGGTATATGTAGGTCATTTTTCATTTGAAAGCCTATAGTGTTCATATCAATATAACCAGGAAAGACTACAAAATCTTCAAATGTTTGTAAATCTTATGGGACTTAACTACGGGGTCATCAGTCCCTAAACTTACAAACTACTTATGAACTACTTACAAACTAGGACGGCACAAATATCCATGTCCGAGGGGGGATTCTAACCCCCGACCGTAGTGGCCGTGCAGACCGTGACTGAAGCGCCTGTCCCCTCGGCCACCGCGGCCGGCGGAAAGACTACAGAATTTTTTAAAGTAATTAAAGAATTTCGATTTTTCCGCCATTTAATATGTATTATTGACGCATCACAGGTTAAATGAGCCGTGTGGTGCTAAGACGTGGGTGCAGCAGTCTGTGAAGAATGGGCTGCCATTCCCAAAGAAACACTGCGGCAGCTAATGAATCGTATGCTTGCGAGGGACGAAGTTGTCATCAAGGGCCGGCCGCGGTGGCCGAGGGGACTGAGGCGCTCCAGTCACGGTCTGCACGGCCACTACGGTCGGGGGTTCGAATCCCCCTCGGGCATGGATATTTGTGCCGTCCTTAGGATAAGCTAGTTGATAAGTTGTATGTAAGTTTAGGGACTGATGACCCTGTAGCTAAGTCCCATAAGCTATTCAAACATTTGAACATTTTGTCATCAAGGATAAGACTGGGCCAACACCGTACTGACTTACAACATTACCGATGGAGGGCACCACCATCTTGTATGTCGTTCTGAGCCACGTGTCCAGATACGTTTGATGAAATATTGCACATAGGGGGAACTGTTCGAGTCGACTGCAGGCTTACAGGTTTGGCGGGTTGCAAAACTTGGTAAGCCGGTTAAGGAAGCGACCGAGAGGTCATCTCCTTTGGAGAATGGGCAAACTATTGAGCCGCGCCACTACACTCCGGAACACGGCCAATTACACGACCCGGCCGGCCGCCTTCTGGATAGGGGCGGGGAAGGGGGGGAGGCGGCCGAGGAGGAACTGCGGCGGCGTGGAGCGGAGAGCCCAGTCAGAAGTTGCGGCCGCGGAGGTGCAGTCCGCAGCGGCCAACTGCGTCTGGGCGGCCGCCTTCTCCTCCCTCAAGAGGTCTGATGGCGGCCGCTGGCAGGCGCAGAACCTCTGCAAGTGTCTGCGTTTGTCTGCTGGCGCAGCCTCAAGGGCAGGGCAACGAGGCTGGTGGCGCGTTTGGGCACGTAACTCGTTTGTGAGGTATGAGTTACACCAAACATTGCTGTCAATAAACGTCGGGGCTTGAGGCGGGAGGGGGGGGGGGTGTAAGGAGTGGATGGGGAAGGGAGGATGAGTCCCACATATATTTTTGGAAAAGCAATAAAATTTTACTTGAATGTTCTGAGACAAAAATGAATGATTTTATTCAACCGAAGTTCGTCATTCTTGTGAGCTGATCAATAGATCTATTATGTAACTGCAAAGTTGGATAATTATCTTCTAATTTAGGAAAGTGGTTCCGCGACTTCTTTTTTTCGTGGACTACTTTTCAATGACTGCTCGCCAATTAATACTGCAAGGTGCGTCTGGTAAGTTCGTTGGATGATGGTCTCATGAAATTTGGAAAACAAGAGTTAGAAAACAAAATACCTTCCTGGCCTTCAAAGTAATATCCATTAGCTACAGTGCACTTCTGACATCGGTGGTACATCTGTTAGACCCTTTCAGAAAACGCTTCTACATATACATCTACATGGCATACTCCGCCAATGACATTTAAGTGCCTGGCAGAGGGTTCATGGAACTACCTTTGTACTATTTATCTCCCATTTCAGTCTCGAATAACGCGCGGGAAGAAAGAACATCTGAATATCTCCATTCGAGCTCTGAATTTTCGTATTTTATTCTGATGATCATTTCTACCTATGCAAGTGGGAGTCAACAATATGTCCTCGCATTCGGAGGAGAATGTTGGCGATTGGAGTTTCGTAAGTAGCCCAACTCGCAGCGATATTGTAATGATTACCATCCCAGATCCAGTATCATTTCTGTGACGCTGTCTCCCCAGTATCGTGACAATACAAAACGAGCTTCCCTTCTTTGGACTCTTTCGATGTCCTCCGTCAAACCGACCTGATAAGGATCCCACACTGGGCAGCAATACTCCAAATGAGGAAGGACAAGGGTAATGTATGCAGTCTCTTTAGTAGTACTGTTGCAGCTTTTACGTTTTCTGGCAATAAAACGCAATCCTATGTTCGCCTTTTCCACGGCATTATATAAGTGTTCTTTCCAGTTTAAGTCTGAAGTCATAGTAATTCCTATGTATTTAGTGGAGTTTACGGCCTTTATCTTTGATTGATTTATCTTGTAAACAAAGTTTAACGGATTTCTCTTCGTACTCATTTGGACGATATTACCAATATTTACACTATAGTGATATCTTATTTAGATGGTTCTGCAGTTGATTTTGATCTTGATATGATTTTACTAGACGGTGAATGACGACGTCTTTTGCAAACAAGAGAGCTGCTAAGATTTTCTCCCAAATCGTTTATGTAGATAAGGAACAGCAGAATCGCCCAAAGCTCTGAGGTCACCTTTTGGTGATACACGCGTTTTACTCAGTGCTTCAACATCATGCACTTGCACAACAGCCCATGGGTTCCGTCGCCTTACTGGAAATAAAGTTGATGTTGACGCGTTGCTCCATTGTCCCTTTTGGTCTCCATGTTGCAATGACACGATGTGCCACACTTACCCTGTTAGCTGGGTCGTAGCGTGTACCACCGTTTCACTACAGTATTTTCCACGATGTGGGGCGCTTGTTGAGATGTTTTTCCATGTACGAAGGTCGTCCACAAAGTAAGTTCCGTTTCTATTTCTATCCGCGGCAGCGCTACGATGGCAGTTCCGAGCATGAGCGGCTGTTAACGCTGACTCAAGGAGAAGACATGTCCGCCATTTTCATATCGCTGCTGCCAACCTGTGCTTCTTAGTGATTCTTTATAATGTCAGCCGTAGTTGAAAATGCCGCAGCGTGTGAAATGAAATCTGTGATTCTTTTTCTAAATGTAAAAAAAATTTAACCAAAGGAAATTCATCGCTAAATCTGAGAGATTTACGGACAAATGCTATGAGTAATTCAATGGTTAGAAGATGGGTCAGACTGCTCAATGAGGGACGTGATCAAGTGCACGATGAAGAACGAAGTAGACGCCCGTCTGTAGTTTCTGATGAAATCTATCACAGTTTAAGAGAAGATTAAAGTACAACCGCTAGTGTACACTTAGTGCCATTGCTATCGAACTTTCGCAAATATCAGAATCACTAATTCATGAAATTGTTACTGAAAAACTGCTCACGTTGGGTACCAAAATTTCTTACTGAACAGGTCGTGGCGGAATGGCCGAGCGCATTACTCTATGATGCGAGGCCATTCCCCGTGCTGTGTTCTAAGTTTATAAGTAGTTTGTATGTTTAGGGACTGATTATCCCGCAGTTAAGTCCCATAAGCTTAACGCTTGATTTGAACAACACAAAAAACAACGGATGGGCAGTGAACTTCAGTTTCTGATACGCTACAATCAAGAAGGCGATGATTTTCTTTCTAGGATTTTCACGGGGGATGAAACTTGGGTATCGTACGACACCCTTGGGAAAGAAAAAAAGAGACAGTAATCAATGGAATGGAGACACAATTTATACCCAATAACGAAAAAGCGCCGTGGATTACTGTTGAAAGGTGTTGTTTATTTTCCACGGTAATTTCCGACCTCACACGGCGAATGTGACCAAATAACTTTTACGGGAATTTCACTGGGACGTGTTTAATCATCCTCCGTACAGTCCGGACCTCTCCCCTAGCGACTTTTATCTCTTCTAACACCTAACATTTGTACGGTCGGGTGTTCGAATCCCCCCTCGGGCATGGATATTTGTGCCGTCCTAGTTCGTAAGTAGTTCATAAGTAGTTTGTAAGTTTAGGGACTGATGACCCAGTAGTTAAGTCTTATAAGCTTAACAAACAGTTGAACAGAACCTAACCTTTGTCCTTGGTGTTCAACACTTCAACGATGATGACGAATTGAAAGAACATGTTACCACATGGTTGAATACACAGGCGGTAGCCTTCTATGGAGAAGACAAGGGAAAACTTGTGCCACGCTATGACAAGTGCCTACAAATTTTCGGAATCTATGTAGATAAGTAGTTTAACAGTTGTAGATTTTTGTACAATAAATATTTTTCCCGTATCTATAAACGTTTGTGTTATATAACCAAACGCAACTTACATTGTGGACATAACTCGTATATGCGCCGGAACCTAATCCTTACCAGCGCGGGTCGTAAAATATCGGATCATTCACCAAACTTTAGAGCCGCGCGTTGTAGCGTAAGCATCATATGTAATATGAAACTAAAGTTAAATTAAAATGGTTTTCTAAGTAAGACTTTAGAAGTTGGTGAATGGAACATTCACTTTTTACAATATTTTCTCCAATAGCAATAAATATTTTATACAAATTGAATGGTAAATTCAATGAGAAGAATATAGTGCTGAGAGCCGCATCAACTCATTCGACTGAAAGTCACCACAACAACAACAATCCTACGCATATTGTCCATATATTAAAATGTTATCTTTACATAGCTTTTAATATTCGTCAGTTGCAAAAAACAGTACATTTTAATCCAGTCTTAAACTGTCATTACTTAGGAGTTCAATTGAAGTACAGTTATATAGTAGAAGTATTTACGTTATAAGAATTACAGTTTTTTTTTCAATTAGATCATTAGTCTAGGCCTCTATGTAATATATCTACCGGTTTCCTCCTCACCTTCCCAACAATAACTTAAGTGCTGGCGACGCCTATGACATAAAAGCCATGCATTAGCTAATGTTTCTTCAGCGTCATTTCTGCTGATCGCGTCGTATGTGCCGTTGTTGTTGATGTTATATGGTCTTCAGTCTGGAGGCTGGTAACTCTCCACGCTACTCATCCTGTATAGGCCCTCTCCGAAAAAGAACAGCAATTATTTTATCCTCCCTTCTTTCCATACTTCAGTGATAAATCGATGATTCGTAGTTCCTTAATGACTCGGAATATAACCTACCAGTCGATCCTTCCTTTTAGTCAAGGTATGTCAGAAATTTCTTTTCTCTCCAATCCTGTCTACAGTGCGTATAAAATTACTTTCGATTTTTGTCTTTTGGCTTGCCGGGAGCGGCAAGACGCCGTTGCCCAGGTAACACCAATGACGAGCCGGGTTTCCTCACGCCTCCGCTACTGGATCGGCTGGTAAGGCGCCGCTGTTGCCAATCCGTGCGTACACGGTACCTCGTGGTGTCGCGCGCTAGCCGAATCTTGTGTTCATCTACTGTCATTTGCCAAGTGGTATTTTGTTATTGTTTAGATATTCAGCAGCCGTCAGGTGGGGTACAAGAATATGTTTACGTTGTATTAATAACCACAGCGCAGCATGTGTAAGCAGGAAGTTCGCAATAAAACACGTCATCCAAGGAAACGTTCATCGGTTGCAGAGGTATCGATAATTGGAAGAGGATTTCCGATTCGCGGACAAGGCCGTTAATTAGTGTGGTCAGTGCACAGTTACTTTGAACCCATATGTAATAGTGGTGGACCTCTTTTAGGCGTTACAGGAGTGGTGGGCACATCAGCTGCTTCACTTAACATTCACCGATCTACGGTACTGAGAATCGGGAAGGAGAACTGACTTCGTGAGCTCGGTTTATGACACGAGAAGTTTTCTTCTCGGACATTTATAGTGAACAGAGGTGACATAGTGGCCTAGAGAGGCCGGTATTTGCGTGACGTGAGGAGCGTTTCGGTCGAAGACATTGTGTGGCTCGATGAGACGTGGGTTAATGTCTGTCACACGTTGACAAAAGGGTGGACGGATCACACAGCGAAAGGTACGACGAAAGCACCGATAGGAAAGGCTGGCAGGATAATCGTCTTTCAAGCTGGCTCTCCTCGTGGCTTCATTCCTAGCTGTTTATTGCTGTTCCGTTCCACAAAGCAAGGTGAATATTACGAGAAAAATGAACGCCGCAATTTTCACGGACTGGTTTGCTGATTTCCAGCTGCAGAATATTCCCCCGAATTCCACAATAGCTATGGACAAACCACCGTACCACGTATTTGTGCTGGACAAAGCTCCTACTATGTATTTGAAGAAAGCAGACATTTTGCTCTGGGTGGAAGGAAATGTTCCATCGGATAAAGTAGCAGCTGGTAGGAATAACGCGGAGTTAATGAAACTTGTAGCGATGTTCAAGCCAAAATCTCCACGTTACCAGATCGGTGAATTAGGTAAAAACAAAGGACATAATGTGATTAGAATTCCTCCATATCATGCTCACTTAAATCCAGTTGAGAATATATGGGCCAAGATGAAATGTAATGTGGCAGAAAAACAACAAAATTTTCGCTCTGTGAGGTTGAACTTGCTATTGGACATTCCTGACTATTAAAATTGCTTCACCACGAAGATGACGTGCTACAAACATGAAATTTAACCGACAGGAAGAAGATGCTACGATTTGAAAATGATTAGATTTTTAGAGCATTAACACAAGGTTGGCGCCGGTGGTGACACCTTCAACGTGCTGACATGAGGAAATTTTCCAATCGATTTCTCATACACAAACAGCATATGAACGGCGTTGCATGGTGAAACGTTGTTGTGATGCCTCGTGTAAGGAGAATAAATGCGTACCATCACGTATTAGACTTTGATAGAGGTCGGATTGTAGCCTATTGCTTCTCGCGTTGGTCGTGATCCAACGACTGTTACAGAATATGGAATCGGTGGTTCAGGAGGGCAATATGGTACGCCGTACTGGATCCCAAGGCCTAGTATCACTAGCAGTCGAGATGACAGACATCTCATCCGCATGGCTGTAACGGATAGTATAGCCACGTCTCGATACCTGTGTCAACAGACGGTGTCGTATGCAAGACAACTACCATCTGCACGAACAGTATGGACTATCAACTCGGAGAACATGGGTGCGGTTACCCTTGACGCTGCATCACAGACAGGAGCGCCTACGATGGGGTACGCAACGACGAATCTGGATGCACGAATGACAAAATGTCATTTTTTCCGATGAATCCAGGTTTTGTTTACAGCATCATGATGGTCGCATCCGTGTTTGGCGACATGGCGGTGAACTCACATTGGAAGCGTGTATTCGTCATCGCCATACTGGCGAATCACCTGGCGTGATGGTATGGGGTGCCATTGCTTACTCGTCTCGGTCACCTCTTGTTCGCATCGACGGCACTTTGAACTGTGGCCGTTACATTTCAGCTGTGTTACGACCCGTGGCTCTACCCTTCATTCGATCTCTGTGAAACCCTACATTTCTGCAGGATAAAGCACGACCGTATGTTGCAGGCCCTGTACGGGCCATTATGGATACGGAAAATGTTCTACTGCAGTCCTGGCCAGCACATTCTCCAGATCTCTCACAAATTGAAAAAGTCTGGTCAACGGTGGCCAGCAAGTGGCTCGTCACGATACGTCATTCACTAATCTTGATGAACTGCGGTATCGTGTTGAAGTTGCATGGGCACCTGTACATGTGCACGCCATCCAAGCTCTGTTTGTCTCATGCCCAGGTGTATCAAGGCCGTCATTACGGCCAGAGGTGGTTGTTCTGGGTACTGATTTCTCAGGATCTATGCACGAAAACTGCGTGAAAATGTAATCACATGTCATTTCTAGTATAATATATTTGTTCAATGAATACCCGTTTATATCTGCATTTCTTCTACATGTAGCAATTTTAATGGCCAGTAGTGTATTTACACCAGCTCTTATCACCTTTTGGGCACAAACCATGTTCTGCATGCTCATCTGTGAATGCGGTGTGGAAATACAGAGCCCATATAGCTATTCTCATTTCTTCAAGATTGCCTGTATTTTGCCTGATTGCAAGGCCACAGCAATTGTGAAAGTGGTCCATCATGAACTCAGTGAAAACATCCAAGGTTTTCTTATAAGTTTTTTTCCGTTTCATATAGCACACTTTATACAAACTAAGAGTAACTTGATGAAACCAGAGAGAAACGTCTTCGGACAAATAATGTATAAGGAGCCGCTGGAAAGCAGGATACTTTAATTCATGTAATATAATTGTACTGCCAAAAAGTTTATGGTCAGCCATTTGAGACAAGTATAACGAAAGCACAAGATCCGATCTCACAAATCTATAAAAATAAAACAGTTATAATTCTAGTAGGGCTATGTATGATGCGGCATTTTAGAGACAAAACGTGGAGGAATTTAGTAATAAAACGAAAATCGATTATTTAGCCCAAAATCCGATTCCGTATCCCTGTAAGTGGTCGAAACTAATAAAAATTATTATTTTTGCATACAGACAACTATGAGTAGGATAAACAAACGGTAGCAACAGCTCTCACCTCACGAAAGCGTCCATTATCTCTGGAGGATTGAGTATTCTCTTTGCTGCCGGCAGCGAGCGTGGTGCTCCGGCAGCCTACGCCAGCGGCATCTTCAGTTGGAGGCCCTCAAATCGGCGAGGGATGCGGCTAAAGAGGCTTAAAGGGGCGCGCAGGCCCGCCGCCAGGATTTGCGCCCTGGCGCCCGCCGTCGCGCTTCGACGCGGCCTCTGGCCGTCAGATTTCTCTTCGATAACATCGCTAGGCGCTGGCCACCGCCGCATCGCTATCTGGACGAGAGAGACGTAATGACGCACCCGAAAACGAGGCTTGTTTATCCATGGATTATTGCACGTTTATTGACACAGATTACGATTGCAGTTCTATGCCTCGAAGAAAATGTGGTGGTCGTATACTCTAGCCCATGCCTCTCCAACCAGCACCACCTACAGCCATAGGTCTCACAACAGCCCGTGCTACGTTATACTGACCAGGTCGCGGTTGCCAGCTTTTACTGGCTGGCCGCTAAGAGGCAGTGGGAGTGCCCCAGCGGACAGCCATTCAGCAGGCGGCTACGTTGGGGTCAGTATGACGGAGCACGGGCTGTTATGAAGCCTTGTTTCTAGGTGGTGTTGCTCCAAGTCGGGTGGTTGGCGAGCATCGGGAAAAGCACTGGGGCTCTGCTGCAGCGCCGGTGTTGTGAGGCACGAGTGTGAGGCAGGCACAGCGCTGTCATGCAACTCTTAGGCTACGGCCACACTTGCGTATTTTTGAAGGTGGACGCTCAGCGTCAAAAGGCGCCACAGTAAGCACAGTCTAACAGTCGCGACACTCACTCCTGTGAAAGTTGTTACCACCCGACAACTGGAACGACACTAGCGCTCCTAGCGGTGGGAAAGCCACCACAGTTGTGATTTTTATTTATAATTACTTTTGTACGTAATTAACGAAATATTTAGTACATTTTTTCGTTACAAGCATTAGTAAAATATCAAGAGACGTAAATTAATGTAAAAACAGTCAATTTTACTGATTCAGTGGTATAAACAACAACTTCGTCTTGAACAAATACTTAGGAATCTTATTCCGCTGAAAGTAAGTAGACTATAAACAGAAGAGAATAATAAATTTCTATTATGGTCTTTTCTTACTGTGACAGGCAGTTTTTTTGACGTGCATAAATTCGGTGTGGAGTCTACTGATTCGCACAGTTTTACAACCTCATACGTCTCCCTTAAACGTGCATATTATGTTCAGTGTAATTACTTTAGCTTAAAAAGGCAATGTTTTGATGATTCTTGCCATTTGTGGTTCAGCTGTAGCAACAATTGCGAAATTGCCTTCGTCTCTGTTGGAAAACAGTTTCATTGATTTTGCCGTTTTATTGCCACGTTTGTGATGTATTTCCTTCAGTTACAACTGTAGTAGCTGATTTGGTACGTTACATACAGTAGTTATTGCAGCCTATATACGTTTGCTACGGTTAAACTCAGTGATTAGTCTGCAGTTATAGTAAAGAAACCTTAACGTTCGTTAGTAGAGGAGCGACGTCTTTCTTCAAAATGAAAGGTCTTGTGGTGTTTCCTAGGCATATTTCATTTTTAATAGAAAAATAAATTATTTGGCAGAAGCCTGTAGGTTACAGGATAGCGGTAAATAAACTATCCTGTAATGTACCGTTTCGTACCTTGCCAGGGACCTTAGGAAACATAACTAAATCAGATGTAGAGCTGTTTTTAAGTTTTTACCTATTTTAAGGTATTACATACATTTACTAATGTAAAAAGTATGTTAAGTCAATATAAACGATACTATTCGCACTCTTCCAATATCGTATTCAGAAATGTAGCTTTCCGGCCGCTTGGAGCGCTACTCTCGCAGTGTATAACAAAAATCTGCGGAAGTGTCGTGACTGTATATGTTAGACTGTGGTAATAGGCAGGCTGGAGAAGGCCGGTAGTGGCCACACGAAGCCTCTTTTTCTGCCAATGTCCGACGGGAAGGCGCGTCCTCAAGGGCAGACGCTAGTCGTATGGGCGGGGGCCCATTCCCTGCGTCAAAGGCGTTTCTCACATTTTGTTCCCACGTGAACTCAGTAGTATCTTTGCAGTGTGTCAACACGAAGTAGTGTGTGTAGTCAAGTGTTATTAGAATTTTTCGATGTGTGAGATGGAAAAAAATTGAGGTTTGATAGCGAACGTATTACTGTAGAAGTTCAAGCTCGATCTTTTTTTATACTACATTCAAATACGGAATATAAAAACATACAAAAAAATGAGACGGTTAGCTAGATGTGGCATCTAATGTTGTTGTCGAAGATTGGTGAATATGTACAAAAAAAAAAAAAAAAAAAATAAATAAATAAAAAAAAAATAAATAAACCTTCTTCGAGGAAAAATCAGAATATTTATCCTATCTTTTTATGTTTTGTAAACAAATAATAAAATAAGTAATAAGACTTCACTTGCCTCAGAGTAATTGATAGTTTTTCTTCGGCCCTTATACAATCATTTTCTCGAGTGTTTCTTCCCGGATTAGCATTCGAAACATTAGACAGTAAAGTTTCGTATGACTTAACAGAACTCCTGTAGTACTTAAAGAAAACCCGAAAAGTTTTTAAGTTTGTTGTGTAGCAGACTGAATTTTCCCCTCTCTGATTTGTGTTGAACTATTGGATGAATCCAAATCGTCTCTTTTGACTACGTTGTCTCCGTCGAATCAGTAACAATGCAGCATACATTATTGTTGCACATTGTTTACACCTAGCAAGTCTGACACACCTGAGCCATTATATGGCCACAATCACGTGTTTGGTCGCTAGGACGCCTGAAGGAAGTTGTATATGCGGTCGAATGTGGCCACCACCACCAGGCGACTTTTGAAGCTGCTTCAAAAAACGTGGCCGTAGCCTTGGAGACGAACGCGTTGTCGCAGCGCTTGGCGGACGAGAATCGTATTGTTTCTGAATTATTAAAACTAACAATAAGAATAATGTCAATTTTTGTGTATGTACAGAGAGAATAGTTTTGTTGCGCTCCTTACTTTGTACAAATTTTCAACATTCTTTGTTGATGTTTGACATCGCTATGTAGCCACTAATTTTCTCATATTAGGCACAATCATTTTGCCAGTTGCAGTTCGAAATACAGCTTGCAACGATGCATTAAACATCAGCTAGTTTTTGTTTTGTTAATATTCATGACTGAAAACATTTGTTCACAAATGAACTTTGTTAAGAACATTACAACGCATTTTAGGACAAGGAATGAATCCTCGGGAATTCTTCTTGATCAACGCCTTTATATAAAAGGAATTGAAATCACTATTGTAATGGTAGTAACGGTGTGTCAAAGTTGAATCCCACTGTAGTTGTATCAGTTATATTTGGTGACATGATACGGTATCCTCACGGTGCTTCGAAAAGTCACCATAAAAATTTTTGAGTGCAGGTTTCGTTATTTTAATCATTCAAAACCTATCTTCAAAATTTTAAAAATTCAAATGTTTGTAAATCTATCGGACCAAACTGCGTGGTCATCAGTCCGTAGCTTACACACTACTTAAACTAAGGTAAACTAACCTAAGGACAACACACACACCCATGCCCAGGGAAGACTCGAACCTCCGACGGCGAGCAACCGCGCGCTCCGTAGAGAGGCGTCTAACAGTTTGTGTTCGCATTCGGAACAGTAATATGGTGAAACAAATTTCACAAATAAATCTCGCCGCAACAAATAACGACTTTCTTTAATGATTTCCACCCCCAACTGGTGCATCATTTCTGTGACTCTCTCCTGCATCGCGATAATACAAAACTTATGCTCTACTTCTGAAGGCTGTCTATCACTTAATAGAAATAAAAATTAAGGCCGGACCGGGACTCTAACCTCGGTCTCCCGCTTTTTTGCGAGCGGTCGCCTTAAAAACTCGTCCAGCCGAACACAAATTTCACAAGACTGCGAAAGTTTCTCTTTCGGTCCTATATCAGCAGGTAATCCAAGTTGGCAATACTGCAATAAGGATAACGCTATGTACACATGTTTGTTAGAGAATATCTGATGGCAAAGACAAAAAAAAATTAAATAATGCATTTTACAGCATTCACAGCTTACTGTAATACGGCCAAAATTTGCCGTTGCATGGTGCTCCGTGAAACCTAATATACCTTGGTGCTGCTAGCACTAATATAGATTTCAATACAGGTCTCCGTATGATCTCAAATTCCTCTGATCTCCTCATTACTATGATTTCCTGAGACGTATGTATGACGATATAATACGATGTTTGTCTCTTCATGAGTTTATTCCCCCCCCCCCGCCCCACCGCCCCCCCCCCCCCCCCCCCCGGAATTCCAAAGGGTAAATCTCTGTTCAAGCGTCTATCCCCGTTGAAAATCTCCGTACCCTCCTCGTTATTACTAAATAACAAATGTTTGTATTGCTTATGGGACATCAGTCCCTAAACTTACAAACTACTTATGAACTACCTAATACTAAGGACGGCACAAATATCCATACCCGAGAGGGGATTCGAACCCCTGACCGCAGTGGGTGTGCAGACCGTGACTGGACCGCCTATATTCACTGCCATTTCACCTCGGTGACATCGCAAACTAGAGAATCGCTATTTCGAGTTTTCTGTAACGCATTTATTTCTGGGAAAATTGTATTTTCTTTTATTAATTTACCGAATCGCTATCAATACTAATTTACCGATAGTTAGCTTATCCGGCCACGCCACTTTACGTCGCTCTGGATGGTTATTCCGATGTTTCGAAAATGATGCAGTACTACTACGGCGAGCAATGCTGTACCTTTATTTGCTTCCAGTTTTGTAAACAAATCCTAGAGAAAACTATCCAACCTCATCAAAATTCATTCCCTAAAGAATAATGCCTTATTTGCCTTCCAATTCATCCTAGGTATTTTATTATATTGCAATGAAATATCATTAGTGCTTGTCTAATCGTATCTCTATATTTTACGTGCAATAGTACACATTCCGCTGCTCTACGAAGATATCTCACCTATACGGATCAATTTGGTTATTATTATAATAATTATTATTATAAAGCTGTCATAGAATAATTATGAAACTTACCAAGTTTATTTGTTATTAACCTCATCTCCCGAACTAGATCCTAGTTTTATGTTTGTCCTACTTGCGTCAATGTTTACAGTCTCCATCGCAGACTATACTATTATTCATCTAAAATAACTGTATTCGAGACTAAAGGTTTGTTTTCCCGGTTAAAACCTTTAACTCAGAACAGTATAGTGCAGATTTTGTCTCAGCAAAAGCGGAGCAATCAGACACTTAATTTTGTCGGACTTGCGCCAAAGTCCACTTTTTCACGTGACGGTTTCACAGAGATGTTTTCCTATTTCACGGTCATCTTATTTTCACTTTACTGGCGAATTTTACGGATAGATTGACGGGGTTGTTATGGGAAGAACCTCTCCCGTCAGGAAGCTAAGTTATTTATTTTTAGAAACCTTCGTCGAGAAGCCTCAGGACTCAGAAAGTTTTAAACAATAGACGTTACATTTGTAGCATGGCCTCACGGGAAGAATGAAATGCATCGGTTTCTAGACCATTTCACTACCCTCCACCATCCATATTAAATTTACTGTGGAAATAGAAAGGGATAGCTGCTTGATGGTTTTATATGTATTCGTTCTTTATAAAATAGGTGGCACATTAGGACATGCAATATACCACAAACATTAAGACTTTGGTGCAGACGCTACACCGCTATCCGGGAATGGGAACTTGCAGGAAGAGCTCGCACACCTCAAGACCATTTTAAAAAAGAATGGATACACACAGCAATAACTCTCAGAGATTTCATTGTGAATTATAGACAGTAAGCAAACCTTCTGCCAGAAGAATACCTTCAGATCAAG